>CM057833.1:86830814-89230814 GCA_030068075.1 Paguma larvata
ATCTCTCCCCCATGCTTGCAACCGCCCTGAGCAGCTTCATAGCTTTTTATTGTCTCCATAGTTGTGCCTTTTACAGAATGTCATATAGTTGGAATTTTTCATATGTAGTCTTTTAAGATTGGCTTTTTTCACTCAATAGTATTCATTTAATGGCTTTCCATGTCTTTTTGTGGTTTGATAACTCATGTTTTTTAGCACTGAATAATACCTCATTATCTGGATGTACCACAGTTTATTTATCCATTCACCTACTGAAGGACATCACGATTGCTTCCAAGGTTTGCCACTTACAATAAAACTGCTATGAACATCTATGTGCAGGTTTTTAGCTAGACACAGACAGGGTAGATGTCAAGGGTAGATGCCAAGGGGTGTGGTAAGAGTAAGTTTAATTGTAAGACCCACCCAACTGTCTTCCAGAGTAGCTGTACCATTTTGCATTCCTACCATCAATGAGGGAGAGTTTCTTTTGTCCCACGCTCATTGGTGTTGTCAGTGTCCTGGGTTTTGGCCATTCCAGTGGGTATGTAGTGGTGTCTCATTTCCACGATGACATATTATGGGGACCATCTTTTCATATGCTCGTTTGCCATCTGTACCTCTTGAATGAGGTGTCTGTGAAGGTCTTTGGCCTGTTTTTTATTTGAGTTGCTTGTTTCCTTATTGTTAAACTTTGATTTCTTTATATATTTTGGATACAGTTTTTTATCACAAATATCTCTGCAAATATCCTCTACCAGTCTGTGTCTTGTCTTCTACTTCTCTTGATATCGTCATTCATATAGTGGAAGTGTTTAATTTTAATGAAATCCAGCTTATCAGTTATTTCTTGTATGGATTGCGCCTTTTGTGTTGTATCTAAAAAAGTATCACCATATTCAGTCATGTAGATTTTCTCATTTCAGGCACTATGTGAGGATATCCCCTCTTACCACTTTTTTAACATCATACTGAAAGTTTTGTTAATGCAATAAGACAAGAAAGTGGTATAAGTGATATATACAAATTAGGGAAGAAGACATAAAACTGTCTTTATATATAGATGACATGTCATGTCCTCTAGGAGGTCTGAAACTGAGATTTCCCTCACAGCCCTCGGAAAGAACCAGCCGGGGGTTCCTGGTTGGTTCAGTCTGTTTGTAAGCGTCTGACTTTGGCACATGTCATGATCTTGCAGTTAGTGGGTTCAAGCCCTGTGTCCGGCTCTGTGCTGACAACTCTGAGCCTGGAGCCTGCTTCAGATTCTGTGTCTACCTCTTTCTCTGCCCCTCCCCAACTCAAGCTCTGTCTCTCTCTCTCCCTCTCTCAAAACTAAATAAACATTAAAAAAAATTAAAAGAGAGCCAACCCTGCTGTCGTCTTGATTTTGGACTTCTAGAGATAATAAGTTCTCTTGTTTAAGAAGTAAATTTCAAAAAAAGTAAAGCATAAAACATAATTTCATGGTATAAATAGTGAAATAAATTAGTAATTTTAGTAACTTATTTTAAATAAAGAAGACATATTGGTCTAGCACAGTAATTTATAATAATGAAATTTCTATTTTCTTAATTCATTCTTTACTTAAAAAAAATAACAACTAAAATAAGATGAAATTACAGGGCACCTGGGTGGCTCGGTCAGTTAAGTGTCCTACTCTTGACTTTGGCTCAGGTCATGCTCTCATGGTTTGTGAAATCAAGTAATGCATCAGGCTCTACACTGACAGCATGGACTCTGCTTGGGATTCTCTTCCTCTCAGTCTGCCCCTCCCCCACTCATTCTTTTTCTCACCCTCCCTCTCCCTCTCTTTCACTCTCTCAAAATAAATAAAGAAACATTAAAAAAGACTAAATCCAACTTTAAAGATATCATTTGGATACTGTAGACTATTTCATTTTGCCCTAAAACTCACATGCAGTAAATAATGAGTTTACTCATTACATGTTGAGTTTTATTCACTATTTCACTGTTTCAAATGCTATACACAAATTAAAAATCCCAGTGTAACACAGAATAACAGAATTGAAGTAACTCATTACTCATTTCTTCATCTTTACATATACTTCTCTTATTTGAATCTATACTTAAGGCCAGAATCCCCAGAGTTTGGAGATACAAACCACCCTGGAGAAGGGCTCAAACAATTCTGAAGTATCACAAGATTACTCTGAGAATAAAAGGCTTGTAGCTGAGTCTCTGTGAGTCAAGGCTGAGAAGGTGCTGACTTAAAGATTATAAATTATTAATATTCTGTACTAAGTATAGCAATTCATAAACATCAGTATAGCAAAATAGAAATATAAATATATAATTTTTTTAGGGAAGAGTATTACTAATGAATTGTGGCAATCAAAACATAGCAGTTGAGTAAGTTTTGTCATTGTGTTTAACTTCTCTATGAACAATGCATACCTTTGTGACTGCATCTGGGCAAACACCTCTGTCTTAGAAACCAGAGATGTGGTACTATGAGTGTCAAATTAAAAGATTATTTTTAACAGGAGGAAAAAATCAACTGTTAAATTCTGCTCTTGGTTAGCTCTAATGAATACTGAGATGAGCACTGAGAATTAACCCCTGTAATCACCAACATGGAAGCCACTTGTAACCTTGACCAGAACACTTTGGGTTGAGCGGTATGGAGGAAGATTGACCAGAGAAGATTCACATGGGTGTGAATAAAGCGAATTGAATTCATGCGCGTAGACAACTTCTACATTCTTGATCTAAAGAGGAGAAAAGAAGGAGGAGAGACAAACTAATCAACAGCACAGGCAAAGATATAGAGTGGAAAAATACTTTTAGAGAGAGAGAAGAGTTCATGTTTTCAGGCTTGGAAGAAAGTATTCAGCTGGAAGGGGTAAAAACAGAAGATAGAGAAAGAGAGGGAGAAAAAGGAGAAGGAAGAGTAAAATCGCTGATCGTGTGATGAATTTATTGGCCAGTTGAGTGGAATGGAGTTGTCAAGGTTAGATTTAAAGAAGGTTGGGCTTTTGTCACTCCAGTGACACTTAGATTTCAGAGTGTGTTCTTAAAAGACAGAACAGAAGACAGACGAGCCTTGTGACACAGTGAAAAAAGTAATAAAATCCATGAATAAATAAATAGTATGTAACTTTAACCTTATTTAAGTATTTTAATATAATTGAACATTTATTTTTTAAACTGTGTCTCTCTATCATCTATCTATCTATCTATCTATCTATCTATCTATCTATCTATCTATCTATCTATCTATCTATCATGTATTTATTTAGAGAGCACATGCACCACACAGGAGAAGGGCAGAGAGAATGGGAGAGAGACAACCTCCATGCCACCAATGCAGAGCCCGACATGACACGGGGCTTGAACATGACCTGAAGTGAAACCATGAGTTAGACACTTAACCGACTGAGCCACCCAGACACCCCAATATAACTGAAAATTTAAACAGTGATGGAAGTAAATATCTCTAGAACTTAGAGGACATATTAATATGAAAATAAATATATATATTATATATATGTCTTTTTTCTCATGAACTGTTGTCTAGAAAAATCTCACCCTTAAAATTAGAAATGAAGCCTACTTTAAATTAAGGGGAAAATTATAACAATTATTCTCTTCTTTAAGACACATTAAATAGCAAATCATCATTATGCATTTATTCCAAGCCTACACTATTTCAGCAAGTATGCTATGCTCTGGAGACAAAAAGACAATTAAGTGATCTTTGCTTCACACAGAATAAACATCTGGCTTGCTTAAAAGGTGCTGGGATAACCTAATATAGTGGATGCCATGAGAGCAAAGGAGACACAGCTACCTTATCCGATTTAGCATTTAAAGAAGCATTCCTAGAGACGTTGAAGTGTGGTCTAACAGAGCAGGAGAAGAGAGATGAGAATGTTCTAGGCAGAGGAGCAACATGGGTGAAACCGGGAAGGTGTTAACAGCACAGGATGGATGCTGGGAACAACTTCAGTGTGAACGTAGCCAAAGATATTCATACGAAACATAGGACAAGGAGCTGGCTGGACGGTGATGAGCTGGTCAATACTATGCACAAATCAGAGTAAGCTAGTTTGCATCTTGAGGTTCTAGATGATATTGATACATTTCTTACCTACTGTAAAATGGGCCTATGCGCACCGTAAAGGTAGAAGAACATTTCTTCCAAAGTAAGAGTAATCACCTCCATTTGATAGACAAAAAAGGAAGAAAAAAACCCCAACTAACACATATTGTAAGCTATATGTTATTTTTTTCTGAAATTACACAACTAGATTACTACATCCCCTAAATGAGGAAGCCACACCCTTCATTCTTAGAAATCATAAGGCTTATGAATTTGTCACTAGGTAGTCCTATAATAACCTTCAGAGTCCCTGCTTCCACTAATGAAAGGTCAGGGTCTGTCAGCATATTCTCCATCGAGCTGAGGAAGGCAGATATGAAACATTCCTAATATGCTGGAAATAAAGGCCGTGTCCTGATTTTACCTGCTGGCAGCCAAAGTCCTTCAGTAGATTGGTGTTTGTCTTCTCTTGGGAAATCACCAGAATGCAGCTGCCTTCATCAATGTTCCTTTCCTGCTCCTCTTTCCTCCTGCCATGGCTTAGTGACAGGCCTCGTGAAAGATGGTAATGTAACAAGACTGTTACAGAATTAAAGTCCAGGCTGTTTCAGTGAAGCAATGTATTCAGTTAGATGTCCTGCCTGCTGCAGTGAAATAACTTGGAAACAAAGCACCGACGGTGTAGGAAACAATCTCAAAATAGATAGGCCACGAATCCAAGGTGTTAAACTGCTAGCATAATATTCTTTGATAAAAAATAAAAGAATACAGAAATGTTACTAATATTTCTTCAGAGCCCAATAGATGATGAGTCTAATAATTTTTCTTAAATATCACAATGATGTACACTTTGGTATTTTAAAAATGATACTATTTTTAAAATATGATAATTACTTACTAAATACACTAGGTAAAATGGAACAGTAGAGTGGCATAAAAATAACACTGGCTTTTAAGAACTTGCTTTCATTTAAAAGGTTATAAGTTCAGCAAATGAAAATCCGGATTTGGATTCCTTCTGGAGACTAATTTTCATCACATTTATGCTTCTGCCATAAATAATACTCATTAGATATTCAAAGAAAGAAAGAAAAAAGACAAGAGAATTTAGAACAAATCCTGTTTTGTTTTGTTTCAAATCTTTTTAGTACTAGTAGACAGTTTCTAACTATTCGTCCACATTTCTCTATCTGAAACCAAAATCCTGGGAGCGGCTATTCAAAAGGCCTCTCAGTCCGAAGATATTTCATGGGTAAAGTTTGGTACACGCGGAAGTAAAGACAATGGGTCGGGTCAACTGATACCTTCAAATCCTTCTCAGATCTCATACACGTATTTTGTAGACTTACCAGTTGCAGAGAAGTGTTGAATGTCCTGTGTGTATCTTCTTTCTTCATTCCTTTTTACAGTACTTAGATAATTATACTGACGGTTTTCTCAAAAAATTGGAAATATGAATTTAAGAACATTCTCTAAAAGTGCAGCTATAAAAATAATACATTAACATCCAAACAAAGGCATCCCAAGGAAACTGACTTCCAAGTTGATAAGAACTCACTGTCCTTATTAAATTTACATTGACTAATGAAAAAATCGTGAGGAGAAAGGAAAAGGGTTGGTTGGGGGTGGGGGTGAGTTGATCAACCTTGGGCCCATAGAGGAAGGAAAGCAAATTAAGTAGTCAGAAATTCTCAGCCAAGCTTTGATGGGGATGAGAGCTAACATTGTTGGGGTGGACAAAGACCGGACTTCACTGCTAATGGTGTGGCTCTTTGTGTTGTGGAGACAAATATGGAGGTGTGGGCATTTCGAGTGTTTCTAATTTGATTGACTAGGTAAATCCAAGGTGAAAAGACTTATAAGATTGCCATTTAATTTACCTTGTTCTGGTAATATCCGCCCCCCCCCCCAGATCTTCTGATTATAAGTTAGAACTCCACACTGATTAAAACCAGTATTTTCTTCCATGTGACAAATTCATTTAAGATTAAGTATAAATGCATAAAATTTTAGTTTGATATATCAGACTCTTTGGGACACTTAATATGAGTCTTTTTCAGAAAGATGATGGTTGTTGACTTTCCTAAGCTTAAGGACACTAATAGGTACTTTAAGTAATCTTTGTTAATAAAATACATAAGGTAAGGTAAACTATAGTCTAAGATAAATACTCGAGATAAAGAAATCCAAATTGTGAGACCTCTTTATAACAGTATTCAGTCCCAGGTATTTAATTTTTATTTAAAGGGCTGACCTTCAAAGTTCATTCAAAATCATAAGGTATTATATTGTATGGAGAGGTGGCAAAAATAAATTTTTATTTCTGTTGTTGAAATTGTGTTTAAAAATTATGAGTGAAAGGAAAAATATATATTTTATAAAAAGTGAAAGATTTATCAATTAAATCATCAAAAAAGTATTCCCTAATACAGGATCTTTCTAATAATAACAATGATTGATTAAAAATCTTAAAATGTGCATATTTTAGGTTTAGATAGATTGTGTCATATAAGAGACACTGATCAATGAATATTTTGGTTACATTTTGTTTCAAATTTACATTTACATCTGTAAAAGAAAAACTGCTATGAAAAATTGTATTCCAGGTTTATTGAGACTTTAAAAAAAGAGACTAATGTTTGCCTTGTTGCTTTATTGCATTGTAGGATACATACCGAAAACCTCTCTGCTCAATATTCTAAAGTAAAGGGTATAAAAAGTGCCAGGGATATAATGGTTAAATTTTTTCAGTATATACATACAAATGCTATGAAAAACTCACCATTTTTTTGGAACCATTAAAAGAAATGAGACAGTGTTTTTACTGATATTGTGTCTTTGCCACGGTCATTGATTCAGTTGTGAGGAGTCTTACACAGATTTAGTATGACAGTTCAAATTCAAGATTTTTATGAAACAAATTATTGTCAATTATCTAATGATCAAACACCAAAAAATGACAGCATGATTTATGTATCTCACTGATATCACAGTGTATAGAAACAAGAAAATTGGCAACTCCAGTGCGGTAGAAAGCTTATTGTGATCTAAGCAGGCAGGTTGAGTTGTGTAATGTACCAGGCAGTGTTGAAATTGAAACCACACATAATGCAATCAATAGCAGTGATTCCACGCATTTTTTTCTAGCATGAATCAATATGCAAAATATTTTTTCTTGCAATCCACAGAGTCATATACTTTGCCTATAACAGAAAGAAGAAAAATTCTAAGAGGATTTTTTCGATACTGATAAAGTTAGAATTGTCCTTCAGTTAAGGCGGCACTCCTTAGAATTTGATGAATGTAACACTGAGCTAACAAAAAAATTAGAGAAGTTGCGCAACTTGGAAATATGTAGTTTTTAAATGGTTATACTTTTAATTTAAACCCAAATCAATTCTTTTAAGAAAAATGCTAGTTTTGTAGATAGGATGCAGATATTAAAGAAACTATTATATTTTTGATATTTAACTTTTTTTTTTAATTTGAAGTAAAACATTTAGAAAAATGGATATAGGTATCTCTCTTTTTAACTGTAAATTTTATGAAACTTATATACATATCATGAATTTCCCATAAAAATTCGGTCCTAATTGAGATATGTTGTAATTATAACATAAACATTAAATCTTAAAGACTTACAAAAATATATGTAAAATGCCTCAAAATTGTTTATATTGTTGAAGTGCTAATATTTTCAATATATTGTGTTAAATAAAATATGTTAAAATTACATCTTTTTACTCTTACGTGTAACTCTTAGAAAAAATTTAAGTATACTCATCTGGTTTACATTACAATTCTATTAGGCAGCATTGATAGCACTGTCTCTCTTCCACTGTTATTGTGAACTGTTTGTGTAAATTTGACATGCTGCTGCCAATTTTTGGCAATTGCGCATCTTTTATCTCCAAATAGATTATAAGCTCAAGAAAGTCAGGGATCCCTTTTCTGAAGAACCATATGCACTTTACTCAACCGAAAAAAATACTAGTGAACTTATGTGGACAGTGCATGTAGTGATCAGATAATGAGAGCCTACCTCTCCTAATATATTATGAATACAATAAATTGAGATTCCTGGAAATGCTTAATTCAAAGAGAGACAGAAAGAAATTCATTAGTGATACTAAGAAGTAGTGGCCAGTGAGGAAGAAGAAAACCCAGACAGTGTTGTCAAGAAAGCCAAAAGAATGAAGTGTTTAAATGAAAATAATTGACAAAGCGTAAACTGATTTAGCTAGAGCAAGTAATATAAGAATTCAGATACCCCCATTAGATTTAATAATAATGAGTATTTTCTGTTACTAGACAGGTTCACATAAAGTGATCAGGACAGAAATCAGATAGCAGTTGATTAAGGAGAAAAGAAATATCAAAATGGGACAATGAGTAAGGATAATTTCATCAGAAAGCTTAATATGAAACAGAAGAAAGAGAAAAATTGCTAGTTAAAATGGGACATGAGGTTAGGAAGGTGTTTTTATAAAATATGATCATTTTAACTCACGAAGGGAAGGAGTAAAAATAGAAATCATGAGTAAACAGAAATGAAAGAAAAAATATATGGGACAAGATTCCTAAAGAATTTAGACATTTTTGATACATTAAAATTCATCTCAGAAGATAAAAATGGAGAAGATGTTATAAAGAAGCGATTTAAAAAGTAGATAATATTTGAATTTATGACTCTCATCATTAATTTCAACAGAGTAAGAATGTAGAGAGGTTAATTTTAAGAGTCAAGGAATTCTAACACTTGAAGGTTTGGTAAACTGGGATTAACATCAAGGGACTGTGGAAAGAACCATCTAGTAAAGTATGAAAATAGTCAGGATATGTATTCCTGGAGGAGTTGGAGGTCAATGGTGAGTTTAACAGGAAATTAGAGAAAGCTAAAGAGAGAATCATTACATTGGAATATATATTGGAAGATCAAAAGAAAATCGTGAGAATGAAGCCCAGAGAGGCAAGAGGCAAACATAGGAGATACCATGAGAAAACCTAACATTCATGTAAGCAGAATCCTGGAAGTAAAGGAGAAAGACTGGGCCAGAAGCAATACATGAGTCAATAATGGCTGATAACTTTTCAAAACCCTAGGAAAATATTAAGCCTGTGAACCTAGAGCAGAATGTATACTAAAGATGTGAAATAAATGTATCACTGTAAAACTACAAAAGTCAAAGTGAAAATTACAATACCTGCCAGAGAAAATTGATGAAATATTCAAAACGAGTAAAATTGCAGCCATCTGGTTTCTAATAAGAAATGAAGTAAGGAAAAAGACAATGGAATTATATTTTTAAAAGGTGATTTTTTTAATTTTTTGAACACATGAAACATGGAATTCAGTAAAGATTCTGCAAAATCGGAGGTCAAATATGATTATTTTAAGATAAAAACTAATGTTCTGTAGGAACAATGATAACTTAAAAAGGAAGGCGTATGTGTAGGTAAGAACAAAAGGCAACAACAAGAAAGACTAAATATGGAACTAAGTCTAAATTACTTATAAGCAGCAGTAAACATGTCTTATTAAAGGCATATAGAGAATTCAAGTACAAGCCCTAAAGCGGGTAAATGGAGAGGTCCAGAATTGAAGTTAAACTATTTTAAACTGTTAAACTGTTCTTTATCAAGAAAGAGGGAAAAGTATTAATCCACATTCTCTGACTTAATAAGTCAGGGACGTAGGTTATTTTTTGAAGAACTGCACAGAGGATGTTAAAAGACCATTAATAAATAAGGTCTATATAGAGGGGTAAGAATGAGTAATTAAATATTCTCAGTCATTCCAGAATAATGAATGAAATGATAAAAAGAATAAAAGTAATACATAGAGAGCAAATGCTTAGAGGGTAGATTTAAACCAAATTATCTATGATCACATTAAATATAAACAGATGAAGTGCTAATATGTCTGCCTCGATTTTTAAAAACTCAACTGTATGACATGAATACAGAAAGATCAAATGTAATAAAGGAAAAAAATCTCACCACTAAATAACCGATCAAAATAAAGCTACTAAAGTTGCATTAGAAAAGTAGATTTTAAAGCAAAAAGTATTCTGAGACTTAAAGAGAACACTTCATAGTAATACAAGGATCAAATTGCCAGATAGATTTAACATTTACAAATTTGTATGTAACTAATAACATGTCTTATTATACATCAACCCAAATATAGACCCAATAAAAGAGAAAACAGACAAATCAACATTAATAGCAGGAGATTTAATATATCTCATGAATAATTACTCAAAAATCAACAAGGATACATAAGTTTAAAGAAGAAACGTGATTAACAACAATAAAAAAGTTGAATTCAAAAATATAGGACACTACTTCTACAAGTCATAAAGCATGTTCTTTACAAGTAAGTATACATTCTCAAAAAATAAGCATACCTTGGGCCATTAATCAAGTCTCAAAATTTCAAAGAATTGAAATTATACAAAGTATGCTTTATCACCACAATGGAAATGAGAAACAGTAACAAAAATGTAATTATAAATTTCCCTATATTATTTATGATTAAGAAATGTATATATTAAAGAAGAAATTATAATAAGTATTAGAAAATATTTCAACATGAGGAACAGTGGAAATAATGATCAAAATTTATATATAGGAAAATATATAGTTTATAGGAAAATATATAGTTTTAAATGCAAATATTAGGATAGAAGAATAGATTTTTAAAATAATAAATATCAATTTCAATAAATTTTGAAAAATAGCATCAGAGACCTAAATGTATTGGACCAGCAGTCTGCTCACTCAGAAGTCAAAGATTTTCGTGCCCCTAACCTGGACAGTACCTACTTTGCCCTGGCTAGTATTGCCAAAATTCCAAAAAATATTATTCTCTGAGATTTTAGAAACAAGAAATCAGAATTCCAGAGAATTCTCTAGAGTTCACTCATCCTTAGGGTGGTGTTGATAGATAATATCTACTACAGAGAGAATTTTACCTTTTTTTTTTCTGAATACTGTCTCTTAGTATACTACCAAAGTGTGCATGATTTCTAAGAAGCAGTAGGCATTGGGTCAAAGGATTGTTATCAGAATTGTATCTTCTGTGTGCTCTCAGAATGTCCCAACATGCCTTTGAAGTGCACTAGGAATGGTGTTTTACACTGCTGTGATTTAAAACATACTTGGCAATAGACTAATGGATTTTTTATATCTTCTTAAATATATTACCAACTTTTTTTCATACTATTCACTAATTACTAGGTATAACTGAAAGTTGTTTAATGAAGAATGATGAACTTTAACACTTTTTACAAATAATTTTAACCTATAGTGAATAACTCCACCACTGGAAAATACTAATGAACATTATCAGATTTGAATACCAGTTTGGATCACCTGGCTGCTCAGTGGGTAGAGCATGTGACTCTCGATCTCGGGGTCATAAGTTCAAGTCCCATGTTAGTCGTGGAACCTACTTAGGAAAATAAATGAATAGCAGTTAAGATCTCCTAGCAAGATTTATAGCACTAGACAGAATCATAATTGTGAATTTAATAACTTGTTTTGCTTTCAAAACTTTTCTGTTTCTTGGAACAACATTCATAACCTTTATATTACCTATTAAATATAATCATCTATTAATTAATCCATGTATATTACCTATTAATCTTAGCTATTAGTATTAATTTAATTTTTATTTTATTTACAAGAATGATTTATCGTTATCAGCGAACACAATCACAAGCACACACATACTGCATAGAAACAGCTACAAGGGCAGCAATTACATCCCGATAGCTTCTCTATAATGTGCTCCTGTCCCTGTCCCTGTTCCCATCAATGACAGTCTTATTTGATGCCACATATCAGAGTTTCTTGTTCTTGTTTATGGCCTGAAAACTTTTTTTTTTGTTTTTTTTTACATTTTCCCAATTTCGTGACTGATTTTTTCATGATTTGAAATTTGGAAAGACATACACATTAGTGAGAAATGCTAACCTTTCTACTCACATGATTCTAGGTAGGGCTGGGCAGAAAACTTTAATGTGGTGCCTGTAGAATGCATCTCTGAGCCTGACTTCAGAGACTGTAAACTTTGGGGCACCTGTGTGGCTCCGTCGGTTAAGCATCCAACTCTTGGATTCAGCTCAGGTCATGATCTCATGGTTTCGTGAGTTCAAGCTCAAAGCTCCAAGCTGACTGTGCAGAGCCTGCTTGGGATTCTCTGTCTCTCTCTGTCTCTATGTCTCTCTCTGTCTCTATGTCTCTCTCTCTCTCCCTCCTCTCTCTTTCTCTTTCTCTCTCAAAATAAATAATACACTTAAAAATCTCTTAAAAAAAGAGACTGTACACTTTGATGGGTTCACAGTCTTGAGGAAATGTGAGTCCAGTGTCAGACTTTGAGGAAAGTCAACCTCAAGAAAAATTAAAATAGGGGTTTTCCCCAAAACACAAATCGGAGCTGGTCTCACCCGCCCATTGCCATCCCTATTAAATGAGAGTCTGTCTGTCTCGCTACTACAGCCCTTTAAAGGATCAGGGATCACACATTCTAAGTGGCTAAGTCAAAGAATGAAGCTATCCCCACAGAAATCAGAGCTTCTAAATCTCCACTTTTCCATACTCAGATCTCCTGTCCATATCCCTATGATTTTATATATACATGTTTTTGCCGATTTTTTTTTTGTGAGACCGTTTTTCCATTCCTTATCATCGCCTTGGATGTATGCACTTCACGAATTATCTTAGATCCATGAGCTTTGTAGATTATCTCTTGGACATTGACCCCAGAAGCCAATGAGAGCGTTTTTCAGTTGAGTTTTTCTATGACCATATTATACAGTAAACTGAATGACATGCCGTTTGGTTCTATTTTGACATTATGCTTGATGATGTTATCAAGCGAAGCTCACTAACAGGGAAGCAAAACTGACACCTCTTACCCTGCCTACATTATAAATAGACATGCAGATAACATCCCACAAATGAGGAGAAAAAAGAAGTATCAGCACTGCAAATTAAAAAGAAAGTTAAAAAAAAAAGACCCTGGGGTCACCTTGTCTGGTTTTCATCCTCAAATTAAATGAAACTCTATTTTTTTTCCTATAAATTACAGATTTCCTAGCAAAGATAATTTCTTCCTTGGCTTTTGGAATAGCAATATCTGAAGATACATATTTGCAGGTATAATAACTCTATGAGAAACATTTTTTCCCTTCAGAACAGCTAAATGTTAACCCCAACATTTTATACTCTTTTGGAGTTTTTGTTTTTGTCTACAGATACGTTTGCATTTTGTTTTAATCTGAGTCAATACTTCAAAGACTGAAACTTGCATTTTCTTCCCCACATCAACTACTCTCTCAAAATGCTTCTATTTGAGTCATATTTTTTATGTTTAGTTATTTTTCAGAGTGAGGTAGAGGGAGCATGAGAGAGTGAAGGAGAGACAGGGAGAGAAGGCGATAGAATCTGAAGCGGGCTCTGCAGGGACAGCGGGGAGGGAGACTGGATGCCGGGCTCCAGTTCACACTGTGAGGTCATGACCTGAGCCGAGGTGGAATGCTTAATGGACTGAGCCACCCAGCTGCCCCTTCTGAGTCATTTTCTAATACCAGAATGGGGATGTAACATGCCAAAGATGACAGCATACCTCCAAAATATAAAACTACAAACAGGAAATTTTCTCTTTCCATAAACTAAATGGATTTTATACAAACACTCCTCATTATTGCAGATAAGTGAAGTCCGTGGAGTCCAGTTTAAATCCTAACTCTGGTGCTTGCCAGCTCTGTGGCCTGCAGCAAATTACTTGAATCTACTCTATTAACTTCATCAGTAACATGCACTCAATAATAGTACCTATTTTTATGAGGTTTCTGAAAGTGTAAAGACAATAATATATGTTAAGCACTTAGCCCAGAATCGGGTATATTAGGCAGCCAGTAAATTTCACCTTCCACTGATCATTAACCACAAATTCAAATTCTCATGGAAAATAAAATTAATTCAACCATTCACACCTGTTACATTTTTTTCCCACCTCAGGACTATCATGAGAACTAAAGGGTACCAGTGGGAAAACTTACATAGAAAATAATTTAGGAATTTAAAAAAATCTTTATTGAACAGAAATTTATTATTTGCAAGCACAGTATCTACTTAAATGATGTCGGCGATGGATTAACAGTTGAGCAATCTATGTATCCCATAATATTTTATCAAAACCATTTTTTAATGAATATATGTGACATAAAACTTTTATAAATATTTCTACAATTATACCACAAATGAGTATATCACTATTAAATAAGAATAAATTTTAAAATAGGCTATTTCTTTTTTTTTTCTTGTTTTGGATTTTTTTTCAATTTTTATTTTTTTATTTTTTTAATAGTTTATTTTCAAATTGGTTTACATATAACTCCCAGTGTTCATCCCAACACGTGCCCTCTTTACTGCCCGTCACCCCCTCTCCCCCCTCCCTCACTCCCTCACCCTCAGTTTGTTCTTAGTCTTTGAGAGTCTCTTATGTTTTATCTCCCTCCCGCTCTGTGTCTTTTTGTTCCTTTCCCCTCTTTCCCTCCCCCATGGTTTTTGCTAAGTCTCTCAAATCTACCTATGCGTGGAAACATATGGTATCTGTCTTTTTCTGACTGACTTATTTCACTCAGCATAATACCCTCCAGTTCCATCCATGTTGCTACACATGGCCAGATTTCATTTTTTCTCATTGCCACATAGTAGTCCATTGTATATATGTGCCACAACTTCTTTATCCATTCGTCAGTTGATGGGCACTTGGTCTCTTTCCATGATTTGGCTATTGTCGAAAGTGCTGCTATGAACATTGGGGTACACGTGCCCCTATGCATCAGCATTCCTGTGTCCCTTGGGTAGATTCCTAGCAGTGCTATTGCTAGGTCATAGGGTAGCTCTATTTTCATTTTTTTTGAGGAACCTCCACACTGTTCTCCAGAGCGGCTGCACTAGTTTGCATTCCCACCAACAGTGTAGGAGGGTGCCTGCTTCTCCACATCCTCGCCAGCATCTATAGTTTCCTGATTTGTTCATTTTAGCCATTCTGACCGGTGTAAGGTGGTATCTCAGTGTGGTTTTGATTTGTGATTCCCTGATGATGAGTGACTTTGAGCATCGTTTCATGTGTCTGTTGGTGATCTGGATGTCCTCTTTGGAGAAGTGTCCATTCATATCTTCCTGCCCATAAAATAGGCTATTTCTATAAGGAAAATGGTCTAAATTTCTGTTTAAATTTCACTTTGTATAAGAAATAGAAAAATACATTTAATATTTTAAGACAACCAACAAAAGATACCTCATGAATTCTAATTTTACTGAAGGGAATTAAATGTCAGAAAAGAGAAATAATATTTTCACGCAAAATGTAACCCTATACAACCAGTACTTTAAAAGTGAAATAGAGATTTCCCTTGAGCAGATACTGGAAGCGGCTTTAAACTTTCTATTTTTAAATATTAAAATTATTATATATAAAATTATTAATACTTAAATAGGAAGCAAAAGTGTGAATTCCATTTTTCTATATCCCTGTAGTCGATTTAAATTTCATAAAATGAAGTATCATTCTAAACACAAGTTTTAGGTTTTTGGTTTTTTAATTATCTATTTAGAAAACTACACTAATGTTGAATTTCTTGTCATTTTGATTTGAAATCATGAATCATTATTGTTTCAACCATATATCCAGAAGCAGTCTATCCTGGTTTCCTCATCAAAAAAGTTGTGAATTATGAAAATATTAGTAATAAGGTATGTGACTTTGCTCATAGATGGAATTCATTTATACGTGAGTTGAGTAAAAAAACTATAATTTTTGTTTGAGTTCTTTTCAAATAATTGTACTGCCATTAAAACTGGAATTTCACCGAATTCATCTTTTCTCCTTTTTTTTCCTCTTCTGTTAGTGATACAAAGGCAATTTGGGATATGTTCAAAAGCTAACAACCAATCATATAAGGAAGAAAAGAATTAGAACACCATGGGGTGTCTGGGTGGCTCAGTTGGTTAAGCATCTGACTTCCGCTCAGGTCATGATCTCACGGTTTGTGAGTCTGAATCCCATATTGGACTCTGTGCTGAACTCGGAGCCTGGAGCCTGCTTCGGATTCTGTGTCTCCCTCTCTCTCTGTCCCTCCCTCACTCACATTCTATCTCTCCCTCAAAAATAAATAATAATAAAACATTAAACAAACAAACAAAAAAAGAAATAGAACACTTTTTCCCAAAAGAGAGTGCCTGCACCATCTATGTCAATATAGCCTAATTGTTTTCGAAAATTTCAGATTTCAGGGCTTCACTCTACAATAATTGAATCAGAATTGGGGAGTGGAATATTTATATTAAAGAAATTTCTGGGGCGCCTGGGTGGCTCAGTCGGTTAAGCGTCCGACTTCGGCTCAGGTCACGATCTCACAGTCTGTGAGTTCGAGCCCCGCGTTGGGTTCTGTGCTGATGGCTCAGAGCCTGGAGCCTGCTTCAGACTCTGTGTCTCCTCTCTCTCTGCCCTTCTCTGGCTCACGCTCTGTCTCTATGTCTCAAAAATAAATAAATGTTAAAAAAAAAATTTAAAGAATTTTCTTCGCAAGACTAAAGAATGATCTAACAAACAAAAAAAATGATTTTTCACCATCCACATCCCTCAGGCAATGTAGGTGCCACCACAGAGAGCGATCCCAGCTATTTGATGTCTTGAGAAATTGCCTGAGATACAAACACCATCTGAGACTTGAGTATGTGAACTTGAAGATCCCCGGGAGCCCCACCTGCCATGAGAGCACTTTCCTCTCTAGGTGCAGTTATGGTAAGGGATTTTTTGTAGTCATTTATGGATGCGCTCAGGCATATTAGCTGAACAGCTAGAATTGGAAGAAAGTGGATGGTGGAGAGATTACAAGGAAGAATAAAATACAGACAGGTTTTGAAACTTAAAATTCAGAAAGAAAGAAAAGAAAAACCACAGTTAACAATGACGTAGGTTAAAATGGTATAGGCTCGAGAAGAAAAGTCAAAACTAACATGAAATAAAACAGTAAAGAAAACCATTAAATTCACTGTGATTAACAGATATTGAAAAGTGCTTTTACAATGAAACATAGTATTACATTTACACCCTGACTAAGGCAAGATCATGAGGGGGCAATAACAGAAGTTTTAACGAAAGGAAAATAATTAAATATCCCTCATTGTGAGTTCATAAAGTACCCAATCTTCAGGTCATTTCATTTTTCATTACATTATATCTTTACCTAGATTTTTTTGGACCTGTCCTACATTATTTCACTGTAATATTAGTGTCCCAAAAATGCCTGGGGTGAGCGTTGGTCTAGATATCGTAGGGTGGTTTTTTGTTTTGTTTTGGTTTGGTTTTTTGCTTAAGTAAAATCATCACATATAAGACTCAGAAAAAGAAAAATCTTTATAGAGCTTAAGTTTAAAACTTTAAAGTATTAACAAATTCTTTATCCAAGGATCAGAAATCTTTTGAAGAGCTGTGGGTAAAGCACAACCGAGACTCTGCATGTGCTTCAGGGAGTAGGACTCTGTCAGCGGCTGATCATTATCGTTCCATCTGTGTATCTACATTTAAGGCTATCACACTTCTCTTTATAAACAGCAACTATAAGTTAGAATTTCTATGAGTCCTAAATCCATTGATTTAAAAAAATTGTTCTAGTCAATCCGCAAGTATTTGCGAAGCATTTGTATGTTCCTAAATATATATTACTAGAAGCATCAATTAACTGGTGGCATCAAATCCACTTGGATAAGCAATTTACATTTTCAATGCATTTACATGAACTGTGTTCTAAGAAAAAAAATATGTAAATCTGAATAGAACCGAAACACAGTAATTAGTTTTATTGATGTTAGTGTGGAGAGATGATTTGACTATTGAAAAAAGAAAGAAGTATGTAAAAACAAAACAGAATTTCGGATACATGAAGAGAACAATTTAAAACCTGGGAATTGCATTCAGAAAGTAATAAAGCAGTAAATCGGTGAAGCTTTCAGTTCCTTAACTATGAGTTGTGTACCATATGTAAAAAGAGTGACAGAGGTGACCAGGCCAGGGCTGCTGTGGTGGTTCCACAAACACTTTAAGGACTTGAAGACCTTCCATCTCTCCGGTTACTATATTTCCAACTTCAAGGACACAAGGTGGTACTGGAACTCCTACCATTAGGTACAAGCTGCAAGAAACACTAAGGATGCATTCCCAGATGAGAAAATCCCTGTTAAAGAGTTTTTTCAGAAAGTTCAGTTCCATCTGGTTGAAAAGATGACTTGGCGAATTTTTCTTCCTTTGTCTGTTTTTGTTATGATCATTGCATTTTTCCACCCAAATAAAACCAAGAAGGGTTGTAGGAGGAATGTATACTAGATTCGCAGTGGTAAACTCCATCATTATAAGAAGACAAAGAGGTTTAAAAGATCATTTGATCTACAAGATAGTTGTTCTACTCTGCTGTTGAACTATTGGGAAAGTACAGCAAAGACTTATGTCTCTGATAAAAAAGAATAAAAAGCATAATACTCAGGAGCTCACCATGGCCAACTCAAAACTAGTTCCAGCTGTGATATGTCAAAAAATGTGTTTTCTGGTTATGCTTAATATGTTTTAAGTAACTTTGTTTTCAATATTTTATCAATGTATTTTTCTACTTGTTTCTTGTACAAATAGATCATGTCTCAAAAGCAAAACTTCACTTAGAATGCCCCCAGTAGGTATCTGTCAATTTCCACCCAGGAAATGACTATACAGTTGTATATTTCACCAAAAATTATAAGAAATAAGATTACACCGAAGAAAGAAAAACCCACAGGACTGCTTTGAGCCAAAATATTTCGTGATGAAAAGAGACTTCTAGCTTTCATATGCGATTGAGAATAACATCATTGTAATGAGTTAATGCAAGCAAATACCGAGTATAGACACTAATGTAAAACAAAGGGGGAAAGCTGGCAGTTAATTTTTCTACAGTCACGTTGCAATAACATTTTTCTTGTGACCATGATCTCAGACTCTGTCCACACAGAAATATCATAAAGTATACATCTACAAGTACTAACCTCGAATCCCATAAAAACTCAAGGAATTAGGATAGCCCATTTACTAACAATACTCATATCCTGTGAGATACCACATATAGGAGCTTTTCTAACGCAGGAAAGTCATTCCACGCGGTATCACTGAAAGCAAACTGAGGTATAAGATGGTAGTAATGACGAGTTAGCCCCAGAAATCTACATGGTGGTTTTACAATGACTATAGGTTTTGACTTGATAAGTAAGGTCTCATATTCCATCGTAACTGCTTAGTAGACATATTGTGTCTGCCTATCAACCATGTTTTTAGCAACCTAGTTGTCCTCCATTTTAGTTCATAAAGTTTGCGTGTTATTTAGCGCAACTTCCAGTTTGGGGATTGGGTGAGAGACTCAAACCTGATCAGTTAGAATGTGCTACTCCACAGCCCACAGTTTGATCCAGGGATGGGCATGTGACCAAAGTGAGCCAGTCTGAGTCTTTGCGTGAGGACTGCTGTGGCTTCTGAAGAGAGAGGGTTTTTCTCCTTGTAACATAATAGTGATAAAGAATCATGTTGTTATTTATGCATACAAGATTTTCAAGCTCCTAGGTTGGCAAATAATACACACATAATAAAACTCAAAATTTTTATTTTACACTTAAAAAAGAGCGGATGCCTATAATAAGAGATCAAGGAAAATAGAGTAGTAGAAGGAATACAGGACCTGAAATTAGAAGTCCTCCTCTGCCCCTTGCTGTATATGGAAATTCACACAAATCATTTCACATCCATGGATCTGTTTTCTCACCAGAAGAATAGTTTAATACTTTTTTTTATCCCTCTGATTAATGTGTGTAGCGATAACTGGCTATCTGATTTGTGGTGCCCCGTGCAAAATAAAAATGTGGGGCTCATTGTTGGAAAATTATCAGAAAGTAAACACAGCGATTCATTAAACAAAGTGCAGTTCCTTCTGAGTGTGAAGCCCAGTGCAGCCAACTAAGTCATTACCTGTGAAGGGTGATGTGAAGAGGGCCCTATGTGTGATAGATTAAATAAGGTCATGGCTCCTTACCTATTCCTCAGAAGAAATGTTGTGCCAGTTCCTCCTTATTTTGGCAGTGGGCTGGCCCTGGGGCTGGCGTTGACGAATGCAACACGGGAGCTTGATGGTGTGCCAGGACGCCTTTGCCATTCTTGAAGCCATGAGTGAAAGGCCAATTTTAGGACCACCATACTATGAGGAAACCAAAACTAGCCACTTAGGAAGAGGGCTATAAAGGCAGAGAGAGAGAGAGAGAGAGAGAGTTATGTGGATAAATATCAAAGTATCAAGCATGTGAGAGAAGTCTTCTTAGATCTTCCAGGCCAGGCAAGCCACCAGCAAAATGCAACCAACTGAATGGTCCCAACCACAGACTGCCCAAATTCCTGATGCACAGAAGAATGAGAAAGTAAATTATTCTTTTAAGCCATTAAGTCATGGAGAAGTTTGCTATAGAGCAATAGATAATGAAAGAGATAATATTTGAATATTTTTATAAATATATAATGTTAATAAAATCATTAATTAAATAATTAGTAACGTCAATGATAATAAAATAAGGTAGTATTATTTTATAGTTTTGTCTGGGTTGAAGCAATGAATCTGGACATTGAGCATATACATATATATATATATATATATATATATATATATATATATACACACACACACACACATACACAATTACACGTATACACATACTGGGCCTCTAAAATTAAAATAAATTTGTATGATGACATTGCTTTGTATAGTTACAGATATTTAGTATATTTATATAATAGACAAAATAATGCCTCTCATAAATGCCATATTTCAATGCCTGGAACGTGCTACTATGCTTCTTGATAGGGCTCTCACATAACAAATTACCACAAACTTGTTACTTAAACAACAGAAACTTACCATCTCACAGCTCTAAAGTCCAGAAGTGCAAAATCAAGGTGTTGCTAGGATAGGACTCCCTCCGAAGGCTCCAGGAGGAAATTCTTCTTGCCTCTTCCAGTGTCTGGTGGCTTTGTGAACTCTTTGCCTTGGGCTTAATCCAGTCTCTGGTTCAGTCTTCATATGTATTTTCTTCTGTGTCTTTTCCCCTTTTCTTCACTATAAAAATACTTGTCATGAATTTAGGACCTATTCTAATCCAGAATGATCTCATGTCAAGATCCTTAATTATATCTGCAAAGTTTACCCTTTTTCCAAATCAAGTCACATTCTTGGATTCCAAATGGACATATATTTGGGACCACCATTTGCCCCACTGTATAAGCAAAAGAGAAATAAGGTTGCAAATAGAGCCAACCGACCTTACAATGAAAATACCATGGATTATCTAGGTGGTCCCATGTAATCACCAGGTCCTTAAAAGTGGAAGGAAAGGCAGAAGAATAGGTCAGAGAGATTCAGTGTGTCAAGGACTTGACCTGACATTTTTGGCTTTCAAGACAAAGGAAGGAATCCCCAAGGCAAGGAATGCAGACAACCTCCAGATGCTGGGAAGACAAGGGTGCCTCATCGCTAGAGCCTCCAAAGAGAAGATAGCCAACATCTTGATTTTAGCCCAGTGAGATGTGTCAGGCTTCTCACCTACAGAACTGCAAGGTGATAAATTTTGGTTGTTTTAAGTTACTACACTTGTAGTAATTTTGTCACAATAGTACTACTAAACTAATACCCATAATTACATAGTTTTTTTTTTTTCAAAAGTTAAGGTAAACATTACAATAATACAGAAGTATAATCAATTATATTATTTCCTTTAAAAGGATTTTTACTGTGGACAAATTATTACTATCACTATACTTTCATAAATATTTACCAAATGTATACTACTTTATTGCGGTAGTAATGGTATGTAACAAACAACCTCTAAGCTTCCAAATGTTGCTATGACAACATTTAGTTTTCTCCTGTAATTGTGGATTGTCTGGGGTGGCTCTGCTTTAGGTTGTGCATTAGGTTCACTGCTCAAGTCATGTTCTTTTTATTTCTGATGGCAAAAAGCAAGAGAAATGAGTAGAAACACATGACACCTCTTAAACCTACTCCACTGGCCAAGGCAAGCCACATGGCTGAACCTAACATCCACAATATGGGGATGTGTACTCCTCTCAGAGAAAACCATGGCAGTGGGGAAATAAGGGGGCAGCAATTTCTATGAAAACCTTATGCATTAAAGAACATCCAATAAATTTATATATAATGTACATATAAAGCATTGTGAATAAAAATGCAACATTTATTACATACTGATAATATATATTTAGTATATACCATATTATTATATGCTATACAAACAGAATAGACAGAGTATCAGTGCTAACATGGAACAGCCCAGAACACGGCTTAGAATTGCATAGTTGAAGATCACAAAATACTTCATAATGCCGAAGTCAGTGTACATTTCTCAGATTCATTTGTTCTGAAGCATTTTATACTGTCGACTGTTTCCTTATTCTTGCAACATTTTCCTCTCATCCCTTCTATATCAATGTATGGTCTTTCCTCTTACCATTTTGATTCCTTTCTTTCATTCACTAAATCTTTGTCTTCCAACTGTGCAATAATTTCGTATTTTAAAAGTTGTATTGACACTAAGGTGGAAGGCCTTAAGATGAATGCAAAAAACCAAAAACTCATAAAGAAAAAATATGTTTAACCGCATGTATTATTAAAATGGTGTCAGGTATGAATGTCAGGGGAAAGAGTTAAGAATGGATTAAACATATTAGAAGCTTATCAGGAGGTAATGCAGTTTGTGACTTGTATGGTGAGTCTGCTCTATGAAAATTGTCACTCCTCCATTCCTTAATCTTAATGTCTTAAGAGTCCTCTGCATTTCAACAATAGGATGGAGAGATTAAAGGAGAAGAATGAAAACCAGGGGGGAGGGGAAGAGGGGAAGGGGAAAAAAAAGCCACAGAGAGGAAGGAAGACAGGACATGTGAGACTCTCAAAGAATAAGAACAAACTTAGGGGAGAGGGGAGTGTGGGAGGCGGGAGAGTGGGTGATGGGCACAGAGGAGGGCACTTGTTGGGTTGAGCACTGGGTGTTGTATGGAAACCAATTTGACAATAAATTATTAAAAAAAATTTTTTTTAAAAAGGAGAAGAATGGGGAATGGACATGTGACAACATCTCCTGAGAAAGTCCCTGTAAACTGCACATGAAATCCAAGTTACATTCAGTTGGCCAAGGTTTAGACACAGGCCCACTCATAACTACAAGAGGGGATTGGAAATGTAGCCTTTTTGTTTGTTGTCTTTGTGCCTCGATGAAAATGTTGTCAGTATGAGAGAAACGGAGAATTACTGTCGGGGCCATGCCAGTCTCTACAACACTAACTAAATAAAACTTTTAAAATATGCGTGAAATGTCATAAAATTTTCAAGTTGGGAAATGCAACTTACAAAGTGGAAACACCATAATACAAATAGTATAATAAGTATAAATAGTAAGAATAATAGAAAATTCCAGTAACAAACACCAACAAATGACCAAGATAACAACTCCAGTAACAAATACAAATAAGGAACAAAAAATTACTTCCATATTATTGGAAATATTGAAATAAAGGATAGGAAACTCTTAAGGGACAGGTAAATACAGGGAAATAGATTTTTATAACCACTAGAATGTTACTGTCTTCCATTAATAGAAGGAAACACTCAACCTTAGGTTAATAACTGGGGTGTCTAAATAGAATTCAAAGGGTAATTGGTCCCAGGAATGGAAGACGCTCCGGATTGGAACTCCTGCTAGTCAGATCAGAATGAAGGGAAATTATCCCAAAATAACAATCTGCATTTGTCTGTGATTTTCCATTCATGTAGTAAACGGCTTCAAATTATCTGGGAATGGCTACAGTAAATTACAGAGAAAACATTCTTCTAGGCAAAGCTGTCTCTGTGCAGGAAGTTCTGGTTTCCGACTTTGTCATGATAATGAGAAAATTAAGGAATCTCATCACTGTTTACCATCTGTATGGGAAAGCAGCACCAGTAGGGAAAGAAAAGTGCAGCTTATGTAAAAACAATGAATTATTTCCGGAAGCAGATAAAAGAAGCACAACATTTGAAACTATCATCTTCACAAAGATAAAGACAAATGGCAATTTTTATATGCAGAAAGTTAAACAAGTACAAATAGTGAATTTTTTTTAATACTAGAGGGGCACCTGAGTGGTCCAATTGGTTAAGGATCCAGCTCTTGATTTTGGCTCAGGTCATGATCTTACAGTTGGTGGGTTCGAGTCCCGCATTAAGCTCCACACTGTCCAGTGCAGAGTCTGCTTGGGATTCTCTCTCCCTCTCTCTCTACCCTTCTCCTGCTCACACATGTGAGTTCACATGCTCTCTCTCACTCTCTCTCTCTCAAAATAAATAAATAAGCATTTTAAAACTAGAGACACAGTTCCAAGGGAAACTGCCTATCATAAGTGGTAAGAGAAGCAACACTGCCATTCCTTTCCAGAGAAGAAACGGTCTGTAGATGAAAGTTACAGGACATTCAGCTTCTCTTGAACAAGTTAACATTTTTTGTACACTCAAAATCATGAAGAATTTTTCCCCCAAATATTCCAAACGTATTTTCTGTAAGGTATATATATATATATATAACACATGACATGTTTGCTGAACATGATCTTGCCAGCTTCAGCACACTCGTGTCAAATGCTCTTCTTCAGCTGTATTGAATGTTTCTGCCAGAAGGCATGAAGTCTTGGCCTCGAGGTCTTTGTGCATGCTCTTTCTCTCTGTCGGCCTTGTTCTCAATTCTCTTTCCCCCTGTCACAACCAGGGATGCAATAGGAAGTAGACAGGGCAGGGGTAGAGGAGATTTAAACAAATAAACACAAACCCCTGGTTTTTTTTTGGGGGGGTGTTGTTTGTTTTTGTTTTGTTGTGCTTTACCATGGTCTATTTCTAGCTACTCAGTGTCTCTGATCCCAGAGTTCAGAGACAAGGTGCACGACAGGCTCTCACTAACTGGTTATTAGCAGCACAATCTCGATCCCTCTTCTCTTTTACCCCTACTTATCTTCCCAATCTTAGTTTTTTGTTGTTGTTGTTATTTCATTGTAGGAGTCGTTTTATCCTCTCCTCCCAAATTCTGTTACTTGGTTGCCCCATACCCTGCCATCGCACTGCATAATGCAGCCATCTTAACACATTCAGCCTGTGTTGTTATTGCCTGTATGCGTCATTTCCTCATAAGCTTCTAGAGGGCAAAGACTCCATAGTAGATGCTCAACAAATATGTGTTAAATAAAGTAGCAAATCCATGCAAGAACATAATTATGAAATTATTTCATAAAATAAGAAAAATGTGTCCGTAGCACATAGTTTATAAGCAGGAAGTCAGTTCTGGGGTGATAATATTTATGAGATTTGAATAAAAATCGTATGTAAATTGATCAAGAAACAGGGAAGGAGTGCATATTAAATGATAGAATTCATACAGTTTTTCAAAATATTCCTGGAGTAGTTTGTGCAGGGCACTGTCCTCAGTGCTTTGGACATTTGGCAAGATAATGTGCTATCCAAACAACATAGTAGAGTCTTTTTCATAAAATGTAAGATGCAACATCAACATCCCTATTTTTAAGCAAGTATTTAAAATGATACACATATTATTAAGTGTACCTTTATTTGTTTCTGTTATTCAGAGACATTTAGAGAATATAGTTTAAATCGAGCCTGAGTTTTCCTTAAGAAATGTCCTATTTTAACATAGGACATGTTGATCTTTTGATGAATTTGTAGATCCATTTAAATTTGGGTCTTACTAATAAAATCTAGAAATGACTCGGATGGCAAATAACTAAGAGCTTTAAGGCTATTAAGAGACTCTTAAAGTTGCCAGCCTGCCATTTGGCAAAGCCATCAGTGTCAATTGCCGTACTCCCACTGTGTCAGGCATAATATTATTCCTTTTGCCAATCTGTGTTTGTAACACTTCCGTATTATAATTGACCAGAAGAGTTATTAAGTATTACTACCCAGAGGGACCAAATTGTGGCAAAATTATGAGAGTTACTGTGTCATTGCCTGGGATCCAAAATGGATACATCACACTTGCCTAAATGTGAAGACACCGATAAAGAGTAGAAGGGGAGTGTGTTCATCAACATAGAAATATCAAGATTTACATCATATCTGTATGTAGCTGTATTGTTGCAGCCCTAAAACATATAGAAGTTGGGGGGAGAAAAAGGAAGTTGTTAACTGTGCTGGAAAGATGCTTGCAAAGAAATGAACTAATTATAGAGCAAAGAGCTGAGATGAGAAAGCATTGCT
Source organism: Paguma larvata (assembly GCA_030068075.1). Lineage (NCBI taxonomy): Eukaryota > Metazoa > Chordata > Mammalia > Carnivora > Viverridae > Paguma > Paguma larvata. The sequence goes on from CM057833.1 coordinate 86,857,251, forward strand.
GCTGAAAATCGCCCCCCCTCCCATTTTCACCATGAAGTATTTAAAGACAATGAGCAATAAAAATGTCTACTTCAGAGGATGTGATGATTAATTTCAGGGGCAAGGATCCTGACAGAGCAAGCAGTTTATAAGGAAGAAAAACCACAGTGTATTCAAGAAACCAAAGACTTAAGTTTGAAACTTCAGTTTGGGTTTCTATTTTTGATATTCAGAGCATTTCTTTCAGGATCACACGGTGATGTTCGGAAGTGAAAATATGATTCAGCCCAAGAATAAATAACAATTTAAAAAAAGAATAAATAACAATAACCTTCAGAGAAATAAATCAAGTTAATAGAATCCAGTGTACAGCTAATCTATATTTTCCTATCCAAATGAATAAACAGATAACATAAATGAATATATATAATATATACATAGCATAGGCATGAGTTATTATATATATACCCAGTTGGACATTATCATCCGATTAAGAAAACAGAATATGGATGTAGAAGGTTAGATGAAACATTAAACATATTGGGATAACAGGTTAAAATGCTGTGAAGATAGAGACTATTCCCTAAGAAATCTCTGAATTCCTTGTAGTACACACGGTGTACTATAATAGTGCTATAATTATTTACATTTTACTGATTAGGAAACAGAGGCACAGAGTGGCTAAGTAATCCACCCAGGTTGCATAGCCAATAAATGGTAAAATCAGTATTTAAAACCAGGCAGATCACCGTGGAAAACTGGAGCTTTTCACCAGTATATCACACAGCCTCAGCGAATGCATTGAATTGAATTCAATGAATTCAAGTGTGCAAACTGTTTAAATATAGGAAAGCAGAAGAGATCAGATTTGTCTCACTTTAGATTAATTAGGATAATGCAAAAGGTAGCACTCCTGTGCAATGTCAACTTTGAACCAACAGAAAATAGGAAAAGATTTCTTCTTATCTCTAGAACTCTCCCACTTCAAAAATCATAAATTCCAATGCCTGTTTGACCCTAAATTCATATCCTCCTATCACTTAAATTCCGTTATCATAATTTCCCTCTCATTCAAATTTATCGAGTGCCTTACTTCTGCCTGTTTCTCTCTTTCAATCCGTGATACATATTTTTGGGAAAAGAGTGAATATATGGATGAATGAGCAGCATAATAAACGGTTCAGAAGCAGAAATGAGCTCTGTTACAAACCCTGAAGCAACTCTGTATTTCACTCAAAGTAGCATACCCTTCAAGGCTCGACATGAGCTTCCATTTTATGTCTCAAATATCATGTTGCCTCTGACCTCTCTAGTACTGTGTTCCCTCGCTGCCCAGTCACACTGCTTTCCTCTCAAAACACCACCTGCAAAGTCCTACCTCAAGGCTTTGCTCAAGGATTCCCTCTGCCTGAAGCATCATCTTTTGTCTTCAAGCCTCTGCTCTCACTTCTCACCCTGTCGATGAAGTTAGCTCACCATACAGTTCAATGCTCCAATCAGCCATCTTGCTTGCTGCCCAGAACACCCAATAAAACTTGCTTTGCTATGCCTTATCTTTTTCCTTTAGCATGTATCAACTTCTAACATAGTATATTAAGTACTTTATTATTTTTATTCATTGTGTTATAATGTAATTTCCACAAGATCAGGAATCTTTTATCCACTAAGAAATATGTGTTTTATGAATGAATACAAGTAATATATGCTGGAAATGTGTCTCTTTGCAGGGCAACACAGGATTTGTCATTGGCAGTGGTGGCCCCAAAAGTTAGCTTGGGAAACGTTACTCCCTAAGCTCCATTAAATTCTTTAAACCAACCTGAAATATTTAAGGGCAGTTTGCTGTGCAGATGCAGCTTTGAGATCAGTAATCTAGCTTGCCTTCTCTAGACATGTTCCCAACCCTAAGTGTCTTCTATTTTCAAACATGAACGGAATCATGAATATTGAGTTATAATGAAAGATTATTGCAATTTTTGGATTCCCAGAAAGTTTCGCATTCACTAAGTCACTCATCCGTCTGTGCACCCAGGTACACTGCTAGGTGCTGGGGAAGACCAGGATGAAAGTGTGTGCATCTTTGCTGAGTCGGTCTGGGTACCACATAAATGTTTCATGAATGCTGAATGAATGGGTATATGGAGGCCACTAAATGTTTAAATCGAAGGGGATGGAAAAATTACCCACTCTCTGAGGCTTATTTCTTCATGTGCAAAATGAGATTACAAGATAAATAATGTTAATATATCCTTTTTATAAGTCTGTGATTTGATCCAGTGGGGAACAATAAACTACTAAAAAGTATTAAGCACGGAGATGTCAGAAAGTGATATTTGATGAAGATTCTCTTGGACAAGGATTTGCTGCATGGATTGTAAGAGGGTGTTAAAGTCAGAGACAAGAAACACAGAGAAAACGAGAAACACGTAGTGCCATATATACAGAACCTGAAAGCTGGGAAAACGGAGTTTAAAGAGTCATTAAGGCCACGCCTCTGGTGTTGAACACAAAGAAGAAAATACAAATGTAACAGTGTTTTAAAGGACAGCTCATCTGTGCTTTGTGTCTGAATGCTGGCAAGAGAGAATTCAAAGCCTATCTGCAGACATCTTTATTGTCTGCAGCTCTGAGATTAAGCAATTTTATATTATTATTTATGGCTTTATTTACTGGCCCTGACAGCCATATTAGATTTCAACATCTTTAAGTCTAAAGAATAAATCTCAAAACAAAAATGAGGCAAAGGAGGTACAGACCACGAAGCCTGTGGTGGAAAAAGTAAAGTGGAGGAAAGAAATTCTAATATATAGATACTATTTTATATTTTATGTTACAGTGCTATTACATTTTAATCTTTCAATTAAACTCTAAACTTTGTGGTAGGAGGATCAAACTATTTACACACACACACACACACACACACACATATATATATATATATCTGAAAGCACTATATCATATTAGTTAAATGAATGTTTTTTGAGTTTGTCCTCGATTCTTTTGTGATTTGGCATGGATTTAGAGAGAGAGAAAAAAAGAGGTGGGAATGATCAAGAGAATAGGACTTTGATAAATGAAAATGTTTCCAATGCATAAACTGTGACTCCAATAGAAATTTTATGAACCAAGTGAATTGAATCGAAGGTATTTTGAAATATGGCTATTATGTAACCTGGGAAAAGATTCGGATGACTTGCAAATTTTCCTGAGGAAAATAACACTGTTACGTGATCGCTAATTTCCAGTCCCCAGTGAAAGAATTAAAGGTAGCTTCTAAACACTAGGAGTATCAGATTTTACCTGGTTAATTAAATACAAGCATCTGATTTTCTAACATATGTGACCTCAAAATTCCAGTTGAAAACAGTTAAGGTTACGCTAACAATGGTAAAACGATAAAATATTCTGAATGGAATGCACAGATATAAAAAAAGAAAGGAAAAAATGCGTTGTAGTGAATATGCTGAGTTGCCCTAATCTCCTCTGACTGTGTCTTCCTAGATATGAGAACTTGGTAAACTATATTCCTCAGACACCCCAACAGTTGAATTCCATACCTCCAATTTGATGCATTCATGTGGGAGTGGGAAGGCAGGTGGGGGACATCCATGGCTTTGGCCATATATTTTTTTGTATGAAACCTTCGTAGATGATGTAGAGACATACCGAAGCACTGGATTTTCTTCAGCTGTGGCCCAGTCATTAGCTTTGTGGAGGACCGAGGAAGATGCGGCAGAGGTGAGATTGAGGCAGTTGGGCAGAGGTGGGAGAGCTTCCACACGTGGGGACAGCAGGAAGCTCTTGGAGTGGAAGTTTCCAGAAGTCCCCTGAAGCCCCACCTCCTGAGGTGGCAGCCGTATCATCTCTCCTACTGGGCTTCTTGGAACTCCAGAGTAATTTCTGGGAGGTCAGCTTAGAAAGCCTCTTGCCATCCTCCAACTGATGTTTTAAGAACCTAATTTCCTGTGTTTAAACCTTCTTCATTAAGATGGATAGAATGGTTTCAGTTTCCTGCAGCGAAATTTCACCAGATCCATCAATGACTTGACGGCCTACCATGGCCCAGCACTTTCTTTCTGTCTTGTTTTTTTTAGTTTTCATGACTTGCCTTATTTCTGCTGTTTTGATAGGTTTTTCTAGAGTAGCATAGAGGCAAAAGAACTGGAAAATCAATGACTCCCAGAAGTAATATCTTTTTGAGTTACAATCCTCACATAGATTATATATATATTTTACAGTAATGCAAATGTAATATTTAAACATATGAATCTTCCTTTCATTTAGATACCATCATAAGGAGTCATCAGTTAAACCTCTGCATGAAGTCTTCTATTTAAACTAAAACAAGAAAAACTTATTTTTGCAGTCTATCAGTAATTTTGCTGATAGATCTGGGGACTTGTTCAAATGAGGACTAGATACACTTCTAGAACATTTCCTGTCTGAAAATTAATATGTAAACCAGCAATACTAGACTAAAAAATAATGTAGCTCAAAAAAAAAAAGCTAAAATAAAATAAATAAATGAAATAAAGTAACTCATGTCTTCAGGAATAGCTAAAATTGCCTAACATTTCATTTATAAGTTAAGTAAATCAACATGTGAATATTTGATAACAGAAATAAGTTCAATAATTCTGAACTAAAAATACAGTGCTATTTCTACAACTTGTACTAGATTTTGATACATTTGACGTTTTAATGAAGAATATTTCATTATAATTATAAAGACTGAAAATGATATTATAGAATTCACATGCTTGTTAAGGGCACTCTTTGAAAACCATTTAAATGTGTCAAGACCCCATCTTGCTATTTTAGCTGCTCCACAGAAATGTACGTTGGCACTGATTAATCGAGTTTGATTACCTTGGTGACTGTTTCAACATACTTTTTATTTAACTGACTATTTTCCTGATTTTGCTAGCAACAAAACTGAGAGTCTTTTCTATACATTTTCTGAACAGCAAGGAATTAAAAAAAAGAAATTAAGGACTGAAGTAAAAATTAGAGAAGGATAAATTTTTAAAAATGAAATCAAGCAGAGTAAAGACCAAGGAGAGATTGATTACATTGCCCTTCTAAATGTAGTAAATTGGGGGGTCAGGGGGGGAATAATTTAGAGTCTTCAAAATTTATTTCATCAAAAATACCAGAAGATATCCAAGAAGACATATGGACAACAGTCATTCCCTAGAGAGAGACAATCATGATTCAGTAAAGTTCAAAACAGCAAAATGGGTCTCAGTACTGATCTTGTACATTTTCCATAGCTAGAAATAATCTATTTCGAGTCTTAATAACAGTAAATGTCACAGAGAGGAAGAACAACATACATCATTAAGGAAACTGTACATAGGTATGCTTTTTCTCAGAAAATGTTTTATTTTAATTATTCTCTTTAATGTTTATTTTTGAGACAGAAAGAGAGAGAGAGACAGACAAAATCTGAAGCAGGTTCTAGGCACCAAGCTGTCAGCACACAGCCCAACACAGGGCTTGAACTGACAAACCATGAGATCATGACCTGAGCCAAAGTTGGCTGCTTACCCAACTGAGCCACGCAGGTGCCTCTTCTCATTTTAATTTTAAAGGTGTCCTGAGCTCATTCTATTGCTCAGTAAGCAGTTGTCAGGCTTAAGTGAGAGCTGGCACAACTGCAAGCGACAAGCAGTCTTCTTATAAGATTTTGTAAAGGATCTTAGGGATTTCTGAAGCTTGTGTGTGATTCTTTTCCTCAAGAATTCCATTATTCCTTTAATTTCAATATAGCTAAAGTTTATAAGAGGACATATGAAATTATAAACTGATACAGTGGTAATGCATTTTTTAAAGGATTTCAGAATTCTTTCATATGCATTCCCAAGTGTATCCGTGAACAGTAATGTATATTTCATGTACCTCCTCCATTTTAGCACCTTCATTAATTTGCAAACTCCTTGAAACAGGGACCAAGCCTTACTCACTTTCAGTATCTCCCCTGGTATTGAGGTTGTGGTTGGATCCACTAATAAATTACCAATTACCTGATTAAAAATAACTCATTCAGTGTATATAAAAGACCAGCTGTTTCTAGTAAGTTTAATCTATACTTTCGTGTTTCATTCTCAAATGGTTACTGAGATAACAATAGCAACCATTTTAAACTGATCTCAGTTTAAAAGTCGTTCCTCAGGGAAAAGTATCACTGATATTTAACCCCTGCCCTCTGTCCCCACCCACTTCCCATGTCCCCAGGTCCAACAATGGCAGGTCCTCTTGTCTACCCTTATAAATTTAGACTCAGCTTACCAGTTATATTTAATTATGTGGTTATTTCATTAATATCTCCTTCACTAGAATATGAAATCTCACATAGAGAAGAATTTGCTTTGGCTCTCATTTGCATTTTACTACAATAGAATTTGGCAAATAGTATAATTTTTATAGATTTTTAGACGTGTGGGAGGAGAGGGGAGGAAGGGAAGCATGGAGAAGGAGAGAGAGAGAAGGAAAGGGGGCCTTCCAGTTTACTACTTATTTAATAACCACAAAGAGTTTGCAGTGATTGAATCTTTCACCTAGAGTCCTCTCCTCGCCCTGCTTCAACTTTGACCGAAGAACGCCTTGATCAAATGACTGTCCAAAATCCAGGGTGTAGTGTTTGGAGAGATTTCATTATCTTTCTGTATGTCAAAAGGTCAGGCTCATAATATATAAAGTAAACGATGCTGAAGACATGATTATGGTCCAGACAATGCCCAATATTGATTCTCTCCAAAAGTGCCTGGGCAGTAGTTTATGTGTTCTTAGTTTTTATGTTCTGTAGTAGCAATGCCCAAATCTTGCTATGGAGAATAGCAGTTCCTCAAGCTTTTAAGAAAGTACCCCCTGCACAGATTTGTTGTGGTTGTGCTTTTTTGGGAGTTCCTCATATTTCTCTGCATGCAGACTTCTCAAACCCTTTACTATATTAATATCATGATTCCCCAGGAGGGGAAATTAGCATGCAGCATTTGGCAAACTTATTCAAACACTGAAGTTTTATTTTATTTTACTTTTGAAGCAGCTAATCATATCCCTAGAAACTAGTATTTCACTGAATGCTAGATTTTGGGTTTGAGTGCCAAGGTTTATGTTAACACAACCAAATATTAAAGCCTTCTGAAACTACCTTCAGTTCATACTAATAAAGGATAAAGAAGGAAACTGAGTCAGTAGGTTTAGTCTCTGATTCATTATTCTATATATCGTTTTCATGATTTTATTTTAAATAACAGGAGGTCAGATACACTGCATGTTTTAGAGACCTTGCCCCCGTCCTCAAGGACTAACATCTAAAGACTAACATCAGACTTCTTCTAACTTCTGACTAACTTCAGACTAACATCTGAAGGACAGAAAGATTGGATCTGAACAGCCTGGTAAAAATTTAAGAGAAAGTACCAAGCCTCACTCCTTCTCCAGAAAAAAAAAAAAAATAAATTAAAAGGAAGTCTGAATTTGAATTCTCAGATTATACCAAAGTTTGGAAGAGGAAGCTTAAAAATCAATGTACTAAAGTTAAAGCTTCTGTATATATTGAGCTCCTGAACCATATGTTTTATTCAGTTATTTGGCTGTGGGCTCCACTTTGCAATGCTTTACTCCACCTCCACAAGGAAAGCAACACATTCTGATCAACAGCTCCAAGACCGTCCTGAACCACTGGGACTGGTTTTATCCCTTGGCCTCCATGCAAATAAGATGCACAAGGTTTTACCTTTCGTTGTTTTCATGGTTGTTGTCGCTTAGTTTTTCACCGGTTTATTCTCTCTAAAATCAATGTGCATATTAAAAAAAAGTCTTAAGGAGGCCCGGGGTTTCATTTCTGTAGGTTAGTTGGACATACTCTGGCAGTTTCTTTGTTTTCATAACTCAAATATAACTAGGAAGAGTAACAGAAAAAGAAATTCATTTGATTTACTTGGACTTAAAATCTGTATAAAAATGCCAGTATCATACCTCTCATCATATCTATTTATCTATCATCTATCTGAAAATAAATGACAAGGGGCACCTGGGTGGCTCAGTCGGCGGTGCATTGGACTCTCGATTTCACTTCAGGTCATGACCTCGGGGTCCTGAGATAGAGCCCTTTGTGGACTCCATGCTGGGCATGGATCCTGCTTGAAATTCTCTCTCTCCCTGTCTCTCTGCCCCTCCCCTGTTGCATATGTGTGCTTGCATGCATTCTCTCCCTCTCTCAAAAAAAGAAAAGAAAGGAAATTATAATAGAAGGCAGCTTATACAAAATTAGTCAGAGAAAGACAAATATCATATGACTTCACTCATATGAGGACTTTAAGATGCAAAACATATGAACATAAGGGAAGGGAAGCAAAAATAATATAAAAACAGGGAGGGGGACAAAAACATAAGAGACTCTTAAATATGGAGAACAACAGAGGGTTACTGGAGGGCTTGTGGGAGGCGGGATGGGCCAAAAGGGTAAGGACATTAAGGAATCTACTCTTGAAATCATTGTTGCACTATATGCTAACTAATTTGGATGTAAATTTAAAATTAAATTAAATAAATATTTTAAAAGGCAGCTTATGAGTGACTTTAAAGTTGTATCTTAGGGGCGCCGCTCAGTCGGTTCAGCAGCCGACTTCAGCTCGGGTCATGATCTCACAGTCTGTGGGTTCAAGCCCCACGTCGGGCTCTGTGCTGATGGCTCAGAGCCTGGAGCCTGCTTCAGATTCTGTGTTCCCTCTCTCTGCCCCTCCTCTGCTCACGCTCTGTCTCTATGTCTCTCAAAAGTAAATAAATGTTAAAAAATTAAAAAAAAATAAACTTGTATCTTAATTGAAATGAAATCACATAACTCAAATATCGAACAAAGTTTCAGTACTATTAGAAATGGGTTTCTAATATTTTGATTAAAGACTTAATGGCAACTCTTTCTAACTGAAAACAGGAAACGTGGTAGATCAGGTGTTATTTTACATCTTACTAATTACTTTAAATATAGTTCAATATCAAGTTTAGAAGCAGTAAACTTAATCAGGGCGATGTCATTATTTTGTGTTCAAAACTGGTAAAATAATTTTTTCAAGGGTATTTTGAACAGCCCCTTAGAGGCATGAATCCTTGAAACTGGATTAAGTGCTTTTAATGAGTTTTGTTTCTCAGGTGTGTGATCAAGCATTCGGGACAGGCTTCTTTCTGTGAGGGCAATAACCCCAAGACTCTTTAAAGTTTATGTTTGCATTGTTTTTGTTTTTCTGTCCCCATGAATAATTTGATTTTGTCTTTATTTGAAAAGAAAACTTCATGGATATTTTTGTAAGATGGGGATAATGTGGAATACATGTCTCCTCCAAGATTTACCAACCTTGACACATCCACTAAAAATAAGGTTATGATGTTAAGACACTGTGATTGCTGGAAAAAAAGTAATTTTGCTGCCATATGTTTTACCTTGAATGTGCTGAACCTACTTTTTTAAGGCAGAAACAATGCTGCCTTTTTCGTTTAGTCTCCATCTCATTTATATTTCTAAACATTTTTGATGAACTGGAAGGTTTCAGGTTAATCATTTTAAGATGGAATCGAAAACATAAACTATTAGGCAACTTTTACTACAACACTACTTGGTACATGGTCTCAGTAAGCATTTCTTTTTAGTTTAGTTTTTTTTTTATATATATATATAACTACTCATTGCTCTAGAAGGAATATTCAGAATAGTTTCCTGAAGTTTACATTCAATTCTAAATTACTGGTGATCCCCCGAAATAAGTCAACTTTGCTGAAAAAAATTAATTTTCATTTGAGCTTATCATCTGTTAGTGAACTAGGAAAAAGAAAGGTCGGTTACCCTACCCACTTTGTAATAAGAATAATCACAACACGGTCTTTCAAGAATGGAAAGGATAGAATGACAAGAATCTAACACAAATGATATAAGATAAGTAAATATTATAAGAATTTACAATTAAACAAATGTGTCCCCAATAGCTGCTTTTCATCCTGAAAGAAATTTGAATTCAATACATAAAAAATATTTGATTTAGTACTATTTCAGCTATCAGAAGTTCTAGAAGAATCTATGTATAAGAGTCCCCTGGCATAAACTCTGAAAAATATGCCTCTGTAGAAGAGCTCTAGTGTTGTTTCAACTTCTAGTTTGATCAGATTTTAAACCTAGCTTCTAAAAATGTGCTATATTGACAAAGTATTAACTCTCAGAGAAAGAGATAATCATAACAGAAAAGAACGAGAAGTAGATACTTGAACTGCAGAGTTGGAGACACATCCATAAATAAACTTGAGTGCTCTTGTGAAGCCATGAACAAATAGAATGTTAACACAAGCTAACAGATTTCCAATTGTGGCTTTATTGCAGACTTTGGAAATAGCTATCCTTACAGCCTTTGTCCAAGATTTTTTTTAAATATATTTATATAAAAAGAGACCATTTTTGTTAGCTTATAAATACTTAAGAGCTGTGACGTAACTTGCAATCTAAAACTATACAGAAAAGGCGAATCGTGCAGGCAATTCTATATAAGCAATTGTCCAGATTAAATTTCAAGTTTTATTTTTCCCGCATACACTCTAAAAACATATTGCTTCAATTGTTGAAAACAACAACAAGGTTTAGAAAGCTTCAGAGTCATTTTAATGTGAGTATTTAAAGAGAAAGCCTGGCAAAGCTTTAAATAGAAGGCGAACACACCAATTAACTAGTCAGCATTACCTTCTTTCAGAACTTTAAATAGGTTTAATTATTCAATAATTCAGATTCATAGAGCGGCTTTAACTTTAAGCAATTATATAAAGAAAAAAAGTGATTGTCTTCCTCTGCAGCCTGGACCACAATGAAAAAAGGAAAAAAAGAAGAAAGAAAGAAAAGGTGTTTTCTTAGTAATCATCAACCAGCATGCTTAAGACTTTTTGAATTGTGCAACCTTCAATGTTTCCAGGAACACAGGTCTTATTAGGTACTTCAAGCTAATGATTTAATATTGCATGACTTAAATAAGCAAATCATAGGCATACAGGGAAAAATAAATTATATTTCCAATAAAACTAAGAATTAGCAGAATTTGCTAGATTTTATAAATTTCTTAGATAATTTCCACAATATTCGGCATGGTAGAATGAAACGCCCAATGAGATATTGCTTAGTATATGTGGCTGGCTCTTACTCACCTGTTACTGCAACATAGGGCTCTCTTTTTTTGTTTGTTTGTTTTTTGTTTCGGTTTGTTTTGTTGATAAGTGCCAAAGGATCTCCATGTGTCACAATGCAGAGGGAAAGGGCTCTGGTAGGCCTATGTGATAGCTCTGAAAGTTCCCGCTCAGAAGTGGCATTTGTCTCTTCCACTCACATTTCCTTGGCTAAAAAGATCATAGGAAAGCTTGGAGAAATAGGTTGGAAAAAGAGAAATCTGCTCCTGGGGGAAGAGCAAGTAATTGGGCACAACTATATGATCTTCATCATAAATAATTCGTCCTCTTCGTCACAAATAGTGGTTTTCTCCCTCCTCAGCTAAAATGCATTCCCTTCTCCCTAAAGTCCCATCCAGGCATGAGAGAAGCTGAAATCCCAGGGTCTCACAATAATATATACTCTGATTGTAGCAATTCCAAAAACCTACTTGGACAAATGTTGCAAGGAGCCATAAGGCAGGAAATGTTCCTTTACCAGTATAAAGAAATTCTTGTCTTGGGGGGGCTCAGTTGGTTAAAGATCCGACTCTTGATTTTGACTCAGGTCATGATCTCACGGTTTAGGAGATCGAGTCCCGCCGCAGGCTCTGTGCTTGGGATCCTCCCCCTCTATCTCTGACCATTCCTTGCTCTCTCTCCCTCTCTCTCTCTCCCTCTCTCTCTCTCTCTCTCTCAATAAATAAATAAATAAATAAGCTTTAAAAAACAAAGAACAAAAGAAAGAAATTCCCTCTTGGGAGAGCTGATCTGTTCCTTGGGATAGCGCCTCAGCTTACTGCTCTATATGGTTCTTTGTTTATTAGAGTAGTCCTCACTTTACCATTATAAGTTTTGGCTATATATGAAGAAACTATTAGAGAAAATGCCAATCTTGGATCCTGAGAAATTTTATTATCACACTGCTCACAGAAAGTTAGAGGTTCAGAATGTGTCTTAAATCTCACACAATTGCATTGTTTTATCCAAGAAAATAGCTCTTTTAGAAATATGACTCTCTCAGAACTTTGGTTTGATGTCTTTGCTTCCAATCAGCAGTATGTGTGAAACCACATCCATAATTATCTTCCAGATATGCTTCTCTCTCTAGATGTCTTACCAATACCATGAGATTTGCAAAGGTAAGTAGGAGAGCCATACCTTTTGTTGTCATCTTTTTTTTTTCTTGAGCAGTTTTATCAACAAAGTAGTTTACTAGATAGTATCTTAAAACAAAGATGTTATCACAAGCAAGGAACTGTCTCAAAGTTCTATTAGACTGTTATTTTTTCCCACTTAAAACAATTCTCAGTTTTACCTTTTACTAGTTATATATGAGAAATGGTTGCCTCTTTCATCCTGTAAATCCCAGAATTTCTGGATTCTCCCTATTCCCCAGTTATAAACCATCTAATTCTTTCTGGAGTCCTCTTTTTTCATTTTATATTGTCAAGTACAACCAGTAGCTACCAGCAGACATTAGTACCAGTCCGTTTCACAACAGTTTTGCCTGAAGGCACCAACTTGCTCAGTTTATTATCTTTCTTTCAAGTAGTCGCAGAAATGGTTTTATCAAATGCTCCCCAAATGCATAACATAGGTTACCATTTTTCCAGCCTTTGTTGCTTACTGCTGGGCTCTAAAATCAATCTCACACTTTAGTATTTTTATTAGACTAGCAAACAACTTCCGTAAGCCATTTTTGTGTCAGCTTTCAGTAGGTTATACTATGGAAGGAAATATCGTGTAAAGTGTAGTAAATTACAGCTAAGGTTCATGTCTTGCTCTCGTTACATACTGGCTGTAGGCCAACTGTGACTTTGCTCCAGATGACTTCTTCTTTCTGGGATGTAGGCCAGAGAAGTAGATCCTACCTGAGTCATAGGATTCTCATATAGAACGAAAAAAAGCAATGGCAGAATCACCTGATAGACCGTACATTTTATGCTCAGAAGTGGCATATGGCACTTATATTCATATATCATAGGCTAAATCAAACTCATACCACAGCCAATGTTAGTAAGGTAGAGAAGTGTAATATTCTCTCAGAGTATGGTACAATCTACTGTAGATCGGAAATAAGATATTCATCTTCCACCCTTGGGATTGTAGACTCCAGAACTGCTCAAAGATCAGCATATACTGTTAACCACCGAATATCTTATCTCCCATCGCCCAGTACAATGATTTGAGACCAATGAGTACCTTCGTTGATTAATTATTTTTATTCTTTATTTTTGTCATATATATGTTTTTTGCCAATTATATTAAAGTTGACCACAAAGTATTAACATAGAGATATAATTTCTGTTGAGGCCCAGTGCTATCATCTGAAACCAGTGTTTTAGAACTGTTTAGTTATTTTCATATCAAGAGAGAAAAAGCTACGTTAAAAAATCTCAGAAATGTATCTAAAACTTTGGTTTTAGGATGAGAATGCCTTTCTACCCAAACACACCCATTTAATAATCCCTTATCTCACTCTGAAGTATAACAAGGATCAGTAAAATTTGGCTTATAGTCCAAATCTAGCAAAAGTCTTATGCATAAAGTGTATTGGGACACAGATATGTGTATAAGTGTATATATTGCCAATCATTGTTTTCACCCTACAAGGGTAGGGCTGACTTACTGCAACCGGTATTGCTTTACTCATTGAAGAATTTTTTTACTATTTGGCCCTTTTAAGAAAATTTTTGCCAACCTCTCCTCCATAGCATTAAATCTCAATTAAATAGTGAAATTTAATATACTGTAATTTGACACTATAAGGCCTAGGTATATGATGTCCTGAAAATCATATATCACATTGAAGAGTAATATTATTACTTAGTATATTACTTAGTATACTTAGTATAGTTGCTTGTGCTGGTATTCAACACTAAAATTTATAAAACTTGAACAAAATGTTTGGTTTGATTTTCTTTTTAGACATGGCCATCGGTAAAGTCAAGTGATGCTTTTTTTAAAAGATGAATATCAGATAATGATAAGTTCTGTAAGGAAAAAATATAGTAAAATAAGTATCTCCAAAATTAGATACCCTGAAATAAATGCATTATTTGGAAATAAGGTATTAATGTTTGCCAGTTTCCTTAATCAAAAAACATGTATCCAATTCTCTTCAATTATCAACCTTGTTCTCAGTTAGGAACATATATTCTCACCTACTTATGAGTTTGGATTAATTTCACATTTAGATTATTCCAGATAGTGCATTTATACTTAATAAAATTGTTCCAATAAAATGCTTTATTCTAAAGAAGTGAAGCAAAGTGATATTTTGAGGGGAGGAGGGGTATGCAAAGTTCTTTTTACCACTCGTGTTATATAATATAGGCAGTATCTCTTAGAAAGGCCTGCTTACTAAATGCTGAAATCAATTATTACAAAACTTTTTCTAGCAAAATCTCATTATAGCAAAACCATTGAGATGTGTTCTACTGTACAGTTCACATAAAGCATTAGGTAAAGCCCTTTCTACCTAGCATCCCAAATGGCAGAGAACACTTCTTTTGTTCAGTTACCACTAAAATATGGTCATATGTTTCAAGAATATAAAGAGATGGTCTCACAACACAAATGTCCATTAACAACATAATTAACATGTCATTGAAGTCAACACTATGGCATATTATATGGCTGAAAGAATGTGTCAATCTGTACTGAATATTCTGGGGAGATAATATTGTGAAGTAAAAGCGGATAGAGTCATTGATATTGATGTATCCTTGTGGCTATAGCTATATTTGTACTTTTTTATGAAGGCACAGAGAAGGCTGAATTACATTGGTTGGGTTATGCATGCAGGGAGTGTGGAGGTTGCCATTTCATCTGTTAAAACATATTTAAATACATTAGGCACCTAGGTGGCTCATTTGATTAAGCATCTGACTTTGGTTCAGGTCAATGATCTCAGTGTTCCTGAGTTTGAGCCCTGCATCTGGCTCTGTGCTGACAACTCAGAGCCTGGAACCTGCTTCAGATTCTGTGTCTCCCTCTCTCTCTGCCCCACCCTCGCTCATGTTCTGTCTCTCTCTCACTCAAAAATAAACATTAAAAAAAAACCATATTTAAATACAACGAGTGTGTGAACAACTCGGAACTCATTGCTCCCATTGCCTTGAGTCTCAGGTCAGAACACTTGACATAAGTTCATCTGTCTGCTTTTACTCAGTGTGCAGGGCGGTTTATTCAAAAGCACTGAGCCTCCAGGGTAGGAGAAGCAAACCTTTACCTCTACCTATCTTAGGTTTTCAGCAGAGACTCTAACAAAAAGACATATCAGTGAGAGAAAAACTTTATTAATGCATGCAATGCACATCACGTGGAAGAAACCTTAATGAAAAGTAACTCAAAATGGCGCAAAGTAGTCTAGCTTATCTAGCATCTTCAACAAAGAACGCAAATTTCTAGAGAAATGGCAGAACAAAGGAAAGCAGTTTTAGGCTTCTCAAGGGTGGCAGACTGTGGGGAGGTAAGTATATAGGAGGCAACTAATGGAGTAAGTTAGTTCATTCCTATTAGGAATAGTTCGCCTATTCCTCTGCGTTGAAAGGGCTCTGTCTCTAGAAGAAGGAGAATTTATATCCTGCCTTTAGGCAGAAAAGGGGAAAGTTTTTCTAGGTAACCTGCTTCTTAATTACCTTCATCTCAAAATAATTTTTATGTCAACAAGCCATATTTTGGGGTGACAAATTCTGGTTTCATTCACCAGAAACTCATCTATTATAGTCAGGTCTTCCTTTCCCAGCATTGCTTCCTGTCGTGTTTTCTGCTCTGGGAAGCCATGACTTCTTACCTTTACCTGTTTATCTCTCTAGTCTTAGAGGTAGTGGTTTGTCCTGTGTCCTCCTCTCTCTTATTGATTGCTAATTTTTCAGTCTATTCAGCTTTTTACATCTTGTTAGGATATGTTGAAATAAATTTCCAGGCCCACGATGGAGCCACCCCTGCCCAGGGTGCTGTGTTAGCAAACTGAAACTTAAATAAATTCTATTTTACTACTTGACCCAAAACACAATATATCCAGTCAGCCAATCCCCAAATGCCGAGCCTACTCTGGGCTTTTTTATCCCAAACTAGGGTAACTATAAGGCTCCAGCTTGCCTCCCAGTCTGTCTGGCACAAAATAAATCAAGATAAAGCACAGATGCTCATGGATGCAGTTCAAAGCTATCATGGCTGGATGTGGAGATGCTGGGTTTAGTTTCCTGGGCAAGGAGTTTGGCAGGACCACTCTTACTGCCCAGTGTACTACATGCAGCTGAACAGGTGCTGAGCGCTATTTTCACAAAAGCGAAAATCTTCAATAGAATTCTTTCAATTAACGAAAACAAATACCGACGTAGATCTTTCATTAAGGGGTATAATGTGAACTTTTGGAAAGCAGGGGAAGCCGGTATTCCAGAGTAAGGAGTTCCTTTTTTTTTTTTTTTTAGTTCATTTTACTTTAATTCCAATGTAGTTAACATACAGTGTTATATTAGTCTCAGGTGTACAATATAGTGATTTAATAATTCCATGTATTACTCAGTGCTCATCAGGATAAGTATACTCTTAATCCCTTTTGTCTGCTTCACCCATCTCCCCACTTACCTCCCCTCTGGAAACCATCTGTTTATTCTCCAAAGTTAAGAGTCTGTTTCTTGGTATGACTCTCTTTTTTTTTTTTCCTTTGTTCATCTGTTTCTTAAAGTCCACATATGAGTGAAACCATATGGTATTTTTCTTCCTCTGACTGGCTTATTTTGCTTAGTGTTATGCTCCCTAGATCCATCCATGTCGTTGAAATGGTAAGATTTCATTATTTTCTATAGTTGAATAGTATTTTATTATACACACACACACACACACACACACACACACCACATTTTCTTTATCCATTCATCTATAGTTGGACAATTTGGCAGCATTCATAATTAGGCTATTGTAAATAATGCTGCAATAAACATAGGGGTGCATACATCCCTTGGAATTAGTAGTGTGATTGGGTAAATATCCAGTAGTGTGATTACTGGATCATAGTGTTGTTCTATTTTTTTAATTTTTTGAAGAAACTCTGTACCGTCTTCTACAGTGACTATTCCCATTCGCATTCCCACCAAAAGTACAAGAGAGCTCCTATTTCTCCACATCCTCACCAGCACTTACTGTTTCTCATGTTTTGATTTTAGTCATACTGACAGATGTAAGGCCACATTTCATTGTGCTTTTGTTTTGCATTTCCCTAATAATGAGTAATTTTGAGGATCTTTTAATATGTCTGTCTTCCTTGAAGTAATATCAGTTTGTGTCTTCCACTCATATTTTAATTGGGTTATTTGTTTTTAGTGTTGCGTTGTATAAGTTCTTTATATATTTTGGATACTAACCCCTTATTGAATATGTCATTTGCAAATGTCATCTCCCATTCAGTACGTTGCCTTTTTTCTTGTTGATGGTTTCCTTCGCTGTACAGAAGCTTTTTATTTTGATGTAATCCCAATAGTTTATTTTTGCTTTTGTTTCCCTTGCCTAAGGAAACATATCTAGAAAACTGTTGTATGGCCAATGTTGGAGAAATTACTGCCTGTTCTCTCCTCTAGGATTGTTATGATTTCAGGTCTCACATTCAGATCCTTAATAAACTTTAAGTTTGTTTTGTGTGTAATGAAAGAAAGTGGTCATTCTTTTGGATGTAGCTGTCCAGTTTTCTCAACATCATTTGTTGAAGAGACTGTCTTTTTTTATGTTTACTTATATTTAAGAGAGACAGAGCTTGAGTGGGTGAAGTGCAGAGAGACGGAGACAGAATCTGAATCAGGTTGCAGTCTCTGAGCTGCAAGCTGTTAACACAGAGACCGTCATGAGGCTTAAACTCACGAGCAGTGAGATCATGACCTGAGCTGAAGTCAGACACTTAATCAACTGAGCCACCCAGGGGACCCAGATAGAATTGTCTTTTTCCCATTGAATATTCTTCCTGAAGACTAACTGACCATATAATTGTGGTTTTATTTCTGGACTTTCTATTCTGTTCAACTGATCTAGGTGTCTGTTTTTGTGCCAGTAACATATAGAGTACTGAGTTCTTCTTAACAAGGCCTGCCCTGAGGGGAAACTTGTTAACCAAAGTGTAACCTGCTAGAGTCTTATCAGAGCCTAACTGACCTGGAAGAAGGAAAATACCCTGCTCCATCCCACTCTAGCATCTTGTCCCAACTAGGGAGGGATAAAGAAATAAACAGAAACACTAGTGAAGTTCACAGTGTAGAGGCATAGGCTCACACAGAGAAAACTAGAAGCCTGAAGTGATATACGCCAAATATTAACCATGGTTTTCTCTCGGGGCAAAAAGTATAATGAATGGAGATGGTTTCTTAAAAATCTCATTTTTCTGTATGTTTACGTAATTTTCAAAAGTCATATGGTAGATGTATGAATTTTAATAATAAGAAACTATTATCTTATCACGAAGGTCTGTGAAGAATTTAAACCACCTTTCCAGAGTATGAGTGTAAGATACTTGTAGAATTTGTAAGCCAAGGAGGCAGTCCTCTAACAATGTGATGGAAGGTTGCAATCCAGTTATTAAGCCTTTGAATGATGACCTGAAAATTGTGCAGAGAGATAAACTTGTGAGTAAAAGAGACTCAGTGTAAACTGGCATTCTGGGAGAACGTGTCCTCTTCAGCTATTCTGGAAAGGCTTTTCTTTGGAAAGAAGTAGTTCACGATCATTTAAAGACACACGCTATCAAATATCGTAAAAACTACAGGAGATGCTATAAAAGTAATAAAGCTCTGTTTATAGTAAGTATGTGTGTGACATTGTGCAGCAACCTCATTTTAGCAGACAACAGTTTAGACCTTCGTAAAACTTTGCTTTCTCACACTTGAGCAGAGAGCAAGATTTGGGAAAACCGCACCAGACCCCAGATTGAATACCAGTCAAGAACCTGATCTTCTGTGAGGGGACATTTTATAGTTTCTTGGTAGACTCATTTGGGTGCTATCGTGAATCCTGAGCTGCTTTGCTGCAATCAGAGTAAGTTTTAGTTTTCAAATAAGAAGGCACATAAATGATGATTTTAATTACTGTAAAATATTCAAAACTATATAAACAGGACTCTTGAAAAGTATGACTACTAGGAACTGTATGGCAGTGTCTCAACTGGAATGAGCTGTAAAATGATCAGAAATGCATTATAATAAGCTTATGGCCCAAATTATAAGAAATGAAACAAATGATAAATGTCATCCATGAAAGTGCCATCTATTCAATAACAACATAAGGCCAAAGCACATTTCTCCCCTTAACTGCCATTGTAATGCCTGAACTTTTCCTGCATAGAACTTGTGACTAAAATACTCTAGATAATGGTTCAATTCGCCTCTCCTCTAGACTATAAGCTATTTAAAGACTGGGCTATGCTCCTCATGCATTTTATTTAGCATCTTCCCATTAAGCATTTTGTGAGACAAGTAAATAAATTAATTGCTCAGTGAGGATATGTATCAATGAAGATGAGATATGCATTCCATTACTTTGGGCTAGATAAGAGTGTCAATAATAATAATAATAATAATAATAATGATAATAAGACAGTATCAAGAAGAATAAAAGAGAAAATGTGGAATGTTTGTTTTTAAGCTTAGTTACTTAACATACTGTGATAAGACCGTAATCTTAACTTGGTCAGAGCACAATGGCCCTGTTCATTCAACAAATATTTATTGATCACCTACTATGTGCCAGACATTCAAAGATGAATGAGCAAGCATCATGGATTTTATGTTTACAGAAATCATATTTATCTCTATTTTCTTCTGGCTTTTATGACAAAAGTCAAAGGCAAGGACACTTTAAAAATAGGCACAGTAAAGGTTCTAGAAAGAATGAGGCAGTTGCAACAACAGCTCTGTATACAGAGAACATTTACCTTCTGCAAAAGATGCTGAGGCTTCTGTGTCACTATTATTTATAGAGTACCCTTAGAGGATTGGAACAAGACAAGGCAACCAAGGATGATACAGATCTAAATATAAAGCAGTTCTATTATAAAAATTTCCTTTGAAGAGGTGCTAAATATGAAAATATGTATGCTTAAATTCTAGGCTGCTATTATATAATTTGCAGTGCTGCTCTTAATTTTCTTCCCAGTGTCTCCTAAAACCACTTCAGTCAGCCATCTGGAAGGCCTTGACTTTGGCATTGTGTGAAGCTGAGATTGTGAAGACTCCAAACTGGTTTCTGCAGACCAGATAAAGGAAGGCAGGGCCCCCCTGCTCCTGAATGCTCTCATCTAAAGAGGGAGGAAAGTCAGATATGAAGGAGGGAGAGCCAGTGAGAAAATGGGCGATTCTCTTGATGGAAACAAAAAGGTTAGTAGGAACTGACAAAATCAAAGATATTTTTTGAGGAATTTTGTTTCCAATTAAAAGAAAATATTAACCTTCTGAACTTTCTTTCAAGATTGAAAAGGTTGTTTACCTAGGAAGAAAATTATTTTTCTAGTTTCTATGGAATTAATTTCAGGAGAGACACATGCATATAACTCATCTTTCGATAGCACCCCTTAAAGAAAAATATTTAAGTTGCTTCCAGCCATTCTGCAGACTAGTAGGTTATCAAAGGGGAGTATGTGAAATTTTAAATTTATTTTTGTCAACAGAAACCAAAAAAACTTTTTAAAATGAAAATCTTTCTTGCTCTATAAATGTGACGATAATTATTTGATAATTGGATAATTATTTTCCATGGGAATATATTACTTTATTTTTTTTTCCCAGCATTAAGGAGTTAGGCTGTAAGAACAATTAACAGTTAGGCTAAAAGTGCTAGAACATGAAGGTGGAAAAGTGTGAACTTTGCTGTCTGCTGAGTTCCTATTATTACCGAGTTTCTTTCTCTCTCACTTTACCACCTCTAGCATTTCACTTCAGAGAATATATAAAGATAAAAGAGAAAAATTTTACACTGCACTTTTGATAATCAAAATAGTTACATATGCCCTGTCTTATCTGTGTTGCCCAACAGTGGGATATATGAATAAAACTAAGTAGGAAAAGAATTTTAGATAACATCTCATTTAAAGTGGAAAGGGATCCTGCAAAAAACATCCTATTATAGCATTTCAGTGACTATAGTCATGTATATACTTATGCATTTATGAAGAATTTCTGGTAAGAAAAACTGGAATATAAAAAATCAACCAGTAGGAACTCAGCGCTGTGTCATCAAATATGCCTACACTAACGTGTCAAAAATGTATACATCAAAGGTATATTACTTAATATTTTAAAAATAATATAAAATCATTTCCAATTTAATTTTTTCCCAGTAGGTGGAATGAACTTCAGTCCTCTGCCTAATAGACTACAGCTTGGTTTATAATCTAGTAGCCAATTTTAATTTGATCTTCCCTTCAGGGTTAGGCAAAGGGTTACTTGCTTATCAAACTCATAGGAGACTATAGACTGGTTAGCCTTAAAGAGGAAGCCAGAGGCAGTTAAAGACATCAAAAATTGGACTTGCAGGACAGAGCTAGGCACCTTCAGTCATCTGGACTTTTCCTTAGGAAAGTTGGAAGCAATAATATATATATTTTTTTAATGAGGATGGAGATAACTAAATTGAGAAAGCATGTGCATTTAACAAATGCCATTGACCATTAGAATAAAGACATACCCAAGGAGTGATTGGAAGCCAAGGAAAAGGCAGCAGATCCAGACTGGTGGCTGACGTGATTAGTACCTGAATGTCGTGGGAGGTTCCTGCTGGCAGAAGAATGAGGTGATTCCAAAGGAGTAGCATGCAGTTATCTAGGAGACGTGAGAGAGGAGAGGTTTGAAATGAGAGTAGAAAAAGTTGGATGAACCAGGGAATAAGTAGTCTCTTACAGATGAGCAAAAGTATTGCCGAGTATTAATGAAACTACAGACTTGCAGCAAAGCCAGTCAACACAGTTTCCTGTAGGTCTCCAACCTTCTTTAGTAGTGAAAACGGGAGTTATATATTGTGAATTGTGAAGTTCCTTAGAATTCGATCTTGTTGGCACAGGTATTATCTTGAAGACCCAGATGACATTCTACCTCCTAAAAGTCTCCCTAGATCTGCAGCTCCACTGATTGTTCATTTTCAGAATAGCCCTGCTTTCCCACGTCTTGCCCTGGATGTGCAGCCAGCGTCGGCTAATGTAGGGTCCTCTCAAAGGTGAACACCTGGAGAGCCACCCCCATGTCCGCAGTGCCCCATATGATAGTGAGCAGCTCAGGACCTAAATAGAATCAGAATGATCATGAGAGCATTGCTCTAAGGGGTGGCCTCAAGAATCTAGCTGTGAACTGAAGAAAGCATTCATTGCAAATGTAGTTGACATAGAAATCTAGCTTTGTAACTATGTCATTGGGCATCCCCAAAGCACCAAGAATGATGTCAGGAGATATATGGAGAAAAAAATTATATATATATAATTTGTATATATAATATGTACATAATATGTATATGTATATAAAAATATACATGTGTATGTACATAAAATTATACATATATATACATGTTATATACATGTATATATTTTTTCATACATATACATTTTTAATACATATACACGTTTGTATATACGAATACATATATATATATATATATATATATATATATATATATATATATATATATGGGCATGCCCATGGCATTTCAGAGCATATATATATATATATATGATACCCACATCCATCAAGGCAGTGGGAGAGTATCTTTTTTAAGTTGGTAGACAAGCAAGTAGAGATAGAATGGAATTCAGTGTTGTAAGAGAGTCCATGTACTTGAAAAGAGGGGAGGAAAGTGATATAACAGTGGTTTGGAAGTAGGGAATGTAAACCAAATAGTATGTCTGTGTTTTCTTTGAAACCCATTGGGAAGTGGGACTCCTGAAACCTATGACATAAAGGATTTGCAAGGTGATGGAGACGATCAGTGAGATATGATTGAGAAAGAGAAGAAAGCGATTTTAGGGGAGGCTGAGATCAAGGATTTGTGCTCAGCAGGGCTAGGGTCATGGACATAGGACAGTGCAGTCACTACAGGGGCTCCTACACACAATGGTGCCCCACGTGGCATTTAATGCTCTTTGGTCACCTTAATGAAATTCTCAATAATTTAATTTTTGAATTTGGGTTATGTGAGTAAAATCCAATGGGACAATATGTGCCGACAGCTTGGAGCCTCAACTCACATGCAGCCCTACATCCTACTTAACCCTCTACCGACCGCCTTTCCAGAAAAGGTTCAATGCTGCCTACTCCATCAATCGTTAGCCCCGTGCCCCTCCTGGCCTCTTCTGCCCCAGTACCCACTCCCCTCTTTCCATGTCAGCTGCCACCTCCTGCCCCTGGTGCCCCAGGCCCACCTGGCCTCCCCCTGTCTACACCCATCTAAGTCATTGCTGCCACCTTCCATCCCTGGCAGAGGAGGGGGCGTGGGTTGGAGGAGAGCCATGGCTGGATGGGCATGCCCATGGCATTTCAGAGCTAGCTGGCACAGCTGTGCCCATCCTTCTCTAGGTTTACAACATCATGGCATGTTTGGTGGGTAACTTGGTGGGAGCCAAGTACCCCGTGTGTCCTTTTGCAGAAGCTGTAATTCCTTGGTAATTTCCTGCCAACCACGAATTGGGGCAGCCGCGCCGCAGGGAAGGGAGCTTGACTTCTGTGCCCCTGGCCCGGCATTGCGTATCAGTGACTGGCGAGAAGAGGAACCCAGCCATCAGTGGGCTCGTGAACATGCAGGGTCAGCAGGGGGAGCCTCTCTGGTAGCGATGAGTGTCTGCACTCTGCAAGATTCACTTGTAGATAAAAAACACCTTGACAGATTAAAAGAGAAATAGCAGAAGAAAAGAAGAGGTTTTGCATTTTAGTACCTGTAGGGGCACTTTTTTCTTGCTTTTTGAACAAAGGGCTGTGCATTTACAATGGGCCCTGTATGCAAGAAGGTATATATGTAAACGGTGCTTAGGGTGGTAATTTGAATATTAGAGATAAATAATAATTATTGGCAGGGGGGGATAGTGGTAATAAGACATAGTTTACTTGGGAGGTGATTTTAAGAAACACAAAATAGAGAGTCAGAAACAGACACAAAAAGTTGACACCCCCTCCCCCTACTCCTGAAAGATGGTATGATTTTGAACAGGGTAGCATTGCGTAAAAACTGTGGCTAGTTTTCTCTGGGGACTTGGACAGAGTAGAAAATGCCCAGAACTGCCCTAATCCCCATATAAAGGGGGAGAAAGCTGGAGGTATCTGAGCTCTGACTTACATCCTTCACTAAACTACTTACAGCAGGCTCCAGCATTTCTGGCCTAGCCTGCATATAAACTGAGAAAAAATCTTCAATCCTAGAGTCTCAGGGGCCCGACAGGAGAGAGTAGGGGCCTGGCCTGGATGGGAATTGTAGGAGGATCTGGCTCGGGCAGGAAATGGATCGACTATATAGAATGCTTCTTTAACCCATTTGATGTTTAGTGAGTCGACTCTGAGGGTGTGGTTACCGAAGTAGGCCACACTAAATTGGGACTACCCAAATGGGTTCTTCTTTCCAATGTTTATTCAGATGTGAAACTAATAATAACAACTCCAGAGGCCTTGAAACTCTACTTGCCATTTAAAGTAATAAGAATTCACAAAATCACAAGCATGTGCCATGTATTCTATATAAAGTACCCGATTTCTTAATTTCTTCAATACACTTCCCTGTGCGAACCCCAGTCGCTCTCAGCTCAGAATGTTCCAAATACAATAAGCTTTCTGCATTCAATTAAGTGCACTGACTTTACACAAAGCAAAGTTTTCATTTATAGTTTACCTGAAATTCAAATACCCATAAACATAAACTGTAGCATCTTGCTCTTCATCAGCTTATTTATAACAAATATTTAGAAAACATGGTATGTCATCTAACCTGTATTAGGTATCAAAAATTTGACTTTCGGGAGCACCTGGCTGGCTCCAACTTCAGCTTAGGCCAAGGTTCCTGCGTTCCAGCAGCGTGTCAGGCTCTGCGCTTTAGTAAGGGGCTCCTAGGGGAATACCCAGAAAACTGAGAGGACAGTAACATCGTGTGTGGGTAAAGCAGCAGAGATTCAGGATACATAATGCTCAGGCTTGAAACCTGTCCCCGATTTATGAGCTAAGTGACCTTAGGAAGTTACTTGACCTCTCTGTGCCTCGGTTTCTTTATTCTCATAAAAGTTTTTCAGATTTAAATAAATATTTATAAAGTACTTACCATAAGCTTTGTACATGAAATAAGTGAATTCATGAAAATTGACTTATGTATTCTTGGAGTAAACACTCAGAAGTGTTTTGGGTTTTTATCAGTTACTTAACCTGGAAGCAGAAATTAATTCCAAAACAGTCAGAAGAGGCCAGACATGTATAAAATCTCACCATAAAAACAATAAAAGGAGCTTCACAGGAAAACTGACAGGATAATCCCTCTCGTCTGCTAGTAACATTAGGAGTAGGTACCCCAGGTTAGAAGGTGAAGTCTACTGAGTTTTGGGATTTATGCTGTAGCTTCATGTCCAGTAAAACCTTGGTTTGCAAGCATAATTCTTTCCCAAAACATGCTTGTAATTCAAAGCACTTGTATGTAAAAGCAAATTCCCCTATAAGAAATAGTGGAAACTCAAGATGATTCATTCCACACCTCAAAAATATTCACATAAAAATGATTACAATACTTAATATAATACAAATAACAAAGAAAATATAAAATATAAAGAAAAATAAGCAAATTAACCTGCATTTACCTTTGAAAACCTTTGTGGCTAGTGTGAATAAGACAAGAGAGAGGAAGTTTATTGTGTAGGATGATTTTTACTGTCACTAGCGGAATTACTCCTATCTGTTAGCTCAGTGAAATTTTTGTTTGCATGTGGGCCATTGTATACGCTCGCTTGGATGTTGACTACAGTATTAATAAACTCTTGTCATAGACTGTATTCAATGTGACTGGCAATCAAGCAGCAGAGAAAGGGTCTCTCTCTGCAAACAGCCTGATCTAGAATGAAGCAAAGCATTCCTAAGCTTACTCTTGTATGGAAAAGCAAAGAACTGTCTATAGGTGCTCTGAAGTGACAAAAAATACACTAGCTCCAGTCGTGGGCACCTTCCAACGTTCTGAAAAATTACTGATTTCTGCCAGATACCACAACCTGACATCAAGTATCCAAGCTTGGGAGAAAATCACCCTCAATCCCACAGCTAGAGAGAGGAAAGAACCATTGGCTTAGTTGTGATCATGTGACATTCAGTGTCATGTACTGCTTGTATTGTAAGACGTAGCTCATTCATCAACTTAAATTAATTGGAAATGTTTGCTCGTCTTGCAGAACATTCACAGAACAAGCTACTTGCAATCCAAGGTTTTACTTTATTGTTTTATCCTTACTCTATGACAGGTAACATGCCCCAAAATTAATTAAACATATAAATTCTGTCTTATACAATCTCATTCAGAAAATGTCTCCAAATCACTTGTATATGGATACTGAAACTTCGATATCAATACTATACATAGATATGAGAAGAAAGACGTCAATATTACCTGGAAATACGGATGCAAAAATTATAAGCAAAATTTTAGAAAACCAAATGTAGAAACGTATGTGTGTATGTGCTCACAGATATATGCAAGCATGTATATATAAATGGAAAGACTTATATGGGTATGCACATTTATAATCATAATCAAGCCGCATCACACATGTACCCATTTAAAAAAGAAAAAAATATACGGTCATCCCAATAAATGGAAGAGACAAAAATATTCAAAAATAACTCAAAACTTAAAAACAATTCTTAGCAAACTAGTAATGGACAAGAATTTCTTTAAGTAAAACTGATCTTCTACATCTCTGCAGATTCATCTTTAATGTTTATTTATTTTTGAGAGACATAGAGAGACAGAGCATGAACAGGGGAAGGACAGTGACAGAGGCAGACGCAGAATCTGAAGCAGGCTCCAGGCTCTGAGCCATCAGCACAGAGCCCGACGCAGGGCTTGAACCCACAGACTGTGAGATCATGACCTGAGCTAGAGTCGGCCACTCACCGACTGAGCCACCCAGGTGTCCCAGCAGATTCATTTTAAAGTAGCATGAGAAACATTTCCTTTAAAATCAAGAATGAGACAGGATGACTAGCAACACCTTTTATTCAATAGTGTCCTGCAGGTTTTAAACGACACATTAAGAAACAGAAAAGGGGGGCGCCTGGGTGGCTCAGTTGGTTGAGCGGCCGACTTCGGCTCAGGTTCATGATCTCTCGGTCTGTGAGTTCGAGCCCCTGCGTCGGGCTCTGTGCTAACAGCCCGGAACCTGGAGCCTGCTTCCGATTGATTCTGTGTCTCCCTCTCTCTCTGCCCCTTCCCCTGTTCACGCTGTGCCTCTGTGTCTCTCAAAAATAAATAAACTTTAAAAAATAAAAGAAAGAAAAAAGGGAAGTATGCAATATTTGTAAAGGATGAAGCTACTATTTGCATATAAAATGATAACTCATCGAGACAGCCTCATAGTACCACAAGCTATTATAGACATTAGCAAGGTTTCTTGAAACAATACCAATAATGTTTGTTCTAGAAATCAGCATCAAAGCATTAGAAATTGTAACTATAAATCAATTTTGTATACAATAGCCGCAAAGTTTTTTTAAATTCCTAATAATCTAACATATATGTGTGTGTCTGGAAGAGCAAAACACCAAGAATATCTTGGAGAATTCTGAAGAGCGAGAGATAGATTGAGTCTACCGGACTTCAGAGTTATCCTAATTCTATGATAATTAATAGGACCACCGTGTGGTCTTGACAATAAGCCAGTAGGAGAGAAACAATAGCTACAAAATAGGTCCATGCATGTAGAGTATCCAAATACATGTTAGAGGCAGCATTACAGTTCAGTGGGGAAATATTTAGTCAGTAGTGCTCAGACAGCTTTTTGTTTGCATGAGAAAAAATAAATAAATTTCTATGTTTTCCCATAGACCTACTTGCAATACAACTGAATTAAACACCAAAATGAATAACCAAAAAAAAAAAGAAATAAAAGAAAATGTAGAAGAAACTATTTATGACTGTTTAGGACTAAAGCTTTTTTTTTTTTCCCCCAAAGTTTATTTGCTTTTGAGAGAGACATAGAGACAGAATGCAAGTGGGGGAGGGCCAGAAAAGAAGGAGATGCAGAATCTGAAGCAGACTCCAGGCTCTGAGTTATCAGCACACAGCCTGAGGCAGGGATCGAACTCGTGAACTGAGCAATCATGACCTGAGCCAAAGTGGGACGCTTAACCAACTGAGCCACCCAGGGGCCCCAGGACTAAAGTATTTTTCAAACTAAACCCTAAATGAACATATGTAAAGGAAGAGAATTTGATGTGTGAATGCATTAAAATTAAAAATTTTTACAATTATGAAAGTAATAGTGAAGCAGATCGAAGGTAATAAATAGAAATTAAACAATGAATTCTACCTGTACAAATGAAATAACATGTGCTCAGGGTTATTCATTGCAGAATAGTTTCTCATAGAAAAATACAAGGTGAGCCTGGGAAATCTAATTTCTCCCCATTAGACAGGTTCAGGAGATGAACTCTGTTCCGTGTACACCTATTAAAAAGAGAAAAGAAGGAAAAGAAATACTGTGGCCTGATAGAATCCAACAGAATTGCATCAATGCCAGCAATGAAGGAGGCATTTTCCTTGACATTTTTCTTTCTTTTTTTTTTTTTTCCTTGATATTTTTATTATTTAACAAATGGTACCACCACCTCCAGGGAGGATTATCTGTCTTGCAGATACCCTTAAAGGGTACCCTTAAATCCATGGGGGGAGAAAAATCAAAGTGAAAATCTATGCCAAAGACTGAAGGAAAACAAATGTAACTCATAGGAATGGCAAACAATTAGTATCTAGAATAGATTTTAAAATTGCTACAAGACAGTAAGAAAAAGATAATACATTCAATGGCAAAGTATATGAAGGCTTTTCAAAAAGAAGACACTAATGGTTTATTTATAAGTATAGTGGATACTTTTTCATGCCCATAGAAATATCACACTAACAAATTATTAACATCAAAATCAGTAAATATATAGAATATATATAGGTACCCTTATATACTTTTTAATTTTTTTTATGTTTATTTTTGAGAGTGAGAAAGAGAGGGTGTGAGTGGGGAAGGGACAGAGGCAAGAGGGAGATACAGAATCTGAAACAGGCTCCTGGCTCTGAGATGTCAGCACAGAGCCCAACGTGGGTCTCAAACTCACCAACCTAGTGATCATGACCTAAGCCAAGTTGGACGCTTAACTGACTGAGCTGCCCAGGTGCCCCTATGTGCTTTTGAATTAGTATAAATATCTTCAATTTTTTGAAGAGCAATTTGTCAATATCTGGGAGAATTCAAGAGGAGTATATTCTGTGGTTCAGTAATTTATGATCAGATGTATATCTTAGAGGAACTCTTGTATTTGTGTATAAGAATATCTGTGGCACCTGGGTGGCTCAGTCTGTCGGGCCTCCAACTCATTTTTCAGCTCAGGTCATGATCCCTGAGGTCCTTCAGGTCATGGGATTGAGCCCCCTGTTGGGCTCCTCACTGGGCATGAAGCCTGCTTTGGATTTTCTCTCCCTCTGCCCCTCTCCCCCTTCACCTCTCTCTCTCAAATAAAATTTTAAGAAAGAATATACATAGAAAAATGTTTATTGCTTTATAAGCTACAATCGTAGAATATTAGAAAAAATCTAAATTATCCGTATGGAGAATGGATAAATACACAAGAGTGGAACAGACTAATGTAAAGTGGACCTGCGGTTCTAGGTATCACTAGTACATCTCAAAAAAAATATTGAGAAAAAAACAACAGAATAATATATTCACTAGTATGTCATCTGTACTCATCTTTAGAAATAGAAAATGACCATACATAACTCATGGACATCCGGGTGTACAGTAAATTAATAAAATATGCACATGAAAAATGTAAAATCAGGACCTGGAAGAGAGGAATTGGAAAGGGGTGAGCATGGATTTTAACTCTATCTATATACTGGAGTTTTAAAAGAAGGCAAATGCCACAAAGTGCTAAGGGTGACAAAGCCAGCCCATGGCTGTGTGGGCAAGTTTTTATGTTATTTGTTATGTATTTTTGGATGCTGAAAATTATTTTATAATATAGGATTACTAATAGCAAAAGACAGAGGCCAGGGATGGGGGTGGGGAGGAGAAGATTGCCTGCCAAAGCGCAGAGGGCAGAGCATTTTGGGTTGGTGGAACTTTTCTCAGTCCTGATAGCGTTGGTAGTCACACGATTCCATATATTGTCAAACATCATACAATTATACATGTAACACTGGTGTCTTTTATTAGATATAAATCATTATCTCTTATAAAGCAAGTTAAAAAATTATTATCAGACATTCTAACTCTAAAAAAATGGCAGGGTAGACACTCATTACTCTGGAAGTGTCTCCAAAGGTATCTCTCTTCCTCTCTTAGTCAGTTTCCCTCACGGATTTCCCTTCTCTTTATTTTTCTTTCTCCTGGCCCCAAACCTTTTGTCTCTCTCTGTTTTTGCTGGTCATTCTGGCAGCTGCCTGTCCTGCTTTCTATCTGTCTGTCTTCTGGTAAATCTGTTGCCAGGATCCCATTCCCTTTTCTGGTAACAGGGAGCCTTGCTTAAACCCAACCATAGAAAAAAATCAGATCATTTCACAGGACCTTTACCTTTTCTTCTTCCTGGTGCTCATCTCCATACTCTGTTGCACACCCCAACCTGGAAAAGGTGTGGAAAGGAGGGGAACCAGCTGGTGACTTCTTTAAGAGAGACGGATGCCACGGAATGGTGGAGAATAATATTCTGGGATATGGGATCAACCATAGTGATTGACTTGACTAGGACATTTTGTTGGGGCTGTGTGGTGAGGAAATGTAGAGTAATTATATCCTTATTAATATTTATAGCACAGACAAAAGCAGAATCAGAAACTGTTTCCTGAAACATCCCATCATCTTGGAGCAGGGATACTGCTGCCTGAATTCCAAGTTAAGAATTCTGGGCACTTGTGCCCCGCCCCAATGCCATTTCCTTCATATCACTCCAGCTTCTTGTTTTATGAGCCCTCCCTCAAGCTTTTGCACGGTGACCCACTTGCTTGTTCAGTCTTTGCTCCACCACTTCATCTCGCAAGCAATAGTTTGAGGTCAGTATAACAACCGTTACCTCCTGACACATCTGGGTACCAGGCTGGGAACTCGAGGGCTCAAGAGACTGAGTCACAGTTGCCGTCCTCAAACATCTCATAGTCCAGAGGGAAAGGACACTTTATCTTCTCCTCTTGGCTGAGATATTTAGACTAGCGGCACAGTGTTTTCAATCTCTTCATTGATCTCTGTAATATCTCTTAAGAAATGCTCCCAAGTAAACTCAGCTTGACATTCTCAGGAGACACTCCAGTTATAAAGAGTGAAATGTTAAAGAAAACTGAGCATGACACCAACTAATTTTATTTCTTTCAGATTTCTGATGTAGCATGATATAGGCAGAGATTAGTAAATTTGATGAGGAATTAAGGATAGGACTTCAATACAACAAGCACAAAGAAATTATCTCTAGATGGCCTTTTTCTTCCAAAGCATGTCATCAGCATTTATCCCCTTATTACTTCCTCCACTTCGTGTAATTCCTTTGATGACACCCTAAGCATGTTAGCTGGAAAACAAAGATGATGAATATATGAACAATTTACTAGATTTTGGCATAACGTTTCCACTTTACAGCAAGAAAGCAATGTACACATATTCCTAAGTCCTTTAAAAATATTAAATGTGCCATCGCTTATCTTTTAGAGAATATTTTTGTATATGACCTATAATTTTGTGCTGGTTTTTAATAAAAAGTACAATGCTAGGGGCGCCTGGGTGGCTCAGTTGGTTAAGTGTCCGACTTCGGCCCAGGTCATGATCTCACAGTTCGTGAGTTCTAGCCCCACGTTGAGCTCCATGCTGACAGCTTGGAGCCTGCTTCAGATTCTGTGTCTCCTGCTCTCTCTGCTCCTCCCCCACTCATGCTCTGTCTCTCTCTGTCTCTCAAAAACAAATAAATGCTAAAAAAAAAAAAAATTTTTTTTAAAGTACAATGCTAAAAATAAGCAACATGAAAAAAAAAAAACCACAAAAGCATACCTTTTCCTTAAGTATTTACAATGACCAGAAAAAAAGAAAGAAAAAGTAAATTACTATGAATATAGCAGCAGTGTTAGGTTTTTTTTATTTTTCCAATTTCAAAACTTTTATTTTTAGATACTTATTTTCATTTTTAATTCCTTTAAAATCATTAACATGAATGTAAGCATACCGAGATTGTTCTTAATTAATAACAACTATAGCTGAAAAGGCACAAAAATTTGTGGGAAGGAAACAACAGCAAATTCTAGGTAATTTTCATTTTTATATCTAGAAAACTCTAACACTAATTGGAGAGTTTGATTAATGTTCAATGTAAACTTAATCTCCAGAAAAACCCACAGCAAAACCTGGCTGGCTTAGAGGGTAGAGCATGTGAGTCTTGATTTCAGGATCAAACCCTGTGTTGCGTGTAGAGATTACTTAAAAATAAAATCTTAAAAAAAACCCCACAAACATTGTTCCCCTGGATGAAAGCTAGCCATTGAATGCTGCTTAATTTTATTGGCTACATTTTTAGGCTAAAATCAGATATTTTCAGGATCCCTGAACTTACTTGGGTTTGGTTGTATACTAGTTGACCTCAATTATTAATTAAAAGAGCATTATAGTCAAACTATTATGAATTTTTAAAGGAAAAAAAGCTTTATAACTCTATAATATGACTCTTAAAAACAATAGCATTATTGGAACTTGATCTTCCAATTTTATAAAAGCTAATTGGAAATGACACACTATATCTCACTGTAAATACAAACCTTCATTAATTGCCAACTTGGGGCATGAAGAGCTTCGGCTATATTTTAGAATATGTGAATTTTAAAATTATCTTAAGAACATAGAGTTAATAAAAATAACAGAAATTAAAGCAATTGTTTCTATAAACTATTTTACTTATTTAGACAACTTCTGTCTCTCTGCTCTATCTGATTCAGTAGTTAAACTTTATAGGTCAATATCCTAGATACGTCTACCTTTGGCTTTTATGGCACATAAGTATAAAGGATTGTATTGGAAATGACATAACAGTGGTTTGTGCAGTTTGGTGTATTGCCACAATTCTTAGTAAAATAAAATATTTATTATAGATCAGTTCCTGAGAGACCCAAGGCCTACATTGTGGAACCACACAGTCTGATAAAATTCAAGAAAGTACACGGCATTACCTTGAGTTCTCAGATGGCAAGATATCCAACTCGTCTTCTTTAACAGTTTAGCTTTTAACTTCTCTAATACGTCCCCTATTTGATCATCACATGAAACAAGGGAAGTGTATCTGAAAACTCAACTGCAAATCAATTCAATTTACTGTATGTCTTTAGCTGCTAAACTGCAGGATAAAGTTCCTATTTATATAAAGCTCATGCACATAAGTCAGTAGTGTCCTTTTACTTTGATTTTGAATCAAATTATATGGATATTTAACTGAATAATAATTCTATTATAGCAGATTTTGAATTCAAGGTACTTTTGTTGAAAATAGATTACTCTTATTGACATTTATTATTTGCAATTCTGAGTCACATTAATGCAATTCACCATCTGAAATTTCATTCCTATACATCTTCAGTGTGCATAAAACTGTTCAGCTGAAAAATGTGTTTTCATGAAACTATATATTCTATGCATGGATTTAAAGAAAGATACAGTGTTTTTACCTTTGAGCCTCGTGTGATTACATGAAAAGAATATGATGTTCATTTAAGATTAGCTCTTTATTTATTTTAATTTATTTGTAATTTTTCTTTTTTAATTCAAGTATAACATATAGCACTATATTAGTTTTAGGGATAAAATACAATGATTCAAAAACCGTATATATTAAAGTGATTTAATATTTAAATATATTATCATATCAGTTAGTGGCCAGGAGAAAACGCTTTACCTGTGGGGCTTCGATGTCAACTTTGAGAGATGAACTTTATGAGAGATGTCAACTTTCCCATGTCAACTTTATGAGAGATGAAATGGCCAAGATTAGGTTTTTAGCAAGATGCCTCAACCAGTGAGTTAGGAACGCATGTGCAAGCCGCTCTGCAATACTTGGGTAATGTCGTACTTGCATAAGGATGTTTCCCAGAGGGCATGAGACAAGGACAGTAGTATTCTCCTCTGAGGTATGGAATTTAAGTTCTAAGAACTGGGAACAAATACTTGATAGGAAAGAATAGACCAGGAAAGAAAACAACTTCAGACAGGGCAATATTTTGATCCCACAAATGCTGGACTCCATCCAGGATGTAATTATATTTTTTTAAAAAAACTAATTTTTCCAAGGGTCATGGCACTGAAAAATATCTCAGCCTCCAACATACCTGGTCATTTAATAAATGTGCATGACGTTACTTTTATTTTCTACATTAATCTAAATAAAAAAATAACTAGAAACAATATATATACTCAATGTATCTATATTTGTTTCACTGATTCTACTTCTCCAGGATTCATTTTCCTGGAAGATAAGGTATAAAAACTACCCACCTTGTAGAGCCAGCTCAAAGATCTGTAACCATGTCTGCAAAATCTCTTGCAGTGTTTCTTTCTCCAAAACTCCTTAGCAGCAATTAAAAGGCAGGTGAGAATGACTACATTTACCATGCTTATTCCATGATGGCGCTTCTACTAGTCTATGACTGTAACAATGTGGAAATATCAGTTCTGTCATAATCTCTCCTGAACTGAATGCCAGCATTATTTTCATTCATTTAATGAATATTTTAAAACACCTACTATGTGCCAGGTCCTATACTAATAAAAAAGAATTATGAACATGAGTAATTATGTTCTTGTCACTGATGGAACTTACTCTGTCTACTCAGCTGAGCCAGGAATATAACAGCACATCAAGTATGGGTGTTAACCATTAAGACTCAGTAACCACACCCAGTAATGTTAACAAAAAATATAAACATATCCTCAGATATGACAAATCTCTCTACACTTGTTTAGTTTGTGGGTGTATGGAGAGACCAGGAAAGGAGGAAAGGGATGAGACATTGAGGAACAAATACATGGAAAGAGGGAGCCAAAATATTATTGCCTCTATCATTCTCCATGTACATGAAATACTGGTTGTATAAAATTTAGTTATATAGCAGACAACTAGAAAAATATTATCACTGCATAAAATGAGGAAGCAGAAATAATTAAGAAAAATATATCACTAATATTAAACTACTTGTTAAAATAAAATTGAAATAATAGTTGAATGACTAATAATGAAAATGTGTAATGTTTGTAATTAATTCACTAAATTGGAGGTTGAGTTTATAATATATCTATGATAGTCTCATTATGGTTTTACATATATTTATTTATTTATTTATTTATTTATTTTTGTTTTACATATATTTAAAAGCTTAAAAGCCTATTCTTTGAATTGCTGTTATTTATGAAAGGGAAAACATTGAGTTCTATATTCTTTTATGGTTTAATTTTGCTTTTGACAATTTTATTATGATCGAATTGATATACAATAAACTCATAATTTTAAAGTAAAATTTAAGGATGTTTGAATATGCATAGACATCATTGAAACTAAGATAGTAAACGTATCCATCACCCCTAAAATTTTCCTCATATTCCTTGGTCAACCCTCTCTCAAGTTCCTCCTTTCTATCCCCAGGCAACAACTCACCTGCTTTCTGTCAGTGTAAATTAACTCATCTTTTCTAGAATTCAAATACATATAATGATTTTAAAAATGTACTTATTTTTTCTTTCGTTCAGCATAATTATCCTGAGATTCATTCACGCTGTTTTTGAACTGTTCGTTGTTTTGTTGTTAGGTAATGTTCTATTATATGGATATGCCATATTTGTTTATTCAGCTGTTAATGGACATTTGAATTATTTTGCATCTCTGGCTACTCTAAGTAAATATGCTATGAATACTCATATATAAGTCTCTGGATACATGCATTCATTCATATTCAGTAAGTGGCTAGCAGTATATTAGTTGGATCATTTGGTAACTTTATAATTAATTCTTTAAGTTTTTATTTAAATTCCAGTTAGTTAACATACACTGTAATATTAGTTTCAGGTGTACAATATAGTGATTCAACACTTCCATACATCACCCTGTGCTCATCATGACAAGTGTCCACTCCTTAATCCCCATCACCCATCCTCCCTGATCCCCACCTCCACTCTGGTAACCATCAGATTGTTCTCTATAGTTATGAGTCTGTTTCTTCATTTGCTTGAAACTATCGGTATTTGTGTTTCTCTGACTGCCAAGTTGTGTTCCAGAATTGCAGTTTGCATTCCCACCAGCAGGGCACCCGAGCTCCAGTTCCTCCAACACATGCTTGCTCACATGTCTTAAATTTCATCCGTTCTGATAGGTGATTTAGTTTGCATTTCCTGATGAATCATTAGAAGAGATTCTCAAATCTCTTCATGTAATCGTTTGTCCTTTCTGCGTCCTCTTAGATGAAATGTCTGTTCAAATTTCTGCCTATCTCTTGATTGTCTTTATATTAACATGTTTCAAGATTTTCATATAATCTGGATACAAGTCCCTTACCAGATATGTGTTTTGAAATTATTTTCTTCCAGTATCTACCTTATAATCCTTTTATTCTTAAGAATATTTTGGAGACCAGAAGTTCATAAATTTGGTAAACTATAATTTACTGCCTTTTTTCTTTTATGGAAAAAGGTGCTTTCGGTGTTGTATCTAACAGCTTCAAAATACATGAAAAAAAAAACAATAACTGATCAAACGAAAGAAATAAATGTATCTTCATATATACTAGAGCTTTTCATAACTCTTACTCAACGAGTGATAGAATAATGCACAGTCATTGAAGATACAGAATACGCGAACAGCATTATTAGTCAACTTGCTGTACTTGACATTTACAGAACACTCCACCCAACAACAGGAGAAAACACATTCAATCCAAAAGCCACAGTATAGTATAGGCCAAAGTTTGGACCATAAATTGAATTTCAATAAATTAAAAAAGATTCAACCAATACAAAGTATGTTCTCTTAATCAGAAATCAATGACAAAAAGATCTCTGGAGATTTCCCCCACATATTTGGAAACCCAAAAACACAACTCTAAATAACCTATGGAACAAAGAAGTAAACAGGAAATCTGAAAGTATTTTGTTCTGAATGACAATGAGAATAACCTATCATTCAGAAGGAAATTTATAGCACTAAGTACCTGTCTTGGAAAGTAGGCAGGATCACAAATTAATGGTCTCAGCTTCAACCTTAAAAAAAAAAAAAAAAAAGAAAAACAAAAGCAAATCCATCCCAAAGTAAGCAATACAAAGAATGTGATAAAGGTCAGGCTGGATGAAAATCGGTTGAACAGAAAATAAAAAAACACTGGTGAAAATAGAACCAGATGTTGTTCCTCTGACATTAATAAAATTGACAATAACCCAGACTGACCAGGAAAAAGACAAAAAATATTAAGATTCAGGAATAATCGTGGTGTCATCAGAACAGGTTCTATGGATATTAAAGGATAATAAGG
Organism: Paguma larvata; assembly: GCA_030068075.1. Classification (NCBI taxonomy): domain Eukaryota; kingdom Metazoa; phylum Chordata; class Mammalia; order Carnivora; family Viverridae; genus Paguma; species Paguma larvata. The sequence continues at coordinate 86,895,135 of CM057833.1, forward strand.
GAATATTATGAACAATTTTATAACACTATATTTTATTAACTCAGTTAAACTGGACAAATTGCTTAAAAGATACTAACCAGTGAAACTCACTCAAGAAGAAATAGATAAAAACTAAATAGCCCAATATCCATTGAGTAATTAAGTTGAAAATCTGGCCATAAAGAAAATTCAAGGCCCACATTATTCACTGATTAATTCTACTAGACAATTAAAAGGAAATACCAATTCTATACAAACTCTTTTAGAAAATTCAAGAACAAGAGTATTTCCCAACTCATTCTCTGAGACCATCTCTGATATCAAGCCACATAAAGTACTATGAGTAAGAAAACTAAAAGAATAATTTTCACAAAAACCTAGGTGCAAAACTTCTAGAAAACTTTCTAGCTAATTTAATCCAACAATATGTAAGTAGAATAAAACATTATGACTAGACGGGACTTATCCAAAGTCCATTCCCTTTTAAACAAAGAAACAAACAAACAAATATCAGGAAACTAACAATAAAAGAGAACTTCATCTGTCGATAATGGGTACTGCTTAATGTTAAAAGACTAAATGCTTTCCCCTTAAGGTTAGGAATGAGATAAGTATATCTGCTCTTCCTGCCCCCTATTCAAAGTTGTACTGAAGTTGTAATCAGTGAGATAAAGCAATAATTAAAATAAGTGGCATGCAAATTTAAGTTTTATTTGTATGAAGCATCATTATCTATGTTTAAGAAAAGCGACTAGAATAAGTGATTTTGGCAAAGTTTCATGATATAACATCACATATGTAAATATCAGCTCTGTCACCACTTTACTGTAGCAATGAAGAGTCAGAAGTCAAAAGTAGTGTTTTCAATAGAATAAAAATACAATTGCTTTGGGATAAATCTAACAAAATATGTGTGTTTTACACATTTAAAACTATAAAAAAACTGCTGACATAATAAAGAAGACCCAACTAAATAGATTTTACCATGTTTCTGATTTAGAACACTCAGTATTTATGATATAAATTTTCTCCAGATTTATCTATCGATTCAACACAATCCTAATAAAAGTCCCAGCAGGATTGTTTTATAGAAATCTATATTTTTGTTAGAAAATTCATATGGAAGTGCTAAGGATGTTGAACAGCTCAAATAACTTTGAAAATAAAATAAAATTAGAGGGCTAGAAGTAAGCAATGCTAATCGAAACGATGTGATTTTGACATAAAATTGCAGTCAAATAGATAAAATAGAACAGGGAATTTAGAAATAGCCCCACGTATATATGAACAGCTTATATTTGAAAATGTTGTAAAAGCAATTCAGTTTGAAAAAAAAAAAGTAACTATTTAAAAAAAAGAAAAAGTTAACTATTTGCAACGAATGCTTCAGAAAAAATTTAAATCTGCAAAAAAAACCACCAAAAACAAAACAAACAAAAAAACCCACTTCAATTTGTTACTTGCAGTATATACAAAAAATTAACTCTGAATGTATCATAGATGTAAATGTCAAGTGTTAAACTATAAAGGTCCTAAAATAAAACATAAGAGAACATTTTTGTTTGCTTGCATTACCTTGGTTTTTGCTAAGATTCCTTAGATACAGAACTGAAAGATTAGTTTGTTATAGAAAAATATTGATGAAATAGACTTTCTTAAAATACAAACTTACAATTTTAGAAATTAAATGAAAAGACAAGTTGGAGAGAAAATACTAAGCATATTTCATGTGTTCAGAATATATAGTCAAATTACCAAATCTTAAGAAGAGAACAATTTAAAAGTTTTTAAAAGGGCAGAGAATTTGAAAACGCAGTTCAACAAAGAAGATTAAGGATAGCAAAACACAGATGAAAAGATACATCATAAGTTATTAGGAAAATGCGAATTAAACATCATTGAGATGCATCCTGACACCTACGAGGTTGGATAAAATTAAAAACACTGATTGTACCAAATATTGGCAATGCTCCAGAACAACGGAAACTTTTATAATCTGCTGATGAGAATGTAAAATCCTACAACCGCTTTGGAAAACAGTTTGACAGTTTCTTAAAAGCTAAGCCTACACATGCTATCTATACCACTTGGCCATTCCACCGTTGGTCATTTACCTTTGAGGAAAGAAAGCATACATTCATACCAATAATAGTACATAAGTATTCATGATAGCATTATTTATAATAGAGAAAATCCGTAAACAACACCAATATCCACCAGTTGGTGAATAGATAAACAAATATGGTAGGGTCGGTCCTCATTACTAAGGATTCCATATTGAGAATTCTCCATGTGCAAACTCCACTACCAACTAAAATGTATTTGTAACACCCCAATGAATCCTCTTGGCGTTTTCATGAGCATTGGTGGACATGTGAAAGCACAGGACAGTGAAAACATTTGAATCGCCCAAAGAGCTTATTTTTCTAGCTGAGGTTGAATAAGCTCTTGTTTCAGCTCTCATAATATAAGCAAGTCTCCTTTCTGCTATTTATTTAGTGCCATGTCTTTTGCATTTTTGTGTTTTTTGTTGGTGATTTTGCTGTTTAAATGGCCCCCAAACGGGGGCAACTGAAGCACTGTCTAATGCTATGCCTCATGGAGAAAATATGTATATCAACTAAGCTTCTATTCACCATGACTTATAGTGCCATAAGTTCAATGTTAATGAATAAAAATATATATTATATAAGGTGCCCTTAAACAGAACTCACATAAAACAGGATTAGGTATTGATTGGTTGATGAAAATGTTGTGACCAGATCCTGGCAGGAACCTAACCCTGTATTATCCCCATGGGCAATAACTCAGTATTTGCTAATTCTGAGTTTGCTTGGACTTTAGAGAATATAAATAATGTTCTATATCATGAATAATGAGAATTCACTGTATATCCATACAATGGAATATTACTTGCAATAAACCAGAATGAACTATTGATACATGCAACAAGATAAATCTCATAATAATTATACTGAGTGAAAGAAGTGAAGGGAACAAAAGTACATATTTTATGATTCTATTTATATAAAACTCTAGAAAATGCAAACTAATCTTTACTGACAAAGAAGTTAAGTGGTTGCCTGGGGAAGAAAGAGAGGTGAGGTACGAGAGAATTATAAGGATTGTGTTGAACGGGTCATTTTCTTGATTTGGGTGATAGTTTCATGGATGTATACATGCATAAAAACATCAAAATGTGCACTTTAAATAAGTAAACTTGTGTATGTATCAATTATACTTTAATAAAACTATTTAAAAATTAACTGATTTTTGACAGTCTTATAATGGCAGCATTAAGAATCTAAACCACAATTATATAAAGCCCATAAGACACAAAGTTGGGGATGTTTATAATATATTTGAATTTAATGTGTTAAGAATACAATCTCCAGCTCCTACGGAAGTGAAATTCTTTAGTGCTTAATTTTCATCAGTTTAAAATTTTGTGGACCTCCTTTTTGTATTCTGTCATGTCATCTATGCTTCTTTGTGTTTAGATGTCCCCAGGGAAGTGTCGCATGATCATAAGTTTAAAATAATCTTTATAAAAATTATGTTGTTCATACCAATTTGTAAATTTTAATGGAAAACATTGTAATGTAAACCACTATTTATTAATTTACATATAGAGATAAAATTCCATCGTTGGCCAAAAATTTACAGAAGCTCTATATAGACTTTCTCTCTTTATATTTCTGATTGTAATAAAGAGCCATAATGACTTTAGTTTTCTTAAAAACAACACAAAGATAATACTTTGCTTCAGTAGTATATTCAATGAAATAGTATATTTCAAGTCTTTTAAGTTTTATAATTTGATAGATAGCTAAATATCACATGGTGTTTCAGTGTCAATGCAAAATTTTGATTGACAGTGACAAATATTTTTAATAATATTCACTAAATATGTTTAGAAATCAACATGTCATTTATTATTTTTATAGCTTATTTTATATTAAATGGCTAATGTTTATTTGATTGTGTATATAGTTTTAGTGTTTTATGTACTTTATCCTGTGTTTTTAATCCTTATTACTCATTTATTTTATAACTGAAGTTTACACCTATTAATCCCTTCACCTATTTCGTACATTGTATATTCCTTTCTGTAAAGATGTTTGTTTATTATTTATTTTTGAGAGAGAGAGAAGGGGAGGGGCAGAGAGAGATGGAGACATAATCCCTGATCCTGTGCTTGAACTCACACACCATGAGAGCATGACCTGAACCAAAATCAAGAGTCAGACACTTAAGAATCCTGAGCCACCCAGGCACCCACATTGTATATTCTTATATGGAAGGAAGTAAAGCCAAGTGACAGAAAAAGATTGTAATATATTCAGTTTATAAAAATGAAATTATAATTTTCCTTTTTCAGCTACTGAATGAACTACAACTACCCTTAAAATGATTTTTACGTTGGCATAAATACAACTTTACTTTTTTTTTTCTTGGTGAATAGATAAATGTGTAAAATGAAATGAGTGTTCAAAATATACGATGCTAGTTTCTGGAAGAATAGATCAGAATTTCCCTTAACATTAATATGGCTGATACTATGCATAATTAAATTTAAATGATTTTATTATTGATTGTGTCTGAAATGGATGATTCAGACTTGGTTTTTGCAGGTCTACCCATTTCAATTTCATTTACTGAGGAAATGTTTCTAATTTGAAGGATTAGTCTTATTTGGGATATTATACCTTTTATTTTTTTTTTATTTTAGTACAGCTGACACACAATGTTACAGTAGTTTGAGATGTACAACATAGAGTCTACTTCTCTATACTTCTCTATATGTTACAGTATGCTCACCACAAGGGTAGCTACCATCACCAGACAATGCTTTTACAGTATTATTGAGTACACCCCCTATGCTCTGCCTTTTATTCTTTTGACTTATTCATTCCATAACTAGAAGCCTGAACCTCCCACTCTCTTTCACCCATTTTTCCTATTCCTCTACTCTTTTTCCCTCTGCCAAATATCAGTTTGTTATCTGTATTTATAGGTATGATTCTGTTTTTTATTTATTTCTTTATTCATTTGTTTTGTTTTTTAGCTTCCACACATGACTGAAATCATATGGTATTTGTTTTTCTCAGTCTAATTTATTATACTTAGCATCATACCTTCTAGGTTTTGCCCTCTAAGTCCACCCATGTTGTCACAAATGGCAAGATCTTACCCTTTTTATGTCTGCATAATATTTCAGCGTGTGTGTGTGTGCGTGTGTGTGTGTGTGTGTGTGTTTGTACATATTTTTTACCCTTTCACCTGTCGATGGACACTTGAATTGCTTCCATATCTTGACTATTATCGATATTGCAGAAAACATAGGGCTGCATTTATATTTTTGAATTAATGTTTTTATTTTCTTTGGGTAAATACTCAGTAATGGAATTACTAGATTGTATGATATTTCTACTTTGAATTTTGAGGACCCTCCATACTGTCTTCCCTTGTGGCTGTATGATTTACATTTCCACCAATAGCACATGAGATCTACTTTTTCTCCACATCCTCACCACCACTAGTTATTTCATGTCTTTCTGATTTTAGCCATTCTGACAGGTTTAAGGTAATCTCTCATTGGGGTTTTGATTTGAATTTCCCTCATGACTAGCATTGTTGAACATGTTTTCATGGGTCTGTTGGCCACCTGTATGTCTTCTTTGGAAAAATGTCTATTCATGTCTTCTGCCCATTTTTGGTCAGATTATTTGTGTTTTTTGGGAGTGTCTTTTGGTGTTGCATTATGTAAGTTCTTTTAATATTTCATATATTAACCCTTGTCAGGTATATCATTTGCAAATACCTTCTGCCATTCAGTAGGTTGACTTTTTGTTTCATTGATGATATATTTTTGCTGTGCAAGAGATTTCCTGTTTGTTGTAGCCCCAATAGTTTATTTACATCCTTGCATTAGGAGACATATCTGGAAAAATGTTGCTATAGCTTATGTCAGAGAAACTACTGCCTGAGTTCCAATATTATCCCTTTTAGGTCTTTTGCTTCCCTAAATACAACTCTATAATTTTATATAGTTATTTTTTTCGATAGAAAAGTTATGAAAATTTTCTAAGAATAAAGAAACAGCATTCTTGAGAAATTTGTGAATAATGAAGAGGTTAATTCACAATTTCATACATCAAGATATAATTCAATTTATCAGAGTATTCATTCTAAGAAGTCATATCTACAATTTCTTGATTTAATCTATTACACATAAATTAATTAAGATATTGATTAACTTTGGTATGAGTAATGATTTTTCTGATGTTTTCTATTAGGTAGTTTAATTCCAGCTTAAGATAGGAAACCATCAAAATCCTAAAGGAAAACAGAGGCAGAAACTTCTTTGGCACTGACTGTAGCAACTTCTTATTAGATATGTCTTTTGAGGCAAGGAGAAAGAAAAAAAAAAAAACTATTGGGGCGTCATGAAGGTAAACAGTTTCTGCACAGCAAAGGAAACAATCGACAAATCTTCAAAGATGGCCTACGGAATGAGCGAAGATATTTGCAAATGATGTATATGATAAAGGGTTAGAATTCAAAATCTATAAAGAACTTATCAAACTCAACACCCCCCCCCAAATAATCTAGTTAAAAAATTGGCAGAAGAGAGGAATAGACATTTTTCCAAAGAAGACATCCACATGGCTAATAGACACATGAAAAGATGCTCACCATCACTCATCATCAAAGAAATACAGATCAAAACCACAATGATGTCCCACCTCACACCTGTCAGAAAGGCTAAAATTAACACAGAAAGCAATAGATGTTGGTGAGGATGTGGAGAAATGGGAACCCTGTTACCCTGTTGGTAGGAATGTAAACTGGTCAAGCCATTTTGGAAAACAGTATGGAGGTTCCACAAAAAATTAAAAATAGACTACCCTATAGCCCAGAATTGCACTACTAGGTATTTATCCAAAGTCTACAAAAATACAGATTCAAAAAGGTACATGCACCCTGATGTTTATAGCAGCATTATGAAAAGTAGCCAAATTATGGAAAGAGCCCACATGTCTATTGACTGATGAATGGCTAAAGAAAAAAGTCATTCATCAGCCATAAAAATGAGTGAAATCTTGCCATTGGCAATTGCAAGGATGGAGCTAGAGGGTATAATGCTAAGTGAAGTAAGTCAGTCAGAGAAAGACAAATACCATATGATTTCACTCATATGTGGAATTTAAGAAACAAAAACAGATGAACATAGGAGTGAAAAAGAGAGGCAAACCATAAAAGAGACTCAAGGTAGAGAACAAACTGAAGGTAGTTGGAGGTGAGAGGTGGGGGGGGTGAGTTAAATGGGTGATAGGTACTAAGGAGGGCCCTTGTGATGAGCACTGGGTGTTGTATGTAAGTGACGAATCACTCAATTTTACACCTGAAACTAAACAAACAAACGAAAACATACAAAAAGCAAACAAACTGAAAACAAAGCAAATAAATAAATAAATATAAAGTTAATGTATATGATGTTTGGAAAAGTTAACTAGTCTTACATTAATTAATTAATTAATTAATTAATGTAATTACATTAATCTTACATTAGATTACATAACATTACAGATGAGACACAAAGAAATACAGTAACTGAGACACAAAGAGATAAAAAACTTGCTCAGTGTCATACAGTGAAATCTAGAGTTACGTTTAAACTGATGCAATCCATTTGTAGAGATTGTTTGCTTGTTATCTACAAAGCATCTCATTTTTTTCTTTGTGTACAGATGGGATATTGTGGGCAGAGGAATCATTTCACCTATAGACCTAGCTCAGTCTTGAAAGAGGGATTGTCTGGGATATTTTGAAAATGGAAACATAAGATGTTTTCTTCTCCAATAGCCTATGGGAATTGGTAACCACCCTTCTCTGGTTTTGCACAAAAACATCTGGGGCAGTTGCATAGAATGAACAGATCAGTTTGTTAGGATTCATCTCTCAGTCCAAGAAAGTATAGATTTAGTTGCTCGGTAACTTCATAAGAACATGGTCAACTGTAAGTTAATCCTTTTCCCCCTCTCTACTTCCTTCCATTCTTCCTTTCTTTCTTCCTCCTTCTTTCTTTTCATCCTTCCTTCCATTAAACAAGATTCTGAAAATTTGAAAATGAATTTGATAATATTAAATAATTTTATTATTTTAAAAAGAAGAAAGAATTTATTCATCCTTAAAAATATTAGATCTGCTAATTTTTCACATACGCCATGAGAAAAAAAATACTCTTTTTATTCTCCTTTTTAAAAATTTTTAAAAACTTTATTTTTTAAAACTTAAATTTTATTTAAAAAAACAAGTTGAGTAGTTTCCAGAAAGAGGAAAAAATTAAGGAATTTCTTTGGAGTGAGAAAAGTAGGCAGTCTTTAAACTCAAAGGGTAAAATAGAGAACCCATAAAGAATCTCCTCAGTGGGCATTAAAAACGAATATTTAGCATCTGAGTAAAGCTAGATCTAAGATAAGAGATATCATGCACAGTGGTGTAATAAAGTTGTTGGTGGCCTAATATGTTGCAAATGTTTTGTCACCTATAGTACTGCATTCTTTAAAAGATGTCTAACTCACAAAAAATCTCTCAGGTGAATTTATTGACTAAAACCAGTTCCACAGAACCAATTAGTATCTTACACAGGCTGCCCTGCAAGGCTTATGAGGCCATCCATCACCTGTCCATTTAACTATTTAGCATTTGTTCCAGTAATTTGTCACCATGTCAGAATGCTAGCATTTCAGAATGGGAGTTTTTGGTTGAAAGAAATCTAACTCAGATACTGCAGATATTTCTCCTTTAATAAGACTTACAGAAGATTTATGTTTCTATTATACTTAACCTTAAACATCTTGTCTTGGAGGGTGAGGTTAATTATTTATACTGTATATTTTTCAAACTTAAAGCAGTCATTTTACATGAACTTAAAAATATTATGCAAAATAGAATTATTTTGTTTTTTAACAACAATTCAGAATGATAACATTGCAAGGTACTTACTTATCTCACAGCTTCAGTGATTAGATTCTTATTGCTTTTCCAATTCAGTCATTTGCTTTTATATTCCTTTCTCGTACCTTTATTAATTTCACACTACTGAATGAATTACCTCGTATTTACCACTGAATGAAAGAGAAAATATCTGCATTGCTCTTAACATTATGCAGCTCAGGTAGACTTGGAATTCTAGAAATATTTAATGGTGGAAAAATCACTGCATTTCATTTCAATTATATATAATTTACAAACAAATGTGTACCCATTTCAAGCACAGAGTATTAATTATAAAGCTTGGCTGTTGATTACAGATCATAGTCAACTGCTTAATTTTTCTCTCATAAAATGCCACAGAAATAGTACAATAGTATAAATTGAAACATGTTGGTCACTTAATGTAGAATAAATTGACCAGAATCACAGAGTAGAGGAATGTAGCAGAAATATAATTTATGAAATGGGTCCATGTAGTAGAACATTTGTGGAAAAATATAAGTTCTACATATTGTCAAAGAACCAGTCATTTTACTACCTTAGACATGCCAATCAAATGAAAATTATTCAGGTGTCTAACCTTTAAAATTGATTCAAAAATAGGATGCATCTTTTACTGGTGAAAACAGATATGTAGCTGGTCTCTTTTTCCAACTACCCTATAAGTTCACCTGATTAAGATTTCCAATGCAAAAGAGGCAGGCCAGATGCTGGGAACTCAAATGCCATCCCCTCATCTGAATGCTGTTAAGCAGTTCCCATGGCATTTCTCACAGCCTTTCAATGTGTGCTTGTCACTAAACTCAATCCCAGAGATAAAACAGAAAATGTAAACTCCTGAGGGAAGAGAGTTGAGGAAAAAGCTTTCCTGAAGTCTGCAGCATGCTGTGCTTCTGTCTACCACCACAGCTTCAACCAGCAGTCTCCTCCCTCTCACTGTATACAACCAAGACTTTGACCTGGATGGATATTAGGTTGAAGTAAGGAATGTACAATAAAGTGTATATGAGTAGGTGTACACACATGCCTACATGGGTGTTCACAACGAACCTCATGTTGAAGACATCGCAAACCCCATCATCCATATCCATTCCCGACCATTGTGTTGTAACCAAAAAAATATATTTAACTAGTGGGTCAGCCTTTAAAGGGTAGAGAAAAAGAGAAAATGTTTTTAAGGATTATTGGTCCTATATTTTATTATATTATACTATATTATATTATATTATGTTATATTTACACACACAGATATATATATATATATATATATATATATGTATATATTACATTTACACAGGTTTTTTAAATTCTTATTTTCAAAATGAGGCTAGAAAAATATAATCATACAGAGATATTTTCCATTGGTATCTAAAATAATAACATTAGGGATGCCTGGGTGGCTCAGTCGGTTAAGCTTCTGACTTCGGCTCAGGTCATGATCTCAGAGTTCGTGGGTCGGAGCCCCGCGTGGGGCTCTGTGCTGACAGCCCAGAGCCTGGAGCCTGCTTTGGATTCTGTGTCTCCCTCTCTCTCTCTCTGCCCTTCCCCCCTCTTGCTCTGTCTCTCTCTCTCTCTCTTGAAAATAAATAAACATTTAAAAATATTTAAAAAATAAAATAATAACATTAAAATATTTTCTTAAGGATTTGTCAAATAAAAAATAAGTTATGTAGCCAAGTTACTTAGCTTAAATTCTCATTAAAGTAGCCTATGAGAGGTCACAACTTATCAGAGGCTATAAATTAACTAATCAGAGGTAGGCAGACTGAAATACAACTCTTAGAGAAGAAATTCTTGAGAAATTGTCTTCTTATGTGCAAAAGGGGTGGAGAGAAGAAAGAGGGTCAGAGGTACTAGAGCTAATAATGAACAAAGTAATAGAAATGTCTTGGACACACCTATGGAAACTACAGAATGGGAAGGACATACTCTGCTGATGACTCAAAGAAGTAATGGTGATCATGCTGGTTTTGGTTATCCTGTTGTTTTCGTTCCAAAAAAAATTATTCTCTGTTTGTAATAACATGATAATTTGGTTTTCTCAAGAGCTTGTAAGTAAGGATAAGTACTAGGATTAAATGAAGTGGGAGTGGATTGTATACAAGTGTTGACTGACTTTTTTAAAATAATTTTTTAACATTCATTTTCTTTGAGAGAGAGAGCGCACACAAGCAGGGATGGGGCAGAGAGAGAGGGAGACACAGAATCTGAGACAGGCTCCAGGCTCTGAGCTGTCAGCACAGAGCCCGACATGGGGCTCAAACCCCTGAACCACGAGATCATGACCTGAGCCAAAGACACTTAACCGACTAGTCACCTAGGTGCCCCAGATTGATTTCTTAATCTACTTTAGCATAGGGATTGGAAAGAGTATTGTTTCTGTACATATATCTTACCAAATTCAGACATAGCAGCTACACAGTGCTGGGCAGTGTGGGCTCCTTTTGTTATCATGATAATAATAATAATAATAATAATAATAATAATAATAATAATAATATTGGAGAGGACTTTATTAAAAATACTACAACTAACAATAATAATGCTACTATTAATAATACTGATAATGCTATTAACTACATTCCAGCCACTATTCTTTACTTTTTTTGTATAAATGTATTTATTTTTTTATTTTTTCTTATTTTTAATATAATTTATTATCAAGTTAGCTAACATACAGTGTATACAGTGTGCTCTTGGTTTCAGGGCTAGATTCCCATGATTCATCGCTTATGTACAACCCCCAGTGCTCATCCCAACAAGTTCTCTCCTCAATGCCCATCACCCGTTTTCCCCTCTCCCCTACCCCTGCCATCAACCCTCATTTTGTTCTCTATATTTAAGAGTCTCTTATGGGTTTGCCTCCTCTCTGTTCGAAACTATTTTTCCCCCTTCCTTTCCCCCACGGTCTTCTGTTAAGTTTCTCAAATTTACATATGAGTGAAAACATGATATATGTCTTCCTCTGACTGACTTATTTCACTTAGCATAATACCCTCCAGTTCCATCCACGTTATTGCAAATGGCAGGATTTCATTGTTTCTCACTGCCAAATAGTATTCTATCATATATATAAACCATACCTTCTTTTTCCATTCATCAGTTGATAGACATTTGGGCGCTTTCCATGATTTGACTTTTGTTGATAGTGCTGCTATAAGCATTGGCGTACAAGTTCCCCTATGAATGAGCACTACCGTATCCTTTGGATAAATGGCTATTAGTCTACTTCTGGATCGTAGGGTAGTTTTATTTTTAATTTTTTGAGGCACCTCCACCCTGTTTTCCAGAGCGGCTGTACCAGTTGGCATTCCCACCAACAGTGCAAGCGGCCTCTATTCTTTATATATCATAACTCATCCAATACGTTCACCCTCTCTAAAAGGAAAGGATCACAGGAGAAAGGGTACAATTTGAGCCCGGAAAGGTCTCTAGTGTGTATCCTCTTAAGTTTTATTAGAATAAGCTCCTCTTAACTGCCTCCACTATTATAGAAGCAAAGAGAGAAATTACGATTTGCCGAGTTATTTCGTTTTTACTTCATAGCTACTTTATATATGTACTATCTCATGTAATACTTTCCCAAATCCTGTATAGTGATTATTATTGTCCCAGTTAAATTAAAATAACTTATCAGAGGTTATAGCATGAGTAATTGACAGAAGAGATATTCAAACCCGGGTCTGTCTGATCTCACAGCGCATGTTTGATTGCCCTTTCAACCAGTTAACATAATACTATTGCCTGTACAAAGCTTCTGTTTTAGCCTTAATTTCATCTGTACTCTTTCTAGGACATTAAAGCTGTATTCATACAGGAGCATAAGTTAAGATGAGGGATACCCAACTGTCCTTATGGTATAAGAAAGCTTTGGGTTATGTAGGTACATGTTTCTTTTGGAAATTAATGTTAAAGCTCTCATGGAAATTAATGGTAAGCATAACAATGAATGTAGATTTTCTTTATTCTCATAAAAATCAACTTGGAGTAGCCATATCAAATTTTCTTTAAAAGTCTTCAAGGAAGAAGTGAGAAATAATTTCTTCAAGAGCCATAGACAATGCTAAGGCTTAGTTACAAAATGAATGTGTGTGTAAAACTACAAAGCTATTGCTCTAAATATGCCAGTGGTTTTATTTTTTTTAATGTTTATCTATTTATTAAAAGAGAGAGAGAGAGAGAAAATAAGCAGGGGAGGGGCAGAGAGAGAGGATGAGAGAGAATTCCAAACAGGCTCTGTACTGTCAGCAGAGAGCCTGATATGGGGCTCCATCTCCTGAACTGGAGTTCATGCCCTGAGCTGAAATCAAGAGTCAGATGCTGAACCAACTGAGCCCCTGCAGCTTCCCTGCCATTGGTTTTATTTTAAGGCAAGCTGAGCGAGAGCTCCTTGAGGGCTTGATTCTCTCCTATTGCACGTGAGATTTCCATGACTAATAATGGTGGCTGGCAATAGTATGTGCTTGAACTATGTGCCGAAAGAGAGGGCTTAGCATAGGCATGACTAAAGCATGTGAACAGTGGAACAACAATATTTATTAAGTATACCAATTAAAAGAATTCTAGAAACTACATTTGTCTATAGGACAATGTTTCTCCTTTGCTGGATGAGGCAGGGTGGAAATAAACAGAGATGTGAAAGGGAAAACGGTCAAGTGTAGTGCCCCTTGCAGGAGAAATCTTTAACCTCTTCTAGAACTTTGAGGTTTAGTCATATTACATACTATGGTGACACATCACCAATAATTAAGTGGTAGGATCTATATAGAATCATCTCCAAGGAGACCCTCAAAATTCTACTTGAAGAGGAAGCAGAGAGAAAAGGACTGGATACAATCTAAACAGATGCAGAGAAAAGTGTGTGTGTGTATATGTGTGTGTGTGTGTGTGTGTGTGTGTGTGTGCACGCGCGCGCGCCCATGGCATGTATATGTGTGGTTGCTTTAAATATCAGTGTTTTTCCCTTCCCCTATAAGTAACATTTGACTTAAGCCAGAGCTAATATTGTCAAATGAGCAAACATTCATGGATAAATGCCTCACATCTGGCAAAGTGAAGTTAGCTGACATTTACTTCATACAAAGGAGCAGGGATTAAATCAGACAGAATCTCACAGGATCTAATATTGGTGTATTTTTCTCTCAGTTTTTTAGCTGTTTTTGAAGAAAAGTAGGGAAATTCTTTATCAACTAGGAGGTTAAAGGGGAAATCATATATTATTTATATTTTCAGCCTATTTGTCTCATTGTATCAATAGATACGTGTTGTAAAATAGTCGAAAAGTACAGAAATATATTGTAGATAATTTGGAAAATGAAGAAACATGTTAACAAAAAAAGGAAAAATAGCTCATGACTCCTTAATTCAGGTAGGAACACTCTTTAAATGTTGATGTGTTTCTCCAAATTATTTTCCATGTGGATAGAGAGATAATAGATATATTGAAAGAATGAAAAATAGACCTAGATATATGATGGATGATAGATGACTCATAGGTAGACAGATATATAGATACCGTACATAGATACATAGAAAGAGTTACATGTATGCATGAGTATTTTTATAAAACTAAAATCAAATTAAATAGATTCTGCGACATGCATTTAATTTCAAATATATCCTGAATATCTTTATGATATAATTTAATAGTTTTGAAAAACTTAAAATTATTTTTAACATTCCATCATAATTATTTTATCTTATGGCAATAAGGTGCAATTAAAACATTTACAAGAGCACTTTCAAAGATCACTTTGACTGTAAAACAGTGACATCCGGGGAGAATGAAATCTTGCTCGACATGAATGTTGTAAGAGAGAAACGTGGCAGCAACCTCGACAAGAAAATGTTGGAGAGATAAGCCAGTGTTATGAATGTGAGAAGAGGGAAAAACGAAAGATTAAGAGAACTAAAGAATGATGTGGGCAGCTGGATAGGAGGATGGTGGTGCTTCATTGTCTTTGGGGAGACAGGGAAAGAAGTGATAATGCTGTTTTTAAAAGAAGTCAACATGTATTGATTACTTCAGTTGATCCAAAAGGACAATCAAAAACAGACAATATTGATAAAAGTTAAGAATGAAAGTTGAAATTAAGAATAATGTAATATTTTGGATAAAGAAGTTGAACATAATAGGAAGCCAAATGAGAAAGAGAGAGTGAAGGACCTAGAAAATGAAGATTGATATGATTTCAAGACCATATAAGTTAAAAAATGCTAGGAATGGGGCGTGTGGGTGGCTCAGTCGGTTAAGTGTCTGACTTCAGCTCAGGTGATGACCTCGCGGTTCAAGAGTTCAAGCCCCGCACCAGGCTCTGTGCTGACAGCTCTCAGCCTGGACCCTGCTTTGGATTCTGTGTCTCTCACTCCCTTTGTCCCTCCCCACCCACGTTCTGTCTGTCTGTCTGTCTCTCTCTCTCTCTCTGTCCCCTCGCTCTCAAAAATAAAAATAAACATTAATTTTTTAAACGCTAGGAAGAATAACAGGTTATAACCAAGAAGTGAATTTTTGATGCACATAATAGAGTGTATGTGGTATATATGGAAGTTAAAAAGCATGATAATAAAGTGAACCTTAATAATTCCAAAATCTAACAGAAGAATTAGAACATTACCAAAATCATTAAGTAAATTCACATTTTCCTCTTCTATTCCATTCTCATATACTCTAGAGGTAAGTAGTTTCTGGACTTTTGCATTTATTACTATATTACTTTTTAAAATATATATTCATATCAAGTACATATTTCCTCTTTTCCATTTGCCATCAATCCTAACCCTTCAACAATACGACTTGGTGTTTCTGACTAATATAAGGTGATGTCTATTACAGGTGGAAACCCTCTGTCTCTGCAAAGAGAGTAGGCATGAAGTCCCAACAATCATGGTAGCTATCTCATTCCAGAGATTCCAGGCAGTGCGCATTCCTCCTTCTCAGCTATGTGCGTGGGGTCTAGTGATACTTTCCTGATCTATGAAAGTGAAGTTCAGCATCACTAAAAACTATCTTTCTAAAAGGGTAGAGGGTCAAACAAACATATACAAAAACAGATATATGAAAATGTGTTTGACGTATACATAAAGGAAACATACACTGTTAATGTACCCCATATTTTGTAATTAGAAGTTTATAGTAGTATTTATCATATCCTTTTTTACCTATACCATTTTTCCATCACCCTCAGCTAACATCTGAGCTGGTTAGGATCCTCTACTTGATGGGATAGTTTAATTAATTTTGAAGTATCTTTTATAATATTTATTTTTATAATATTTTTATAATATTCTATTTATATTTTATTATTTCATAATCCTTTATAATATTGTATTTATTGAATTACTATGCTCTTCCCTTGACGTCTACCATTTATCATTGAAGTACAAAGAAATGCCAGTAAAGCATGTAGGTTACGTTCATAGTTTCCCTGTCTCCATTGAGTACCAGCAGCCTTATTGCCTCCGGGTATTTGGAATCAATCATCTTGTTCTATCTATTGGCTCAAGATCATAAGGAGATTATTAGCATTCCAACTTAAAAGAGGAAGACCAATGTTGTATTCCATTTTGAAAAATTTTCCCCATTACGTCTTAAGAATTCTGAACAGAAATAGTCCAAGATTGTGGAAAGAGAAAGCAAAAGTCTTGCAAACTAATAGTTAAGTGGTTTTGTAGAGGGACCACTCACACTCCACTCCTTAGGTCTCAGATAATGTGTATTCTGGCTTGAGAATAAACAACACTCTATTTGTCATCGTTTTATAGCATATGCTACATTGTATAGGATGGTACCCCAACTTGGTTGGATAATTTCTTGGCAAGTGCTATAATTGAATATTCAATAGTTGGATCAGGCTAGCTGAATGTAATGATGGTAAATTTGATATAATCTGTGAAATCCATGATCCATGAGCCTTGGTTTTGTTTCTTTGTTTTGTTTTTGTTTGTTTGTTTTAAAGAAACTTGAAGGGCGCCTGGTTGGCTCAGTCTGTTAAGCTTTCGACATCGACTTAGGTCATGCTCTCAGGTTTCATGAGTTCAAGCCCTGCATTGGGCTCTGTGCTGACAGCTCAGAGCCTGAATCCTGCTTCAGATTCTGTGTCTCCTTCTCTCTTTCTCTGCCCCTCCCCCGTTCGCACTCTGTCTCTCTCTGTCTCTCAAAAATAAATGTTAAAAAATTTTAGAAAAGAAGAAATGTGTTACTTGGTTACACCAATGCAGTTTGTGGTATCAATATTGGCTTCCTAAAACTGAATAGTGGTAATGGCAGAAGCATTACTGGAAGGGCAAGGAAATTAAATTCATAACCCATCTTCCCTTTATAATCTTTCACCAAGAACCTGACTGATTTCTCTATGAAAACACCACATTAGGTGCTTAGCACCCTTGATACTTGGATAGGAGTAGTAAAATCATCTTCAGGATTGGGCAATCCTGTTATTAAGACTATGCATTTTTACACCAAGACCACTTTGTAGATGAATAAGGAATGAAAGTACTTGGCATCCAAAACATGGCTTATTTTACTGATTATGGAAAAACTCATTTTTATTAGACCTTTTTGGTGAGTACCAACAGGGGGAAATTATGTTCACAGGCTATACTTATTCATAGAAGTCAATGCACATGATTTTTGTAATACCTCTTTATCATCAAATCTTATTTATCTCAGGTCCCGGATCAATTAGCGAGTTGCCACTGACCATGAATCCATGAAAACCCATTCCATTGGTTGTCACTTCAAGCAAAGCAGACAATCAGCTATACTAGTATAGCCCCTAAAGTTTTGCTCACTGGAATAAATCCTATTGCCCCTCTCTCTCAGGATCACCCCTCAGCAGAGCTGTAATATGACTTTAGACTGCAGTTGACTCTTGAACATAGAGGTTAGGGATGTCGATGCCATGCAGCTGAAAAATTTGTGTATTTTTGACTCCCCCAAAACTTAACTACTAATAGCCTATTGTTGACCAGAAGCCCTGCTGATAACATGAAGAGTGAATAACACATATTTTGTGTGTTATATGTGTTATATACTGTACTCTTACCATAGAATAGGCTAAAGAAAAAAAATGTTAAGAAAATCATAGAGAAGAAAAAATACATTTACAGTACTATACTACATTTATCAAGAAAAAATCCGTGTATAAGTGGACCCATGCAGTTCAAACCTGTGTTGTTTAAGGGGCAGCTGTACTACAGTCTGGTGCCAGCATGTCTATCTATAAACCAGATCTGAGATATTTTTCTTCCTCCATCAACCAATAATAAAGAATTCCCCATAAAAACATAGAAATTAGTGTAAGAGTATTTTTACTGAAGTCTGAATTCCTTACTCATGCAATTGCTTTGTGTCTTCAGAACCTACTCAAGGACTATCTAACATGCACTGTTTCCATTTAATAAGAGGTAGCTCCTTGATGTACCTCTTATGGCTTCGCAGATCCCATAGCCCTTACTTTAAATGGGTAGTCACATAGTCACTGTGACCCAACAGCCAAATCTTCAGATTCTATAACAGTTCAATATTTACCTGTTATTTTCAAAGAAGATAATCATCTAATCCCTCTCATATTACAAGCCTAAATCTGAAAGTCTCATTCCTTTCAAACTAATTCCCTAGCATTTACATAAAAGAATACATGAAGTTGTTGGAGTCCGTATCATTGGCAGCATCTCTTATTATCAAACAGCCACAAAAATAACTTTTGTGAGAAAGTTAGTTTTGTCTTGCCTTTTCTCAATGCCTTTGTGCATACATTGTCTTCTCGACATTTTCAAGAGATACAGTTCAGGTTAGGATGAGCAGTTGCACATAATCCACTCTAACATTTCTATTTCCTGAGTATTTTAGTTATTTCCCTCCATATTATGCTAGAAATATTCTAGCATGCCAACTTCATTTCACATAGACAACTTTTGAATCCCGGTATCAATCAGCCAACTAAGATCACTTCCAGCATCTTGCAGCTAAAGCATTAAATCTAGAATCTCATATAAATGTCTCATGTGAATACATTTGGGGTGATCCAATGTTATAATTCATTCTCCGCACACTAATGCCCTAAGAATTCATTCTCACGTGTATTCTCAGATACCTGACAATGCCTCAGTTATTTTGCCCCGTATGATTTCTCTCCATGAAGCACATATTGTGATATTCCCCTTAGGGATAAATTCGGACTGTAACAACAAAGACGGTAGAGGCGAGTCTTGGGGAGAATAGACACTTTCCTTATGAGACAACTATCTCTGCTCAGGTCATTGCAGAGTCTTTCAGGCTAGTCTCCAAAGTTAGTGAAAAATGAGGCTCCTTATGGTGTTGAGGAACATTAAAGGGGAATTGGGAGTTCTGAGGTTCTCATCTTCATCCAGTTCCTCCCAAATTTCTACATTCCAAGTTTCAGGGTCCTATTCTATCCCGAACAATGCCCTCAGCTTAATACAGGAGATGTATTGAAGTTTTACAACTCATGCAGTTAGTTTGCAACCCAAACAATATGTTTTCGGGCCTGTCATAAGCCACTACCACCTTCATGGCTGGAGGGATAATGGAAAGAGGCAATGTTATTATATGTCTTAGAGCCTTATTTAGGACCGCTTTGCAGACCTGAGGCCAAAGAGAGATTAACACATGGACTAGAGATAACTTCTATTTAGTTACCATAGGAAACACATAGAGAAGAAGAAATATGATGAGAAAGCTTCTTCGTACTCTCAAATCATCCACCCGTCCCAAACATACCAAGAAGTCAGCTGACATATGACATATGATATTTTATAGAGGAAAACACATGGGAGACTGTGGACAATTATCTCAAAAGTAAACATTCAGTTGTCCCGCATAATAGCACAAAATATTCAGCTAGTCTTCTATGATGGGCATTTGCATTACTTCTAGGATATATATTTTAATGAAAAATAAACGGTATAGCTATAACTGTTTTTGGCACATGTGAAACATTTTCTCCAGTGTATATGCCTACAGGAGGATTGCCACATTTTCAAATTCATGAAATAATGTGAAATGCTTGAATTATTTCATCCTTCTTCTAACTATGTAACAGTTTTTGTTAATTTAATCCTTGCCAATTTTTTTGCAAACTTAGAGAATATAAAAGCATAACTCAATGTGGTCCAAGAGTGGACGCCTCTTTTTTTGAAATTAGAGCCATGAGGGTTCATATGGCTGAAGAAAAGTGTTGGGAAAAAGCCCTCCAGATGAGAAGCCAAAGATTTGAGAAAGTAGGATAATTTCTGAGTCATTACTATAGATTATAAAGCCAGATGATAGCAAGACTTGAGATAAAGGAGGCAATAAAGGCAGGTGCAAATGTCTGGAGTAGGAGGTAATTTAGTTTCTAATGTTATCATAATATTAGTTTTTGGACTAGAGGAGACATTTGTAACATAAGAAAGATTCACCCACAAAGCAGATGCATAGATCAATGGAACAGAATGGAAAACCCAAAAATGGTCCCATAACTATATCGTCAACTAATCCCTGACAAAGCAGAAAAGAATAGCTAACGGAAAAAAGACAGTCTCTTCAACAAATGTGTTGGGAAAACTAAACAGAGACATGTGGAAAAATGAAACTGGGTCACTTTCTTACACCATACACAAAAATTCACAATGGAAGAAATACATGTGAGACAGAAAACTATCAAAATCCCAGAGGAGAACACAGGCAGCAACCTCTTTGACCTCAGCTATAGCAACTTCTTATGAGACATGTCACCAGAGGTAAGGGAAACAAAAGCCAAAAATAAACTATTGGGACTTCACCAAGGTAAAATGGTACTGCACAATGAAGGCAACAATCAACAAAACTAAAAGACATCCTACAGAAAGGGAGAAGATATTTGCAAATGATATATCTGATAAAGGGTTAGTATCCAAAATATATAAAGAGCTTATCAAACTCAACACCCAAAAAATAAATAATCCAGTTAAAAAATGGGCAGAAGATATGAATAGACATTTTTACAAAAAGGACATCCAGATGGCTAATAGACATGTGAAAAGATGCTCAACATCATTCATCATCAGGGAACTACAAATCAAAACCGTGGTAAGATACCATCTCATACCTGTCAGAATAGCTAAAATTAACAACTCAGGAAACAACAGATGGTGGTGAGGAATGCGGAGAAAGGGGAACACTCGTGCTCCGTTGGTGGGAATACAAACTGACGCAGCCTCTCTGGAAAACGGTATTAATTTTAAAAATTCAAAATAGAATTACCCTATTACCCAGCAATAGCACTACTAGGTATTTACCTAAAGGATGCAAAAATACAATTCAAACAGGTACATGCACCCCAACGTTTATAGCAGTATTGTCAACAATAGCCAAATTATGGAAAGACTCCACATCAACTGATTAATGGATAAAAGGATGTGGCATATATATAATGGAATATTACTCAGTCATCAAAAAGAAAACTCTAGCCTTTTACAGTGATGCGAATGAAGCTAGGGTATATTATGCTAATCAAAATAAGTCAGAGAAAGAAAAATGCCATATGCTTTCATTCCCATTTTCAATTTAAGAAACAAAACAGATGAACATAGGGGAAGGGGAAAAAATGAGATAGAGATGGAAGCAAACCATAAGGGACTCTTAACTATAGAGAACAAACTGAAGGTTGATGGAGGGAGATTGGTGGGGGATGGGTATTAAGGAGGACAGCTGTTGTGATGAGCACTGGGTGTTGTATGTAAGTAACGAATCACTAAATTCTACTCCTGATGCCAATATTACACTATATGTTTACTAACTAGAATTTAAATAAAAATTTGAAAAAAAAATAAGATACACCTAATCTTTAAGTGATAATGGAATATTCTCTCTATAGGAAAACCAGCAATCTTCATAAGAGTGAACACCAGCAGATGAAGTTTTTTCAGGGAAGATCAGAGTTCAGTAAAGACATAGTGTTGGTAAAAAAAAAAAAAAAGTGGTAAAGAGGTAAAGAAATAGGGGACATTTTATTGTGTTTTGAAATAATGTTTATTATACTTTATTTTAATTATATTTCTAGGTCATTTGAAGTTATCCCAAAACAAATGTCTTATACTATAACACTTCTTTTTAGAGCTCTTCAATCATTTTTCAGACTGATATATATGGGGGCTAGCTAGATATAGATATCAATATATGTTTAAGTTACATACAAATAGGATAGGGCCTAATATTCTTTCATTTCCTATATTCACTGGATAAATAGGGAATGAAATCTTAGGTTACAAATATTTTCCTGAAAACTATGCAGATGTATTATTGTTTAATATTTTCCTTCATTTAATGTTATAGGTGAAATTAAAGGAAGCCCTAATTTTCTTCCTTTGTGGATATCCTACAGTTTTTTTTCCTTTTTCCTTTTTTAAGCTTTCTGATTAGATTTTTACACAATTATTTCTGTATTCTTAAAATTTAGAGAAAGCCACCATAATTTATGTAGACATGGGTACAGTTCTATTAATCTTGCCTGGAACCCTGTTGAACCCTTTCATCCTACAGACATGTGACATTCTTCGACTTTTTCTTTATCGTGTTTCTAACTATAGCTTCCATTCCACTGTACTCTGAGGTCTCTTTAGGGAGCACCAATTATCTCCAGGTTTAATTCTGTCCTTGGTGCTCCAAACATACTCTCTGGGCTTGTTATTTTCATCCCTTTGCCCCATCCTCCTTATTCTGGAACATATTTTTCCTCCATATTAGTCTCTACAGGATAAGCTCTGTCATTTCCTTTTCCTCAAATATAAGGGACTTTTCTCCCCGCTGCTGCATTTAATTTAATTTTAGTATTTTCCTATCTCATCCATCTGTTTTATTTCAGTCTGACTCTCAGCCAGAATTTTTGTCATGTGTCTTTTGTCTTATCATTCCACATTTCATCTCTTGTTACAGAGGATCCAAGTTATATTGAATTATATTGAAAACACAGGTGGATATATTCTATCATTTATTCTTTTTCCTTACAGCAAGATTTTTTTCAAAGCTTCTTTTTTTTCTTATCCTTACATGGTATAACCATTCTTTTTCTGCTTTTTTTTTTTTGTCATTGTGGAATCTTTTTATAGGCCGAAAATGAGGGGTTTCATTCTTCTCTATTTTATAATATTAATACCGGAAAGATCTATTCAGGGATATTATCTGCACTGAGTGGAAAAGTTCTCCTGCTGTTTTCTCATCCTCAGGTATATTGCTGTTAGAATATGCATCAGAGGCACAGTGATACAAAGCCCTGTTTCAAATGCTTTTCATGCATAGGTTCATGAAAGTTTGGCATTTGCTATTCTCAGAATCTATGGTAGAATAACTTACCCTATTTTCAATTATTTATAATTGATGAAATTGTCCAACTTATTGCTCCAAAAAATAAGACTAAATTTGAGTTAAACAAAATGTGAGCTACAGTATGGTTATACATTAATATTCACACACACACACACACACACACACACACACACACACAGTCCCTATTTCTGATGACAGAATCAAGAAATCAAAACTACGAAACTAGTAACTGATGAACAGGACATTTGGGACTACAGTGAAGACGCCTTCAGAAGACACTGAAAACTAGAACGTTTCTTCATCTTCTCCAACATCGACATTGGCCAAAGATCATCAGAGGACAGAAAATTGGCACGTGAAGAGTTGTGTCTTGTCTCACGTAATAAAAGATCAGGACGAGAAATTCCAAAGGTACGCAGACGCTCAGTCATATATCAAGCATATAGTCACCCTGAAATCTTCTGTGTGCCCCCACCTCTTGACCGTGAGATTGCTGCGACAGTTCTGTACATCACACTTAGGAGCAACTATGCTTTAGCGTGAGAAAGGGGGCACTCTAGTGACTATCTCTTTATTATAAAGGGAAACGTCTCCCAAAAGTTGCCCAGCAAAGTTCCACGGGTCAGGATTTGCTGTGGTTGCATTCATTAACAAAAAAGAAAGACAAAGAAAAAAACATAGACAAAGAAAGTGCTTGTTCAGCATTTTTAACCTCTGAGATGAAAGTCAGCCTCTAGCAGCAAGGGAGTATGGCACATATCCAGTTCATGTGCTTATGTCATGGAGAACCAGAGATATAGATAGCTTTTCATGAGACAAGAGGAAACATTCCAATGAAAAATCTCACTCTGAACCTCCGGAACTATCACCAAGAAAGTCAAGAGTCTTTGTTTGTTTGTTTGTTTAATTCCCAAACAAAAAGGACTCTTAGAACTGATTGATTCCAAAGATTTTAGAAGTTTGGCATGTAGATTTTTCCTACTGGTTAGGCAAATAGGCTAATCTGTGATCTTTGAACCATGTTTTGAACATTAAATTAATACATCCAAAAATGTCAAGGAACCCTGAACCCACTCCCCCTAATTTTATTCTCCAGGCTTTTAAAAGCATTTCTCTATATCCAGACTTATATAAAACCTAGAACAAAGGAAAGGCAAAAGTATCTTAATTTCATGTCACTTTGCTGCTGCTATACTAAATAGTATTTCTACTTGTTTGTGTCATTAAGTCATCTATCACAGCCAAAGACTGCTTTCCCTCCTCTTAGTAGACAAACCTCACATAGATCCATCTAAAATAAAAATGTTAAGCTAGAGAAGTGGTTGATATATTGCATTATCTGTTCAAAGATCAAGCTACCTGAGGTTAGTGGGGGAGAAAATCTAGAGTAACCTAACGGAAGAACCTCATATCTGAGTCCTTCCTTCTCTAGGAAGGGTGAGGCTGCAGCAAAGGTGATTAATTTGTTATGTCCATCTGCAGTTTGAGCGGATCTTGTACTAGGCAACTTTGTTGTTTTTCTGCACATCTTTTTGCCTCAAGCCACACCTATTACCAGCTCTACTCTTGGCTGCCTTTCTATTTATTTTAGTCACCAACCAAACCGTGATGTGTAGTTATCACCACTGGTTTCAAATACTAACTACATCATACAGGGAGAAAATGAAGCTCAGGTTGAAAACTCCCTATATGCTGCAAGTTTCCCTTGCTTCCCTATCGCACTACAAATCTGTAACTTTTTTAAAGGTTATTTTATTTATTTTGAGAGAGATATGGGAGGGGCAGAGTGGGAGGATGAGAGAGAATCCTAAGAAGTCTCTGCACTGTCAGCATGGAGCTCTACACAGGGTTCGATTCCATGAACTGGGAGATCATGGTCTGAGCCAAAATCAAGAGTCTTATGTTTAGGTGACCAAACCACTCAGGCTCACCCCAAAATCAGTAACTTTTAATAGGTTTCTGCTTAGGTGTTCTTGAGTAACATCTCTGGGATGGTTCTTTTCTTAGGAAGAGAAGCAAGTATAAAATGTTCCTTGGTGACCTCCTCAAGTCTAGTTCAACATGCCCTAGGTTGAATACTAATCCTTTATTATTCCTTGTATGTGAGTAGCCTCCTTCTCTGATTAGAAGCAGTTTCAGATTTTTTTTTCAAACTTGAATATTCTATTAGTCATTTAAGTAAGAGTTGGAGAGGAAAATTGGATAAAATTATTCCTTTCTGCATCTTGACTTGATATATTTTATGCATTATTTGATACTGCTGATATTTGAGGGACACAATTGGAAAAACATTTTCACCCCTGAGAGAAAAATAAGAGATAATTTCATCCAAAAAATATTTCTCCAAAGCTACTGAAACCAATGGAAATCAACTCAATTTTCATTTTCCATCTGTATGTTGTCGTTATTGTTCAATTATAGATATGTAAAATTTTGTGAAGTAAATCAGTCTCAGAGTATCCCTTAGTATAAGATAATATCTTAGCAGACAATTTATAAAGTGATTCTACAATAAGGAGCTTTATAGGATATTCTATACCTTGTCTCCTTCTAAGTGAGATCTCAAGACAAAAAAAATTAAGTAATGAAATCCTTCAACTAAAACATCTACCAATCTCCCCCACAACCACCATTTTAAGGACACACATGCTCTTCTTTTCTTCAATCTATTTCCACAAAATAACATCTTAACAAATAGTTCTCTCAACCACATGGCATTCAGAGGTGCTGACCAGAGCGTAAAATGCTTAGATAAAAGAGATAAGAAAGCTAAAAGTACAAGAAGTTGATAAACACTTGTATTGATGAATACATAAATAAAGTAAAAGAGATAGCTGGAAGAATTCCTAATGAGAGTTGTGTGTATGAAATCCAATTATTCATTCAAGAGCGTATCAGTGAAAACGCACCTATTGAGAAATCTTTTAACACTTGAAACTTGAAGCAAACCATGAGAATTTCTGCATATAAAACCTACAAATATTCTCTAAGTTATAATAAAGCTCCTCAGGCTCTAGCATTGGAAAGCTTATGAAAATGGATGCAGCCATTCTGGAAATAATTTTACAAGGTTTTAATGAACCTTAAATTATACATATTTCACAAGCCAGGAACTCCATGCCCCAGTATTTATACATCGTGGCAAAATTTAAGCCAAGTATGTAGACACATATGAGGATATTCATGACTCTGTGTGTATGTGTCTGCATACACAAATATGTGTATTTTGTAATAGCAAAGAAAGGAAAACAATCTAAGTGTTCAGCAATAAATGAATGGATAAATGTGATATATAGAAACAGTAAGACATCTTACGGCAGTTGAAATAAATTACATCTATACACATCGACATGGACCTCAAGATGGATCAAAGGCCACTATTAAGAGGAAAAACAAATCGCCTCTACAGTTCCACTAAAGTAATTTTGTAGATATGAGATCAGGAGGATGATATTTTTAATTATTTTATTTTATTTTTGAGAGACATAGAGACAGAGAGTGAGCAAAGGAAGGGCAGAGAGAGAGAGGGAGATACAGAATCTGAAGCAGGTTCCAGGCTCTGAGCCGTCAGCACAGAGCCCGACACAGGGCTTGAACTCACAAACCGCGAGATCATGACCTGAGCCGAAGTCGACTGCTTAACCGACTGAGCCACCCAGGTGCCCCATGAGGATGATTTTTAAACAAGGAAATATATAAATGATTTTAATATACGTTATCTACCTGCAAACTATAGGGGGCATGAGGGTAGAGAAAATGAGATAACAAATGATACGTGAATAATAAAATAAATATATAGGATTCTCTTTGTTGAAAAAAAAGAAATGTTCTAATTCTGAAGGTTGTGATCCATTTAATTTTATCAACCTAAGATCTAATGTAAAATAAAAAAATGAATAAAATAAAGTCAGACCAAAACTGAAAATATTAAAATAAATTCAGTTTAAAAACATCGTATTAAGTAGTAAACTCAGAACTAATACTAGAACCTTATAGTATAAATTCTGAAGCTTGTTTTATGTTACAATTTAATTATAAAAGGCACTTCGACCCTAATACAATGAACATTTTTCATTCTCTCTTCTATATGACATCTTATAAGCATTTACCTCTCTGTAAATTCCATTCTTAGTAATATATTTTCTTCGTTTCTATGTTCATTCATTGTTCTGATTTTCTTATAACTTCCCTAATTGTTTCTTCAAATTCCCTTCTTCTGGACTATTCTTCTCTTCCAGGACTTTCATTCTCCTTTCACTCCATAGCATTTGCTTTGGGCTCTCCAGTCAAAACCTCTCCATGCATACTAGGACCTCAACAGTCGTGAAAGAGCATTTCCACCTCTGAACATAGAATCTTTACTCTGATAAACCCAGTGCTCCTCCAGCAATCTAGCTCATTGAGTAGCCCTATCATGTAAAAGTTTCCTTCTTTACCTCTTTCTCAGGAATCCCATGTATTCAGTCCACTGGTCACGGATCATTCATCTCATGATTTTTTTCCCCAAATTTATCCATTTTTTTCCATCTGTCACTTACAATCATATCATGCCTGGAACACTTCAGTAGCTTCTGACTGGCTTTGCTACTTCCACTCTGTTCAGTCTATATATGTTATCTACACAGCAGCCAGAAAGATCATTTCAATACTAAAAATCCTTTCTAAGTGCTTGGGTGGCTCAGTTGGTTAAGCGTAGGACTGTTGGTTTCGGTTCAGGTCATCATTTCATGGTTTCATGAATTCAAGTCCTGTGTTGGGCTCTGCACTGGCAACACAGAACGTGCTTAGGATTCTCAGTCTTTCTCTACACCTCTCCTACTCATGCTGTCTCTCTCTCTCTCTCTCTCTCTCTCTCAAAATAAATAAACTTAAACAAAATTTTTTTTAATTCTCTTCCATTTGCCTGCTAAAAGCCCTTTAGTAATTCCCTATTACTTGAAGCATATCACAAAGAACAAGTTTCCAGTAGGTCCTACAAGCCTTGCACCATCTGTTTTGTGTGTGTGTGTGTGTGTGTGTGTTTTGTTTTGTTTTGTTCTTTTATATTTCCTCTGATGACCTAAGCAAATCAGCTAGGGACTGACTGAAACAACTCTAGAGCTCATGTTCCAATCTTGCCCCGCCCATCTTAGCCATGCAGGAACATGGATCCTTTGCTCCTAGAGCTCAGAGTTTGATAAAAGAAGTTAGATATTTTTTTGAGTATAGTTGGCATGCAACTATTACACTGAATTAATTATTATTGCATTAGTTTTAGGTGTACAGCATAGTGATTCAACATCTCTGTATCTCATACTATGCTCACAGGCATAGCTGCCATCCGTCGCCACACAACACTCTTACAATATCTCGAGTATATTCCCTATGCTGTGCCTTTTATTCCCATGACTTATTCATCCTATAACTAGAAGCTTGTACTTCCCACTCCCCATCCACCATTTTGCCCATCTCTCCAAACCTCTTACCTCTGGAAACCATAGTAGTTTCTCTGCATTTATAGGTCTGATTCTGCTTTTTGCTTGCTTATTCATTTGTTTTGTTTTCTTTTTACATTCCACATATGAGTGATATCATGGTTTTGTCTTTCTCAGTCTGACCTGTTTTACTTACAATTGTATCCTCTTGGTTCATCCGTGTTGTCACAGATGGCAGAATCTCATCGTTTTCATGGCTATGTAACAGCCACATCTTATTTTTTCCTTTTTCTTTTTTCCTTTTTTTTTTTTTTTTTTTTTTTTTTTGAGAGAGAGACAGGGACAGAGACAGCATGAGCAGGGGAGAGGGGCAGAGGAGAGAGAGAAAGAGATCAAGAATCCTAAGTAGGCTCCACATTCAGCATGGAGCCCAACATGAGGCTTGATCTCATGATCCTGAGACCATGATCTGAGCCAAAATTAAGATCTGGATGCTCAACCAACTGAGCTACCTGGGTACCCCTCCTTTATCCATTCAGCCATCAGTGGACATATGGGTTACTTCCAAATCTTTGCTCTTGTAAATAGTGCTGCAATAAACATAAATGTGCATATATCTTTCCAAATTGGTGTTTTTGTTTTCTTTGAGTAAATATCCAGTTAATTCCAGTAGTAGAATTATTGAATAATATGGTATTTCTATTTCTATTGAATATATGGTATTTCTATTAAGTTTTTGAGCAACCTCCATATTGTTTTTCACAGTGACTGAAACAATGTACATTCCCACCAACAGTGAATGAGAGTTCCTTTTTCTCCACATCCTTGGCAACATGTGTTATGTCTTGCCTTTCTGTCTTTAGTCATTTTGAGAGGTGTAAGGTGATATCCCGCCATGGTTTTGATTAGGATTTCCCTGATGGTAAGTGATGATGAGCGTCTTTCTACGGGTCTGCTGGCCATACTGTATGTCTTCTTTGGAAAAAAAAAATATCCATTCAGGTCCTCTGCCCGTTTTTTTATTGGATTGCTTGTTTGGTTTGTTTTTTAGTTTGACTTGTATAAGTTTTTTTATGTAATTTGTATATTAACCCCTTAATGTGTTATTTGAAAATATAAGAAAGGCTAGATTTTTAAAAATTACATGTAAACGTCAGATTTCAAAATGTTGACACATAACTCGAATGTTTTAAAAAGACTGTATAAAGTCTTTTTATCCTGTGGTGGTATTTTTTTTTAATTTTTTTAATGTTTATTTTTGAGACAGAGAGAGACATAGTATGAGCAGGGGAGGGACACAGAGAGAAGGGAGACACAGAATCCAAAGCAGGCTCCAGGCTCTGAGCTGTCAGCACAGAGCCTGACATGGGGCTCAAACCCATGGACAGTGAGATCATGACCTGAGCTGAAGTCAAACACTCAACCGACTGAGCCACCCAGACGCCCCCTGTGGTGGGATTTGAGCTACAGGCCATATAATGGCAACCTCTGTCTTGCAGAGGCTGGTTCCACTGGAATATATTTGTTATTACATGTTACTTAAGCATTTCTCAGTCTCCAAATTTCTTACATTTCATCATGCATATAATTACGAATCCTAATGTTCTGTTGAAAGAATTTATGAACTTGATGTTCTACTTTTATTTTTCAGTAATTTCCATCATGATTGCGTTTAACAGGTAATCAAAAATTAAGAATTAATGCGTAGATAAGAAGACACAGATGGTGGGCCTAATACAATAATTTATGTACAATTGCAACTTTAACAGTTTAAAAATGGGTGCTATGTGCTTTCAAAGTAGAATAAACCACAACTTAGACCCTCGGTGGGAGGCAGAAAACCTGGAATGCAATAATGATAAAATTAACTTCGCCTAAAAGCTTCCCCAAATTAGATGCAAGTTCTTAGCATGAGAGAATTAGCTCAGAGGGAATAATGCAGAATAAACCAAGGGCAGGTACTCTCATCTGGACCAATCTGATTAAATTTCCACTTAAGTTCTTTGTAATTCCTCATAGAACTGAACATATTTTGGAAAGAATTTAAAAAACAACACTAAAACATGCAAGACTAAAGAAATCAGTGGTTGTTAAAGTAAGTGAATGAGAGCTCTATTCTTATTCTCAAAGGAAGTGTGATAAATTCAGACTTATATAATGTACAAATATCCCCAAAGAAATGTGGTACATGTACATAATCACTCATGAAATAATTGTGGGAACAACTAAAAGTTGTATTCGGAGCTTCGCACCGCTTCAGAATTAGACTATGTTATTAAGTGAACTTCTGAACACAAAATCAAATCCCAGATAGGTTAGGTATCTTGCCAATAAATTTAGAGTTCAATGAATCTTTCAGGGAAAATTCCCTAAGTTAAGAAGCAAGTTAACTGCTTTCTGTCAGCACAAGAGTTACTCCTTTTCTAGTAAGAGGTTTTTCCAGGATCACATCCCCTAATGTCCCCTCCGGGTCTTCCTGAAACAATTACCTGTTTGGTTACTAACTAACATACCTTTGACTTTTTCTCCCGTCAATTCACATTGTTGATTTAATCCTTTTAAAAAATTAAAGTCAATGTATTATTTAATAAACATCTAAAAACGTTTTTTAATAATAAAAAAGAGCTAACATGTTAATTAAATTAGCTAATTTAATTTTATCATAATTATTTGGAAATATTACACTGTATTAGGTCAGAATCAAAACTTTGAGACAAAACTAGAGGCTACATAAGTTGCCAGTTATGAATTCTGAATCCAGAGTTCACCTTCTGCTGGAATTAGCAAAACAGAAAAATAGCAACTGAAAGAGAGAACTTTCAGAATATTTTCTTAGAATCCTATATCTACCCCACTACATTCAGAATAAATGCCAAAATTTTGAGTGCTATGCTAGCAAAAGCCAAAAAAAAAAAAAAATTGTGTGTATATGTGTGTGTGTGTGTGTGTGTGTGTGTGTGCGTGCATTAAGTTCCTTCAGGGTTCTGGGATACACACACACACACACACACACGCACACACACATCATGCACAACCTTGATACCAAAAGTACACAAAAAAGCAGAGTCATGTTTCTCTTTTTTCACCGGATCAGCTTTCTTGTGGATTAAAACCCAGTTCAAGCCTTACTCCCAATGGCAAGCTTTCCCTACTCTCAAAAGTATTTTGTCTCTCTTTGTGTTCCCATAGCAATTTCTCTCATAATATTTTTAACCCTCCATTATAATTTTTGATTCTATTAGCCCGTCTTGTAATGCTAGCTCACTGAGGTCACTATTCATCTGTGTATTCTTGAGGCTTAGTGTAGCCTCTAGCACATGGTAGATGCTTATATGCAGAAGAGGAGGAAGGAAGAGGGGAAGAAACAAAGGGAGGGAGGAGAAGGAGAAGAGAGCAAGTAACCAAGTTCTGAAAATGAAGACTACAATGGAACAGGAAGTGGTTGAGATTATGTTCATAAAATGAGTAAGAAAGAAAAATATGTGGAACAGAGGGAAAGATAAAAGATATATTTGAGTTCAGTGAAGGCAAGGAGTTTGATTTCTGGAATTTCAAGAGGTTACTAAGTAATAGGATATATATTTCTGAAGCTCTGTGATATATAATGTAATGGTAAATAAATAATACCTGGGACCTGTTAACATACATGGTGATATGTATTACAGTGGTTACTAATGCCAGAGGCAGGCTCTTCTGTATATTCAAATTATATAGTAGAGTTTAAAGCAAAATAACAAGAATCAACTGCTTATACATGAATATATTTTAAATATTGAATTTATGGGGCACCGGGGTGGTTCATTTGGTTAAGTGTCCGACTTGATTTCAGCTCAGGTCATGATCTCACGGTTCATGAGTTCGAGTCCCATATCGGGCTCAGTGCTTATAGTGCAGAGCCTGCTTGGGATTCTTTCTCTTCCTCTCTCTCTCTCTCCCTCTCCTGCTCACTCTCTCTCTCAAAATAAACTTAAAAAAAATATTTAATTTACTAATTAGCTATGCTTCCTATTCCAGTGATAATTAAGATGTTTGATTTCTTATTATTGGGTACACTGATTATGCCACATCCGAGAATGTAGACAGTAATTTTAATTATTATCATTATCAGAATTGTATTTGATATTTTTTTACTCAAACACTCTAACTATAAAAATGAAGCCTTAGGGTGCCTGGGTGGCTCAGTCAGTTAAGCATCCAGACTCTCAGTTTCAGCTCAGGTCATGAACTAGCGGTCTATGAGTCCATGGCCCAGATCTGCACTTCCATAGAGCTTGCTTGGGATTCTCTCTCTCTCCCTGTCTCTCTACGCCTTCCATGCTCTCTCTTTCTCTCAAAATAAATAAAATAAACTTCAAAAAATAAAGCCATATCTTTCATCTTTTGCTACTCTTCCTCACCTGCTTCATCTAATATATCTGTTACATGAAATTTTAACAGATACGGCATACGTAGGTATCCTTCAAGTGTATGAACTCAAACTGTTCTAAAGTCATCTGCCTTCGGTTTATTTCTGTTCTTTCCAATGTTATATTCATAATAAATGCAGCTTCAAAATTAATTTTCCCTTCCCTAAGCTCATGTTACTTTAGTTACAGAACAATTTTCCACTCACAAGAGAATTGGGCTGAAACTGTTATTTTTTGCATTTTTGAGTTTCTGTGGAATGGCTCCCTTATATCTAGTTAACAATCTGTGTCTGCACTTTTCAGAGGAGAACTGCAACCTTTCTGTGAATCCATCTGGGCCTTGTTCCATTTTGAAATCTAGGGCATTTTCCTATTTGACTCCTTCTTGATGAAATGTTCCATAACTTGAAGTTCAAGCATGTGAGTTATTTAATTAAGATTCAAGCTCTAGCATATATTTTCTGCTATATATTCTGTGTTCGTGTTCATCTGCACACGAAACAGAGTACATTTTGCTTTTTCTGTAGGCATCGATTTTCTATAATAATGAAACATAAGGAGGCCTGGGCACACAAAAGACACACGAATACTTAGAATGAATGAAATGATGTTTGTATCAAGATAACATCCACAGTGTTAACATAATTTATAGCCATTTTTTGAACACTTTTATTGAATTAGTATTGCTTCTGTAACAAATAACCAGAAACTTGGTGGCTTAACAGTACAACCTCATTACAGTAGTCTACCCTCATCTTCGGTTTTACTTTCCAGGGTTTTAGTTATCCAAGGTCAACCACAGTAGGAAGCAGAAGGTCAATAGTTGCCCAAAGCTACATCACACTGCATACATCATTCACCTCACTTCATCTCATGTCGTAGGCATTTTGCCGTCTCCCATCATCACAAGAAGAAAGGTGAGTACAGCCCAATGA
Organism: Paguma larvata; assembly: GCA_030068075.1. Classification (NCBI taxonomy): domain Eukaryota; kingdom Metazoa; phylum Chordata; class Mammalia; order Carnivora; family Viverridae; genus Paguma; species Paguma larvata. The sequence goes on from CM057833.1 coordinate 86,929,177, forward strand.
GATGTTTTGAGAGAGAGACCATATTCACATAACTTTTATTATGGTATAGTGTGGTCATTGTTTTATTTCATTGCTGTTGTTATTCATCTCTTACTGTGCCTAATTTATAAGTTAGGCTTTATCATAGATACGTATGCATAGGAAAAAAACACATGGTATATATAGGGTTCAGTGCTACCATTTCAGGCATCCACTGGGGTTCTTGGAAAGTATAATGCATGGATAAGGGGGGACTACCGCATCTTACAGTTCTGTAGGTGAGAAGTCCAACGCTGTCTGACTTGGCAAAAATTAAAAGGTTCTGCTAGCTGCAGGACTGCATTCCTTTCTGAAGACTTTAGGGAATAATCTGTTTTCTTGTGTGTGTTTTGTTTTTTGTTTTTGTTTTTGTTTGCTTGTTTTTGCTTCTAGAGACCACACATATTCCTTGACTCACACCCCCTTCCTTTTTCTTCAAACCCAGCAACAGTAGGTGGAGTCCTAATCGTGTTGCCATCTCTCTGGTTCTCTGCCGCTAGGAAAGGTTCTCTGCTTTTAAGAACCCATGTGATTAGGTTGGGACGACCTGGATAATCCAAGCGAATCTTCCCATCTCAAGGTCTTTAACCTTAATCAAGTCTGCATACCATTTGCCATGTAAACTCATACATCCCCAGGTTTCACCAGTTAGGGAATGGCCATGGGGAATGGCGGGCATTACTCTGCCTACCACACCCTTAAATATATGTATCTATAAACATCTCTTAGGCGCCTACTATAATGATCTGGCAATGTGATCTGGAATAACTCAGAAGCTCAAAGTATCATTTAAAAATATTATGAAAGTATATACTAAATATAAAAAAATGAAATGATAAATAATAAATGATAAAAATCTGCATCCCAAAGCCACTCCAATCCTATCCCTTCTGCCATTATAAGTACTATATTCATACTTTATACATTTACATCTATATTCATACACATATAAATAGGATCATACTTTTATTCAGCCATTGCTTTATTTAACAAATATATTATCATTTTTGCACATCAGTGGATGTAGATTCACCTCATTTCACAGTCTAGCTATAACACAATTTATTAATGTTTGCAAATTTAAGGATTCGAAACATTTTTAGTTTTTAACTTAAAAATATTTCAATGAACATTTTTGTAATTAAAACTTTGAATATATATTTGTATTAGTTAGGACTCCTTGATTATACGTGGCAAAAGTGCAATTCAATTAGCTCAATAATAAAATCAATTTATTGGTTAATGTAATTGGGAAACCAAAAGGTGCATGTAATTCAAGAACTATTAGATTATGGATTAAACAATGTCATCAGGCATCTGTCTATCTATATCTCCCTTTTTCTCTGTTCATTGTCATTCTAAGATAGTTTCTTTTGCTATGGTAGGAAGATTACATCCAGCCGTCCAACCCAGCATTCAAGAAGAGAGAGTAACTTTCCAGAGTATTTGCAAAGATCCAGTAAGTACATTGATTGGTCTGGTCTGAGTCGTATATCCAGATGGGAGAAAGAAATCCACTGTGGCTAAGGAGGTGGAATATTCTGACTTGAGTCACAGAATTTTGAAAGAGAGCATAGAGATCTACCCACCCTGAAGCAGCAGGAGAGAAAAGATTGCTGTGGCTTAGATTAGAGTAAGTTCCCAAAGAAAGGGGACCACAAAGTATATATTTTTCTGTGGAGTCTCTTAGTTAAAAGGTATGCCCATTTATAGACTTCAGAGTTGTTATGGGCTGAATTCTGTACACCCCCCTCCCCATATGTGTATGTTGAAGTCCTAACCCCCAGTATCTCAGAATGTACTGTATTTGTAGTTAGGCCTTTAAACAGCTAATTAAGGTTAAATGTGGTCATGCCAGAGAGGATCTACTCCACTATGACTGGTGTCCGTATAAGAAGAGAAGAATAGGACACAGGGAACACAGAGACTTAGGGGCAGCCATGTGAGCACACAGCGAGAAGGTAGGCACCTACCAGCTGAGGTGAGAGGCCTCAGAGGAAATCAAACCTTCCTACATGTTGACCATGGAATTCTAGCCTCCAGAACCAAGTGAAAATAACTTTGTGTTGTTTATCCATCCTGTCTGTGGAACTTTGTTGTGGGAGCTCTGGTAAACTATATGATACTTATTGACAAATTTACAAAGAGAAAGATGATAACAGTTAACACTCCTACCAGCCATATAAGAGAGTGACTAACCTGTTTTCATTATTGTTAATGGTTTCCATTTTTTGACTAGTGAAAATGGTATCACATCTTCAATGTAGATGTTATTTCCCTAAGGATCAGAAAAATTAAACATTTCGTATCATTTTTGGTCATTTCATTTTCTATGATTTCACTCTTTATATCCTTTCTTCATTTTTACGAGGTTATTTTTCATTTTATATCCTTGATTTGATTTTTGTTTACAAATACATTCTTCTAGTCTGCTGCACAACTTTTATTTATTTGTATCTATGCCTGAGTGTTAGTTTGAGCCTTCTAAGAAACAGACATAACAAAGTGGAATTAGACTTGCAAAATATTTCTTGGAAAACACCATGAGGGAAAATGGGGAGTTAGTCCGAGGACGTAGGAAAAGCTAGTGAGATGCCGGTGTAGGTCTGTGGTGGAGGAAAGGAACAGGAAAGAAACAACGAACATTAAAAGTCCTAGGCTGTGGTGCAGTTGTAAGAAAGTTTGGTTAAAACATCCATGAGCCAAAGTCACTATCAGAGGACTTGCCCATCTCCCAGGAACGGGCCTGCCTTAGTATCCCTGCTACATGCTATCATTTTTTGGGAGCAGTTCGCGTGAGGTATGGTCTCTGTGCGATGTATTCCAGAGCACAGAAGCTGGAGTTTTGATCAGTTATGCTCCATGCAGTCAGTGATCTGAGAGGTAATTCTGAACTTTCATGGCTGCTACAGCCTGTTTGCTCTAAAATACATATATTTCAGGGCACCTGGGTGGCTTAGTCGCTTAAGCGGCCGACTTTGGCTCAGGTCATGATCTCTCGGTCTGTGAGTTCGAGCCCCGCGTCGGGCTCTGTGCTGACAGCTCAGAGCCTGGAGCCTGCTTCGGATTCTGTGTCTCCCTCTCTCTTTGCCCTTCCCCTGCTCATGCTCTGTCTCTATGTCTCAAAAGTAAATAAACGTTAAAAAATTTTTTAAATACATATATTTCTCGTGCTTCCCCTGCTCTGTTCACTAATGCAAAGAACTTCATTTCCTAGACTCTCCTGCAAACCACCTTTGGACAGTTTCTGCCAATGGTGGTTTTAAGAGAGAAACCATAGCATTTCCCTTTCCCTTCCTCTGTTTTTGGAGCGTGTCTCCAGCACTGGCTGTTCCTCCCACAAGGCTCCAACTTTTGCAGAAAGATTTCTTCCTCCTTAGTCCTAGTTTCCACTGATCTAGCATATAATATAGATACAATTATTGAACATGCAAGAGTGATTTTGTTCAAATGCTAGAGACAAATGCCTTTGTAAGTAGGTTTTTTGGGTGGAATAAGAGACGAGAGTGTGGAAACAGGGAGTAGAGGAAGGAAGGCAAAAGATGTATCATCAAGCAGATTTCCATGGTGGGCAAGAAGGGCTTAGCCCCACTGGGAAGTTAGGGAGACATTGTGCAGTGCGTTTTAGTATTATCCCGAGAAAGAAATCTGAAATATTTATTTACCATTTCTCATCCGTCATTGAGATCTCAAACTCGGGACTTCCAATTTTCCCTGTGGGCATGAGCTAAACCCATGACCAGAAGGGAGGGGTAATAAGTCTCTGGCAGAGCACTTCTATAATTATCAAGGTAGGGGGGTGAGGGGATGTGTGTTTGGCAGAAGCATCATCTGCTATAGTTAATGTCTCTTTTGGGACAAACTATGAATCTACCAAACACTGTGTTTGAATATTTTAATCAGACATAGGGGAAAGGAAAAAGGTTTTGTTAGCTTTTTTCATTTGCTAGAACAGTAGTAGAGTCGTATGTGAGGAAAGTGATAGGATGGGATGGGGTAGCAGCTAGTGGGTATCAGAAAAACAAAACAAAACAAAACAAAATCTTTGAGAGTATCAAACCAGCTTCTTCATGTGAGAGAATTTATGTAATAAATGGAGTCACTCAAGAAATTACTATTTACATACATTAATTCGCACATGGACTTATGAAACACTGTTATCAATTCACCATTCTCAGCGAGAGACTATTTCAATCTTATTTTATTTTTTATGAAACAAAAATATTATAAGGTCTTAGTTGAGGCCTTTCAATTCCAAGTAATAAAAACCCATATGAGCTAGTTTAATTTAGGAGTTTGTGCTTGAGCTAGTCAGAATTACCATATGGTAAAAAAAAATGTAGACAGGTCTCATGAGATACTAGAATCAGTAACTGAAAAGCTGTCTGAAATAAAAGCATATATCTCCTTTGTTTTTCTATGAGTGTCTTGAGTTTAACTATTTTTTTTTGTTTTATTAGTTTAGATCGCATTCTCCCTCTCCCTCCATACCTCCCCCTTTCTCTTCCTCTCTCCCTCTCCCTCCCTCACTGCCCTCCTCTCCCTCCCCTCAATGCCTTCCTCTCCCTCCCCTCAATACTTTCCACCTCTCCTATTTGGTGGTCGGTGCTTCTTCAAAAGCTTGTTCATTTTCCATTGCAATGTAACAAATTACCAGAAATTTAATGGTTTGAAATAACACCAAATCGTTCTTTCAGAGGTCAGGCATCTGGACTTGGTAGGTTAACTGGATTATCTGTCAGGGTCTTAACAGGCAATGTTGACATTGTTAGCCACAATGTCAGCTGAGACTCTGGATGCTCTTCAGCATTCATTGGTTGTTGGCAGAATTCAGTTCCTTGTGGCTGTAGGAATAAAAGCAGCTGGATTTTTCTTTTTCTTTTTTTTTTAAGTTTTTATCCCAGCTAGTTAAGAGACAAGTGTACTATTAGTTTCAGGGGCTCAGTATAGTGACTGAACACTTCCATACGTCACCCAGTGCTCACCGTGACAAGTGCATTCCTCAATCTCCCGCACGTATTCAACTCACCCCCCGCCCCACGCACCTCCCTTCTTGGGAAGCATTGGTTTGTTCTCCAGTTATGAGTCGGTTTCTTGGTTTGCTTCTTTCTCTTTTTCTCCCTTTTGTATTGTTTCCTAAATTCCACATCTGAGTGAAATCATCTGGTATGTGTCCTTCTCTGACTGACTTCTTTTGCTTAACATAATACTCACTAGCTTGATCTACATCGTTGCAAATGGCAAGATGTTATTCTGTTTTATGGCTATGTAATATTCCATCTTTTTATCCATTCATCAGTCAATGGACACTTGGGCTGTTTCCGTAATTTGGCTCTTGTAGAGAATGCTGCTATAAAAATTGGGGTACGTGTAGCCCTTTGAATTAGTATATTTGTATCCTTTGGATCAATACCTAGTAGTGCTATTGATGGGTCACAGAATAGTTCTATTTTTACCTTTTAGAGGAAGCTCCATACCATTTTCCAGAGTGGCTGTACCACTCTGCATTCCCAACAACAGAGCAAGGTGGTTCCCCTCTCTCTATATTCTCTCCAATACCTGTTGTTTCGTGTGTTGTTGATTTCAGCCATTCTGACAAGTGTGAAGGGATAGCTCATTGTAGTTTTGATTAGTATTTCCCTGATGATGAGTGATGATGAGCATCATTTCATGGGTCTGTTGGCCATCTCTCTGTCTTCTTTGGAACAGTCTGTTCATGTCTTCAAGGCAGCTGGATTTTTCAATGTTAGCAGGAAAATCTCTCTCATCCTCCAATTTCATCTTTTAGGAAGGGCCAAACCCATATAGCTTCACCTGGTTAGGCCAGGCCTATGTAGAATTATCTTTCTTTTGATTTCTCAATGTCAACCGATCAGGAACCTTAGTTACATCTGCAAACTCCTTCCTTCTTTGTCAGTATAACATTATCTAATTATCAGAAGAAATCCATCATATTCTCAGTCCCATCCACATTCTACAATTGTGAAGGGATGGCTTATGCAAGGCATGCACATCAGGGAATGGGAATCCTCGGAGCTGTCTCAAAATTCTGCCCATTACTAGACATATTGCCAATTGTGGCCCCGAATGTCAGGCTTAGTTTTAGTAAACAGCTAGCAGGGAGTGACTATTTCAAAATTAACTTTAGATTTCTGGGACTAAGACTGAATGATTGAACTGGGGTCTGGCAAGGACCCCTGCCTAATCTTTTCTAGCTTATGGGATTGAGTAATTTACCATAAGCCTGGTTGTCAGAGTGTTCAAAATAGAGGGAATACACAATACAGTATCAAATAATAGATTGAGAGAAATTAGTAGGAAAGAAAGAAAACCAAGGAACTGTGTTGACCTAAAAGTCAAGAAAAAAATACATATATATATATTCACATATATACATATTCATATATACACACACACACACACACACACACACACACACACACACATTCCCAAGGGAAGGGGATAATCAGCTAAGCAAAATGTTGCTTAGGGTTGATAATTAGATCTAGCAATATAATGATAAAAATAGTAGGTATAATAGTGATATAACTACTATTTCTATTTCACCTAGTACCATTGACTACCCTAAATACATACAACTTCCAGCATTCAAACATGGTAATTCCTACTTTGTTTCTAGAACTTTTCTTTTCTACCCTACTATAAATTAAAGCCATCTCTGTGATGAACTAGTCACTATTCATCTATTATAATCTCAATGACTATTCAAACTTTGGTATAAAATCTTGATAGATAGATAGAGATATCAATATGTAGATATATCCATTCATGTCATTTCAGATGGTAAGATTTCATTCTTTCTTATGGCTGAGTATTCGTCCATTGTGCGCGCGCACACACACACACACACACACACCCATATCTTCTTTACCATTCATCGGTTGGTGGGCATTTGACCTGTCTCCATAATTTGGCTGTTTTCGTTTTGTTTTGTTTAACGTTTTTATTTATTATTGAGAGACAGAGAAAGCACAGAGAGAGACAGAGCATGAGCATGGGAGGGGCAGAGAGAGGGGGAGACACAGAATCCGAAGGAGGCTCCAGGCTCTGAGCGGTCAGCACAGAGCCCGAGGTGGGCTGAACTCATAAACCAAGAAATCATGACCTGAGCGGAAGTCGGATGCTTAACTGACTGAGCCACCCAGGCGCCTCATGGCTGTTGTTGTTAATGCTGCTATAAACATCAAGGGACGTGTGCCCCTTCCAATCAGTGTTTTTGTACCCACTTGTAAATACCCAGTTATGTTAAGATCTAGTCTCTTCCATTTACAATGATGTAAATGGAGCTAGAGAGTATTATGCTAAGTGAAATAAGTCAGTCAAAGAAAGACAAATATTATATGATTTCACCCATATGTGGACTTTAAGAAACAAAACAATGTTAAAAGGGGAGGAAAAGATACAGAGAGGCAAACTAAGGAACAGACTCTGAACTATAGAGAACAAACCGATGGTTCCCAAGGGAAGGTGGAGTGCAGAGAATGGGTAAAATAGCTGATGGGGGTTAAGGAGTACACTTGTCGTGATGAGCACTGAGTGCCTTACGCAAGTGTTGAATCACTCACTACACTGTACACCTGAAACTAATATTACACTGTATATTAACTACCTGGAATTTAAATTAAAACCTTTTAAAAAGTTCTATCTCATAGCAGCTTTCAATATTTTTGTTTTTTAATTCGATAAAAACCGCACAGTACTTGAAAACTTCTTTTAGTGATCCTTAATAACTTTCCTTTTTTAATGTTTATTTTTTGAGACAGATAGAGAGACACAGCATGAGCAGGGGAGGGGCAGAGAGAGAGGGTCAAGACACAGAGTCTGAAGCAGGCTCCAGGCTCTGAGCTGTCAGCACAGAGCCTGATGAGGGGCTCAAATTAATGAACTGTGAGATCATGACCTGAGCCAACGTCGGACACTTAGCTAACTGAGCCACCCGGGCGCCCCCGTGATCTTTAATAACTTTAGTCTGGAGATCTATATGGAAAATAATTAGCGAATCCAGAAGTAACATTTCAAAATAGACTTGTACAAGGCAAAGTGGTATAATGTGCTTTGCTAATAGAATGTGGAGTTCAACATAGTTACAGAAAGTGGTTGGGGTCCTGTTATTTCATATTTCTAGGCTTTCATTCATTTTCAGCTTTGAATCACTCAATATGGTAGGCACAAATAGCAGGAGAGAATGTAGCCACTTTAATTCAGCAAAGTACATTGTTAATTTCTTGATAACGTCCAATATAGTATAGTGGTTAAAAGCATAGTGGTTGTTGCACAAAGCAGAACTGGAATCAAATCCATTTCTTTGGACATATTTCTTAACATTCTAGATCTCAGTTTGCTCAGAGGAATAAGAGAGATGATAAAAGAATCTACTGTTCTGAATGTGTGCAAAAATTAAATAAGAGATACATATAAATTACTTGGCTCCCAAGAATCATGCATGTAAACTGCCATTATTATTTTAATTATCATCAATCTACTTAATTTGGATCTCAGCAATTTCAGAGCATTGATCTGCTTTTCTTTCTGTTTCCAGCCAAAGTAACTTTGGACTTCAATTGCACTCATTTCTACTGTGTAGAAATCTAATCAAAACAACTTGATTATATTTGGCTTCTAAGTCTCCTAAAATGTTATTTTATTAGAGCATATCATCTGGATGCCAAAAGTAGTAGAAACTCACTTGCTTAATGCACATTTGTAGCCCATTTCACCTGCCAGGATAAAGGAAACTTTATTCTCTCACTTCCCATCCAGGCATGGTTCTGGGTGTGTTAGTCGCAATCTAGGCTTTGGATCAAATATGGAGTTAGTAATGACTTTTTTTGGAAGGAGAAGTCAATCTAGCTTAAATGAAAGAAAGCACTTCCTATAACCTACACAGCCTAACTGGCAAACCATTCTATTAGAGTAAACTTAGTTCCAGAATCAAAAATTATGTAAGAAACAGGAAAAAATGTAAGTTAGTGCTTATGTCTCAGACTGTCCCTCTGGATGGTATGTCTCTCTGAATCCAACTTCTGTGTCTTTCTCAGTCCACTTCATTTTCTACTCTCTACCTAATAATATTTACTACTTCATATGCTTGGCCTACTTAGGATAAAGGCTAAGCTGCTATTTTAAAAAAGAGGCCTTAAGTAAAGAAGCTTAGAAAAAAGATATTTTTCTCTCAGATATAAAAGTTTAAAGTAAGCAGCCCAAGTCGGCAATCGTTCAAAGACTCAGATCCTTTCTAAATTCTGATTTTTGTATGCCCCCTGATTTTGTTTTCAACAGTTTAGGCTGGATTGTAGGTATTTTTAAGTTCATGAGTTGCATAGAAACATGGGGTCACATAATGTCTTAAGACCAAGACAAACGTTTCAATGATGAGAATTTAGTGTAAGGTCACATCTAGTATAATGGAGGTTGGAAAATATTGTCTTTACATAGGCAATCATGTGAAGACCAGTGTTTTCTACCTCAATACTGAAGTCTCAGTTCCTGAATGTATTTATCTTAATTTCAAGAAATCAGGAAAACTGTCTTTAATCCTATTTCTAAGTTTTCAGTAGGGAGAATCTGAATGGACCACTCTTGATCTAAAAAGTTATGGACAGAGATAAGTGATCGAAAACAAATATGGCTATTGATATCCATTTCTAAAGTCAGAGAGGGGTTCAGTGGAAAAAGGTTGAACAAATAATTCAGTGGTTATTTAATACCTATGTCATGGAATGTTAATTTCGTGAGCTAATTATAATGCTGATACAATGCTGACATTAAAACAAGATAGTACAGTCAAAAACAGAAAAGTTATTGACCAGACAAGTTTGGTTGATGAAAATATTGTTATATAAAATACTACCCAACTGAATTTTGAAGGTACTTCAACAGTAAAACACCGTGTTCAAGTATAGTGCACTATTTAAAATTAAAAACATTTCAATCTATGAAATGTATGTTTAAATTTAAACATGTTTAAAATTAAAAACATTTCTACCCATGAAATGTTTTTAATTTTAAATAGTGCACTATACTTGAACATGGTGTTTTGCTGTCGAAGTGAAAGTGCATTTTTTATATAATTTATTCTATCATTATGTCAAGGTAGAGAAATTATTGCTATATTTTAATGACAAAGCATTTGAATTGATTCAACACACATTCTTCTATTTCAAAACATAGTACTAAAAATAGATTTACCGCTGAAAAGATGCCGTATCTGAAAACTTTTCAGCCTTTATTAGATCTGGTGATAGAATGTATGTTTTCTTTCTAGTTCAGGAAACCCATAGAATGCTAACCTGACACGGTACATGAATTGACCTTGGGATCATAGTCCTTGATTCAGTCTGCCAGGACATGAATGCCAGAATCTCTGGCTTCCTCCTATACTCTGTGTGTGTCTGTGTGTGTGTGTGTGTGAGAGAGAGAGAGAGAGAGAGAGAGAGAGAGAACAAAGGCAGAGAAGGAGACAGAGGAGATTTGTGTGGGTGTACATGGAAACTTCCCTGAAACTTTATTTAATAAGAAAAATGGAAATAATCTTTTACTTATTAGTAATTTATTAGACACCAAGTATATTTGATATTGATGGTATCCGTGCTATTATTACTAAATTTTTCACCATTAAAAAAAAAAAAACTAAGAAAGCGAAATATTTTGCAAGGTTTCAGGTACTTCAATATTTCATTGAATAAAAAATACGGAAGAAACTATTTAGATTATTCTCAACGGAGAATTCTCTTCCTTTTTTGGTCTTTCACAATATCAACTAATTCCTCATTGAATGGTGGATTCCAGCACTTAAAATACTTTCGAGTGTTTGCAGTGAGATAGATCTCCAAACATAAACTATAGCACTCAGATATTCACACATATTATTTGTTCTCTTGTGAAAAGGAGTTATTGATTCTTATATCTATTAATAAATCAGTTTTATAGTCATGCAATCAAGGTTCAGTAAGAGTTTCTAATTCAAACTTGCAGATACATTAGAATGAAATATGTTTAAATCTAAACAAGCCACACTAGTCTCAAAATTTGCATTGCTACTTCCTGTCTTGCAAGATATAAAATTTTCCCTTCAGCATAGCCTATGTCTCTAATCCTCATAACACCACATTAGGAGAATAAACATGCTTTGAATATATCTGCTTTACAAATATATATATGTATATATATATGTATATATATATGTATATATATATATATACATATATATATATATATCTCCTATACATATTTTTCCATCTTTGCTTTGCTGAGCATTAATTTAGTACCTGTGTCCTAATTGTTTATTTGTGTATTTCTGAAATGCTTAGCTAAGGGGAGCCCTGCCAAGGAACGCCATGATCAGTTGCTTCTAGACCTTGTAAATAACGCTTATGCAAGCCTACAGACAGACCATCTTTATATAGTCCTGATGCAACTGTGTATATGGGATGCTTAGTCATTATTATGTAACCATCGAGCAATGTAGCTAGATAATGCTGATGGCATAATAAATTGTATTTCAGATCTAGACATTAGACCCAGCATTCTGGCTTGAAAAAAAAGGCAAGTTGTGCAAACAAGTAATAATTTTGCTGGGGTTTCAGGATGGCATCTTTGGGGTGTAGAAGAGGGTGTTTGCTAATCCCCCGATCTCCTTCCACAGCCTTGTGAGATCTTACTCTGGAAGGCAGAATTTCATCACCACCAACCCCAAAACCTCTCCATTTAGGAAACGGGAAATGTAAGCCTCCATCCACACTAAATTCCCCTCCACCCCAGCTTAATGCCCTCTACTGATTACAAAAAAAAAAAAAAAAAAGTGATGTTTCCTTTTTGCCGAACATCACATCTCGTCCTTGATAGCACAATTTGAGTAGCACATTCTGATACAAACAGTAGAAATTCAGGGAAGGATTATTAACCAAGTGAGGAGATAAGTCATTACCACATCTCTGAGAAATGTCTTTGTGATCTCACTCCTGGATTCAATACCTTTATAACCATCTGTTCCTCTCTCCAGTATTTCCTATCACAATTTAGGCAGCACACGACTTCCAAGTTATTCTTTCTCCAATGGGACATTTCCTATGACATCACCCTGTTTACAGCCTTGATAACGTTTGAGGGAAAAAGTGTGTTGATGTTTATTCAACTTTATATTTGTTAACATTCAGAATATGTCATCAGAGATTTTGTAGATTAGATATATAAAAATTACTCAGTAAAATTAAATTAAGGTGACCCACGTTGGTTATGTGACAATTCTAAGCATTACTCACTACTTGGCGATTCATCTTGTGTATATCTGAGGTGAATGACAAAGCATTCTCAGGGCACAAATATTCAGGGTCAACAAAATATTATAAATTTTTGGACTGTGTCCCTCTCTCACTGATTACAAGGAACTGAATTCAAGTGAACTTCAACAGAATAACACATTCATTGAGTTTTGGGGAAACTCTAAGACTATATCTTTGAGATCAGGACACAGTGTTCCATGTTGTCCTGTAATATTGAGCTATCAGACTGGTGATTGAGTATGTAGAGCTGGAGCTCAGGGAAGATGAAATCTAAGTATTTATACTTTGATGTCATTATGAATAATTGAATATAATGCCCATAGGACTAAAATAAATTATCTAGAAAGAAAGTACAAATAGGAGAAAAGGATTGAAGACAGGATCTGGGGGGTCCTCTTTCTAGAGATGAGTGAAAGGAGGTATGGATGACAATGACAACAGTAACAACGAAAGACTGAGAAGGAAAAGAAGATAATTAGGAGAGACTGAATCCATAGAAGGAATTGTATCAAAAAGGAGGGATTGATCAGAAGTGTCACCTGAAGGGGCACCTGAGTGGCTCAGTTGGTTAAGGGTCCGACTTTGGCTCAGGTCATGATCTCATTGTTTGTGGGTTCGAGCCCTGCGACAGGCTCTGTGCTGACAGCTTGGAGCCTGAAGCTTGCTTCGAATTCTGCATCTCCCTCTCTCTCTGCCCTTTTCCTGTTTGTGCTCTCTCTCACTCTCTCTCAAAAATAAACATTTAGGGGCACCTGAGTGGCTCAGTCGATTAGGCGGCCGACTTCGGCTCCGGTCATGATCTCACAGTCTGTGGGTTTGAGCCCCTCATCGGGCTCTGTGCTGGTGGCTCAGAGCCTGGGGCCTGCTTCAGATTCTGTGTCTCCCTCTCTCTCTCTCTGCCCTTCCCCTGCCTACTCTATGTCTCTCAAAAAATAAATAAACGTTAAAAAAATAAAATAAAAAAATAAACATTTAAAAATTTTTGAAAAAACAAAGTGTCACATGAATAATAGTGGATTTCAGGAGATAGAAAATATCGATGACTGTAACCTGAGTAGTTTCAATTAATTGTTTGGATAAGAAGTGGGTTAAAGTGAAAATGAGATATAAGGAAACAAGCTCGATTCGTTCAGACAAACTTTCAAAACTTTTGTAATAAGTGAATAGAAAAAAGGAGATTGAGAAGGGAAAACTGAAGATGAATACAGAGGTAATAGGTTGTCATTTTGAGTTCTGATTAGTTTGTTTTAAAACAGAAACTGTTGTAGCAGTTGATGAGAATAATCCAGGAGAGAGGGAATATTAATGATGCAGGGAAATGGAACAGTTCAGGACACATTCCTTTAGCATTTCTTGGATCCCGTGCATATTTGAGGAACTAAGTTGTCTGAAATAGGGACAGAAACATTCAGTGAAACAAAGAGAAGAATTTCCTATACGGGCAGGCTTCTAAAATGAGACAGGTTCCTTGTAGTATACTTTTCAAATGGAAGAAGCTAGATCATTGGCTAAGATTGAGGAGAAGTTAAGTGATAAAGTTGGGTAGAAAAGAGGTATTGAATTACTATTTAGGATGGTAGATATTCTTTGAATATGCAGTAGGATTGTTGGGTAGTGCGGGTACCCATTTGAAATGTGTGTTCCTAAATTTATTAAGTGCATATATTGCACCTAATATATGCAAATGCTCTTAAAAATACATTATGTATATGTATGAGTATTTCATAATTAATGGGGCACCTGGGTGGCTAAGTCGGTTAAGCGACTGACTTGGGCTCAGGTACTGATTTCGCAGTTTGTGAGTTGGAGCCCGGCATCAAGCTCTCTGCTGTCGGCATGGAGCCCACGTCAGTTCCTCTCTCTCTCCCTCTCTGCCACTCCCCAACTCTCTCTCTCTCTTTTTCTTGCAAAAATAAACAAACATAAAAAATCTCTTTAATAATCGAATACTTGGGATTTATGAGAATGGTTGTATTAAAATGATATGGGATTTAATGGTATTTATAAGATACTTGTTAACATGATGGCTCATGGAAAGTAAGATGAGTCAGGAAACCACAAAATATGAAGTGTTATGGACCGAGGAAAGGAGGAATAGTTAAAGCCAATATGTTAGAGAATAGAGATTCTCATTGAGGTTGAAGAAATTCTGGAAAGGAATATTGAGCTGAAAAAATAATGGAAAATAGGACAATCATAAGGTATAAGTCGAGATTTTGAATGAGGTGCTATTATTGATAATAACAAAATTAGGGTTTATGGCTGAAGAGTGATGGATGAAAATGTTATTGAAACCAAGAAGATCAAAGGTCCAAATTGCTCAGTAGTTGCTTGGCTCATCCTTATAGGTCTTGACATTAGGCAATATTCACAACAGTGCAGGAATGAAAATATGAGCTGACAGATGACTAAAACTATTGGCTTCTAAGAGTCACGTAACAAAGAGGGGAATAGGGCACAATAGATTTAGAAAACATTGAAACTCTACTAAATCAATATTATATAATTAGTGTAATGTTAATAGACTAAAGGAGAAAAATGTCTCAATAGATGTTGAAATGGAATTTTATAGAAGTATTAATAAATACGTGTGTGTATATGTTCATTTATATATATTCTGTCACCATTATTTTTTAACTTTGTCTTGAACATAATGAGGCAATTAGAAAAAAGAAACAGAAATGAGGTATAAGTATTGGGAAGTAGAAGGCAAACTGCATACATTTATATTTTATCACTTTTTAGTAACTTTGAAGGAAAAATTAGGTGATTTCTGTAGTCTCTTCCAGGGCTACCATTCTCCATTGCCTCAGTATTTCTTCTCTAGCATCTTCAAAGGGGATGGTTTAATTGCCCCTGAAACCCAGCATGCTTCTTGCTGAAGCTTTTCGCATCACCAAGGTAAAATCTACTGACTGGAAGAATCAACTAACAACACTGATGATTATATAGGATCTGCGTATGTACAAGCAAACCCTCTTTATAAATAACTTAGTTTGCTTCTTTACATGTGATGCCATATTCCCTGCACACACCAATACTGTTTTTCTAACTGGTGGGAGGGGGACACTCATTTGATAGGAATAGTTTGAACAAAATTATAATAAAAGTTTAAGGTTGGCTTTCAGATGCCGTTTTTTTTTTTTTCCCTAAAAGTTAAATAGGCATTCATTTAAGCAGTCATGGTATGAAAGAGTAGTGGATGAAGAACGCACATAACTGGGACATGAAGTGACTGAGCTAGTTTGGATGATATTTGAGTTTCACTCCAGCTAGAAAATGTACTTTCTCACTTTTTTTTTGTTCTTTTTCTTGTCCTAATTCTTCACTCTCTTTTATCTTCCATTATCTGATCTTTATCTGACACTGCAAAAAATTAAATCAAAGTAATAGAACCACTGTTATACATAACAAAATTTTGATAAATATAAATACCTCACACTATTAAGTTTCCAGATATTCTAGAATCTGTGGAAAACCCGAAAGGACTAATATAACAAAATTTCACTGCTTGATCTATGCCTCAAGAACAGAATGGGTATTATTCAACAAGCCCAAGCAGACACGAATGGATATTCTCATAAACAAAATGCTGGAGGCTAGCTACATCATCTCCAGCTTTATTTCCTAAATTTTCTCTTTTCTGTTCTAGACCAAGCATTGAAATGATATATCGCCTTTCTGGAATGTCAGAGAGGGTAGCGATTACAACCAGGGAACATGTTAATCAGCAGAATTGATATGTTTGTGTCCCTATTCCCATTTTTTTTTCCTCTCTGCTTTTCTTTTCTCTCCATTTTTTCTTTGTATTTCAAGTCTCTATTACTGAATTTATTGTGGCCTGGATTTCTGCCCTTTCCCCATTCCACTCGGAAGCAAAAACTATATAGATGGGGAATCAGGAGAGTCTGTGTGTGTGTGTGTGTGTGTGTGTGTGTGTACAGAGTACCAAACTGAAGGATACTTTTATATTTTTGGCATAAAATAGACTATATTTATAAATTTTGTTATAATATTGAATATGTTATATATGTTAAACACTGTATGTGATACAGTAATAAGAATGTTTACACTTATCATCATGGAGATAACTAGACATTTACAGAAAGAAAAACCAAAGGAAACAATGACAAATATTTTCTCCAAGCATAAGTAAACAGTAGGATACATTTAGAGGAGAGATACAGTCAACTGTGTCAGAGCTCGAAGAATAAAAATAAGGAGGGAAAAGAAGAGGAAAAGGGAATGTGAATGAAATTTTGAGGGGCAGAACTGAGAGTATACCAAGTAGTAGTAACCTGCAAAAGTAGGAAATAAATCAATATGTGTGGAATGTAATTAGCAACCCAGTTTCACTGAAGAATATGGGAGGAGAGGTCATTAGGACTGAGAAGGTACTCAGGTGTGAAAGGCTTGCACTTTTAGGTGGGAAGCTGGTATCAAATGTATTCACTATCAGTGTGAACCAGATGGACTACATGATTTGCAGAGCCCAGGGCAACATACGAATGCACAGCCCCTTGTTAAAATGTGATTAAGAATTTCAAGACAGCTATTGCAAAGCATTAAACCAAGTGTGGGACCCTTCTAAGCATGAGGCCTTGTGGGACTGCACATGGCTATGAGTTGGCCCTTTTGGTTAGTCACTGTCTTTGAGTGTTGGAGAAGTAATAGGAGGTTTTACTATGGAAAATAAATCTAGCATGAAGACAGATATCCCCTGTTTTTTGAAAGTTTTCATACGCCACTTCACTTTTATGAAAGACTGCATTAGTACCTGTTATTTGTTTTGTTTTGTTTTGTTTTGTTAACCAAAAGATATCTGAAAGCATTTTACTTTTATGAAAACAGGCAAAAAAAATGAAAATAGGAGTGTCTTGATGGCTGAGCTTGTTAAGCATCTGAATCTTGATTTTGGCTCAGCTCATGATCTCATAGTCATGAGATTGAGCCCCACTTTGGGCTCCATGCTGGGCTTGGAGCCTGCTTAAGATTCTCTCTCTGCCCTTCCCTTGCTTGCTCACATGTGCACTCTCTCTCTCAAAAAAAAAAAAAAAAAAAAAAAAAAGAGAGAGAGAGAAAATGAAAATCGCATTCAGCGTTTGTTTCATAGAGTCCTTATAGAGGCTGCATGTTCCCCCCAACCATGAGAGTCGTCCCACCAAACTTCTTCCCCAAGGACCACACTCAGCATCTCAGAATCAAGCTGCCATAGCTTTGAACTGTGTCTGTGAGCATCTGTGCTTTATCTCCATTTATTTTGTGCTTCTTTAGCAACATGTGTCCTAAGGTATCAGGAAAGCTTAAGACAAGTTATTTCTGGGAATGCTCGCAAATATTTTTCCATATAAATTAATGGTGATTACTTCTTTATTTTCCTCCATTTCAGCTTACAGAAGGTTCCATAAGAACGCTCTATGTTCGATAGCAGGGTAAACCTATACCCAAGATAAACTGGAGAGTAAGAGAATAGGGAGGGAGAATAATTGAAAAACCCTAGAATTTTAGACAAGAGTTTATAGTAGCCTAATTGTTGAGAATAAAAAAGCAATAAAAAATTTTGAAATGCAAAACCATCCACAGTAGTTGACCAAAGGCAACTGCTAGAAAGATGAAGAAGAAAATTGAATCAAGGATGAGTCCACATTTTTGTCCTGGATGATTAGGAGAGAAAGGCAAAATGACAGAGAAAAATCAGAAAGAGGGGCTGATTTTAGGGAAACATTAGAATAATGCTGATCTTAATTGACAGATGCCAAAATACAATAGGATAGAACATTCAACATGAGGGAGCTGGGGATATGGGATCAAATGTCAAAATAAAACATCATAAGGGAGAGAGTTAAAGATCTGAAAGTTATATATAACCAAAAGGAGAGAATGGTTGTCCTCTTTTAGAATGAATTGTTCAAATGATTAATCCTTATAATCAAGGGAAGAAATTATTCTCAGGTGAGATACTGATTTTCTCATCCTAGACTTACCAAGGTCTTCTGTATGAAAGTTAGAATTGAAGGTGTGAAGATGAATAGAGAGGTATTTGAGTAAGAAAATAATTTAGACTCTAACTTGGAAGGTACCAACACTTAAGAGTCAGGGAGAGAAAGAGAATACAATAAAGAATATTTTAAAAGAACAAACAAACCTGTAAAGTGACTGAAGTGATAGGTGGAAAATTTTTAAGATGTACACGTTGGAGACAAAATACATTTAATGCTGTGGAAAGGTCAAGAGAGCATAGCCTTGTTAGAAGCTTATGAATTCAGTGGGCGCATTGCTGGTACTGATGCCTGAACCAGCAACCAGTGACGGTATGCAAATAGGAGACCTACTAAGAAGGATAATCACGGGAATGTGTGACGTGGAAGGAAGTTCAGCCTGTATTGTGCATTGTGGATGTGTCTCCACATTGGGCAAAATGGGCAACAGGGAACCATAAAAAAATGAGAGATTCTATCAACGACATTAAAGATATAGTTCAGCTTTAAAGGGGAAACAAGGAAAGATAGACCGGGATAAAATGGAAGAAAAGAGATGAGTTGAAGAATTGAAACTTTAAAGATATTGACGAAGGACCAGTTGTTGTGAGAGAGAGAAAAGGAAGAGAGAAAGAGAGAGAATTGAAGATATTGTGATAAAAATGTGAATTTCCAGATTTCATGACTGTAGAGACAAGATAGAGTTAAGAGTTTTTGATACTCTGTGATTTTAAAAGGGGCCAAAAGTAATATGTTTCATTTCTTCTTATTCTTTGAAAATGCTAGTTAAGGTTAAAATAGGATTGGTATATTTTGATATTATTAATTTTATAGAACTTAATTTTTTTTCAACTCCTAAAACTTCAGCTTTCTGGTTTAGTATTTTAAGTTCTATACACAAGAGTTGTACTCTTGACTTTTTTGATCCAAAGCTATTTAAATGAATTATATTTAGCAAATATTTTCTGCAATCTTAAGAGCTAATGATGTAGCCCTTTACTTCCACTGTCTCATTAAATTCCAATCCCATGAAAAACAGGAAGCCTTGGCTTACTGGAAAGGTACAAGAACTAAAACAAATCTCGACCTTTTGATGGTTATTCTTGCATTATAATAGATCAAGTTCAGAATTCACTATGTATTCAGACTCGTACAGACAAGAAGCCAGAATTATCTTAGCCATTTCTTCAAGTTTATAAAATATATGCACACCCTTAATTCTGACTGAGACGGGTAGATAATTTGTATTCTTCCACAAACACCATTGGGGAAATTGTTTTTGGTAATAGTGTTTCATTGGGAACAAGATCACATAAGGCTGCTGAAAATACAAGGTGCACTTGCTGATATTCTAAAGTTATTTAAGAACTATCTATGCTCTGTTGTTCTAGGTGTCAGGTATGGCACGCGAAAATTGTGAAAAAGGCAAAGTTTTCCTTTGGTTTTCTCTGTAATTCTTGAGTTCCTTCCCCTACTCTGCCCATTACCATAGCAGTACCTTCACTGAACATGGTAATATTTGTTAAAGGGTACAATAAGTAATAATTTACCTCTCAGTCTGCGTTTAGGCATTGAATTCTCTGATAGGCGAGTTTCTGCTCTGATAATGTTGGTATCAGTAATTTATAACACAGTGTCTGAATTATAATAGACTCTCAGCGTACATTTCTTAGTAATGTTAAATGTATACATATGATCCAAATTTGGGGAAGTACTGAGGGACATTTTCCAATTTCTCCCAGACCTAGAATAAGATTCCCCATCATGAGAATCCAAATAAGTCCACAGACTGGCCCTCAAAGTTTCACAAACATGAGAAGCCTTAAGGTAAAAGTCTAGAACATGGTGAAACTTCATGAAATCAAACAAAGCGGGATAATGAGAATGAATGAAGGGGCGTTAGGGATCTCCTCCAACAAGGGAACATCTCAGCAATATGTTTTTCCTTGTGAGAACATTTAAAGAAATGAATCATACGGTATATAACTTTTTGAGATTTTTTTTCATTACGCATAATGCATTTGAGATCTCTCGAGGTTTTTGTGTGCATCAATAGTTCAGTACCTTTTACTGTTGAGTAGTATTTCATTGTATGGTATTCCATTGTACCAAAGTTGGCTTAACAATTTACCTGCTGGAGGACATTTGGGTCGTTTCAAGTTTTAGATTAGTATAAATAAAGCTGCTGTGAACAATTGTGTATAGGTTTTAGTGTGATCATAAGTATCTATTTCTTGGGACAAATGTCATAGAGTATGATTGTTGAATCATACTGAAAGTGTATATTTAGTTTCAAAAGCAACTGCCCTACCATTCCCAGAGTGGCTTTTCTATTTTACATCCCTACATTCAATGTATGCAAGATCCAATTTCTCTGCATGATCGCCATCATTTGGTATTATCATTATTTTTTCACCCTTCTAATAAATGTTTAATGATACATCCTTGTGGTTTTAATTTCCATTTCTTAATAGCTAATGATGTTGAGAATATCTTCATGTACTTGCTATGCATATCCTTTCTTTCGTGAAATGTCTGTTCAGGTCCTTTGCCCATTACATGATGAGATTTATTTATTTATTTTTATTGTTAAATTTTTAGAGTTCTTTTTAGTTTGTATATGAGGCCTTAGTTAGATGTGTTTTGCATATGTTTTATCCTGATGTATACTTTGCTTCTTTATCCTCTTGACAGTGTCTCACAGCATAAATTTTTTTTCAATTTTGATGAAGCTCAATTTATCCTATTTGATTTTTCACAAATCACAATTTTGCTGTCACATCTTAGAACTCTTAACCTGGCTCTAATCGCAAAGACTTTTTTCCTTATATTTTCTTCTGATCCTTAATATTTTTTTTTATTTTTTCTTATTTTTTTTTAATTTTTCTTTTAACACTTATTTATTTTTGAGACATAGAGACAGAGCATGAGCAGGAGAAGGGCAGAGAGAGAGGGAGACACAGAATCTGAAGCAGGCTCCAGGCTCTGAGTCATCAGCACAGAGCCTGACGCGGGGCTCGAACTCACAGACCGTGAGATCATGACCTGAGCTGAAGTCGGCGGCTTAACCGACTGAGCCACCCAGGCACCCCTGATCCTTAATATTTTAAACAATTGCCCATCCCAGGGAATGGTTTCCTGACACGCTACAATACTGTGATAAAAAACAAGTGATGTAGTTAGATTTGGTTTTAAATTGAAACGTATGAAAAATTTCCTGAAAGATGACATAATTTAACATGAAAATAACATTATACATTGTCATTCTATTTCAGATTGAAAGAGTTGAGGGAAAGGTGCCAAAAACAAATTATGTAAATAGAAAGAACATTACTGAGTGGAGCATAGCCAAAAACTTGAATAAAATTTTCTATAACTAGCTTTATGTAGCATTTAATTAACTAATTAGTTAATTCTTTCCACCCATTTCCAAGACACATATACACACTGGTAATCCCATAATCATCCATTAATTAAATTAGCCTGTAAAAAGTGTCACATTTTTAAAAGTGAAGGTAGACAATAGTATTATAAGAGAAAAGTAGGTTAAGCATAATTACTGCCATTAAGCACAAAAGTTAACTCTATGTCTCTGAGTTGCAAGCATAAATGAAAGCATAATTAGTTACAAAATTTTTATCATTAATTAGTAAGAAGCATGCTTACTGGTTAGGAGAAATTGTTCATTCCCCGTAAAATCTCAAAAAGACTGATGATTACATATATTTTCCCATTGTTGCCATAAAATGAGAAAGGAACGTTTACAAATGTAATTTTTACTCATAAACAGAAAAGACATTCACATAGTCATACTGACCCTTCAAAAATCATTTCTCAAAAAAGCTAAAGAATTGCTTTTTATTTATATAAATTTCTGCTGTTGTAATGTCATCTGCCAAAAGAAAATGGGTCTATAGGAATAAATCTCTCTTTTTAATTACTCTTAAATACTTCAATAACTCAATCTGTGCTGAGAGATTTCTGAGAGGAGCTAAAGATCAGATTATTAAAGATCAAGGTCACCAGAAAGTAGCAGAAGGAGCTAGCTAACATTCATTAAGTACCTGCTGCATGCTGTGGTCATGTGTACACAAGGAAATGGTGAGGACGCAGAAATTGTTTTCCACGCTCGTTCTAGTTAGTTAACTTGATTCATTTCACACTCTTCATGCGAGGAAATTTGGGATTTCTTTTAATGTACTGTTTGTTTTGTGGATTTGTTTCTTCAACTGTAACACCATGCTCAGATCAGGCATATATTCTGATTATATTTTAAAGACATTTTAACAGATGTGGGCCAATGATACAGTTCTCAACTGGACCTAGTTTTAAACATACTCCTCTGAGCCAGAATTTATTTTCATTATAAATACTCAACCTTTATACTTATGATGTAATGTGTTTGTGGTTCTAAACATACATGAGAGAGTCAACAACAATAGGAAAATCACTGTGATAATAACAATAATTTTGGAAGAGAATGCTTTCTTTAAGACTGTATGACTCAGACACAGATATATGGCATACTGCGAGCCCATTAAATTGGAGATTTCTAAACATCTTCCGAAGCTATCAATTAAAAATTAGATTGTACCCCAACTTTTGAGGGCACTGAGTGTCATATACTATGGAGCTTCTTTTTTTTTTTAATTTTTAAGCGTATTTATTTATTTTGAGAGAAAGAGTGCATGTGTGGTGAGGGGCTGAGAGTGGGGAGAGAGAGAATCCCACAGAGCCCAACGTGGGCCTGAATCTCACAAACCATGAGATCACGAGCTGAGCCGAAATCAAGAGTACGATGCTCATCTGAGTCACCCAGATTCCCAAGCCTCCTTTTTTTAAATAGATGAAGCTAATGTGATGCCTGCCTAGATCAGTTTATGAATTCCACCTGGCTCCACTGGCTACAAAGAGTAAAATATCCTGGGGAGAAGGGGTTACTGTTTTCCTTTAAATCAATCATACAGTGAAACCAAAATATAAACTAATGTATTCCTACTCTGAAGGTATTGTATAAGGACCTGGGGAAAAAAAAGAATATTTCACTATATTTGAGAATAAGCACTGGCAAGACATTGTGATGAATATCTTTGGAGGTGAAGATATTCACCTTTGGAGGTGAAGCCTAAGTAGGGGTCTCCAAGGTCCAGAATCAGGATAATTTCAGACCTCAGATCATAAACCCTTTCATTTATTTGAAAGCCTCTCTTTTTCCAAACAATCGTATAACAGAAAATCAGTGTGATTGAGATCCAGAATTCAAATACGTAATGTGTCACCCAGAAGAGAAAATATCTGACTTTACATTCCAAGTGGAAGAACTGCTACAGGAAGCTTTGCGGGGAGGGTGTCTGCTAGCAAAGCATGTAGGCTCGGAAGCACCTGAATCTCTTTACGTAGGAATAATATAAACTCAATATTCGCAGGGGCTGGAAAGTCCATAATTATTCTATGAGACTGCCCAGAATTTTGAAAATAGACATAAGTGGGGTTAGTATTATAGTTTTAGTGAAGATAGTGAGAGGCGGTCAGAATTGATATGTATTATATCCAGTAGTATCTATCATATAGATATATGAGTGAGTATCAACAAGCCTTGCTGATGGATTGAATCAAGGTTTGATTACAGATTAGAAGTCTGAGCAAGAAAGTGAAGTATGGTAACCTTTCTCTTGAGAAGGAGCACTTTCGGGATGATGTGAAATGCCAAATTCAACAGATCATCCTTTAATCATATTTAACACATGCCTATTAAATAGCCAAGTGGAGATTCCAGATAAGCAGTATTGTGGATTTGCAGCTCAGAAACAATCTCTGCCATTGACACCTAGAAGAGAGAGAGTCGACAAAAATTGGCAAAAAGAGACTAATAAACCTGTCCAGTCTAACCATTACAGAAGGGGAGGAATGAAATGCAAGGGAAAAGTCCAGATTGACACCAATAGTTATGCGTCTCCCCTTTCCCAAAGGTCGGCAAAAATTTAACTGTGAGAACACAATTCACTTTCCTCTTCTAAAATTTCCCTCCCTAAAAATATCTTGAGAAAAGCTTTCAGAAGAATATAATGGTACTGGATGTGCTCTTCTTGCTTCCATATGGGGAAAAAGGGAGCAGGAGAAGAGTGTGGGGCATAAATTGTCAGCTATCCCTGCTATCCCAGAGGAGACTGGACTTCCCATGAGTCTGAGTGTACACTGAGTACCCATCTCCTCTCAAGTGAGAAATTAGTGTGGAATGTCCAACGGAGTGAAAAGCTGAAGACCCCAGATAGGACTTCTGCCTTGAGAAATGAGAGACCAGAATGGGAGACAGAGACTTCAGGGGCAGCCATAGAACCTGAAAGAAAAAGAACCAACAGAAGTAAAAGAGAAACGAGACCACTTGCTGTGGATCCAGAAGTAAACTGAGAGGAGCAGAGTTCCAACACCAGGGAAGACGGAGTAGGCACACTCTAACAGTGTCCCCATCTGAGCGAAGATAAAAAGCTGACAGACTGTGAGAAGCAGCAATCTGAGGACTCAGAAAGTAAATACCATAAGGATATTAGGTAAGAAGACAAGGATTTGAAGTGCCATCTTTTTTGTTTCTCTGTCCAATATCCCTTCACCTGATCTCAGTGAAGTTTGAAAACTGAAAGGGGGCTCTGGGGCTTTGAGGAACAGAAAAAGAGAACACCTAACACTCAGAAAGAATACAGAAATCTCCCTTTTGTTTCTTTCTCTTTTTGCCTTCTTTGTTCTGCCAGTCACTCCTAATCAACAGTGATGGTAGTAGCAACAGTGGCTACAACAGGACCCTAAGAGGAGAATCTTCTTCTCTGATTGGTGGAGCTGTGTTACTGAGCAGGTAGTGTGCGGGGTTTTTTCTTTTTACCTCAATACCCACGTCCGTTGTCTCGTGCTTCAAAGAATGAAGAGGTGGACACAGAATAAAGTGAGCAGCAGGCAAAAGTTTATTAGATTATAAGATCAGAAAGGAAGACTATTATGGAAGTTCTCTTTATAGACAGGGAGCATTTGAAAGTGAACGCCTGCTACTATAGGCAAGGGTCCTTGTTTTAGAAGTTTCTGGCCAGCCCTCGCTCCCCCTCATTCCTTCTCAGATCCTACCCTTATTGGCTTGATAACTGTAGGTGCTGGGTTGTCCATTCCTGATTGGCTCATTTCCATTGCATAGCTAGGCAAATATTCTTAAATATGACACCAATATCATGATACATAAAAGAACAAAATTGGTAATTTTCCTTCCCCAGGAATAGAAAATGAGCCATTTAAATGAACCTTTCCAACAGTATAGTAGAGAAATGCCTAATATAGTAGCATATACAAATATATGTGACCTAAATTAATAGCTAACAGGAATTTAAAGGCTATCTATATTTAGCCCTATATAATTTGCTCATGATTTTGCAATGAATTTTTAAAATGCAAATTGAAATAATAATATTTGACCAGTGAAATTTGTTCTTAAGATGCTGATATAGGGACCATTCACAATCACATTTTTCCAAAAGGATTATGTCTGCAAGTTCAATGAGATTTTTGAATATGAATGCAGAAAATTAATACGTGAATTGAATGAAATGTATGAATGAATAAATGGTATAAAATATGTGTTTATTTCCTAAATTAAATCTACCTAAAAGTGTATGGATAGAGAAAGATAGAGATAGGCAGAGAGAGGAAGAACATGAGATATATATATAAAATATATGATTTACATTTATGGATAATTGATAGTTATCATTACAAATCATCTTTAAAGGAGAGAAGCAATCTTAAGACAGTGTGTTTCTAACAAATATATTAAAACATTTTTAAAAATTTAAATACTGTGTGTGTGTGTTCAGTAATTTACTAATATTTTAGAGTATACAGTATGGTTAAGAAATTCTAAAGAGGTACTCTGCCCTTTTGGTATTTTCTAAGGAATTTATAGTTTCATTATCTTGTCAGTTCCTTAGAAGGTCATAGGTCAGTGTCATCCTGGCATCAACCCTGCTTTGAAGTTAACAAAATACTTTAATTGCAGTTATAACTTATCCCTTGTAGTTTAATATCTTTGTGTAGGGCAGAAATTTAAAATAAGAACTACAAGAGGTCAATATCTGAAATTCTTGCCTCACTTCTGGAATAAAAATTAGTGTTTTCAAAGGTTGGAAAAGGTTCTCAACAGAACTAATTTCGCTTAATTTTCAGAATTAAACAGATACCATTGGCTCTATTCTGGGAATTAGAACATTTGCAATTATTTAATATGCTAATCATTTAATATGATTTGTGGTAAATCTATAGTAAGAGAAGTGGATATAGTTATCCTATCTATATATACCTCTTTGAATGTAATCACATTGTCTTGTACTTGATATCTAGGGTTTCAGAGTATTCTATTATTATGTAAGCCAGAGGTTTCAAAGAGCCTATGGTCATAATGAACAATTTACCTGAGAGTCATTATGAATTTCTCCTCAGTTTATTCTGGAGTCCCAGTTTATTTTCAGTCACAGGAGTTTTTTTTTCAATCAAATGGCCATCAGTGTCACTGCAACAATTAGAATTTTTCTCAATGTTTCCTGCAATTAGCCGCCATAGAATAGGATCCATTGTTTGAAATCATTCTTTCTGTATAAGAAAAACATCACATTATCAAAAAATGAACTCAGGACAGAACTATCCTAATTTTTCTTTTGCTTCAGTTAACTTCGTGAATAAACACCATATGCAAATACAAAAGTAAACAAATTATTTTAAAAGGGAAATTTAAAGGGCCGGTTTCTGTTTAGAATAATATATATAATATCCCTAAACGCATTGCATATAAGATATATGAAAGTTTAAAAATATTTTCAGCTAATGATAGAGACTACCAGAAAGTAGAAGAATCATGTGAAATTAGCAATGAAGCAAGGACACCCATCCAGGAAACTAAGTAAATTGGAGAATGATCAAAATACCCTGATGGCATTTAGTCTTAATGCCTAGAGCTTCCATGTGTAGAAACTGCATGGAGGGGAAGAGAAAAGAGTGGATGGACCAAGCCTAGGGTTCGCACCAGGTGGTGAGCCAGACGAGAAACAAACAGCTCCTCACAAATCTGGAATCAGGACAGGCTATATCTTGAGGAAAATTATGAACTAAGAGAAATAGCTTTTATTGTGGGCTATGGGTAGTGGGTTAAATAAACAAGAAAACTAGCCCCCCATTCCTCCCTGGAATTTCAAATGTGTTAGTCACATTCATGTGTTTAGGGCTATTTATCCCTAAATCGTCTAGTTAAGATGGTAGGTGCTACTGAGTGTACCAGGAAAAAAATCACACACAAGTCTTCTTGGATAAACACACCCCGATACACATGTAGAGGGTGAAAGATATTATCTAGGCAGAAGGCATGGGGATCTCCAACCCAATACCAGTGTCTTTGAACTTTTGTCCCAACAGTTCTGATAGAGGTGTGTGTTTTTTTAACACACACACACACACACACACACACACACACACACACACACACACACAAATAATAATAATAAGAGGGAATTCAAAACTAGTTATCTACTTAGTAACTAAATCCTTCACAAATTTCAGTTGATTTGTTTTTCATGTCTTGTATAAATTACATCTTAAGGTCCTGATGAACAGTGTTGACTTTATGGCACGTCCACTGTAATCAAACCTGGTTTTGTAATCATGGAGAATCAGAGAGTAGTTTAAAGTTAGAGTAGACAAATGCAGTAATATTTAAGTTACAGTAATTCATTTCAAAAATTAAAGGATGGTAATGGAAGTACCATAATAAAATCTAGCCTGTATTTTTATACAGACTGTTTGAAAAGACTAAAAGAGAAAAGAATCATCAGTAGCTACCTTAAATAGAAAACCCAGTAGAAAAAAAAAAAAAAAGGAAAAATATCTTTCCATATTGTGCTTTCTGAAAGCACTTATAGGATTTCAAACAAGCATCTCACATGGAATTAGGAATATGTTGTTTAATACATTATTAACATATTAAATATATCTAATTTTTTCAAGTTTCAGTGTCCTTGTAGACAGAGTAGAGACATATAAATTTTCATAAATATGTTGTTATATTGCTATATTGCTGGTACAAATACTGTACCTAAAGAAAGTTTATTATATAACTATTCAATAGGGACTAAAATCTCTTATACTGTGCCAAAGAATTCTCTCTTCATTTTACTTATACATTCATCATTCAAACCTCTGTATTTCGTGCTTATCATGTACCACTCACTGTCCTAGGAACAGTGAGGATGTATCAATGAAACAAAGTGCAAAAAAAAGTCACTACCCTGTTACATTTGTGTGCTATAGAGACAGACGCAAAGGTTAAGCAAATGAATATATAATATATGAGATGCACTAAGTGTTTTGAAGGAAAGTAAGGCATCGTAAGACAGAAGAGAGATTACAAGATGTTTTATATAAAGTGGTATGGTGAGACTTGTCTGATAAAATGACATTTGTTCAGAGACCAGACAAAATTTACCAGGAAAGCTAAAGATTTTGCAAAAGAGGAAACAGCAGGTGCCAAAAACCTAGGGCAGAAACAGGTTCATCTTAATTGGTGAACTCATGAACTCCTGGCTGGTACAGAACAAGAAAGGAGAGAGTAGTAAGAGAAGGTATCTGAGCACTGTCAAGGAACTAAATCATACAGAGCTCTCAGTGGAGAGTTCTGAGCAGCATAGTTATATGATCTGACTCATGTTTTAAAATTATAACTATGGCTGCACCGAGGAGAATAAACAGTAGAGAGGATGAGGCAAGAATGGAAGCAGGGAGAGCCGTTACAGGACTATTGCAAACGCCCAGGTAAGAATGTTTAGATGAGGCTATGAATGTTTAGATCAGGTCCATAACAGTGGCTGACAGGAGGTAAAGACAGAAAGAAATGCGGAGTATACGAGAAAGACAAAAGTCAGAGGACTCCTTAATTGTTGACTTGAGTAATTAAAAGAACTGTCTTCTTTTCGGAATGGGAAAGACCTTTGGTGAAGGACATCAAGTGTTCTGTTTGGAACATAATACATTGGAGGTGTCTGTTGGGCAGTGAAATGGACATGCTGCGTAAGGAATTCAATTTTCAAATTGAGAATTTAGGAGAGAGTTTTGAGTTGAAGACATAATTTGGTTGTCATCAGAATAAACGTTATTGAAAGTCACAGATTGTGATGTTACCTAAAGTATAAATGTATATGAAGGAAAGAATTCAGAGGACTAAGACTAAGTCCAAAGTTGAGAAGTCAGGAGGAGGAGGGTGACCAGCAATAGCATGTGAGAAGAAGCAACCAATGAGGTGGATAGAGAAGAAATAAGAGGATTAACTCAAAAACAAGTGGGAAAATATGTGTTTTAGCAAGATATTACTTGAGAATTGAAAATTGTATTTACTACCTGGAGGTCATTTGTGAGCTTCACAATAACTAGTTTCGACGGAGTGGTTAGGGGCAAAACCTGACTGGTATGAGTTTAAGAGATAATAAATAGAGATTAAGCAAGTTCCCTGGGGAGCTGCACTGTAATTGGGAGCAGAGAAGGGGCACGATAGTTACAAAAGGGTGGGAGGTCCATTTTTGTTTTAGAGTAAGAAATACCATGGCATGTTTAGATGATCTTGGTATGATACGCTAAGGAGGAAACAATTAATTGGTGATGCAGGACCAGAAGATAGAGTTGTAGGAGTTCTATCCCTTGGGTAGGGAATTCACATAAAGGACTGACTTTTGCTAGGATCAGGGATAGTTCACAGGAGGCAATTTCTATAGGTTTGGATATGGATTTGAACTACATCCCACACGCCTGGCGTTACTGTGCTAATTCACGTGTCCATCCGTCGTCCTTGACAACCATTTGCTGAGCATTTTTAAATTTGGCATCCTCGCATAGGCCAATGAAGAGGACCCCATAAAACAAAAATTGAGGTGAATTAAAATGTTGACTGCAGCATTCTAAATTTCCAGAAAGATAATTAATCAGAAAAATGTATAGTTATTATAAAAGTACTTAAGACTCCTCTGTAAACTTAAATTATTTTCGTTTTCTCACATTTTGAATTGACAACTTTGTCTTAAGAAGGATCTAGATTTTCTACCCTTCTTTTTCCTTCTCAGGTTCAGGAGAAAACATTCTAGTATCTAATGTGAAGGAGAGCAGAATTTGTCAGCCCAAATATGCCTCTTTAGCATAAGGATTATTTTAGGCTGCTTATTTTTAAGAAACAGCAGACACTGGAGAAGCTCTAAAAGCTGAGGTAGAAGTTACCCTTTTGTAAGAGACATTTACATTTTCAAGGGAAATCTCCATTTGTAAAGATGTCTCCTAGCTGTACCTGGATGAGGGAGAGGACTAAATCTCTAGAAACTCATCAGTGGAGAAGGCAGAGACGGACTTCTGCAAAACAAAAATACCCTCTTTTACTGTGCTCTGCCTGAAAACCCCCCATAACTGGCACCCCTCCTCCCAACATCTTTTGTCTTTAGCTGGAGATGGTATTTATTTAAGGTGATAGTTTGGGATATGTTGGGGGGGTTAATAAGTTCTCCTGTGTACCTCCCTTATGTACTGGGTTTATACATGTTACTAAACTTGTTTGTTTTTCTCCTGTTGATCTGTCCTTTTATTGTAGAGATTGAGGTATTAGCCAAGAATCTAGGATAGAGGGGAAAAATATTTTTCCCTCCCCTACAGATAATTAAAATTGTCCCTTTTGGACAGAAGATACACATTCCAACACTTGTATTACCATAGAGAGGACTTGCAAAATGTGTTAGTTACCCTACTGGTCAGAGTGCAACTACAGAACAAAAATGGACGTATTGGCTTATTTATTTAGGTCCATGTGCTTGGCTTTTCGTTGTTGCTGTTCATTCCTCTCATGATTTTTATGTCGAATGCTAGTATCACAGCCCTGGGGTCAGTCCCAGCACATCATGGGCATCTTAATGACTTGAGATGGAAACACCTGGCATTTATTTTTAGTCGTAATTGGCAGATTATATAACCTACTAACAATGTAATTGGTAACTTTGCACAGCTCAGGATGTCTTGCCACTAATGTTAAAATGTGATTGAAATGTAAATATAGTAGCAAGTGTTGCAGGTAGCAATGAGTTCTAATATTTTTATTTAAAAAGGTAATCAAATCGGAAGAGCAAGATATAAACAATTTAATGAACAATTTAGGGTAAAACTATCTCTTCTCACTGGACTTTGATTAGTTATTGCATTAATCCAATAATTAAGATGGTTTGCTTTTTTATTTTCACTTTTATCACCCAGTAGTATCTATTTTGAATTAATCAGTGATGTTGTCAGACAAAAAGACTTCCAACATTTTAAAAAATCGTATGCTTTTTATGTGAAAGACCTTTTTCTATGTTGGCAATGTAACGTTATTCTGCCGTACTAAAGGAGAGATATGTGTGCCATTTTTGAATGAAATATTCATGTTCAGACTTTTTTTTTCTTTCTGCTTTTTCTTTTCTTCTTCATTTATACGATAAGATGTGGTTTTTCTTTTGGTGAAAGAAAGACTGACCGTCTCTTTAACAAAGGATTTTTCACACCAGTTTTGAAGCTTTATCTCTATTTATCAGCTTATATCTTCTGCAGCTGTTCCTACCAACACCACTAACTGAAATCAGTAGCAGGAGAATTGTTCTTTATAGATTGAGTTCTGCATCAGGTTGGCACCATCACCTCTTTGGGTCGTCACCTTTTTTATGGTGATTGGCATATCTGATCTGACATTTTCCAGCCTGCCTTTCCATTGGCTGAATTTCTCGGTTAACCCTCCCAAAGGCACAACCTTGGACCCTGCGCTTTGTCCAACAGCTGTGCTTCTCAGGAGTAGCTAAGCATTTTCATGAGGAAAGGACAGAGAGGTTAGGAAAAAGTGTCAATCATCTCTAGTTCTACTGCCTTCCCCACTGCCCTGGAGATAAAAAGAGTATCACTTAGGTGACTTCAGCATAAATACTATTATGTTCATTTCTGTCTAATTGTACCATCTTGTCTGGCCTCGTCCAAATAATATAATTCATGGAATCAGTCTATTTCAAAACATATATTAAATTAGGAGATTTTTGTAAAGAAATATATACATGATGATGAAATAAACCTTTTAAAAACTAATCACATAGAGGTCCTAAACTACTTTTACATGTATACGTATACTTTTATAAAACTCTTATAAAAGATAATGGTTTACTTTAGGAATAGAACTTTGTATATTCTATAAGGGAAGGTTCATCACTAAAACTGGCTAATGAAATTCAACTGACTAAATTTGAAGATCTAATTGGTTTTATTCAATGATTCATGAACAGGTAACATCCCATCTAACACACAGAAAGGAACTTCAAGGAGCTACTACACAAAACAGAAGACTTTTATAGACAGAAGGGATTGGGGGAAAAAAGTTTCTGGTGAGGAGTGATTGTTTCAGGCACATTCTCCTTACCTCACTAGTGCTAACCAGGTGATTCCAGATTGGGCTAAAGATCACCTTTTTGGGAGAGGCTGAAACTGCAGTTAGGTCTGGTATTAAGTATTGATTTTGCTGATGTGGGGCTTAGCAGGAGTGACTCCATTCGGGCCTGCTGCTTCTTTTTGTTTTTAACAAGCTCTAAAGCAAACAGTCTTTCCCCAGTGACACAAAGAAACCTTTCAAATGCTAACATATATTTGAAATCAGTATCTGTAAAGATCGTGTAGCCCTATACATAGATTGCCTAGAAATTTACGGTAAGATGAAAAAGGAAGATAAACACAAATCAGTTAGAAATAGCTGCATATTTTTCTGAATTGTTTCATATGATTTTTTTCCTGGTAATATGAAGTAAGATTGAGATAAAATTTATTTCTACTTTTATTGACAGAATTTTGTTCCAAAGTATTAAAATATCCAAAGTAAAGAATAATAGAAATTTATTTAAGATATGGGAAATCATAAAAACCCATTGATGTGAAATTATGTCACATTCCAGCAAATATACTTTTGTAAATATCTGCATTTTAGCTCTATTTTCTTGCCTGAAATATTTCAATAGCCAAACAAATTAGTCATAATGACAAAGAGCATTTATGAAAATTAAGTTGTAAGGTAGCACAAATATTTTTATGAAAAAAAAAGTTTCTAAAATGATCTCAAGGGATTGCGTTTCTTTTCTTTTCATAAGGATGTTTAGAAACTCTGGTGGGGAAACATTTACCCTAAACACACTGGTAACTTTGATGAAAGAAATGATTTCACTAGTGGGGGTAGGAGAGAAGGAAAAAGCCTGTTCAGTTGGTGAAGGAGCTGATCTAAAATGCATCAGCTGTCATCCGTGCTGTCCCCGCCTGACAGTTCAATCCCTCCTCATCTTCTGAGAAAGGCATTGCTGAACTCTGAGTAAACGGTGCCTGTATGCAAACTGTCAAAGAGAGCCTGACATATCATTAGTACTGACCTCCATGATGACAGTCACAACGTGAAACCAAACAGCACAGCTAATTTTCATTAGAGTCCAAATTAATCTCCAAATCTTTCCATCCAGGACTGTGCAAAGCAAGTCCCAGAAAAGAAGGCATTTGATGAACTGTGTGATAGACTGACATAATCTTCATGCTTAGGAATCCACATAAAAGCCTGCATTCTAAAAGGCTCAGTACGATTATTTTCATAACTCAGGCAAAATGCATGCGACCAACGGTGGAATTAAATGAGTGTGTGGTAACTCACAGCAAGGAGTACAAATTGCCCACTCTCAGCGGCGCTGCTGCTTCAATTCCCTCCTAGCTCAGATGCTTCGGAGGAGCACCAACTGCCGCAAGAGGCACGCAGGTATGGCGTCGCTTGCCAGCCCTCCGATGCTTCTTTGCCCAGCGGCTCCCTGGCCTTCCTTGAGCACGAAGTGCGTGGGGGAAATGCACAACACGTGACCTCCGGTGTGAGAGCCAGCAAAGGAACGGGACCAGCAAGTGTCGTATTGAAACACGGCGCGGTGATGCAAATGCACCGATTTTCTGGCGTTTGCTCTTCACATCTCAAGAAGTCACAGAGCGAGGTCGTCTGGGGGAAACGGTCCTCCTCCTAAGCCCCAGGACCTTAATGATCACACATTACCCATCCTCTCACCCTGTGAGAGGCAAACCAAATGACCTTTGGTCCTGACAAAGTCTGTTTACTAAAGCCGTCCACACATTCAGTGTCCAGTCGTCAAGTCAT
This sequence comes from Paguma larvata, assembly GCA_030068075.1. Lineage (NCBI taxonomy): Eukaryota > Metazoa > Chordata > Mammalia > Carnivora > Viverridae > Paguma > Paguma larvata. The sequence continues at coordinate 86,963,703 of CM057833.1, forward strand.
ACATACAGCATATGTGATTCTCTGAGTATTTGTTCAACTCAATCTGGGGGAAAATACATTTTAAGGATTGAGGGATTGATTTTAAATATTTAAACTGGCTTTTATTTCCGTATCTTAATATATACGTTGATTTCTTACAGAACAAGCCAAATTTTCCCAGAAAAGTATATTGGGCACCTTTGGAAGAGCGTTAAATCTTTGAGGTAGCCCTGGTCCTCTTGCTCAAATTACTGCCTCGGTGCCCTAAATAGGGGCCTGTTTAGTAGCTCTGGGTATGCACAAATAGATAAGCTACCATACATACTGGAAAACCACCTCAAAATCTGAGACATTAACTGTGGGATGCTGAAGGGCGAGTTCAGCCAACCAACTCGGGAATTCAGCGATCAGATATGGAATAGTTCATTTTGTGCAAAGGCTCTGGACAGCTGGTGAGGGAAAGTGGCAGAGCTACAAACAGTGACAGGCTCTGGAGACAGTGACTACATTAGCAACAGTGATGTATATACAGTGACTCATTTTTTTTCCACTTTCAGCCATCCTCACATAAATAGCAACAGCATCCGCAACAATAACTAAGCTGAGATATGAAACATCAATGATATATTTTAAATTTTCTCAACATTGGGATATTTGTCATAACTTAGTGGAAGCCACATGGCATAGTAGAGAGAGCCCAGGGGTTTGAAGTCACGTAGACTATGGTTTAAATCGTGCTTTCGATCCCTCCTGGTTTTGTGACCTTGAAATGGTTAGTTAAACTCTTTTATTTTCTGTTCTTTTTCTGTAAGATGGTGATAATAACCTCCAAGTTACTTACTAATATATGGATTACAAATGATATATGTGAATAGAGAGACAGTATCACTGGCGTATCTAGTGCTGATTATAGATTTTGCTTGCTGAAGCTGGATTTCCTGAGAGTATTATTTTCTGCTCGACGCTTGACCTAAATTTAGATAATGGCTAACAGATTAAGACTGTTTTGACTTGCATTTTCTGGTGTGAATATTTGGGCTTCCTCCAAAGTACAGTTATCTATGTCAAAAACAATTTAAACCTTTTATTTACTCAACTTGATTTTTCTCATAAAATTGAGGATAACTAGTTAATGGCACATGTTGACCACAAGGAGGAGCTCCAGATTCCTGTATCCTCTCACCCTTTCCCTTAGAATGGGATAAATCAAAGGACAGGTGTCATGGGTAAGTTTGATTCTCTCTCTACCTTAGGACTGTCATGCTCTCCCATTGTCGCTCCTCTTGAGATTCATCACACTGGAGCCGTAACCTCCAAGGTACTTAGGAGGTGATTGGGTTAAGTGAAGGCCCCTCCCAAGATGAAGGGCTACATCTCTGAGAAGGCCTGGGGCGCCTGGGTGGCTCAGTCGGTTAAGTGTCCAACTTTGGCTCAGGTCATGATCTCACAATTCGTGAGTTCAAGTCCCACATTGGGCTCTGTGCTGATAACTTGGAGCCTGGAGCCTGCTTCAGATTCTCTGCCTCCCTTTCTCTTGCTCCGTCTCCCCTACTCATGCTCTGTCTTTCTCTCCCAAAAATAAATAAACATTAAGAAAAAAAAAGGCCTCAGATGGGGGAATTCATGCTTGTGCTCTAAACGCCGAAGAGGGAAAACACTTTTTATATTCTCTACTCTTCTTTGATCTGGTCTTTTCTTCCCACTGGAGTGGTAATTTTTTAAGAACTATGATCCAGAAATACATTTAGGGAGAAAGAGATCAGGTAGGTTTCTTGACCTACTTAGTTGCCTTATTTCAGTGAGAAGAATCTTTGCTCTCCCATAGAGATCAGGCTGATGACACACAAGGACATTCGTTAAGAGTTGCGTTAGTGTAAGTGGACTTGTGACTTAATACTACAAAAGATTGATTGCTGCATATTTGAGCTTTGGTGATCCTTAGATGCCAGACGCAAAGTCATTCTTTACATTGGTTCTTTTTATAGACAGCCATAGTGCATCCTCAAAACTTGGGTTCAAATCGTAGCTCTGCCATTTGTTAGTTGTGTGAACTCGGGTAAATTCCTTAATCTTTATGTGCTTGTTTTCTGACCCGTGAAATTAAGGTGATAAAAATACATTTCTCATAAGGTTGTTAATTCACATATTTATCAGATATTGATTGAGCCCCTGCCAGTTGACAGACACTGTTCTAGGCTTTAAAATATAGTGTTTAGCAACAAGCACTCAGTCTGCACAAGCTATGTTCTAATGAAGGAAAAGAATAAAAGGTAAAGTGTTTGTCAAGGAAGTCATCTCTAAAGTAGCAAGCCATGCCAACATTAGGGAGAAATTCATTTCAAGCTACGAGAAAACAAAGTGCAAAGACCTTAAGATGGTGTGTGTTGGACGTGCGTAAGGATCTGCAGAAATAAGAGTGTTGTTGAAATTACGCACGCAGGGGCGCCTGGGTGGCTCAGTCGGTTGAGCATCTGACTTCGGTTCAGGTCATGATCTCACAGTCATGAATCTGAGCCCCATGTTGGGCTCTGTGCTGACAGCTCAGAGACTGGCACCTGCTTCAGATTCTGTGTCTCCCTTTTTCTCCACACCCCCCCTCCCATTCTCCCTCCCTCTCTCTCTCTCTCTCTCAAAAAAAAAAAAAATTCTTTTAAAGAAATTACCTGAGCAAAGGGGAGACTGTAAGTGATATGGTCAGAAAGGGTCACAAGACAGATAATGAAGTGTCCTTTGGGGTCACTGAAAGAACTTCAGCTTTTATTCTATGTACGATGAGAAGGTATGTCCCTTTGAGCAGAAAGTGACCTGATAGGACTTCCATTTTGATGACATGTGGACAGTGGAACATAAGAAAGTCCAGATTGGATGCAGAGAAACATTCAAAGTTACAAAAATGGCCCAGGCAATGATTATGGCTCGCACCGGGGCATAAGTATGAACTTACTGGGGTAGAAAGAGATGAGAAATATATTTGAATACTAGAGCTAACAGAATTTTCTCATGCATAGATGACACGTAGGGTAGGGTATGAAGGAAATGCAAATGTGAAGTTTTTGCCTAAGGAATGAATGGCAGTGCTGGGAGAGAGGAAGAATAATACATATATCCAGAGTTCCTTTGAGGTGCTTGCTTAACATCAAAGTGGAGATTTTAAGAATATTCCGATAATTACGAAAGTCTCAGAAACCATGTTTTACACGTTAGAAGAACTCAAAGAACGGTAGCTATTATTTCTATTTCAATTTCTGCCTTATCTTCTGACATAATATTGACAGAGAAGGTGAGTATGTGCACAGATCAAGGAGAACGGTGCTGTATGGGGACAATAGGGCTACAGTACTGAGAGCTGAAATTATTCTGGATGAAATCCCCTGTGGAAGTAACAGCATCTGGCATTCGCAGGATTAGCATTCATTAAGCAGGCTGGATGTATGGAATTTAGGGATTCAGACGTGACCTGGTCAATTCTTTATGGGCCTCACTGGAGACAAAATTAGATGAATAGAAGCTATCTTTATTTTTAAGTAGTTGTTCAGAGGGAAAAAAAAATACACCTGGATAAAACTTTTTACTGTATAGACCACCGACTGTTTTTTCTCCCTGTGTAATTGAAACTATTTCTATCTTTAGGCCTAGTAGAATATATTCTTCTAACTCACCTAGGATCCTTCTATATTGTCCGTGGTGCTTTTGAACACGAATAACTTTGTGTCAAAGACTATTGCAGAGAATTTCAACTAGCCTTTTAAGTTATCTTTTAATAATTTAAATAGAGAGGGTAAAGTACTTTCAATATAAATGGAGATATGGGTACTAAAATTATTTTGAATGTATATGAGGAGACATTTTTAACACAGAGAAAGACCCGGAGAACAAAAACATGGGTAGTTCTGTCCCTACCACGGAACGTTATCACAGATTTGCATTTTTCCATAATCACTTCAGAATTTTTGAAGAACAAAACTCTGTAGGCACAGTTGAAATCCCTTATGTCCGTCTCCTAGATTTCATTCTTGTTGACTATCCCAAAGAGAAGAATTACCTCGATTCAGAGTGTATTTTCTCTTACATGTCTTTCTAAATTGTGCTCAAATACAAACTTTCATATTTTGCAAATATATGGCTATATCTAAAGAGTAACAGTACACATCTTAATCATTTTCACTCAACTTTACACTTATAAAATGTATCCATCTTGACACATATACCTTCTTGCTATTTATTTTCATTTTTGCAAATATGCTGTAATATATTAATATAGCATATTAATTCATTCTTCGATTTATAGACTTTTAAGTTGATCCAATTTTCAATATTAAAATGAAGTTGCAAAGAACTTTTTCCTATGTAATCTCCTTGCGCACAAATTCACCTTTTCCTCTCAGGCACAGGCTTTTCCCAGTATGACACAAATGGAACTGAGCATACCAATGTAGTTGTGCCCTGGGGCCTCTGAGCAGCTGGTGGCAAAGGGGAAGAAACCTTCACTCGTTGCCCCCTAGAACAGCCCGATTTATTTATAGGTGATCCTTCAACAATATGGGGTTAAGGACGCTGACCTCCCCAAGAGTTGAAAATCCAGGTATAACTTTTGACTCCCCTAAACCTTAACTCATAGCCTACTGTTGACCAGAAGCCTTATTGATAACATAAACAAGCAATTAACAGTTATCTTATATGTTATATATATCATACGCTGTATTATTACAATAAAATAGAGAAACAAAAATGTTAAGAATATCATGACAAAATACATTTACAGTATTGTACTGTATCAAAAAGCATCTGTGTGTTGCTGACCCATCTAATTCAAACTCATGTTGCTCAGCAGTCAACTTTATAGGTCTTCAAATATGATCATTCCTACATGTTTTATGGCAAGGTAATATTTGGGAAACTCACATTCAACTTATGTAGCTAAAAGTGGAATTTGTAATAATCAGATGTGCAGAAAAGAGTTACCATGACAAGACCGAATGTTCTCTTTTCAAAGGCCTGCTTACAAGGTTGGTCCTTACCTGACACTTGACATCTCTGAGAACTTGGATTTCAGGAAGTTTTCACCACTCCCAGAACTGATAAAAGCAGTTCACTGTGCCTAAAATGTTTGTATAAATAATATGACTTTTACTGAAAGCCTGCTTTCCTTCTGGGGCTCTAGAATTTTGGTACATGCTGGGCAGAGGACAGTACGTCCAGTAAAAACCCTGAGCACTAAGTCTCTATCGAGCTTTCCTGAGAGAGAGTCTTGTGTGTTGTCTCAAGTCATAGCTTTGAGGACTAAGTGCATCCCCTGTAATGCCGCTGGGAGAGGCTGAAACTTGTGATCAGTTTCCTCCAGATTTCATTCACGTGGCTTTTCACTTTGATGATTTTTCTCTGTATTCTTTTTGCTATAACAACCATAGTAATGATTATGATTCCATGCTGTGTCCTGAGAGTCCCCCTCCTGGAGAACCATCAGATCTGGAGGTGGGCTTGGGGATCTCACATACAGACTATTGCTACATCATTCTTATTGTGCAAGCTTCCCTCAAAGCATTTCTGGTTTGTGACTCGTAAACCAGGTGCGACGTGTTCTGTCTTGCAACTCAGAAGATTCGAATTCTTTTGTCTTTGTTTTGTTTTTGAGAGAGAGAGAGAGAGAGAGAGAGTGGAAAGTCAAAGAGGGAGAGAAAAAGAATCCCAAGCTGGCTCCATGCTCAGCACAGAGCCCAATGCAGGGCTCGATCCCACAACTCTGGGATCGTGACCTGAGTCGAAATCAAGAGTCAGATACTCAACCTACTGAGCCACCCAGGCACCGCTGAATATTCTGATTCTTTATCTGGGTCCCAGGGTTTTCAGTGCAGATCCTCTGAGAAAAAGGAAGCTTCTTCTTGGTGGGTGCCCTTATTAGTGAGCAAGCAGCCAGGCCACAGTGGGGAAGCTATGAGTGCATGGGCCGTCACTTCTTACATCCTTTGCTTTTCTGTGCACCCCTTATGATTCGCTTGTTTCATTTCACATCATAATATTTTTCCACTTCAGGAATTTCCTTATGGCTCGATTTCAAGCCATGGTCCACTTCTGTCACACCTCTCCTCTCCACTACTATTAATCATTATTTAATACTTTGCTTATAATTACCTCTGTACTTCTCAATGAGCACCCCAAAGATGAACTACCTTTAAATGTGTCTTTAAAAAAGAATATTTTTGTCCCATTAGTTTAAGAAATTTAACGATTCTTTTCTCATTGTATTCATTTTTCTATTCATTGTACTTACTGAACTAAAGATAGATGATAGATAGATACATACATACATGCATACATACATACGCATGTACAAAGCACACTCTAGAATATTTCAAGCAAATGCTCATATTTTAGAAGAGCACTTAGATAGATCATTGACAAGTTAAATATCCTCATCTCTTGAAGGATTAATTGCTGATTATTTAATTAAGTACTATATTTAATTAAGAGACTTTACTTGAAGTAGATTAATAAGCACCTGTTTGGATTTTCACTTGTTTTTCTCTCCAAGAAATCATGTTTTGCCAATATTTTTATGTGAAAAAATAATTCCTAACTAAAGAAGTCTCTCAATTAAATTTTTTTTTCTTAGAAATAATAAGGAAATAGAAGAATAATTTCTGAAGTCAGTCATTATTTTTCTGGCTTAAAAAATTTTAGCTAGACTTCAAATTTTGCTCTCAACAAAACGCTCTGAGCCACATTATTCAAGGTAATGTATTGTCATTTCTGAGAGTAAATTTGGCAACTTTGGTAGGTTCTTTAGTTGGTTCATAGCACATGAATACATTTAGCAAGTAACACCCCATAATAAGGCTTATTTTCCCAGCGAGATTGTAGATTCCTGGAAGATAAGGAGACATGACATGAGGAGGTAAGGTAAGGCGTCATATGATACCTGGCCTTGTGATAGGTGCACCGCAGCTAAAACACACACACACACACACACACACACACACACACACACCACTGCTAAATATAAAAAAAGGGGGATTACTGTTGACGAAAGAGTAGAAAGTATATGATTATTATTATTTTTTTAATTTCGTCAGTGAGTCACCGAGGGAAAGACATCTTAAAATGACTTTTTTTTAAAGTTTGCAAGTTTCGACAAAATTTCTCCCAGACATCTCATCTGGGATCACTAGAGCCTGGGAAAGTCAGTAGGCTACTCTGGCTTCCAGACCTGTAAAAATGATGATGCCTCACTCTTAGAAGTGATTTTTCAAAGGGTTCTCATCCAATTTCACTTTCAAGGCTTGCTTGCTGTGGTCCATCCCTCTTCTATTTACTGCACAGCATCCACTTAGATACCCTGCAGTAATTGTTAATGTAACTGCTATCGAAAGAATAGTGCTACCCAGGGGTAGAGCACATGTTGCCTGCATTAGAACTTACTTAAAAATCAAGTGTTTGGATGTCAAAACCTGTACAAACCTTAGGGACCTGACACTTGGATATCAATTCATTGCCATTATGAAAAAAACACTTCAAGCAGAGTCAAAGAGAATTCTAGATGTTCCCATAAAAGAAAATATTACATATTAAAGATTAATAAATAGGTAAGATTTTTTATTGTGTACTTCACTGGTTAAAGGTAAAAAAGAAATGAAAATAATAATGTGTTTATTGTAAATATAATGAGATCTAGAACAAAAAACAGATTTGTTTTAGTGTTATGGGTGAATTCAACTCATATAAATTTGGCTAAAACAGTCAATTTACTGAGTGTCAATGAATCCTATAATTTTAGACAGCAAAGAGCTAAATTGAATACCTACTTTGGAGAATTTCAAAATTTTTTGATCACGAAAATCTTTAATTTTAAAACAGCAAACAAAAAGGTCGTGTTTTTAATATCTGATGACTTACAGAACATTGATTTTTAAACTACTATAATTTCAATAGTGTTATTAAATATAGACATATCTTTTCAAGATATTCTCTCTATTGTGTATGTACTCAGCACTTGGGGCACGTATGGATTAACCAACCACTTGAAATTACACTATTACCCTCGTCTTCACCCCTGTAAAGTATCTGATCAAAAAATTCGAACCCATGATGTAGAAAAAGAACAATCTGAAATCCAGGAAATAAGTGATTTACATACAAACATGGATGCTCTAATAGACAAAAGACAAAGCCAGGACCCAACATCAGGTCTCCTGATTTTTGACACTCTGCTTCCTGAAGACTAGTCCTTTGACTTCTGTTAAGGATCATTGTTGTATAGCCAGAAAGGCATGAATAAACCTCAGTCTGACCGGCATTTCAAAACAAGGAAAATGCTATTGCTAAAATCAAGGTCAACTTAATCTGACTTTTCACTTTGTAGTCTAGGTAATGAGGTCCTTCCCAGAATGGGAAGAAATGGGTACGCAAAGAGGAGAGGTAGAGCAGAGGAAAATGCCACTGGTCCCTGACTGCCAATTATCCTTCGTTTATCACATCTGCTCTGGCTTGCTTATTTCCACTCAGTCAGTACTGGTCCCTGAGAATAGTCCCGGACAGAACTGGTCCCTCTCTCCAAAGACGAGGATCTTCTTACTAAGGGTCTTTCTGCAATTCTGTTCTACCCTCATATCCATTACAGCCAGTGGTAAGTTTGTGTGGTGAGGTCTGGAACTTTGTACTGAGAGTTTCTATTCTGAATTCAGTAAGGAAAAAAAAAAAAAAAAACAGGTGATACACTATTTTATTCAGTTTCCTAAGTACAGAGGGATTGATGGACAAAGATTGTAACTAACTATAATAGGTGTGTCTTAGAGAACTATTCATGATAGCTATCCACTAATATTTAAAGGCTGAGCAGCCTAGAGGCAGAGTGTAAATTTAGCCTGGTTGAAATAAGTAGGGGGTAGGGGAGGAAATATTATTAAAACAGAACATCATAATTCAAATGGAGAGAAAAGACAACTCTACCTGTAAGTAGTAGATTGAATAAACAAGTAATATTGCGAAAATGGAAATGGTAGGATGGAGAAGGTGGTAAGATGGAAAAAAAAAACGTTTTTTTACGGGAGGCTCCTGTTTTGGGAAGAGTTTTTTGGGGCACGGAGTAGGCAATATTAAGAGGTTTATTGAAGTCAAGAAGAGATAGAGAGCACAGGTTAACTGTTAGAGCATAACTATCTCCCTGCATTCTTCTCTGCCTATTGGAGAAATATTTTATTTTAAATCCAACAACAAGGACTGAATTCCTGAAAATGTAGATGACTGTTTTTTTGTGGGGTATGTTCCATGCAAGTATAGCAACTCCCTGATTTTGAAAGAAGAAGTTCTACATGATGTGATTATTAATAGAATTTTGAATATACTGATTACCTAAAGCCTTCTATTTCACTATAATAAAGTAGAGCATTTCCTTGAAAGAAGTTAAATAACCTTTACCAAAAAGATAAGCCATTCATCGGTGTTAGGATGGATTATTTTACCAGCTAGTACAAACCTATACAACAATTGTTCACTGCAATCCTTCCCTCTGAGTCCCGTTTACCCACCAAGAACTGATTTGCTTATTAGGTCAGGCAGTGATTTGCAGAAATGTCACTTAGCGTGGGTCTTTCTGCAGTGCTGTTACACTGCCTTGTCCCTTTACAGCCAGTGGTAAGTTTTTGAAGTAAGGCGTGCAATTTTGTACTGGAGTTGCTATTCCGAACTCAGTAAGGAAAACCATCAGACTAGAAAGCAGGTGACACACCATTTTATCCAGTTTTCTGACTAAGGCCAGAGGGATTGATTTATGGACAAAGATTGAAAACGCACAATGGGTGTGACTCGGCTAAATGAGAGCTATCGATGGTAGCTACCCACGGATATTTAAAACCTGAACAGTCCAGGGGCAGAGTGTAATTTTAGCCAGGTCATATTAGGACTATGGGAGAAAAGAGGGTAGAAAAAAAAATCAGCATAATCTAACCAGAAGAAAATGTCACTATGAATTAGTTTGCACGGAAGAAAGAGGGAGCACTTTATTTACACATATATTTTTAAAAATAGCAGTTTAAGTAAAGTACTTCCACACTTTGAAAACGAGCTTCGATTTAAAAGGAGACTACCTAGAAAGATGCGAACGAGAAGGGTAGGAGCCAGCATGTAAATGGTTTCTGGGATGAGAGGTGTGTCAGGGACTACTGGCTATTAGTGGCTTTGGGTTTATTAAACCTTAATAAATAGAATTTTAATGTAGACAGCTTGGGAAATCCAGGAGGGTTTTTATTTTACCTCTAAGTAAGGAGGTGCTCATTTGCCACTGGCAAAATTAAGAACCCAAACAAGAAGTTTTTGAAAAGTGCTGGAGGTAAAAAACCAATACAGAACAATGTCTCCGATATGGAAAATAACTGATTTCTGGGCACGAGGTGTACGATCTTTATTTCCCCCACACATTCCACATCATTTAACAGTAATTTTCATTAACCTTAGAACCCACTGATCTTAATTTTTCCTTGAGTTTTTAGACTGAATCTGACATTAAAATACCTCAGGTTTCTCCAAGTCCTGTCTTTGTATTTTTTTGTTGTTGTCGTTAAAATATAACTTTTAGTATTTTCTTTGCTAAGGAAAATGATGAGAAATTGCTTTAGTTTTATATGAATGAAAATATATTTATTTTGCCCATGTATTCATGTTATTCGATATAAAAATCAAAGTTGAGGGGCGCCTGGGTGGCTCAGTCGGTTGAACGCCCTGCTTCGGCTCAGGTCATGATCTCAGGGCTCCTGAGTGTGAGCCCTGTGTCCGGCTCTGTGCTGGCAGCTCAGAGCGTGGAGCCTGCTTCAGATTCTGTGTCTTCCTCTCCCTCTGCCCCTCCCCACTCACATTGTCTCTCTCTCTCTCTCTCTCTCCTCTCGAAAATAAACATTAAAAATTTTTTTTAATCACAGTTGAGATTTATTTCTCTCAGAGTGATTAAGATTTTAATTTATTGTCCTCTATCATGTATTTGTTATAAAGAGAATTACATTTTTTCTTTTTTGGACTAAGAATGATTTCTTTATAGATAATCCTGTTTTTTTCTCTCTCTGACAGCTTGCTGTTTTGCAGCTTTAGTGTCTCTTCATCCTCTTTCTATGTGAGTGCAGTTGTGATCTATTGGAGATACAATAATTTAGAATCTCCGCAACTCTCTTCAATATTGTTTCCCTCCCTTTTGACCATCTTCTGTTGGAACTTCGCAGGAGACGTGTGTTTGAGCTTCAGCTCCTCCCTCCAGGTCTCCTCTTCACTATGTGCTTTGGTTCTTCAAGTTTGTGGTGTTTTCAAAATCACTACATCTCTCCTCAAAGGAATTCCCTGTCTTAAAGTTTAAAGAGTTTCATTTTTGTTCATATCTAACCCTTAGTGTTTATATAACTTACCTTAAGGTTTTTTTTTTCAGTTAATGGAAGCCTACAGTTTACATTATACCTTATACCTATACTTTCTGTAGGTATAAGAAATGTACAGTGACATGTATCCTTCCTTATAATATCACACAAAGTATTTTCACTGAATCTATCCTCCACCTACTCATCTACCTTGCTTCTTTAACCTCTGGCAGCCACTGAACTTTGTATCTTCTCCATAGTCTCCATAGTTTTTTACTTTTCCCAGAATGCAAAAATCATAGAGTATGCAGTCTTTTTGGATTTGCTTCTTTCACTTAGTAATGTACATTTTTCTTCCATACCTTGTCATGACTTGATAGCTCAGTTCTTCAAACCAGGGAGTAATATTCCACTATATGGATGTCCCACAATTCATTCATTCATTCATTCATTCATCCTTTGAGGGATTCCTTGGCTGTTTTCCCATTTTGGAAATCATGAGTAAAATACCTGTAGATATCTGTATGCAGGTTTTCGTGTAGACATAAGTTTTCCACTCATTTGGGTGAATACCAAGGAGCATAACTGCTGAATTGCATGGGGGAAATGTTTATGTTTAGTTTTATAAGAAACTGCCACTTGTCTTCTAAAGTGACTGTGCTATTACCACCAGCAATGAATGAGAGCTCCTGTTGCTTCGCATACTTTCTAGCGTTTGGTGTTATCAGTGTATTGCATTTTAACCATTAAAAAAGGTGTGTATTGGTATCTTCTTTTTTTTTAATTTGTATTTCTCTGCTGACATATGAAAATGGGCATCTTCTCATATGCTTATTTGCCATACGCATATCTTCTGTGGGGAGGTCTCTCAGGAGCTTTGGCCCCTGTTTCAATTGGATTGTTTATTTTCTTATTATACAGTTTTAAGAGTTCTTTTTTATAGTTTGGTTAATAGTCCTCTATCAGATATGTGTTTTGTGAAGATTTGCTCTCAGTCTCTGGCTTGACTTTTGTTCTCTTAACAGTATTTATCTTCTGCAGAGGATATATATATATATATGTGTATATATATATAATAAATTTATATTTAAATATAAATATATATTTATATGCCTTTATTAATATTTCATATTTATATATTTATATATTTATCTTCTGCAGAGTTTATATATATATGTATTTTTTTTAATTTAATAATGTCAAACGTCACGATGTTTTTCTTGCATGGATCACGCTTTTGGTGTTGTATCAAAGAAGTCATCACCATGCTTGTGGTCACCGAGATTTTCTTTAAGTAATTTTCTAGGCACTTTATTGTCCTGCATTTTGCATCGATTTCTGTGATCCATTCGGAGGGTGTTTTTTGTTTTTTCTTGTTTTGAAAGGTGTAAGGGTTGTGTCTACAAGATGATGATGATGATGATGATGATGATGATGATGATACAGATTGTGGATGTTCATTGTTCCATCACCATTTGTTGAAAAGACTGTCCTTTCTCCATTGAACAGATGTTGCTATAGATTCTGCTCCATTAACAAAGATCAGCTGACTTTATTTGTGTAGGCCTCCTTCCGTGCTCTCTATTCTGTTCCACTGATCTCTTCGTCTCTTCCTTTGCCAATAGCACTCTGTTTTGGTTACTACAGCTTAACAGTAATCTTGAAGTTAGAAAATGCCAGTCCTCTGACTTCAATATTGCATTGATTATTCTGGGTCTTTGACGTTCACATATAAACTTTAGAATTAGTTTTTCAGTATCCTCAAAATAACTTGCTGAGATTTTCATTGGGACTGCTCAATTTATAGATTCAAGTTGGGAAAGACTGACATCTCGACAATATGAATTTCCCTATCCATGAACATGGAATGGCTCTCCATTAGTTTAGATCTTCTTTTTTTTAAAGTATTTTATAAATCTCTTGTACATATTTTGTTATAGTTATGTCTAAGTATTTAATATAAATAGCATTATGTTTTTAAATTCTAATTGTTCATTGCTGGTATATAAGAAAGCAATTGACATTTGTATACCAACCTTGCAACCTGCAACTTTGTGATGATGGGAAAAGAGACAGGTGACGTTCAAGGAATAAGACGGATTTAGCACTTCTCTACTGGCTTTGAGATGACAGAAGGGAGGCATGAGCCAGGGAATGTGGGCAACCTCTAGGAACTGGGAATGCCCCTCAGCTGACCAGTAGAAGGGATAAAGGGGCTTCAGTCTTATAATCATAAGGAAATGAATCCTACACACGGTATAAGTGATTGAAAAAAGGTTTTCCCCCTAAAGCCTTCTTAAGGGAATGCAGCTCTACCTGCACTTTGAGTCTAGCTTGCTGAAACTTCGTGGCAGATTTGCCTACAGAACTGTGAGACGAATTTGTGTTCTTCAAGCCACTGACTCTGCGATGACATGTTAGGGTAGGATTCAATGGGAATATAATCTACGAGTTAAAGCTCTCATAGTTACAAGAAAAGAAGATTACCTCAACTGATTTTACATATATGCAGCCTAATAAAATGATATATGCCAATTCATAGGTTTGATAAGAGGGCTCTCAAACCAGTTTTAAAGCTAATCATCCAAGATTGCAGCCCAAAACTAGACCATAGATTGGGTTCAATGATAAATCTGCTGCTGGAGTGAGCCATAAATAAATCACTACTATCTCCACCTGCTGATACAACTTTTGCACCTGGAAACTTATAGTAGAGTCACCAGTAAAATGCTGCCATCGGCATGCCCAAACATCCAACACTTCTGCCATCAGACATGGCAGCAAAAATGAAAGTTCCATAGAGTAGATTTTTTTTAATTGCTTACTTCTGAGCTGAAGTCTTATTGATTAACACCTATTGGCAAATCCTGGAGCATATGCCTATATCCTGGTTTGCAGGGCCTGCCTAGAATTGGGTTTCTACTACATTGGGGAAGTAGGATTCATTATGTCAGTATATCACCAAATACGTGTATGATGTCAAATATACCATATGTAATGTTGGTAGAAGCAGAAAGTACTAAACTTGTGGATTTAGGGTAAGTTATCTGGGACAGAAAGATACGTGAAAATACAAATGAGATATGTGAATATGCAGATAAACAGACAGGTGAGTTTATATAACAGGGTACAATAGGATGGGAGCCGAGATTAATCTGAGTAGGCAGTGATTCCTGTTCCTTTGGTTGAAGACCTCTATGCTCCTACTTGGACTTTATAATAAAAATAAATTAATTGAATAGTGATCATGAGCCATTCAAAGAAATATCTTACAAACTTTATTTTGAAGCATCCATTAAGAAGCATATCAGAAGTATTTCAACAGGGGCACCTGGGTGGTTAAGCAGCCGACTTCGGCTCAGGTCATGATCTCACCGTCTGTGAGTTTGAGCCCTGCGTCAGGCTCTGTGCTGATGGCTCAGAGCCTGGAGCCTGCTTCAGATACTGTATCTCCCTCTCTCTCTGCCCTTCCCCTGCTCTGTCTCTATGTCTCTCAAAAATAAATAAACGTTAAAATTTTTTTTTAAATGGGTAGCTTTAAAAAAAAGAAGTATTTCAACAGAAGATAAAGGGATAACCACATGCCGGATAGCTTGGATGGAAATATAATCAAATCTAACTATTCACTGTCATTAGTTCTATAAAGTGGTCACATACACTGAATCATTGTTCATACACGATGGGAAAATACAGGGTTCGATTCCTGCAAGCGTCTGTCACGGTTTCATCAACTGATTAAAACAAATTTTTTTATGTGTGTTTCTTTTTGAAGATACCTTAATTAATAAATATTGTTGGTTCTGGTTCCTTAGCATTAATTCATGGCCAAGAGAACTATAACTCATATTCAAAAGAAGCCTGTCTAACATTTATTTTCGCAAGGCACGTGAGAGCCTTCTTGCACATCCAGGCAACACCTGAGCATTATACTTTGGGACCATTTAAAACAGAAAAAGCACGCAAAAAAGCACAGAAATGGAAAAGCATGGCACTAAAAAGACTGTGAAAGGACGCTTGTTTATAATAAAAGAGCTGAGACAGAAAGCAGAGGGTTGCCTTGTTTGGCCTCAGCTGGGAATACAAGTCAGGTGGCTCAGTTTTTTGTCTTTCTGCACATATAGAAAGCCCGTGAAAGTCAATGATCATAGGTTTTGGGGTTACACAATAAATTTGAGGTAGTCAAATTCGCAGATATGGGAACTATGAAGAATGAGGACAAGCTGCACGGGGAGCACACAGAGCCTGCATGCTGGTCGTTTCTCCCACTGGCGTCATCTCTACCGGGTAAATAAACCAAGTTCCCGGTGGCCTCACCTTCCCTTCTTGTCGATAGCACGCCTGAGGAGAAGCCCGAGATGCAGCCTGGCAGCGAGCTCCATATGCTACGTAACACAAAATTGGAAACAACCTCAACCTCCAAACAAGAGGGGCTTGGGCAATGATCTGTATAAAATTGTCCGTATTGTGAGATCATCTGAAGTCGTTAAATATTATGATATACAATCATTAAGCTCTAGTGATGTGGAAATGCTTTTATGTATTACAAATGATGATTCCATCCAGAATAGAGAAGAGTGTCATCCATTTTCATAATTAATTTATGAGAAATACATTTTTCTATGAATAGGACTAAAAGATTTTCATCAAAATTTTGATCTTTGTCATTCCTAGATTGTGAACTTGAAGGTGTTTTATTGTTTTTAAGTTTATTTATCTATTTTTGGGAGAGAGAGAGAGAGAGAGAGAGAGAGCAGGGGTAGGGGCAGAGAGAGAGGGAGACAGAATCCCAAGCAGACTCCACGCTGTCAACACAGAGCCTAATGTGGGGATCGAACTCACAGAACTGCAAGATCATGACCTGAGCTGAAATCACGAGTCAGACATTGAACCAACTGAGCCACCTAGGGGCCCTGAGGTGTTTTAATTTCTGTTGGTTATCTTGACTTTCTGCTTTTATACATTTGTTACATTTTCTTTATGCATCTAAATACACATATGAAATAGAAAAAAAATCAGGGGATTCAAATTAATTCAGTGAATTATCCGTCATTATTCAACATTGTCCTGTATGCACAACTGCTTGTTTTCCTTCCCTTCCTGATTTTTGTTTTCTTCTCATTTTCAGTACACATTTATGGTTGTTTTAATCACATTGAAATGCTGTCAGTCAAAAATATAGGAGTTGAACTGAATTCACACTTTAGTATATATATATGGCCATTGATAAAAGCTAAAATTTGAACTCTTTTAGCAAAGACTAAGTTCGAAAGTAAAAACATTATAGAAGTGACATTATTTGAGCTCTAAAATAATCCTGTTAAGTGAGTGAATATTATTACCATTTTTTATAGATGTGAAATGCTGAAAAAAATAGTTTATTTAACTCGTCCAAGAATACACAGCTAGCGAGATGTGTAAGTAAGATTTGTAGTCAGGGAGTCTAATTTCACTGCCCACGTACAAACCACTCTCCTATTTGGCTGTCTCTAATAAGAACTTTCTGTTCTCTGCTTCACTGTTGCAGCCGGAAATACCCTATAAATTTGAAGAATATATTTTTGAAATGGACATTTTTTCCGTCTCGGGAAGAAGGACTCTATGAGGAGGGAGAGTAAGGTCTGGTGTGGGTGGAGGAGTTGAATAGGGAAGGAGGGGAGTGGAATTCCCTTGGAAACCTTGAAACAATCTAGCAGCTTCTCCGTGTTAACGCCCTCTTTCTAGCTACCAAGTCAGAGAAAAATATCAATGGGCATTTTAGATTTTTTTGCTCATAAACTCATCTGATGAATGATGTTAGCTGAGGAACATCAATTACAAAAACACACTTTGCTCTAGGAAATCCCAAGATCCAGTCACAAAGGGATATTTATGGGAGAACACGAGAGATTTATGCTGTTATGTAAAGCACTATATGTCTTGGATGATAGTTTGTTTATCTTGTACTTCAGAACAGGGGTTCCAAAAATATACATGCTATGAAACACATCATAAGAGAAAGAGACCCACAGAGTGATAAATGCACGCTTGCTTCAAGAACAAATTACTATCAAATAAACAGGTCTCTTTAAAAATTTATGAAGGCAGAATATCCACTCACAACCAACTCTCATTGGCTGGAAGAGGAAAAAAAAAAGACATCTACAGTAATACATGTGCCTGCTGACTTTATCTTGCAGATTTCACATTGGAGCATATAATTTGCAAATCGCATGTTTAGTCTTCCAGTCCATTCTGAGTGAATCAAAAGTGAGGAAGAATGCTACCACAAACTCCTTCAGTGAGGACTTATTCTGTGACGCTGAGCACACTTAACTTGTGCGGGAAAAGTCAGTAGCTACCAAAACGAAAACCATACAAAATCAAAAGCAAAACTATAACCTGTGATACATTATTGGTACAAATTATTGTTGCTGGCATTCATCTATTGTCTCCCACTGCCCAGGCATGTAAGATATAACACAATATCACTAATTTCCAAACTTCTGTACCAGATAGCTGGTTTTATTACATGCTAACAGTTTAGGAAACAGGGCCTGGGTGACTAAATGAGTGATGTGCTTAATAAAACTCCATTAAATTATGATATATATATATTTTTTATTTATTATATATACTGCTGGGCTAGGGTCCCTAACTTCCATACCAGGCTCAGAGCTTTTAATTGCTGAAATTCAGCTATACTAAAATCCCTACAACAAATCTTTGCTTTGCACTTCATCTACCACAATGCCGATAAAAACAAAAATCAGTGCTGTGGAGGCAACAGTACATGCGGAAGAGACTAGGAGGAGGCTAAGAAGAAAATTTTTAAAAGAAGGTTCAACTCGTAAACCAGCAGAAGTAATCCAAACGAGTGGGAAACAGGAAAGTAGAAGTAGAGAAGGAAAAAAAAAACAAAAAACAAAAAAAAAAAAAAAACACCTTAAGCGTAAGATGTATCCAAGACGACAGATCATTCCTAATGTAACCAGAAACTTAACATTATTTTTAAGTAGGATAAATTTAAAAATTAAATAAAGAGGCTCTCAGGTGAAGTCAAAAAATAAAATAAAACTCTAGAAATATGTCCACAATGACACAGAGACTGAAATTTTAAATATGGGCAAACATTCATTAAGCAAATATGAAAAAAAAAAAAACTAGAGTATAAATTTTAATTATACCATTTTGTGACTGGACAGGAAAATAGAAGCCTCTCCAGGTTTTTCAAAAGAAGAAAATTTAATGTTAGGAATAATTTTTTTAATTTATTTGAGAGACAGAGAGAGAGAGAGAGCACAAGCCGGGGAGAGGCAGAGAAGGAGAGAGACGGAGGATCTGAAGCGGACTCCAGGCTCTGTGCTGAGAGCAGAGAGCCCAGTGCAGGGCTCAAACTCATGAACATGAGATCATGACCTGAGCCAAAGTCAGCTGCTTAACCGTCTGAGCCACCTAGGTGATCCAAGAATTATTTTTAAAATTTGGAAATGTTAGAGAAGAAAAAGTGAAAAGGGGAGATACTTCCAAATAACCTCAGGAAGGTGTTAACTATCTTAGACTCAAGTTACATACACTGAAAATACCCTCTTTAATGTTTGAAACACAGCCCTGCCCCAAACGAGAGCCTGCTCTTGCCCACCTGCACAGCGGCTCTGAGGCTGCAGCGGCACCTGTAGCGGCCGCTACTGGCGATGCAGCCCGCAGTGGTCCTCTCTCCACCTGAGCAGCTTGGTCCTTGAGGGGAGACTCGAGTCGCCAAGTCTGCCTTGGCCTGCCACCATTCATATCTACAGAAGAGCTGCTGGAGGAAGAAAACCAAAATATGGGACAATATTTTTTCTTTCCTCTGCTTTCAGTTCTCTGTCCTTCTGCCTCTCCCTGGCAGAACTTACTGGGAATCTTGTTGGTAAGAGTGTTTGATAAACGGCGTTCACACGTTTCCAGACCCCTAGTATAGAGGGATCGTTGTTGGGTGACATGGAATGTAGAGCAAATAAGGGATCACCTCTTCGGGGAATAAACACCCATTCTCATCAACAACGCAATTTACAATATATAGAACAGTATTAACAATCCCAAAACTCTGCCTACTATGTCGCGACTGTACCTTACAAAGACTATTTCCACACCCTTCCCCTCTCCCCCCAACTCATACGTCCCATTATTCACTGTGTCCCTCACTTTGTGATAGTAAAACCTTATCTAGTTCAAAACAGTTAACTGAAATATCCTATAATCCACCAACTAAATTGTTGTTAAACAAACCACACTTTATATAGATAGGATGGAAAGGATGAAAATAACATAATTGGTTAATGTAAAGTAATAGGTAGTACAAGAAAGTCAGTAGGCACAGTGCTGAAGTTTTCATTGCAGGAACGATTCATGGGTACATGTAGGGTTATTAATTATAGTATTATTTCTAATAATAAAATATGGGGAAAAACTCAAGTGTCCAGAAAGAAATGATTGGTTAAATGGTATGACCACACAAGCATGGGTTATGCAGTCATATAAAGAATTAAGAATAATCTCGATGAATTGGTATCTTTGAGGCACACCGTCAATTTTTAAAAGTAAGGTGAGGGGCGCCTGGGTGGCTCAGTTGGTTAAACGTCCGACTTCGGCTCAGGTCATGATCTCGCAGTCTGTGAGTTCAGGCCCCACGTCAGGCTCTGTGCTGAGAGCTCAGAACCTGGATCCCGCTTCAGATTCTGTGTCTCCCTCTCTCTCTGCCCCTCCTCTGCTTGTGCTCTGTCTCTATCTATCTCATAAATAAACATTAAAAAAAATTAATTAAAAGTAAGGTGAGGCAGAGGGGAAAATATATTAAAAAAATAAATAAAATTAAATAAAAGTAAGGCACAAAGAATATAAATGGCATTCTGACTCTTTGTAATAAAGGAAGGAAATTAAAAACTATTTTTACTTATACACACACGAACACAGTCTTTCACTTGAAAAAATAGAAGAATAAATTTGGGAGAGGGGATTACTACATATAAGAGCAGAGACTCTTGTATAATAAAACCATCTAAATAGTTTTCACTTTTGACCAATAAGAAATCCATTCTATTTTCATGAATGAAACAATTTACAAACTTCTAAAATTAAAAATAAATTGAGTAAATGAACAAGCTATATATCTTACTGGTTAAAAAAAGCACTCAGATGAAGAACCCATCATAAGTGACTGTAAAACATGGTTTTGACTGTGCAAACTTAGTGGAATATATTCTAAAGGCAAAGGAAACTAATAAAAATTTGTAATTTAACCCAAAATTTTAGTTTTCATATCGATATTGTCATTTTAGAAAATTTTATTATAGATTTTATATTATAGATTTGTATTATAGATTTCAGTAATTATACCTTGTAAGTATACCTTTCAGTCTGAAAGGTAAAATGGAATCATAAAACTTTAAATATATATACATAGCAATATTACAAATAATTGCGATAATTTGATGGTTTTTAATGCTTCAAGACACATCATTGAGCTCTGTCCACTGACGTGAACTAAAGTCAATACCAACCCAGGAGCAGTGAGTTCCCCTGGGACCTAGATTTTCACCTTAAATATCATTTCTTCATGACAGAGCCAAGACTCTTTGGGGAAATGGCGGATTGTAGGTCAGAAAAGGTACAAAGTAAACCCTAGATATCTTTTTTGAACCAGAAAGCAAAGAAGTTTCCAAAACAGTTGCTAGAATCACATCAGAAGGATTAGGAGCTGGCCTGCAGGAGCCTGCACTGGTGAAAGTGATGGCAATGTGTGCATTGAAGTAGTGATGTTTGGGGCATCGGGGTGGTTCAGGAGGTTAAGTGTCCGCCTCTTGGTTTTGGTTCAGGCAATGATCTCAAGGTTCGGGACTTCGAGCCCCACATCAGGCTCCATGCTGACAGTGCGCAGCCTGCTTGGGATTTTCTCTCCCTCTCTCTCTGCCCCTTCCCCCCCCCTCAATAAATAAACTTAAAAAATTAAAATAATGATGTTAGTTATTTCAAACAAATCAATAAAAGCCGTGAATACAGAATGATACTCAAAAAAGATAAATCTAGGAAAATATTTTCACTATTCAATGCCATTGATAAGTCATCTCCTTTCTTTCAAATATTGAACTAAAGGAAAAGTTACATGTGGGTTTTGTTTTCCCCCTTTCATTCGGCACTTTTTTTTCAAAGTAACTGAATAAGGACCAGGAAAGCTCTTGATTGGGGAAAATTCTATTGTACAAAAGACTTCAAGGGAATATTTTTGTAGAACTAATGTCACAATTAGAAAATCTTTCTTGTGGTATAGCCCTTAAAGGAATTATTGAGGTGCCAGGATTGTCAGTGTAATAGATTCTATGTATCCCGTTAAAGCATACATTGTTATGTATAGTATACATAGTATACATATTACTGTATATACTCTGTAAAGTAAATACAAAGTGAGCTATGAAGATTACCCCCTAGTCTCAAGGGAGGAAAAAAAATCACACAAAAGGGATGGCCCATCATCACCTTAAGCCAGTGGTCAATATTAGCCTTATTACTGGAGAGTCATCTAGATGTTCTGATTCTCCTGAAGTGATGTATAATAGCATTTAAGATTGTATTCTACCCAAATATGTTTACCTTGAATTTATCACATCTAAATACAAAGGACAGATGATTTAAATGATACCACAGGAAAAGCAACCACATAAATCCAGCAATGAGACATTTTGGAAGACAGCTGGTCTGGATGGGTCTGTTCAATAAGCCAAGGGCATGAAAAATAAAATTAATCTGATATTAAAAACAAAATGACCTAGAAGGATACTATAACCACATATAGTATGTTCTTACAGGCTAATCTAACAAATCTTACAAAGGAAATTTTGGGAAAATTTTTCTTATGAACTCAGGCCTTAAATGAAATAAAAAACTATTTATTAGAAAAGATAAGTGTTTTTTTTAACCAAAAAAAGCAGTCTATACACTGCAATATATGTGACAATTTTTTGGTTGAAAATGCATATATATATATATATATATATATATACATACATATATGTATATATATATATATGCAAGTAAGAATATGATTTACTTTTTATTTTTGCTTTTCACTATTTTCTATCATTTTACAGGGCATATATACTTCTTTTCGCATAATAAATCTTATGTAACATTAATTAGACTGTATTTATGATATATTAAAAATTAGATCATTTGCAAATATGATAACATATAGACATTAAATTAATCTCTTGCAACAGCATATATTTATATCCAACAATGTTTGTGGGAATTGAGCAAAAATATAGACGATGACTGGTCTAGATGAAGGGGACTGATAAGATTCTCCTTTGTAAGATAACAGGAAGAGGTCAGGAATCCAATGGAAAGATCGATATGAACAAATAGAATTCAGAAGAGGAAAGCCGAAAGCCTAAGACTTTTAGAAAAAATGGTCACATTCAAAGGTAAACAGAAAAGCAAATTAAACAGTAGGGAAAGGCCGCTCTATACCTATTCAACTGGTGTAACTTAGTTGATACAGCCATGCAATGTAGGTGTGTAGTTTCTACTGGTGAAATATAACATGGCACATTCTTTTTTTTGGGGAGGAGGGTAGAAGGAGGGGGGAGAGAGAGAGAGAGAGAGAGAGAGAGAGAGAGAGAGAGATCTTAAGCAGGTAACACATTCAGCATGGAGCCTGACACAGGACTCATTCCCACGACTCTGGAATCATGACCTGAGGTGAAATCAAGAGTCCGGTACCCAACCGATTGAACCACCCAGGTGTACAGCACATTCTTTCTTAAAAACAATTTGAGAGTATACTGACTCTCATGGAGTCTTGACTTTTTCTTTGCCAATATTTTGATTCTGAGCTTACTCTCCTCTATTACTAAAAGTTCTCTATTACTATTACATATATATTACATATGTATCTATGTATATATGTATATGTTTGTATCTGTGTGTATATATATATATATGTGTGTGTGTGTATATATAAACAAGCGTTCCAGTAATCTGCTAACCTAGCACCCTATTATTTAGTATTTGTTTCTTTTTTTTTTTTAAATATTTTATTTATTTTTGAGAGCAGGAGAGACAAAGCATGAGCAGGGGAGGGGCAGAGAGAGAGGGAGACACAGAATCTGAAGCAGGCTCCAGGCTCTGAGCTGTCAGCACAGAGCCCGACGCGGGGCTCGAACTCACAGACCGCGAGATCATGACCTGAGCTGAAGTCGGACGCTTAACCGACTGAGCCACTCAGGCGCCCCTAGTATTTGTTTCTTTATTATGTTCATTTCCTTATCTTGTGATCCTCTGTGTAAGTATGCACTGTAAATTTAATATGTGAAAAGAGGACAGAATAATGTTATTTAAGGGAAATATCTTATTCACAATCCTATACCAGCGCCAAGACAAAGAAGGGTTCTTGTCAACATATTTTTTTTTTGCCATTGAACTAATTAATTTCCAATCCACCGTTTTACTGACTCTTTAAAAATTATCATTATTTACATTTTAGATAGAACGAATTTGACAGAAACAGATAATGAGTAAATGACTAATGAAAATTGCAAATGAGTGCAGAGCTAATTGCACTAAGACTCGGGAGAGGCGTAAAGTACTGAAATCAAGTGTCAGGACTCAGAAAGAAGTTTTGCTGTTTGGAGGGTAAACAGACCTTTCTCTGAATGAAGCAAAGAAGGGGGAATCATGAAGATAGAACGATTTGGGGGGATTGACAAAAGATTGTGAAAGTGTTTGAAAGAGGTTTGGCTGTTCCTCACTCTTTTCTTTTTTAATTTTTTTATAATAGTTTATTCTCAAATTGGTTTACATATAACACCCAATGTTCATCCCAACACGTGCCCTCTTTAATGTCCATCACCCCCTCTTCCCCCTCCCTCACCTCCCTCACCTCCCTCACCCTCAGATTGTTCTTAGTCTTTGAGAGTCTCTTATGTTTTATCTCCCTCCCTCTCTGTTCCTCACTCTTAAAAAGAGCAAAGTGATCTTCCAGTAGCGGGAAACATTAAGCCTTTGGGCAGTAGTTCTTTACCCTGACTACATATTAGGATCACCTCTAGAGTTATAAAACTACTGATGATTGGTTCCCATTCTCAGAGTTATGAATTTAGTTGATCTACCTTGTGTCCAGAGCATTGGGATTTATAGAAGTTTCCTTCCCAGGTGATTGTAAGGTGGAGCCAAGGTCGAGAGGCACTGGCCTTAGGAGGCTGAAATAAAGTTTGAAAATCTATTTATCCATAAAGAGGTAAGAGGCCATTCGTGGTAGATGTGGGATCACTAGGCAAAGTGAAGGCGCAATGAAGACTTTGTAGCATTCCTAACCAGAACAATGGTCTGATGTTTTGAACAGTGTTGACACATAGTCACACTATGAAAGAAAGAACACTGGGTGGCTAATATATCTCTTAGAACCTGGAAATAAGTTACAATCTACTGCTCCAAATATCTCTGTACCCAAGGTAAAAGTGGCTGCATGAATTGCCCAGAAAGTTCCCTTTGGTAATATAGCTTCTACCTACATGTCTACTTCACAACAAAGTCTTCATGGGAACCACAGTTTTTATCCATACACGGAATACTTCAAAGCAAAGTTAATGTCTGTGGCCAAACCGAACTTAATGCTAACACTCTAGATCTGAGGAACAATTTATCTCGCTTCTGACAGCTTTGATTTCCTAATTTCCTTCTAGTTTGAAGGCAAAAATAAAAATAAGATTTTAATTACTATGTTATTGACCTGATGGCATTTTGGGATTGTTTTTCCTATAAAAACAAAAGCAAATTCTTTGATGTGCTAGAAAATATTTGTGCTAGAAACTGCTGTGTCTTTAATCACTGTTCTCATAGAACCATGATCGCACGCTTATGGGCAGCATCATACAAAGGAAAAAAAACCATGAATCTTTAGTGACTAAAATTATTTTATTATATTTTTTAAAAATACTTAAAACTGGATATAAGTTTCTTAGATAATAATTTTAAAAACAAAATATTTGGACAAATTAAATATAATCAAATCAAACAATAAAATTTCACATTAATAATATTGAATAATAAATAGCATTACAAATTGACATTTTACTGATAGCAAATGCCCTTTTCAACAAAAATATTAATACCTTTATGGGAAGCACTTCCTAACCCCTGGCATCTCTTTTCACCTTTGTAAGCATCATCTCTACCACCAAATCTAACTACCAGGACTACTGCAAAACCCTCTGTACAGTGCTTCATTTATACATAAAGTCAGCCTGTGTTCTTTTCTCATTAGCCTACAATAACCAAACAATAACAGAGCTTAAACCAATGCAATACTAGGCACAAATAAGATGGACCTCAAGAGGGGCACCTGGGTGGCTTAGTCAGTTAAGCATCTGACTTTGGCTTAGGTCATGATCTGTGGTTCATGAATTCAAGCCCCACATCAGGATCTGTGCTGACAGCTCAGAGCCTGGAACCTGCTTTGGTTTCTGTTTCTTCCTCTCTCTCTGCCTCTCCCCTGTTTGTGCGTGCTTTCTCTCTCTTGCTCTCTCTCTCTCAAAAATAAATAAAATATTAACAAAATAAAACTAAAATAAAATAAGATGGGCCTCAAGAGCTTATCTTAGTTCTCAGGTGTAAGGTAGCCATTCAGATATTGGAAGATACAATAATATGAATTTTTGTTAGGTTATAATAGAAAAGAAAAAATGTTTATGGTGAACTCACAAAATTCTAAGATACATCCTTTGATTCTGTTTAAGAAATAATAATATAATTAGCCGCATGAAGAGGTATTAAATTGAATTATTCTTCCATAAATCATGAAGCTCAAAGACAATAGGATAGGATTTTATGTGCACAGGTTACCTATGTAAATTTTAAACAGTTGGCTGTCTCTATAGCTCAGTTCCTTGTAATACAAAACAAAAATAATATTATTATCAATTCTGGCTTCCTGCTGTAAGGGTCAACAGATATGTCATAAACACAACACTGTATTTTTTTTTACAAGAACAGATTTGAGTTTTGATCTCATAAAGATCTTTCCATTGTTAACCTTAGAAAAGTTGAAAAATATATTTCTAAATGTAATAGATGTCAGAAATTCACATAATTTTTAGATAAAGCAGAGGAGAACATCTCAGAATGAAAAGATAATTACACGGTAGCTAAATGAAATGTTAAATGCAGTAACTAAAAATGAACTTAATAAAAGATCATTACTAATTGTTTTATTCTTAATTTGGCTGCCACTTTAATGTTAAAATCCCTAACTGTAAGGGCTGGTTATTTTAGTAACTTATGTCTACACTATTTTTACTTTATATACATAGTGCAGGTCTCATCACTTAGTAGGAAAACCATTCAACTATTTCAATCAAAAATGGCTTATACATGAAAGACTAAATATTCATTCAAAATATGGTTTAAAAGACATATTTGAAACTTCAAAAAAAAAATGCGTAACTATTTTATACAAGGTGTAAGTGGGTTTCCACAATTGTTTGACAATGGCTATTGCCCAGCTCCAATATAAATATCTACCAACCTAAGTCAATAAAACAATGTGAATAGTTTTATAACATTTTCAGTATTATCTGTAATGTTACCATCTAAAAAAGTCTGTGCTTACTCTTGCAAAACTGAAGTTAGAGTTGCTCACTATACACCAATTATCTCTTAGAGAGAAAACTAACAAACAAAACAAGAAGATTAAATCAATGGAAATGTTTCTATTACGTTTATCGTTCCTTATCTTAGAAATGGATTAAGCTAACCAGTGACAATATCAGAACTAAGTATCACAATTCTCTTTGAAATTTCACCTGCCTTGTTTAATACTTCATGTGTTCTGATATGTGCTTTTAACTTTGAAGTTACTAGATCATTACAATGTTACCTGAAATGCCAAATGTGACTGTCAAGAGAGACAGAATATCATTTCTGAAGTCCATTTACCTATGGGTATTTTAAATGACTTTAATAATCTATGAAAATATGAAATAGATGCATCTTTTAAAAATTCATGACTATTCACTGTCTGTATCTCTTTGTTTCACCTGATTTGTTTTTGCTTACTTTGCTATTCTTTGTTTTAAGTATATTGGCATTTTAAGAATTCTTGTCTCCTCTATCATCAACAATTATGTCACTTGATATATTTGCATTTACTCAAAATAATCTACTTGGATTCTAATGCCCTCCAATTTTATGGTTTGGCACATGTTCCAGACATGATATTCATTTTCCCCTTTCATTTTGTTCATTGCAACTATAGATAAGCTCCTCTGAAAACTATTGGCAACTCATGAATTGTTGCCAAATACCTATCCTTAATCGGAAAGAGAAGAAGGATCTAAGATCAGTGGTATGAACAAAGTAACTGAAATTTCTTACGTTACTCTTCTAAAATGCGGGATTTTCAGAGATCTGTGAGAGTGTCAGTAGTTGGTCAAGTGGTTTAAAAGCACAGCTATGAAGTTGGATATATCTGGGTTTGAACTAACTGGGTGTCATTGAAAAACACATTGAAATATTGAGAACTTCTTTCCCTTATATGTGATAAAGGACATAATACTGCCGATTCCTTGAGTCGTGCAAGGAATAAATGAAAGAGCATATGAAAGCACTGAGAAGAATGACTAACATGGAGGGAGTGCTCAAAAGTATTTAACCTTTGTGTCTCTGGCTTTCTATAAGCATGTATCAAAACAAAACAAAGCAAAGCAACAACAACAAAAAAACCTTTTATGTTATAAAGATATACATACATGCCTACACACCCCTTTTCCCTCCCTGCCTCTACCCCATTATACCAAACAAGTATTACAAACATTTACAAACCCAAAGAGGGACCTCAGAAAGAATGAAAAACAAACCATATTGCCAAAAAAGTCAGAAAGATTAGAATAGAAAATAGATAATGCATGTTCAGTTCTGATAGGTAGAGAACTTGGAAAATGTCACTCTGTCCTCACTATTAAAAAAAAAAGTTGGACAAATTGAAAATCAGTAAGTCTCTTGGATCCATCAAAGACTTGAGGTTGCAGGGCAAATCGAGATCCCCAAATCCAGACAGACAGACTGGTCTACCCCTGTGATCTGCTTACCTGGCGCAGAAACTGCTGGACACCTTAAGTGGTAAGACTGGTTACTTCACTAGTAAATGTTACGAATTTCCAGAGGCAGAGTGTAGACTAGTTTTGTGTAAAAGTTTAGAACATCTAAGGCCAAAAACTAGGCAGAGTCTACATAGTTTCTCAATCCTTTCCTCCCGAAACCAGAGTGGGGAGTGAGGGAGAATAAAACAACCAAAACAGAACATCAAGAACTGTGAGACAATATCAAAAGATGTAAAGGAAGTGAAATTGGAATAACAGAAAGAACTAAAGACAAAAAGGGATAGAAATAGTTGATATAATAATGACTAAAAGCTTTCCCAAACTAAGGACAGATTGAGGATGTTTAGAGAGAATGACATGATAAAAACCAAACAAACACACCTAGGCATATCACATATAAACTTCAAAAAATCAGAGACAAAGGGAAAATCTTGAAGAAACCCAGAGGGTGAGAAAATATCACATCACATCGTGTCCATATTGGAACAAAGATAAGAAACCAGATAGTAAGAATGAGTTGAGTGAAATGTTTAAAGTATTGAAAGAAGAAAAAAAAGTACAAACCTAGAATTTCCATTCAAAAAATAAGGACAAATAAAGACTGTCTCAAGCAAATGAGAACTGTGGGAATACATTGCTGATTTGTACAAGGAAGGCATGTTAAAAGAAGCCCTTTAGGCAAAGAGAAGGTGATAAAAGTCTGAAAAGATTAATCTACCCAGAGAGAAGAAGAGCATCAGAGAAAGCATAAGTGAAGCTAAAGTAAACTATGTACTCTTTCTTATTCTTGAATCATCTAAAAGATAACTGTTTAAAGTAATAACACTAACAGTGTAGTGGGTGAATGTAGCATATGGATAAATGAATTGAATGCTAGCAATGTCACAGGGATGAGAGAAAGATTGGGCATACTTGATTACAAAGTCTTGCACTATTCACAAAGGAAAATCATGTCACTGAGAAAGTACACTTAAATTACTTTTAGGTGTTATTATAAACTTTAAGAAAACCATTAAATAATAAAATAATTATAATCGTTATGCTAAAAGGAGAGATAAAATAGAGCTCCATAAAACGATCACTTGAAACATAGAAGTCAAAATAAAAGGAGATAAAAAAATAAATAGCAAATACAAAGAAAAGAAAAGTTACTAAGATGGTAGATTTAAATCTACATCAATAATAACGTGAAATTTGAGTGGTGTAAATACTCAATTAAAAGATAAGGAATATTGGATTGGATTTTTTTTAATTTGTGTCGTCTGCAAGAAAGTCACTTTATAAATATATTTATGAAAATATTTATGCTCAAATATAACTTTGAGGTTAAAAGCAAAGGTATGGAGGGGTGCCTGGGTAACTCGGTTAAGCATCTGACTCTTGATTTCAGCTCAGGACTTCATCTCATCGTTCATGGGATCGAGTCCTGTGTCCAGCTCTGCCGACATTGTGGAGGCCTGCTTGGGATTCTCTCTCCCTCTCTCTCTGCCACTTCCCTCTCTATCTCTCTCACTTTTAAAATAAAATAAATAAAAATTTTTAAAAAGTAAAAGCATGGAGAAAGATATATCCTAAAAACACCAATCAAAGCAACACTGTGATGCCTGCATCAATTTGAAGAACAGTTAAAAGCAAGATTATCAGAGTTAAAGGAAAACAAGATTTTAAAAAAGAAAGGCATTGAAAGATAAAGAGGTTAATTCTTCAAGAAGTGATAACAATTCTAAATGTGTAAGCACCTAACAACAGAATATCAAAATACATGAGACAAAAATCTAATAGAACTGAAGGAAAAATAGACAAATCCACTGTTATACTGGGTGACCTCAACAATTCTCTGTCATTAATTGATAGTTTAAGTAGCAGAAAATTAGTAAGGAAATGGATGAACTAAACAGCAGTCAAATCGATCTAATTGATAATCATATAATACTTCATCTAACAATAGCAGAATTCATGTTCTTCTCAAAGATGCAATATTTACCAATAAATCACATTTGAGCCATAAAACATACCTTATTAAATTTAAAGAGATAAAAATTATGCAAAGTATATTCTCAGATCATTGCAATCTATCATATTAATGCATCGAACATGGAAGAAGATATGATCCCATTAGAAGAGACAGAAAAAGCATTTAAAAATGTTATCACTCACTCATGGTAAAAACCAGCCCTGCAAGAACTTTTAAGAGGGACTCTTGAGTGGAGAATAAACAAAACAAAAAAAGACCCATAGCAACAAAGACTAGAAAGAACCAGAGAACTTCACTGGAAACACCAACTCTGCAGGCAACACAATGGTTCTAAATTCTTATGTAAATGTAAATGGGCTAAATGCTCCAATCAAAAGACAAAGCATGTCAGAATAGATTAAAAAGAAGAAGAAGAAGGAGAAGGAGAAGGAGAAGGAGAAGGAGGAGGAGAAGGAGAAGGAGAAGGAGAAGACCTATCTATATGCTGCCTACAAGAAACTCATTTTAGACCTAAAGACACTACAAATTGAAAGTAAGGGGATAGAGACCCATCTATCATGTTATGTATGTCAAAAGAAAGCTGGAGTAGCCACACTTATATCAGAAAAACTAGATTTTAAAACAAAGACTGTAACAAGATTAGACAATAGGTATTATATCATAATTAGGGGGTCTATCCACCAAGAATGTCTAACAATTATAAATATTTATGCCCCCAACATGATACACCCAAAAATATAAATCAATCACAAACATAGAGAAACTCATTAATAGTACAATAATAGTACAGGACTTTAGCACTCCATTTATAGCAATGGCCAAATCATCTAAGCAGAAAATCAACAAGGGAACAATGGCTTTGAGTGACACACTGGATCAGTGGACTTAACATATATTCAGAACATTTTATCCTAAAGCATCAGAATATATATTCTCAAGTGCACATGGAACACTCTCCAGAAAAGATCACATACTGGGACACAATTCAGCCCTCAACAAGTACAAAATGATTGGTATCATACTGTACATATTATTAGGCCACAACACTATGAAACTTGAAATCAACCACAAGAAAAAAATTGGAAAGACCACAAATACTTGGAGATTAAACAACAGCATACTAAGGAATGAATGGGTTAACTAATAAACTAAAGAGGAAATAAAAAAGTACATGGAAGCCAATGAAAATGAAAACAAGACAGGTCAAAACCTTTGGGATGCAGCAAAGGCGGTCATAAGAGGGAAGTATATAACAATCCAGGCCTTCCTAAAGAAGGAAGAAATGTTTCAAATACACAACCTAATTTTACACCTTAAAGAGCTGGAAAAAGAACTGCAACTAAAGCCCAAAAACAGAAGAAGAAGGGAAATAATAAAGATTAGAATAGAAATCAATGATATTGAAATTCAAAAAGAAAACAAAAAAAATCAACAAAACTGGGAGCTGGTTCTTTGAAAGAATTAACAAAATTGATAAACCTCTAGCCAGATTTATCCAAAAGCAAAAGGAAAGGATCCAAATAAATAAAATCACAGCTTAAAGAGGAAAGATCACAACCAACACTGCAGAAGTACAAATAATAATAAGAGAATATTATGAGCAATTATATGCCAATGAATTGGGCAATCTGGAAGAAACAGATAAATTCCTAGAAATATAAAAACTACCAAAACTGAAACAAGAAGAAATAGAAAATTTGAACAGACCCAGAACCAATAAAGACATTGAATCAGTAATTACAAATCTCCCAACAAACAAGAGTCCAGGGCTGGATGACATCCCATTGGAATTCTACCAAACATTTAAAGAAGCGTTAATACCTATTCTTTTGAAACTGTTCCAAAAAATAGAAAACTGACCAAATAATTATATAGAGACAGAATTCCCTTAATCTAAAAAGGCTATATTCAACAATATATATATAGGGGTGCCTGGTTTGGCTGAGTGTCTGACTTTGGCACAGGTCATGGTCTCATGATTTGTGAGTTCAAGTCCCTCAGTGGGCTCTGTGCTGACAGCTCAGAGCCTGGAGCCTGCTTTGGATTCTGTGTCTCCCTCTCTCTCTGCCCCTTGCCCACTCACACTCTGTCTCTCTCTCTCAAAGATGAATAAACATTTTTTAATTGCTAATATTATATTTAATAGGGAGAGACTGTATGCTTTCCTCTTAAATTCAAGAATTAAACAGTTATGTCCTCTCTCACTTCTCCTATTCAACAGCAATTGAAAGTCTTACCTAGTGCAAAAAGACAAGGGAAAAAAAAGCATGTAACTACAAAAAAAGAAGTAAACTTGGATCTATTTGCAGGTGACATAGTTGTCTATATAGAAAACCTCAAAGAATATAGGAAAAGCAGTAAGAAAGTATAATATTTTCAATGCATAGATGGTCAATATACAAAAGTCAATTACTCTTTTTTAATGTCTTAAAGAGAACAATTGGAATATGAAATTAAAAAAAACAGTTTACAGTAACATGAAAAATTGAGTTCTTAGGTATAAATCTAACATAAAATGTACTGGATCTGTACAAACAAAACTACAAGTAATGGGGCGCCTGAGTGGTTCAGTTGGTTAAGCATCTGACTCTTTTGATTTAGGCTCAGATCATGATCTCACGGTTCGTGAGATCAAGTCCTGCATCGGGCTCTGTGCAGACAGCACACATGGAGCCTGCTTGGGATTCTCTCTCGCCTCTCTCTGCATCTTTTCCATGCATTCACTCTCTCTCTCTCTCAAAATAAATAAACATTAAAGAAAGAGCTACAATTATTGATGAAAGAAATCAAATAACATTTATGTAAATGGAGATATTTTCTATATGCATAGATTAAGAGACTACATTTTTAAGATGTTAAACTTCTTGATATTTAGAGATTCAATACAATACTAGTCAAAATCCTAGCAAGCTTTCTTTTATAGATGTCAACAAACTGATTTGAAAACTTATATGGAAAGACAAAGAATGTAGAATTCCCAATAGTGTTTAAAGAGAAAAAAGTTTAGAGGACTTGCTGTATTTAATTTTGAAACAATAAAAATTAAGAATAATCATGACAGTATTACTGGTGAGTTAATAGACATACAGATCAGTGGAACAGAATAAAGAACTCGGAAACAGATCCACACAAATATAGGCAACCAGTGTTGACAAAGATACAAGGCTCAATGGAGAAAGTTACATCTTTTAAACAAAAGACACTAGAGAAATTGGACATGCACATGCAAGAATTTAGCTAAGACACAGACCTTACATCTTTCAAAATAATTAATTCAAAATGGATTATAGGTCTAACATGTTCTAGAAGAAAACATAGGAAAATACTTGAGTGACCTTGGGTACTAGGGTCAATTTTTAGTTACAACACTAAAACTACAATCTATGAAAGAAAAATTCAAGAAGTTGGACTTCATTCCAAACTTGCTCTCTGAAAGATACTTGGAGAAATATATGTAAATCACACATCTAATAAAGGACTCGTATCCAGAATATATGAATTTTTCTTAAAACTTACCAATAGGAAATGAAAATTCAATTTTAAAAAATGAAAGATCTCCACAAATATTTCACCAGAGAAGATAAACAGACGACCAGTAATCATGTTACTAACGTCGCCCAACATCATTAGGGAAATGTAGACTAAAACAATACTGAGATAATATTACACAATTATTAGTATGGTTAGAATTCAAAAATTTGAAAAACCAATTGCTGGTGAGATGTGGAGCAGCAGGAACTTTTATTCGTTGCTGGTGGGGATACAACATGGCACAACCACTTTGGGAGACAGTTGGGGAGTTTCTTACAAAGCTCACATCATCTTACAATACAGTTCAGCCGTCTTATACTAGGTGTTTATCCAACTAATTTGAAATTATCAAATCCACACAAAACACTGCACATAAATGTTTACAGTAAGTCTATGATCACCAAAAAAAGAGGAAGCAGCCAAGATATCCTTCGTAAAATGAGTGAATAAAAAAACTGTAGTACAAACATATAATTGAATATTATTAATGATAAAAAAGAATGAACCATCAACTCAGAAAATGACGTGGAGGAATCTTAAATAAATATTACTAAGTGAAAGAAGCTAGTGTGAAAATGCTACATATTGTATGGTTCCATTTATAAGGCAAAACTATGTGGAAGGAAAGGCATTACTGGTTGCTAGAAGTTTGCAGAAGGAGTAGTTTTGAAGAGTTGAAGTACTGTGTTTTTCAAGAGCTATGAAACTATTCTGTATGATACAAAGGGTGTATAATGCATTTGTCAAAACCCATCAAACTCTATCGCACAAAAAGTGAGCCTTAGTATAAGCAAAGTTAAAAAAATTTTGACATTTAGTGATCCCATAATGAAATTCAGACTGTGACAATTGTATGACATCACCTCACTGAAGAGGGGAAGATAAGTGCTAACCTAAGTAACTCTGGAAATCCATGGAGACCATAACTCTAAAGCCAACAGGAAATATATATCAGCACTGTCCTCTAGTTAGCAAAGTTGTTTCTTACTGATGTATCAGTTAACAACTCTGGAACCACTGCCGTTGTATTTGGAGACCTAACAAATCAGGAAGTGGATGGAAGATGGTGGGAGCCAAATTTCTCGCTGTCGAAGTCAAATGTTCAATATAAGCAAGGAGTAAAAGCTGGAATGAGTCATATGATACTGGCTCAGAGTTGGCAACATTAGTGTGAATTTATGTTTAGCATAATATAGATGCAGATGGATAAATATAGAGATAGTTATAAGTATAGTATACATGGGTTACTATATACACACACAATCCCAAAATCTGTTGCTAAGAGATCCTAGAAACAACACGCAAGTACCAGTGAGCCCACCTATTGCCCAGATCGTGGTTTCTAATACTCTTCTCCAATAAAAGAAATTAGGGCTTCTTAGAGAAATGGCTTCTTATAATACTGGAATGAGAAATATACAAGATGATCCTGGAGGTAGTGTCAAAAATTAAGGAAGTATCCCAAAAAAGAAACTGTTAAGAATATGTCAAAGGTACACAGATGCTGACTGAAAGAAATCCAATGGCCAAGACTGGAATAATTTGAGCAGCAAAATGTAGAAAGTAGGATTGGATTATAATCAAAAATATAAAACAAATATGTCCAGGTTCATGCTGCAGAAAAGAAATGATTGAATAAATCAATAAGTGGGAAAATAAGTAGATTTCTCATGTAAAATAATTCCAAATAATTTATGATGGTATTGCCCCTCACAGGGGTGGCATAAATTTTCATTTATAAATATGAGCTATAGACATTGACCTTCTAAGAATACAGTATGAAAAGCTGGAGAGGGGGACTTTATAGTGGAATAACTTAATACCTCAACCAGCTAATGATGGTTAGCATCAATTGTGATAACTCATGTCCATAACATGTATCGGTCATATAATGTCATAATAATAGCACTGTACCTCTCTGGTCTTCCTCCCCAAAACTGATAACTCCTGTCTAATCATGAGAAAATACCAGACAAACCCTAGTTAGAGGACATCCTACAGATACCTGACCAGCATTCCTTAAAATACTTGAGCTCTTCAAAATCAAGGAAAGTCAGAAAAACTGTCATAACTTAGAGGAGCCCACGGAGACATAATGATAAAATGTGATATGGTATCTGGAGTGAGATCCTAAAACAGAAAACATTAAGTAAAAACTAAGGAAATCTGAATAAAGTATGGATTTTAGTTAATAATGTATCCATATAGATTCATTAGTTGTGTGATATACATCATACTGATATAAGATCTTAACAACATCAAACTTGGTATAAGGGATATGTGATATCTATGAAGTTTCTGTAACTATTCTCTGAATCTAAACATATTCTAAAATAAAAGATTGTATTATCAAAGCAACAATAAACAACTGGTGTCACATCTGAAAATGCTTTATGTTTGTCTCAGAAGTACAGGGACACAAATAATACACACCCTCTGATCCAAAATTCCCTTTCTAAAATTAACTTGTAACTAGTCATAGTAATTACAAAGGCATAATTTTGTGATTTTTTTTTCCATTGAGAGTTTTACTGGGATAAAGCCTGCAGGGGGGGGGCACAAATAAACACTCTTTTATTCAATAAAAAATACCAAGAGTTTCTGGGATTTTTCTGTCTTCAGAACAGAAGCATCATTACCACTTCAAATTGATAATAGTTACCCATTTTTCTCTCTCCTTTTTTCCCCAAGGGTTTATTCGTGCTGCAACTAGTGTTACATTCTCTTCGTCAGGCACACTGAGGAGCTCTTTCCATTACAGTCTATCAAGTATGTAGTTCAATGCTCAATAAATTTGTTCAAGTATAGCTTGTAATAAATGGAAAGTAGAATGAATTTTATTAACCATCAGATATGTATTTTTTCTAAGAAATCTGGAGTAGAGAGCCAATTTGGAAGGCACACATAAATCTTATAAATGTATTGGTGGAGGACCAGTGAGCAATGCTATCGAACACTGTATTTCTTATAATTTGATGATCTTTAAGTAGATGGGTGTGCAGAGTGTCTGGAATGATAGCCTGAATATTATCCTCACAGTTCTTAATATCATTCTCAGGGCTATTCACATATGGAGTCATTAGAAAACATTATAAAATTTGTGTTTAACATCTTTCATTTAATATTAGAAAGATCGTCTTTAGAATTTCAACATTTACTGAACTCTACATATTTTAGTAAAAAAAAAACAACAATCTTTAGTATAATCAAAATGTCCTGATTACCAGAGATTGATTAAAAGCCCTGGCGTAGCTTGATTAAATGTAACTATTAGTAAAGAATAGAACAATGAACTCAGGACTAATGTGTTCTGATACTGCAGTGTAGACATGCGAGAAACAGCTTGAAGGCCACGTTTCTACCAACAGCCATAGGGAGGAGAGACTTTTCAATAAAAGCACAATCGAACTGCAGAAAATGTTTGAATATGAATAATTATCCAGAGTGCTTTTTGCCAAGGTATTTGAGTAGATTATTGTACTATGCTAAGAGCCACCCATCGTTCCTTAAATAATTGTAAGCATTTCAATAAAATTTAATGCTGCAAATATTTTTGAGCATGAGAATAATCGACAGTTGTTGCACTTGCTGGGCTGGGCATGTGTTAGGCTATGTGTGTGTGTGTGTGTGTGTGTGTGTGTGTGTGTGAATCTGTGGTTATGTTTTTCTTAAGCATAAAAGCAAACAATAATATTGCGCCTCTGTTCATGCAATCTGAAAATTATTAAGTGTCAGGCATCATTCTAGATTCTTGGAATACATCAATGAATAGAACAGACAAAAATATCCATCCAGTATCCCCATGAAATTTACATTCGAGTAGTAATTTGTAAGTGTAAAGGGGGGGGGACATACCACAAATGATGGATCTAATAAATAAGTAGGTCATATTTTATATTTGAAGATGATAAGATCTGTCAGAAGATTTTTTAAAATATTTTTTAATGTTTTTATTTTATTTTTGAGAGACATAGAGACAGAGCGTGAGCAAGGGAAGGGCAGAGAGAGAGGGAGACACAGAATCTGAAGCAGGCTCCAGGCTCTGAGCAGTCAGCACAGAGCCCGACATGGGGCCCGAACCCACAGACTGTGAAATCATGACCGGAGCCAAAGTTGGACCGGTGCTCCAGAAGATTTTTAAAAGAGGGGCAGGGAAAGGGAGACCTGGAAGGTTAGGGGGTGAGAGGATGGGTTGAAATTTTTAACTTTTTTTTCCAGAGTGAGTGTTATTAAATTTAAACAAATATTTGAAGAAAACCAGAGAGCTAGCAATATGGATATCTGAAGAGGAGTCCTACAGTAGGAACAGCCGGTACTACCGCAGTGTCGAAACAGGGCTATGTGCCCCAGGACGAGCAGGGAAGCAAGTAAGGCTTTAGCAGAGTGAGCAAGCTGGAATATATTAGGATATCATTCTAGTTTGGAAGGAACAGAGGTCATACATGACTTTAGAAGGAATTGAAAGAAGTTTGCATTTCACTCAGATTTAAATAGGAAAACACAGAAGTGTGCAGAGTCAAGGAATGACAGTTCTCTGGAATGTCACTCCATCCTCACAGCAAGTAAAACGCTGAACAAACTGGGAAATCAACAACTCATCTTGGGTCTGTCGGGGATGTGAGGTCCCAGGGCAAACTACTACCCCGCAAACTGGAGATCCAGGCAGATGAACCCCGAGCAGCACAGCTGAAGAGAACAGAAACGCTCAAGCCGAAAGCTCTACAGGATTCAGTACTAGTGGGAAAATCCAAACTATAACCGACACATTTCTAGAGAGTCAGTGTAGACAAGTCTGAGGATAAAAATCACAGAGTGGCACAATCCTAGGGGGTAGGGGGACATATTCACGTGAATTTTAGCTCTAGTAGCTCTACCAGGTACTCACAGGGAATATGGGAGGAAAAATAATGGGGAGGAGAAAATAACCATTTTGAAATACATCAGAGCATTCTGTTCTTCAGAACATGGACTGCCCTCAAGAGAAACTAATTTATCAGACCATAACCCATGTAGTTTTATCAGAACTTAATCTACTGAAGGGAAGGGAAATATCCAAGGCCAGCCCCTCTAGCCATCCCATCCCGCTTAAAGGGCAGGACAGAAAAACAGGTGTGAAGTTTACAACCCAGGGGCTCAGGCTTACTAACAGACTGACACAACCCAGGACTGTAGAACAGACTATAGAACCCCACCCCATACCTTACTATTACATTATTAAAGGACTATTTACCATGTATCTTTCACCCAGTACATCATTTCTGGCTCTCAACAACAAATTCCAATGCCTATGAAAATGCAAAACAACAAAAACAAACAAAAAACAAAAAACAAGAAACAAAACAATATGTATACTCTATATATAATGAGTATAAATAATTTACTCAAGGAATTTTTCTGCCAAGGAGAGCAAAGTACTTTGGTGGTAACTGACGGGAAAGTCGAGTCAGAGTTGTTATTGTTGTTGTTGTTGTTTTTAATATGGGATAGATATTAGCATTCTAAGAAAAAGTAAAAATAAATGATAATACAGGAGATTACTGGAAAGATGGTCAGAGGAGATACACATAAATTAACACGAGCTGTTCTAAGACCTACATCCAAACCTTCCATTGCCTAACACATTAGGAGTTTGTTACTCACTCAAAAGTTTCATGAAGGTCTCCAGCAGGTTGTTTTCTATGTGAAGTTTTCAAGGGACAAACGCTTCTTCAATACTGAGCTTCAGTCTATCCCCTAAGACCTGAGAATTCCTTTTTTACCCCTTGACTAGTGGTTGGAAAGACAGCATAGAGAAGATAACATTTTCTTCTTAATCAATCCTACTTGCCCAGAGTAACACGTATTTCTTTCCCTCACATACAATTAGTAGGAATAATATGCTTTATGTAGGTACAAGGGGAACTGAAAAGTGCAATAATGCAAACAATTCAAAAATGAATAAGTTTCTAATTATCAAAATTGTTTACTATGAAAAAAGGTCATGTATCTTTTGTGATCTGTCAGCCTTCTGTGCCAAAAGATGGAATCTAGTGTTGAAATGGAGGGATTGACTTTCCATAGGGGAAATTTACCATCACAGAACAAAAATGGAGACTGTAGGAGCACCTGGGTGGCTCAGTTGGTTAAGCATCTGACTTCGGCTTAGGTCTTGATCTCATGATTTACGAGTTGGAGCCCTGCATCGGGCTTTCTGCTGTCAGCACATAACCCAGTTTAGAGTCCACTTTGAATCCTCTGTCCCCCTCTCTTTCTGCCCCTGCCCTGCTCATTCTCTCTTTCTCTCTCTCTCTCTTTCAAAATAAATAACCTTAAAAAAACCTGGAGATTGTCGTATATAGGATTTCAGAAATGGGAAGTGAACGGACAAGACAGTATCATATGATTTGCCTGATAAGATTAATGGCCCATTTGAGTTTCATGAATGGAAATTTATAATAAGAACAATTAACAAGGTTATATGTTCTATCAAGACACATTCAGCTACACAGATGTATGTCAGGGAATCAATGATAAGTTCAAATTACCTAGAAAGCAATGTGATAAAACACGAGAGGTGCGAAAGAATATAGTATGCACAAAGCATGATTGTGATGATTGGCCATAAAATTTTATTTAATTGTATTTTTAAGTTATTTATTATTTGTTTATTTATTTATCTAGAGAGCACAAACAGGGGAGGGGCAGAGAGAGAGAGAGAGAGAGAGAGAGAGAGGGAGGGAGAGAGGAAGAAAGGGAAGGGAAAGAGAATTCCAAACTGGCCCCATGCTGTCAGTGCAGAGTCTGACTCAGGGCTCTACCTCATGAACTGTGAGATCATGACCTGAGCTGAAATCAAGAGTCAGATGCTTAACTGACTAAGCCACCCAGGTGCCCTTTGACCATAATTTTTTTTAAGTTTATTTACTTATTTTGAGAGAGAGAGTGATTAAGCAGGGGAGAAACAGAGAGAGAGGGAGACAGAGAGAATCCCAAGCAGGCTCCACACCATCAGCACAGAGTCCAACATGGGGCTAGAACTCATGAACCATGAGTTCATGACCTCAGCTGAAACTAATTCAGAGCCCTAGGAAGGGAAAAAAAAAAAAAAAGAAGGCAAAGCAAAACAAAACGGAAGGCAGTGGTCAGAGAATGAGCTGTACAAAATTGTTGTTGCAGAGAGAGTGCAATTATTGGTAACAGGTATATATAGAGTAAGTGGCTGAGGTTCGGTGAAGGACAAGATTATTGGGAGCAGATAATTTTAAGGAAGTTGAGGTCAGATGGGTAGAACATTATCTCCAAGTTGACTGAAATCACCAAGAGTTAGGATAGAGGTAATTGGAGAGGGACAGCTAAGAAATGACTTATGGAAAAAGGAGGAGGAATGATCCAGTGTTTGGGAGATAACAGCTACAATTGAAGGATAGGAGGTTATAAAATTGAATAGTATGAAATACAAAGCTTGGGGTTTTCAGTGGAATTGAAGGAAAATGCTCTGAAATGTGAAAAGAAAACTCAAGACATCTACCTCATTATCATTTCTAGTGGCACAAGGTCTATAAGAGGGAAAAATACTTTAGTAGGCTACAGAGGAAAGCATACACAGAAAAACTCATCATAGTTTAGGAACTAGGGTCAAAAATTAATGACTTATATGGGGGGATTCTATTTTTGCAAGATAAAGAAAGTTCCAAAAATTTGCTTTAACTGAATGGTGCTGTTTTAAGAAACATAAAGGCAAAGACGATGGGATGTATCTAACGTGTAATCGACCATAAGCTGAACTGAATAGTCCCAAAT
Organism: Paguma larvata; assembly: GCA_030068075.1. Classification (NCBI taxonomy): domain Eukaryota; kingdom Metazoa; phylum Chordata; class Mammalia; order Carnivora; family Viverridae; genus Paguma; species Paguma larvata. Next base: position 87,005,405 of record CM057833.1, read on the forward strand.
CATCATAAGGCAGGGTCACTTATTTACGAGCCCTCCTCCCCATTTTCACCAGGAAAATAAAACTTCATCCAAAATGGAACTTAAGTCATCCTTTTTTGGGAGGTGGGCGGGGAGCGGGAACTATGGTCTTGTACAAAGGCTGAAAGCCAGTCATCAACTGACTCTCAAGTTGGCATTGTGGCACAATTTTCTTTGCAACCTTTGATGTATTTCATCCTTATTACACAATCCAGGAAGGATGCTTGGAAGAGGAACACACAAATTTCATTCTTTAGAATGAAAAGTTTGTTTTGTTTTTCAATTTTTTTTTAAGTTTTAAGTTTTATTTCAATTCCAGTCAGTTAATATACAGCATTATATTAGTTTCAGGAGTGCAGTATACTGATTGAGCCCTTCACTACAACACCTGGTGCTTCTCACAAGTGCACTCCTTAATCTCCATCACCTGTATAACCCAGCTCCCACCCACCTCCCCTCTGGTAACCATCAGTCTGTTCTCTATAGTTCAGGGTGTGTTTCTTGGTTTGCCTCTCTGTCACTTTTTTTTTTATCTTTGCTCATTTGTTCTGTCTCTTAAATTCCACATATGAGTGAAATCACATGGTGTTTGTCTTTCTCTGACTGATTTATTTCACTTAGAATAATTCATTTCGCTTAGCTCCATCCATGTCATTGCAAATGGCAAGATGTTTGGTTTCATTTTTTGAGAATGGACAAAAAATATTTTGACTGATATCTCCATATGTTAGGTGACAAATCAGAGCTATAATCTTCAAAGAATTCCTAGCTTACAAGTAATTTGTCCCCACTCACTCTTGACTGAGAATGCCATTATTTTCTATATACATCCACCTACATATATATTTGGAGGAAAGAAGAGCTGTAATATTTCATTTCTCTTTTAAATAAAAAATTAAGTCAAATTTAACATACATTTCAAAACAATGCCACATCATAACTGAACAGTTTGAAGAGTGAACTCATCCTTGTATCAACCATCTAGACAAAAAAAAAAAAAAACATTATTAGCACCCTAGAAACTTTCCTTGAGTTCTATACCAACCATTACTATTTCTCCTTAAAGGTGGACACTGTTTTGACTTCTTTCCCCAACATTATATTTTTTAACTTTGTACAAAGAGTTATACAATACAAATAGGCAGAATTCTAAGATGGCTCGCAATATTCCCTCTCTTGGAAATATGACCTATATATCCCCCTCCTTTTGGGTGTGGGAAGAACTTGTGAATATAATGGGACTTCCTTCCTGAGATTAAGTTACTAACTAGTTGACTTTGAGTTATGCAAATGAGAGATTAGCTTTGGTGAGTCTGACTTAACCAAGTGAGCCCTTCAGAGTAACCGGACCCTTCCTGAGAGAGTTTCAAAGCCATATGTGTCTTCCTACTTGAAGAATTAACCTGTAATCTTATGAGAAGGCCACATGGTTAGGACCTGAGAATGACTTCCAGTACCTAAGAGCACACTCTGGCCAGCAACCAGCAAGAAAACATAGATCTCAATCCTGTGATTGCAAGGAACCGAATTTTGCCAACAGCTTCCATGAGTTTTGAAGAGGATCCCAAACCTCAGATGAGATTGCATACCAACAGACACCTTGATCAAGCCTACTGAGACCATGAGTAGAGGACACAGCTACTCATTACTGGAATCCTGACTCATGGAAACCATGAGATAATTGACATACATTATGTTAAGCCATTAAATTTGTGCTAAATTGTTAGAAATAGAAAACTGATACAACACTTACCCTTTTCTGTCTGACTTTGTTCACTCACTAATATATTTATAAGAATATTCCTTGTTGGGGCACCTGAGTGGCTCAGTCAGTTAAGCATCCAACTCTTGGTTTTGGCTCAGGTCATGCTCTCACAGTTCGTGAGTTCGAACCCTGTATCGGGCTCTGCCCTGACAGCGTGGAGCCTGCTGGGGATTGTCTCCCACTCTCTCTGCCCCTCCCCTGCTTGCACTCTCTCTCTCTCAAAATAAAGAAATTAAAATTAAAAAAAAAAAGAGTATTCCTTGTTGCGTGTAGCAATAGTTTATTCATTTTTAATGCTCTGAAATGTGCCACTGTATGATATAAAAATACTTCAGATTGTCCACTCTACTATTATTCCAAGCTTTCAGCCATTACAGATAGTTACATGATGAACATCCTTGCACGTGTTTTCTGTGCACATGCTCTAGGGCGTGCATATGCTCAGCTCTACTAGACACAGTTTTCCACAACAGTTGTATCAACTTAGAATCCCCCAAAACAGAGTGAAGTTTCACTTGCTACATATGCTTACCAATAATTGACAGGGATCTTACACTTTTGTTTGTTTGCTTGGCTTTTTAGAGTTTAAATATCCTGGTGGGTGTGCAGAAGGATCTGATAGCAATTGCTACTCTCCTCCTTGTGAACCAACTTCTCCTTAGTCTTCTGTTTGGATCTGTGCACTGACTGGTAAATTGCATTCGACTCATGCTGCCGTCTTTAACCAGCTGGCTAGAGGAAGTAAGGATTTGACTTATGTGGCAAAGGATGGGAAGATTATCCCTTTCAGATCGGCAGACAGCTATAATCATAATTCTGTGAAAAAGGCAAGATGTTCCTTTAGTCAGTTAGACCCCTTCTTTTTACCCCAGGCCACTTCTCCAGAGGCACTCCTGGGCTCCATGGTTCACCCTTAGTTCCAACTCCTACACACTGTAAGCACAGCTGTTATGCACAGACATTACCAGCAATTTTAGCTCGTCTTAATATCAACTTGTCAGAATTCCAGTAGTAAATGAAATAAAATTTTTGCTATTCTATCCTTAGAACATTTTTTCTTTTGTGACAATTGTTTCCAATAGAAAAAAAAATTAGAAAAACAATGAACCCTAAAAGAATGTAGTATTCTAATCGTTATTTAATTCATAGTAGAATCACTATAATATATTAATAAAATAATGTTTTTTTTCTCAGAAGAAAGACATATCCATTTTTAGATATCTTTTCCCTGGATTGTTCTTGTTTACTTTTTGATTGCAAGGCACATCTAATGTAAATTATGAGAAAGAATTCTACAAGCTGCATAATTGCCCCAATGTGCTCACTCTGGACCTCATCCGCCTACATTTATGCCTTGTTTTAAGCAGATTCCATGTATAATAAATTCTATGACTTAAAAAAAACGATTTGCTATTGAGTCTCTTACTTAGCTGTCCAAAAATTTAAAACTTATTCTATTTACATATACTAGCTAACACTTGTTTAGGCACAGAGTATAAAGAAACACATACTTGTCATGTACATGCAGAAACAAATCAGAAGATTTTATTTCCATGAGGCATTTCAAAGCCTATAAAGAGTATAATATGACATAATAAATAGCACATCCATCATTCAAATTTACAGATCTTAACATTTTGTCATGTTTGATCCAGAAATATTTACCCAATAAATAAAAATTACAGCTGTTTATATACTCCTCTCCATCCCTAAGAGAGAACCTCTAGCCTGAACTGGTTCTGTCTCATTCCTGTGATTTTTTAAAAATCCTGGATGCAACTTCAAAGTCATCTATTTCATGATAATTACCTCAGATTAAAAAAAAAAAACTCTAAAGTTAGCGGGAACTGGAAGGACGGAAGCTGAAACAGCTTCCAGAAATCCCTGAGAATTGGTAAGTCAATTCCAGACAGACTGGAAGTCTGTCAGGGAGATAAGCACAAAGCGAGATCTTCACCCAGCTCTACCATGAACCAACTGGCTGTGGGAAGAGGCACAACACAGGTAGCCTGTCTATTTGTGGAGCAGTTCACCGGAAGAGCTTGCTGTGTATTCGTTTGTTTGGGATTTTGGGGGGAGTGCAATTGGCACACAATGTTATGTGAGTTTCAAGTGTACAAATTGGTGATTTCATAAGCACAGCTACCATCTGCCCTGTTACGTCACTGTTACAGTACCATGGGCTGTAGTCCTTATGCTCTGCCTTTTGTTCGCGTGACTCACTCACTCCAGAACTGGAAGCCTCTATCTCCTTCTCCCCTTCACCCATTTTTCTGAGCTCCTCATCCCCCTTCCCTATGGCAGCTGTCAGTTTTTTCTCTGTATTTATAGGTCTGATTCTGCTTTCAGTTTGTTTATATATGTGGGGTTTATATATTGCTTTTTAAAAATATTCCACTTATGAGTGGTATCATATCGTGTTTTGTCTTTATCAGTCTGACTTGTTTCATTCCACCTAATATCCTCCAGGTGCATCCATGATCCATGCTGTTGCAAATGGCACAATCCCATCCTTTGTCAAGGCTGAGTAATATTCCAGTGTGTGTGTGTGTGTGTGTGTGTGTGTGTGTGTGTGTGTGTGTGTGGACATCTTTCTCATACATTTGTCTGTTGATGGAAACTTAGTTTGCTTTCCTATCTTGGCTATTGTAAATAATGCTGCAATAAACATAGAGGTACAATACATCATTTCAAATTAGTGTCTCCAGAAGTATTTTGTTTGCTACAGAATTTTTTAATTCCAGCATAGTTAACATACAATTTTATATTGGTTTTAGGTGTACAATACAGTGATTCAACAATTTCATACATCACCCAAGTGCGCTCCTTAATTCCCATCACCTATGCACCCATCTACGGCAATACTAAATACTGCAGTAGTATTTTAGGAGTTAAACTGTACATGCCTGTTAACTGAGCCTTTTTCTTCTGTTTACCACAGTTCCTAAGTCTCCCTTTGTCTTACACCAACCCACTTTCTTATTTGAGCTCAATTCCTCCTAGTTAACCCATTTTAGTTAGGTTTCTGCTAATCAAATTACTTATATTCTGTGGGCCTTAGTAAGTTGAATCCAATGAGTTCCTCGGTCACAGTATCTTGAGAACTATATACAGAGGGTCCACCTTCTATACCACCATTTCTCCAGTACTCATTGTAGTCTTTGACATGGATAAATCGATAAATGATGAATGAAAATGATATATTTTCCCTCAAAAAAATCTCAATCCAAGGAAGTAAAATTTAACACGCTAAATTACTTGCATTCCTTGAATAGGCTATTCTATTGATAAATAATTGGTTTGAAAACCAATGATCCTTGGGTTGACAGTGGTCTTTGGGATAGTCCTTTGGGAAATTATGACTAAATCTTTACATATGCACGGAAGTGAGTGTGTCTTCAGAAGCCTCTAGTTCCATGTACAAAATAAGTAAATAGAAATTATTTCATATTATGCCCATTTTTATAAAGTATATAATGAGTACACTTGAGCAATATTCCTAGCATAAGGCATAGTAGCTGTCTTTATATACTTAAACATTTCTGAGAATTTTGTAATAAGGGGAAATATTTTTAAATGAAAACAAATGTTCTCAAATTCAGTCTTTAATGAGACATGAGGAGTCCATAACATTTATTATTATTAAACTTATTTTTGTTCCCTTCCAAATCTGTCATTAAACTCTAGCGGAAGCATTTTATTCCTAGCAGCTTCAGATGATATTTTCCCACCCCAGCTCCAAAATTTCCTCATATTCTAGTATTTCCCAGCATTTCCTTCTACTATGGCAGCAATTCTCAAGCTTCAGAGTATAATTAACTAAAAGGCAGACTAGGGGCACCTGGGTGGCTCAGTTGGTTAAGTGACCGACTTCGGCTCAGGTCATGATCTCATGGTCTGTGAGTTCAAGCCCCGCATCAGGCTCTGTGCTGATGGCTCAGAGCCTGGAGCCTGCTTTGGATTCTGTGTCTACCTCTCTCTCTGCCCTTCCCCTGCTCATACTCTGTCTCTATGTCTCTCAAAAATAAATAAACGTTAAAAAAAATTTATAAAAAAAAAACTAAAAGGCAGACTAAAACACAGATCGCAGGATCATAGCCTGAGAGGTCCTTACTCAGTAGGTCTGGCGTGTAGCCCAAGACAATAGAGACTGACTACATTTTTGATATCCACTTAGGACAGCTTTCAAACCCCATCAATCTTTTTACTCCTTCTGCTCTACATCTAGACAAGCTGTTGAATGTTTAGAAAGCCTGCGTGCCCCCTCCTTTGGTACTGGTGGGAAGTGCAATGAAGCAACACCAATTGCAATCACACCCCCTAACCACTGTAAGAACTCATGCCAGTCTCCTTTGCCTGTTTCCAAAACCATTTTTGAATCAGCTTGAGAGCCTACCATGATCTCAAAAATACTATCGTGTGAGTTAATAAACTTTTCAAATGTTCTGTGTGTATGTGTGTCAGGGGGATCCATCATTCATGTAAATAAACAAACAAAATTTGGGTTGGAGACTCCAACCCATATCTGTAAGGTGATCGTGACACCCAAGCATTTAAATTTCTAGAAAATTTCCAAGATATAGTTATGCCACTGGCCCAGGGCCCACCTTTCAGAACTATTGTGCTAAGGAGTCACACCCGTTTACAATTGGCCCATTCTGTAGAGTGCATCTAAATCTCTCTTCTCTTTCAGAAACCTTCTGTTCCATTTCATTCTGTAATTATTTCCTTACTAGTATCCTGTATTCCTAACTAAAGTTCAATCTCATGATGAGTAGATACCATATGTCATTTTTTTTAATTTGCTTTACCTCATAGTAAAATACTAGATTAATAGAATTATTCACTTGTTTCTTCATTCCATGTAGGTACTAAGATTAGTGAAGAATACAGAGATTTAAAAATCATGCCCCTAGTTCCACTGTGTGTACACACACACACACACACACACACAATAATTATAATCTAACCATTGCATTCGATATGTTATACAAGCTCATCTAATTTTTTGCTGAATTTCTGCAAGTATATTGTTTTCAGCCCATTTTACAGATGAGTACTTGGGGAATCAAGACTTTAAGTGGAAGATACAGTAGGTAAACCCAGATCTTGTGACATCAATTCCTTTTCTTCAGTTATATTTCATACTATAGTCAGAATATACTAGGGCAGAGGAATAGACTTATCATATAAAAAGGTAAGTAAATAATTTTTATAAATCAGATTTGTGGTAGAGAATAGTAGGAAATAAGGAGGGTTTTTTTTTCCTCTTTTAAAGTTACTGTAAATTCACAGAATGTGGCAAAAATCATGCAGAAAGATCCCATGTATATTGGGAGTCATTTGGGGCTCACAAGTTGAGACCCTTTCCTGTGTGGAAAAGGTGGTTGAAGCAAAGTTGCATCTTGGGGACGGGTTGCACAAATTGATAGCAGTTATGAGCTGGCTGGATATGGGTGTGATTTGTGTAAACATTAGGCTCCTATTATGTAAATTCACTCATTCACAAGCAAAGGACAAGCATTGGAGATTCTGTCCTTGCAGGATGGGTTGTACCTCCTCCATTGTAGTTGGAAGAACAGGCAGAATGACTCCTGGTCTGTTTATAGATAATTAACATAGGCAGGCCTAGGTAACTTCCTGTTCTCTCCCCCTGCCTTAAATTTATATGCTAATTAACTTGAAAACAACTTGCAAGATTGAGGAAATCATGGCTTTGCTGATAAAAACACATTATTGTTCAAACTATGCTTACTGATGGGATGTCACTCATTGCCGTAATGTCACTCACTACCTTTAAATAAAGACACTGAGACTGGCAGGGCAGAGAGAGAGAGATGCCAGACTAGCCAGAGATGCCTGCTTGGTGATCAGATCACATCTTGTGCCTCTCTCGTTCCTTTTGCCTAACAGTCCATTCTTTGGGGACCCCCTGGACTCAGCCAGACCTGGACTCTGGCACATGTACCCTTAACCACGTTTCTCCCAACAAGAACAAATTTGTTACTGTAGTTCAATAACAAATTCGAGAAACTGACATCAACAAAGCACAGGGAACCTTTACAAGACCACCCCAGTTTTACAAGTATTCATTTGCGATTGTGTGTACGAATGTTTGTGCGTATGTGGGTCTATGCAGCTTGGTCACATGTGTAGACTCATGAAACCACTACCAGGATAAAACTGTTACATTGCCACAAAGAACTCTTGTGTTACCTTTCATAGTTACGCTGGCGCTGGTGCTCAGAGTGGCTCTGTCATTTTGCAATCTCATCAGCAGGGTATGAGAGATCCATCCAAATTCTCTGCATACTTTCCAGCATTTGATATCATCACTATATTATTACCCAATGTAATATATGTGTAGTGTATATAGTTCCTTATGGTTTTCATTTTCATTGGCCTAATCATTAATAATTTTAAATATATTTCCATGTGCTCATCTGTCATTTATTTATTCTCTTTGGTGAAATATCTGTTCACTTGTTTTGCCCATTTTCTTTTCGATTGTTTCTTAATGTCAAGTTTTGACGTTTTTAAAAAAATGTATATATTCAGGATAGGATTCGTTTGTCATATATGCTGTTTGCCGATAATTTCTTCCAGTCTGTGACTTGTCTTCTCAGCTTCTTAGGTGGATCTTTGGCAAAGCAAGGATTTTAAGTTTTTATTAAGTCCAATTTATTTTTTTTCCTCTATAGATCATGCTTTCTGTTTCACATGTAAGAACCGTTCACGAAGTTCTAGGTGTCTAAGATTTTCTCCTGGTTTCTTCTAAATGGCTTATAATTTTACATTTTGCATTTAAATCCATGATCTATTTCAAATGATTATTCTGTAATGTTTGAAGTTATTTTTGTTGAGGTTAATTGTTCAGCCTTTGGATGTCCAATTAGTCCAACACCATTTCTTTCTTTCCTCCTTCCCTCCCTCCTTGCTTTCTTGCTTCCTTCCTTTTAAATATTGTGTTTTTTAAGTAAAATTGACATATAATATCCTATTAATAGCAATTCAGTATTTTTACACCTTACAAAACTGATCCCCACTTAAGTCTAGTTTAATCACTCTACAGTTATCATAATATAATTGTAATATAATTGAAATATTATAATAAAATAATTGTATAAAATATAAGAACATATAATAAAAATATTTTTGCATATGTATTTCATATATTTTACATATATGTTTTTCATTATATTCTTTAGGTCTATCCGTGTTGTCACAAATAACAAGATTTTTTTTTCTGAGGCTGAATAATATTGCATTTTAATATATCACATCTTCATTATCCATTCATCTATTAACGGGCACTTAGGTTACTCCCATATCTTGGCTGTTGTAAATAATGCAGCGAACATACAATTACATATATCTTTTGAAATTGGTGGGTTTTTTTTTTTTCAATTTCCTTGGGATAACGATCCAGAGGTGAAATTGCTGTATTGTATAATAGCTCTATTTTTAATTTTTCGAGCACGCACCATACTGCCTTCCATAGTGGATGAACCAATTTGTATTCCCACAATAGTGCATGAGGGTTCCTTTTTCTACACATCCTTGTCAACACTCATTTCTGGTCTTTTTGATAATAGCCATTTTAACAGGTGTGAGGTGATATCTCACCTTGGTTTTGATTTGCATTTTCCTGATGATTACTAATGTTGAGCATCTTTTCAAATGCTTGTTAGCCATCTGTGTGTCATTGGAAAAATGTCTATTCCTGTCTGCTCCTCAAATATAAACAGGTTGTTTTTTACATAAAGTTGTAGAAGTTCTTTATATATTTTAGATATTACCCCTTATTGGGTGTATTATTTGCAAATATCTTCTCTTATTCAGTAGGTTGCCATTTTGTTTTGTTGATGGTTTCCTTTGCCTGCAAAGGTTTTTTACTTCAACGTAATCCCTTTTGTTTAACTTTTGCTGCCCTTGCCTGAGGACACCAGTCCACAAAAGCTTACAAAATACTCACCACCTATATTTTCTTTTAGGAGTTTTATGGTTTTGAGTCTTACTTTCAAGTCTGCAGTCCATTTTAAATTTACTTTTGTGCATGGTATGAGTTAGTCGGTATAGTTTCATTCTTTTGTACGAAGCTGTCTTTTTTTCCCCAACACCATTTACTGAAGAGATTGTCATTCCCCATTGTATATTTTTGCCTTCTTTGTTTTAGATTAATTGACTGCATATATGTAAGTTTATTTCTGGGCTCTCTGGCTTATTCCATTGATCTATGTGTCTGGGTTTGTTTTGTTTTTGTTTTTGTTTTCGTTTTGTTTGCTAGTGCCATACTGTTTTGATTACTAGAACTTTGTAGTATAGTTTGAAATCAGGGAGCATGATACCTCCAGCTTATTCTTCTTTTTCAAGATTGCCTTAGCTATTTGAGTATTTTGTGGGTTTATACAAATTTTAGGATTCTTTATGGTAGTTCTGTGAAAATCCAGCATCATTTTTTTGAAAAAATATTCTTCCTGCATTTGATTGCCTTTGCACTTTTGTCAAAAGTCAGTTGTCGATATTTCTGTGGGGTTATTTCTGGGTTCTATATTCTCTTGCAATGATTTGTTTATTCCCACTACTAATACCACCGTCTTTATTACTGTAGTTACATGGCAAGGCTTGACATCAGGTAGGGTGTTTCTACTCTAATTTTCCCACATATTCCCCAAAATTTCCACATTCTTTTTTCTTGTTCAAAACTGTTTTAGCTATTCATTTTAGAATAAAATTGCTTATATCTACAAAAAATCTTGCTGAAATGTTGTTAGAAATTGAATTTGAATTGAGTATACATCAAGTTGATCACGAATCATTTTAGGTAGATTTAACATATTCATGAGTCTTCCAACCCATGAACACACTATGTCTCTCCATTTTTTTAAATCAATTTTTTAAATTTAATAATTATTTTTTAGTTTCTACCATACAGATCCTATGTATTCTGTTAACCTTTACCTAAGTATTCCATTTTGGGGGTCCAATTGTAAATGATTTTGTGCTTTTAATATAGAAATGTAATGGACTTATTTTTCTCTGCCAAACACTGATCATTTGTATTGCTGTAGACAAGAATTATTTACATTGCCATCAGCTTTGCACGACTTAATGTTTGTCACGACAGCATCGTTAAAAGGAGTCATCGCTAGAAGCACAGAGGTGCACGTCATATTATTTTTTTAATAAATTTTATTTTATTTTACTTATTATTTCATCATTGTTAGTGTCCCTTTACTTCCCATTCCCCATCTCTTCCATCTCTCTACCCACCTCCCCTCTTGTAACCATCAGTTTGTTCTCTGTAGTCGAGAGTCTATTTCTTGGTTTGCCTCTCTCTCTCTTTTATTCCCTCTGCTTGTTTGTTTTGTTTCTTAAATGTCACATGTGAATGACATCATATGGTATATTCGTCTTTCTCTGACTGATTTCACTTAGCATTATACTCTTGAGCTCTATCCATGTCGTTGCAAATGGCAGGATTTCATTCTTTTTTGTGGCTGAATAATATTCCTTTATATATATACACCACACCTTCTTTAGCCATTCATCTGTTGATGGACACTTAGGCTGCTTCCATAGTTCGAGTGTTATAAATAATGTTGCAATAAACGCAGGGGTGCATGTATCTGTTTGAATTAGTGTTCTTGTATTTTGGGGGTAAATACCCAGTAGTGCAATTCCTGGATCATAGGGTAGTTAATATTAATTAATGGAATGGAATATTAAGTACTACCCATAGTAGCGTCTGGAAGTACATATCAAACACAATAAAGTTAATAAATAGTCTCACTTAAATTAAGAACAAATTTTGCTATCAAATGGATTATTCTGAATTTTGCTTTTCAGAGCTTTATAGATTCTGCAAGTGTAGGAAAGGGTTTATGTACCTCTAAGGGCTATCTCATGCTATAAATATTTCGTTTATTTTTAAATGTTCTTATTTTGTTATACATTTAAATATTTAGATCACTTATTTGTACTTGACTTTTATAATGACTAAGATTTTAATGAAGATCACAGAGTAGATTGTTTTGTATTCTTTGAGATGAAATAATCAAACATTAGTGCTTGGTTAAACAATTCAACATCAGAAATCATGACCTCCCATATCCTTAGGGAGAGACCTATCTTAGCAGTGAGCAACGCAGCTGTACACACTTGTAATTCAAAGGCACTGAGGCAAAAACTGTCAAAACATTACTAAAATTGACAAGGATATATGGTTCATTAGTCTAGGAACTGATGCGTTATAAGCCAGTCAGTGATCAGCTTAATAATTTGAATAAAGTTGCATGTTTATGGAAAGAACTGTACTAGCTATTATAATTAATTTTCAAATCATGCTTGGAAGAGAAGTACCTTCAATTTTGGGCATTTATCAGCAGGTCAAATCTAATGCCTATCAGAGCAAAATAATCAATAATAAAATTTAAAATACTGTTGTTTTAACTGAAGATGTCTTACTATTTTCTCAGTATTGATTTTTAAGCCTTACCTGTGTCAAAAATCCAACTCTTTGTTCACTAACATAGAATTAACTTAGAAATGATTCCACATTCAGAATAGCTAAATGAGACCAAAAAAAAAAGTTTCACCTGTAGTTGGTAATATGTTGCATCTCCAAGAGTTATTTTTTCTGACTTACTAAATTCAATCATGCATGCAAAATATTTTTATTATTTACAGTTGACATCGTTATTCTAACAATGATTGTTCTAAAGTTCCTTACCCAGTAAAGATTCTGTATAAGAAATCACTTGTAGTTCTTCGTTTCATTTTTAACATGATAATTATATGGTTGTGTGGGAAGGACTGTACGTGTGTGAATAAAATGGAACTTACTGGTACAGAAAGTTTTACCTGGAGGTGGAGTGCTAACATAAACCTAAAGTGTGTGCAAATGTCTCAGAGGTTGGACAGTTGGTAGTGAAAATAGATACTACATCAGTATCTATTGGAAAAAATGATAAGGCTCTTTGATAAAACTATTGCCTTTAGTAACACAGAAAGTAGACCATGTTCCTACCAACCCTACTATTTGCTCTAGGGACACATATTAACCAAATTTACAATGTGATCATTGCTTTAGAAAAATTCTACAAGGGGCGGGGGATGAAGTCAAACAAGAATTACATGACTTGACAGAAATGGAAGGAGAAACAGTACCATTAAAAGAAACTTTGCAGCTGTTTTTTTTTTCATTTTGTCATATTTTCATCGTCATTGAATTCAAGAAGAAAGAGATGCGTATAGCATAAAGACCAATATGTACAATCTTTTCTAAGCTCAAAAATTATGACAAGAAGAGAAGTTTGGCTGTGATTATTTGCAGAAGAGATTTGGATGAAGAAAAGAAAAGAAAAACAGAAACTGATTACATTTTTAGGGTATTTGAATGTCAAAAGAAATATAAGACCTGCCTTAAAAAAAACTTCTGTTACTGCCTCTTAAGCAATCCCAGCCTCTGAAACTATACCAGCAGAATGCAGACTGTGAAAGCTATGGTTTGCTGAGCTACTTTTGATCATAAAGACTAGAACAATATTCTAACAGAAGGACGTAGAGGGAACCAGAATATATTGATGAAATTATGGAGCAGAACACAGTCACTTCAGACCAAGACTCTATCTCTAGATTGTTTCATGGGAGAAAAATAAACTCTTGACTAAGCCAATATTCTTTAGCGGGGGCTCTTCTTCTTACAGTTCAAATCATGTACCCTAAAAGTGCAAAATGAAACAACTGCTAGATTGTGTTAACTAATCTGTTTAAAATGACATGAGCATTATAAAGCAAATAGATTGAAACGAGAGGAAAGAATAGTAATTAACTGAAGCAGGAACATTTGCTCCTAACAAAATAGGATGGATTGTGGCAGATGAACGCTTCCACAGGTAAACTAAAAATTTAAGTAAATGAAAGAAAGAATGAATGAGGCATTTGAGAGCTGCAGAGTCAGCCCAACTTGAAATGACAAGATCACACAGTAGGGAGAACCATTGCGTGTGAAGTACTTACTGCTTCCGAGTGCTAGGCAAGAGGCTGAGAAACTGACTCACTGATAAAAGAGGTAAAAATCTGACTGTAAACACCAGCAGAGTTTTTGGGAATTTTGTTAGTATAATTTTTCAAAAATTAGAGAGTTGACCAGTTAGAAACTCTGAAAATTGAAACTTATATTCAACCTGTTTTCTCATTACGACATTTATAAAATTCAAAGGCTCTTCAGAACAAGAGACTCAGAAATTGGAGACGTCTTTGAAAAGCACAACAGAGACTTGTTTCTGCCTAGGATGTAGAAAGCTGAAAAGAATATCACTCATTCTGAAAATACCAGATAATCTACAGAACCATGGCTTTTCTTGAACCTTTTAGAGAACTCAGGTCACAAGCCAAATAATCTAAAATCTAAAGAAAGTCAGGAGGGGCGCCTGGGTGGCTCAGTCAGTTGGGCGGTTGACTACGGCTCAGGTCATGATCTCGCAGTCTGTGAGTTCAAGCCCCGCATCAGGCTCTGTGCTCATGGCTCAGAGCCTGGAGCCTGCTTCGGATTCTGTGTCTCCCTCTCTCTCTGCCCTTCTCCTGCTCACGCTCTGTCTCTATGTCTCTCAAAAAAAAATAAAAACGTTAAAAAAAATAAAAAAAAATAAAAAAAGAAATGAGCTGCCGAGAAGAGAAAGAGCATGACACTAGATCACCTGTATTGGGACCCGGGTGAAAAGATCAGCCAGAGATACAAGTGAGTGAGAAGTCAGGTTAAGATTTTAACTAATTGCTAAGATCTGGGTATTGGCTAGCAGGGGAATATAAATCCCAAGGAGTCACAGATACAAGCTTGGGAAATTGGACCAATTACAGGCTCTTCTCCATGGACCTCTATCAGGCACTCACAATAAAGCTCATGGTCAAGACATGGTACAGTCCTGGAGAAAAGGAAGGGCTAGAGCTGTAGCAGAGATACAAACTCTAACTCAGATTTTTCTCTCCTGTGTAACAACTGATTAGGTCCTAAGAGGAAAGCCAGCAGAAAATGTTGCCCTCATGGGACAGGTGAATACCCCTTGTAGCTAGGGAGTGGAAAAAAAGAATCAAACCCTTTGCCCGTGAAGGAAGAATAGGAGTAATTCTGAGCCCAGACCATGAGAGGTCTTTAACTGCTGGTACTGGGACAGATGACATCCTTGAAAAAGGTCCATACCTAAGACTCTGGTGTACAGACCCAGCCCAAGACTAAGGTTGTTCTGGGACAACAGAAAACACTCCCTGACCAAACACCAGCCTGCCAAATATTGAGTAAAAGGCAATAGTGGTCTACTGCTCTGTGAGGGCAAAAATGTGAGAGAGTCTCTCTCTAAGGCATAAGAGCAGAGAAAGGGACTAAATATGACACATTGGGAAAAAACCTTCCCCTTAAGCACATGATATTCATGTAAGAAGTTGCACTGTTTAAGGACTGACAGTAATATAGCGGCATAAAAATCCAAACTCAGCTCAACTATTGACTATGTTGACTCAACTCTCCCTTCATATTAATGCATTAGCATAAGTAATATAACAATTTTCAGGTGTAAATACTATTTGCTTGATTTTGTTATCCTACATATGATATTCTGCACTGAGTCAAAAATTTAAAGACACACTTAAGAAAAAGGCAAGGAAAAATTATCCAATGTTAAAAGAGAAAGCAAATCCAAAGGCCTAAACTCAGATATGACAAAGATGTTGGATTGGAATGTTCTAAATAGCTGTAAGTAATAAGTAAAAGACTCTAGTACGAATAATGGCTAAAATAAATGATCAGATGGGGAATTTCAGCACGATACATTTAAAAACAAAAACAAATTAAAAATAAACATCTAAAATGTGATATTCAATTTATTGAAAAGCAACAGTAAATAAAAACCTTATCATGTATCAAAAAACAAACCAAGAATTGCAACAAATTTCTTGTCAGAAATTCTGCAACCTTGAAGACAATGGGAGGTATTTAAAAAATGTTTTTAATGTTTATTTAAGAGAGAGAGCATGAGTGGGGGAGGGATTGAGAGAGAGGGGGACAGAGGACCCAAAGCAGGCTCTTCACTGACAATAGAGAACCCAATATGGGGCTCGAATTCACAAACTGTGAGGTCATGACCTGAGCCAAAGCCTGATGATCAAGGGACTGAGCCACCCAGGTGCCCTGACGAAAGGACTTTTAAAGGCTAGAAGATAAAAACTGTCTTTCCCAAATTCAGTGCCTGTTGAAAATGGGTTTCAAAAAGAAGGAAAAATAAAATCATTTTAGATAAGAACTAGAGAACTTATTGCCAGGAGATCTGCACTTCAAGAAATTTTAAAAGAATTTTTTAGGCATACCAATATAACACCAGGAAAAATTGAATCTATATAAGCATATGAATAGATCTGGATAAATTTTAAATAATTGTAAATATAAAATGTTTTTTCTTCATTTTCGATTACTAAAATGGCTGTCTAAAGCCAAAAGAGTAGGAATATATTGTGAGATTATGGCATACGTAAATATAAAATGAGTAACAATAGCAAAAGAAGCCCATTCTTGAAAAATCCCTTAGCCAGCTAGGAATAGAAAGGGTATCAAAAATAACACACTGCTGCCCTGGTATCTAACGTGAAAGCCCGACTAGCCCTCCCCTCACATCACGCCCAAAGAAAGATACCATCATTTCTATACAACAACCTACAGAATATCTTTGCTGGTATACAAGGTAATTAAAAGAAACTAAAGTCATACATATTTGAAGAGAAGAAAGAGAACTGTCTCTATTCACATAAAACATGAACTTTTACATAAAAAGTCTCCAATAATCTACAGAATGCTTCTAGAACCAGTGACTTTGGCACTGCTTCAGTATACAAGGTCAATATTACTAGCAATGAACAACTAGGAATGTAAATAAAAATCAGTAGCTTTTACTGTAGCACCAATAATATGAACCACATCGATCCAAACTTTACAAAATGCATGCAAGATCAGTATGATGAAACTATAATCACTGTTGAAAGAAACTAGAGTTAAATTAATAGAAATTCTCAATATTTAGATGTAATTGGTAAGTGTATAAATTACACACAATCTCAAAATATCAGCAAGATATTTTGTAAAATTAATAAACTGAGCTAAAATGTATATGGAGGGGCCCCTGGGTGGCTCAATCAGTTAAGCGGGTCAGGATCATGATCATGGCTCAGATCATGATCTTGAGGTTCGTAAGCTGGAGCCCTGCATCTGGCTCTCTGTTGTCAGCGTAGAGCCTGCTTCTGATCCTTTGTTCTCCTCCTATCTCTGCCCCTTCCTTGCTCTCTCCCTCCCTCCCTCACAAATAAATAAACATTAAAAAATAAAATGTATATGGAAAGACAAAGGAAATATAAGAGCCCGAACAATTTTTAAAAATAACAAAATTGAAAGATTCACAGTACTTGATTTCAAAACATACAATAAAGCCACAATAATCAAGAGGTCCTAGTATTGGCATAACAACCAACAAATAAATCAATGGAACAGAATAGAAAGCCCAGAAATAGGCCCACCCTTATAGAGTCAGATAATTTTTTTTTAAGGCTACAGAAAATCCAATAGGAAAGAGATACTTTCAACAAATGGTGTTGGAATAAGTAGATACACATATGGGGTGTGAGGGGAAAGGCTTTGACTTTCACATTATATGCAAAAATTAACTTCGGATACACCATAGATCAAAACGTACAAGCAACAATTATAATGCTTCTGGAAGAAAACATATGACAATATTTTGTGACTTCGGGTAGGCAAGGTTTTCTCAGGACATAAAACACAATACCCAGAAAACAAGCCTAGAAATCAAAACAAGACCAAAACAAAACAAATAATAGATGTAGCTTTTCAATTTCTAAAGGCAATATTATTGAACTACTTTTAAAAATGAATAGCTTAACTGAACAGTGAAAAGGAATATTTTCTTGATTTTAATTTTCTAATCACTTAATTTGGGTAAACTAACTCAGAATTTTCCAGTGTGGTCTTTAAACCAATTATAAGCTACATGACTCAGTTCCCTGGGTCCAGGACAGTACTTCGGAAACAATCTCAGATGATTCATCCAGGAAATCTGTGCTGTAGCTAGATAGGGGATTCCTATTACATATTAATTTGAAATTATTTTAGATTAGATCCACGTTCTGCACATGAGTTGAATTTACCCTATCTGATTGCTTCAGCAAAACTGTGAGATTCACCTTAGAATGTAGTTGTTGCTTACATCTGTTCTCCTACTTTTGTATTAATTATAATTTCTTCCCTTATTTCTATGGCATACAGTGCCCTAACTCTCTAAGTCTTTAGCCCCATAACCCTATCTCCTTCAAGTAATCTCTTATTCCTTCTTTTGGAAATGCTCCTTGGGTTGTACTACAGATTAAAGAATAAATATTAATGCCAGTATTGACCTTAACAGTAATTCCAAATATGTTCATTTTTATCTATTGTACAAGAAAAAAAATCCAAATGTTTGTTCTCCATGGATAGCTCTGCACAGTGCCTGGAGGAGAACCCTGTCAGAACAATCACTTCTCACACTCGGTTCATATTTCTGCCTACATCATCATAAGCATTCAATATTGTTTGTCCAATGAAAGAAATACTGATTGTGGGAATAATGGTAACAGACTTGTATAAATCTGACCATTTACAAAGTAATTCCATGTTTATCTCAGGCTCTCCCAAGAAGCCTAGGGTTGAAAGAAATCATTATTTATAGATGAAGAAACTGAGTTATGGAAAAATTAAGAATTGGAATGGATATCAACTCATTCCTGCCACCTGCTATTTGAGTGGGTCACTTGACAGGTAGAAGTGAGGCTTAATATTTGGAGCTACAGCTCTTCCAATAATCTGTGCTGCAACCTGGGCTTTTTTGATGAATTTTCTCCTTCAGAGCTACCCTTGATGTGTTATGTGAGTTCATTTATAAAGAGTATTAGAGAGGGGCGCCTGCGTGGCTCAGTTGGTTAAGCGGCCGACTTCAGCTCAGGTCATGATCTTACAGTCTGTGAGTTCGAGCCCCGCATCGGGCTCTGTGCTGATGGCTCAGAGACTGGAGCCTGCTTCGGATTCTGTGTCTGCCTCTCTCTCTGCCCTTCTCCTGCTCATGCTCTGTCTCTCTGTATCTCAAAAATAAATAAAAACGTTAAAAACATTAAAAAAAAAAGAGTATTAGAGAAAGACAAACAAATATTTTTATCCATTAGCACATTCGTGAAGAACCTTCAGGGAAATGAAAAGTCATCATATGAGGCAGACTGGGAAGGGCAATGAGTATTACAATATTTTTCTTGCACTTTATTAACAAATATTAAATTTCAATATTAGAATGGTTTGCTTGGTCTCCAGCTTTTCAATCATGGTCTTAATTAGTGCTGAATATGACCAGTATCTTTGTCTAAAAGCAAACACAAAGACTCTTCTGGTAAAACAACAGTATCATAGAAAGGATGCTCAGAGACTCACTGTGATATTAACAACACATGGCAAGAAAACAGAGTCTTCTGGAACTCAACTGTACAAAATAAACATATCCACATTTGTAACTACAGTCATGCATGCAGGTAGTTACCCAAGGATATAGAAATCATACCAGACCTCCTCTTCTCTGGAAATACAACAAATTAAGAAGCATTTGTTACCCTTAACCTTGTAGCTATGGAATTTGATTTTAAGTATCCTCATGCCTTGTAGGATGGATTTTGTTTTTAAGATCATTTTAATCCTGGGATCTTTATCTGTTGCTCTTGTACAAGGGACGGCAGCTTCCAATCTTAGAGTGAACTAAACACCTTACATCAAAGGACAGGTGTTTCCACTTCCCTGTTAATGACTCTCTAAGTGTGGATCATGATGATCCTTATCAGTCATTACTAAATTTACTTCACAGAAATTAAGAATTAAATTACAGTTTCAAGGCTCATTAGGTCTTGTTAAATTTGTTGAATTGCCCACATGTGTATGTCTTGTCCTCCATGGGATATCTGTAAAGCAGGTGTTTCAATTCATTTTAAGTTGGTTGCATTCTATTCTGCCCAAAGATTATATTATACAATTGTGTTTGAAATTCCAGGTTGGGTTCTTATATTTGAAGATCAGACTTCAAATAGTCATATTTGACTATCAAGTTTAGCATAAAGAGGAATAATATGGAAATGGTCTCTTCTGGGAGCTTTTAAAAAGGAGTATTGAATGTGAAATTCAAGGGCAGAGTAGGGAGCATATTCCAAATTTTATGTCTTTCTCACTTGTCTCAATATTGTGATGCCAAATAATTCCAAATACAAGTGCAAGTGGAAAAATCTTTTACATTTTTATCCATGCCTATGGGGATGTGTCTTCCAGTGCACTCAAAGTACAACTTATTTCTCTTTGTTTGAATGCAGGGTATATTAAATCAGTTAAAAATTACTGCTGCTGTAGAAGTCCTCCCTCCCCCCCCATTGTCTGTATACACTCTGGCGAGAGAAAATGCCCCAGACAATGTCACCTTCAATTGAATGTTCTCTGGTGAAAACTTAAACCAAATCAAACAAACTGTATATTTTGGGGTGCAAAAAAGAACTAGATTCGGAAGCAGTTCAAATAACTGTCTGGGCTTTTTAAATAAGCAAATATATATACTTGTAAATCAGCCACTTTAATATGATTAGAGAATTACATACTATTTGGAAGATCACCTAATATACATAATCTGTTATCTCATAATACCATGAGATGCTGTAGTTTGTGTTAAATTTACGTTGGAATTTTAGAAACACAATGAAGGCTCATATCAGATGTCTTACAGAGGTATCTTGAGGCAATGCGATGTCACAAAAATGGAGAAGATACTGAAAATGGATTTCAGCTTCTTTAATCCCGGTTTAGTTTCTTGTCCACCAGATACCAGTGCCTGCATTTAAGAATGAGAAGAAATACCTTCCCCGACATTGATGATATTGACGGTCGCAGCAGCAGTAGTAGTAGTAGTAATACCTGAAGCCAGTAGCAACTATAAAATTACTTCTACTTCTTATCCCTATGGGCAGAGTGTCAGTAATTTTTCTTAGATCCATAAAACCAAAAATAGTTTGTGAAATAAATGAGGGTTTTTAATGGTCAAAAGCAAAGCCTGTAACAGATTTGCTCAAGAAGCCAGTGTTCTGCACCTCGTCTTTAATACTTGGGAAATAGACCAGCAGTATATTCTGTCATCCAGTGATACACCCGCACTCTCAAGGCAAATCAATATTCAAATCCTTGAAGAGTTTCCAAGAAAGGACTATGTACAGTGGTATCACTGAAACAAAGGCAACTGAGTCTCCTGAATTATATAGACCTTCTCAGGTAGACAATGACTAAAAGAAACACAAGAATGTGAATTCTTGATGCTTTCTCAATACAACCCTAAAAGACCAATATGGTAGAATAATTGTGATCTAGCAATTTATGAGCGAGTAATGGATAATAATTCAGAATATAGGCTTCAAAGTCAGACATCTCAATTGCAGATGTACCACTTTTCTCAATATTTCGGTTCTAAACATGTCCAAAAAACAGATACAGGTAAAAAGAGTTTTAACTTTGTGTGACCTTGAAGAACCTCCTACTCAACTGTAAAATTAAAAGGGACAATGTAGTGGTAAATAGGATTCCTTAAGAGGGAAAAATGGGATTGTGCTTATCACCTGCAGGCAATCAACATGCCACAGATTAAACACTCAAAAAACAGTAACTATTGTTATTATTATGGTTATTAATCTTAACTGTTAAGAGTTTCTTAGATCTTAGATCGGTGCCTGGGCTGCCCAGTCTGTTAAGCCTCAGGCTTTGGCTCAGATCAGGATCTCAAGGTTCATGGGTTTGAGCCCTGCTCTTGGCTCTGTGGTGACAGTTTGGAGCCAGGAGCCTGGTTTGGATTCTGTGTCTCCCTCCCTCTCTCTTTGCCACTTCTCTGCTCATGCTCTGTCTCTCTCTCTCTCTCTCAAAAATACATAAACATTAAAAAAATTTATTTTAAAGAGTTTCTTAGAGATACGGCCCATGTGCCATTTATTCTGCAAACTTTGTGTTGTAACAATAAATGTTATATAAATGGAATTTGGAACCATAAGGCCTCCGGTACAATTGTACTTAAAACATAGAAACAACATAAATGAGTGGACTCCACTGCACTTTTAGTAGGCATAAAGATAACTTTAAAAATTAGCATTTAAACATTTAAAGTACTGCCTAGAATGCTTCCATGTCTCAAGATGCTCTAAACATACCAAAAAATTCTTTCCAGAATCTTTGCTAATGTTTAGTGTCATGTCAGAAGGAAACTTTTTTTTTTATTTTTTTTAACGTTTATTTACTTTTGAGAGACAGAGAGACAGCATGAGCAGGGGAAGGGCAGAGAGAGAGGCAGACACAGAATCTGAAACAGGCTCCAGGTTCTGAGCCATCAGCACAGAGCCCGATGCAGGGCTCGAACTCACACACCGTAAGATCATGACCTGAGCTGAAGTCGGCCGCTCAACCGACTGAGCCACCCAGGCACCCCAGAAGGAAACTTTTTAATGGCAGTAATTCATAGCATAATTTTGCAAATGACAAAAAAAGGATTTCTGACTTCAGTTTGGCTAAAAATCATTGATTCGGAGGAGAATCCAGAATTTTCCAGAGACCAGCATATTTAAAGTGCCAGCCTGGCTTTTATTTTAATCCAGTGGATACATTTTCTCTGCAGTATTATTGTACCCTCTATTATTTTCTGTCCAAAGGCAGCAAAAGAAACCAAAATAGAAGCTTTATAAAATTAATAATTAAATATTGCCTTAAGATGCAATAATTTTGCTGATGAAACTTTTTTTCCCTTGAGGTCTGTTGAAATTCAAAACCCGTAATGAATTGAGATTACAGTACCTAATAATCAGGTTTTTTTTGTTGTTTTTTTTTATTTTAATTTAAAATAGTTTATTTTCAAATTGGTTTACATAAAACACCCAGTGTTCATCCCAACATGTGCCCTTTTAATAATCAGGTTTTAAAATATGCATTGGAATTCAGCTTATAACTCTCAAAAAAATTACCAAAGGATACATCATTTATAAAATATCATTATATGGTAGTCTATACATTCCAATACATTTTTAATTCTAAATTTTTCTACAGCTTTCCTTTTGCTCAGTGTTTTCCAAATATACATATAAAGATATCCAAAATAACAGAGAAGGTTAAGATTATATCAAAATAAATCACACTAGCAAGCCATTCAATAATTTAATATTACCTCATGTTGACTGGTGATGCATTTTTATTCATTATTTAAATATAGCTAATTCAAATAGAAATATAAGTTTATAAATACCATAATTAATGGAAGAACATAAAATCATGTGTAAATGTTTTAATATCCTCCATTTGTTCTTCATATAAATTAAATGATCTATTTCCTTCATTAGTTTTATAACATTGAAGTCCTTCTCATATGGAAATCACACAAGTTAACTCCCTTTTTACAAAACAAAGTAAAAGATGCTTGTATTTCTATAAAAGAATAAACAATATTACCAGTTAAATTGTGTTTAAAAGGGTATGTTTTTCTAATAATTTAATTATTTTGCATTATAAAGCATCCACGAACCTCTATGTTTGAATAAATATATCAGATTAAATCACCTACTGCCTGCTGTGTACCTTTAAAAAAATAGTTACATCGTCCCACTTTATTATTCTCCACAAGCAATAGAAGTTCATGCTCCAAATAAATAATACACTGGTATAAGCATAACAACACAGATCTGTTCTAAATATCTCCATTTATCTGTTAAAGCCCTGACTATATAAATGTTTTCACCATAATATTTTAGGGAACTTTTCAGATAAACTTTAAACAAGGACACAAACCTACAATCGGCTCTATTTGCACAAGTTTTAGTTTGTCTTTAACCTCTTTAATATTTATTTTAATTTTCCTTGGCTATTTTTTAAACCAATTTTAAAATTATTCCTACTGTTTTGTGATGTCCTTGTTAAGAATTTCAAAATATGTTACAATTTTCTTTACTTTATCTAGATTAATTGGACCACAACTTTCCTCCCTGGGAAGCCTCCTTTGAAGACCATTACAAAGTGAATGTGAGTCTGTGGGGAGCTGTTCTGTCACTTAGGTTTAGTTGATGGCACCTGATGGAGTAAACGTGCCAAGGTTACTAGTTAATGGTGTCAAGACATTGATTTAAAATATAAATCCCTTTGTAGTTTAGACTCTAACCATTTAAAAAATTTTTAACATTTTTATTTATTTTTGAGAGACAGAGGGCCAGCAGGGGAGGGACAGAGAGAGAGAGAGAGACAGAATCCGAAGCAGGGCTCCGGGCTCTGAGCTGTCATCACAAAGACCCACATGGGGCTCGAGCCCACAGACCATGAGATCATGTGTGACCGCAGCTGAAGTCAGTCATTTAACCAACTGAGCCACCTAGGCACCTCTAGATTGTAACCATTTTAGAGAACACTTCCTAAAATTCCAGTCAAGAAAATAGCAATCCGCGTCACTTTTTCCTGGGATTCTGCGATTTCATCTGGAGAGGTCTTATACAGAATATGATTTGCTCCAATGCTGACAAATTTCTGGGTATTGAGTGAATGGACTAATTAAGTCTCATGGGCTTTCACTTCCTGAGGGCGGTAGGTGAGAATGGAATGGGACCATCACTCTACTCTTCTTCACATCAAAACTACAAAAACAACCAAACCAAAATCTCAGTATACTGTTTGGCAATAATTCGGGTTTTGTTCTTACAAAACCTATGACAATGAACAGATTTGGAATTGTTGTCAACATATATTTTTGACATAATATTAAATGTTAATATCATTGGAAACTCCAATTTCTTAGGAGAAAGTTTGGGAACTGCTTCTACCTCCCCTTCATTCCCTATTCAACTATCCTTTTATTTTTTAGTTTACCCTCGAAACTAAAGCTGACCGTCTACTGTTGTTTTCTATTCTATTCAAGTGTTTAGCTAGCCAATATAACCTGTTAAGACATTGAATTTCCTAGCAGTGATTCAGTAGCTGCCACGGTAATCAGCATGGGAACACCTAAATGCTATAGATGGCTTCCTATTGATTGCTATAAAAACACACAAATAAAATGTGAACTCTAAAAATCTATTTACAGCCGTAGACGCCGTCCTTAAGTACAGTTTGCTGATTTTCAGCTGCCTTTGCTTGAGCGACTCTGTTCTTTCAAGGACATCCGTTACACGGCAACATTATACTAAAGCCTACAATTACAGGGTGTTCAGGAAACACCTATCCTTTAATTTAAAAAATAAATAAAAAACACTTCCTTGATGATAAACTAATAGATTCACTTGACCAGTCTTTATATCCAGGTTATATTCCACTGCATAGTCAATGTTCATATGATAAATCCACCATTTTGAGGACACCGTGGCAAACTGAAAAAAACCACTGGAGTGATAGGTCTTAAACTGAATCCCTCTTCTGACCCTTGAGTCTCAGTTTTTCTTATCCATAACATGGAAATGCTAGTCTTTCCATTCCTAGAAGTACAACATTTAGAGAGTCTCAGAATTCTATGACGGCTTAAAGTTTATTTTAAATTTAGAAAGTGAAGACCAATAGCTGGGCTCAACGGCAGTCTGAAGATTACTCCTGAGAGAGAAATAACAAGGATGCTATTCATAAATTTAATAGCTGGGAAAGCAGGGCCACCAACCAGGTAGAATTAATGACAGCTAACTAGAACACCTGCTTGCTACATCCAACCAGTCACGCCTCTCCTAGTACTGGTTGGGTAATGCATTGGTTTGCTAGGCCTGCTGTAACAAAGTGCCACAAACTGAGAGGCTGAAACGATAGAAACTTATTGTCTTCACAGGTCTGGTAGCTAAAAGTTCAAGATCAAGGTGTCAGTAGGTGTCGGTACTTTCTGGGTACTGAGAGGAAGAATCTGTTCCATGCCTCTTTCCTGGGTCTTGGTAATTTGCTGAGAATCTTTGGCCTTTCTTGTTTTGTAGAAAAATCCAAATGAGGTCACCTTCTAAGGTACTAAAGTTTTGAACTTCAACATGTGAATGGAAGGGGAGCACATGTAAAGTAGTTGTAGTAAGTAGACTAGTAAGTAGACTAAAAATGTAGAAGATAAAAAGGATGCAGCATGAATTATCAATGTTCCATTGGTAAACTTAAATGCTCCTGAAAATATTCAGTAATTGGGCTGTTGTAGTGCCATTGATTTGCCAGTAATTTTTTTCTCTAGAAAAGTGTAGAGAAAAATGTCACCAGGAATAAAGTGATACGTATGTTTAAACTATTTGTCATAACAATAAAATTGATATCTTCATGACCAAAACTTGGAAAATCTATCAGACACTGTGAAAAACCATGGTTTTGGTAACATCTTTTTTTTTTTTAATAATTTATTGTCAAATGGTTTTGGCAACATCTAACATGTTACATCCTGGTACTGTGGCCGCCTATAAAATGAACACATTAAATTAGAATACTATCACCATGACTTTGGCAGGGATTTGCAACAGCTAAACATTTCTCAAGAGTGAAGAACAACAATGACAATGGAGAAAGAAACACGTAAAGTTAATGCAATAAAATTTTCAGCTGACACCAAACCACAAGTTATATGCACACATACATACATAAATAAGTACGTGAGCATCATAAGAAGTGACACGTATCCTGAATCCCCCCTGAGAAAGGGAACATTCTGGTTTGATCTCATAAAGACACCCGTGGCCCACCCGATTCAGACATCCAGAAGAGACATTAACTGCAAACTCGAGGTCTTCATGTCAGTGCTGAGGTTTCCGTGCTACAAAGCCGAGATGCACTTTATTTCCTCGAGCTTTATGAGGGTAATATGTTATAAATATGTAGTCAAGTAATAGATAAGCCTGATACTTTAGGGCTGTAGCTGTGGACATTTGCTTGAGAGCGAAAGTGCTTGGGGCATAGTTTTATTGAGGGGCCATATTTCATCACAATATCCTTCCACTCTAGCTTAGAAGAGTAAATACAGTGGAGCTCATTTAAAAATCTCTTAAAGACTATCTTTGGAGAGAAAGAGAGTTTGTGTTTGCTGATAGTACCATTGGCTTTTTTTCTTTTTATTACTTTTTCCATGGAATAAGTAATAATGACCAGGGAATATTAGCACTTTGCAAGTAACATTAACTCCTTCAGGCTATTGGGGTATCCAAATAAGTCACTTTAAACTAGAAAGGTGTTGCAGAATTTTTTTTACCTCTAACTGTATGTCACACTTGGCCAATATATGGCAACGTTCCCACATCATTTACATGCAAATAATTTTGTTAAACCTTTTCTTTTTGGCATCTTTCAATTGTAATATATCTCAATCATTACTAATGTAACTTAACTATTTAAGTAATATAACTACTAAAAGTAACTCCTAAAGGATGTTTTTTGTTCTGATTTCGTGAAACAAAACTCTCCACTCTGATCCCATTGAAATTTACAGAACAAGGATTGGAAGCATAGAACAGCACTCAGGTAATGATTAGAGCTATGTTTACAGAGTCAACTAAGGAAAATCTCAGGTCTATGTGGATTCACTGAACTGTAGCATTTGTCTGAAAACAGATCAGTCGATGAAGTAATGCTTATCATAATACGGCATGGGCTGTCGTAAAGGCCACTTTAGTGGATCATTCTTGAAAGGGAAGGGAGAGAGGGAAAGCTGATTATACATCATTTGGAGAAATAATTATAATAGGGTAACAGCTAACATGTATTTGATATCCTAAAGGTCAGGTACCATGCAGTATACTTCCTATAGATGATCATAGTAATACTTACAAAAATCTTACATAGTAGAGGATATTATCCCCATTGTGGAGAAGAGAAAACTGAAGTTCAGACAGGGAAATAAAAAGCACCTTTTTTTTTAAGTTCATTTATTTATTTGGAGAGAGAGAGCAAGCAGGGTAGGGGCAGAGAGAGAGGGGAGAGAGAGAATCCCAAGCAGACTCCGCACTGTCAGGGCAGAGCCCGATGTGGGGCTCAAACTCACAAACTATGAGATCATGAGCTAAGCTGAAGTCAAGAGTCAGACACTTAACCGCTGAGCCACCCAGACGCCCCTAGGAAGCATCTTTTAATCTGCCTGGCTACAGTTTATATTTTTAAAAATCAAGGTAAGAAATCTCAAAAGTCATTTTTTAAGGAAGTACTTTATTTGTTGCTAGATTGGAAGTACTGAAGTGCAATGGAAATAAAATGTTTTAGGGAATAAATACATGCTTGTTTTTTACACCTGCGCTAACACTAATTGCAAAGAGGAAAGCAGAAAGTTCATGCCGGTTTGAGGTTTTTCTTAAAAGAAACGTTTTCTGGGAGAAAAAAAAAAAAGTCCCTGATGACTTTCTTTATGTCAAATGTCTTACAGTGAAAGACATAAAAGAAATATTTTCTAAGGGAAGTTTTTTAAAAAGGCACTGAAGAATTATTCCTTTTAGTATTCTAGTCTGTAATAAAAGAAAAAAATAGAAAAAAATGAACTATAAAATAAATAAAAAATATTCTTTAATAATAATAAGGCAAACAATTACATCTATTTATATTTCCACACGGAGAGAGAGCCTTCTAACAATTTAACCTGAAAGATCATCACAGACTCTCATTCTAAATGAAAAGGCTGCATGAGCTTTTGTAAAAGACTCCATTGGAGACATTAACTGAGTGCATATATCTGTAAGATTTTCTTTCTCTTTAATGACAAAACAAATGGACGAAGTGATAAGATGCTCAGGCTCTATGGTCCGTGGCCAACATTACAGAAGACATTTTAGTTCATTGGTGATATCAAAATCACTTTTTTTTTTCCACAGCCACTCTGACGAGAGCATCTGCCCCAACATTCTGCAGAGGGGCTTAGGGATGGTCCTAAGACGCTCAAGAAGGTGCCCAGGGCCCTGACTATAACCCTGCTCTCTATGTACACCGGCAACTCGCTTCCTCAACAATGGCCCCCCGTACCAAGAATTTTCTTTCTTTCCCTCCCTGTCATAATCTTTTCGCAACTTAATGATTTGCTCTTTATCAAGCCTTTCTATTCCATTTTGTTAGATTCTCTATCACCATTATGTGGACTGTTGTGTGTTACATTTCCATGCCATTAAGCAGTGTCAGTCACTGGCTCTTTACAACACTATTTCGTTGCATACATACTAAAATATTTTTTAATGTTTATTTTTGAGAAAGAGACAGAGCATGAGCAGCGGAGAGGCAGAGAGAGCAGGAGACACAGAATCCGAAGCAGGCTCCAGGCCCTGAGCCGTCAGCACAGAGCCTGACATGGGGCTCCAACTCACAAACCGCAAGATCATGACCTGAGCCGAAGTCGGATGCTTAACCGACTGAGCCACGCAGGTGCCCCGATTTCTATTTCTATTTGTATTAACTATATGTCTCTGGCCAATTCTTTGTAAGCCTCGGTTTATTTACTTATAAAATGAGTATAATGATGACACCTATCTCATTGGGCATAAGAAGAAAACAAAGAAATTGGACAGAGAAAATGTCCAGAGAAAAATACTTTGTAATTATTAATAATTAGCATTATCAGCCAGAACGGAAGTATTAATTAAGAAACCATGAAATTATAAGACTACTATGATCCTAAATTCATAGCTTAGGTAATCCTACAATAACAAAAGAAGTAGGAGGAGAAGGAAAAGAGGAAACAGAAGAGGGAGACACAGCAAGAGAAGCAGGGAGAGGGGGAGAGAGAGAGAAGGAGGAAGAGAGAGAGGAGAAGAAGGTGCATTGCCCACAAGGTTTGTGTTCAACATCACCATGACTTTGGGACCCAGGCCATCTGAACCAGCTCCCTCTGGAATGTTTGCTTTTGTGGCAGAAAAGGAAAAGAAAGACATAAATGAACGCCTGCTGGCTTTTTAGACTTTGGCTTGAATGGAGTCTTAACATATTAATGCTATGTCTTAATCTGACCTAAGAGTGGGTAAAAAAGGATCCAAGAGCCCCAGAAATTTTGCACTGAGAAAGATTCAAATCCTAAGTGTTACAAACTGGGTGATAAAATAATCGACCTAGATCAATACCCTGAGTTACCACCTAAGCCCAAACAAAACAGAACAAAGCAATTTTCTTCTGAAGGAAAGTAGCTACACATTAAAAATGTTGTGAAGACCTGGCTCAAAATTCTGACTTTCTAGGCCACTCACCTGCTTTTACACATGAGTTGAAGATAGGTATGTAACTTTGTCATTGAAATTAAGGTTTCTAAGAGTAATTTATTTTGATGAGATATTAATCAATGCACCCGAGGGAATTTTCCTAAGCAAAATTCAACCTTATGAAATAATAAATTCGTTTGGCATTTTAGTATGAATTCAGAAATGTTTTTAATGTTAGAAGAGGCCTGCACAGTGCCCCCCTCGCCAATACATGCATATATTTCCCCAAAGATAATGGTCTGGAACGTAAGGTCAATGATGTCTGTTTGACAGTCCATGAGCCTGAGAAAGCCTGAGAAGTCCCGAACATTAAATGTTTATTTCCAACAACAGATGCTACTTTCCTTCCTAAAATCCCCATTAAAAGATGTGGGGAAATCCGCAAGTCAAATCTCCACAAGTTCAGTTAAAAAGAGAGAGAAAAAAATAAACCTGCCCCTATCTCTTTGGTGACATCACGATTGACCTCCTTAGCTTGCTACATTTTCTGAAGGGTTCTCCCTGTCTCCCACTCTTCTCCGATTTTTCCCTTCAATTCATTCCTCACCTTCCTGCAATCTGCCCTCTGGTCCCATAACTGCACAATGCTTAAGCCGTTTGAAATGTGTGAATGATTGTACAACTGGTTTTGCTTGAAAGACTTTATCTTCTCTTCTTGACCACCTTTCATTTTTTTTAATGTGTATTTATTTATTTTGAGAGAGAGAAAGAGAGAGAGAGAGAGAGCACTAGCATGGGGAGGGGCAGAGAGAGAGGGAAAGAACGAATTCCAAGCAGGCTCTATGTGGACAGCGTGGGGCTCAAATTCAGGAACTGTGAGATCTTGACCTGCGCTGAAATCAAGAGTCAGACGCTTAATCGACTGAGCCCCCCGGGTGCTCCTCTTCACTGCCTTTTAAAATTTTAGTGAGGGGCGCCTGGGTGGCTCGGTCGGTTGGGCGGCCGACTTCGGCTCAGGTCATGATCTCGCGGTCTGTGAGTTCGAGCCCCGCATCGGGCTCTGTGCTGACGGCTCAGAGCCTGGAGTCTGCTTCAGATTCTGTGTCTCCCTCTCTCTCTGCCCTTCCCCTGTTCACGCTGTGCCTCTATGTCTCTCAAAATTAAAAAAAAAAATAATAATAATTAAAAAATAAATAAATAAATAAAATCTTAGTGAAAACAGGATGCAAATTGAATAATTCAATAGCAGGTGGCTACTGGATTGAATATTTGTTAATTTATCGCTGATCTGAGAATGATCAGTGGCTGTCCTGCTTTTCACAACACACAAGTGCCAAGTTCCACCGAGGACACACAATCCGCCGTCACACCTTCTCATTCCTTGGCTTTCGACACACCACTTTTTCTTGATTTGCCTTCCAACTCACTCAACACTCCAGAACTATTTTTTTAGCCCGGTGGCTACTCTTATTCTAGACATTTCTTAACTGCTGGTATAAATCAAGATATTACTTTTGCTCCCTTTCTTCTTACTCTACACAGTGTTCTGAGTCAGCCCATCATTTCTCCCGCCCTGAATTTGTCTTTATTTCTTCCTCACAATGAATGGTATTACAAACCACTTTTGTGCCTAAATCAGAAATAGAAGTTTCACTCTTGATACTCTTGATTCTTCCCTCTCCTATATATCATTGCATTCCAACAGTCACCGACCTCTCTTTCTCCTACCTCTAAATATATCTGGAAGTAATCCTTTCCCTTGTCTTCATACTTAGTGCTGCTCCCAGTTTGCACTATTTCTTACCCAGATCTTCATAATATATTTTATCGAGTGATTTATGAGCAAAAAGAATCTAACATCTCCAGGAGTGTGAGCACTCATATGAAAACCTGGCTGGCATTCTCTCTAATGCCAGCTACAGTGAGACATCATAGATATCTTCTGAATTACTATAGATATAACATGTATAAGGTTAATATTTGTGTCTATAAATAAATTCTTAAAGAAAAGTTTCTTTTTATTTTTCGACATTGGTATTAAGACATTTATTCCATCACAAAAAGTCCATTGTTGTTCTGTTTTTCCATATGTACCTGCTCCTGTGGGTAGTAGTCCCTCTTTCCAGCCCCACCAGCCCACCCTCCACGGTGCAAATCAACTCTCCAAACAGACCAACTAATTAATAAAAGAGGAAGAACCAGAGGAGGTGGCCCAGGGCTGATGGGAGTGAGATGGGAGAGGGACGCAAAGCGCGGAATGGTTGGTGTGGCTCTCGATGCCTGGCCACAGAGCAGGACGGCCACGAGGGCAGGCGCTGCAGGGCTGACATTTAAAGATAAGTTTCAAAACCTATACTGTCTTGTAAAAGTCATCTGGATTTAGAAATTCTATTTTATTTTAACATCCCCTCGTGGTTCTTTGATAAAATTGGGGCTTTGCTTGGCAAATTAATCTGTATGTCTAAAGAAACATATTTTTCTCCTCAGACTAAAGAGTCTGTTCCATTTGTTCCGAGCAGGGGGGGGGGGGGATGGGATGAAAAGATAAAATAAAATGTTTGTCCTTATGGCATAAGATACTATCCTCTTAAAGGAGCTAAAGCAACTTTCCTTCAAACTATACATTGGCTGAGAAGAGCTTCGAAAATGAGAAAATAGCAGCTGCCGTCTGACCACCATTGCTCATGGGTTTCCCTTTGATATCAAAAGGAGAACAGCAACATAACAGACTAGATTTTCCTCTCAGGAAAGTTTATAAGAATGGAGAAAAAGGTTAAAAACCTCTCAGCAACATGGATTTGGAGCCTTTTTCATCCATAGACAGTATTTTCCTCCTCCAACTAATTATGTGAAATCAATAAGAGAGGCATTGTTTGTCTTGTTTTCCAATTTACATTTGGAGGACCTTTGGTACGAAGTCACTAAGTCATGGAGAAAGTCTGGGGCTGAGCCAGGACTTTCAGGTATCCTGCTTGCTAACCTCTTGTTACTTACACTCAACCAGACTCTCATTTTTTTTTTTCCTTCTGAATACTTACCATACATCTTTCAGAATCTACCAGTTAATTGACTTTGTATTTATGATACTCAGTGGGTATATGTACCTTCTTCTCCTGTGGTGCTTGAAGGGACCTGGTTAGAGCTGTCCTCCCCGCTTTGTATGCTAGTGAAAGGGAACTCTATGACCTGCATCCATACTACAAACGAGAGCTGAGAAATCTCGATTCCAGGCTGACATACATTGGACTATTTAATTCCAAGTCTTTTCATTCTGTCTTCACATTCATGGGATCTGTAGCCACCTGCCTACAATGTCAACTACGAGTTCACTTCCTATTCTCACTAACATATAAAGAGACATTTTTTTAAAAAATGTAAGTAGTTTGACCAAACCCAAACAACCAGTTATATCATCTGTCTACACATTTTCAAATGACTAGATTGCAGGAGACACTAAAAATGTTAGTGGCATGATTTACAATATATCTCCGGCCTTGTTAGGGAGAATGAGATAGAAATGTTACATGTTCAGAGCTTCAGGAAGATAGGTAGGTATTTAACTGGGGGAAAAAAAGCTAATTTCTTTCACCCTTAGTGGTAGAAAGAGTGGGCATTTCATTCAGCTGATTTGGTTTTATGCACTCTTATGCTCAAGTTGAAAAATATAAATGTACAATAATAAAGTAATGATAACAGTCATGTTCCATTTTCCTTTTCTATCTTAATAGCTCCAGGTAGGTAATTTTACTGTGTATATAAATCATTAGTCTTCAGCAGCCACTCTGTTCTCTAGTTATTCTTAGGCTCCAAAGCAGTTTTATTTTGCTAAGAGCCATTTCCGATGGTCTCTGGAGTAATGGCAGGGGTGAGGGAGAATTCAAATTAGCTTCAAGGTACATTTAGTTCTATTACTCAGGAATAATACCCCTATGACATATAGACCATTCCCTAGTCAAATACTAATTTACAATTGTCCTGCGTCAGTATAACCAGAACGTACTGCTAGATCTTTTCTAAGTTTGATTTCAGTGGTTGAAACTGAGCATTTTTTGATGATTCTAAGCTTCCTAGTGAAAAACAAAAACAACAAAACTACAACAATGTTTCCCCATAATTTAAAAAGATAACCAAGAAAAGGCATGAGGGAGAAATCCAGAAGGAGTCTCTGTAATAAATAGAATTCCCCAAATGGAGCCAAACAAAATGTCAAATGAACTTCAAGGGTTTAATAGATTTACTAAATGAGTTCAGTCAGAAAAGTTATGAAAAGAAAATTAATTGTAATCATTAGATCCTTTAGAGATTCTGGGCCTAAATTCATGTTAGGAATTCCTGGTTAACTAAGGTTTAATGTTAGTGTTTTCATAACTTTTGTGTTCTTACACATGTGTGTTGCAAGTATTTAGGTTATATTTAGGTCTGTAATTGTTTTGTTTCTGTATTTGTTTTTTTTTTAAGGGATAATAGAATAGATAAAGGAATACTCTATTATTCTTTTCAGGACTTTGTTGACCTTTGCCTCTTTCTGCTATATAAAAGTGCATAATTATAATGTGGAGGTAAGTTGGGAGAAGGAGAATTCTATGTTCTTCTATTTTCCTCCCAGAACTAAAAAATAATGTAATGCTATAGTGTAAGCAAAAACAAATAAATAATACAACTTCTGTGTCTGGCACATACTAGGCACTTGCTAAATATTTATTGAGTTGATGGTATAGCTCTTGGTGGGCAAAAGGTGAGAATTAAAGTGACAAAAAGAATAGAAGATAAAGCACAGGGATAAGCATCCAGGTAGGTCCAAATTGCCTCACTTCACTCAGTCCCCAGTTCATGCAAGTTAGGAAAAAGGCAGTCCTTCTTTTGGGTGGCGCTCAGTCTTTGGTGGCCTCTGAATGTCTCTTAACAGCCCCAGCTCTGCCAGTCGAGTGGGGCTGTTGTAGAAGCTCTTAGAGAGCAAATACTTGATGTGCTTGGCTCTGTACAGTATGTTTGTTCAATTTGTGGGTCTACCAGTTACTCTTTTAACTATTTTATTTTATGTATCTATTTATTTATTTTGAGAGAGAGATTGAGAGAGAAAGAGAGGTGGAGAGGCGGGGAGAGAGAGAGAGAGAGAGAAAGAGAATCCCAAGCAGGCTCAAACTCATGAACCACAAGAACATGACTTGAGCCGAAACCAAGAGTTGGATGCTTAACTGACTTAGCCACCCAGGCACCCCAGTTACTCTTTTAGAACTCATCATAGAGAGTGTTTTAGTGACTGAGGTAACTTCTGTACCCCTCACATTTTGTCTGGGCTCATGGAATCCTGCGTGTATCTGGAGAGCTTGCTAATTCATGAGTGGAAAGAGCCGGGAGGGTGGGGGTGCGCTAGGCAGTTGAGGAATGTGGTGTTTTGACCTTGTGTCCAAATGCAATCACATCACCACTGTCATTTGACTGACTTTTAGGATCCTCCTAGAAATTCAGGGTAAGCCTGAGCCGAGCCTTTCCGAGATTCTCTGAGCCTTGTATGAAGAATTGGCGGTCATGCTCCTGAGGGATCCGTTCAGTTTCCCTACCCCTGACAATCTCGTTTGCCCCCCTTGCTCCCCTTTCCTCTTGCACTTATGGGGCACTTATGGCATGCTTCCAGCATGGGCCACAACTGAGAACAATTGATGTTTGACCTGACACATTCCTCTGCCAAAGCTTCCACTCCCTGAGGAGGTGTTAAGTGGTTGTAATTTGCATTCTCGAAATCTACTGTATCTTAAAAGGTTCCTTTTTGGAATTCTTTGGCTCCCTCATTGATGCCTATGCTTTGGATGAGGAGAAAAATAACCAGTAATTAACAGCAGGCCCTTTAACTAGAAATGACA
The DNA here is from genome assembly GCA_030068075.1 of Paguma larvata. Taxonomy (NCBI): domain Eukaryota; kingdom Metazoa; phylum Chordata; class Mammalia; order Carnivora; family Viverridae; genus Paguma; species Paguma larvata. The sequence continues at coordinate 87,041,270 of CM057833.1, forward strand.
GATCCTTCTCACCAAATTTGCGTTTTATTTCATAATTAAATTTTCCTCTCATAAACAAGACTCCAGTTTGTAGGTTTCAATCAAACGACATTGTACCTGCCTCAGAAGGATTAAGGATAACCCTTACACAGCAATGGCAATGGCTTTTCTTATCTCCATCCAACTTTTGCTTTGTCTACCAACAAGATCCCTCCATTAGACAAGATTGCATTCTCCAACTCAGTGGGAAAATGAGAGATATACAAGAGTACATCTTAGAACAAATGTACTTTTATATTATTTATGTCTCTTTCCTTCCACCCAGTGTATAAAGCAATGGCACACATACATAATAAAATACCAAATTACATAATTTCACTTTCAACAATCACCTTGCGATAAGTGTTTTGCATGAAATTTCTTACTTGATATCCAAAATACATATGTGAGAAAAATATTATCTAGAGGTTACAAAAGAAAAATTAAAGCTTAAAAGATAATCTGCTTAAAATTATCCCAGCTAATTAGTACAGGACCAAAGTTTCAAATCTAGTTTCAATGCTTTTAAAGGTCATAATGTTAAACAAAATAATAAAATCTTATCTTCCAATTTTAATTCTTAAGTATATACTTTAACATTACCTTGGGAAGAAGGCAAAATCTGGTCTACAAAAGAAAATTATAGATTCGGCAAAGGGCTTTTCCTTAATAATAAAAATAATTATTATTACTATTATTATAATGGAGGGGAATGTAATCATCATGAATGAATCCCAGCTGTTATTTAGAAATAAAATAAAAGTTTCCCAGTTGCCTATTTTGTGATTTCTAGCAGGTGAAAAAGAAATGAAAGGTTCCCACAGAAGCTTGGTTTGCTCTGGTGTCATTTTGCCATATTCCCTGTCATTCTCTAGGGAGCCAGGCCCTTGGGTAGGAGCTCCACTTTGTCTCTGGCCAGTCACTTCTTCAAGGAGACAAAAGCCTTGCAGTCAGGGCTGCTAATAAAACCTACCCTTGTATTTCCATCATGCTTTCTTGTTTTGTCTGCCCTCCTGATTCCTTGGTGAGCTTCAAGATTCACAAGGAAGGTTCAGGGTAACAGTGGTCAAAGAAAGAGCTGTTTCTCTAGCCTCTCCAATCCAGCTTAATGAACTCTGGGCCACCCAGCTCAGGCTGGTGCAATCACATCCAAGAAAGACTCTGTAGAATTATCAACTCTTAACATAAGGGCAGACTTTATCTATCGTCTTGCTAACTTTTAATTAACAGAGGAGGAAACCGAGGACCCAAGAATGAATGGTCTGTGAGATTCTAATCCTAGGTGTTTGGAATCTCAGACAAATGCTCGTTCCATCATAACACCTAACAAAAACAAACATCCAAACCGAGGCACACTTGGAGGATTTTTTCATGAAAATACACAAACACACACACACACACACACACACACACGCGTGCGCACACACACACACACCTGCACACACAATCTATTAAACCATGAGCTGCAGTAGGCAGGCACAGCACTCATTTACTTAACACAGGCTCAACCACCAAGATCTAGCTAAAAGTTAGACTCCAAAATAGGAACCTTAAAACCTCAGATCTGCAGGGGTTTTTTGTCTGCATGTTTGGGGAAGTGTCAACCCCTCCGACGGCATGATCAGGAGCTGGAGTTCAAGTCTTGTGGTTTCACCTGTCTAACCTGTTAGACCTCTGCCATTAACTGAGCACTGCAGCTGGGGACTCTTCATTCCTATGCCTGCTGTGATCGGGGGCTGTGGTCAGAGGCTTGAGCCCCGGTGACTCCATGACCTGAGCAGCCACCAGGCTTCCAGGACTCCTCTGACACCGCGGCATCCTCTCTGGCTCCACTGCCTTAAGCATCTGACCAGTCTCCTTGGAGCAGATTCCAGTGATCTGCAGGAGGCTCACTCTTTCTCTGGGAAGCTAGCCTACGGAGAACATCTCCAACGAGTAAGCCCTTACTTCACACAGCACATACTTATGCTCATGAACTGTACGACAAACACCCAGCAGTGTCAGGAAACCTGACAGGGTTATTTGATTCTGAATATAAGTGGCTTCACATATATTTTAGACACTAATATTCATGTTTGGTATTTCAATTAAATTGTAAGTACCGGAAGTACCACAATTTCGTCTCCTTGTTTTTTTTAGAATCTTCTTAGAAGTAAAATCTGTACCTAAATGTCTTTTTAATTTGGGGTTTCCTATGAATCCAAATGTGTTTCTAGGTGCTGCTACCACTACAACTGTTTAATGCAGCTCCCGGTGGTAATGGAGGGCTTCGTGGCAAGATGTACTGTCTTGGGGCAACAGTGTCAATCCTGCCTGCATATTAGAATCATCAGGGAGGTTTTCAAAATCCAAATGTCCAAGGCACATCCTAGACTAATCAATTCAGTATTTTTGACTTAGAATGTAGTCACCAATATTTTTTAAACTTCCCAGAGAATTGCAACATAAAGGCAACGTCAAAAAGCTCTGTTCTTAGCGTGTATTGTATGACTGCAAAATGATAACATGATTTATATTATATATCATATATAATATTATATTATATATGTAATATTATATATCATATATAATAATTAATCACCATATATAATATTATATATCATATATAATTAATAATCATATATAACATTATATTAGATTATTGATATTATATGATATATGTATTATATGTCATATATAATAATTAATCCATATATAATATTATATCATATATAATTAATAATCATATATAATATTATATTAGATTATTGATATGATTATATGATAAATATTACATATATAGTATTATATATAATATATATTAATTAATATTAATATAATATTAAATATTATGTATAATATATATTTATGTTATGTTTATATTATATTTAGAATAATATTATATTTAATATTATATGATATAATGTATTATATATTATATTGTATATATATTGTATATTGTACATATATATGTATACATATATATATATAATACACACATGCCTGTGTTTGTATTTCTTGCTAATAAAATAGAGTATTTTTAAATTTTTTAAATGTTTATTTAATTTGAGAGAGAGAGAATGTGAGCAGAGGAGGGGCAGAGAGAGAGGCAGACAGAATCTGAAGCAGGCTCCAGGCTCTGAGCTGTCAGCACAGAGCCCAGTGTGGGGCAGGAACTCATGAACTGTGAGATCATGACCTGAGCCAAACTCAGATGCTTAACCAACTGAGCCACCCAGGTGCCCCTAAAATAGAGTACTTAAAAATTTGTACATTGTCGATCACAAATGTGTCTATTATAGAGAAGCAAGTAGCAATTTATTTTTCTGCAAGCAGTCAATATATTAAGTTTATACTTTTCAAGTTTGAGTTATTTGCATTGCCCTGATGGAAATCCAGAATCCGGAGAGTTTGGGATCACCTCTATTTAAAGATTGGAACAGGGGAATTACCTCCAAATTTCACATAATTCTTGAATGTTTTCTGCTGTGACATGATACCTGGGAAGCTGATTTAGATAAAAATGAACTCGCTGACTGCTATTTAAAAGGACACGTATCAGCAGCCACAGAGGCAGTATCATCAAGTCATAGGAATTAATCAATTATTTCAGACCACTGTGTTGCAGACTCAAGTTTGAAGGCGTGCTGATGGAAATATATTCTCTTTGGAGCTAATTCGGGTTTTCTCCTCTGAAGTTATTTCTTTGTGTTGTACCACAAGGACTTGATTATTCATCAGTTACTGAATCAAATACTTGTGAAGTCTCCACTTTGTGTTGGGTCTTTTATATGCAGTGTTTGGGTTTTAAATAAAGAAAGGAAAAGCATTTCTATTTTATATGTAGCGAAGGATCTCATAGCTATTTTCATAAATGTGTTTCTGCTTCTACGAAGATGCTAAGGCTTCAGTAAGAGGAAGGCACTGAGATGATTCCATATTATCTCAAAGACTCACTGTTGCCCTAGAGATACCCAGTCACAAGTGAAGATAAAAGAGGAGTAGTTCATACTCTCTATCGATGGGGTAACTTTGCACCTGAGCTATATCCATGTATGTGAATAGCCCTCTAATGAAAGCTCCTCACTGCATAACATTTGAAGGAATTATAAAACTTTTATCATATTTTAGGGGTGTGAAAAAGCAAGAGTTTGTCCGTTATGATTTTTTCCAAAAAGGACAATCTGACACGGAGGGATGGCTTAGAATTGATTGAATTAAAAGCAGCTTGGTTTTTAACTTTATTTGAAAAGCAATGCACTTAATTAAGTCATCAGCACCTTCTCAGCCTACATTTCTACAAAAAGCAGGAAAGATTCTCACAGTGATTAAATTCTCTGAAGTGTCGAAATATGTAATACCAGTGTCTGAAGCAGAGAATTCAAAAATTAGGGTAAACAGATCTGATTTGGGGCAAGGAGGATTTATTCAATTAAATTGTAATTTTTGACTATGCTATATAATTTATTCTTACTTTGATATCTTTAATCATAATAATCACTAAAATTCATGAACGTAAACTTGGAAAGGACGCATGTTATGACTGTCTCGTCCAGATAAGAAAAACCTTGAAAGAGAATATTTAGGTAATTCGATATGCATCGCATAGCCAGTAAGTGGTGAGTCCAAAAAGAGGACCAAGCCCTGTCCTTAAAAACGATCTAGGAAGGGTAATAAATGACACGAGTCACATTGTAGCAGTGCTGGAATGGCGATGTAGTTTTCTTCTTCTTCTTCTTCTTTTTTTTTTTTTTTTACTTTAAATACATTCTTTTAATAGTCTAGTTTCTGAAGTGAGTTAAGATTCTTAGGGGATCTCATGACTCTTGTGATAACCATCACCACTTTCAGTTTGTTAATTCTCTAGATTACAATCTAAATATTTTATGGCAATAGAGAACATCATCCCAATACTGTAATGAAAGATGGGCATTTTCTGAGATTTAAAATACTCTAAAGGACACTTCGATGATAACATAACAGGGTGAAGACCACATACTTTAGAGGCTATGTGTGAGCGTTACAGAAAAAAAATATATAAATATTCGTCCCGAAAGGTTTTCCTCTTCCTTAGCTCATGCTCCAGTCTCCTGCCCAGCCTCTCCCCAAGCCTGTTGCACGTGGCTTCACACGTGAAGGTGAAGACTTCCAGATGAATTTAATGGCGATGTAGGGAAGTGCCTCAGCAATAGAGGCAAACAGCGATAACTGCCAGTTTTAAGGTCTAAAGAGAAAGCAGAGTATGGCAACCATTTTTAACCTTGATGCATGATTGAAATCAGGATGCAGACTCACAGAAAAGTTCAGTGCCACACATGTATGTTTCTATGTATCTGTAACTTACAGTTAGTGGCCTGCTCTCAACCGACTACAGGGACATAAGGGTGGAACTTGGGGAAGAGATTGAAACACCATTTCATTTGTTTTTTCTGAAGAGATTCTTCTGCAACTGATACTTTGTGTGTCCTCAGAGACTTAAGAATGGTTCCATTAAAATAGGAGGCCCTTTTATGAGGCCGAGAGGGAGGTTAAGAAAGGTTTAAGCCTGAGGTGTGTTCGCAGCCTCAGAGAAGCGCTTCCTAAACATTAAGCTGCCCACAGATGTCCTGGGATCTTGTTAAAAATGCAGTTTCTGGGCTAGTAGGTCTGAACTGGGGCTCCTCGTCCTCAGACTCCTCCTTTCTGGCAAGTTCCTGACAATCCCAGTGCATCTGGTGTTTGGATACTGATGGGTTCAGTTTTAGAGCGTAACATGACCTGAAACACAAGGCAGGTGACCAAAATACGTCCCAATAAGAAGCATTGTATTTTTTGTTTTTTGTTTTTTGTTTTTTTTTTTTAAAGAACATTGGCTTTGGGCTGAGCAAACCCCCCAAAAGAGATTTGTGTTGTTTGTTAATATCAGGTGTTTCTTTCCTGCATTTTAATGTTTATTTATTTCAGAGAGAGATGGAGAGTGTGCAAGAGTGCACAACAACTTAGGGAGGGGCAGAGAGAGAGAGAGAGAGAGAGAGAGAGAGAGAGAGAGTCCCAAGCAGGCTCCATGCTGTCAGCACAGAGCCCGACATGGGGCTCAAACCCACAAACCACGAGATCATTACCCGAGCCAAAATCAAGAGTCAGAGGCTTAAACGACTGAGCCCCCCAGGTGCCCCTCTTTTCTTCATTTTAAAAGTAACATTATTTTTAAAACAGTAACTCTTCCTATAAATTGATATCTACAAATTTAAACAAGAATACCAAGTGGGCACAAATGCCCTTTCTTTCTTTCTTATTCAAGTCAACCAATTATCGACATGTGAATTATCTATCTTTCATAATTATGGGTTTTTCCAAGACCAATTGCTTCTCCCATACTGGCTTTCCAAAAACAGTGCTTTCTTGAGCCTCAATCCTGCTCTTCTGCCAATGTGTGCACACAGAAAATATAGATACATTTATAACATGAGCCCAATGAATATATAAGTAGGGAGAAAAGTTTTGAGAGAGAAATAGCTATATCTGAAGGACAAACATATACACATATGTATATGTGAGACACACACACACACACACACACACACTCACTATTATAGCCTGAGACTCCAGGCACCTCCATTCAGGGTTCTGTCTATCAACCAACTATATAACAACCTCAGCAAGTCTCTGAACATCTTTAGACCTTACTTGCTTTATCTGTGAAATGAAGGCTCTGAGGTATGTTTTCTTTAGGTTCCCTTCTAGATATAAAATTCTATGGATAAAAAACAAGTGAACATCTTTTAAAAGGCTTCTCTTTTGAGGTTGCCTCTCTTTCTCTAAGGAGACAAATACTGTTACTTTCTGTCCTGTAGGGCAGCCTGACCCCACTCTCATCAGTAGCAGAACATTTAGTTAAAAAAAAAAATGCTGACAGTGACTTTGAGCCCTGACTTAGTTTGTGTTTTCAAAATACAAATGCTCCCCATCAGTCGTTTTAATTGAAAGTAAATGGTATTAGGAAAGTGATTACGACGGGAAAGAGAAGGGTGGCCCTGCTTATGGGCTTCACCATCAATAGCATCTCTTTAAAGGGCCCATTCAGTAGAGAGATGCCTGGTGGGCAGATAACAAGCAGAAATAAGATATTAGCTTCTATTGTTAAGTGAGTCCCTTACTGCCTCATTTACCCAAATAATAAAATAGAAAATTACTTCAAATTCCTTTAAGAAGAATACCACTACCACAAAAAAACTCTATAACCTCCCTAAACATTACCAAGTTATCTGCCACGGGTACCTTTTACTCTTATATGAAATTAAGACTCATTGAGCATATGTGAGGCTAAGAGCTGGATGTTGGGTTTTGTAGATGAATAAATAGCATTTCCTGTCTGGCAGGAATTCATTTATAGCTGTGACAGAGAGAGAGAAATAAAGGGAAAATGACATTTCTTTAGTGTTTGCCACATGCCAGCCACTGCCGGACCAGGTATATATATATTAGGTTATTTTGGCTTCACTGCAGCGACTCGTGGAGTAGGTATATATGTCCTCTTGTCCAGGAAGGAACTTGAGACTCAAGAGGGATTGAACAGCAGGCCCAGGTAACAGTGCGTACAGCTAGGATTTGCAGTCACGCTTTCCCGACTTCTACACTTCTGCTTGCTCAGTTCAGCAAAGCTCATCCAAACAGATTAATTGTAATACTCCATGAAACTGAGTGCAACGAAGCCAAGAAAGAAATAAAACTAAATCTGCTTTGAGGAAGCAGAGAAGACCTGACATCATAGACAACATGTGAGCTGTGCCTCAAGGAATGAGGTTTTGCTTGGAGGAAAAGGGCACTATAGGCAACAGAAACCGTATCATTTATTCAGCTTCCGGGGAGGACAAAGACTCGCAGTAGACTGTGGGAATGGCCGACAAAAATGTGTTCAGCTTTATAAAACATTTTTTGGGAGTGCCTGAGTGGCTTAGTTGGTTAAGCATCCGACTTTGGCTCAGGTCATGATCTCAGAGTTTGTGAGTTCGAGTCCCACATCGGGCTCTGTGCTGACAGCTCAGAGCCTGGAGTCTGCTTCAGGTTCTGTGTCTCCCTCTCTTTCTGCCCCTCCTCCACTTACACTCTGTGTGTGTATGTCTCTCTCTCTCTCTCAAGAATAAATAAACACTAAAACTAAATTAAAAAATAGTACTTTTTTGCCCGTTTGACAGTGACATTTTTGTTTAGTCACCCTGGCTGCTCTAACAAAATACCATAAACCAGGTGGCTTATAAACAACAGGAATTTATTTCTCACACTTCTGGAGACCGGAAGTTTGAGATCCAAGTGCCAGCTGAGTAGAGTTCTGGTGTGAGCCCTCTTCCCGGTTGCAGACTGGCAAATTCTCCTTGGGTCCTCACAGGGTGGACAGCAGAGCAAAGGAAGCAAGCTCTCTCAGAATTTATAAGAATACCTTTATGATTTCATCTAATCCTAATTTACTTCCCAAAAGCATCACCTCTTAATACCATCACAATGTGGGGGGGGGGATAGAATGTCAACATATGAATTTGGGGAAAGGGACATAAATATTCAGTCCATAACACCTTTAACGAGCAAATGTGTATGTGTTTAACAAAGTCCAGATTTAAGAGACAACATCATTTCGAAAAACCACAAGACCTATTTAACAAAATGTATATAATCACTTAATAAATACTTAACCTTGTTCAAATCCTGAGAGTTTAATGAAATCTTGCATTTGCAAAGAAGTTTGTCAGTTCAAAACACGTCTTTATTATAGTCAGAACCAGCTATAAGATTATTTCAGGCACCATAACACCTCTAATCTCAAGATTCTTACCAACTCAGTGACAAGTAACGTGTAATTGGAGAACAACACGTAGTATGACAAAAAAGCAAGTTATTGAAATTATAAGTTAGTAAGAATACATTTTGATCAATTTGCCATTATATACAAGTAAAACCCTCCAAGGCTTTCTGTGTAGCACTTTTGAAATCACAAAATAAAATTTTCCCTAAAAAAATGAAGTTTTTTCTGATACAAGACAGAGGAGAGAATGGAATAGATTGGTGACAATGTGTTTCAAGATACGAATATAGTCTTAGTGTTTACAAAATTCCATAGGATTTTAAATTCGTCAGTGAGTGCTTACAGAGATGAAAATCAGTACTTTCTCTTGGTATTGGTCTAGCTCCCTAAATAAGAACTTGTTAGCCCGCATGTGCCTAAGAATCCTAACTTCATAATGGTGCTCACCGAAGTTGTGAAGTAAATTTTCACCCATCCCATAATAATTTCATCTTCTAAACTGCATAGTTGCTCATTATAACACATTCTCAATAGCACACAGTAAAGCTATGCACTCTAAATAAAGCACTTATTGTGAATTTTCTAACATATATATGGTTCAAATATTTTTCTTTCATCAGGAAATATTAGGTGCTTATCATTCGTCATCACGTTTCTATCATTTCCTCAGTGCCCTGTGCTCGTGGAGTTGCTAACTTGGTGCCAAAACAGGGAACATGTAGGAAATGACACAGAAAAGACATCACATAAAGAGACCATCAAACACTGTACGGACTATATGAAATTGAATTAGCTTTAAAGGGTCCTTATATTGTGGAGTTGAGAGAACTGTGGGACAAGCCAAGTATAAAGAGAACAGACTTCAGAGCCAAATTTGCTTAGACTCTACCATTCAGTAACTATAAAGCCAGTTGGCATATTAAACTCTCTGGGGAGCTGATGATGAGGTTAAACATTAGCTTTTTGTGAAGTCTTTTCTGATCTATGTCCTCTCTACCACAGTCTTCACCAGACCTCTGTGCTCTCCACAGAACTATATTTCTATTTCTATTTTAATATTCACCCTATCATCTTTTATATTCGTTGTATAGCAGGTGTCATATGCTAGACTATGAGATCTTTGAGGGCAGGGAGGTTTTATCTTTTTATTGTAAGTGCTTAGCATAGTTATAGATGTACACCAGAGTAAAAATTCAAGAGTTCATTGAATCAATGAAAATTGTAGAGTGTTCTTTTAAAATCACCATCATAATAAACTTTCCAAGAGAAGGTCTTGTGCTTTTTTTGAAAAAGTGATTCTCAAAATTAGCAAATAAACACTAGGAAATCCATCTGTACCCAGGATCCCAGAATATTTCATTTTCTATGAACATTCAAGTCACAGAAAATATAAATACAAATATCCCATAAAAAAACAAGATCATTTCTTGCTAAAATAACTCAAATGTTATCAGCACAGACGTACCAATTTCTCCATGGTCGAATTTAAAATTTAGTTGATTATACATCCATTAAGAAATCAGAGCTTTATTTTGAGTAAACAAATGCATGAGTTCCTTTAATTTGTGTCTCATCATTTTATCTAAAACATCTTTCTTGAGCTCCAACAATGTGGTCAGCGCTGCATGGGGCACTTGGGGGAGCTTAAAAAAGAGAATATGATTCAATTCTTGCCTTCGAAGCTCTCTGCCTGGTGAGAGAAACAAAGATGTAAATAAACATCACAGCCAAGCTGGTAAGTGTTATAATAGAGCTAAGTACATTATATTATGGAGGCAGAAATGCTGGAGTAACCATAAAATGTCTTTTTTTTTTTTTTTGCTTGCATGGAACTAGAAAATAATTGTGAATTATGCTAATAATGAAATCTGGGTCCCTGCTATTATAGCTGCCTTCCCTTTGAAATGCCTTTACTTTAATGGCTTTGTGAAATAAAGACTGTGACTATTGCAGATAAGCACTGAAAAGCAAACACTGATTTTAAAAAGGAAATGCATCACAGGGACATGGACTCTGCCAGTGCATTTAAACCGATTTTAGCAAATATTGAAACTTTATCTGACACCACAGTGATCTAAACAAAATTATAATAAAATTACCTGTAATTAGAGAGGGAGATTTCTCATGGAAAGCCTTCATTTGGAGCCTTTGGAAACAATAGACTTTTCATTTCTGCCTGGCAGAGTTATGATCTTTGTTTGGATAAATATTGTGTGGCATTTAAATAAGATCCGCTTTCCAGAACAGGCACTGGGGATTTGGGGAAAAAGACAATTAGTCTGGCATGAACAAACTAATGTTAGCCTGCTTATATTTTACCACAGGCAGCCCCTTGGATGTCTGTCTAGGACAGTGTATAGTGAAAACGTGGAAAAGTATTTCTTTTTCTGACTAGAAAACATCAGGTTCCATCATTGTCTCAACAATGCAAAGTAATCTGTGTATCAGGTTACATAATCTTTAGATGGAAAAACACGAGCTGCCACCTTTAAGGAAGCCAGTTTCTTGGGCGTCTCGGTGACTCAGTCGGTTAAAGCGTCTGAATCTTGATTTTGACTCAGGTCGTGATCTCACCTAAGGGTTTGAGCCCCATGTCAGGCTCCACACTGAATGTGGAGCCTGCTTGGTATTCTCTCTCTCTCTCTCTCTCTCTCTCTCTCTCTCTCTCCTCCCTCTCTGTCTCTGTCTCTCTCTCTGTCTCTCTGTCTCTCTGTCTCTCTCTCTTCCTCTCTCCCTCTTTCTGCCCATACCCCCAACTTGCTCTTTCTTTCAAAATTAATAAATAAACTTAGGAAGTCAGTTTCTGACTGTTTTTCTCATATGTGGAATAGGATAAAAAGGTTAAAAGCAGCCTCTCCTGGGAGGGAAGTCATCCCCAAGACACCTGTTCTCTTTCCCCTGCCCATACGTCCGTACTTCCATACTTTGATGCTTTCAGAGTACTTTGTTTATACTTTTCTTTCCCTTGCTCCCCCAGTGTAACAATAGGGAAATTTACATTTTCAGTGCAGGGCAGTTCTCAGCCTGCTTTCTCAACTCCCTTCATCCCTCAAAAACATGTCTAGGGGAATGATTTTCTGAATTATTACCCACTATGATTCTCATAGTTTCATGTTTTCCTGTCCCCCTATTATTTAATCAAGTGCATTTATTGCTTCAGGAAACTCAAGAAATGGATTTCAGTTTTAAAAACTTAGATATTTAGATTTTTCTAAATGTAGGGCCAAGGGGTATCAGAATATAAATGTAAGGTATTGCTATCCTAAACTGATGTCATCTCCCAGAAAAGATACACAACATTGCTCATCATCAGAAAAATGAGAATCAAAACCATGATGAGATACCACCTCACACCTGTCAGAATGGCTAAAATTAATAACACAGGAAACAATAGATGTCGGTGAGGATGTGGAGAAAGGGGAAGCCTCTGATACCGCTGGTGGGAATGCAAACTGGTGCAGCCACTCTAGAAAACGTTATGGAGTTTCCTCAAAAAGTTAAAAATAGAACTATCTTATGACCCAGCAATCACACTAGTAGGTATTTACCCAAAGGATACAAAAATACTGATTCAAAAGGGCACAATCACCCAGATATTTATAGCAGCAATCACTATCAACAATTTCCACATTATGGAAAGAGCCCAAATATTGTCTATCAACTGATGAATGGATAAAGAAGCAGCAATATGCATGTGCGTGCGCGCACGGCGCGCGCGCACACACACACACACACACACACACACACACACACACTGGAATATTACTCAGCCATCAAAAAGAATGAAATCTTGCCATTTGCAATAATGTGAATGGAGCTAGAATGTATTATGAGTGAAATATGTTAGGAAGAAAAATGCCATATGACTTCACTAATAATTGTAATTTAAGAAACAAAACAGATGAAATTGGGAAAAGGGAAAAAAAGAGAAAGGGGAACAAACCATATGAGACCTTTAACTATAGAGAATAAACTAAGGGTTGATGGAGGGAGGTGTGTGGGGAGATAGGTTAAGTGGGGGATGGGCATTAAGGAGGGCACTTGCGCTGAGCACTCGGTGTTATATGAAGTGATGAATCGCCAAATTCTACTCCTGAAACCAATATTACCCTATATGTTAACTAACTAGAATTTAAATAAAAACTTGAAAATACATACATACATACATACCTACATACAATAAATCAGTAGACTTTGAGTAAAACAGAATATTCTCCATAGATCTGTCTCATCAAATCAGTTGAACGTCTTAAGTCGAAGGCTTGCAAAGGAAGAAGGAGTTTTGCCTCCAGACCGCCTTCATACTCATAACTGCATCAGGTTTTCCTTGAATTTCCAGCCTTCTGACCTGCTTTACAGTTTCAGATACAGCAGCCCTCACAATCATGTGAGCCATTTCCTTAAATAAATAAATCTTTATTCATCTGTAAAAAAGAAATCAATAAAAAATAAATTGATATCTTTGGTCCCGAGAGCAAAGAGCAGAGAGGGGAAGGGAAAAAAAATCTGTGAAGTAGACATTGATGTACCTTCTCTAGGACGTATCTGAAGGCAGGGATGACTGGTGCATCTGCTCTCCCGAGTAAGCTCTGGGAAAGTGAGAGGAACTGTCAAGAGAGCAGAAGAAATGGTTGAGTAGATGCGTAAGCAATGAACTTGAGATGATCTCCCTTAACCACAGGAGAGAAGGAGAATATTTTGGCTTCATCACGCAGTGGCATAGACGTGGCACTAGGAGCCGTGGGACTCTAGAGTTCTGGCATCTGGACCCAGAGGACACAGCAGTGACTACCCTCCTCCTCTGCATCTGACCTTCCCTTGTCTTGCTCAAGACACCTTCTGGGTGCAGCTCAGTGCCTCGCTTCTTAAGTAAGGGTGCCGATCCATCAGGCACAAGTAGACTGTTGCTCTTTGAAATATTCACAACACTTTAACGATACTTCTCTTTGAGCTTTTCTCCCTGAGAAGATTATAAATTCCTTAAAGGGTGATTCAGATTTCATTCCTGTATCCTCAGTGCCTAGCATAGTGCAGACACATAATGAGTTCTTAGTAAATATTTGCTGAAAAATTATTCTAGTCACATTTAATCATAACTTAGAAAATAGCCCTGATGGGAAATATGAAAATGAGGTCAAGTTACTAAAACCAGATGCAATTGAAAGGCATTTTTGAATGCTGATCATGTAAAAGTCAAACAAAGGGAATAAAATCAACCTCATACCCAAATTCCTGTGATCTGTGAATATAACCATGACAGAAGTAATCTTTCCTTTCTCATACTTAAAGAACACCAAAAAAAAAAAAATCAATATTATTAGCCTAAGTAAAATTTCACCCTGACATCACATTCCCAATGGCCATGAAAGAATACTAATGGCCTTGTTGTGGTATTTGGGTAACCTGAAATGTCAATATAAATTAATTCTGCTTTTCCTGCTTGCCAGCTTCTATCTGCAACCAATTCATAACTTTGCTTCTCAAACTTGTGCCCAAATAGGCCACTTTCCTGGCAAACACTCAGCTATCCCTTCCCGAGCTCTGACATTTCTATGATCTCTCTGACAGCCGTCAGAGAATGTCCTCTCCCTCACAAACTTCTTTCTACACAAATGTGAAGAAAAACCCCTTTCTTCCCAAGGAAGCTAAAAAACCTCTTTTTCTCTCTTTGAAGCATAAAAGAAAAGGTTTATTCCCATCAGACTAAGTAAATAAGCAATAAAGCTGGAATCAAAGGTGCAAGAAGAGGAGTTTTCAATCCTGCCTGAAGAATGTTTATATATGTTGGCTAATTCCTTAGAGAAATGATTTATTGAGTAAAATATTTATCTTCTGCAAAAGTAGTGGCTAAAAATAAAGTCATGATATTCTTTGTGCAGATGGGAGAAAAAGACTCAACAGATCATTGTAGGAAAATGTCTAAAGGTTTTACACAGTATAGATACTTCATCTGGAAATAATCCAGTCAAGGTAAGTAAATACAGGGGTTTGTTTCTTCATTCATTCATTCATTCATTCATTTATTCATTCTCTCACTTTTTCATTGATTCATGGTATAGCCTTTAAAATATCACCTGTCAATTATGGGTAAGTATAATTCCTGGAAGTGCTCTTCCTTCTCATTTAAAGGTAAATCAAAATAGTGTAATCCCCAAATCAATGGCTCTCCATTGAGGTTAGAGTCAGAAGAAGATTCTAGGCAAGTGTTCTTTGAATTGAGAGGCCTGAGAGGTATCTTCGATAAGAAGTCAGACTTGACTTACAGATATAAAGACCATGCAAAACAATTGCAAAATCTGCACCCAGGTCTTTCCGAAGAGAGAGAAAGTCAAGTGTGAGAAATAACAAGTGGCTTTATAGACTAGTAAAAAACTTAACTGACTCTCAGAAATATACGGAGAGTATTTAATGAGTGAAAACAAACCACAGCCTGCAAAACCAATCAGCCAAAGGAAAGGAAGAAAAAGAAGGTAAAGAATTGCTGAGGCAAAATCCAAAGGAATTTAAGTTTCACTAGCTCTAATTACGCGGCAGACATTTTTCTTCTCTGTGAATGCATTTTACCCAAAGGTTTAGTTACTTCTCAGCAAATCCTGAGCCATTAAAATGTCTCTCTTAAGAAAAAAACGGGCTAACCAAGGCGGAATAATGAATAAAACTTTTTATCTTATGTTTTATTTAACTGGAGTGTCTAATAATATTGAACGTTTGATGCACAACTAACCCATCAATAAGTCCATCCTTCCTTTAAATTAAACTGAATGCAAAGTAAAATTTAGCAGCTTGTAATTATTCAGGATACCCCTTTTTATTCTGTCTCTTCTCTTTCTCTTTGACCATTCACCAAGTTTATCTCTACGCTTTTTATATCTTCATTGCTGTTGGGAAGGGAGAATTTCTGTAAATCTATGGGAAAAAAGGCAAAGGGGTGATTTCGGATTGTGTTTAAAATTTTCTTATATATACCATGTTTGTGTATATTATGGTAGAATAGGAATCATAGTAAATAAGAAATATTTTAGCATTAGGCAAGATATCTTAATGACTGAGAACATTGTAGGTGACTGTTGGGAGCCGTTTTGGGCTCACAGGTTGAGACCCCTCCCAGTGTGGAAAAGGTGGTTGAAGCAGTTATGAGCTGGCTGAATACTGGTGTGATTTGTGTAAATGTTGGGCTCCTATTATGTAAATTAACTCATTCATGGGCAAAGGACAAGCATTGGGAATTCTGTGCTTGCCAGACTGGTTGGACCTCCCCCATTGTAATTGGAAGAATAGGATGAATGACTTCTGGCCTGTTTATAGATAATTAACATAGACAGGCCTAGGTAACTTCCTGTTCTCTCCCCCTGCCTTAAATTTATATGCTAACTAACTTGAAAACAACTTGCAAGATTGAGGAAATTGCCGCCTTACTGATAAAACACATTATTGTTCAAACTATGCTTACTGATGGGCTGTCACTCATTGCTGTAATGTAACTCACTACTTTTTTTTTTAACATTTATTTATTTTTGAGAGACATAGAGACAGAGTATGAGCAGGGGAAGGGCAGAGAGAGAGGGAGACACAGAATCCAAAGCAGGCTTCAGGCTCTGAGCTGTCAGCACATAGCTCGACGAGGGGCTCGAACTCACAGACCGTGAGATCATGACCTGAGCCGAAGTCTGCCGCTTAACCAACTGAGCCACCCAGGCGCTCCCACTACTTTTAAATAAAGACTCTGAGACCGCAGGGCGGGGATGCCAGAATTCCCAGGGCTGCCAGCTTGGTCATCAGACTACATCTCTCTTGTGGCTCTCTCACTTCCTTTCGCCTGACTGTCCGTCCTTCGTGGACCCCTAGATTTGCCGAACAAGGACCCGGGCAGGTGACTGCATGAGTTAAAGACCCGAGGCCTGAAACATACTAGCTAGGTGAACTTGAGCGAATCACTTAATCTCTATGTGGTTCCATGTTTTAATGTAGAAAATGGGCGTGATAATGATAGTACCTGCCCCTTGGAGGTGATGGGAGGAATAAATAAGTTAATATATGTAATATACTTAGAAAAGTGTCCAGCATATGGTAAATGAAATATAAGTATCTAGTATTGTAATTAGCAATTGCCAATTAAAAGTAATGTCAGACTTCTCCCCTGATTGTCACCCTGGGGTAGTCTGGTCACCAACTAAGGGTGCCAGTTTGGGGCTTTATAGGAGCAATAAATGAACTTCTGTGTTCGTTACATCAGCTGACATTCGTTTACCTAATTCAGTCGTCATGCATAGTGTCTGATCCATAAAGTGTATATTTCACTCTCTGGTTGAAAATTCTGTAATTTTAATATTACATTAAATATATTTAATATTAAATAATAATATATGAAATATATTTAGTAGACTTTATATTAAATATATTACATAGTGATATATAGTACATATTTAATATATTTTAATATTAATATATATTAAGTTGCAAAGTTTCCCTCCATCTTGTTTTTTTAAATACCCATTCGCAATTAAACATGGAGACCTACTTACTTCATGTTTAACTGTTGTAAATATTATATTACCTTTTATGAGTAAATGTTCAACTGTTCTGCTACTGATGAGTTATTTTTTTAATGTGTATTTATTTTTGAGAGAGAGAGAGCATGAGCAGGGGAGGGGCAGAGAGAGAGGGAGACACAGAATCCAAAGCAGGCTCCAGGCTCTGAGCGGTCAGCATGGAGCCTGATGTGGGGCTCAAACTCACGAACCATGAGATCATGGCCTGGGCTGAAGTCAACCATTTAACCAACTGAGCCATCCAGGCGCCCCTACTGATGAGTTTTGAGATTGTTTCTAGCTTTTCTTAATAGACAGTGCTCCAGTTAATATCTGCATACATCTTCTACAGATGTAATAAAACTCTCGTATGACTAATGCTTAGAAGTGGATTTTCTACATCATCGGAGATATACATCTTTGACTTTAATAGATAGTTTCAAATTGTGCTTCAAAGTGGGCTTGTAAGCATAGTTATCAAATTTAACTTTACCAAACTGATATGCATAAATATATTTTGATATTTTATTATTTGTTGCATTTTCTTAATTATTAGTAAAGTTGTGCATATTTTCATATGTCTGCAAGCCATTTAGTCTTCTTCCTGTGTCACAACCTTCATTCGTCATTCTATTGGAATGGGACTATCCCTTCATCCTTAGTTTGCAGAAGCTTCCTGAATATTCTCAATATTAATATTTTATATATTTGAGACGTTGTAAATATATTCTCAACTGTGAGTTATCTTTTCAGCCTAATTTGTTATGATTTGGTTTACTCTGGTGATATTTAGATTACTGTGTGCTGATTTCTCAATCTTTTCCTGTATATCTGCTCTTTTGCTCCCTTCTAAGGAAAATTTTTCATACTCAATATCTTTGGGGAAAAATGTCCCATGTTTTCTTCTAAGTGGTTTATAATTCAGGAGTATGCTGGTTTCTTTGTGTGTCTAATACGGAGATAGTTCTATTTCATGAAAGTATTTAAGGAGTCTTTAAAGAGTCAGGCTTACCTCAGAGCCTGACTCTCATGTGGTAGATTTTCAATAAAGGTGAGTTACCATTTCATTCCATTGCCTATAGATCCAAATTAATAGGAGTTAATTCCAAGTTTTAGAGAACCTGGAGGCAAAAAGAATCAGAATACCTTTGGGGGAAGTGTATTTGAAAAAAAATAATATGAATCCGAATTTAATTTCCTCCCACCTACCTCTACCAAATATCTGAATTGCCGAATAGTAAACATGATTCAGTATCCTTGGGTCAAAGAAGAAAGCAAAAGCATTTGATTTACAGGATGCTCACTGAGTACTCACAGGATACTCCTGTAAAACCGGAGTGCCTTCTGACTGTGTATCTTCAAGACAAAAGTAAATTTACCATGGGAATCTAGGAAAGTTGCCGAAAAGGAGATCTAATTCAAGAGAATTTTCCATGAGTTATAACCTCAGACAGTGAGTGAAAGGTAAATAAGGATCTGGATATTCGGTGATTAAAGACTTGACTCAAACAGGGCTTAAATATCGGGAAGCAAGCACTAGATGCGAACTTCCGCTAACCAATGTGAAGCTACTTAATTTCACCTTTCATTTCGAAATGACAGTAGTTTATTTTATGCTGGCATATATATAAGGGGAGAGTAAATATTTCTGTCATAAGGTCGTATGAGTTTTATCTGCCCTAGTAAAACTGGTCATTAATATTCACTCACACCGCCATCGTGTGAGCACGGAGTCACGTGGCTGTGACTTGTGTTTCAAATATATTCATTATAAATCCTTCAGCGGGGCTTTTAAAAAGAAACAGCCAGCATCCCTTGTCAGATTGAAATAAATCTATTTTTGAAGTGTTTATTCCCTTTTCGAAGGATGTTTTTTTTTCTGCCCTTTCCTTATTAAAAAAAAATTTTAAGGTGGCTGAGATTCAATTTCTGGCGATTCGGATCTCACAGAGAGCATTTATTGTACATAGTTCATGGAATATGAGGATAGAGTATATAATTAAATTATCAAAAAGCATACACAAAATTTAAAAACAGTGTACAGATACTGGGTAGAAGGACAACCCCCTTTCTAAACTAATGTGGTGTTTTGTTTTGTTTTGGTTTGGTTTTTATTTTGTGGAGTGAGGAGATAGCACTTTACTACCCCTCCCCCTACTTTGCTTATCTTCAGTCAAGGAGGCCATCCCCTGTAGACACACCTCTGTGCCCTGCCTGAGCCAATCCTAACAAATCCTGAAAGAATATTCAGACATCATCCACTAAACTAGGTAGGAATTTGAAGCCTGGTATGCAGAGGGTCTGGACCAGTACCCCAAGTGATTTGCTTATTTATGAAAATGTATTATCTTTTCTTCATATATGCTTTCCTTCTGTATATATAGTTGGATTTCCTTCGCAGTTCATTATTTAAGTGCAATTTCTCTATCCACTCTGCACATATGAGGAGCAAGGGCTTGCCTAGGTTTTGCTAGTTTTCCTCTTTTTGAGGAGTGACTCTTTACTGAGCCTCTGAATATTGTCTGAGCTCTAATATGTACACCTGAACCAACTAGTTTAAGAAATATTCACCAGTGTTCTGGGCACGACCCTTGTCTCTTTCCCCTCCACTTACGCCTCTTGCAAAGAACCTGCACGTCAGACCACGTTTGTTACTGTTCAGCTTGAAACCTCGATATGTTCTCGATCATTATAGGCTTCCGCCTAAGAGACTGTGTCCTCGGATACAATTCTCATATCCAGGGCTCACACGATTCTTTTCTGCCAAGTCTTTCCTAAGTGTTTTTTTTCCATTATGTTAAATTGTTTTATTAATTTTGTTTTTTCCTTTACCTATGGGTTTCACTGGAGACAGATGTCTGACTATATTTGGAACATGTTTATGATGAGCCAATTTAAAAATATATATCTGATGCATTTGCTTTCAAATTCATCTGTGTAAATAACTCTCCCCAAAGGATCTCACTTCGGTTGTTTTTAAGTTAGAATGTAGTGAAATCTAAATATTAATTCAAACTGAGTTATTTTTTAAAACAAAGAAATGGTTCTGAGTTTAATAATAGCAGGTTAGGTAATATTTTCCCTGACGTTCCCAGTGAGGGCAACTTGGAAAAACATATCTGTGTGAAGATCTCAGAGAGCTCACATGAGCATGAAAAATGAATGGATCAGATTCTGGTAAAGAGAGCCCCGTGGAGGGGTGTCTAGTTGTGGCGCTTTTTTTCCTCCTGAGACGATTGCCGACTCCAGAAAAGATGGCTTCATGGAAGAAAGGCTAAGCAGGACTTTTGACAACCTAAAGTATCCGGGAAGACAGATGCTGGAATCCAGGACTGACAAGGTCATGTCCTGCCGAACCTCCCTTTATTTGGATTGCGACCTGAAAGAGCAGCACCTTGACAGTAACGCAAACCAGAAATCAGGAATCCTTTGCAGGGGCCGCAGCTCTGCTCCAGAGCTCAAGTCCCAAAGTTCTATGAAGGTGATCCCAGATTTGCTATCGCCCCCACGTACCTGTCAGGAGCAAATGTAGAAAGACCCTAAATTATTTCTGTGGACAATTTTGCAAACAGGGTGTGCAGATACAATTAAAAAATAACCAGAAAAACAAAGTGAAAACCATGTCCCTAAAATATTTGAGCCAGAAACCAGAAGAAACAACAGACAACAGAAAGAAACCACCAGAGAGTCCCAAACCTGGACACATTTATCTGCTTGCTGTATTCAAGAAGATAAAAGAAAATATTGAATTCTAGGAGAGAATTATAACAAAATAAAGTATAAGGAAATTCGATATGAAAACAAACAAAAAACAGATTTACCTACTTAGTTACAGACAAGGCAGCCAAAAATAGAATTGGAAGAAAATATCTGAAAGATGAAGATAATCTTTCAGGTTCATTAAACCACTATCTCCTCTACGTACCTGGCTTAAAGACATCCAAATTTGTATAAATATGTGAATTGACCAGTAGCCATAATAGCAGATAATTTAAAACATATTAGTCAATTCTAAACTATTCAAATTCAGTGGATGTTCCTTAGGATTTGTGCCCTACCTGCAGTAAATGCTTAATACTTATTTGCTGAAATAATAATGGAGGGATGAATAGATGGATGGGTAGCTGAATGAAGAGAATACAAAAGATTTTGCTGTCATAAGTGGCCCCTTCATGATCACAGCAGAAAACAACCCATGAAAGCAAAAAATTGTTGCTTCTGTGTTATCTGGTTGCAACCACGATCTTCAGCCAACTATAGACAGCAGAATTTCTGTTTGAATGGGCTGTTTTCTCTGTCCATGACCTACAGTCTTCTTTTCTTTCAAAAAGAGCAGAGACAATTATATGAAAAACAAAACAAAAAACAGTTACGAAGTTGCATGTCCTTTTTAAATTTAAAATAAACACTTCAGGCATCCTAATTAGCAGTGAGTACAATGACTGTTCCTTTTCTTAAAGTGTCATTCCTATTTAAGAAATCTAAACTCAGAATATATGTTACAAATATATGTGATTTTAAAAGTATGTGTTTACATTAAAATGTATTTTGGTCTTCAAAGTCGCTATCATATATGATTTAAACTATGCAATACAAATGTAGAAATAGTCTCTCTCTCTATATATATATATACATATATATATCTAAACTATGTTTTCATTTAAAATTCCACTCAAACAGCAATCTCAAAAACAATGTTCTTATCTCCTTTTCTATCAATGATGAATCATTATTACTGGCCATCAAGCAATCAAAAGCAATAATAAAAGGATATCCTATCTTTTTTTTCCTTTTTTATTTATTTATTTTTTAATAGTTTATTTTCAAATTGGTTTACATATAACACCAAGAGACTCTCAAAGATTAAGAAGAAGGATATCCTATCTTAAGCATCCTCATAGTAGGTTTTAAAAAGCCTGAGGTTTCTATAATAAAGTATTTAATCATCTTAATTTTTTCTTTCATATCGCTCTTTGATTTTTATGTTACTGGAGAGATGTTTGTTTCATAGGATTAATTTTTTAATATTATATTATATTCTCAGCTTTAAGAAAATTGAAATATTAGACCACAGAATGTAATCTTTAAAATTACTTATTTGCTATGGATCTATTGTTAAACTGTAACATACAGTTATCTTACATATATTACCTATAATACATACAATTGTATATCATTAGATATAATTTTGTAACTTTACACTTTCTGCATTATTTTATTTGTTAAAATAGTTTAAAATCGTTATGATTGTATATTAACCAAGGCATAAGAATCTTACTTTAGAGAGTAAGAACATCATTATTATGATTTTTAAAAGCAACTATTATTTTTAATTAGCCACAAACACTGTACTCTGGCAGGAAATCCAGAATATATTAGATACAAAAGTGTTGGAAATGGTGTCTTATCATCCTAACCCTTCCATCACTGTATGCAAATATATATACATGTATATATATATACATGTATATATATGTCTTCTTCCTCTTGATTAGTTGTCACTGAGCCAAAGTGCTGCTCTTACTCACCAATTATATATATATTATATCATTTAAAAAAAAAAAGAAAGTACTGGCAGAACAGGAATCTGTATCTATTGTTACTCAGGACCATAGAAAAATTCCCACTTGTCACTACTCAAGCCCACTTTTGTTGTGTGGTGAAAGTTTTCCACCCATACCGAGACTGCAAGTCCCACATTCACTGCTTTATGGAGCTAGCAATGTCCAAGGCTCATAGGTCATCCACACGTTATTGACAAGTCAAGACATGTGGTTTCCACATTCTGATTTTCCTAGTCCACAAGCATCACGAGCTTCATGCTAGTTCCTTCGGCTCAGCTTCCTGTCTTTGCAATGGCGTTACCTTCATCTTTCCTTCTGCTTCAATTAGAATTACCTTCTTACCTCCTTTCCTATCCTTTCCGAGTCATGGTCTTATCTAGTCTTTGGATGTGAAAATAATTTTATCTACGAGTATGCTTATGATTCTGCCTCCCAAGGATGTCCCAGTCGGTCAGTCTAACTGTATGAATAGCTCTACTCAGTATGAATAGTAAGAGGGAAAAAACAGCTCTCGGGATTCTGGTAACAGTAGCAAGCAAAAGACCTGGAATGGTGGTCTAGGATCTTGTTCTAAAACATGTGGTTTTCATTATTGAAGCTAGGGAATGTCTGGAAGGACACCAGTCATGTCCTATAATGAGGCTCGAACAATGTTTGCCTAACACAGGCAAAGAGAAATCTTGAAGAAAAAACTTCTCTCTCCTAAGATACTCCAAAAGGTTAGGACTTTCTCCCAGATTCTCATGATACTAGATTATTATCATACTAACTAGACATCGAACCTAAAATTTAAAGGGGTTTCATAAAAGAATAATAAGAAAAATCTAATAATTATTTACTTTTTAAAAAAGCATGCAAGGCATCGCATTTGGTACTTTGTTTACATCATATCATTTATTTTCTCAGAAAAACACCAGGAATAAAGTTTAAGATTCCTATTTTACAAATAAGAAAACTGAGGTTATGCTCTTAACCATTATATGTAGACACTGAAGTAAGTAAAGGATGCTCTCGTTCTTTTTCTGGGACAAATATTGGGCTAGGTAGAATTTTTATCATTTAGTATGGGACGTCTGTTAAGATTCACTAACAAAAAGAAGTAAAAGTCAGAATTAAAAATAGCAGAAACACATTCCTTAAAAAAGAAAACAGAAATAAATTGTACAAAGAATTTACATTTCAGCATCATCGAAATTCAGATTTAATTTTTATGAAGAATATAAATGAAAGATAAGGAGATAAGAGAAAAATAAGGTAAAAGTAGCGTTGGCTGAAAAGTAAACAGAAATAAAAGAGAAGACAGGTAAAGAATAAAATATAACAGTAAGAGATAAAACCTAACGCTAGGTAGTACTAATTATATTCCAGAAACTATTCTGAGTACTATGTTCGTACTAACCCATTCTATCCACATAAAAGCCTGTCGGTATTGCTAGAATAAGATAGGATTAATAAGATCAGTATTGAAATGATTATTACTGTTCCTATTTCATTGGCAAAGTTGAAGCAAATAAATGACCTGTCCAATGTCACGCAGCTACAAATCGATAGCATTGAGACATGGAACTAACCAGAGTTCTCACTCATAACCCATTTCCTATCCTGCTTCTTGAGTTATGAACATAATGCATAATATTATGGAGCCTTGGGCTCTGGAGATAAGAGAAGTTTTTCTCTTCATTAAGCTCCAGGACCTACACATAAAAAATATAGCTTATCTCTGCACCAGCGTCTGGAGGCTTATCCCAGAAAACTCAAAAGCTACAGGCTGGCATCATCTGGAGGCTTTTTCCTCATATTGTCTGACTTCTGCACTGGTAGGACTTGAGGACTGCCAAGCACAACACTTACCGATGGCTTCTCTGTGGTCATGGGCTCTCACAGGACTGCAGCCGGATTCAGAGAGGAAATGTCTAGATGGTGAGACCTTCAAAGAGAACTAAGCAGAAGCTGCGTGTCTTTTTCCAGCCATGCCTCAGAAGTCACATAGCATCACACTTTTATCGGTTGAAGAAGTCAAAGCCCGTTCAGATTCAAGGGGAAGGAAATTAGACCGCTGTGGATAAGTAGTGGTATTTAGAGAAGAACATATGAGATGGGAGACAATGTTAGGGCCATTTTTAGAAAATGTGATCTGCTACAGGAAATAAGAAAGTTAAAACTAATATGGTATAATTTTAGATGATGAGAGTGAGTCAAAGGATAGTGCTAGCGTCCCTTTTAGAGACAGTGCTCAGGGAAGTCATTTCAGGAGAAGCTACATTTAGGCATAGACATGGATGATTAAAAGGAATGAATTGTGCAAAAATCTGCAAAATGTGTATCCTAGAAGAGACCACGGTTAGTGTCCTGGTCCTGAAATGGAAAGACTTAACCTGTTTGAAAAGAGAAAGGAAGGCCATGGTGTCTGGAATCTAATGAGAGTAAAACGAAGAAGTAAGAGAGAAAGTGGAAGAGATAGGAGAGCCCAATTCAGTTTTTAAAAGCCCACTAAGTGTTGATAAGATATGTAGATTTAGTCGAATCCTAATTGAAAGTCTTCTGAGAGTTATAATCAGGATGGGTAAGGTGACCTAATTTATTCCTTTTTAAAAATGTCACTCGGGGCACCTGGGTGGCTCAGTCAGGTAAGCATCCCACTTTGGCTCAGGTCATGACCTCGTGGTTCATGAGTTCGAGCCCCGCGTCGGGCTCTGTGCTGACAGCTCAGAGCCTGGAGCCTGCTTCAGATTCTGTGTCTCCTCTCTCTCTCTGCCCCTCTCCTGCTCATGCTCTGTCTCTCTCTCTCTTTCTCAAAAATGAATAAATGTTAAAAATGTTTAAATAAAAATAAAGGGCACTCTTGGTGCCAAATAGAAGAGTAAAAGTGACAGCATGGGGTCTGTAGACATCAGCCACAGGACTGTGTGACATAGACCACGGAGATAATGATGAGGGTGGTAAGGAGATGCCAAAGAGTTCATGGCGATGAGAAAACATATCCATGGATTGAAGCGCATTGGAGAGAAAAGGGAGGCATTGGAGGTCAAGAATGACTTCACAGTTTTAGGGCAGGAAGTACTGAGTGAATTGTGGTACCATTCATTGTAATGGTACGACTGGGGCAGAGGGGACTTTGGGAAAAGAGATCCAAGTTCTCTTTTGGGCATGTTGCCTTGAGACAGCCCAGGAGATACCCCACATACATTGTAGGCATCGAAATATATCAAGCAGAATGTCATGAGACGTATCAAATCAATATGATATTCTCCATCTAATGCACCTAAATGCATTAGAATTATGTAGTGAGTCACATGAAATAATTTTATAACTCAAGAAAAAATAACTTAGAAGCAAATTTCTACTTAAACATTTACAGTGCTATCCATTACAAGCTTACAAGGTTAATTTTTCCTATCAAATTGTGCTCTCTCCCTAGCAAAGAAGAAATTACAAGGAGAAAAAAAAAGTGTAGGCCAAAAAGGGCCTGTATTATTTAAAGCCAGACTCAGTCCCTTACAACACTTAAATTATTAACATTATCATCAAAGTCAATGTCCAGAGACTGCGTTCTGCTGGCAACCTCATTTCATTATTCAGCTCAACTCTGAAGAAATGCTTCCAGCACAAAATGAACAACCTAGATTATCTTCCTCCCAGGCCCAAATCATCCTTTCTTACCATCTCCAGGGGGTTTCAGAGCAGAGAGAGGTTGAGAGGTGTGTGTGCTTGCCAGAGGGTGTCTCTTAGTCAGTTAAATGGCCTTTGAGAATCTGTCTCTTCCCTTCCTGAGGCTTCTAGGCCGCAAGAGTCTCTCCCTCTCTGAGAACAAATGAAAGAATGAAGATGTTACCTGGTGTGTTTCATTCCAGAAAACAATTTCTGCAAAAAAAAAAAAAAAAGTTTCCGAGGACATACTTCTGTTGTAAAAAGAGTGGCAAAAAAAAAATCAACAAAATGAGAACTTTGATTTCTAAGAAAAAGATAAGAGATTAATAAAGTGAGGTTCAATTGTTTTAAGAGATGCAGCCTTTAGTGGTTTTAATCATATGAATGCATACTTTAGTATTATTATGAGTAATTGATTCAAGAATGGTTTCTCATCGGAAAGGCCACTTAGTATAGTAGTTACCAGCTCTCTCTGATATCCAGCACCTTGGCTTTGATCCTGACTGTGCTTCCTCCTAACTGCATGATCTGGGCCAGTTTTTATAATTCTCTATGCCCCTATTTATCTATATGGAAAATTATTATTACATTAATAAAAACTTCCTCAGAGGGTTGTTTGGGGGTATTGAATACTTAAATAATTTGACAGAAGTAAAGAACTCAGGACAGAGAACGGCACACAGCATGCCCTATGCCAGCGAAGCTTAGATATTAGCTACTATTAACTGTCCTTCCCATTCTCACCCTTTAATCTGCATCCCACTCAAGGTGATAGTACTCATTCTATCATTCCACGATCCACATAAATCCTTTTGCCTTCAAAACCAAGAATTCCTCAATTAGAGGCACAGAATACTGAATTGAAATGCCCATCGTATGCTTAGTGATAGCGATGTAGTTATGCAGAATATTGTAAAGAGGGCAGGAGACACTCTTAATATTTCTTCGGAAATATAAGAATTGTCATGTTGTTACCTCTTTGCCTGTTACAGATGTTTCAATCATAAATAATCATAAATTCAATCAAAAATAGAGACTGTTTTGGGTGCCCAGTGAACTTACATGTGTGTGTGTGTATTCATTCTATCCAAGCACTGTGCTGAATGTTTTATACGTAAATATCATTCAGTTCTCATAGCAACCCTGTAATGATACTTTATTTGTCCCATTTTACAAATAAAGAAACAGGCCTCATGAAGATATAAATATGCCCTAAGTCCCATCAATGGCAGACATGACATTGGAATTTGACTCCAAAATCTATGCCTAAGCATGGCAATGATAATGGGAAAATAGAAGTAAAAGAAAACCACGTTACATATTGCTGTATTAAAGTTTCTGGAGCTCTATGAAACCAGTTTTTCATTTGGTTTCCAAATACAAGCTGGTTCTTTTTGACCTCATTCATTAAGAGAGACTACTTGAATTTGGATATAAGATACAACACAGTGTTTTGCAGGACAAACGGTCCTGAAGGATGCGGGACCTTACTGAGGATTTGCAGAAGTTTTTAAACATTAAAAGCCTCAGTTTCCTCAGTTTGAAAGCAGAATGCTTCACATTTGTTTCATACTGTTCTAGGTTCAGGTGTTGATTCACAGAAAAGATGGCCAAATGGATTTGTTTTACATATTAGTCTTGCAATTCTGTAAAACACTTCTTTTAAAAATGCTTAACTTTTTTAAAAAGCTCACTGCAGTAGATAATTTATATAGGATCAATTACCTCAAAGGGTAGGGAAACTTCTTTGAGTCAGTTAGGATGCTAAACTTTTTATGGCAATCTCCTCACATAATATTCCCTGAAACCATGGTGGGTAATTATTATTATTCCGATTTTCCTGAAAGGAAAGTGAAGTTCAAAGACATAAACTGAATGTCCAAGACACAGAGCTAATTAACAGTGGATTCTGGATTCAGAACCAAGTTTGTCAGAATCCACGTTATTTCCATTAGGCTTACTCTGCTTTTCTGCAGCTGTTAAGAACGCACAAAACTTGAGGTACTTTGAGTGTATCCTATTGACAAAAATCCTATTGACAAAAATCCTCTTAACCGAGGCACCCTTATTAGGGAAAGAACCCCAGACAAGAACCTATTATTGTTTCATTGATACCCGCATTGTTAAATGTTGGGAAATCCACTATTATTGCTGACAGTTCATAGCATTTTCATTTGAAATGCTACTGACTTAGTCATCCCCTTAGCAATTATAAGCATAATCCTATTCTGTGATTGTTTTTGTCTGGCATCTCCTATGGATACTCACTAAAATACCAGCTGCTGTATCTGGAACAGTACTTAGTGGGCTACCAAATGGACACAAATGATAGACTTGAATGCTACCTCCAAAGTGGAAAAACTCCACAAGACCTGACATCAGTGTGTGGTCCCTCACGTTTCTACTCACTGAAAAGAAAGATAAATCCTATCTTCTCGGGGAAATGACTACGTGATTGAAATCATTTTATGGGTTTTCTAACTTGCAGAGTTTTATCCTCTCCATGCATGAGATTTTTGGATCTCCAGTAATGACGACTGTATTCTCTTTACCTGAAAAATATACTGTCCTCCCACACAGAGGCAAAGGAAAACTAAAATGTCTTTGGAATTGTTAGTAAAAAAAATGTTTTTACAAATTTGGAACAAAAAGTTCTTGTTAACTACAAAATTAACCACATCTGACTTAATTGTCATTAATAAAACTTCTTCTGGGGCGCCTGGGTGGCTCAGTCGGTTAAGCGGCCGACTTCGGCTCAGGTCATGATCTCGCGGTCTGTGAGTTCAAGCCCCGCGTTGGGCTCTGTGCTGACAGCTCAGAGCCTGGAGCCTGCTTCAGA
Organism: Paguma larvata; assembly: GCA_030068075.1. Lineage (NCBI taxonomy): Eukaryota > Metazoa > Chordata > Mammalia > Carnivora > Viverridae > Paguma > Paguma larvata. The sequence continues at coordinate 87,070,622 of CM057833.1, forward strand.
TTCTGTGTCTCCCTCTGTCTCTGCCCTCCTCCTGCTCATGCTCTGTGTCTATGTCTCAAAAATAAATAAACGTTAAAAAAATTAAAAACAAAACTTCTTAAGGGCCTGTATCATCTGTCAAATTTACTAAGTCTTAGACTTTTTTAAAAAAAGCTTATTAGTTGCAACATCTTAGAATTGTATCTGTATCTAATCCCATCCAACTGTCAAGCTCCAAGGTCTCAGTACATTTTTGAAAAGTAAGTTAAGTACCTCTAAGAGTTAAAATCAGAGCAGTGAAAACCTAAATATGACTTCCTGTTTGATACTAAGACATCACGCCCTTTAATCTAAAAAAGGATAAAATGCATGAATACTGCTGAAACCAAGACAACAGGCCCAAAATGGAGTCACTTATGCTAAGTACCACATGACCAAACTACAACATTATATACAGTTTCACCTCTCCCAGAAGTGGAGTCTTAAATCAATCAATCAGGAATTGCCTGATCAGCACCAGCTAGGTCATCTGTCTGATAGACACTTGCCGTCCCCTAAAGGACGGTGGCCTGGCAGTAACCAACCCACTTGTCTACCTAATATAATTTCCTGGTCCCACTCCCTTCCAGCTATGAAGTCTCTCATTTTGTACAGCTCCTCACAGCTCCTTTCTATCTGCTAGATGGGATGCTGCCTGATTCAAATCGATTTTTGCTCAAATAAACTCTTAAAAATTTTAATACACTGCAGTTTATCTTTTAATGTACTCTCAATAGCTCTGTAAAGTTACATCTCTCCAAGTCACCTTAGAGGTGGACATGGGCCTGTTCTTTAAGGGTCTTCTTTATGCAATATGTGCTATAAACTGGGGCTTCAGCGTCTTTCCCTTATAAGAAAAGATTTCCAAATTTCCTCTCCCGTAGAAATAGATTTCTCGCTCTGCCCCAAATCTAGGTTTACAGACTTTTAAGACATAAAAAAAATACTTTTGAAGTGTTCCTCAAGCTCTAAGAAATAATCTTCTTAAAAAGATTTGCTCTCAAATATGGAAGCTGTGAAACATTTAGAACTGTATTACACGTGCTCCTTTCCCATTTCTATTTTTTAAATTCTAGAACTTTTCTCACTTTCCTGAATGAAAAAGAACTCTCAACAGGAAAAAAAATAGAATAAAGTAACATATAACACATAACATATAGTAAGCAAAGTCACTATGTCACTCAGATGCCTCCCTATCCGAAACCAACTCTCTGTTCATGGCTTGCTCTGCTCTCCACAGGGTCGGCTTCCTCCCGGTTTCAGTCTGCCTTCCAGCAATTACCATTGCCAGTCACCCAACTGTCTCTCCCCACGGGTGTCGGTGTGGGTGTGTGTGGGTGTGTGTGTGTATGCAAGTCTTTGATCATTAAATCACCTATCTATAAGTTACCAATTCATGACTTTTAAAACAATTTCTATGTTGAAATGAAATATAGAACGCATACTGTACAGCCTCTGCAGCTGATCTGTGAGTGTTTTAGCCTGGAGACAGCCAGAGATAATTCTAGCTTTATGGCAATAATTTTAAGAACATCTTTGTGTCAAGGTCTGTTATCCTGGGGAAGACACAAGTCATAGGAACTGTGCTACAGTTTGTATGTACTGTTGTTTACCATAGTGTACTCTCTGTCATATTGTGTGTGACATCTCTGTGTATGTATGCACGTGTATACACTGAGTTTAAAATGTACATCTAATCAAGATATGTAACCATCCCCTCCATATAACCATAACAGTTCATGGGCAAAATTGCTCCAGCTTGACTGTATTTCAGAACTTTTGGGGGAATAATTGTTAACTTGGATGTTACCAGCAACAACTACATGACTTTGAGTGTAAAACCCTGGGACATTGTTTCTGCTTTGGAGAATGTCACTTAGCTACCTTGTGTATATGTACTGATCACGCTGAATTTCTTACTTAGATTTTAGATCTGAGAATCCTGTTTCATTGACCCAAGAAAAATCTTACCTCAACTGTCGTATCGGTGCCCGCCTACTAATATTTGTCAATAGATCTTTTTGCATGCAAAAATTGCAGTAAGGAAGTTAATTTAGTGGCTGTGATAGGACTGCACATGGTAGTCATTCCTAAGATAAAAGTTTCCTTAGTTTTGTGGGTTCAGAAATTTCATGTGGTCAGAAACACATCAGCAACATTCACTAAATGGCCAACTATCTAAATATTGGCGAGTACCGAAGATTAAAAAAAGAGAGTAAAATACAATTTTTGCCTGTAAATCCCGTAGTCTAAACATGAAAGATATTTAACAAATAACATACATTGTGGTAAGTAGTACTTTATAGAAAAATATGGAATCTTGTAGCAAGGAGGATATACATGCAGACTTTTTTTTTTTTTTTTTTTACTTCAGTCTGAATTGGTAAATGACATCCACATGTAGAAAAGTCTGAAGGAAGAGGGGCACCTGGGTGGCTCAGTCAGTTAAGCATCTGACTCTTGATTTTGGCTCAGATCATGACCTCACAGTTCCTAGGAACCGCATCAGGCTCTGTGCTGACAGCCTGGAGCCTGCTTGGGATTCTCTCTCTTCCTCTCTGTCTGTCCATCCCCCAATGATGCACTCATGTGCACTATCTCTCATAATAATTAAATAAATTGTTTTTTTTTTAAGTCTCAAGGAATAAACCTGTGATAACAACATTTTCTACTCCCTCTAGTATTTCCTTCATCCTTGGCAATGAACTTCAAATTATTTTAGCTGAGGAAATGGCCATTCAGAGTAAACATTACACTCCCCATCTCCAGTTATCATCATGTAATCATGTGTTGCCCAGTAGGATAGACAAAAAAGTGATGTAAGCAATTTTATAGTCTATAGAAGGAGGGAGAAAGCAAGCTCTCCTCTGCTCTTTGCACAGACTGGAATACAGACGAGAAAACTGAAGCTCAAGGAAACTTCTGCTTTCATGAAAAGAAAGCATGTTCATAATTGTGAAGTAAAAGATTGAAGGAACATAGGTCCCCAGTGATGGTGGCAACACTATATTAGCCTGAATCTCCTTATGTTTAGATTTATATTTGAATAATTTTATACCTTTCTATTCCTATTTTTTTATTATTTTTTTTCCTTTAAGAAATATAAACCTTCCCTTAGGTGTAACTTACATACAATGAATCACCCCCATTTTAAACACGGAGTTTGATAAGTTTTGACAAGTGATTTTACAGTCAATCCCACACATTCTCCCCACAAACTTCCTCCCACAGAAACACAAATTTGCTTTCTGTCAAGAAAGATTACAGTTTATTTTCTGGGATTTCTTGGAAGAGAATAATAGACTTTGTAGTCTTTTGTGCCTGGCTTCTCTCACTCAGCATAATGAAGTTTCATACATCGAGAGTATGCCTCTTTTAATCCTGAAGACTATTTCATGATACAGATATACTACAATTCAGTTATCAGTTCCTCTATGGATGACCTGATTATATCTGGGTTTTGGCTATTGGGAATAAAACTCCTATGAACATTCTTTTTTTTAATATAATTTATTTATTTAAATTCAAGTTAGTTAACATACAGTGTAGTATTGGTTTCAGAAGTAGAATTCATGATTCATCACTTACATAAAACACCAGTGCTCATCACGAGAGCCCCCCTTCATGCCCCTCACCCATTAAGCCCATCCTCCATCCACCTCCCCTCCAGCAACCCTCAATTTGTTCTCTGTATTTAAGACTCTCTTATGGTTTGTCTCCCTCTCTGTTTTCATTTATTTTTCCTTCCTTTCCTCTACGTTCATCTGAACGTTCTAAGAACAAGTCTTAGATCAGACACAAGTTTTGCTTTTTCTGTGTAAATAGGAGTGAGTCTCTTTCGCTAAGTGTATGCTTAACTTTCTATTGTTAGGAAACTGCCCAATGGTTATGCTATTTTACCTTTCCATCAGCAATGTTTGAAAGTTCCAGTTATTCCATATCCTTACCAATATTTGGAATGGTTAATCTTCATTTTTGGCACTATAATGGAATTGTACTGTCTTTTTTATTTTTATTTTTTAATTTTTAATATAATTTATTGTCAAATTGGTTTCCATACAACACCCAGTGCTCATCCCAACAAGTTCCCTCCTCAATGCCCATCACCCACTTTCCCCTCTCCCCTATCCCCCATCAACCTTCAGTTCGTTCTCTGTATTTAAGAGTCTCTTATGGTTTGCCTCCCTCCCTCTCTGTGACTGTTTTTTTTTCCCTTTCCCTTCCCCCATTGTCTTCTGTTAAGTTTCTCAAAACCCACCTATGCGTGAAAACATATGGTATCTGTCTTTCTCTGCCTGACTTGTTTCACTTAGCATAATACTCTTCAGTTCTATCCATATGTGCTACAAATGGCCAGATTTCATTCCTTTTCATTGCCAAGTAGTATTCCATTGTATATATAAACCACATATCCCTTATCCATTTGTCAGCTGGGGGACATTTAGGCTCTTTCCATGATTTGGGTATTGTTGAAAGTGCTGCTACAAACGTTGGAGTACACATGCCCCTATGCATTAGCACTCCTGTGTCTCTTAGGTAAATTCCCAGCAGTGCTATTGCTGGGTCATGGGGTAGTTCTATTTTTAATTTTTTGAGGAACCTCCACACTGTTTTCCTGAGCAGTGGCACCAGTTTGCATGGAATCTAATTGTTACTATGATTTAGTTATGCTCCTGTTTTATCATGTGGCTTTCATTTGCATTTCCTTGATGAATAGCAATGGTAACATCTTTTATGTATTTAATGGCCATTCATATTACCTTCTTTGGTAGAGTGTCTTTTCAACTCTTTTGCCCATTTTGAAGTTGCCTGCTTACTGAATTGTAAGAGTTATTTGTTTTTAACAAAAATTCCTTGTTCATCTATGTAACACAAATGATTTCTCCCAGGCTGTAATTACAGAGTAAGGTTTGTGCTTTTTCTGTCCTACATAAGACAGTTTGGTGTACCCCAATGTCACAAGGTTTTCTCCTATATTTACTTTCAGAATTTTTATAGTTTTCGTTTTTACGTTTATGTCTATGATTCTTTTAAAGATTTATAGATTGTGTGATTTAAGTCAACAGTTTTTTTTTCCATGTCAGTATCTAGTGGTTTCAATACTATTTATTGAAAAGACTATATTCCCTAATTGAATTGCCTTGACTCTTTAATTAAAAATTAATTGATCACATGAGTGAGGTTATTTCTGGACTCAATTCTACTCCATTGATCTATAGTAATACTCTTGCAAATATTCATTGTCTTCATTACTGTAACCTTCTAGTAAGTGTTGAAATCTGGTATTGTTAATGCTCCAAATTTGTTCTTTGCTGTCGGCATGGCTTTACTATTCCAGGTCATTTGCATTTTCATGTAAATTTAATCGGATCATGAATTTCCTCAAAACTGTTCAAAATTATTTTGATTACCATTAAATCTAAAGAGTTAAAGATCAACTAGGAAAAAATAGCATCTTAATAATATCCTGTCTCTGATTCCAAAAGAATGGTATATCTTTCGATTTCCTTAGGTCATTATTTTAGCAATATTTTATAGTTTTCAATGTATAATATCTATGCATAGTTTGTTAAATGCATTCCTAAGTATTTTGTGTTTCAGAATGCTACTTTATATGGAAATGTATTTTTATTTCCTATTAGAGCTGTTTAATGTTAATAAATTGGCACAATTCTTTTGTATATTAACTTTATATACTATGACTTTGCTAAACTTATTCATTCTTTACTTTTTCTTGTAGATTGCTTAGCATTTTCTAGATACAAGTTCATGTCATCTGCAACTAAAGATAGTTTAGCTTCTTTCTTTACAATACATATTCCTTTTTTCTTTCTTTCTTTCATTCTTTGCTTATTACCCTGGCTTGAATCTCTTGTATAATTTTGAATAGAAATGCTAGAAAAGAACATCACATCTTCTGATCTAAGGAAAAAAGCCTTTAGTTTTTTCCACCAAGAATGGTGATAGATGTGAGGCTTTGGTGGATGCTCCTTGACATGCTGAGCAAGTTTCTTTTGTTCCTAATTTTGTTGAAAGTTTTTATCGTGAATGTGTATTAGGTTTTGTCAAATAATTTGCCTATTGAGATGATCTCTATTGAGATCATATGGCTTTCTTCATTTATTCTCTAAATGTGATAAATTGTATCAATTGATCTTTTTATTCTAAAATAATGTTGTATTCCTAGGGTAAACCCCAATCAATCATAATTTATTATCCATCTTCAGGTTTATTTGTCTATTTTGAGAGAGAGAGAGAGCATGCAGGTAGAGAAAGAGCAGAGAGAGAGAGAGAGACAGAATCCCAAGCAAGCTCTGCTTTGTCAGTGCAGAGCCTGGCTTGGGGCTTGAACTCCTGGGGAACCCTGAGATGATGACCTGAGTTGAGATCAAGAATAGGAAGCTTAACTGACTGACGTACCCAGGAGCCCCAGTCAGTTCGTTAGTATTTTATTAAGAAATGTGTTTGTATTTCACCAGAGATATTGGTGTATTGGGTTTATTGTTATTGCTATTATTATTACCGTTATTATTCAGATATGGGTGTTTGGCAAATATTCTTTTTTATTTTATTTATTTTTTATTTTTTTTTTCTGGTTGCCATGTGTACTTTATTTTTTTTAATTTAAAATAATTTATTTTCAAATTGGTTTACATAAAACACCCAGTGTTCATCCCAACATGTGCCCTTTTTTAATGCCCATCACCCCCTCTCCGCCCCCCCCCATCTCCCTCACCCTCAGTTTGTTCTTAGTCTTTGAGAGTCTCTTATGTTTTATCTCCCTCCCTCTCTGTGTCTTTTTTTTCTTTCCCCTCTTCCCCTCCCCCTGGTTTTTGCTTAGTCTCACCAAGTCCACCTATTCGTGGAAACATATGGTATCTGTCTTTTTCTGACTGACTTATTTCACTTAACATAATACCCTCCAGTTCCATCCATGTTGCTACGCATGGCCAGATTTCATTTTTTCTCATTGCCACATAGTAGTCCATTGTATATATGTACCACATCTTCTTTATCCACTCGTCAGTTGATGGGCACTTAGTTTCTTTCCATGTTTTGGCTATTGTCGAAAGTGCTGCTATGAACATTGGGGTACACGTGCTCCTGTGCATCAGCAATCCTGTGTCTCTTGGGTAGATTCCTAGCAGGGCTATTGCTGGATCATAGGGTAGCTCTATTTTCATTTTTTTGAGGAACCTCCACACCGTTTTCCAGAGTGGCTGCACCAGTTTGCATTCTCACCAACAGTGTAGGAGGGTGCCTACTTCTCCACATCCTCGCCAGCATCTATAGTTTCCTGATTTGTTCATTTTAGCCACTCTGACTGGTGTAAGGTGGTATCTCAGTGTGGTTTTGATTTGTATTTCCCTGATGCTGAGTGACATTGAGCATCGTTTCATGTGTCTGTTGGCCATCTGAATGTCCTCTTTGGAGAAGTGTCTATTCATATCTTCCGCCCATTTCTTCACTGGGTTGTTTGTTTTTCGGGTGTGGAGTTTGGTAAGTTCTTTATAAATTTTAGATATTAGTCCTTTATCCGATATGTCATTTGCGATGATCTTTTCCCATTCCGTTGGTTGCCTATTCGTTTTGTTGGTTGTTTCTTTTGCTGTGCAGAAGCTTTTTATCTTGATGAGGTCCCAATAGTTCATCTTTGCTTTTAATTCTCTTGCCTTTGGAGACGTGTTGAGTAAGAAATTGGTGCGTCTTAGGTCAAAGAGGCTTTTTCCTGTTTTCTCTCTAGGATTTTGACGGTTTCCTGTCTCACATTCAGATCTTTTATCCATTTAGAATTTATTTTTGTGAGTGGTGTAAGAAAGTGGTCTAGTTTCATTCTTTTGCATGTTGCTGTCCAATTCTTCCAGCACCATTTGTTAAAGAGGCTGTCTTTTTTCATTGGATACATTTTCCCACTTTGTCAAAGATTAGTTGGCCATATACTTGCGGGTCCATTTCTGAGTTTTCTATTCTATTCCATTGGTCTATGCGTCTGTTTTTGTGCCAATACCATACAGTCTTGATGACCACCGCTTTGTAGTAGAGGTTAAAGTCTGGGATTGTGATGCCTCCCGCCTTGGTTTTATTCTTCAGTATTATTTTGGCTATTCGAGGTCTTTTGTGGTTCCATACAAATTTTAGGATGGTTTGCTCTAGCTTTGAGAAGAATGCTGGTGCAATTTTGATTGGGATTGCATTGAATGTGTAGATTGCTTTGGGTAGTATTGCCATTTTAACGATATTTATTCTTCCAATCCATGAGCATGGGATGTTTTTCCATTTCCTTGTGTCTTCCTCAATTTCCTTCATAAATTTTTTATAGTTTTCAGTGTAGAGGTCTTTCACATCTTTGGTTAGGTTTATTCCTAAGTATTTTATGGTTTTTGGTGCAATTGTGAAAGGGATTAGCTTCTTTATTTCTCTTTCTGCTGCTTCATTGTTGGTGTATAGAAATGCCACCGATTTCTGTACATTGATTTTGTATCCTGCAACTTTGCTGAAATCACGGATCACTTCTAGTAGGCTTTTGGTAGATTCCGTCGGGTTTTCCATGTAAAGTATCATGTCATCTGCAAAAAGTGAAAGTTTGACTTCCTCCTTGCCAATCTTGATGCCTTTTATTTTGTTTTGTTGTCTGATTGCTGATGCTAAGACTTCCAACACTATGTTAAATAGCAGTGGCGAGAGTGGACACCCCTGTCGTGTTCCTGATCTCAGGGGGAAGGCTTTCAGTTTTTCCCCATTGAGGATGATATTAGCTGTGGGCTTTTCATATATGGCTTTTATGATGTTTAAGTATGTTCCTTCTATCCCGACTTTCTCGAGAGTTTTTATTAAGAAAGGATGCTGTATTTTGTCAAATGCTTTTTCTGCATCTATTGACAGGATCATATGGTTCTTATCTTTTCTTTTGTTGATGTGATGTATCACGTTGATTGATTTGCGAATATTGAACCAGCCCTGCAACCCAGGGATGAATCCTACTTGATCATGGTGGATAATTCTCTTTATGTGTTGTTGGATTCGATTTGCTAGTATCTTGTTGAAAATTTTTGCATCCATATTCATCAGGGATATTGGCCTGTAATTCTCCTTCTTTGCTGGATCTCTATCTGGTTTGGGAATCAAAGTGATGCTGGCTTCATAGAATGAGTCCGGGAGTTTTCCTTCCGTTTCAATTTTTTGGAACAGCTTGAGAAGGATAGGAATTAACTCTGTTTTAAATGTCTGGTAAAATTCCGCAGGAAAGCCGTCTGGTCCAGGGCTTTTATTTGCTGGGAGATTTTTGATAACTGATTCAATTTCTTCACTAGTTATGGGTCTGTTCAATTTTTCTATTTCTTCCCCTTTGAGTTTTGGTAGCGTGTGGCTATTTAGGAAGCTGTCCATTTCTTCCAGATTGCCAAGTTTGGTGGCATATAATTTTTCATAGTATTCTCTGATGATTGTTTGTATCTCTGAGGGATTGGTTGTAATTTCTCCCTTTTCATTCACGATTTTATCTATTTGAGTTCTCTCTCTTTTCTTTTTGAGAAGCCTGGCTAGAGGTTTGTCTATTTTGTTTATTTTTTCAAAGAACCAGCTTTTGGTTTCATTGATCTGTTCCACTACCTTTTCTGTCTCCATATGGTTAATTTGAGCTCTGATCTTTGTTATTTCTCTCTTTCTGCTGGGCTTGGGTTGTTTTAGTTGATCTGCTTCTAGTTCCTTTAGGCGCGCTGTTAGAATTTGTGTTATTGATTTTTCTTGTTTCTTGAGATGGGCCTGGATTGCAATATATTTCCCTCTCAGGACTGCTTTTGCTGCGTCCCAGAGCGTTTGGATTGTTGTATTTTCATTTTCATTTGTTTCCATGTATTTTTTAATTTCTTCTCTGATGGCTTGGTTGACCCAGTCATCTTCTAGTAGGTTATTTCTTAGCCGCCATGTTCTTGGATATTTTCCAGGCTTTCTCCTGTGGTTGATTTCAAGTTTCAAAGCATTGTGGTCTGACAGTGTACACGGTATGATCTCAATTCTTTTATATTTATTCAGAGATTCCCTGTGCCCCAGAATGTGATCTATCTTGGAAAATGTACCGTGTGCAGTTGAGAAGAACGTAAATTCCTTTGCTTCTGGATGAAGGACCCTAAAGATGTCTGTGAGGCCCATCTGTTCTAATGTGTCGTTCAGGGCTATTGTTTCTGTGGAGATTTTCTGATTTGTGGATCTATCCAATGCTGAGAGTGGAGTGTTGAGATCCCCTACTATTAGGACATTTTTATCGATGAGGTTGCTAATGTTTGTAATTAGTTGTTTTACAAATTTGGGTGCCACCAAATTCGGTGCGTAGATATTTACAATTGTTAGCTCTTCCTGCTGGATGGTCCCTGAGACTATTATATAATGTCCTTCTTCATCTCTTATTACATCGTTCATTTTAAAGTCTAATTTGTCTGATATAAGTGTGGCTACTCCAGCTTTCTTCTGTCTTCCAGTAGCATGGTAGATAGTTTTCCATCCCCTCACTTTCAATCTGAAGGTGTCTTCAGGTTTAAGATGAGTTTCTTGAAGACAGCAAATAGATGGGTCTTGTTTTTTAATCCATTCTGTTATCCTGTGTCTTTTGATTGGCGCATTTAGTCCATTCACATTCAGTGTTAATATTGAAAAATATGGGCTTACAGTCACTGTATTATCTGTAGGTTTCATGATTGTAAGGCTGTCCCTGGCAGTTTGTGTTCTTTTCAGGTTTGCCTTCATAGAATGCCCCTCAGGATCTCTTGCAGTGCTGGCTTATTTGTGATAAATTCTTTCAGTTTTTGTTTGTTGGGAAAAACCTTGATCTCTCCTTCTATTCTGAATGACAGGCTAGCCGGATACAGAATTCTTGGTTGCAGGTCCTTCTTGCTCATCACATTGAAGATATCCTGCCATTCCTTTTTGGCTTGCCAAGTTTCTGTAGATAAGTCTGCTACTACCCTTATAGGTCTCCCTTTGTATGTTAGGGTTCTTTTGTCCCTAGCTGCTTTCAGGATTCTCTCCCTATCTTTGTATTTTGCCAGCTTCACTATGATGTGCCGTGCAGAAGGTCTATTCAAGTTACGTCTGAGGGGAGTTCTCTGTGCCTCTTGGATTTCCATGCCCTTTTCCTTCCTCATGTTGGTGAAGTTCTCAGCAATGATTTGTTCAAGAACCCCTTCGACTTCTTTCTCTCTCTCTTCTTCCTCTGGAACTCCTATGATACGGATATTGTTTCTTTTGAGTGCATCGCTTAGCTCTCGAATTCTCCTTTCCTGTTCCTGGATCAGCTTCTCTCTCTTTTTATCTGCTTCCTCTTTTTCAATGATTTTGTCTTCTAAGGCACTAACTCTTTCCTCTACCTCTTCAATCCGTGCTGTGGCTGCTTCCAGTTTCCCCTGTATTTCTTCTAATTTCTTCTTTAATTCTTCCTGCCCGCTTTTAAGGTCCTTGAACTCTGCCGCGCGGGACCCCTTGCATTCTTCTAAGCTTTTTTCAAGGCCAGCGATTAGTTTTATGATTGTCATTCTATATTCATGTTCTGTTATGTTGCTTATATCTGTTTTCATTAATTCTTGAGCTGTCACTGCTTCTTGTGGATTCTTTTGAGGAGAATTCTTCCGTCTCGTCATTTTGGCTGGATGTGTTTTGGGTTGTTTCTTGAAGTTGCCCTGGAAAGGAAAACAGACTGACAGACAAACAGAAAACAGAAATACTCAAACGTACTAACAAATGATACAGACAAGCGGTTCACAACAGCAAAAAGAATAACAAATGACACTCTGAGGACAATGTCCTGAAATACCAGCTACACGGTAAGGACAGGGTGTGTACTGTGCTGGTGGCAGAGCGTCTACAGAGAGAATAATGACAGTTCCGGGGGAAAGAAGGAAATGGTCTTTGCCCAGGTAGAGTGGCTAAAGAGCTTAATCCAGACTGAGAGAAATCAGAATAAGGACGGTTACAAGGAAAAAGGAATGAAGACAGAAATTGCTCGGGTCAGATTATGTGGCCTGGTTATTCCAGAGAGAGAATAAGGGAAGTACAGAAGGAGATGAAAAACATGCCTTTAGAGAGTGAAATAAGATTTTGTTTAAGTCAGCCAGGCCTCTGGATAGTCAGCTCAGGAGTGGGGATCAGTAAGAAGAATAACGGGGAGCATCTATTTTAAAAAGAAATGACCTGGAGTTACTCCAGGCAGCGGTCTGGACTTGGCCTCTGTAGCTCCCGCGGAGAAGTGTCACTCCTGCGCAGATGGGCGTGGTTTAGTGTAGGCGGGAGTTCTCCACTGAGGCAGGGATGGCTCTGGGAGTGACTTCCTGGGGCTGGTGCTTGTGGGCCCGTAAAACAACAATTGCGTCCCTTCTGTCCTTTGTTCCCAGTCCCAGGGCTTCCACTCGCCCCCTTGTTTGTGTCCTTACTCTGCTATGGGCACCGGGGCAGTGCGGTCCACTGGAAGGTGGGCGCCTGCCTGCTTGCCACCCCCCAACCTTCTGCAAATGTGTCAGGGTTAGAGGTGCTCCACAGGCGACTGAGGGCACCCCCGGCAGCCGGTCGCGCTGAGGGCTCCCCGCTCGCCTGGCCGGGGCGACTTGTGCGCACTCCCCACTCAGGCGACGGGGTGGCGGCAGTCCCAGCGTTTGATCGCACCCCACAGGGCCCTCCGCGGCGACTAGCGCCTGATCCGGGCTCCGGCGGGCAGCGGCAATGGTCCCCGGTCGCCGGCTCTCCAGGGGATGGTGGCGCGACTGGTGCACAATCCCTGTTGAGGTGGTCCCAGCGATGCAGTGGTCCCAGCAGTTTTTTGCTTTCCACCGGGCGCCCCAGCAGCGACTAGCGCGCACTCCCCGTTCCGCCAGCAGCAGCGTGGCGGTCCAGCGGTTTTTTGCTCCCCACCGAGTGCTGCGGCGGCTAGCGCGCACTCCCCGCTCCGCCGGCAGCCGTGTGTCTGTCCCAGCGGTTTTTCGCTCTCCACGGGGCACAGCAGCGACTAGCGCGCACTGCCCGCTCCGCCGGCCGCAGCCTGCGATCCCGCGGTTGTTCGCTCAGGGGGCCGGAGGCCGCAGCGGTGCCTGGCGCGCACTCCCCGCTCCAGCGATAGCAGCGGCAGAGGTCCCGCTATTGCTGCCTCCTTACGCTGCTGGCGGCTAAGCAACTCTGGGCCGGGCGGGCTGACTGTGCCTCCGTCCACGGTCCAGCACAAGGAGAGTTCTGCTGGGTTCTGCTGTTAGACACAGAGCTTCTCCTCCTAAGCCCTGTCTTTAGGGGCTGGATGTTGGTGGACTCCCCCTCTCTGTAGCTCTCCTTCGGATGTTGGGGACTTTCCCCGCTGTCCCCGGCTCACCCTCCCCCCAGCTCAGTTTCCCGAGTTCGTTTTGTCCTTCTCGGTTAGACTCACGGTCTTAGGGCGTTGTCTATGTTTCTTGCGTTCCTTGTAAGCTGCTACACCTTTTCTGCCAGGTTCTTGGAGTTGAGAATCTCTCTGTTTCGGTCCCTCTCAATTCAAAAAAACAAGGGAAACTTTGGTCCTCCCTACTCCTCCGCCATCTTGGTCCCTCTCCACCCAAATATTCTTTTTTAAAATGAATGTATCAATGTCATTTCAATGAAGACAATTGATAATATTTGCTGCTAAAGATCAACACTGAGTTTCCAGATGAAATTTAGAATTTCGAAAAGCCTATACCAGTCACAATGAACTTAACAACATCCTATTACTTAAAGTTTTTTTCTTTTTTTAAAGTTTGTTTGTTTGTTTGTTTTTAAAAGTTTATTTATTTATTTTGAAAGAGAGAGCAAGTGGGAGAGGGGCACAGAGGGAATTCTAAGCAGGCTCTACGCTGTCAACACAGAGCCCTACGCAGGGCTCAATCTCACAAACAGTGAGATGAGGCCCGAACAGGAATCAAGAGTCAGATGTTTACCAATTAAGTCACCCAGGCACCCCAATTTGAAGTCTAGAGGTGCCTGGGTGGTGGTTAAGTGTCCGACTTCAGCTCAGGTCATGATCTCACGGTTTGTGAGTTCGAGCCCTGCCTCGGGCTCCATGCTTCAGATTCTGTTTCTCCCTCTCTCTCTGCTCCTCTCCTGCTCATGCTCTGTCTCGCTCAGAAATAAATAAACATTAAAAAAAAATTTAAAGTCTTTGCTAATGAAACTAATGGTTGTATTAATAAATATGATTTTATGTCATGTAATAAAATGTGTTAACATTTGCAAATTTTACATCACTCAATGACCCAATGTATTCCAAATCAATACATGATGCTACAAAGCACACGTGTGTTAAAACATTCAAAGTGCAAAACAGACCAGTGGATTTTGAAAATTTCATTATGTGGTTTCAGATTTGACAATGTAATGAATCTTTAAGCCACTATCACTTGTGGAGTTTAGTTTTCAATCCAAGAAGAAGATTAAAAAGTACATGAAAATGCTGATAAAACAGCCATTGTTGTCTAAGTATTTATCTGAAGCAATATTTTCTTCATACAGTTCAAACCAGTCTATTGTATTGTAAAAGGTTGAACATATAACCATACAGTAAAACCTGGAATTTTGAGTAACTTATTCTGCGAGTGTTTCACAAGATGAGCAAACATTTCTAATAAATTTTAACTTGATAAATAAGTGATGTCTTGCAATATGAGTAGCATGTGATGCTGAACTTCACATGGTCTCTCTCTCTCTCTCTCTCCCTCTCTCTCTCTCTCTCTCTCCCTCTCTCTCTCTCCCTGCCCCCCAAGCCCATGACAATCACTAACCAGCCCTCTATTTCTATGGGTGTACTTATTCTAGCTATTTCATATAGATAGACTCATACAATATATGACTTGTTTTGCTTGACTTCTGTCCCCTAGCATCATAGGGGAAGGTTCATCCACATTGTACCATATATCTGTACTCCATTTCATTTTATGGAAGAATAATATCCCATGGTAGGTATAGGGATTGTTTTCACCTTTTGGCTAGTGTGAGTAGTGCTACTATGAACATGTGTTTACATGTATTCGTTTGAGTAACTGTCTTCATTTCTTTGGGGTATACATCTAGAAGTAGAATTCCAGGTTATATGTTATATGTTAATTTTGAGGAACTACCAATACATTTTCCTAGATATACCTTTTTATATTTGCTCATGGATTTATTGTTTCCAGTGTTTCTCATCTCTTCTCTAGAAATATGGGCCACTATCTCTTCCCAATTTCCTTGAACCTGAAGAAGGTCCTTAATCACTTCCCATGGCTGTCTGCATCACTTTTTACCCATTTTTGTTTACCTGAAAGTATATTTTTTTAATCTTCATTTTGAAATATAGTTCCACCAGATATAGAATTTTTGGTTGACAGGCTTGCTCTCCATCACCACTACTTTAACCATGTTGTTTTAATATCTTTGGCCTCCACTGATTCTGAGGAAAAGTCATTTATCAAACATCATCCCCTGTTATATAAATACTTTCTTTTGTCTTCTTTTAAGAATTTCTCACTATCTTTGCTTTTCAACAGTTTAACTCTGATGTACTCCTATGGGGGGGTTGTTTTACAGTGACATTGCTAAGGGTTCAATGAATTTCTGGTTGTATAAATTTTTGTCTAAGTTATACTTTTCACCTTCAAATTTTCCATTTTAACAAGTTCCAATTTCTTTGTTGTGATTTCCCATCTGTTTCCTTATTGGAGTCATTTTAAAAATTATTCAAACACAATACAGTAGTTGCCTTAAGGTTATTTTTACTAATTTTTAATAGGCGTCACATTTTCTTGGTTGGTTTTTTTTTTTTTTTGTATGTCTAGATATTTTTGGTTGAAAACTATACATTTCAGGTAACATAGTGACTATCCTGCTGTGTTCTTTAGAGAAGACTTGGCTTTTTGATTCTTCTTATTATTAGTATTCTAGTAGCAATTAAATTGCATAGAATCAAACTAGAAATTCTCTCACACCAAGTGTGCAGTAGCCAATATCTCTGCTCAGTTCCTACAGAATCAGTCCCTGGTTTATTTTATTTCATTTACCCTATTTCCTTGATGATCTCCCTCAGGTTTGCATGATTTGAGGTGCACCAAGGATTTGGGCAGATTGTAGACTCATATTTTAGATATCACCATGTGTGTGATTTTCTTGCTTCCTGAGAATCTGCAATAATTTTCTAATGTCTCTGCCAGCCTTTGCTTTTGTCTCCCTGTACCTCAAGAAGATAAGGTTTCTTCAATTCTGTTTTCACCAACTTGCAAATAGCTGGGGAATGCTTTCACTTAAAACCAGGGAAGAGACGAAAAACAATGGAACAAATTCACTAATTTAAACTGAGATCCTTTCTGGTCTTTCCCTGTTTTGTTTTTCTGTTTGTCTTTACCTAGTTCTCAGCAGACTTTCTTGAGTATGCATAGTTGAGCAGTCATCCAGCTTCTTGGGTGGAGGATCTTCAGATTTGGAGTCTCTGCTCTCCTGGAGCTCTCTTCCATTAGAATATCTCTCTTAACGTTCCACCTGTGTTTTCACCCCTAAAACTCATTTCTGCCTCCTCAAGTGGAGTAAGTGAGTCTTTGGTTTTTATCCACTGCAGTCAGGAGTGCTAGGGAGTGCCCTTGGCCAAGAAAGCTGCAAACTTGCATCACATAACTTTTCAGAAGTAAACTGTTCTGGCTTCTATGCTTCAAACACTTTCTCATGTCTTTATACCCCTGTTTCAAATGATATATATTTCTCAAGATTTCATCTGTTATCTGTGGGGGACTGACTAAACCTCTTCATTCTACCACATCTCCATTACAGAAGTTCATCTTCGGCTTTTTTATATAAGAGAAGTAATATTCCCTTTTGTTTCAACTACACTTATTTTGAGGTATGAGAATTAAATGAATTGATACCAACAATTTCATTAGAACCGTGCCCAACATATACTAAGCGATCAGCATGTTATCTATCATAATCATCATTAATATTATTGCTCTTTATCCAAGCCCAAGTACCACTCCTGCTCTACAAAGCCCAGAATGCTCTGGTTAATTATTTAACAGGTACCAGCTTCAAAGAAATCCCCACATGGTAGAAATAGAACTACAAAGATAAGGAGAGAGAAAATCTGCCTGCCTGCAGCCAGGTTACAGCCTGGATTAAGAAGAAAAAATATATATATATAAATGATAATAATATGAGAAGATAACTGATAAAATGGAGGTATATTAAGAGGGCAGAAAGTCTGTCCAAGATACTGAGAAGGTTTCTCATAAAACATTTTATCTAAAATTTAAAGGATAAAAGGATTTTTACATGGCGAACAAGGAGATAATTGTCAGATCCAGAATCTTCTTTTTTATCATACCGATCTAATACAGCTGAATATTCCAAGTTCCTTTTATGTTCTATGCAAATCATTCCTGCTATGGGGGATATAACTAATTTTGTTAGATTTTCTTTTCATTTATAATACTTTTTCATATGCCCAAAACACTTTGTTAAGGCTTCAGAAATCCCAAATCTACTCAGTTTTTATGGGCTGGTGAATTGAACAGCTGGTTAATATCATTCATTACACTCTGAGAAGGTGACATAGTTTCTATATTCAGAGAATATTTATGTTATTGAAATCTGTGATAATATTCTTCTTTCTTCTACCCAATGTACACTACTTTCTACTCTTTTAATTCCAAACTTCCACCCAAAGAAAATATTTGTAAAATCAAAAGTACTCTAACTTCCAAGCATATCCTTCAAATGTTGCTATCTCTTGTCATTTTGGATTGATCTTAAGAGTTTGATGCATCTAATATCAAATAATGTTTTGTGCATCTAATATCAAATAATAATGTCTGAGGGTAGATTTTCCACTCTCCTCCCTTATAGCCCACATCACATTTCCAGCAAAGCATCTCTGATTTAGCCTCAGTGAGTCCTCTTCACTTTGCCCCTGAAGCAGATAGACACCCTAAGACAGCATTTCTAAGACCTCTTTGAACTCAGTTATTATCTCTTCTTAGTCTTCAATCCAGTCCATTCCAAAACTTTTCCAAAATGCTAAAAGATTAATCAGTAGAAAAAATATCATATTTAGGTGGCATAGCAATGTCAAACTGCTATCAAAGTTTTTAAATGCTTACTCTAAATGTCAGTACTTCACCAGTGTATGAAGCCCAAGGAAGGTTTTGTGTGTCCACAGAAACTGCTCAAAGGAGCGGAAAAAAACTTTTCCTTCAGTGAGGGTCCCATAATCAGTGCCATGTGGTAAACACAGTTTCTGACATAGCTTTTATCTGGCGTCCTGATATATGGTCTCCTTGTAACCAAACTTAACATCATTGAATTTGTTGCTATCCATCTGACAGAGATGATGTTAAATCAATCCAAATTCATCTTATAATGAGACTGACCTTTGAGGCTTCTGTTGATCTTCTGAGTGTTTGAGAAGCCTGTGGGAAATACTCATATTTTTTGAAAATCAATATGTAGGGCATTCTGGCTTGGCTCTCATACTTATTAAGTGCAGAGTGGTATTTTGCAGGGATATTTTATGATCACAGTATGAGAAACATTTCATTAAGCTATATTTGCATTAATTTAGTGGTTAATGGCATCTCAAATCAAGAGAGCTGGATGAGCTGAGACCTCAGAGGTCTTTTTTTCCCCCTGTTAGCAATGACATCTCCATTTCCTCGCTATAAAAATTCACTACAGGAAAGCATCTTCTCATTAAAATAAATATATCTACCCATTGGTTTCCAAGTTGGGATGCAGAGGCCTATGAAAATAATCAATTTGGAAGAATTCCCATAGTTCCTGTTACCAGTGTATATTGTTAAATAGAATCCTCTTGTCTAATGTGCCACCTCAGGCTAACATGGGAAGATCTTTCCTACCATGACTGTCTCAAACACACTGTGACAAACATCTTTAGAGTTAAAATTCAAAGTCAAGACATAGCCAGGAAGTGGACATGCATTTTCAATTCTGACTCAGTTCATCTGGGCAAAAACCAGAGGAAATTTTTTTTATTTCAGATACTGTTTCTATAAGAATTGCTTTTGCCACATTTGAATACATTTTAAGCGTACATTTGATACTTCAGAAACCTACCAAAGTGAAACTCACCTCTGCTTCTTTATGTCCCCAAATATATGCTACATTCAAGATAACTTTCAGATTTTTCAGACCAAAACCAAGAAGGAATAATCTGTTTTTTCATGTTTTTTTTTTTCTTTGCCATGGGCCTAAAATGTGAGAGTCCCGAATATTGTCAGAATAGGTAAGCAGACGTTCGATTTGATGACCTGAGGTAGGGTTTGGGTTGTTTTTAGTTGGTTCCCTAAGTGCTGTTGGTCTTGCTCGACTGTAGTTCATCTGCATGTGATTTGATGTTTTGATACATTCTTTTCCATATGGATAAGTTCAAGTGAACCTCCTAGAATGCTTCATTCTTTCAGCAAAAATTTCCTGAGTCCTTAATGTAAAGTAAGAACTAGATATATGGCCATGAAAAAGCAAAAATAACACCATGGTCCCCCAGCTTTGGCTGGTGGAGCTCACATTCTAAGAGGCGTTAGTAGAACAAACAAATGAATGCATGCCGAGGAGAAAAGTAATACAGGGAAGGAGAATTAGACACACTAAGTGCGAGGCACCATTAGGTCATAAACTTTTGCAGCTTTCGAGACTCCTTTGATCTTTCCTTCTTACTAATGGTCTACCTCCAACTTGCCACTTCTCTGTCTTGGATGAAACTTTGCATCTCAGAATGCAGATCTGGTCTCCTGAGCAATAGCCAAAGGGGATGTTTGGTACAATCCCCTGATGCTGGGGGAGTGAGACAGTGTTGGGGCATATATGGACAAGTGGGAAATGGGAAAGAGCTGGGCATTTAAGCCCACCTTCTTTGTCATTTTTGTGGACTACTCTGCTATGCAGTGTCTCCTGAAGACCCTTCCAGACAAGTCTTCGATACCAAATGAGTTTGTCTCTTTATGCTCACTGTGAAGACAAACGTATTAGAAAACAAACACAACGAAACCTCTCTGTTTACAAATGTCTCTACCTCCCATTTCTCACCTTTACTTTAGAAGGAATTTTCCCAAAATAATGCTCACACCTGCTGAATTCAATCTTTTTTTTTCCCTTCTCTCTTGAACCCATTGCAATCATAGCTTTATTCCTGTCACTCCACAAAGACTGCCCTTGTCAAAACCACCAGGGGAACAGAAATAGTGATGACACAAGAGAGAGAGGAGGAAATTCAGCAATTTCAGAGTCCTCTGAATTTCAGAGGAAATTCAGCATTTATACAGTCTCTTTTTCTAAAAGGATCTGAAAATAAGATAAATTTCAAACATTATGCGTTAGCTTAAGAATGAGTCTCTGTGAAGACAAATGGAGGCACATGTGAGCACTTCTATTCTTTGTATAAGGTGGAACACAACACAAAGAAGAACAATTATTCTAGTAATCATTTAGTTCACACATCATTTGTAGACTCAAATTCAAGGATCATTCAAGTCCTATATCCTGTTAGTCATTACAGTTCTAGAAAGAAAGCAGGCATTCCTGATGCATTAAATCAGTAAGGCAATAAAATGTCATTTTCTGAATTCTAAGCAGATAGACTAATGAAACGTGTAAAAGAAAGAAGCAGGATAGTAAATCAGTGTAAGAGTAGTAATAGTATGTAGTAATAGTAGTAATATTAATAGCAACAATACTACTTATTATATCACATATATATATGCTCATATATGTATGACCATATCTATCTATCATCTATCTATCTATCATCTATCTATGTGGTTTATCTATCTAGTTTATCTTCCTGATAAAACATTTTGAGGAGTATCAGCATTTTTCACATCAGGACTCTGAGGCATAGAGAGGTTGATTACATAGCCAGTAAGAGACATTATTTACACATTTATTGACAAGTTTCCTCTCATAAGTTTCCATTTAGATTTAGCAGTTCTCTGGTATATAACAGTATTTTCATATATCTAGCACACATAACTACTAAGTGGGATGGAGCACTGCCATCTCTTGCTAATTGAGAACAGCGCAATAGAATAAATTTAATCCATTTGTAAAGAAACGATGCATGTTAAAATCTAGGTCTTATGCTCGCATTTTGATTTGTTCATATTTTTATTACAACTTTTATAAGTTGTCCTAACTCTATACTAATTGTTTTAATCACCGCAACTTCAAGTTATATGAACTGCTTGGCCGTAATTAAGTAATATGACGTGACAAGCAGTCCCTTTCAGGATGATTACAGGATATTATAATTTCATAATAAACTCCAATGATGTTCTATCTTAATTATACACATTAATAGATTCTGTACACATTTAATTATCTTCTACATTGATATTCCCATAACTTTTAAACAGTTCTGCTTGAATATAACCAGTGCTCAAACATAGATTCTCTAATGGGGCGTAACGAACAAGTTAGCACTGTACTTTAGGATGGAAACCACTCACTGATATATGTGATTTTTCATAGTTATACAGGTATAAAATCAAGTGATTAGAGCTTATAGTTATAATATTAATATAATATATATATTTGGCAGATAATAAGGTAGGGTTATGAATAAAATAACCAAATATAAAAGATAAAATACACTTTATTTGCTCTTTTTTTCTCCCAGAGAATTGACTACTTTTACCTATCATAAAGCCTGGATTTAAAGAGTTTATTAAATATTAGGACTGTCTGGGCAGCTTAGTTGGTTAAATGTCCAGCTTCAGCTCAGGTCATGATCTCAGGTTTCATGAGTTGAAGCCCCATGTGGGGCTTTGCCCTGACAGCTGGCAGCCTGCTTCAGATTCTGTCTCCCTCCCTTTCTTTGCCCTTCCCGCACTTGTGCACGGTCTCTCTCTCTCTCTCTCTCTCAATCTCTCTCTTTCTCTTAAATAAATAAATAAATAAATAAATATTTTTAAAAGTAGTTTACTAAATATTTAAAAAGATTTGTTCTAAAATTTTCAACTATAGAAAGTTTTTTTGAAAATTTTTAACATTTATTCATTTTTGAGCAAAAGAGAGACAGAGTGTGAGCAAGGGAGGGGCAGAGAGAGAGGGAAACACAGAATCTGAAGCAGGCTCCAGGCTGCCAGCCCAAAGCTGATGCAGGGCTCTAACCCACGAACCACGAGATCATGACCTGAGCCGAAGTCCGATGCTTAACTGAGCCACCCCAAGCCCCCCTTAAAGTTTTAAAAAATTTACGTTGAGTCTCTTTTTCATGGACATAAAATCTTCCCAGAGACAAAATCACTCTAAACCGTCTCGAGAAATCTGTATCAAATTCTCAGATGTCTCTATTTGGAGTTTTTTCAACATTAGCGTAATAGATCTTTCTCCTCTTCAAATCACTTATCACTCCCTTCTCCTATTCCAAATATCTACAGTACCATGCATTTTTCCTTGTTAATACTTTGAAAATATCCAGCCTTGCTGTTTACCAGCTCCTCCCCTACACACACTGTTTTAACTGTCACATTACTTGTTCAATATTTTAAAAATCTTTTTACAGATACTTGCTTGCAATGGCTTCCTAAAACTAGTGGCTTCTTTTTCACAATTTTCAAATTGTCAGATACATGGAAGACTATTTGATGTAAGCCAGATTTGTGTATGGTGTCCCTAAGTATCTCCATCTCTCTCTCTCTCTCCTCCTCTCTGTATTCTGGAAAAACTAAACACATATACATATACATATACATATACATATACATATACATATACATTTATTAGTTGCTTTTCCTATTCCCATTTACTTATTTTTATTGGTTGATGGGTGGGTTGAGTGATATCAGTAGGGACTTTCAGATTCCTCCCCACCAATTCGCATGGCCACCAGAAACTATATGTGAATGCCTGGTTTCCCGCCGACTTGCCAATAGAAAGTGTTGTCATTCTTTTAAATGTGCATGACTTTGATAGATGTGATCTTACAGTGTTTTAATTTTCATTTTTCAGATCATGAGTGACCTGAAGCCCTTTTTATGTATTTTGTTTATGTCCATTTTTAGACTTTCTCTTCCTTTCTGTATTTTTCTCTTCTGTTCTGATACGCAGTTTGTTCATTCATATGCCAGAACAACAATATTTAAAAATTATTTAATATTTTATTTAATTTTGAGAGACAGAGTGTGAATGGGGAAGGGACAGAGCGAGAGAGGGAGACACAGATCCAAAGCAGGCTCCAGGCTCGGAGCTGTCAGCACAGAGCCTGATGTGGGGCTCAGACCCACGAACCGTGAGATCATGACCTGAGCCAAAGTTGGACACTGAACCCACTGAGTCACCTAGGCGCCCCCAGAACAACAATATTTTAATTAAGGAAGTTATACTATATTTAAGTATCTGGGAAAATTAAATGTCCTTGTAGTTTTTTTCCAGTGTCTTTTCTTACAAGTTTGTTTTTCTTCATATTAACTTGTTTAACTCCACCAAAAAAAAAAAAAAAAAAAAAAACCTGTCGGCATTTTTACTTGGATTGTGTAAAATTTATAAATTAAGCAGAACATAAATTTTATGATGCCTATCATTCTATCCAAAACCAATAAATATCTTCACTACTGTTCATTCTCATTTTGAATCTTTCACAAATTTAAAAAAATTTCATCATATATATTCATATAATTTTTGTACATTTCTTATTAATTTTATTACTAAATATTCTATCTTTGCTGCTCTTACAAATGGGGTTCTTTCTGTCATATATTCTGACCCGTTATTAATTGTGTAAATAAAAGATGTCGATTTCTGTATGTTAATTTTATATCCTATTTTTCTGCATTCTTATATTGCTTGAGTTAGTTATATAATAGATTTCATTTTTCAGCTTTACTATTATATCATCTGCAAAAAGAGATACTTTTACTTCTTTTCCAGTGATTCATTCCTCTAACTGATTTCTCTTAATCATACAGCTAATACTTCCAGTACAGTATTGAGTAGCAATGGAGATTGCTCTTAATCTTAGTGAAGGTGCTGCTTTCAGGGGCTCCTGAGTGTCTCAGTCGGTGAAGCTGACAGTGTGGACCCTGCTTGGGATTCTCTCTCTCTCTCTCTCTCTCTCTCTCTCTCTGCCCCGACCCCCCACCACCTCTCAAATAAACATAACAAATAAACAAATAAATAAACATTGAACATTAAAACATTAAAAAAAGTAAAATATTTAAAAAATAAGGTGTCAGTTTCAGGACTAAGGGATATTTTCATAGATCTATATCTTCTTCTCTTTCTCTCCCTAGTTATGTAGTGGCTTGTATGTTTCATTAATTAAAAAAATAACTAGAGTTTGATTTATTCGTTTGTTGTATAATTTCTCTCTTCTCTTCCCTGTTAATTTCTCTCATTTTTACTAATTCCTTATACATTCTTTAGTTCTTCCTTTCTAAATTTTTTTGGGAAAATTATTTTCACTTTTTAATCTTCATAAGATGAGTGCCTGAGGCTATTATTTTTACTCTGTTCTGTGATTTCAATGCATCTAGATAATGATATAGATGCTTTTGTTATTGTTATTTATTTTGGAATTTTAAAATTAGAATTTTTAATTTTAATTTTAATTTTTTACATTTTTGTGATTCTCTTTTCAATCAGGTTTTGTTTAATAAGCTTTTAAAAATATTCTCGATTGGAAGGACCTTTTTATTACATTAATAATTTCTCATTTGTGGCTTTGTCATCAGCTAATGTTTAAAATATTTCTGATTTGTGGAAATTTTTCATGTTTCCATGTAAACACAATCGATTTTTCTTAAAGTTGCTTTATTGGCTTGAGAAGAAGATATATTCCAATATCACACTCTATTATCAGTGTGTAAACTTCAGTATATATCCATACGCTCTCCATTATTGATGAAGTTTAAGCCTCCTATAACTTTCCTTATTTTCAGTCGACTTAGACTGTCTTGTAGTGAAAGTGATATGTTAAATTCTCTTCTTATTATCATGCTTTTATTTCTGTCTTCTTGAACCTTCTCTGTAATTTTTTTCCTTATAAAGTAGCTGTTTTGTTATTTAGAATAGACACGCTTATGTCTGTATTGTGAATTTTACCTTTTAGAATTAAAAAATGGATCTGTCTTATAGTAATGGGCATAATAATATGATAGGCAAAATTCTAAGATGTCTGCCAAGATCCCCACCCCTGTGGAATATACCTTGTGAAGTATTTCCTGTCTTCGAGTGTGAGCAAGACCTTTGAATATTATGGAGTATCACTGACAAGATTAAATTATATTTTGTGGCAAAAGGGATTTTGCAAATAATGAACGTTTCTACTGAGTTGAATTAGAGTTAATCATAAACTCATTTGAGTTTCTGATTAGAGATCAGCTGAATGGACCCAACTTATCAGGCAAGATTTTAAGAGAGACACAGATGCTCTCCTACTCTCCTAGAAAGAGAAACTATCATGTTTCCAAGAGGTCACGTGACAGGGAAGAATAGATAACCTTTGAGAGCTGAAAATGGCTCCCAACTGAAGATCTATAAGATAATGAGGACCTCAGTTGTGTAAGTGCAAGAAACTGAGTTAATCCAACAATGAACGAGCTTGCAAGTGAGCCCTGGTCTTAAGATCATGGTCCTAAGCCACACCATTATTTCAGTCACATGAGACCTAACCTGAGAATTTTAACCTATAGAATTCTGAGACAATAAAGGTATATCGTGTTCATTAATTGTGATAAAATATGCATACATAAGCTGTACCACTTCAACCATTTTGAGTATAAAGTTCAGTGGCATTAAATACATTCATGCTGTTGTGAATCACCACAATGCATCTCCAGAAACTTTTCATTATCTCATACTGCCCCCTGCGCCCAATAAACAAGAACTCCCCATTATTCCCTCCACTCAAGCCCAGCAACCACTGTTTTACTTTCTGTCTCTCTGAATTTAACTTTTCTAGGTACTTTATATGAGAGGAATTATATAATATTTGTCTTTTTCTGTCGGACTTATTCCACTTAGCATAATGTCTTCACATTTTGTCCATGTTGTAGCATGTATCAGAATTTCATTTTTTTTAAGGCTGGGTAATATTTCATTGTGTATATATATCACGTCTTGTTTATCCATTCGTCAATCCACATCTAGGCTATTTCCACCTTTTGGCTATTGTGAATAACGTTGCTTTCAACATTGGTATACAAATATCTCTTTGTGTTCCTGCTCCCAAATCATTTGGGTATATATCCAGAACTGGAATTGCTGGATCACATGCTATTTCCATGTTTAGTGTCTTGAGGAACTGCCATACTTTCCCATAGTAGCTGCATCAGTTTGTATTCCCACCAGCAATGCACAAGAGTCCACATTCTGGCCAACAGTGGTTCTTTTCTTTTTTCTTTTTCTTTCTTTCTTTCTTTCTTTTTTAATTGTTTTCCAATAATAGTTATCCTAAGGACTCTAAAGTATAATCTCATTATGGTTTTCATTTGCATTTCCTAATGACTACTGATGGTGAACATCTTTTCAGGTGTTTATTGGCCTTTTATATATATTCATTGAAATAATGTCAATCCAAGTCATCTGCCCATTTTGAAATTATTTTGTTATTTTTGAGTTGTAAGTGCTCTATATATTCTGGATGTTCATTTTTTTAAATGTTTATTTTTGAGAGAGATAGTGTGAATGGGGGAGGGGCAGAGAGAGAGAGAGACACAGAATCCCAAGCAGGCTCCAGGCTCTCAGCTGTCAGTACAGAGCCAGACCTGGGGCTTGAACTCACAAGCTGTGAGATCATGACCTGCAGTGAAGTTGGCTACCCAACAGACTGGGCCAGCCAGGAGCCCCTGGATGTTCATTTTTTTAACAGATTTAAGATTTGTAAATATTTTCTCTCATTCTATAGGCTGTCCATGTTACTCTTTTGATAATGTCCTTTGAGGCAAAAAGCTTTAAATTTGATGTAATCTAATTTATCTATTCTTTTTTTTTTTCTTTTATTGCCTGTCTTTTTGGTGTCCTATCCAAGGAATCATTTCCAAATCTGATGTCATGAAGAATTTCCCCTATGTTTTCTTCTAACAGTTTTATAGTTTTAGGTCTTACGTTAGTTTCTTTTATCTACTTTGAGTTAGTTTTGTATATGATGTAGGTAAGTGTCCAACCTCATTATTTTGTATATGTGTATATCCAGTTTCCTGAATACTATTTGTTGAGAAGACTGCCCTGTCTCCATCAAATGTCCTTGGCAATCTTGTCAAAAATTGTTTGACAAAATAAATGAAGGTTTATTTCAGGATTCACTATTCTGTTCCATTGGTCTGTATGTCTCTCTTTATGCTAGGACCACACAGTTTGGATTACAACTTACAACTTTGTAGTAAGTTTTGAAATTAAGAAGTATGAGACCTATACCTTTGTTCTTTTCAAATTGTTTGGGCTTTTGGAGTTCCCTTGAGAGTCCATATGCATTTTAGAATGGGTTTTCTGGAGCGCCTGGGTGGCGCAGTCGGTTGAGCGTCCAACTTTGGGCCAGGTCATGATCTCGCGGTCTGTGAGTTCGAGCCCCTGCGTTGGGCTCTGTGCTGACAGCTCAGAGCCTGAGCCTGCTTCAGATTCTGTGTCTCCCTCTCTCTCTGCCCCTCCCCCACTCATGCTCTGTCTCTCTCTGTCTCAAAAATAAATAAACATTAAAAAAAAGAAAAAAATAGAATGAGTTTTCTATTTCTGCAAAAAATCATTAGTGAGATTTTGATAGATATTGTATTGAATCTGTAGATAGCTCTGAGAAGTATCAACATTTAACAATATTGTATCCTTCAATACATGATCACAGGATATCTTTTCATTTATTGGTGTCTTATTTAATTTCTTTCAGCAGTATTTTATAGTTATCTGTGTATAAGTCTTTTGCCTCCTTGGTTAAGCTAATTCGTAAGTATTTTATTGTTTTTGGTGCTATTGTAAATGAAATAGTTTTCTTTATTTTCTTTTCAGATTGCCCACTGTTTATATGTAGAAACAACTGACTTCATATGTTGATTTTGTATCCAGCAACTTGTTAAATTTATGCTGTCTTCTGGATTTTCTACACATAAGATCACATTATCTAAGAGCAGGGATGATTTTATTTCTTTCTTTCCAGTGTAGATTCTCTTCTTTTTTTTTTTTTTTTTTTTTTTTTGATTCATTGCTCTGGCCAGGACTTCCAATACTTTGCTGAACAAAGGAGGCAAAAGTGACATCCTTGTCTTGTTTGTAATCATAGAGGAAAAACTTTCAGTCTTTCATTATTGAGTATGATGTTAGCGGTGGGTTTTTCATATATGGCAATATTTATTATGTTAATCTGCCAAGTTCATGGTAATTTGTGTGCAGAAATATCAAACTTATATGATAATGAGGAAAACTCTATTAAAATAAAATAAAACATTAAAACATAATTAGAGGTGGAGACTGTTGTCTATTATCTCCTCTTCAGAAAATCTAAAGAATTTAGGGGCACTTGGCATGGATCAGTCAGTTGAGCATCCAACTTTGGCTCAGGTCATGATCTTGTGATTCGTGAGTTTAAGCCCCACATCAGGCTTGCTGCTGTCAGCGCAGAGCCCACTTCGGATCCTCTGTCCCCCTCTCTCTCCATCTCTCCTCACTCATACACTCTCTCTCTCTCTCTCTCTCTCTCTCTCTCTCTCAGAAATTAAATAAACATTGAAAAAAGAAAATCTAAGTAATTTAGACAAGCTGATGTCACAGAATAGTAAGTTTATAAAGGGAAATAACTTTGCTTTTGTGTATAAGGGTCAACTTCATCTGTGTACTCATTAGAACATGTAAGTGCAGCCTGAGTATTATGTCCTCCAATTATATCAGCTTAGAAAAGCATATTACAGTAGTAAATTTCCATCATCTTGCCCATTCTACTCAGCATCTCCTCCTAGAACATAGGAAAAGGTAGGAGCTCTCACTCTTGGAACCCTGTGTATATTGGTCTGAGTTTGGCCATTCACACAATAATTTTTAATGCTGTCCTATGTTTCCTACCTCTCAGAGAGTTTGGTTGGATAGGACAGAGTAACAACACAATGTCGACATGCACACATACCCTTACACACACACGCACACACACACACACACACACACACACATATATATATATATGTATATATATATATATATATATATATATCAGTCTTCCTGTGAAAACATAAAGTGTATTACAAGTGCATAGACATGCTGAAGAATAGATTTATGCTTGCTCATTCTCTCTCTCTCTCTCTCTCTCTCTCTCTCTCTCTCTCTCTCTTTTTTTTTTTTTGGTCTCTTGATTTAACACTTCATCTGCTCCCTAGTCATTCATCAGAACATTTATATCATGTCAGCAGTCCATTGCAGATCCCCTCTTTAACAAGATCTGATGAGGATTCAGGAAGTATTTTTTCTTGTCACTAATAAATGTAATATGTTCCTGAGAAAAGGACAACTATTTGACTGCATGTATATGGAAGAGAGGAAACGTGTTGTGATGATTCAGGAAAAATCAACTCTAAGGTCTATCAACTAAATCCTAAGCTTTCCTTTTGTCTAATTTACTATAACTATTTCTTAAAATTTACAGTCTCCAATGTGTCTGAAGCCACAGCCTTTTGTCTCTAACCACATGTCCCTGAAGAACAAGGACCCTGGAGCCTGACTCTGGGCTCAGATGCTGGACTCTATGTATTTGTTTTGTAACTTTTTATGAGTTCCTTAGCCTATCTGCCACTCTCAGCCATGGGAGATTTCAAACTGAACCTAGATTCTCTCCACTCAAATATCCATATCAACAAATTATCTAAGTCCTACATTCTGTGCCTTTTAACCTGATCCAACAGCCATAAGGATCCCTTCACATACTGTTCCCCTAGTTCATGATACTACAAATTGTCAAATTTTTCAATCACTTCAGTATGGTTTCTACTTATGCATAGGATACATTTTGTTAATCTTACTCTCTGGGCCTAGAGTCTGATAATAGGTCTAGAAACAACAGGCAGTATAGAGCACGTTTTGAAGAAGATTAGCAGTCCCTGTAATTCAACCACTTTGGGAGAGGCCATTACAGATTCCTTAGGTAGACGGAGATTAGCTTTTTCCAACAAAGGAGAAAAAGTTGTTTCTATAGTCAAAGGAGGCTCAGAAGTACTTAGGAATCAAGTTCCCCAACTTTATTAGAATCTGTTCCATATAATCCCATCCATAATTTCAGATAAAGACTCCTTCCTAATGAATGTCCTAATTTGAGCATAAGAGATATTGTGAAGTTGTAAATTTAATTGATTTTTAATGTAGCCAAAAACAATTTTAGGCTTGGTTTTAGAAATCTCAGTCCTAGAGCTACAGGAGATAACAGTTTATTTCAGGGCTGACATAGATCGAAGCATATTCCTATCTTATCCTTGACTGGAAAGTTAAAACTCTGAACTCATTAGGTCTTTTCTGGGGAAAGTCCTCTGGCACACTTAGAAGCCACTCACCAAACCAATTATGCTTCTTATTTTTTATAAACTATTCGGTGGCAAAAAGTGCCTGATCATCTAAAACCATTCCTTCTATAGACAGTTGATTACAGGCATCTACAGGTATTTTAAGTAACATTTTTGTCATGTATTAACCATGTGTACATTACCACTGTTCATAGGGTCATTAATGTCTTGAAATATAATTACAGCAAATAACAAATTCCACGTAGCCCAGAGCCATTTCAAAGTACCCTTTCAAAAGGCTCTGCTCCCCTAGAGCCTCTCTGGTATGAATTTCTCTATAATTTAAGGTTCAGTCAGAGCTGAAGAACAGCTCTGAGTGATATAATAACAGACCAACTATAGGGAATACACTGTGTGCAATTATAGATGCTACGGAAAGTTGTTGACTTTATATATTATAAAAGCATGAGCAGTCAAGAAGAAAAGTGAGGCATGAAGCAGGGGACAGCAAGAACAACTGTAAACAATGAAGACAAACTTGAGCCCACCTTTATCCCTCATGGCCCCCGTCTTGATTGTGCAGTGAGGTGTAAAAGAATGAAGGTTCTTAATCTGGCCCACAGTTTGAAGGAAGTAAGGGGTAGACACAGTGGGGTTTAGAGTGTCTGCAATCCCACCCGCTGCCCCACCCCGTCTGCTGTGAGACAGAAGATCAGCGACAAAGTGTGTGAGCTGCAGTGTGCTTGCCCCCTACCCTGACTTTCAGAGAGTAAAGGCTGCTTCTCCACTTTGTCTTCCAAATCTCACACACATCTCTCTTCTGGCAAATCCTAAAGAGAAAAGGAAAACTAAGAAATATACTTCCGTGTAATTAAGTTGATGTTGCGTAAAACTGTCAGAGCACATAGGTATTATTATGTTAAGCTACAGAATCCAACAACTCTTTGAACATTTCAGAAATCAGTCTTACTCCATCCTAATTTTTTCATTTGACTCATTATCGCAGCCCTTATATCTTCAGTTTGTAGAGTGTTTTTTGCATTTTGACCTGTTGCTTAAAACTGTTAAAGTCATACACTGAGGGTGCCTGGGCAGCTCAGTTGGTTAAGCATCTGACTCAATTTTGGCTCAGGTAATGATCTCATGGTCGTGAAAGCAAGCCCTACATTGGGCTCTTTCCTGAGCGTGGAGCTTGCTTGAGATTCTCTCTTCTTCTCTCTCTGCCTTTTCCCCACTCTCTGTCTCAAAATAAATAAATAAACATTAAAAAAAATTCATATACTATATATGCATTTACTTTCCATCAAGTTTGTAACTATTCCTCTAGGTCAGTTTTCATAGTGTCTGTGCTTAATAGCATGCTTGTTTGCCTCTAACAGATCCCAAATGCAAGGAAATTGTGAACAAAAGGAAATATGAGTAAAAAAATAAAATGTAGACTGTATAGTATGCCAACAGTTTCACTCATGTCAATTAAGTTCCAAGATTTTCATCCTTGTTACTCCATGACTCAACCCCATAGTGACTAACAACCCATGGATTCAGACTAAATTTTGGGGGGGAGGGAGGTCCATAATTTTGCAAAATCTGAAAGATCTATCCTTGAAAAAAGTTCTTGAAAAAAAAAATACATATCACCTAATGCCAGAGTATATTTGACATAAAAATTGACATTTAAGAACTTGGTCTGCAGTTTAATTTGTATAGAAATAAAAAAATAATAATATCATAGCAGGAAACACTCTCTGTCTTTCCTATCACTTAACATGAAAGCTATGCTTTAAAGGAAGTCATGTCTTGTTCCAATTGTTCTCAATGGCTCCCACCAGTACTAGATTTCCAGTCTCCTGAATGACTATATTTAATGCAAGAAGCATGATGTTACTGACTATAAAATGCTAATTAATTTTTCATAGACTATCCAACCAGCCAATTAAAAAAATCAGTATGCTTATCTAATGGGTCTAAAGCACATATGTATTTTAATTTGCATTCTACATGAGTCCACCTCTGTGATAATTAGTTATCACTACGAAATTAACAAATAGACTAAAATCATATATCTGCTAAAAAAGAAGTTATTGATTTCAGTTATTGATTTTTGTGTTTGGAAAAGTCAGTCTGAATCATTACATACATTTTAATGTGACTATTCTATAACTAAATCATCAATATCTTTTTAGAGTAAAATTTTAAAAACGTTAAGGTGCATCCTATCAAAATAGTCATTTTCAGTTGTTTTTAATAACCTTAAAAAATTCCGTATAAGTCTTTCTTCCATCTTTTTCTTTCCTTTAAACTTCTTTTTCTTTTTCTTTTAGGTTCTTTTTCTCCTTGGTATGCTAACTTTCACTTACTTTTTCTTCTGTTTGCTCATTTAAGTTTTATTTCAGTTGTCAAAACCCATTAAATATTATTCTTCATCTCTATTCATTCCTATTCACCTGCAGGTAGAAACGAACATTCCCTTCTTTGTTCTCCACTGTGCATGTATTTCTATGACAGGCTGTATGATAATTTATTCCTCTTCTATCTTTACATGTCTGTCACCTCCACTATCCTGAAAGCACTTTGGAGTCAGAGACTATGTTTTACTTTAAATCCCCAATGTCAAGCACAAGATCAGTAGAGCAGACAGTGACTGAAGGATGGATAAGCGGATGAGTGACTAATACAATCAAAGTGCCTTACGAATCAGAGACTGTTTTTCTCAATGCACAAGGAGTAGGGTCATCAAATATGGATTTGAGAATCCGTGAAGCAGAAGTACAACAACGTTTGTACAATGATTGGGAATAAAGTGCAAGAGATTGACGGCTCTGTATGATCAATGCCTTTAGTATCCTGGCATTGGTGCAAGCGTTCATACGCTGTGTGAATGTGCGACAGAGGAATCGACCTCGGCTTGAATAAGCAGCACGTGTTTGTAGGGTTGACTTAATATGTATCTCCTGAAGCTCTTCCCTTCTGTTCACTGGGAATGGGCCATCCTCCCTATGAGTTTAAAGAAAAAAATCATACAAAAGGCTAAAAATCACTGCCCCATGGTTTAAAACCGACCATAAGTTAAAATATAAATAAACTGTACATGACACCAATTTAAAAACCTGTTGCCCATGATTCATCGTCTGGCTGCTGCTCCAGAGGCCGATGGATGTTTACATCAAAGTGGGGAAGGATTGACACGTGCTCGCAGAGTCCTTTCTGGTCTCTTCGGCTCCTGGTGAGACTTTCATGCCTAGACACGGTAAGAGTATACACATAATGGTTTTTTTCCCCCTCAATTACTTCTTAGAACAACCATCGCTGCAAAGGCTCAGGCTATTTTTTGTTTCTCTGGTAATATATGGCTCAATCGAGAAATCTATTAATAAGAAGGGTTTCTTTTCTTCATTCACTCATCAGTATTGTAAGATGATTTTTGTCTCAGAGCTGCCTATTGTCGCAAACAATATTTCTTAGTTTCATTTCTCTTAAATTTATCGTTGTCTCTCTGTTAGTGATTCTGACATAACTCGAAAGATTGAAGGACTTCATTTTGTATCTCTTGGAAGTGGATCGAGCCAACCAAACATTTATACACTTTTTTCATAACTTAGAAGCACATCTAAGAAATTGAAGTTGACTTGGGTAGAGGAAGAATGTCTCCAAGAAAACCTTTTAGTTTTTATTATACAAAGAGAGGATGAAATTGTTACTTTCGCTTTATACAGGATACACACACATACACACACACGTTTAATATGATTTGTGATCACATCTTCTTCCTGAGAAAAGATCAAATTTCTAATATTATGAAACAGGCATTAAGAAACATTTAAAAAATAACATATAAAAATAAATATATGATTCTTAGCTTAATCACCCTCAATAATACCTTATTGTTTGCCACTTGATTTTGTACATGTGAATAAAAAATTTAATATGGGCTACGAAATGAATTCTTCAAATCGTTTCCATAGATAAATGCATCTAACACGACGTCTTTTTGGTACAAAGCCCATCTAGGCAGAGGCTAAGTTAGATCTATTTTAAGGAGAATTCTGATCTACAGAGAATTTGTTACACTGAAGTTACTATGCATTTTTAATTAAAAATAATTTTCAAATTTTTTATGATATCCCTAGGGTGCTATAAAACCAGGGTTTGTAATCACCAAGATAGACAGTTTACCATATGGTTTCACATGGTATTATGGCTTTGTAAGTAACAGTTTTAGCTTTAAGTATATGTTTGTCAAAGATGCTGAAGGGACATTATGTGCTTTTTCAGGTTTAATGAAAGGAAAACCATGTTAATTCAACATTTTTACATATCTATATCTGTTTCTTGTGATCCCTGATCCTCATTAAAGGGATGCCCTGGGGGGCACTTAAAAGCAGCTAAGCATCAGTTGAAAATGCATTAAGACTTTATTTTCTTCCCAGAAAAGAAAGAGACTCGATCCATTTCCATCCTTATAAATTATAAAGTGCCGCTGCCCTTCGCTGAGGTTTTAACTGCACTGAGGCAGAGTTCTCGGCTTGTCAGGTATTAATAATGGCTCTGCCTGTCTGCCCTTCAGCTGAGACATTAAACTGAGGTCTCATCCGCTTGCCTCTAGTGGCTGCTCCAGTGGAGTTAAAGATCGCATCACGCTTTTCTGAAAGAGGATGGGGCAACCTCAGAGCCTTGACCTTCATTTTCAAAACATGTAATACGCCAGGCTGGGGGTAAGTTACTGCTTCGTATTTGAAGCTGCCAACTTGATTTCCATGGGCTGTGAAATCCTCAGGATCTGAACAATGAGTTCGAATTTCATTTTAGACTGTTTTCAAATTATGAAACATAATGCGATCTCTTTTCATTCTCTTTTCCAATGCTGTAAGGGGACTAGGCATATTGGTAATTTGATGAGAAATAACTTTTCTGTTATAACTAAATTTTAGGTGTCAACCAAAATGCTTTTTGAGAACCCATTACCTAAATAACATGGGACGTTGTAGGGAGGAGGCATAGCAGCCCCCATTCATTAGACGCCAGGTGTGTATTTCATATACTACATTAAATCAGATGCCTTAGAAGCAGGTAGAAGGCATAGAAGATAGATAGAAACATACCCATGTCATCTCAAATGAATTTTGGTTGTTTCTACACTAATTGAAGCAAACAAATATACTCAATGTAAATTTTACTTGCATATGTAGTGCTGTCCATTATGAAAGCAACTGGTGGAAACAACCAAAATGTCTATCACCTAACAATACTAAACCAAATGTGGTATAGCCATACCACAGAGTATTATTCAACCATAAAAAAATGAATACAGATACATGTGATCACATGGATAAACCTTGAAGACTTTATGCCAAGTGAAAGAAGGCAGACACAAAAGAGCACATAATGTATGACTTTATTTACAAGAAATATCTAGAATAAGTAAATCTAGAGAGACAGAAAGCAAATCAATGGCAGTCCTGGCCTGGGGGCAAAGGGGAATGGGGAATGACTGCTCGATGGGCACGGATGATGAGGCTGGCATGGAACTAGGTGGTGGTGACCTAGCATTGTGAAAACTAAATGGCACTAAATAGTACATTTTAAAATAGTTAAAACAGTAAATAGTTAATATAGTAAATTTCGTGTTGTGTGTATTTTACCACAATAAAAAGGCATTAAGATAGGGTTAAAAAAGTAATTGGAATAGACAATTTGCGTTTGAAAATTGGAATAGAAGAGGAATTACCAAAATAACTCAAAGCACACTCACTTGATTACATAAAGAGAATCGCACCTTCCCAGAATATAAATTAGATTTAATTTTCTTGACTACTGAAAGTGAGAAACTAAATGCTATCACATGATTGTATGACAGGAAACAAACATGGAAGTGAGCACCAGCTATATTTTATCTCCAAGTAAACAAATACCTTGAAAGCAGGTTCTTTCCATTTCATGCTATTCCCTCCCGTGCCTAACAAAGTTCCCACCGCATGTGGCTCAAGCAAGGGATGTTAAATGTACAGGGATGAATGAAAGGGAAACACTGCCATTTAAAAGAGAACAAGTCTATAATTTTAAAGAGGTCTCTTTTAAATAAAATTCCAAAGACGTGGAATCATAAAATCAAAGAAAGAAAGATTTCTCCAAATACACGTGATCTCACAAAGACGTACCATCAGACTCTTTGAGGTATCTCAGGAGAAAGCCCTGAGGCTACCTCAACAATTGTAGACCACCTCCTTTGAGCATCTATAATAGGAGGAGGATCGTTTTTCAGTTACCTATATCAAATAATATACTACACTTTGCTTTGTTACCCAGTACAGCAAGAAATATAAAACATTGTTTTCCACTTTAGAGAACAACACATTTCAGAAGCCACTGAAGGAAAGTGTATGTTTTAAGAATTTCTTCCTTAACACCACTGTCCCTACCATGGCTTCATAAAGAAGTCATCCCGTTTAAATTTATGACTCATGTAGCCTTGCAAGCCACTTCATTAAACTCTGTTCTACTACTACCATGCAAGAAATGGATCTCACTGGAACTTTGAACATGAAAGGAATGAAAAGTTGGTTGAAATAATTCAAAACAATAGGCATAGGAGGAGGACAGAAAGATGTAAAAGCTATCATCTATGGTTTTCTCTAGATGTCTGTGCAACATTTGATTTGGAAACTATGAATCGGACTGAATACTTTCAGCTCCTGTGTTAAGATTTCTGTATTCATATGACCAATAGCATGTTTTCCCTTCTCCATGGACCAAACCAGGGTGATTCGGAGCTGAAAGAAGGGAATAATTACCAAATATTTTTAGAATGGTTTCCTTGAGAGGCAGGAGTAGGGAAAGGCTATGAGAGGACCTCCTCTGTGAAACCTGGGCTTCTCATCTGCAACTGAAGTGCTAACTTTGACAGCCAGGCAGCTATTTCCGGTACATCACAGCTCTCCCTAAAACTCCCTGTGTAGCTGTCCAAGGTGAGAGGCTGAATAAAAAGCTATGATAAAAAATAAAACTGGAAGAAGGGCAGAAACTTTCTGTACCAACACATTTTAAGTACACTTATTAAGGTAAGGTAATTTTTACTGTAAATATTTCATGCTGAGTCAGGTTTTCCCAATATATGATCTCCTACCTCGAAATAAATTAGAAATTTTTGAAGGCCACATGAATACGTTCAAGCCACTGGCAGAAAAATGTGCTCATGGTGCTTTAAGAGACTGAATACCCAACAGTTTTCACAAATGCTTAATTCAGGGTAGGTGTATAAAGTGCCAACAGCAACCAGTCAATTCAGTCATCAGGTAAAAAAATCAATTACATCTATTAAAAGCATTTTAAAAACGAAAAGCAATTACCTGGCATCACGTAGCCTGATGTATTAGCAGATTGATGAAATACCCTGTTTTCTCTGTTTTCAAAAACTTCGGGAAATATGAAAATGTGGTTTTACCTATGTTACCCATACTATGCACAAATGCAAAAATATAAATACATACATCAAAACTAATATGGGGAATAGCACCCAAAAGTCATATGGAGCTGTGGAACCGTGGTAACGCTGAATTAATAAACAGATAAGGACCATAGGAAGTTTCCTAGAACAACGTTATCATGAGAGTGATGTAATATGCTAGGCACTTCCCTATTCTCTTTGAATATATGATAGCAAAAGTAATAGCCAGTGTGTATTGATTGATGACAAGGATACTATCTCACTTAATCTTTTGAAACAGACCAAGGCACAGAGACATCAGTCGTCTTGTTGGAAGTCAGGAATCTAGCAATGTCAGAACATGGATTTGAACCTGTGCCTTCTGAAGTCAGAGCCTGTGCTGAGGTTTTCTTCTTTCCCTATGAGCTAGTTCTAAAAATATGAAGCTAGGCGAGCAAAGAATTTGCAATACATTTAACTCAGGTTCCTAATCGACTCAAGTGACGGGGCTGATTATTCCAAAACGGCACTTTTTGTATTTTCCAGGGCCTTCCTTAAGAGATGTATAAATTGAAATGTATAATAGATAATCAGGGTTCAAGTTTTTATTGGTTGAGGGTACTTAGAATGAGGCGTCAGGCTCAGACAGTTCAGGAGCCCATTTCTAATCAAATTCCAAGATGAAGATAGAGATACTTCATTTCTTTTTAAAAGTGCTCATGGAGAACAGTGTGTTTACTGCACTGGCCTCCAACTTACCCTGTAGCCGTGGTACCCACAGATCGCCTCATGACGTTCATTAAGAAGGAACGTGAGAAACAGTTTGGAAAAGGAGTGAACCCATCCCGCCCCCTAGGATGCAGGAATGTCACGTGATATGGAGTTGATTCCCCGTCAGCTCTTTCTACTTCTTCATCTCCTCACCTTCTCTATTCCCTTATTATCTGCCAGGTTCTCCAGTCCAAGGGGAGCCAGGCAACAACAGTTGCAGAACTCGAAAATCTAAGTGTTATTCTTGATTTCGCCACATCTATCTAGCTTCGATGCCTTGGGACATCATTGAATCTCTCTGAGACCCTTTCTTTCTTCATAAAATGACAGTAATTGCACCTGCTTTGAGTTTCCCTGAGAATGAAATGAGATAATGTGTGTGCAAATGCTTTGTGGGTTGTCCAAGTTGCTCTTTTTTGGTGAAGAGGATAATTTAATAGCCAACCTCTTCTTAATATGATTATAAATTGGGAAAGCCATGAAACCTGTTTAAAATCATGTATTTGGATTTTCTTAATCTTATTACCAGTCTAAGAAAATTGTCAATCCAAGTGACAACCACAAAGGAGACAGATGCAGAGACCAGGGTTTGGGTCCGGCATGGAGAGGACCAGGCCTGTACCAGAAGAAGGAAGGTTAGTGAGGGCAGCACGTCCCATAAGCGCCAAGTCAGCAGGCCTGGCTGGTATGCTGCTATGTTTCAAATAGACAGAAAAGTCATTTTTCACTTTTTTAAGTGTTTGGAATTTCTGACATTTCAGATATGGACATATTTAATTATGCATTTCAAAGATAAATTTGAATGATTTGAGTAGATTAGTCATTTTTTACACCTCTTATCTATTTTTCATAAATATGAATGTGCTAAAAAGTTTTCCTTCTCTAGCAATTGTTCAAATGAGTTATTTTATTTCTGTAAGAACATAAAAAATTCTCAGATACATAGTCGTTGCATTAACATTAAAGAAACATCAAAAAATTTCAGAACGTTTCACCAATTCGCCACATTTCTCCATGAGTTTTTTTGTTTCAACAAGCTATATACCATCAAAACACACATACGTAAAAACATGAGAAAACAGAAAGCAGTAAGACTAGCACGTACGCAAATTTATCTAGCAATCATATTAAACATTCCTCTAAGAATCATAAATAAGAAAAATTAAAAAAAGTTCTATCTTTCAAAAGGGTTAAATATGAATACTCATTTCGCTCTTAACAATTAGTAGTGGTCTGGCCACTATTTCATTAGAAAGGGAAGACACAACACCTATGACATAGATTTAAGAAAGGAACAAAACGAGGGAATATATAGCAGTTAAACAAAACACAGGGGGATTGGAGCTGTGATTCCGTATTTCATTTTCAAAAAAAGAAGATGGAATATCTTTCAAGTTTTGTTCCCCTTGGGTCTCCAAAATAGGACACTGTATTGAAATCAGCAGGTCATGCACAAGAAGATGGTTTAACTGCTAATTAACACTAGATGATATACTGAGAATTACATGCTAATTAATTCTCTGTAGGTCTAAATGCCCTTTCTTCTGTGTCATTTTCAATGAACATATTAATATGAAGACTAAGGTAGCATGTCTGTCACATGAATTAGAAATCAATGAAAGCTGTGTGTCAAAAATTAGACATAGTGGGAATTTTTTTTCTTTTTAAATAGAGATGACTGAAATGCAGAAACCGCTTACTGGAAAAAACTCACAGGCATTCATAGAAATGCCATTGTTGGATATTTTGAAAATCATCAAAGCATTATCACAAGAGAAAGGAATTGAAAATCGCAAATATCGTTCTTGTAGACTCTTAATTTCAGCAGAGGTGGACATGTCTCCATCCAAAGAGCACCATGTCCATGGGACCCCACTGCGTCCCAGTGAGTAGTTTCATAAAATCCCTTTAAGAGGGCTTCTTACCGCAGCCCGTTCAGCCGCCTCTCTAGGCCATAGACATCAATGAGGCAGCACACACCTGTCAGAACATCGTTTCCCCTGGGGTAAGGGTTATCTACAGGGGATAAGTTGGGTTGGGGGGTAGCCAGAAGTAGCTGCACTATGTATTTCTTCCAGAGAGCTCATTATTTTTAATTGTGGTCACCACGCCTCACTGGTTTGCTAATGCCCTCCATTGCTGCTTCCTCTTATTCTTCTGAGGCTAAAGAGGCTCACCTGTTTAAGAATCTCCCCACCACAAATAAACAGTATCAAACAGATTTTAAAACCTCTGTGGTCGATCCTTTTGTAAAAGGCCTCACTATCTGTCAGTCTTTGGATGCAATTTGTCTACTTATTTATTTATTGCTTTCATGCATTATTCTATTTGGTCTCCAACATTTAAAAAATACCTAAATATTTTACAGTCATTAAAGCCGGCTGGAGAGCTTTAAAAAAACATTGTTGCAACAGAGTTTTTAGCAAAAGGCTCCCTTTTGGTGATGTAAGGTTGAAATGTGACTGAATATAACAATTATAATTTTTCACTTGCAAAATAATTCATCTCTTGAGTAAACATTAGCTGTGCGTACATTTTTAATAAGGAGAAAATATGCGTAGCAACTCAGAAATGATAATGCGCGCCCAATAATGCATATCGCACAAGGGAATATCATTGTTTTGCTCCGTATTGACAAGTTTTTTTTTTTTTAATAGCAATTTCATTTAGAAAGGTCAAATTAAAGCCCCACATTGTATTTTAACTAACAGACTCGGTAACTATTCAAGATCAAAGTGAGTTCTCATCAGCACTATTTATAAAAAGAGTCCTAGTATGTAGAGATAGAAGGCCTTTGAAAGTAGAGAGAGCAAAGCCTGATGACTAATACTGCAATTTAATTGTTTTGTGATGTTGTGTACATTTCTGAACTTTGGTCCTTAAGTTTCCACATATGTAAAACAGACATAATGATATTTGCTGTAACATAGCGGTCTTGTGAAATTGAGTAAGAAAATGTAAGTCAATATCTAGCATATTGCCTGCCGTGTAGAGGACAACACATGTGAGGAAATAATGGTTCTGGGAAAAAATAAACATATTTGTTTTTCTTTAATTAGCGGTCCCATATATTTAACTCCAAATTAAGTTTGACCCAGGGGCCACCAATATCATTACTGAAAAGTAATGAATAAAAGACACTCACAGGCAAAGCTAGTGCCATGAAAAGAATCACTCTTTTCAATAGTTATGAGTCTCAATCAGTGTTTAATACCATTAATCATGGCTGTGAAATCTTAGTTTAGCCCCCGTGTGTTAATAAACTAGCCCAGCCTCTTTACATCTTTGGATGGATAGGATCCTTGGATGGAAAGGAAACATATAGTAGTTAAATGTATATGCATAGGTTTTTTGGGCCAAACTCTATAGACTCTAGTTCTGATTTTAACACCAATATCTGTATAACCTGGAGCAAATCTCCTGGTCTCTCTTGTGATTCAGTTTCCTTCTCTGTGAAGCGATGATACAGGTAGTATATGGTTCATAGGATTTTTTTTTTCAGGAGGGTAGGGGCAGAGAGAGAAGGAGAGAGAGAAACCCAAGCAGGCTCCACACTATCGGAGCAGAGCCCGATGAGGTGCTCAGTCTCACGAACTGTGAGATCGTGACCTGAGCGAACCCAGGAATCAGACGCTTAATTGACTGAGCCACCCAGGTGCCTCTACTCACAGGATTTTTGAGGGTATTAAATTAGTTGAGGGTAATAAATATTTAAAATAGTATCTGGCATGAAGTAAGAAGTCGATTTATTATCATCTATAAAAAAAAAGGTAAGCCATAGATATCAAAAGTTTCCTCTAGCTCTGAGATTCTATAATCACATGATTCGGGTTGTATTTTTACCTTTCCCCACTAACATGAATTTTCCTGAATCTGACAGCCCTCCATCATTTTGTTTCCTTTCACATTACTCTCTTTTTAAGCCTGAGGATAGACATTGGAGAAAACTTGCCTCCCTGTTCCTATTTTAACATACATAGTATAGAATTAAATACGTGTATGTTGTGTCTAAACATTGCCATGATTTAGGTATAATCAGCCTATTATTTAGAGTATCAGTTCTATTACCACAAAATTTAAATATACCACTACCAGCAAAATAGAATAGTACAGTATTTCATTCTTCTCTCTGTGGCATCGAACGAACAAACATGGAATCAAGGGAAGGAGCACCAGAGCTGTTGCAGGAAATTTGGTTGCTCCCTAGTGTATCCGAATGCCCCTTAAGTTTGCTATATTCCCATGCACAGGAACTTATACTCAAAATTTCATTATCTTGACCAAATTTTCCTTTAATCTCAGCAAACTGTTTCACCCTTGAATAGGAGATTCGTGCATTGCAAGGTATAGAGGATATCTCGGAGAAATCTGGGAGTTAAGAAACAAAGGAGCGATGTTTGCAAGAACTTGCTAGTAGCATAATGTCAGCAATGGTGACTATGAATTTAATAAATATGTTAAGCTTTTCCCTAGCAGTGATTGATCAAGTCATACTGTTTTATATTCCATATTAGTAGCCATAGACATCAAGATTCTTAGTCTGTTTTGTACTCCTTTCTACTCACTTCATCTTATTTTCTTGCAATTTGTCTTCCTTGGTGGCCCATTTCTCATCTTTTGCCCAAATACATTTTGACATATGTCAGGTTATATCACTCATTATCACCACAGCAAAGGTCCCAATCCATGCCCCTATGAAATCTTCATTAGCTAGTTTGCAAAAAGTAAAGCAGAAAAATAACAGAGGGTTTCACTCCATCAGTCACAGAGGACACGACAATGTATACACATGACGCTAATTTTATGTTCTGTATGTCCTTTCTCACACAGTCATCTTACCTGCACGAAGCACACACATCAACAATCAAAAATATAAAAACTTTTAAAGATTACATTCATTTTTACATTTATGTGCACTCTCTCCTAAGATTCCACTTACCCAAGAGGACAGGCAAAATTAAATTATACACATATAAATCTATCCACAGGGGAGAAAAAGTGAGTAGAGAGGAAAACAACAGTGGATAAAGTATTTCAAGAAATAGTTACAGGTTAGAAAGCAGATGGAGGAATGGAAAATGCCTTCTGATAATAGAGGAGGAGTC
Organism: Paguma larvata; assembly: GCA_030068075.1. Classification (NCBI taxonomy): domain Eukaryota; kingdom Metazoa; phylum Chordata; class Mammalia; order Carnivora; family Viverridae; genus Paguma; species Paguma larvata. The sequence goes on from CM057833.1 coordinate 87,114,355, forward strand.
CCCAGTCACATTACCTATAGAAGAACGTGACTGCAAGAAATTAATCAGTTTGCAGCTAGAACCTCAGTAAGGCGAGACATATGTATGAAGCTCAAAACAGAGAAACCTACTCAGGAGTCTAGATAGACGCAGGTGATTAATACCCACCTCTCCCTCACCCCTCAAAACATATATATGAAACACAGTGCTGTTTTAAAAATAAATAACACTGACAGACTTTTGGGTCTCAAGGACACCAGGCTGAGTAGAGAGTCAGGGTGCAGGGCTGACAGTACAGTACGTAAAGATCTGGTACTGACCAGTACAACCGTCCAGCCCCCTTAGTGTACATTCTCTATACTACATATCAGAACACCTGTTATGAGATTAAGTTTGACCCAGGGGCCACCAATATAAACCCAAGCATAAGCTTGAAGAATTATTTTCTTGAAAAACTCAAGTATTACAAATATCAACATTGGAGATGACCTCCAGTGATCAAGTTTGCTCATCCCTGGATCATTCATGGTAACCATCAACAAGCCTCACGCATTCAAGGGAAGACTTTGGCCTAAAGAAGAGAGACCATGGGGCGCCTGGCTGGCTCAGTCAGTTAAGCCTTGAACTTCAGCTCAAGTCATGATGTCACAGTTCGTGAGTTCAGACCCCACCTCCGGCTCTGCTGACAGCTCAGAGCCTGGAGCCTGCTTTGGATTCTGTGTCTCCCTCTCTCTCTGCTCCTCTCCCACTCTCACTCTGTCTCTCAAAAATGAATAAACATTAACTTTTTCTTTAGTTTAAAAAAATGTTTAAAAAGAGAGACCAGAGGACACAACAGAGGAAAGAAACTTTGAGGAAATAGACACAAATAGAGAGCAGGAAACTTAGGTGTATAATTAGTATCCTGAAAGAAAGAAGATATTCCATCCATGAAATGAATGCAGGGTGCTATTAATTTAAGAGAAATAACCAGGAAAAGGAAATGGCCCCTGAAAATTAAAAACAGGATCATTGAAATTAAATACTACTACTACTACTGCTACAAATCATGGCAATAGAAAGCTTGGAAGATTCATAGAATCTCCCCAAAAGCAGAATAAACAAGTGTTTAAATGTTAAAAGCAAAATTAAAAGGTGTTTTAGGGGCGCCTGGGTGGCTCAGGCAGTTAAGTGTCCAACTTCAGCTCAGGTCATGATCTTGCAGTTTGTGAGTTCAAGCCTTATGTCAAGCTCAGTGCTGACAGCTCAGGGCCTGGAGCCTGCTTCAGATTCTGTGTCTCCCTCTCTCTCTGCCCCTTCCCTGCTCACACTCTGTCTCTCTCTGCCTCTCAAAATAAATAAATGTTGGGGCGCCTGGGTGGCTCAATCAGTTAAGCGTCCGACTTCGGCGCAGGTCATGGTCTTGTGGTTTGTGAGTTCGAGCCCCGCACTGGGCTCTGTGCTGACAGCGCGGAGCCTGGAGCCTGCTTCAGATTCTGTGTCTCCCTCTCTCTCTGACCTTCCCCCGCTCACACTCTGTCTCTGTCTCTCAAAAATAAATAAACATTAAAAAAAAACTTAAAAAAATAAATGTTAATTTTTTTAAGTCTTCTAAAATATTTAATCAAGAGTATCCAAAAATCCAACCAATGGAACAAAGAAAATAGAGAAAAACAATCATAGAGCAAAGTTTCTCAACTGCAGGTTTTCTCCAAACTGAAAATCCAAATACTACTACTACTACTACTAAGTTCTTTACTTACTCTGTTACTTAATGAACTTTGTATGCATTTATAATAATTTAACAATAATACATTTAATCCTCATCATGCCATTAGGAGATAGATATTATCAATGTCAATACCATCTTACGGATGAAGAAACTGAGCACTAAGATATCAAGTGAATTGTCCAAAGTTCTGCACCTGACAAGGGGGTGGGTGTGGGTGCTGAATTCAAGCAATCCGGCGCTAGACTCCCTACGCAGAACTGCTTAGGGCTCAGTTTCTTCATCTGTAGAATGAGATTGACGTTGATAATATCTATCTCCAGCAGCATTAGGAGGATTAAATGTATTATTATTATTAAATTAATTTAAAACACATAAAAAGTTCACGAGGTAATATCTTAAAGTAAAGAATGTGTTATTACAATTACAGTAAAAGTTTTGGAGATTGGATGGGAAGAGTTTGCATACAAAATGTCAGGAACTGAAATGGCATCATAAACAAGACACTAGGAAAAATTAAACCGTGCTTTCATAATTTCGAGGGGAAAATATTTTTTAAAATTTTTTGAAGTGTACTTATTTTAAGAGAGAGAGAGAGCACACGAGCAAGGGAGGGGCAGAGAGAGAAAGAGAGAGACAGAGAATTCCAAGCACGCTCTGCACTATCAGTGTGGAGTCTGATGTGGGGCTTGAACTCGTGGACCCTGAGATCATGACCTGAGCCAAAACCAAGAGTCAGAGGCTTAGCTGACTGAGCCACGCAGGTGCCCCAAGGGGAAAATATTTTTAACTTAGAATCTTTCAGAAGCTAAGCTAACATTTAAAGTGTGAGGTGTAGAAGAAAAGTGTCTTTAGAACATCAAAATTATCATGTTTTTGTTGTCTTGTTTTGTTTGTTTTGTTTTAAACACCCATGCACTCTTTTTTAAGAAAGTCCTGGAAGAAACGCTATCTCAAAACAAAAAGATGAATGAAGAAGAGGAAGATATGAGAGGCCAGAATCAAGAGCTCCAGTAAAGGAGACTAGTAAAAGCCCAGGAGAGTAGCTGTGCATTAGGCCCAGAAGGAAAGCGAGTAGGTTCATGAGTGAGTCAGATGTATATCAGAAAGAGATTGTTAGAAAAATAAATAGAACTGGTAAGTTATTTCATGTCTTGGACCATCTAGAAAATATTGTGGAAAGGGTTCTAATCCATGAGTCCGAGTACTATGGAAGACCCACTATAAATAAAAGAGAAGTGAACTTAAAAAATATACACACACAAAAATAAGATAAAAACAGAGATGGAGGCAAACCATAAGAGACTCTTAACTATAGAGAACAAACTGAGGGTTGGTGGAGGTGTCGTGGGTAAGGGGATGGGCTAAATGAGTGATGGGCATTAAGGAAGGCACATGGGATGAGCAGGAAGCATTACAGGTAAGTGATGAACCACTAAATTCTACTTCCGAAACCAATACTACACTATATATAAACTAACTTGAATGTAAATAAGATATCGGAAGAAAAAAACACACAAATAAATTGCCAAAAAACAATAACATGTACACAACAACAACAACAAAAATCATAACCGTGTATGTTGGCTCAGAAGTGAACACCACTTACAAAATTATAGTAACTTAAGTACTCAGTATTTATTTAATTAAATCCCTGCCATAACTCCCCCAAAGAGGGGACGAAGTGGTGTGGAAAATCGGTACCTCCCATAATAGATTGTTGTTCGCTAATGTCTGACACTGAGCTAAGAAGACAGGAAATAATTAATATTTAGAACTAGAGTGTTAAATAACAGGAGAAAACACTAAACAAGTTAATATCTGTTGCTGGGTAGCATGATAGAAGTCAGGGGGAATGGAAATGTGTTCTTAACAAATTTTGTAGTACGACTTGAAATTTTAAATTATGTGCCTGTATTAAATGGATACAGTTATAAATTAATTGTTAAGGAATATTTTATTAAAACCTTCTGGCTCTCTGATGTAAGTCTCCTTCCAGTCTAGAACCCTCTCATCTTAGCGAAATAGTTCATACGTTAGTTTTAGCACCTCTATCTCTGACCAAGTTTTTCGACTTCAGATTCTCTCATAAATTGCCTTTTCTTTTATTTCACGACCTGCCAAAGACCCTGTGGATTATAACAGCAGGTCTTTCCCATTAATGCTATTGGCAGAGATGCCCAAAATATTCCTGATTGATTGAAGCCTGGTTTGCTAGTCCCTCACTTTCGGAACACTAAATTCCTTTGCAAATTAAAAACAAACACAGCTGAACTATCTTATGTTTAATTTAGCCTAGCCCAGATTAATGGAACTTCAGGCAGTTTGGAGCCCTTAGGAACTTTTCTGGGATAATTATAAGAATATACATATTAGACCAAAGTTTCTTCTTTAAATCATTGTTTTAAATACCACATTTATAAATTCTAAGTTGCTAGGTTTTGGAGTGGGTTTCTGTTTTGGTGAGGGGGGGCATTGAGAGTATTGAAATATAGAGTGAATAATAAATAAAATGGATTATTGTCATTGTTATTTAGCCCCTCTCTAAAAAATTACATCAGGCTCAGTCAGTTAAGTGTCAGAATTTGGCTCAGATCATGATATCACAGTTTGTGTGTTCGAGCCCCGTGTTGGGCTCTGTGCTGACGGCTCAGAGCCTGGAGCCTGTTTCAGATTCTGTGTCTCCCTCTCTCTCTGCCCTTCCCTTGCTTGTTTTCTGTCTCTCTCAATCTCTCTCTCTCTCTCAAAAATAAATAAATGTTAATTTTTTTTAATTTCATCAGATTTGCTTACAAATTTTTGTCACAAATAAGTACTAATTGCTAACACACAGGTCACTATATGTAAATAGTATACACACACATACACGTGTAATATTATTTATTTGATGCAGCTGAAATGACTGCTTTTTTCCCTCCTCACTGTATTAAACACATATAAAAGCTTTCTATTAGTTCCAAGGCTGTAGCTGCAATGTACATCTTATTTCAAGGAATCGGCAATGTTTAACACTCCGGCTGTTTAATATAATCTTCCTTATGTGCTTGCACAAAAAAAATAATAAAAAACAAAACAAACAAACAAACAAATAAATAAATAACAAAAAACTGATGCCAAAGCCCCCACCCTATTTTATCAAGCTTCTAACAGCATAGTCTGGGGACCTGTTACGGTCTCCAACAGCTCGTGCCTATGTCACAGAAGGCCTGTAACTTTCTCTTTGGTCCTGCTCTTTACACACACACACGCAGACACACACAGACACCCACACGCAGACACACACACACACACACACACACACACACACACACACACACACACTCTCTCTGCTGTGGCTGTTGGGCTCTCCTGCTACAATTTATTACAAAATACTGCCCAGTGGAAGAATCTCCCTTAAAGATTATAATATTCAAGGCTCTCCATTACTTCTAGGGTCCCCCATATATCCCTATTTGCCTGAAAAAGTCCCAGATTATGTTTTCCAGCAAAATTGAAAATAACAATCAATTTCACTAACAAAACTTGCCCGGTTCGGGTTTTTAGGTGTTGCATATCTAAGGAGGTAGTGGATCGAAGTCAGGTCCTTAGTTTATTATTATTATTATTATTATTATTGTTATTATTTTAATGTTTATTATTTTTGAGAGAAAGGGAGAGAGAGAGAGAGGGAGAGAGCACAAGCAGGGGAGGGGCAAAGAGAGAGAAAGACACAATCTGAAGCAGGCTCCAGGTTCTGAGCTGTCAGCACAGATCCCGACGCGGGGCTTGAACTCACGAACTGAGAGATCATGACCTGAGCTGAAGTCGGACACCCAACTGACTGAGCCACCCAGGTGCCCCCCCCCATTTTTTTTAGATTTTTTTAATGTGTATTATTTTTGAGAGAGAGAGAGGGAGAGACTTAGTTTTTATTTTTTATTTTTTTTAACGTTTATTTATTTCTGAGAGACATAGAGACAGAGTGTGAGCAGGGGAAGGGCAGAGAGAGAGGGAGATACAGAATCTGAAGCAGGCTCCAGGCTCTGAGCTGCCAGCACAGAGCCCGACGCAGGGCTGGAACTCACAGACTGTGAGATCACGACCTGAGCCGAAGTCAGCCGCTTAACCAACTGAGCCACCCAGGCACCCCAAGAGACTTTGTTTTTAAAGGTTGGATAAAAATAAATACTCTAGATCCCTGAAAGAGACACTCTAGAGTTTGGAAAGGTAAAGAGAAACAAGCAAAGGAAGATAAGTAAACACAATTCAAATACACTGAATCAATCGGACTAATAAGAAATATTAACAAATTGAATCCTCACATCTGACTTAAGACAAAAATCTGTTTTCACCCTGGTTTGAGATTGTTCGCTTGCAACTGGAGAAGTCTTTGATTGACAAGAGCAGACCTACAAACTGATGCTTTGATTAATCAGTCAGGAATCTAACCTCGCAGGATATCGTGTAAGAATCGTGGTAAGAGCTGGCCAACTGTAACCACTCTGCTTTCAGCAGGAATTGTAGCCATATTGGCATCACCTTCTACTTCAACAACCACAAAATACGCTGTAGGAATACAGAGGAGGGGGCAGGTCACTTACCAGAATGGAACCTGAAGATACAGAAAAGCTTTCTGAGGAAAAGAAAAAAAAAACAAAAACATTTTATCTAAATATTTAAAGATGAGTAGAAGTCTGCCATATCAGGGAAGGAGAAGTCAAAGGCTACTTCAGAACCATCTGAATTCAAGAGCACGACTAGACAAGGAGTACATGTCCAGACCCATCAAACCACACCCAGGGCGCGACAACTACCATGTCCTTATTTTCACAGGCAAGATTTTGTTCATCTAAACGCTATCACACTACACCTCAGTGGCAGGCAGAAGCTGTAAGCTCTCTGCTTACAAGTATTTCCTCCTCATTCTTTAATTTAAAAATAATAGAAACACGTGGTTTTCCAGTTGCAGTCCCCGTCTTCCCCTGTCACTAGCTGAAACCGTCTGACTTGGTTATATAAATAGAAGGGTTAAGTTAAGTGGTGCTTCTGGGAGATGCTTACTTTGAAAGGGAAGAAGCATACCATTGTCTCCCCTACTTCCATGTTTCTATTGTACTGGGAATGTGGTTGGGAGCCTGGGGTCCTAGCAGGCAATGTGAACCTCGAAAACAAGAGCCACACACAGGGCTAGTGGAGCAATGAGCTGGATATTCCGGGAGCCATCTTCTCAGTCCCGGATGCCCTAGCCCTGGAATTATTCCAATCGAAAGGAAATTAAGTACATCTCATGTTCGACTCCCTGTTATATTAGCCAAACCTAATTTTAATTGATAAACCCTCTTAAGAATTGTCATCAGTTTAAGGGGATCATTGGTATAAATGGCCTCACATCGATTCCAGTTCATCTCCAAAAACTACCTGAAAATTGAGTCGGATTGAACCAAAAATATGTTTAATTATGCTTCCGGTTAAATGGTTGTATTCCAAAGCACACTCCTTCTCATTCTTAGGCAAGTTAGAATATTCAGCTCGATTTCTGGTACATTCGTAGGGGGGAAAAGCATTTGAAAGCCTTGTGGTTAATGACACAGAGAAATGGCAATCGCTTTTTAAAGGTGTTGTGGGAGCATAGATTTTAAATCAAAACAAAAATGCCATTTTGAGTTGTGATGGACCAGCCTCAGAAGGATTAGGATTTGGGTTCTAATTTGCAAACAGGGCTTCTGTTTGGATTAGGATTTGACTCCAATTTCTCTTTATGGATTTAGGTAAAGCTTTTATTAATCGCTCATCCTGAAGAGTGACTGGAGTCTGAGGGATGGAACAATAGATATATTTTTATTTAATAAACTCGAACAAACGAAAACTCTGTGAGTGAGTCTGGCTGTTATACCTGAGCTTTCTGCCTCTTCGATGCCAATTGCTTTTGAAGAAAGCAGGTCTGTTTGCAGGAGTCTGTGATTCGTGTAGACTCATTACATTGCAAAAGATGCCCATATTGAACATTACTTGGAAGAATTTATTTTTTTAACTCAAACTTTTAAATGCGTGTCTATGTTTATGCATATTTTATATATTATATTATTATACATTATATATTATATTACTAGGTAATCTTTATATTTATGCACGCATGCACAGATATAAAACAAACATTCAAAGAATTCTAGATAAGCAGAATTTTTATATAATGAAATTATAGTAATCATTGAAGATAACATATCTGTGCTAATACAAATTCTCATATAACTACTAATTCAGAGATCAAGCCATGGGCAATTGATGCCTACATGCCTCCCAGCCCACTGTCAAACAGGGGCATGGTAAAAGTGTGGAGAGAAGGTAAAGGCAAAGCCATGGGGTCAGAGAGGGAAAGAGTGGTTAATTCTGTGTCAGAAAGTGGGGGATGGCAGATGGTAGGACCTAGCTTTCTCCAAGTTCTCTCAGCCCAAATCTGCCTAAATGAGAGATGAGTTCCAGCTACTCTGAGGAATTCTCATGTTGCTACTGACCAGTAACTGCCAGCCAGCCCAGAACCAAGATCCGCCCCGGCATTTACAGCAAGGCAGGCAAGAAACGCTAGACGGCACTGAATAGCCAGGAATAGAATAAAGCTTGATCTACAGATGGAACGCAGGAATTCCGGCAGGCCAGTTTGAGGGCCAGTCCCTGACAGTCATTTCATTAACCTCTTAATAGTGATTGACTCTTTGGACCACATTTATTGTACTCTGATGGAGTTGCACCGTATTGAGAAGAATGGCAAACCTCTTGTGAATTACACATTGCCCATAATTTCCTGTGAGTTGTTGTAAATACATATGCCTGAGTCCACCCCAGGAAATTCTGGTTGGCATGTCTGACAGACCAGGCGTCTGTATTTCAGAAGCTCCCCCAGTAAATCTGATGTGTATCCACATTTAGAACCACAAGTGCAAATTATTGCTTTATGGGTGAAATTTGTCTTCTCAACAAGATGGAAAATTCCTTAAGTTTTAAGACCTGCCTTTATATTTCTCTTGGTTACCCAGCAGCTGCTGAGACAACTCTGAGCATATAATACCACTTTAATAATGTGATGCGGTGGCTCCAACTTACAAATTATTTTCCAACCCCGTCATCTATCCCCAAATATCTCTCTGTCCTGGAATAGGGAGACGAAATAGCTATAGTCACACACAGTTATGTAGCTGTGTATAACTAAGTAATTATTACCATGAAACAATTGTTCTATGTATAACTATGACATATCTATAACTCTATATGGTGCAAACCATTCAGCTGTGGGAACCCTACTCAACAGAATGGGACACAATGAAGACAGTGTTCGACTAGCTATGTAGAGTGATGAGAAGGCTGAGGAGCCTTGTACCCCAAGTTGTCACTGTAGAGAAAGCAGTATTTCAAGTGGTATTGAACATAGAGGTGATAAGGAATTCATAGACTGTATGATGTAAGTAGCAAAAATAGTCAGCAAATGGTATGGAGTGGCCTGAAATGAGCAGAAAGACAGTGGGATGTAAAGCGGTAGCTAGAGAAGGAGAGATGAAAAGGTCAGGCAAAGTTTTGGGCAAAGGCAGGCAGCATCCCTTCTTGGGGACCAGCAATGGGGGTTATTAATCCTGCAGTCCTACAGGAAACCTGAATAGTGACCTTGCTTGGAACCATAAAACTGGTGAGGTCTAAGGCATGTCAGACTATACACATGAACATTATGGGGGATTCTTACAAGTCTCGATGAAAGGTAACTCCTGCGTTGATGGGTATTTCCTATTGACTGATGAGAATTGTTGAGAATTGAGATAAATAATCTGTGTGACTGTGAATGTATTCAGTAGGTAAAAATGTCTGTCATATTAGTGACATACGTTTTGTAGAATTCATGGGTTTTTTTTTCCTGAAGAGCAATGTGGAGTAAAGATTATTTATTTGCTTTTTACTTTGCTTTGTATTAAAAAGGAGCCATGGGATTAAAAATAATACTCCACAGACATGATACAGCTTCATTACGTGTAAACATATTTGCTCATTTAGCTATTGTGCTTTGAAATATCTTTGTATACTGATAAGAAACTAAATGCAACATAGTGAGTCACACAGCATGCTTTAGTAGGTCATTCTTTAAATTGAACAAAGGGCCCAATAAGAGTCTAATAAATACATTTCCTTCTCTATCCTATGGGGTAGATTTTCTGGGTTGTGTTTTTCCTCCATTCATTATAAAAAGCTAAGGTCTCTCTCATTGCTGTCAGTTTGTTTTTGTTGAACTTCTGAGCGGATCTTTAAATATTTGACTCTCACGTTTTATTTCATGGAAATCACATAGAATTATAGTAATGTTTGTATTGTAACAAACAATGTTTGTTTCTGTATGCCTTCTATTCTTCACTTAATTGCAAATGATGTCATCAATGATTGTCTTCTTCCCATTTCTTTCTTTTCTTATTCCAACCCATATACATTCTTTTTAAGTTTTTATTTATTATTTTGAAAGAGAGCTTGCAAGTGGGGGAGGGACAGAGAGAAAGGGAGAGAGAATCCCAAGCGGCTGACAGCACAGAGCTCGGCACAGGGTTTGATCCCACGAACCGTGAGAATATGACCTGAGCGAAAATCAAGAGTCCGGCGCTAAGCCGACTGCGCCACCTAGACACCCCTCAACCCATACACGTTTTATAAAACCTCTGAATGGGAAGAGGAGCTATCTTAATAGATGCTGGTTTTTAGAGGAATAGTGGCTATATAGACTTTGATTAAAAATATTTGCAACTGTTTTCTTGGCCGTATTATATAATTGTAGTGTGCATTTTTTTTCCACTTGATAATTTCTGAACAAAGTAATTGTGGCTTCTAAGAGTATGGACTCTGGAGCCAGGCCTCCCGGATTCAAACTCTCGCTTTGCCACTCAAGCTGCGTGACCTTGAACAACATGTTTTACTTCCCCAGGCCTCAGTTTTGTCATCTCTGAAATGAAGACTTATATTGATACTCACCTCCTGAGACTGTCAAGGGGTAAACCACATTGGTATTTGTCAAGAGACTGTAGCCGTGCCTGAAATAAAGTGTTATATATATGTTTAAATAAAATGTTATATGCTTAAATAAGGTATAGGTGTTGCCAAATAATCGAAAATATATATCTTGATCTCTCCCCTCCATTCCTGGCACAGAGCTCTGAAAACCTAGAAATTATCTGGTGATCCGATTGTCTTCTGTTCAAGTGAGATAATGCTTGGTGGATCCTGCAGAGGGGTCGAATGAGTGCTAGTCACTGGAAAGACCTCGCCATGATTAGCAGCTTGGAGCTTCCAGCCCCACACCCTGTCCCCCAGGAAGGGGAGAGGGGCTGGGAATTGTGTTGACAATCTGTCATGCCTACTTGCTGAGATCTCCATAAAAATCTCAGAAGTGTAGGGTTCAGGGAAGCCACTGAAGCACACGTGGAGAGGCTGGCAGGGTGGTGCCCCTGGAAGACCAGGGAAGCTCTGCACCCCTCCTCCCATACTCTAACCTTGCATCTCTTCCGACTGGATGCTCAGCTGGATCTTTATCATATCCTTTTTTAATGAACCAGTAAAGATAAGTTAAGTGTTTTCCTGAGTTCTGTGAGCCATTCTAGCAAATTATCAAACCCAAGGAAGAGGTCTTGAAAACCTCGATTTATAGCCAGTCAGTCAGTAGTATAGGTAACACCTGGGACCAGTAACTGGCATCTGAAATGGGAGGAGGGGTGGTCTTTGTAGGACTGACTTAACCTTAGCCATAACCTGTGGCATCCGATGCCATCTCCAGGTAGACAGTGTCAGAATAGAGTTAAATTATAGGGTACCCAGCTGGTGTCTGAGAATTGCTTGATGTGGGGGAAAAGCCCCAAACAAATGGTGTTAGAAGTATTATATGTATATGAGGAAAGAAGAAACACAGGAAGTCAGGTTTATCAACAAAAATGCTATATCCTTTTAGATAAAATATACTCACCAAATGCTTTTCCTAACATTACTTGAAACAGTGCAATCTTCCATAGCTGTAATTATCATTTGAATCCCCAAGACTGAAGACTGCCAGTAACATAATATTAAAAGCAATGCTAGAATAACATGTCTGTAGATAAATATTTAATGTGTTTGTCATACTTATCATGGGGTCCATTTCTGTATGTGAAATTCACAGCATATACATTTCTAAGGCTTCAGATGCTGACTACAGATTTACCACTAACAGGTTGTGGCAACTGGACTTTCCCCAAATGAACACTGTTCATTCTGAAATAAATTTAGAATCACGTAGACTTGAAAATCCAGTATAGACAAACTTGTGTACTCTTCACCCATACATATATTCTTTGGTATTTTATACGAATTCTCCCTAACCTGGTACACATGTTCACCAAGTGATAAAGAAAATGTTATTTATTTCAAGTGCCCTTAATTGAGAGGCACCTGGGTGGCTCAGTCAGTTAAGCATCTGACTTCGGCTCAAATCATGATCTCATGGTTCATGAATGCGAGGCCCACACTGGGCTCTGTGCTGACTGGGCAGAGCCTGCTTCAGATTCTTTATCCCCTTCTCTCGCTGCTCCTCCCCCATTTATGCTCTCTCTCTCTCAAAAATAAATAAACATTCAAAATAAAATAAAACAGGGGCATCTGGGTGGCTCAGTCTGTTAAGCATCTGACTTCATCTCAGGTCATTATCTCATGGTTCATTGGTTTGAGTCCCGCATCGGGCCCTGTGCTGACAGCTCAGAGCCTGAAGCCTGGGTCAGATTCTGTCTCCATCTGTCTGCCTCTCTCCTGGTTGCGCTCTCTCTCTCTCTCTCTCTCTCTCAAATGTAAAATAAATAAAATAAAATAAAATAGTGTTCATAATCAAACTAAATATTTCAGACCTTAGAGCTTGCTTCCAAAACCTCAAACAGCAGTCGAACACGGTACACCGGGCAATTGTATAAAAGCCAGTTTTCAGGCCACAGAGTAGAAATGAAAGACAAGTATATGATCACATTTGTAACATTGTGTTCTGCACACTATGGAGCACGCTATAGAGCAAATACTGAAATCCTGAAGAAAGCGAGCGATGGATGAATGATACAAGGAATGGATGAAACAGAGCCGATCGTAGGAGAAAAAATAAAAACCGAGGGAGATGTAACTTGATGTTAACAATTTTGTAAAGTGATATTGACATTGGTAGGAGTGTGGTACATTTGCATAGATAATTACAGCCAATACATAAGTTATTCCAGGCATATTGTTATTTCATGTATAAATAAAATCTTCGTTGTTATTTTGCATAACAGAGAAAATACTCCATTGAGTAGAGGTATGTAAACAGGAATAATAATAGCATCTGCCTCATAACAGTTATGTTCATCACCTAATGCAGTGCCCAGTGTGCAGTTAATACTCAGATATTATTTTATTATTAATATTTTATTATTTTTATTATTATTATTATTATACTGATGGATTTACTGCTTCAGGAAGTATTAGACCCGAGAGCTTTTTAATAAGGGATTGAAGACTGGAGAGAGAATGTTAGTAGTAGGTGAGAGATTAGGCTGCATCAACATAATTCCTTCCAGATCTTAGATTCCTTTATTAGAATTATTATTTGATTTATATTCAAAGAGATTATCTTCGAAAAGTCTGTTAATTAACTTAATTTAGCTTTTCCTCAGCCTCCCTGAGGGAACATTTCCATACACCCTTCTCTTTTTGTCACTCTCTGGAAGAACAGCCAACCCAAAGAGAAAAGATAACAAAAAGTGACAAGAGATGAAAGAAGAAACAAAGAGAATAAAAATCCGAAAACTAGTGAATGGCTTCCTGAGACATTCAGGAATAATTCTGCTTTAGGGAAGGAAAAAAAAAAAGACCATAACTTATTGTGTCCACATGGTTGTGAAGGAATGATTCTGGACCAAACACATATTAATGTGTCTCTAATGCTCTTTCTTCCTCTTTGTGGAACCATGTTTCCTATTTTCCAATGTCTTCATGGGCGGTCATAGTCACCCTAGCTGTCCGGGATCTGACTCTAATCAATCCATCTTGGCACTAATGGAGTCCTGAAACTGTCTCATCTTCCCTGATAAATTACCTGCATTCAACACTGTACTGAGATGCAATAACCATCCTGATGAACTCTTGCTATGGCAATTCAGGTTTAATATGTTGCAACTCAAGAATAATAGAATTAATTTGAATAAGTCCCTTCAGTCATATACCAAAATAAATATCAGTAATGGAAATTCCAAGCAAGAATGGGGACTGGTAGATAATATTGAAGGTGTATATTAATGCTAGACATAAAATTATGTGTTTGTTAGAGGAAAGAAAATTGACTTGGGGAGGATGGCAAGTTACGTTAAGAATAGAATTAAGTAAGGTACTGTTGGTGGACAAATAACATATTTACTAAAGTTTATGTATTTCCTTTGAGAAAGAGAGCATGTGCAGGAAGGGAAAGAAAGAGAGAGGGAGAAAAAGAATCCCAAGCAGGCTCTGTGCTGTCAGTTCACAGTCAGACACGGGGCTCAGTCTCAACTGTGAGATCATGACCTGAGCCAAAATCAAGAATTGGATGCTTAACCCACTGAACCACCCAGATATCCTGGTGGGCAAATAATATTGTAACCCCAATATAGGTGTATGTATTATGCAATTGGCATAGGCCAGGTCTCTAGTCAGAGTTCATTTGTTTCTCACTTGGTGCTGGGTGTTTTTCCACTGTTCTAGCTCTTCTGTGGATGTTTTGTACTTCACATATTGATGCTTTCCACTTTAATTTTTTTTAACATTTATTTATTTTTGAAACATAGAGACAGAGCGTGAGCAGGAGAAGGGCAGAGAGAGGGAGACTCAGAATCCGAAGCAGGCTCCAGGCTCTGAGCCGTCAGCACAGAGCCCGACACGGGGCTTGAACTCACAGACCATGAGATCATGACCTGAGTCCAAGTCGGCCGCTTAACCGACTGAGCCACCCAGGCGCCCCGATGCTTTCCACTTTAAATCAAAGTGGTATCAATGAGGAAGTGTCATGAGGGATCAATTTTGAATCTTTATGAGTCTGACAAAGACTCGATAAGGTATCTGAATAATAGGAACATATCTGGAAAAGCACAGGCCCTGAACTTTGCAGGAATCAAGACCTTATAGCTTAGATCATCTCAAGTGCACACACACTCCCTGGAAGTTATCCTATGAAGAATTGGTAATGAGGTCCTATCAATACCTCTTGATAAAGATAACATGCCAATGCTTAATTTAGTACTTTGAAGGTCAGAGAAGGATAAAGCTGTCATACATAATTCCTCATAATTTTCTGATTAATTAACTTCACTGTAATACTCAATTCCAGGACTGAGTCTCTTTCCATCAATGATATAAAGATCTCTTTTTAAACTAATTTTCTAATGCTTTAATACAAACTAGCAATGTCGGAATATATAACCAACCGTCTAAAGTTATTTCAAAATATAATTCCACCCAAGAACAATGAAATGGGGAAAGCTTGACTAATGAGTAAATATAATAGAACAAAAGATCACCATACTGAGAAAGAAGTTTAATAAATTATTTCAAAAGAAAAGCCCAAGAGAATTAATAAAATAAAGCTATTTTTTATATTGTAGAAATGAGTTTCCCTAATTTTTATGCAATCAGTTGCTAAGCGTGGAAGAAAGAATGAAAAAAAAAAAAACACAACTATATCAAAGGTTATAATGTTTATAACAAAGTGCATATTCGACAGACCAATGAGCCTAAGAATTTCAAGCAATTAAAATATGTGATGGGGGAGGGTCTTTCTCTGAAATTATCAAAGGTATTTAGACTTATAACTTATTAATAGGTAATTGTAATTTCTTCACAGCTGGGTAAGTTGACAGGTAGGTTGGAAGAGTCAACATGAATCTCTTACACGAGTAGAGAGATTGCAGTCTGGTGGGACCGAGGTGTCCACTGCCACCATCCTCACCACCCCGTACCTCAACGACTTGATCAAAACTAAAAGTTTTAGTGAGTTTGGGAAGTGAAACAAGAATGAATGCCACTGAAATCATTGTTATAAGAACATTTCCAAAGTAAGTAGAAAAAACTTTCGTATGTGTCTGATGTAGGGCTTTTTTGTCTTTTGGCCATCACTATCCTATGGTCTGGTCAAGAGTCAGATAGATTCCTTTTTATTTTCATTTATTTTTCATAAGAGTTTAAAGCTACCTTTCTCTGGTGGAGTAGTGGCATGGGTTATAGTTAAGCACTGTAATTTTCTTTTTTTTTAATTTTTTAAGGTTTATTTATTTATTTTGAGAGAGAGAGAGCATGAGTGGGAGAGAAACAAAGAGAGAGAGAGAGAAAGAAATCTCAAGCAGGCTCTTGCACTGTCAGTGCAGAGACTGATGTGGGCCTTGAACTCATGAACCGGTGGGATCATGACCTGATGTTTAACCAGCTGAGCCACTGAAGCAACTAAGCACTGTAATTTTTTTAAGAATGTCATGCCTGCCTTCCATTTAAGTCAGTTAACACAGCAAAGCTACCTATTTGCTTACCTGCTTTGAACATCCTCACTCCAAATTCTTGCCAGAAAACGTAAACTGCTATACCCTATGGCTCAGTTCTGATGAGGAAATTCAGTGACTGCCCAAAGCACTTTAAACCTACAAGTCTCTCTAGGTTAGCATTCAATGTCATGCCAAAGTAAAAGGGTAAAATAACACGTTATTTTTAATAAAGTACTGAAAGTTGCAAGTTATTATTCTTTTTTTTTTTTTTTTTTTTTTACAAATTTGAAGGGTTTATCAAGCTAAACAATTGGGGACAACACTCATCAACATTCTATTGAGTTATTCTTTTACCTTTAGAACTGGTTTTGCTCAATTGCTTTTATGCCATCAGTCTGACTAGAGAGAATAAGACACATCTGCTAAAGATGTACTATTTTATTTACTGAAAATGCTGTCAAATACATCACACCATATCCTTTTTATGAGAACCCAGGGGAACAATTTTTTAAGGTGTCAATATCAAGAAAACATGCACTTCTGGTTTTCTGGTATGTTCTAATAAGATTAAATAACTGTATTGCCTCTGCTTTGACTAAAGGAAAAATGTGAATTAAGGCCTTGGTCTCTTATTTAACATTTAACTATAGAAAATTTCAAATATATGCAAGATAGACTGCACAATGCATTGCACTCCCATGTGCATTCATCCATCATCAAACTTCAGAAATTATCCAAGCTTTAGTTTGGTTTCATCTGGACCATTTCCCACTCCCCGTAATCGTCATGGCAATCACAATAATTTTATTTTGAACATACATGCCTTGCATCGTATGAATATTTACTTTACACTTTTGATAGGACCACGGAACCCAGTTTTATCATGATAAAGAGCATTTTCATCTCCCTTCCCAATCCATCACTTTAATGACTTAAGTAGGCCCTAATGACATTTCAATCTCTTTTACTTGCTTCCTCCCTTATCCACTTTCTTAGTTCCTCTTTACCCAGAAACCTTCTACTTATTTTTACCTTTTTATATTATGTGTGTGTGTATATATATACATACATACATATATATATATGTATATATATATATATATGTACATTTAAACTTTTATTTTTTGGAGTCAAGTAGATAAATAAATTCAAGAAAGGGAATTTTAAATGGGTTATGAACTAATGGATATCAGTTGACATACCTTTTTAAAAAATGTTATTTCTAAAGAAAAGAAAAGAAAAAGTTATTTCTTAAACAGCTCTGAAAGTTCTATAATAAAAATGAATGTGTAGAAGAAATGTAGGCATGTATTTTCCAGGAAAGCTGTTAAGAATTTATGGAATTATGATGTAAAAGCATATTATTACCCTCAAAATAAATTTAAACTTAATTTAATAAGCAGTTAAACTCAATTTAATGACATTTGGAAGAAAACAAATTTCTAGAAATATGCCCTTTTATATAACCAGCTTATGCTGGAACCATTTGCTTTCATTTTTAGTGGCTTACCCTTTGATCTCAAAATCTGCACTTGGGATAATAGACCTACATCTTTTCATGACAAGGCTTGTTGCTTATGATTAGTTAATACTTTCTAACTAAGGTAACGGATTACTTTGGTTCCTGAATTTTAATGGTTTTATTTATAAGATTTCAACTGATCTCTTCATAACATAACTTTAAAACATCTAGATCAGAATAAAAATTGCTTCTTAAAATGTGGTCCTATAAACGGTTTGCTTATATTGGTTAATAATGATAAAGACAAAACCAGAAATAACCCGTATAGTAATTGCTATGTGCCAGCTCTATTCTAATTGCTTGAAATATAATTTATTAAATATTCATAAGAGCTCGTTCAGACAGATGCAGTTATTATATATGCATTTTGTCATTGAGAAATTTCCTATGCAGCTCAGAGGGTAAGCATTTAATCTCTGGAAACTGACGGTATAGGGTGGGGCCGCAGCACTAACATTCACTGACCATATGACCTTAGTCGAGTGCTTTTGCTGTCCATTGCTATATAACCGTCAAAGTTAAGTAACTTACATGAACTCTCTTTCTTTTTCTCCCTCTCGCTCTTATATATAGTGTTTCTTTCTCCAGGGATTCACCATGTAGCTTGGACTTCATAAAGCAAGGTGACTGTACGCTAATCACACATTTACGTTTTACGACATAGATATACATAAGCCTCACAACTATCTTTCTTTGTCACCAATATGTGGCACCGTTGGTATGCATGCATGCTTCTTTTCATATTCTAAACACTCTGATTCCATATCTGCAGAGTCTTTAAGACGGCAGGGTGGGTGGTAGAGGAACCACGCATTTCTTTAACAACAATTTAAAACAGTTTATGACAAACTTCAGCTTCTGCCTCTAGGTTTACTCTGGGAACTCCTAAAGGGGGATTTGTCATCCTTTTTATCTTCTTTATGATACTTTGAAAGGCGGGGCCAAAAAAACCCCCTCTTCTCATTCCCTTTTCTTCCTAGCTCTGCAGTCCTGAGTGTGGTAAAGGCAGACTCCTCATCCTACCCCTCAGTCCCCGATCCGATAATAATGATCTTTGGAACATTCTGATCAATAGTCTTCCAACATTTTGTAAATCATCTATTCTTTGTTTTTAACTTTTTTGAAAGTTTATTTATTTATTTTGAGAGAGAGAGAGAGAGAGAGGGAGAGGAGAGAGAGAGAGAGAGAGAGAGAGAATCCCGAGCAGGCTCCACGCTGTCAACACAGACCCCCCCCTAAGTCAGGGCTGAAACCCACAAACCATGAGATCATGACTTGAGCCAAAATCAAGAGTCATATGCTTAACTGACTGAGCCACCCAGGTGCCCCAGTAAGTCATCTATTCTTAATTTAAACTTGTCCTTAAGAAAACACAAGAAGCTATTTTCTCCCTTTTTTCTTTATTCAAGTGTAAATTATATTAACTTAATATTGTTTTTACTAACATTGCAGCAGTCAACTCTACTCAAAAGTTTATATCGTTTGCTTACATAGCATGAGTACTTGCCACGTGACCCCACCCTCACCTTAGTACCTACTGTTAAAAGATACACGGAGACACTTGAAAAACCTGAAGAGTTAATTGGAGCAAAAATCTACTCCAGTTGGGCAGTGCCAAACCAGAAGTGGTTAGGAGTCTTCTACCCACGGGAGCCGAGGGCAGTGGTGGGAGCACGCAGGAGGGAAATTATTTGAGTGGCTGTAGTGCAAAGCCTAGTTGGCTTTTTGTGACCGATGGTCCCTAGTTTTGATTTCATAACCTTGAGACATTTTCTTTTGCTTACTGACTGCCAACAGCATCAGAGCCATCTCGGTCTAATTGCCTCCTTATTTAATCAGTGTAACACAACAATACCATGTCTTACTTTGATGTTCCTAAAAACAATTAGTGCAATTTCACCAGAAGTTTCCTATTAAAATGCCAATCGTTAGCTGGGAGTCAACGTGGGGAATTTAAGAGGATCTTACGGATATATATTAGTACCAAAGGGTTTACTTTGTAAAAGGTTAATAAGAAGATCCTGTATAGAAAGTTTCTGCCTAGGGAGTGTATAGTGAGGATAGATTACAAACAAAATGTAACTTCAGTGTTTGCTAGCCTATGGATACAAATTAGGTCACAAATTGGCTAGTGACTAAATTATGAGGGTCACAAGCCCCTATGTGCATGGCTGCTGACCTCGAGATGTCTGTCACCAACAGACCACAAGGGGGTGCCTTCTTGGCACTCACACAAGACCAAGCAAGCACTCTACTGCCTTCTGCCACCAGTGCCCTGAACAGCATTCTTGCAAGTCTCTTCTGCACCCACCTTGCCATTTAGATGCCATCTAGCACTGTGTTAGTGAAAAGTCATGGATTCCTTTCAATTCCATTGGGCCACTCAAGACACAAAGCATTCTGGTAGATTGTCAGAATGTGGCAGAGAAAAAATACACCAATCTTTTGTATACCCACACTCAGTGGGCTTGCTTAAGTCTGATTCTTCTTACTTCTTACACAGAGCCCTTTTATCCTCAAGGTACTACTTGTGTGTACCTAAATTAACTCAGAGTTAGAGGAATTCTAGAACTAGGTGTCCTGCTGCTCTCAAAACTATTTAAACTCTCTTTAGCCTGGCTTTTCCTCCTTCCTTTGTGATGCATTTTCTCTTTCATACCCTGTAGTGCCTGCAGAAAGCTTTCTTTGGTTGGCAGCTGGTCTCTCTTCTACAAATTTTATGTATGCGATCTTAGGTCGAAGACATGGTACAATTTATTTTCTCCCAGTAGGAGGCTCCCTGGAAGCCATAGAAAGCAGTGGATGTAGACAGACACTTACTTGATTTTGAAAGAAAAGATGTTGGCTAAATTCACATGCTTATTTGAGACTCAGTCTGCACCCTATTTACACAACCACTGGAATGGCCTTTAGGGATGCCATCCTATAAATAAAGAAAATGACACCTAAAGCCACCAAATAAGTTTTAAGATGTCAGCTAATGAGAGTCCCATGTCCTCTCCACTTTGCTGGGTCCCTTGGAATACAGAAATTCACACGAAGGGTAGAGAGTAAAAAAGAATCAGACAGAGAAGAGAAGGGTTATCTGAGTTCCTGTTTACAAAAGGGCCACCATTTGATTATGAGCCTAGCTTCTTGAAAATGGGGAGGGAAAGGCTCAAATGGAAAGAAAATCATCACTACTTCAGAATTTTAGAAAAGATGTCCATTAACATAAGCACGTCAGGGACATAAAATAGAAAAGCTTCCATTAAAAAAATTACCATTAGATGATTATTAGTACAATAAAAGAATCACTGCTATTTTAAAACATAGCTTTTAGGGGCGCCTGGGTGGCTCAGGTCATGATCTCGCGGTCTGTGAGTTCAAGCCCCGCGTCGGGCTCTGTGCTGATGGCTCAGAGCCTGGAGCCTGCTTCAATTCTGTGTCTCCCTCTCTCTCTGCCCCTCCCCCGCTCATGCTCTGTCTCTCTCTATCTCAAAAACGAATAAACATTAAAAAAAAAAATTAAAACATAGCTTTTAATTCAACTGGTGCCTAAACAAAATATGAGTAGGATCAAAGCCTAGCCCCCATGGTATATATGTCAGGATTTCATTCAAAAAAAAAAAAAATGGAGTAGGCATTTTAGACAATGCTTATCCTTATAGCAGTTTTCATGTTTATTTCAGTCTTTTCTTTTTCCATAGAAAGTACTTCTATACTTTCTGCTTTTCTCTGAGACCGGGTCCATGTACTAAATAAGCAAATGTGCTTTCACTGATACCTCGACATGTTTCTGCAGACTCGTGTGAAGGAAAAAACGACCAGAATAAGGTCATGGCCGCTATGTGCGTTTTGACAGAAAGGGTGAGAGTTCCCACGCAAAAACACGATTTCACCATAAAAAGGTTGACAAAGCAAGGTCCCTCCCAGGGAACACAGCCTACAGTCCCACCGGTAACAATTTCGAGATCAACAAGAAAGGGATTAAGTGGGCATTTGCTTAAAGTTGTTTTCAGACAATAGTAGTGACCATAGAGTGAAAACACCTTGCCACTTGAGTGAAAATAGTTACTCCATGCCATAAAATACGAATTTATGTGGTCACTCAGAATTGCACTAATCTTCTCTAATTGGTAGACAATATGATCACGTGTTACAGACTGAAAATAACATCAATAAATTTATGGAGGCGAAAGTCTGATTTTTTCTTACTTCCTAATCAAATTAGTTTTATAGACAATCTTAGTGAGATTTTATACTTCCATTTTTCCTCACTTAATGAATCTTTTATAATCCGTAAAGTAAATTATAACTCATGAATATCTGATTTTAAAATCAACTGAAATCACTAAGGAAGGGAAAATAAATACGTGAAACTCCTTATTCAGACATTATTTGCATGCACATTTATAAACATGAATGTTTATACATAGTATGCTAAATGTCTGTGTACAAATATGAATGCAAGAATGGATACAATTATATGGCTATCAACCAGTAAAACATTCAGTGCACATTATACTTTGTGGAATATATTTTGCCTGGATGAGTTGAAACAGATTGTATAATAAAATGAACATGGCAAAAGTGGGTTTTAAGTCAGGAAACAGAACAGTAAAGCAATTTCCTGAGTTATTTAAATGCTTTCAATGAGAAATGTCATTACATACTTGAGTTACACCGGCATGTAATTACACGAGCATCACAAATAACAATGTCTTACTAAGAAAAACAGAAGTTATTATAGAAAAATTATTTCCCATCGTGAATCTTCCTTTTAAGCTCAGGTAAATACACACAAAGAGGATTTGCATGTTTTCAGAATTAATGCTAGTCATTAAACCGTCAATTATTATGATTTTTAAAATTTGCTTCTAATTGCATTTTAAAAATCTTCCTTAGTCTCAGTAATGTTGTATATTAACTGTGAAATAGCAATAATTATTTACCGAGAGTTAAATTCAATTAATATTTTTATTCTAAGTTATTATAATTATAGAGAAGGTAGTAATACCATAGGTTACATTTTTGAAAATTATCTACTGCTCTTTGTATTAAAATTAGATATTTGCTGGAATTCCACATTATGTACAACTCTACTGTATAGTTATAAATAATTTAGAATGTCAAAAATCACAAGTGATTATTTCTTCCTCTCCTAATGAGGAGGAAGATCCAGATTCTACAGAATTATAACTTTAAGTCCATAAGGAGCTGAGGTCACAGGGTAATCAGATAAAGTGAATTCTTAATTGCGACAACAGACTATCTGAGTAGAGCAGGATATCTGAGTGGTTTTACCCTTTAGTAGAGCATTGGACGAATTAGAGGTAATCACAAAAGTGGATAAGAATAAAAGAACTGTTACCTTAATGAATTCTTTAAGACCATTACAGAGCAGAGTATCAGTTTAGAATCCCTGGGAATCCCAGATACAAAAGAAGTCAACCAAAAACAAATGACGAACAATTTTCCATTTGTTTCCACTGGTGATTACAAGAAAGACCACCTGTAGGGCAAAGACATGAGAAAGGTCCCGTCAGTGGTGCACGGAAGTTTTTTTCATGTGAAGCAAAAAGTGATTCGGCACTAGAAACAGGAAAGAATGCCCTCTATCTCCCACCTCCTAGAAAAGATTCATTGTGTTAGAGCAAGTAGTGGAAAAACGAGGCATCTGCTGCTGTGGGACCGGGGGGGGAAACCTTTCAACGCCTCGGTCCTGTGCAAAGGTGGCCTGCTGCCACTGCAAAGAGATGAGAGAAAAAGCCATCTGCCGCTGGAGGAAAGGCAGAAAGTCCAAGCGAGACAGGACCGTCCACCAATTCGGAGTGGATATCTGAGGCTGCTGATGGGGCTGAGGGGGACACAATAGGATACAAGCTTATACCAGGGATAGAGCAGAGCCTAGCTGCCATGGGGGGGAGTGAGGGGAAGAAACAAGAATGCTTAGAAAACACCACCACTGAAACTGAAACTGAAGCAAGAGAGCAATTCCTGACTCCCACCTGACCATGAACCTGACACAAGAGTAATAGGCGACAGCAGATGACCAGCGAGGGGGAAGAGTGAGGAGAGAATCTCTCCACGGTACCTGTGCGCAAGGTCTTCCAAAAGCTGAGGATGGAGCGTGGGGCAGATCAACTCGGAAAAAAACCTATGACCATAGGAAGCACAAGGTCCAAGCCCACCACTGA
The DNA here is from genome assembly GCA_030068075.1 of Paguma larvata. Taxonomy (NCBI): domain Eukaryota; kingdom Metazoa; phylum Chordata; class Mammalia; order Carnivora; family Viverridae; genus Paguma; species Paguma larvata. Next base: position 87,138,229 of record CM057833.1, read on the forward strand.
AATGTACCATAACGTTTGACTTCCTCAGACTTAACAACTAATGGCCTACTGTTGATCAGACACCTTAATGACAACATAAACGGTTGATTAACACATATTTTGTATGTTATATTTATTAGATATTGTATTCTTTTTTTGATTTATTTAAACTCAATTAGTTAACATACAGTGTAGAACCCAGTGATTCATCTCTTACATATGACACCCAGTGCTCATCCCGAAAAGTGCCCTCCTTAATGCCCGTCTCCCATTTAATCCATCTCCCCACCCACCTCGCCTCCAGTAACTCTCGGTTTGTTCTCTGTATTTAAGAGTCTTTTATGGTTTGCCTCCTTCTCTGTTTTTAATTTTTCTTTCCTTCCCTTCCCCTATGTCCATCGTTGTGTTTCTCACATTCCACATATGAGTGAAATCATATTGCATTCTTAATGATACAGTAGACTAGAGAAAAGAAAATGTTAAGAAAATCATAAGGAAGCAAAATACATTTACAGTACCGTATTTATTGAAAAAATAGTCCACGTATAAGTGGACCCATGCAATTCAAACCTGTGTTTTTCAAGGGTAAACTGTATAATGAGACACACGAAACAACACACAACAAAAATGATCTATTGTAAAGAAAAAAAAAAACAGTCAACAGAAAGAGAAACAGACCTGGGTGGCTCAGTTGGTTAAGCATCTGACTTTGGCTCAGGTCATGATCTCACGGTCAGTGAGTTCGAGCCCCACGTCAGGGTCTGTGCTGACAGCTCAGAGCCTGGAGCCTGCTTTGGATTCTGTGTCTCCCTCTCTCTCTGCCCTTTGCCTGCTCACACTGTGCCTCTCTCTCTCAAAAATAAATAAACATTAATTAATTAATTAATTAATTAATTAATCCAGGAGGGTGGTGTCAAGAACAAAATGAATCCAGGGAAGATGAAAACTGTATTATAGTACTAAAAGCATTTAATAAGATCAAAGAGAAAGATTGCTTGCGAGTGCTATTTATCGCCTGGTGTTGAGGGGGATTGTTGGAAATTCCATGAAACCTAACCCAAAGCTTAAAATCTCTTGGTTATCCTCACTATCATTCATGCCACTCCCCCACTCATGCTTGGTCTCTCTTTCTCTCAAAAATAAATAAACATTTAAAAAAAGAAGAAATTGGAACTATTAGAGAAGTACTTTTAAATGACTATGATAAATGTGTTAAAGATTTTGATGGGACAGGTGACCCACCAGTATGAGCTGTGGTGAATTTCAGTAAAGAAGTGAAATGAAAACTTGAAAAAAGAGGAAACAGAAGTGCTAAACAGAAGAAAACAGAATATGGTATTAATGGCGAGGAAACACTGCAATGGAGGCAACAGCACACAGAACTGTACAAAGTGAAACAGAGGGAGAAAAAGAATAAAAAACAAAAGCATTCCTTCAATATCTATAGGGTAAATAGAAAACAGTCTGAAAAATACATGTAGCTGGACTCCTGGTAGAAAAAAAATAAGTCACAGGTCAAAAGAAATGTTTCGATTGATAGCGTCTGAGAATTTTCCAAAATTGATTTAAAAAGACAAAAAAGCACAGATCTAAGAATCTCAGAGAACTCAAGCAGTAGAATACAAAGAAAAATACAAATGTGCTAATGGAAATAGAAAATCTTGAAAGAAAAAGACATTTATAAAGAAGTAAAGTTAATATCATCAGGTAACTCAACAAAAACTAGGTGACATTGGGGCGCCTGGTTGGCTCAGTCAGTTAAGCATCCGACTTCGGCTCAGGTCATGATCTCGTGATTTGTGGGTTTGAGCCCCATGTCGGGCTCTGGGCTGACAGGTCAGAGCCTGGAGCCTGCTTCAGGTTCTGTGTCTCCCTCTCTCTCCCCCTCTGCTGCTCACACTCTGTCTCTCTGTCTCAAAAATAAATAAGCATTAAAAATTTTTTTTAAATAGGTGACATCTTGAAAGTAGTGAAAGAAAAAAGTGACATCTCTAAATAATGAATGTAAAATTGGCAAACAACAATTATATACTCAGAAAATAAACCTTTCAGAAATGAAGACAAAAATCAAGATTTTTCAGAAATACAGAAACAGCTAATTAGTTGACATCAGATAGGAACTGCAAGAATTGTTCAAATGTTTTTCAGATAAAAAGAATATGATGGATGGAAATTTGGATCTAAACAAAGAAATGAAAAAATCAAATGTGGGAAATATAAAAATATTTTCTTACTTAAATGCTTTTAAAAGATAGTCATATGAAGAAAAATATAACGACATACTTCATAAGTAGGATTTATAGGCAAGTGGAAATAAAATGTGTAGGAAAAAAAGCACAGAGGATCCAAGGCAGTGGAACGTATACTGTTGAAATGGACAGTCATAACTGCAATAAGTTAAAGATGGACTAGTAATTCGTAAAGAAAAGTTTTTAAATAGTGCAACCAAAAAGTCAGTAGGGATAAAAGGAAACAAAACTTACTAAGTTGACATCCAGTTTTAGCTCTGAGGTGTAAGAAGAACCTGAAAATAATCACCTCCATTTTTTTGCCCCCCAAAAAACTGGACAAAGGGAATTCAGTAACTTTTCTGAGACTCCCTAGAGAATGGAAGTTGCAGGGCACGCTGCCACCCCCAATTCTGGAGATAAAGGTGAGTCATTGTGTCACAACCAAGATTTGCTTATCTAGAGCACAGGATGTTGAGACAGGTAAGATGCAGTTTGACAAATAGTTGTTAGCGGAGTGCACACTATTGGTGAAGCAAGAAACTCCTGGGGAAGCAACCTCATAACGCTTTTGTGGGCATTATGTCCAGGAACCTCACTAGACTCTCATCCTGAAGATCTGACAAATATCCCCTCAGTGGTCTGACGGACGAAGGAGAAAAGCAACCTTTGTGAAATGAAGACAAATGATGAAGGAGGAAAAAAAATATCTACGTCCAATATTGGAAAGGATAAAGAGAACTTCGCCATAGTTTCTACAGACAATAAAAATGATAAGAAGAGAGTGTTATGAACAATTTATGTTAATAAATTTGATTTCGATTAAATGGGAAAATATCTGGAAATTAAAAATCTGTCAAAGCTCAGTGAAAAAGAAATAAACTGAGTAGCTCAGTATCAATTAAAGCAATGGAATAGACCAAATGAATGTTTAACTTAAAAACTTTCCCACAAAGAAAACCCTAGTCCCAGATGTCCTCACTAGTGAATTCTACCAAATATTTAAGAAAAAACATTCTACAAAGTTTGTCCTAGAAAATAGAGGTACAGGTGCTACTTCCCAATTCATTTTGTCAGGCTAGTTTTTACCTTGAAATCAAACCAAAATATATTACAAGAAAACTATAGACAAATATCCTTAGTAAACATGGAAATAAAATTCCTTGGCAAAATCTTAACACAGTCTATCAAATGGATTTATTCTAAGAATTAAAGGCTGATTCAAAATTCATAAATCAATATTAATTCCTATGTTAACACACAAATAAGAAAAACATGTTAATATGAAAAGATTCAGAAAAAGGATTTGGCAAAACTAAGCTGTCATGAATGACAAAAAAAAATGTCAGCGAACTAGAAATTGGAGAAAAATTTCTCAACTTGATACACAACCTGTAGTTCATACTTGATAAGAAATGGCTGAATTATTTTCCCTTAAGATCAGTAATCAGGCTAAGAATGTCTGGTCTCACCACTTCCATTCAACATTTTGTTACAAGTCTTAGAAAGTGCTAGATTGCAAGAAAAAGAAATAAAAGTCATATAGTTTGAATAGAAGTAAAACTGCCTTTAATTGAAGGCAACATGCTCTCACTAGTAAATGATCTCAGGGAGTCTACAAATTAACCACTAGAACTAATAAGTGAGTTTAGCAAGGTTGTAGGATACAATGTCAAATACTACCAAGGCGTGATTGGAATTGAAAATTTAAAATCTCATTTAAAATACCATCAAAAATTATGAAACTCTTTGGTATAACACCAACAAAACATGTGTAAGACCAATACGTGAAAACTACAAAATTCATTATGAGAGAAACTAATGAAGGTTTAATTAGCTGAGAGGTATACTATGTATGTGGGTTGAAAGATTCAATAGTGTTATGATACCAATAACCTCTGAGTTGATCCATGGATTCAATATAATCCCAATCATACATGATGATTGTATTTATATGTATAATCAAATCAAGTTATATTTTTAGAAGTTCGTGGGGTAAGTCTGGATAATTGTTACTCTGGTTACAGTGATTCAAATAGGGCACAAGGCAGGCACAAGGCCGCTGGGAATGTTCTTTCTTTTGATCTGTTGCTGTTTACAGGAGTGTTTTTGCTTCATGAAAATGCATCAGGTTTGATACTTAAGATATGCTCTTATTCCTCTATGTATGTTATTTCTAAAAGTCTTTAAAAATGAAATAAAGAAGAGGGGTGATTGGTAGCTCAGTCAGTTAAGCAACCAACTCTTGATTGTGGCTCTGGTCATGATATCACAGTTTATGGGTTCTACCCCCCCACTCTCGGTGTAGAGCCTGCTTGGGATTCTCTCTCACTCTCTGTTCCATCCCCTGCTTGGGTGTGTGCATGCTCTCTCTCTCTCTCCCTGTCTCTCTCTTTCAAAAATAAATAAAGAAACTTTAGAAGAATAAAAAAAAAGCAAAAAGAAGGAAAAATAAGACTAGTGGTAATTATGTCATGAGATACTCGATTAGCAATAGCAGACTGTGAAACAGAAGGCGGCATTAGACAAGAGCTTTTCCATCCGTATCCAGTTCGATGCACAATACAATTGGAACTGCGACGTGCAGGTAAAATCATGAGTAGCAGGTCAAAATTAAAATCTTACCTTCCAAATCTGTGATGTCCTCGTTACCCCTGAGTATTTTGAAAATAATATGTGGAGTCTTCCCAGTTAGCAGAAGCGCGCAATAATTCCTCAACCAGTGTTTGAAATTATGATGATTCTACTCTGAACATACAACCGGCACATAAGCCCCCTAGCCAACCCTTTAAGCCACTCTTTGCTTCAGTTTGATGCCTATGAGGTTAAAAATTCAAAAGCAAGGAGAAATTTTTGAGACTTGGTTATGTTTACAATTCCTTAATATTCTGCATCTAATTAATAGCATACAAAACTTCAACCTTGCCGTCTACACATTTGGGGAAGAATTAACGCCATACAAAGAGTGTCTTAATACCCAGAGCTATAATACATTTTTTTAATTTTGTCTCCACCTTGGACACAATTATTTAAAATTATAGCTCTGACCATGAGAAAAGTTTTTTTCTAAGTGGGATTCAATTTAAGTGAGACTCAACTTAAATCAAGCCTTATTCTTTGTAATAAACACGGAGTAATAAACAAAATTAAGTAGACATTAAAAAGAGGAAAAATATCATGGGACAATCCTTAAAAGATATTTAACTTGGATTACTTAGTTTCTAGAACAAAATTGTTATAATTCATTTTTAATGCCCTGTGGTAAGCAGATTTGTCACCATTATTATAATTTAGTCCTGAGAAACATTATTTAAACTACAAAAATAATGGCCTCGGTTCAAATTCTAGGGCACAGAGCTTGCAATACTGGTTATGCAAGTAAAAGAACCATTAGATACAGTAAGAGAGATATAAAAACAGAGGATTTTCATTTTAAAGGATTTCATTAAAAGCAGAGGTGAAATAAATATAGGTGGCATTTTGTTTCCCTGAAAGATGTCGTAGAGAGAGGAGGTCTCTTTCATTTGTCCCTATGCTCTTCCTCAAACAGAACTCCCTGGTAATCAATGATAATGACTATGTCAACTCCATGGGACCGACTGGCCAAAGGTAAGTTCATAGACAAGGCCAGACTGTCCTTTATTCTGACCCTCTTTTCATAAGGAAGCATGTATCCAGGTAAATTCTTGTCGCCTAGAAGAAAGATTGAGGCAATGTGGCAGAGGGTCTCTCTGCTACTACTTAACTCTATAAGGATGGACAAATTATTAAAAACCTCTGTGCCTCCATTTCCTCACCTGTAAAGTGGGGATTATAATGTGGTCATTGGGAAGATTTGACCGCATTAAACAAAGGGCTAAGCACAGTGCTTAGAAGATAATAAGCATCAATGTTGGTTATTAATATTCCTACTACTTAGAGTTAAGGCATAAAACTCTTGCTTTACCAGTTTATTAAGAATTCCGTAGTGGGTGTTGGGAATTAGCCTAGGTGTTAGCCTAGCGATTCCCTGATTCCTCATTTGTTATTGTTCGAGGGTATCAACAACACGTCACTTGAGACCTCGGCAGTGAGGAGAGTAATCGTCCTAAAAGGATTTGCTATTTCTAGGTTTCTTAAGCAAATATTAACTACCAGTACTTCAAATTCTAAATCTCCAACCAAGGCCTATGTACAGCAAAGACATAAAGCTTTATGATCTAGATTCTACTAAGATTTTTAAGCTATGGTACCTTTAAGTTTCTTTTTTTATACTTTATTTTTTTTAATTGAGGTATAATTGACATATAACATTTTATCAGTTGCAGGTATATAGCATAATGATTGTACATTTATATATATTGTGAAATCATCCCCACAATAAATCTAGTTAACATTTATTACTATACATTGTTGTAATTTTTTTCTTGTGATATAAACTTTTAAAATTTACTTTCAGAAAATTTCAAATATGCAATACAGTATTATTAACTATAGCCTCCATGCTGTGTATTGTATCCTCATGACTTAACTATTTTATAACTGGAAGTTTGAACCTGTGGATACCCTTCACCCATTTCCCCCACCCTCTCCCCTGTACCGCTGACAACCACCAATCAGTAATCTGTATTGATGAGCTTGTTTTTGTTGTTGTTTTTAATTCTACATATAAGTGAGATTGTATAGTATTTGTCTTTCCCTGTTTGACTTCCTTCACTTAGCATAAGACCCATAAGGTCCAACCATATTGTCACAAATGGCAAGGTTTCATTCTTTTTATGGCTGAATAGTATTCCACTGTGTGTGTGTGTGTGTGTGTGTGTGTGTGTGTGTGTGTGTATCCGTTAATTCAATGATAGGCACCTAGGTTGTCTCCATATCTTGGTTATTTAAAACAATTCTGCAATGAACTTCACAGTGCAAATATCTTTTTGAGTTTGTCTTTTTCTTTTCTTTAGATAAATACCCAGAAATGGAACTGCTGGATCGTAAGGTAGTTCTAGCTTTAATTTTCTGAGGAAACTTCATATTGTTTTCTCTAGTAGTTGCACCAATTTACATTTCCACCAACAGTGCACGAGGGTCCTTTTTTCTCTACATCTTCGCCAACACTTGTTTTTGTTTCTTTGTTTTTTATTAATAGCCATTCCAACAGCTGCGAGGTGATATCTCGCTGTGATTTTGATTTTCATTTTCCTGATGATTAGTGATATTGAACATCTTTTTCATGCACCTGCTGGCCATCTGTGTGTCTTCTTTGGAAAAGTATCTATTCAGATCCTCTGTCCAGTTTTTTAATCAGATTGCTTGATTTTCTGCTGTTGAGTTCTATGAGTTCTTCATATTTTTTGGATATCAACCCTTTATCAGATATATGATTTGCAAGTATATTCTATTCAGTAAGTTGATTTTCATTTTGTGGATGGTCTCCTTTGCTGTGAAGAAGCTTTTAAGTTTGATGTAGTCTCATTTGTTTATTTTTGCTTTTGTCATCTTTGCTTTTGGGTTCAGATCCAAAAACTCATTGCCAAGGTTGATGTCAAGAAGCGTACCATCTGTGATTTTTTTTCTAGGTGTTGTTTTGTTTTCATGCCTTACATTCAAGTCTTCGATCCATTTTGAACTAAGTTTTGTGTATAGTATAAGACAGCAATCTAGTTTTATTCTTTTGCATGTGGCCGTTCTGTTCCCAAGATCATTTATTGAAGAGATCGCTCTTTCCATTGTAAACTTTTGGTTCATTTGTTGTAAATTAATTGACCATATATTCATGGGTTTATTTCTGGGCTTCCTACTATGTCCATTGAACTATGTGTCTGTTTTTATAATCAATACCATACCGTTTTGATTATTACAGCTTCATAATATAGTTTGGGATTCTTTCCTTAATTTATCTTTCTGATAGTTTATTATTAATATATAGAAATTCAACAGATTTTTGTTATTGATTTTACAACTTTACTGAATTCATCTATTAGTTCTAAGAGTTTTGGGGGAGAATTTTTAGGGTTTTCTATATCTGCAAATAGTCACAGTTTTATTTCTTCCTTTCCAAATTGGATGTCTTTTATTTCTTTTTCTAATGACTCTAGCTAGGATTTCCAATACTATGTTGAAGAAAGTAGTGAAAGTGGGTATCTCTAACTTGTTCCTGATCTTAGAGGAAAAGCCCTCGAAGGTGCATGATATTTTTAATGTATTGTTGAATTCGGTTTGCTAATTTTTTGTTGAGGATTTTTGCATCTGTCTTTATTAGAGTTATTGGTCTGTAATTTTCTTTTCTTGTGATATCCTTCTCTTGTTGGGTATGACATTAGTTGTGGGCTTGTCATACATGGTCTTAATTATGTTGAGGCACTTTTCTCTATACCCACTATGTAGATAGTTTTTAATCATAAGTGAGTATTGAATTTTATTAAATGCTTTTTCTGTGAGATGATCATACAATTTTTATTTTTCATTTTGTTAATGTGGTATATCATGTTTATGATTTGAGAATGTTGAATCATTCTTGCATCCCTGGAATAAATCCTACTAGATTACGGTGCATGATCCTTTTAATGTATTGTTGAATTCAGTTTGCTAATTTTTTGTTGAGGATTTTGGCATCTATGTTCATTGAAGATATCAGTCTGTAATTTTCTTTTCTTGTGATGTCCTTCTTTTGTTTTGATATGAGGATAACCACTTGTTAAATGAATTTGAAAGTGTTCCCTCCTCTTCTATTTTTTGGAAGAGTTTGAGAAGGATGGATATTAATTCCTCTTTAAATGTATCATAGAATTTACCAGTGAAGCCGTCTGGTCCTGGATTTTGTGTGTTAGTAGGTTTTTCAAAGTTTCTTAACCTGTCAGGGGATACCTGAGTGGCTCAGTCAGTTAACTGTCCAACGCTTGAGCTCAGCTCAGGTCTTGATATCTGAGCCCTGCGTTCACACCTTGCATTGGGCTCTGCACTGGGCATGGAGTCTACTTTTAAAAATAAATAAATTAGTTTCTTAATCTATCAGCATCACCTGTCCTTTACTGTAAAATGCAGATTGAGGGCACTTAGGACAGAAATTGGAATTCGATATGCACTCAAATGGGTAAACTATTATCATTAACATTATCAGTTCCAAAGAGAATTTGAAACTTTAAAAAATACATAGATATTTTCCTTTATACTTATTAAAATTAGAAATGGGAATCCAGAGAAGAATACAGATCCTCCAGAACTCAGAGTTAAAAATAGTCGGTGATGAAAAAATCCCATACAGTGTTCACCCTTTGGTCAAATTCAACATTATAATTGAGTTCTAGGAGTTCTGTGGAGTCATTTCTGAATTTTGGAGTAATTTCCAAGTGTACTTCTACCTACCTGGAGACACCATGGAATCCATATTTATAATGAAATTAAGATACAGAGCAAGTCCTACAAAAGTCCTTCAATAGAAGATGTGCCAGATGCGGAAGCTCAGGCAGCCAGAGGATGTCACAGAGAGGAGCGGCTTTGGAGACACACGCTGAGTTTCCTTACACTAACTCATAGCATTGTTTTAACTGCATAAAAGAAGTAGGGCACCTGGCATACAGTAGGTATGCAGTAAATATTTGGTGAGGGCATAAATGGGTGGGTGAATGAAAAATGATTACTTTTTTAAAAGATACGTTGGTGACAAATCTCACATTCACGTTTTGCTGTAAGTTGTCTGAAGTGTAATAAATTTTTAGTTGCTTCGACATGTCTTTAGGGCTTCTCCTTTATTTTGGTGATTTATAACACAGAACAACAACAAATTAATTACCAGTGGAATATGTATAATTAAAGTTCTATATTAATGTTCTTGAGACATGAGAATATTTTTCATTGTTGTTTCCCCTGTGCTCAAATGTATTGATCACATTGTTGCTGCATTTTTTTAGTAGAAATAAACCAAAATCAAATTCACATTTATTCTTGCCCACCACAATTTCTTGGTCCTAAAGATCATTTCCTACCTGCATGTTATAATTAGGTTAATGAAATTTTTAACCAGGACTTTAAGCAATGTTTAAAGAGAGTACTTACAAGGACTTTGAGCCTCTAATAAATCCCTTATTGCTTCTCAGGGCAGAGATCCTTCAAATTTACATAGAATAAGCTCATTCAATCAAAACTGCCTTGAAGATTCTTCTCCATCCCACATACTGGGTTGGGCACAGCAGGTTCTGGCCTTGACTTTATGAAGCTTAAAGTAAAATCTGGAAACTCTCTTCCTACCCTCTTATTCAGAACTCTGTGTCCTAACCAACCAGGCCTCTGAATTCTTGGCCACGGTCCATGAATTTCATCTCTACTTTAAAAGTTTTTTGATCTGTAGTCATTGAAACAAATTCTAGATAAAAAAGCTAAAAAAAGGTCTCCCCAAATCTATGGAAATAAATCTACTCAAGTTTCATAAACAGATGGAACCATAAACTGGGAACGAGGAAATTTCTGTTTCCTCTTTTCTGTATTCTAGTGAGGGACATCAGCCTGTTATTTTCAAAATAAATTTATGATGCACGTTTTAAAAGTTAAAAACTGTGTAAATACTGTGACTGCCTTTTATTCCAAATAGATACCTAAATCACTTTTCAGATATGTATACTTACCTATGTTTACTGTATTCACTTTCAATGTGGAAATATGACCATTTGTCAAATGTGCATTTGATCTCATATAGCGTCACTCTCCCTGTTTTCAAATGTATGTTTAACTGTTTGATACATAGAATTTATGGATTTTATTATCTACTTATGAATGTGAGGTCCTCTCTTACCTGAGAATCCCGAAACACTTTTTCGGAAGACTGTGTGTATGTGTGCCTATAGCGGGAGAGGAGTTGATCCCAAGTGTAGGAAAGAAAACAGGGCACCGCTGTGTGAAGAACTGCCATACTCAACTTCACCTCTTGCACGAGGATGTCTCAGCAACTAGCAAAGTTATATTTCAAAAATCGAAATTTTATTTTTAGGTTTACTCATATTAGGGTTCTTCAGAAAAACAGAAACTAGCATATATTAGTATTATATGTATTATATAAACTAATGTATATTATATATACATTATAAGGAGTAGGACTATGCCATTATGGAGGCTGAGAAGTCTCATGACCTATCGTAAACGAGCTGGAAACCCAGGCATGTTGGAGGTATGGTGTCGGTCTAAGACCAAAGGTCTGAGAACTAGGAGCACTGATAGCCTAAGTCCCAGTCATTTGTAGGGGCAGGAGATCAATGTCTCAGCTCAAACAAAGAGAAAAATTCTCCCTTCTGCCTTTGTTCAGTTCCAGCCTTCAACTGATTGGTTAATGCCCACCCACACTTACCAACATCTACCGATTCAAACGCTAATCTCATCCAGAAAGGCTCTCATAGAAACACCTTGAAATAATGTCTAACCAAATATGTGGCACCTTGTGACCCAGTCACATTAACATACAAAATTAACGATCACAGCACTCCTTTTTCTGCAAGCAGTGACTTTTGTTCTTTCTTATTGCAGACAAGTTCACAAGGAGAAAAATGTGGCCACCGTAATGTGTAGCTGTCACAGCTATGTGCAAATACTGAGACCTTAGTCTCTTATCCAGAGATTCAAGGAATTAATTAACTCACTTTAGGTAAAGGGCCCCAGACTCATATAATCTATTGGTGCCTAGATTCAGAGTCATCTTTAAAAGGATGTGAATGTTTCCATAGGAACATTTGAAATTGGAGATCTCTGAAAAACCAAAGATAATTAACATAAAAGGGGATATTGGATATACCACCTAATGTGGATTTCCTGTATAACTCAGGGGTACCTCATAGTTCGGAGACTACGTTTTCATGTGTCAATGATAGCCACAAGTTAGTATTTCTCTTTTTCTTTTCTTAGTTATCTGTAGAAGTTGAATCTTGCCCCCTTTTCTTTTGCCTATCCCAAACCAATCCCTTCTGAATCCCCAAGTAGAGCAGAAATCACTCGGTGAACTTTCTTGCTGTCCAATAGAACCATCCACCGTTTCTTCTTTTCCCAGCCCATCATGGTACTTAGCTTTAGTACTTTAACTGCTAAGACATGTTTTGCTGTTCCCATCTGAGGGTATGTCATCTACTTATAACCTTCAATAACATATCCATCGTTGCAAGGTTTCCAATATCAGAGGCTGTCTTTACACAAACTGGATTTAGGGTCAGAGTCTCTCGTCTCCATATGGTTTTGCCATCTATTCCAGCCTCCCCACCCAGAACCTACCCCTGCCTCCACCAATCTTATTCTGATGCATGGGCAGATATGATTCAAGAATCACTTCACTTAACCTTGAATCAGATTAATAAATCATTGTTTAATGATTTGAATTAAATATAAAATGACCTCATTCCTTTTCATGTATTTATCAAGAGGTAAGTTTTTATGCTTAAATTATTTTAGTTGAATCCATTTTCAGATCCATTATGGATTACATAATAATTTGTTATATCATACATATACAACTTCATAACACACAAGGGGTCTTTCCCTGACATAAGGTCAGAAAAATAAATTTATAAAATAGAAATGCACAAATAAAATCAAACCAAGAAAAAAGTCAATGAAACTGTTTTATAGGAATGACAGCAAGAAATTGAAAGTGTCAGAAATTTTAAATTAATTACATACCTATATAACATGTTACACAGACAGGCAAAATAAAGCCCGCTATTTTAGATTTTAAGGAAGCAATAATTTTCAAATTATAAGTCAGAATAACCTAGAGAGGATTGTTAAAATTCATATACCCAAACCTGAGGAGTGAAGATTCTGACTTCACAGATTTGTGGTGAGTCCCGAGTAACGCCGTCAATCCGGACCTGAGAACCACCACCTTGAGGGAAGCCGTTAATCTCAGGGTGTCCTTTCTTTTCTTTACCATCTTTACGACAATAGTTAGGGTTAAGCAAAAATAGGGTTTGCTTAACCCTAACTATTGTAGTTATGTGTAACCACATCTGGGCTTAATTCCCAACTTACCTGTAACCACATCTGGGCTTAATTCCCACACAGAATTTTATGACTCAAAAAAAATAATAATAATTTTTTGAAAGACTAAATTCCAACATCAGAATAAGGAGCACGTATATGTTTCTTTCTTTAACTGCCTAGTCTGAGGTAGTCACTTGCCTCTCAGAGTCTTGGAAACGATTCCCCAGTTGAACTATATTTTGAAATTTCTCGAAGAGGATAATTAAATATTCCCTCACAGAAGACACTTAGAGACATTTATTACTAACAAATAATGAGTAACCCTGGCTAGATCCTGGGTTTTAGTGCGTGCATGCACGCGCACACACACACACACACACATGCACCAAGTAGACTATCCTTCTCCAACTTTAGTGTGAGTGCATTATCACCTGTGGGTCTTGTTAAAATGCAGATTCAGATTCAGTGGGGCTGGAGTGGGGCCAGGGATTCTGCATGTCTATCCAGCTCCCAGGGGAGGCAGATGCTGTCTGTCCCCATCACACTTTGAGTACCAAGGATAGAAACTATATTTTCAGACTAGATGCTTTAAAGCTTATTTGCTATATGAGATTATTCTTCCCGCGGATGGCAGGGTAAACCTTACATGAATGTAATCATTTCTTAGAGGAGGAGAAACTTTTCTAACTATCAAAAGCTGGAAGGCTGGGAGAGTTTTACCCACTTTTAAAAATATATACATTTGTTACCATAATCAGTCTACCAGAGTTAGCTTTAACTAATTTGGGGGGGGGGGCGGGAAACGCAAGGAAATAAAATATAACAAAGGACGTTGTATTAGTTTTCTGTGTGCATAACAAGTAACCACAGACTGAACAGCTTAAAATAATACAAATTGTTAACAAATTTCCTTGGGTCTGAACTCCATCCAGGTGAGGGTTAATTCAGGGTCTCACTAGTGAAGTCGCTCTGTCAGTTGAGGCTACCTTCCCTTCTGGAACTTGGGATCTTCTTTTATTTATTTATTTCAAGATTTTATTTTTTAAAAGTAATCTCTACCCCCAACATAGGACTTTTTATGCCCCCAAGATCAAGAGTCACATGCTCTACTGACTCAGCCAGCCAGACACCCCTAGGATCCTTTTTTAAACTCATCTGGTAGTTGGCAGAATTCATTTTTTTTTTTTTTTTTTTTTTTAGCTATAAGACTAAAGCCTTGTTCTCTTGCTGGCTTTTGGAGGGATACATGGAGGGGACATTCAGCTCCAAAACGCCTGTCACAGTTCCTCACCACCCAGTCCCTCCCTTGGCCTCTCCTGCTTTGGATATTTCTCACTTCTGTGGACTCTGACCTCTAGACTGAGATTTAAAATGTTCATGTGATTAGGTCAAATCCACTTGGATAATCTCTCTCCTAATTGAAGGAAAGTCCATTGATTAGTGACCTTAATTATGTAAGTGATACCCCATTATATTTGTAGGTGCCACCTGCATTCAAGAGGAGAGAATTATACAGGATATGTTCACCAGGGGCTGAGAGTGTTGGGGGCCAGGGTGAAATCCCACCTATGAAGGACATTTATATCTAAGAAGCAATAACATTAATCACCCCCTCTTCCCACGCTTTTATTTAGACATGCTTGCACTCCGTTAAATATTTTTTTAAACCTTTCAAAAATTTTAATCAACTCTATGCAAGGATAGATAAAAGGCATTGGCTGATTTATTTCCCCCCAATGTATTTCAACACATTAATGGAGTTTTTAAAGTGTAACCTTTTGGCTGTGTTTTCTTGTTTAATTTTCTTAATCTTTGTTTCTTTTTGAGAGAAAGAGAGAGACAGAGTGCAAGCAGGGGAGGAACAGAGAGAGAGGGAGACACAGAATCGGAAGCAGGCTCCAGGCTCTGAGCTCTCAACACAGAGCCCCATGTGGGGCATGAACTCAGTAACCATGAGTTCATGACCTGAGTCGCAGTCAGGCGCTTAGGTGACTGACCCACCCAGGCGCCCCTTTGGCTGTGTTTTTAATGCTTAGAGATCTCTAAAGTCACCACAGCTTTCTCTCAGCTCTTTACATACATAATATCCGTGATGGTCAATATTTTCTAAAGTTTATAACAGAAGAAGCCAATATAAAAAGTAACAATTGACATAGCACTTTACAATTTATAAAACAATTTATTAAACATATTATATCTTTGTAATACTAATATGGAATTGGCATTATACCTTAAAGATAAGAAGCCAGACTCAAAGAGATGAAGTGACTTTTCCAATGTCCTTCCAGTTAGTACATGATGAGCCCGAGTAACCTAATGTCAGTTTCTACTTCCAAGTCGAGTGCCCCAGGTGCAGGGTGACCTGTCAACCCACAGCACTACACTGGAACGATTGGGTCATTAGACTGAACGACTAGAATAATGAACATAACCGTTAAAGGCGCCCCACACTACAGGGAAGCTTGCACACCTAAGAGAACATGGCCCAGTAGGAAGAGAAAAGTCCGGCACACGGTGGTAACCTGCAGTAAGTGCTGTCAGGAGATAATGGGACAGCTGACGCCCAGATCGATAGTCTAAAAGCCTTGGCAAGCCACGTGGTTAGGGGCAGCCATAGCAGGTCAAATAAAAAGATGATTATTATATGCACTGGGAAAAATACTGTTGTGATCTACTGTATCTTAAAAGAGCTTCTAGAAAAATATAGTTTCCATTTACCCTGGAGAAGATAATGCAGTGGTGTTTTAAAAATGGAAGAAAAGAACGGTTTTTTTAAAGAGACAAGGAATGAAAAATATACGTAGGCATTTATAATAAGCATGCAAGTATAGAAAGCATACATATTAGCATGTTATAGTTTTAGCCATATGTCCATATTTTCATTTACTTTACTATAAATAAAAACATTATATATTATTGAAAACCCAAAATAGCATCATTGAAAAACAGGAAAAGGAAATGAATTATTTATTGTACAAATGAGTTTCTAAAACATGGAACGTAACAGTTAAACCTAATAAACCAGACCTACACTATTTTATCCCTTATTAAAAGTTTTACCTTTCTCTCATCACTGGATTTTAATTTATGGATTTCCCTTAATCATTACCATTTAATACATGAAACAGATTTAAACCAATGAGTGCATAAGTTCTTGTCTAACAACAGGCCATGGCAAGACAAAATATTTACTGTAGAGAATGTAATATTATAGGGGTAGTTTCTAAGAATAAAATAAATTATAATAACAACCAGAAAGCATTTTACATCTTGGCTTTTATACATGAGGTTATTTAAGCTAAAGCCAAATTAAAATATGAATCTGTTCTAACGTAGGGATAACTTCAGAGAAAGATGAACCATAAGAACAAAATGGGGCTACATATAAAAACACTAAGGTTTGTATTTATTTAGGAAGAAAATATTAAAAACTGGTGAGTATGGTGATCAGAAAAAGAGAAATAAAAGAACTAGAATTAGTATCTGTTCAAAACTCTTTATACATTTATAAAGTGAACTTACTCTGCCCCTTTGTATCTGCTGGCTACTCCCTCAGTCATTCAGGGTCACCCCTGGGTCATTCAGATGCCGGCTCAGAGGCCACCCCATCTGAAGCCACGCTCACCCACCTGGCAGCCCTGACTCTGTTGAGTTATTTGAATGGCCCTCCTTAACTCTCTTATCTATTTGGCTCTCACTTCCCACTAGAATAGAAGCTCAAGAAACATAGTAACTTCATCAATTCTGTTTCTCTCAGCAGGCACAGCACTTACTAGTTACTCAGTATTCCTCGCTGAACGAGTCAATGGGAACACACTGGTTACAAATTGATTAAAATGGAAGAAAAGCTGTTCAAATGCAGCAGGGCAAAAAGGGTTCTGAACAGGCTCTTCCCTGGCATCTAATTTTTTCCTTTCCAAACGCTGGTCGCAAACCATCCTGAGTATTTTGTGCTTTGCCATCACACAGTCAAATCTCAGTTTGAGTTTTTATTGTCATCATGACTAAAGGCAATGATAATCCAGAAACTTAAGGTTGGGCCAGGGCTTTCGTGTTGCTAAGTATTCATTTAATGACCTTTAACTTTTTGATCAGTTTTAATCAGCAAATAAATTTACCTTTCATTAATAAATTAATAACTCATTCGTATTTATTACTTCAGGTTTAAATAACAAATATATGTGTCATCTATTAAAAACACTATATCAAAATTCTTACAAGGACAGGGCACCTGGGTGGCTCAGTGGGTTAAATGTCCGACTTCAGCTCAGGTCATGATCTCATGGTTCATGAGTTCCAGCCCCGTGTCAGGCTCTGTGATGACAGCTCAGAGCGGAGGCTGCTTTGGATTCTGTGTCTCCCCCTCTCTCTGCCCCTCCCTTGCTCACTTCCTGCCTCTCTCTCTCTCTCTCTCTCTCTCTCTCTCTCTCTCTTCCTCTCTCTCTCTCTCTCACACACACACACACACACACACATAAGTAAACATTAAAAAAAATTCTGGCAAGGAAAAGTAACTATCTTTAGGATTCTGAAACTTTCAGCTCATTACAAAGTTTTCCGATGAAATAATTATTCTTATGGTAGAGGTTTTT
This sequence comes from Paguma larvata, assembly GCA_030068075.1. Lineage (NCBI taxonomy): Eukaryota > Metazoa > Chordata > Mammalia > Carnivora > Viverridae > Paguma > Paguma larvata. Next base: position 87,155,957 of record CM057833.1, read on the forward strand.
AATAATATGTAGGGTACAAGATCACTTTGGAGCGAAATAAACTTCTATTGTCATCATATTGTAAAAATATAACAAAGTTATTGAATAAACTGGTCTTCCTAATGCAAAATTATAAAATACTTTTCTTCTATACCTTTGCTTCAAAAATTTCTCCCTGACCATGGATAAAATCTTAGGTAGACAACATAGCTTCTTCACCCACATTCTGTAGCAAGCAAATAGATTTATTCTTCAGATATAATGAATCCTTACTAATCTAAACAAAAGTATATTCTCTCATTTGACTTAAAGATAATTTTACCTCCTCTGCTTAGTTCTGAGTTAGGCCGGAAGCCTGATGTGGGGACAGGGATAGATTTTTTTCTGCCATTTCCTTCTTTTATCCCTTTTCATTAACTAAGCTCCTGTTTCTAGACCTTCCTAATTGGGGCAGGTAAAGAGAGCAGCAGGGATTTTTGTTTCTTTGTTTTTGTTTGTTTGTTTTAAATGAGAAAAATGGCAAAGTGGTTATTACCTGGCCTTAGGGAAAATGCCACATCGTTGACTCTGACTTCCATGGGGCAGTTTTGTTCATTCTTCTTAACAGTCCCTATATGCCCATGGATATAACTTATCCGACGTCTTCAACACGATGCCTCTTCTAGCTGGGTGCTTACGACAATATCTCAGTCTTTGACTTCAGGTAGTTCAGCACATACACTGGTTCTTTTTTGAAGTTACTTGATCTCTCCAGGACGGCGCCTCTACAAAGGGTTATTCTTATAACTACCAACATCAGACTCCCTTTCTCAGATCTGCTTAGTCCATGGCAGCCTTCACCATTCTTGGTCCTTGCCTCACCATCAATGGAAACCTGCTCTACCCCACAATAGCCCTTTTCTGAGGCTCCATGTGCCCTAGGACTTTTTAATGAAGGTGTATCAGTCAGGTTTCTCCAGAGAAACAGAACCAATAGGATATGTATGTGTGTGGGTGTGTGTAGTATATAATACGTAATATACATAATATGTAATATCTTCCAGGAAACCTCACTTTTTGCTGTTAACGGCCTTTGGAGTGATTGAATGTGTCTCACCCACATTATCAAGGGTCAACTCTTTTACTTAAAGTCAACCAATTGAACATGTTAACCACATCTGCAAATACCTTTTCAGAACACGGAGATGCTTGTCTGATTAAATATCTGGGTACTGTAGCCTCGTCAAATGGCACACCAATACTGACCATTACAGAAGGCATCACACACAGGTCTCTATGCTGTCCTCAAATTCTGAGAGCACATGTCGATTCTTAATTGGCCTGAGGTGCTAGGAGTGTCTCCCCAACCGAGAAGGAAGAGCAAATGTATGTTCCCCTTCCCCCAACATTCCAGCTTCTCTATTGAATTTTTAGCTTTTTCCATATAACTGAGAGAAGGCTTACAGGCCAATAGATGTTGAACCAGTTATGAGCCCCTTCAAATACAAGCCCCATATAAGTGACCGGGTACCTTGTTTTAGAATACAACTGTATTCAACGCATATATTTTTTTTATTTCTGGGTCATAACTAAAATTCTGAAATAAGAATTTTATTATCTCATCATTTTGTAGATGATGCACAAGGTACTAAAAACAGAGAAGAGAATGATATCCTAAGTGCAGAATCAGAAAACCTATTCAAAAGAAAATATAAATGAGCTAGCTTGTAAGGGATGAACAGGACTTTTCTGCTAGGCAGAGAAGGAAATCAAGGAATTCCAAATAAAGAAAATGGAATCTTCTAGAGTCTCAACTCATTCTATAAGATGAGCATAGCACAGATGACAAAATTTAACAAATGCAGAAAGTACAGACCAGTAAATCCCACAAATGTACAAAGAAAATTCCTTAACACAATAGCGGCAAATTAAACTCAATTATATATATAAAAAAGATAGTATATTATGTCAAAATGGGATTTATTTCCAGAATAACAAAGTTGGATTACAATTCAAAAATTAATCAATATAATTCTCATTTTAAGAAATAAATTCCACATATGAATGACATCATATGGTATTTGTCTTCTCTGAATAGCTTATTTCACTTAGCATTATATTCTCTAAGTGAAACAGGGAAAAGGTATTGGGAGTACGCTTATCTTGACAAGCACTGAGTAATATGGGGAATGGTTGAATCACTATACCATACACCTGAAACTAATATAAGACTGTATGTTAACTACACTGGAATTAAAATTTAAAAAAATGAATAAAAACAGTATGATTATATTATCAATAGTAATGGAAGAAAACACCCTCAGTATTATTATAAAGGGCATTTATTTAAAAAAATTAAGCTCTGGGTGACTGGGTGACTCAGTCGGTTAAACGGTGAATTCTTGATTTCGGCTCAAGTCATGATCTCACGATTTCTGAGCTAGATAGAGCCTTGCATCGGGCTCTGTGCTGACAGTGCAGAACCTGATTGGAATTCTCTCTCCCTCTCTTTCTGTCCCTTCCCTGTTTGTGTTCTTTCTCTCTGTCTCTCAAAATAAATAAACTTAAAATAATAATAATAATAATAATAATAAATAAGCTAACATCATAATTAATGGTGAAAGAAAGTACTACCCTTTAGATGTGAAGAAAGCAAAAATATCTAAACTTATCATTTTTATTAAGCATTTTGTTAAAGGTCTGAGTCTGTACAATAAGGCAACAAAAGTAGACTAAAGGCTAGAGATTAGACAGAAACAGGTAAAACTGTCTCTAGTGACGTGATTGTTTATGATGAAAGCCCTGAAAACCTTTACAAAAATCTACCAGAAATACTAAGTGCGTTTAGCAAGCTCACGGCTGTAAGTTCAATGTACAGAAACAAGCGTATTGCTCATGTACTGGTAGCAAGTAGTTAAAAAACTAAAATCAAAGAAAAACTCTCTGCAGTAGCATCAAAAAGGATGAAATATTTGGGAATAAATTTAGAAATGGTTGGCAAGCCTTTTATTCTGGATACTGCAAATCACTGCCGGGGACAATTAAAGATACCTAAATAAATGCAGATTCATAGCCCATTTATAGATCGGAAGATTCAATATTGTTGAGATGCCAATTTTGCTAAAACTTATCTGCAGATTCGTTGCAATCCTAGTAAAATTTCAGGAATCATTTGTGCGGAAATGGAGAAACTACTTCTGAAATTTACATGGAAATGCAAAGGATCTGGAATATACAAAGTAATCACAATGATGGAGAATGCAGTTAGAGAACTATACTAACAGATTTCAAGACTTACTACGAAGCAATAAAAATCAAGATCGCATTGCAAAAATGACAAGAATGTGGATCAACTGAAACAGAGACTCCAAAATGCCCATATATGGTCATTTGGTTTTCAACAAAGATGTCAAAGTAATTTAGTAGGGAAAGAAATTAATTGGACTTTTTCCTCACCATTCAGGAAAAATTAGTTTGAAACACATCATGGAGCTAAACAGAAAACAAACACTTGTAAAGGAAACATAGGAAAATATCTTTGCAACTTGGTTTAAGCAGAGTTTTTCTTAGGAGGGCACAAAGAGCAAAAATCGTAAAAGGAAAAAAAAAACTAATGAAATAGACTTCATCGAAATTAAAAACTTCTCATCAAAAGACACCATTCAAGAAAGTGAACAGGCAAGGGGTGCCTGGGTGACTCAGTTGGTTAAAAGTCCAACTTTGGCTCAGGTCATGATCTCTCATGGTTCCAAAGTTCAAGCCCCACCTCAGGCTCTATGATAGCTCAGAGCCTGGTGCCTGCTTTGATTCTGTGTCTCCCTCTTTCTGCCCCTCTCCCACTCCCACTCTGTTTCTCTCTCTCAAACATAAATAACCATTAAAAATAAAATAAAATAAAATAAAGAAAGAAAGCGAATAGGCAAAACACAGGCCTATGGAAAATAATTGTAACACATATGCCTAACAAACACATGGAAATATGTAAAGAACTCCTACAAATCAACAATAAAATGACAAAACTTTCAATAAATGGACAACGACTCACAGATTTTACTAAAGTAGTTACACAAATAACCAATAAGCATGAGAAAAACTGCTCAACATCAGTAGCCATCAGGGAAATGCAGATTAAAAAACCACTATGAGATGCCACACTCCGTGAGCCAGAATGGCTAAAATGTAAGACTCACTTCATTGAACGTTGGCGAGGTTGTGGAGAAACTCGTTCTCTTATACATCGTTGGGGAGTATGCAGAGTGATACAAGTTCTTTGGGGAAACTTGCAGCACTTCTTTATAAAATTAAATACACACTTATTTTCTAATCCAATAATTTCTAGGTATTTACCCAAAAGCAATGAAAGCCAATGTCAACAAAAAGACTTGTATGGGAATGTTTATACAGGTTTTATTCATAATATGAAATAGCCCTGACACTGGAAATAGCCTTGGTTTCTATCAACAGAAATGGAAAAACAGTGTACTATGTTAGTACAATGAAATACAACTCAGCAATAAAAAGAACAAACTACCGATACATACAAGAAGCTGGTTGAATCGCAAAACCATTATTCTGAGTGAAAGAACCCTTACACAAAAGAGAACATACTTTGCCATCTGTTTTATATGAAATGCTAAGAAAAGCAAAAGAAAAAGTTTTAGTTACAAAAAAAAAAAAAAAAAAAAGCAGAACCTAGTACAACAGTAATCATAGCTGAAAAGGCAGGGGTTTAGGACTGAATGGGAATGAATATGAGTGAATTTTGTGGGCTGGTGTTTCAATAATTCACCAGTTACACGGATGTATGTATTTGTCAAAATTCATTGACTTCAGATCTTGCATTTTGCTCTATGTTAATTTTACCTAAAGCACGCCTGGGTGCCTCAGTCCATTAAGCGGCCGACTTCTGCTCAGGTCATGATCTCGCGGTCTGTGAGTTCAAGCCCCGCGTCGGGCTCTGTGCTGATAGCTCAGAGCCTGGAGCCTGCTTCAGATTCTGTGTCTCCCTCTCTCCGCCCTTCCCATGCTCATGTGCTGTCTCTCTGTCTGTCAAAAATAAAATAAAATAATAAATAAATAAATGTTAAAAAAAATTTAAAAAAATTTTATCTAAAGCAAAGAAAGATAACCCCAAATATTAACCTTTTAATTATAAGCATGTCGAAGGGTTTAGATATAATGATGTCTACTTTCTTTGAAAAACATAAAAATAAGATGAATCGATGGATGGATGGATAGATACGTGATATGAAATGAAATGTTGACTGCAGGGATTAATATGGGTGTTTGATGACACTTTTGCCACTTTTCTGCGTGTCTGATAATTTTCCCAATAAAATGTTAATATAAGGTATAGGGAAGAGAAACAGGACATGTTACAAACTAAATGTCATTTGAGCACAGCATTTGTTAAAAGACCACTAGAAACAGGCCTGGGAAGTAAAGTGAATTTTATTTGTGAAGGAAGTTGTGTGCCACGCTTTCAGTTTTTACTGTATCCCATCATCTGTAGGAAAATATTAATGCAACGTGCTCAGACCAAGTCAACTCACTGTTTTTTTAAAGTTTTTACAGTAGCCCGATGCAAGCCTGAACTCACGGACTATGAGATCATGACCTGCAAGCCTCGAACTCAGGGACTGTGAGATCATGACCCGAGCTGAAACCAAGAGTTGGACATGTAACTGACTGAGCCACCCAGGCACTCCAAGTGACCTCAGTTTTTAATTGTTTTTACACCATACTTTCCATATACTACATACTGTCCACCCCATCTGTTAGATCCTAACTGTATATCTGGAAAACAGAAAAAGGTAGGGGATGTATTCTAACAAATGGAAAACTAGAAGATGATATTTTATACATGATGGTGGATAAAGGACAAGGAACTTTAGAAATACCCAGAGTTCATGTCTTGCATGGGCAATTTTAGAGAAAGAATTCTGCCATCTGTTTAAAGGATAGACCGGAAACCTTTGCAGTAGTCCAGGTGAGGAGAAAGTTCAGGAAGGAAATTGATGGTAAATTGGAAAGGGGCATATCCTAAAATGTGACACCCTACATCCAGTCCACTTATCATTAAATAATTCATTGTTGTTTTAAATGAATTGATCCAGGGAGCGCCTGGGTGGTTCAGTCGGTTGAACAACCGACTTTGGCTCAGGTCACCATCTCGAGGTTTGTGGGTTCGAGCTCCACATTGGGCTCTGTGCTGGACCCTGCCTTGGATCCTCTGTCTCCTTTTCTCTCTGCCCCTCCAACTCCCCCACTCAAGCGCACTCTCTCTCTCGAAAATAAACATTAGAAAAAAAAACCTCAGGGACACCTAGGTGGCTCAGTCAGGTAAGCATCTGACTTTGGCTCAGGTCATGATCCTGGTGGTTTGTTAATTTGAGCCCCACGTCGGGCTCTATGCTGATGGCTCAGAGCCTGGAGCCTGCTTCAAATTCTATGTCTCCCTCTCTCTCTGCCCTGTGTCTGCTCACACTCTGCCTCTCTCTCTCAAAAATAAATAAACATTAATTAATTAATTGCTGGATCTAAGAGGGTGGTGTTAAGAACAAAATGAATCCAGGGAAGATGAAAACTGTATTATAGTTATAAAAGCATTTAATAAGATCAAAGAGAAAGATTGCTTGTGAGTGCTATTTATCGCCTGGTGTTGAGGGGGATTGTTGGAAATTCCATGAAACCTAACCCAAAGCTTAAAATCTCTTGGTTATCCTCACTATCATTCATGTCAGCCGCCCAAGGTAATCTTTTTCTCAGTCATTTTTCTGAATGGATCAAATAATTCAGACCACCTCAGTGAAGTCTAATTAGGAGGAGCTTTTAAATTTATCTAGGGAAAAATGTGTTCAGAACTAATGAGGCATTGCAGGGAAAATAGACCTAGCCGTAAGCAATCTCCGTAAGAAGAGAACATTTCAGCAGCCTAATTCAAAGGCTGCATTGTGTGTGCGTGTGGATTCAAGAAAGGTTTTTTCCTCTTCAACTTCTCACCCTTAAACCAAATTTCTCTTGAAAGAAGGGAAAGTGTTAAGATGACACTTTAGAATTTTAAGGAAAAGACAGGCAACATTCTTCTATGAAAAGCCTGTAACACTCTTTTCTTCATAAACACAGCCCCTCAAATGTTTGAAACTGTAATCGCCTCTTGTAGCAACCGAAAATAAAATCATGTTGAAAACTGAAGAAAACATTCTTAGAGTGTGTATTTTCATACTTATTTTGTATAGAGGAAAAGCGGGTTTGTTTTTTTTTTTTCTCAGATAAGATCCAATCTGAAAGAATAATATATTTTGAATTCTGTTCACTGAATTTGACTATTGCAGGTAATATTTGCGGCTATGAAATACTGATTTATTTGGTAACACCTTAAGGAGAGTAGCTCTCCACCAACAAACGGTGGAGATTCATTTAAAAACAACCAAACACCCCTGCTTCACAGGTGAGCTTAATCTCTGGCAGGTGTTCTGCCCTGGGTCTCGGGATTTCTCAGCTGAAAGAACTTCAGTCGTCCACAGTGGTGATTTACAGACCCGTTATTAACAGCCCTCCCTTCCTCGAAGCCTTTTCTCACTTCCCTACCGTTGTTTGCAGAAGTCATTTCCTAAATACCCTACTTCCAAGCAAATCTTTGCCTCAGTGCCTGCTTCGGAGGAAACCCAGGGAAGACAATCACGGTATGTTATTTTTTAATACAGGGCTGGAATCCCTTAGCCTACATGTTTGCTAGGATCTTTCTTGTCTTAATAAATGAGATGAATATATATTTTTATTTTCTCATATTATCTTTATCTGGTTGTTGGAATCAAATTAGAGTAGGCTTCTGAGATTTAAAATTATTATTATATAGTTGTTCATAATACGGTTTTGTTTTTAAATATTTTGCATCAGGATTTTGCTCATTTGTGCCTATTCTATTTTTTCTTGTTCAGTCTTGTCAAAGATCTGCTTATCTTTACAAAGAACAACCATTTTAAATTTTTTTCCCTGTGGCTTTTCTCTTCATTGATTTCTGATTTTATCTTTACTCTTTTAATTGTGTTTCATTGAGTTTTCTCTGTTGCCTTATTTTCTTTCTTTTTTTTTTAATTTTAATGTTTAATTTTTTTTTTTTTTTTGAGAGAGAGAGCACAAGCAGGGAGAGGGAGAGAGACAGGGAGACACAGAATCCGAAGCAGGCTCCAGGCTCTAGGCTCTAAACTGTCAGCACAGAACCCGAGGCAGAGCTCAAACTCATGAGCTGTGAGATCATGACCTGAGCCCAAGTCGGACGCTTAACCGACTGCACCACCCAGGTGCCCCTACTGCTTTATTTTCTAATTTCTTTCCTTGAATACATAATGTGCTCGCTAAATCATATGATGCCCCTGTATAATGCTACTTTACCACTAAACAATTCTGGTTTTAGCTTGTAGAAATAGGCAGCATGGTAGAGACAGTTTCCTTTGGTTGTAATTCTAGTAACCTAGGTGTTGGCAGGGGAGAAGGTAAGCCTGTACCTGATTTCTTCACCCCAGCTTGGCTTTTGGCTTCTGTGGCATTACCTACCCAAATCCTGTTGTTGCTATCGATTCCTGTCAGTAAGGAGGGCCACGATAACACAAAGTGATACAGGGAAGGGGGGCATTTTACCTTACCCTCTTACCACTACCTCGGTTACCACCTGTGTCTGGTCGCAGCTATCTGTCCATAAAAAGCCACACACACCCACACTAGTTTATGATAACCTTCAGTCTTCCCGAAGATTTCTCCATGTTTCATTAGTTCTATACGTTTGTTTTGGAGAGAAAGATCCAGAAGGTTCACCACACTAGTTCTCCATCTCCTCTGACAGAAAAAAGCCTATTTCCAGAATGGAGTTTCTTTTGTTAGCTTCAGATGTTGGATAATTACTGGTTTAATTCCAGCGTGACCTCTTGCTAGATGAGGTCATGCTAGACCTCCCCAACCTCCCGTGCCGCTAGTTCTAGCCCTGTGACCCAATCTACCCAATGAGATTAACGGGAGGTATGTTTTGGGATTTCTCCAAATCTTTATATTTTTTCCAAAGGATCGGCCGCCATTTTCTCCTCATCTTGAATATAGATGTGATGTCTAGAAAAGTTACAACCATTTCAAAATTGGGAAGGGAAAGCCTAAAGAATTGCACAGTCTAAACCTGATGTCTAGGAGTTGAGTCTGTTACATGAAACAAAGCAAATGAATAACTTCTTATTTTATATAATAGCTCTTTAAGAGAAAAGAGTGAGTATTTAGGAAATCCATATGAATCACACAATGGCTATCCAGGGACTGTAAACAAATCGGGCCAGTTAAACCTCATGGAAAACCCACATGTGGTTGTACCTTCCCCCCTCCCCTTTTTAGGAAAAAATTGAGGCTCATGGAAGTGAAAAACCCTTGCTGAGAGCTAAAATTTAAACACAGTTTTGTATTTTCCAATATATCCTATTACCCACCCAATTTATCTACATGTCTATAATACCTAAATGAATCTATTTGTGAGGATATATAAGCGTGTGTGTGTGTGTGTGTGTGTGTACGTACACATACTTTTAACATAACTTCCATCTGAGGAGACTTATTTGTATAAATGGCATTCACTTCGGGTAAAATTATAACTCTTTTATAACTCCTAATTCCTTTGGTTCTCAAGGATTTTTGGTTTGTTTTGTGTTGTTTAGCATCGAGAATACACTATCATAAGGCAAAGCCTCTTGTGTGGGCAACATCCTAAATACTTGCCCGCTAACAGATAATACAGTATCAAAATCTAGCTCAGAGAGAGTAGGGCCCAAGCTAGGCACTTATGAAAAGGGAGGTTAAAATGTCCCAAAGACAGCCTTTGTCTCCTGTGCTATTCTATCTGAGACAGGCCCTGGGGATATTATTAGTCTCTTTAACATCTGTGAGGGAATTAAAGTTGGAACACAGGCCAGTGGCCTCACACTAGGGAAGTGAGATATAATGTGCGACCAGAAATCTAAGCTACAGAAAAGATGCTGTCATGCCTTTCTTTTAAATCCACTCTCTGTGTAAAAGAAACCAGGCTTTGTCACTGGCGCTGACAAGGAAGGGAGGCAGATCCAAAGACTATGTCAGACTACAGCAAAGGCATTAACCAAAGCACCCCCAGTGTTATGGAGCTTTGAGCTATAGGGAATAATGAGTCTCAGTCTTGATTTGTTTTTGAACAAGCGAACACTTAAGGAGATGGAAAATAGGCTTTGTTTTGAATTTTTCAGCTTCGTGCCTAGCTCAGATGATGTCATCTTTATTCTCCTTAGAATATTTTCATCTATTTCTAGCAAGTCACAGAATATCCTAATTTTGGAGCAGAGGTCACTCTTGTTTATTGCTGCCTTAAACAATGAAGGAGGCAAACTTGACCACAAAAGACCTCAATAATTAACTCACAGAGAATCATAAAACTTTACCTCTGGTAAGGACCTTCGAGATCACAGAGTTCAACCTCCGTGCTTCACAGATGAATTAACTGAGATCCAGGGAGGTTAAACGACTTTGTCCAAGGTCACGGTGCTCTTCTATGGCTGCACTGGGACTGGAACCAAGAACTTCTGAATCCGCTTCATTGCGATTCTTCCCACCCTGAGCAGCTTTCATGTGATAACTACAAACAGGCACATTGAAAGGCCCCAAACCAAAAGACATCCAGGTCATAGTAATTCCCAAATCTTCCCAAAGGTTAAAAGATTTGTGAAATGGTCAGCATTGCAATGGCGCATTCGCACCTACACACACACACACACACACACACACACACACACACAAACCCAGAAACCTGTGTTAGGTCTCAAAGACACGCCAGGGTATTTTGGGTGGGGTCAGGCATATGCCGGTACGGATCATAAAGAAAGGGCATTCCAGTAGATTGATTTAGTCCAGGATTTTGATCTTCTAAAATACATGGGTTCTCTTTGGAGATTACAAACTATATAGCTTTGTATACATTATAAATAACATATACATATTTTAATACTTCCATTAAGGGAGAATAGTAAATCATAACTACTTTGCTACTGGACTTTAATATCTCCGCCAAAGCAATGCCCTCATTATCCTGCTGTTTCTTGGGGTGTCCTTTATCATTTTCTTTGCTGGCATAATCACCTAAAATATAACCTTGGAAAAGTACCTTGCCTTCCTTAGTTCTAACGATTGAAAAACATCCCTGGGTAAGTACATTATGCTCACTTATTTGTTCTTACAATCCTTATTCTCAGACTGCAGTGAGATGCCTGTAATTCTGACTTCTTTTAGGTCAAACTCTCTCATTTCCCGGAGTGGAAGTTGTAAAGATAGGGACTGACCGACCTTCTTTTTTTTGGTATTTTGGACCCAAGACACACTGTGCTGAGCCATTTGCAAAATGATCAAGGCTCAGCCAGTCCACCCCTCCCACTGGAGAGAACTTACCGACACAGGAGAGAGTCAGTGACTAATACTACTAACAATAACAAGGAGTCACATTCATGGATGTGCCATAGATTACAAAGGACCCTCCATGTTTCATATGGTATTCACATCAGTTCAGCGAGGAAGATTTCCATGTTCAGGTTAATAAAGCATGGTTATATTATAATTTATTACTACATGTACAAATAAATAGTTCATATAAATTATCATTTATGAATTAAATACTCTGAAAAATCATCTCAGAACAATACTTGCAAATAATGTTTATTGAGTTCCCCTTACACGTGTCAGTGAAAAAATCCTAGGACTTATCAAGATATCTTCATTTTTTTTTTATCTGAGCGGGCTAAGATTTAGCAAGTGTTAAGTCACTTCTCCAAGATCGCACAGCTAGTAAGCAGTGGAACTATAATTGGATTCAGTCAGTATGAATATATAGCCCCTGGTTAAAAGTATAGTGAAGCTGTGAAAACAGAAGGGGAAAAAAAAGACAAGAAGAGGAACAAGAAACAATTACAATTATTGCTAATATAGTTACTATTACTGCATTACTATTACGTAGGGGTTTCCTGCTGGTAGCCACGTTGAAAAGAAACATGGTGGATTCAGTGATTTCCTTTTTCTGATCCTGTCAAAAGGGAAAGATGCTGCAAAGAATTTCAAATATAGATCTACATGTCACTGGAATTGAGTGGTAAAAAGGGTTTCTCTTCGGTGACCTAATGTCCACAGACATGGGTGTGGGTGCGGGGTATAGCGCATGGCGCCCTTGTGTGCTCCCCCGTCTTGCTGAGCAGCTGCCCTTTAATAACCAGTTTTAATGTGTTTCTTTGCCCTCTGCCTTCTGTTCAGTTGTCTGGTGGGGAACTGGCAGGAGCTGTGAGTGCTAGCTGTAGGAGAGGGAGGTCACGGTATTTATTCTCTTCAGGTCCCTCCTTGCTGGGTGCCTATGAATTGGCTGAATTGGCTGCATCCCTCTGTTGCAGACCACTTCGTACACAGCCACCTCCGATTTCTGCCGATTGTTCCTTCCCCACCCCTTCAGACACAGGGTGATGGCTCTTACCTGTTGCGAGCCTGAGTACTACACTATCCTTTATTGGGTGTCCCGAACTCTGTCCACCTCTTTGTGAATAGTCCCTTTATAAAACACTTCTCAACGTGTCTATCCGCCAGGCCCCGTAGCCCACAAGCATGAGTTCCTGGTCATACTTCGAATGTAACTTGTCTGCCTCCAGAGTCTGTAAACGTTCCCTTACCACATGAAAGTTCTATTATACTATACATCTTAACTCCCTGATAAGAAAGGACTGTCCACCTGCCCTTTAAATGTGTCAAATGTAACCCATCTGTAACCGGAGTCTCCTTACATTCAGCTTTCCAAATACTTATAATTAAGTACTCGCTGCTTCAATCACTGTATTGGACACTTCATGTTACTGTATTTAATTTAGGACTGTCGCATTTCCCCAGCTGTCTGACAAAATCGGCCGCACTTTTCCTAAGTTACCTACCTACCCCGTGAGCCTTTATGTCAACAGTCATAGTTTCTACCATGGCACAAAGCGCTTAATAGAAACTAGTAATTATGGCACATGGTATACATTTTATATCTCTGTATTTAAGTTCCTCAGCCTCTGTTCTTTTTTTCCTAAGTCACTTGATAAATACATATTTTTGTTTGAAGTAGAAAATAGATGCATGATATTAGGTAATTGGTCATGCCAATTTTTAAATATTGTGGTTATAGGATTTATAAAATTTTTCCTGGGACACCATTTCATGGTACTTAATAAATGAATACTGGTTTCACTGTTTTTAACCTCCTCGCCACCTTGAACAAGAGATTTCTTCTATGTTTTCTTGTTTTTGCTAATGGTAAAAAGGCACTGGAAAGATAAGGTCTTTGAAATCAAAAGTCCGGTCCTTTTAGGACAGAGAACCAGGTAGGAGACATTCTAATAACAGGGGAAGAACTAAAGATGAAACAATGTTATCTCTGCCACAAATTTTACTTGAATCTAGTTCTCTTTCGGCAGCGCAGACTTGGAGGTATAGAATCCGTGTCCTCTACGGGTAATCACTAAAATAGATGTCACTGGCAATAGAATAGATTCTACCACAGCTGTCTCAAACAAGTGCTTCAAAACCCTGATTGGTAATAAGAGACCCAAATGGGAGACTCAGACAGAAGCATTACCAAACACATTCCTGCCTTCTAAAAGTGGGTCATTAAGGAAGGCCAGATCTATCAACTTCACCATAAATCAAATTAAAATTTGTCATATTTCAGATGAATCAATCCTTGATCCCTGGACGAAGAGATTTCAGTCTCAGAAATTGATGATTTCGTTATGTCTTCCCTTTTTTATAATTGATAAAAATATTTTTATTAAACAATAAATTGAATTAAGTTAATATTTACCCAAATGTGCTTAAAGTCAAACAGAATTAGAAAAACCTTTTTGATATTCACCATCAGGGAAATATTGCAGCAACTCATCCTGTGCAGGCCAGCTCCTGTGTGTGTGTGTGTGTGTGTGTGTGTGTGTGTGTGTGTGTGTGTGACTGATTGCACAGTATTTATTTGATTTGCCTTTCTTTTGAGCTCTTGCTGTACTGTCTACTTCAGATCTCACTCAAAGGGTTTTTTAGGTTAAAGAAACACTTGATGTAAAGTTGCCGAGGAGACCTCAGGGGTGTGTTTGTATGTGTTTGTGTGTGTGCAGTTGTGTGTATCTTAGGAGTTTTGTGAAAGCCACATTTGCATCTTCAGGGTTCAAAGTAAAATAGACCACTTTAATGAAAACGTAACAAAAAACCTTATTGGTTCGCAGTGGCAGCACAACTTAAACCTTTTCTGATTCCGTTACTGTTTGCAAACTCTAGTCCCAGGTCATAACTATTATGTTGTTGTTCCCTAGGAAAACATTGGAATCAAATAACCATACCTGAATCCTAGATTTTCCACCTGTGGATTATATGCAGACCTTGAGAAAATTATTCACTCACCATTCCATGTTTTTAAAGTATCAATAAAAGAGGGGCGCCTGGATTGCTCAGTCGGTGAAGCGTCCTACTTCGGCTCAGGTCATGATCTCATGATTGGTGAGTTCGAGCCCCGCGTCAGGCTCGTGCTGACAGCTCAGAGCCTGGAGCCTGCTTTGGATTCTGTGTCTCCCTCTCTCTCTCTGACCCTCCCCCACTCATGCTCTGTCTCTCTCTCTCTCTCTCTCTCTCTCTCTCTCTCTAAAATAAATAAACATTAAAAAATTTAAAAAAACAAAGTATCAATAAAAGAGTATAAAAATCAGGTAAATCCTACCACCTCAAAAGATCAGTGTTTTAAATGAACTTAAAGGGGCGATGGCTATTGGAGACTTAGTAAAATAAGAGACACAATAGGAGCTTGAAAGTTGGTATTTTACAAACATATTCTTAATGCATTTCTTTTCTGATCTAGTTTCCATCTCTAAACTACCAAATTTTATTTTTGTTATTATTTTTAATCCTTTCTAAAAGTAAGAGACTGTTCTGTGGCACTAAATAGATAGTATCTCTGCGTATGTGAGATAATAGAAGTTACTTAGGGAAAATTATGAAATGAGTAATGTTAACCTTCATCCCCCTTTGCTTAGCAGTCTTATAACCCATTATCAATCAGCCCACTCCAAAATATATACTACGAGCGTCATGCTCTTTACAGAGGAAGAATTTTTTTTTTAATTTTTAACGTTTATTTATCCTTGAGAGACATAGAGATAGAGCGTGAGCAGGGGAAGGGCAGAGAGAGAGGGAGATACAGAATCCGAAACAGGCTCCAGGCTCTGATGAGCCATCAGCAAAGAGCCCGATGCGGGGCTCGAACCCACAGACCGTGAGATCATGACCCGAGCTGAAGTCAGCCGCTTAACCAACTGAGCCACCGAGGCGCCCCAGAATTTTTAAAAATCTTGGGCATCATTATAGGGCTCTCCGTTATAATGTGTTTTAGAATGCTATATCTCTCCATCCATTACACTTATCATAATTTATAACCATGTATTAATTTGGATAAGTATTCATGTTCCAGTTATCTATTGTTGCCTAACAAAATGCCAAAAAGTTAACATATAGAAATGATGAAAATATTATTACCTTTTATTTTATTTTATTTTATTTTATTTTTTATTTTTTATGGGTCAGAAATTCAGACAAGTACCTTTTTCTGCATGCCACAGACTGGGGCCACTTAGTGATATTCAACAGTTGTCATGTCTAGCCAGGAGGGGACAAGAAGGTCAAACATATGAACTTGGAGTCAGTGAATGGAAGACTGGGCTAGGTTGAGCCCCCTTCTACTCTGTGTAGACTGAAGGCCTTTCAACAAGGTCTGTACTGTGAGATAGGATTTTTTGTATGACAGCTCAGAGCTCCAAGAGAAGGAGGTAAGAGTAATCTAGATAGCGCATTAGACACGTTAAAGAATGAATACATATTTGTGATCTGAATGAATGTATCTCCTAGAAATATTTTCATTATACTGGATAAATGAAAAGAAACTCCTAACTTAAAGGTATGGTTAATTAATTTTTAGTGTCAAGGACATTACATCAAACCACATGCACTTAATCAGTGAGTATGGGCATATGGACGAGATTCTGTTGATTCACTTGACCATGGCACTTGACTCTCACTTGATTCTCCATTCGAGCAGTGCTAGGTAACAGTGCTTGGGTACTAGTTACGTACGTTACACTCTTCTGGATCCTGCAGATAATGTAAAAGGAAAAGGGGACTCAAAGACTCCTCTATCTTAAGCTATATGAGGAAAGGGACATTCTGTACCACATGGTCTGAAATATCTGTTGGGTAAATAAATGAAGCCCTCTCAATAAGTGTAGATTTTTCTTATGGTTGAAGAGTTGGTGTCATTATAAATAGATATGTTATCATTTTTCTTTTAAAGTAAAAAAGTGTTTTATTGTTAGGAAAATATACAAATATTCAAGCATTTAAAATATTTAGTCTTTCACACAGTTTTGCATATTTTTATTAGATGGTAAATTTAGGTGGTCATTCACCTGATCAAAGAAAACATATTAAAAATAAAACTAGTACAAAATCAGTATACGCAATTGTTCAACCTCATTATAAGATTTTTAACATTGTATGTATATTCTTGCTTCCTTTGTTGTAGATTAAGTGACCCTATAATTGTGCATTTATTTCTCGAGTCTCTATTCCATTTTATTGATAGGTCTATTTTTGTGCCAGGACCATACTGTTTTGATCACTCCAGCCTTGTAGCATATCTTGGTATCTGGCATTGTGATACTTCCAGGTTGGTTCTTTCTCAAGATTGCTTTGCCTATTTGAGGACTTCTGTGGTTCTGTACTTATTCTAGTTCTATGAAAAATGATGTTGGTATTTTGATAGGGATTGCATTGAAACTGTAGGTGGCTTTGAGTAATATGGATATTTTAGCAATATTAATCCTTCCAGTCCATGAGCATGGAATATTTTTCCATTCATTTGTGTTGTCTTCAGTTTTTTCATCAGTGTTTTATAGTTTTTGAAGTACGGGTCCTTCACCTCTTTGGTTATATTTATTCCTAGGTATTTTATTCTTTTTGGTACAATTGTAAATGGTGCTGTTTTTTAAGTTTCTCTTTCTGCTACCTTGTTATTAGTGTATAGATGCTACCAATCCTGCCACTTTACTGCATTTGTCTATTCATTCTAGTAGTTTTTGGTGGAGAGTTTAGGATTTTCTGTGTATACTGTCATGTCCTTTGTGAATAGTAACAATTTAACGTCTTTACCAATTTGGACGCCTTTTATTCATTCCTCTTGTCTGATTGCTGTGGGTAGGACTTCCAGTAATAAGTATGCTGAATAAAAGTGATGAGAGTGGACATCCTCACCTTGTTCCTGAGCTTAGAAGAAAAGCTCTCAGCTTTTCACCCTTGAGGATGATGTTAGCTGTGGGTTTTTCATAAATGGCCTTATTATGTTGAGGTATGTTCCCTCTAACCTCATTTTGTTGAGTGTTTTTAACATGAATGTATGTTGAATATTATCAAATGTTTTTCTGCATCCATTGACATGATCATATAATTTTATTCTTCATTTTGCTGATGATTTCTATGATTTTGATTTGTGAATATTGAACCATCTTGCATCCCTGGAATGAATCCCACCTGATCATGGTGAATAATCTTCTTAATGTATTGTAATCTATGGTTTGCTGATATTTTTTGATGATTTTTGCATATATGTTCATCAGAGCTATTGTCCTGTAGTTTTGCATGTATGTGTGTAGGGGGATGATGTTCCTGGTTTGGGTATCAGTAATGCTGGCCTTGTAGAATGTATTCGGAAGCTTTCCTTCCTCTTCCATATATTTGGAATAGTTTGAATAGAATAGGTTAATAGATTAATACCTATTAACCCTTTAAATGTCTGGTAAAATTCCCCTGTGAATCTATATGGTCCTGGACTTTTACTTTTTGGTAGTTTTTTGATTACTGACTCAGTTTTGTTACTTGTAATTGGTCTTTTCAGATTCTCTATTTCTTCCTGGTTTAGTTGGAAGATTTTATGTTTCTTGGATTTATCCGTTTTTTCTAGGTTGTCCAGTTTTTTGGCATATAATTTTTCATAGTATTCTTATAATCCTTTGTATTTCTCGGTTCAATTTTTACTTCTCTCTTGTTTCTGATTTTAGTTATTTGGGTCCTTTCTTTTTGTTTCTTGATGAGTCTGGCTAAGGGTTTGTCATTTATATTTATCTTTTCAAAGAACAAGTACATGGTTTTATTGATTTTTTTTCTCTATTGTTTTCTCAAAAGAAAAATAAATGTAAAGTATAACGACATGACTTGCAACTTTGAATTATAGTCATAAAGAGCAAAATGGGAAATACTTGTGCTTCATTAATCATTCAAAACCAAAAATAAAACTAACATATCAGTTTATGTTAGGGAGAATTAGGAAAAGAGAATAGCATGTTACTTTCTGAGCACTTGCAAAGCTAGTGTCTAAATAACAATACCTATTGGGGTACCTGGGGGATTCTGCCGGTTAAGCGTCTGATTCTTGATCTCAGCTCAGGAAATGATTTCCGGGTTCCTGAGATTCAGCCTTGTATTGGGCTCAGTGCTGACAGCAGGGAAACTGCTTGGAATGTTCTCTCTTGCCCTCGCCCTCACCCTAAATAAATAAATAAATAAATAAATAAATAAATAAATAAATAAATAGCAATACATACCATTTATTGAGTACTTATGATGAACCAAGGACAGAACTATGTTCTGTAATTCACTGTTCAAAAGAACCAGTGAATTATTACCCCCATTTTACAGATGAGGAAACTGAGTCCTATAGTTGTTCACTCATTTTCCCCAATTTATACAGCTAATAAGCTAATATTTGAACCTTAGTCTGGTTAGGCCAAAATCTATCCACGTAAACATCTTAGTGTACATATGCTCTAATGAGCTCAGATATTCATTCAACAGATATTATTGAGTGGTTAAGAAGTATAAGGCATAGTTCGGGTGCTGGCGATAAAAACAGAAACAAATAAGACCAAGTCCCTGTTCCTTTAAAGCTAACTGTCTTGTTTGGGGAGAAATATAATAAACGAGATGTGTATAAAAGTCATATTGTAATTAGGGTTATGAAGAAAAATACAGCAAGTAAGGGGGATATGGAGTATTCATATCGAGGCTGGTATTAACATAAAGTCAATGAATAACATCTTTGCTGAAATATTTAAACTATTTTTCACTTCTATGCTTTTAGGATCTTGAAATTCCTTTTAGGAAGATATTGAGTTCCTAATTATAATGAAAATTAAATTACTGTAAAGGGCTTTGAACCCATTTATCCCTCCAGGTACAAAATAGGTTTAAACTCAGAAGAACAGTGAATTTCCTAACATAGTAGTCAGCTCTCTAACTCCAATGAGGCCAAAGACATTACCTTAGACATAAATAGTGCTAAAAACACAGGAAGGGAGAATGTATTCTTTTTGATGTTTATTTTTGAGAGAGAGACAGAGTGTGAGCAGGGGAGGGGCTGAGAGAGAGGGAGACACAGAATCTGAAGCAGGCTCCAGGCTCCAAGCTGTCAACACAGAGCCCAATGAGGGGTTCAAACCCACGAACCAAGAGATCATGACCTGAGCCAAAGTCAGACACTTAACCGACTGAGCTACCCAGACGCCCCATGACAATTTTTTTTTATTTTATTTTGTAAGACATGTTAAGGGATGAGTATGATCAAATTAAAATTGCTTAACTAACACAGAGCCGAACATGGTTGTAGGTTATAGGTTTGGTCATATACTTATATACATATCTGAAATAATATATATCACCTATTGATAAATATTATATTGGTTGGTGAATGAAATATATTTTTGGGGGAAGAGGTTTTACAAGAAACTGATTGCTTCAAAGTTAGCTTAAACTCAAGACTAGGCTTAGCTCAACAAAACCAAAGGTGAAGATCAGACAATTCCAGGTGTTTCACTGGATCAGTTTGTGGTCCTCCGTGGGTGACATTAATAAGGCTCAGCCTCAACGGACCCCACATTTTGATGCCTTTTAGATTTTCAGACTTTCAAGAGAGAGACCATGAATGGCCAAGCTTATACCAGGGATGTCCACCTGGAGAACTGGGTGATATTGCAGAGATCTGGCCAACTGGAGAGTCATTCACGGTCTCTAACTCAGTGGGTGCCACGTTGTTTGTTTTCACGCACCGTAATTCCCGCAGTGCCTAGCATAGTGACTGGTGTGCAATGGACAATATATAGACATTAGTTGTATGAACATTTCTCGGGTCTCAATGCAGCCACATACTATTACAGCCTGTTATGAGCACTGGCATATAAGAGCATAATATATTTGTTCTTTTCAAAAAGTTTTATTGAATCAGATAGTCCTAGGAAAATTGGTTAAAACCAAGCAAGATTCCTCTTTTCACTACTTCACAATTCATCTATCAAAGTATTCAAATATTCAACAGTGCCTAAAAAACCTTACAATTCTTGAAGCCTTTCTATGTATTGGATGTTTTCAATCAGTGAATTAAATGTATTTAATTGGCTAAACACAACAATAATAATATTCATATTAACAATACAAAACCCAGTAGTGAAACGGAGTTATCGAATGGATATAAAGATGTAGGTATGGAAGCAAAGGATGTTCAAATAGAGGAATACACACATATTTCAGTGATTTGTCTACTCTGTAGAGGTTAGTCTTGGGATTCAGTTCTCCCAGTGCATTGTGCAATGAAAGCAGCAATCTGCTGTATGGGATACGGTAAATACTGGATCCTCAGTAGCCCAGACTTATGAGAACTGCCGTTTCCCATCAATATAGGGACCACTAAAGAATTATAAGGACAGCTATGGAAAGGATTATAATAATCATTTATCTTTTAATTTGGCTATATAATTATTTTGATATTTTTTTGTAAATATGAAAAAACCTAGGGACAGGAAATCTTCCCTCTATTTCCAGGTGAAGAAACTGAATGAAGTCTAGAGAAACTGACGGATTCCCCAAAGTAAATATAAATTCTTATCTACAGAACTGAGGTTCAAAATCTTGTCTGACTTGGCTTGAAGCCCATGTCCCTTTCTGTACATCATTATGCTTCCCATATCTTAAAAAGGAGACTAAGATGTTAATATATATCTTTTAAAAGGCTGCCAGGAGAAATGTCACAAAATCAATTGCCAACAGTTGAGAAAGAGGAAGGTACCGAATAACCCGAAACCAAATCACCTGTTTGAGGAGCAAATCCTGTGACTAAAATGGCACCCATCCTGCAGTTATACACACTCCTGAAAAACCAAAAGAAATTATTTTTACCAATGGGGGAAAAAAAGTTGCCCAAATGCTTATGAAAGACATCATCACATTGAACCGTAACTTTAAATAAAATATTCTTGACACCTGCACACTAAATTTGAATTCTTGTGACAAGTATTTTAGGTGATAAGCAACCTAATAATAACATCAACCACTATGACTTCATCCGGCAAATTCATTCTCTAGAAATGTTGCATAAGACATTTCCTAATTGTTGTAACCTTATGTTATCTTCTTTATATAGAAAGGTGAAGAAACTGTTGCGTGGTTGATCTACTTGAGAACACAGGCTTTGTCTTTTACATTGTATAAAATAAAGCCAGCATCTAACACAGTATCTAATATACGGCAAATATTCAATAAATTTGGGATGAACACTTTTCCATTATATGGGATAGATTTGGATGAATCAAGTCACACTGTCAAGTTGTGCCTTGTCACTGATGGCATTGAAGAGCCAACTACAGAAGGCCACTGTGCAGATAGTGTCCATGGAGCCTCCAGAAATTGAAATCCACCAGATGTGGATTTATTGGTGGATACAAACCACACTAGCAATACTACCAAGGACTTAGGATGTTTTACCAATTAGCTTAGGCATGAAAAGAATATAAGACCTAGAATCAAGTGAAAGTGTAGCCCAGTTTGAAGCATTTTACAAATGTTGGTAACATTAATATTTTCACGTGTATTTCTTAAAGCTATGTTTCCGTTAGTATATCTGTTTTAACACTTTGGCAACATGGTCCAAATTCTGTCAATGAATCTGCAGTTTTCTATATGGAGGAGTGTTGAAAAATTTTGAATTCATTTTATCTGAATGTTGTATAGCAGTGACAACCATAACTGAATGATTCTGCCGTCTTACCTCTGCATTCTAGAGCCTTTGCCTTCGTTTTTCCCACTGAAAATTTAGGAAGGCAAAGTAGACCAGAGAGAGTAACCAGAAGGGATTCAGAGGACCTGGATAACTGCCATGTGACCGTAGGGAAACAGCTCAAGTTCCCGAACTTTGGTGCACACACCCCTAACTCATGGCTTAACTGTGAGGGTCAGATAAGATGCTGGGCTTCATAAATAGTCATACAAATAGAAGTTACTCTTGTTGCCGAAGATCCGTTCACCATTTTGATGCTTTATTTCAGACCTCAATTGCAGAATCCTAGATGAATCTCTGTTTTTACCACATTTACTCCTTATAGGTGTCTCTTCTCTCCAGTACAGGCAGTGAGGATTAATATTTTAGTGTCTCTGCAAATGCTTCTGTTAAATTAACCTACCTGTGAATCTTTCAGCAAGTATTATTAAGTTCTATAATTAAGTGCAAGTTATGCCAGAAGAGGAGAACACAATGGTGGACTAAATGCCTTGTCCGTTAACCTCACACAATAAACGCACCATCAAAATGTGCCAAAGTCATTCTTTCCTACTCAGAGTTTCTCAATGAGGTAAAGTCTTTGGAATATGAGGAAAGTGAATTATAGTTGAAGAGCAGTCATATACAGCCCGACCCTAAGAATCTCTTCCTCCCAGAACTATTATCTCTACTTTTTGCTTCCACATTCTGATGAGATTAAAAAAAAAAAAAATAGGCAAAACATCCAGATTGACCAAACTTTTATTCAGACAGTCTACATTATAAACACAACATTTCTGGGATTACTGAATTTTTCAATCATCATTAGATACTATTTAGAAATAGCCTAACATCGTATGTGAACACATACGAACCTGCAGACAGGAAAAGGATTAACTATGAAAGTTTATGTTAAAATCATTACCCCCACTTCTGTTCGCAGTCAAAAATGTTTGATTCTATGCACATGGCCAAAACTCCTGGTTTCAAAGCATGATGAGAATTCCTTCAACTCACCTTGATCTAGAAACAAACAAATTTGCCAGAAATTTTGTTCTCCCTGGAATGTGAAGGGCAATGATGACATTAATGACATTCTGTGGTATGTCAAACTGATATAAAAGCAGGAAACATCTGACAAAAAGACTCCCATCCCTAAGTGGCAGAAATTATTGAAACCACAGGGCATATAGCACTCTCTCTGGGAGGCTTTATCAGGGATCGGTTGGAGGTGGGCTTTTTGGAGCAACCTGTAGTTAGCCCTCTGTTCATGCTGGTCAGGTCGTTTACCAAGAGAGTTTTGCTTTCAGTATTTATGTAATGCAGCAGGCAACTGTTCACCTCAGGGCATGAGAGTCAATCCAGCGCTTCAGAATCTGTGTGCCACCGGCAGCTCTGTTGCCCATGGAAACAAAGGCTTCTTTGGAGGGAGGGAACTCTGCAAGGGGCAAAGCAGAAGATAATCTCATCAATTTGGCTGACGCTGTATTGGAAGGTGTTTTTGCCGCATGAACAACCACCACAAAAAATTGTACGGGATTACAATATTTTATAATCATTTAAAAACTTGGTTTTGAGAGCTCTAAATTATATAAGGCATTAGGTTCATACTCCTTGAATGAATTGGTTTTAAGTAGAAGAAACATCATTTAACTGGGAAGGGCTTACACACTTTCTCCTACCTTGGCAATACGAGGGAAATGTTGATCTGAATTCTTGCCTGCCGTATTGGGGAAGCTTATCAGTATTGTGTCATTTAGAAGAAAGCTTTGGACAATCTGGATGAGGCTGGATGAACCGCACTGCATGGCTTAAAATGTCCTGCAAGTGGCTTAGACTAAAATCTCACAAATGCCTCCTATCTTTTTCCCAACATTCAAAATATAAATTAAATTTTCTGTTAGATTCTACTATTAATAAACAGTTTTGAAGTGTAGCAGCTTGACCTTTCTAGAGGCTTTGTAAGTAGTTCACTTTGTTCCCAGATAGCACAGTGGAAGATGGGTTACAAAAGAGATAGAGAATGAGAAACCACTGAAGACACTAGACCAGTCATCTAGTGAGTAACGCAGAAGGCGATGGGGACAGGAACAGAAAAAAAGGGAAAGAGGAAGAGGGAGAAACTTGTATTTATTGAGCACTTGTTCTGCAGTCGGAGCCAGAAACTTTACATAAGTTATCTGGTGTAAACGTCGTAACAAAAATGAAGGACCCATATCATTGTCCCCATCTTAGATCCTGGGGGGTTGCAGAGAGACATGTGGAGATGGACTTAGCAGATGTGTAAATAAATACAAGTGAAGGAAAGTAACTTTTCAAAACTATTACTGAATATTCCTACTAAGTCAAATTGTAACTGTTTTTTCTAATTACTGTGCCCGAAGTACTGAGGGCATAGACTATATTCAAGAAACAGTCATATTTTTCAAGAAATGATGTTATTCATTGAAATCAAAATATGACCACCTGCATTATGTAATATATTCTGGGAATAATGTCAAACCTGGTGGAGACTGAGTTGTGAGAATTTTGACTCACCATTATTCTTAAACATCTTTATAGTGTGATTTCACTTTACTTGAAATTCAGATTTGATACCCCTCCCCAAAGAATAGAGTAAACCCAACCCTTTTTTATATCAAAAGAAGATCTATGAGAACAAAAAGGGTATAAAATAAAACTTCATTTTTTTTGAGGTATAGAAAGTATGTGAAAAACCTGGTGATTTCTTGGAATGGATCTGATTATGGGACCGGCAGACTTCCTGGATTCAAATCTGGGCTTTGCTACTTACTAGATGCGTAATGTTGGATTTGTTACTTAATATTTCTGCAAGCCAGCTTGCTTACTCCCAACCAGGGAATTCTACAATGTCCCCCATAGAGTTGTGATTAATAAGATATATTAGGCAAAACTGTTTTAATCACTACCCTAGTTGCATGTTGTAGGAAAAATTATCAAAAGTCTCTGAAACACTGAAGAATATGGGTAATAAAGAAAACAACATGCACTAAAACCCAAATCAGTTCAAGATGCATTCATTGGTACCTCTTGTGTGAGGTAGGTGATGACACATAGATATACAAAGGCAAATCAGACATCATCAGTGGCCTCGAGGAGCTTATCATCTAGTGGAGAGAAAGACACCTAAATTATTTTAATACAAGGTAGTAAAGCTATTGGAGAGAGCTATACATAAGATGTTGCAAGATGACAAAAGAGAAAGAGTGATAATGAGCCATAGGCTTCCTGGAGATGAAAACTAGGCTGAAGCTTAAAGAATGAACACAATTAAGAAAGGCAAAACTTTTCATAAATGCACTGTAGATAGAGTAGGTCCAAAATCAACCTTAAAGAGATCCAAGCAACACAATGTAGGGAAATATAAACAACATAGTTTGTACAAATCTTTAAGTATGAAACCAAAGAGATTGGACTTCACCCTGTAGATGGTAAAGAACCACTGAAAAACCTTAAAAAGAAGAGCAATTTGAACACATTTATTCTTAAAGATCCCTCTGGCTGTAGGAGGGGGTTGGATTGGCTGATGAGGTGGGAAGGAAAGGGCACACGGAAGATGAAGAACCGGTTAATTGGCTACTTCACTATTTCATGCTAATGAGGAGAGTCTGCTTAAACTTGGTATCACATAGTTGTAATGCAACGTAGGAAATAGATTTCAGAACAATTTAGGAGATGAGAACAAAAGGATTTGGCAATCCTTTTGGACGTAATGAGTAAGGAATAGGATTCAATGGTAACTCTAGGTGATGGTGATACTTTTTACAAAACTATGTAATGTGGGATTGGGGGAAGAAAACCTGGAAGACAAAGCTACAAATTCTTTCATAAAAGACCTGTTAAATAGCAAATATTTCTACAATGTTTGGGTGGAAATGTGTAACAAGAAGTTAGATGGCTTCAGGGCAAATTGGGACTGTAGAAATACATTTGTTTCTCATGTACATATGTGGCCAAGGGTTTCATCTAAAAGAGGAGAGGATGGTATCAAAACAGACGAAGATTTAAGTGGGAAGAATCATAGACCATGAGAACGGAATACAAGGAATCACCACAGTTTAAGAGGTATGCAAAAGAGATACTCAGAGGACAGTTTTGCAGGAGTTTCATAGGAGAAACTTAGAAGTAGAGGTCAGAGGGGGTAAGAATATAACTGGTCCCACAGAAGGCAACGAGCAGTTTCGAGAAAATCAAAGAGCTTATATATCCATCCGATAAAAGTTATTGTTTTTGTTCTAGGCCTTAATTCAAGGAATATAAAAGTTGAAACATGTCCATGGGTTGTTGACCCTGCCAGAGCAATTTCAGTTTGCTTGGCACAAAAGCTAACTGCTGTGAGTTGCATCGTGAATGAGAAATGAGGAAGTGGTGACAATGAGGGTAGATTACCTTTTCATGGAAAAGAGGGCAGTCAGGCTGTAATCGCAAGGAGATACAAGGTCAAGACAGGCACATTCGGGATGAAAGAACTCTAAGGACAGTTACCAAAAAAAAAGCATGCACCGGAATGGTGGTGTTTGGAAAGAAGTGATAGCGGTAACTAATAAAAGGTTGGAGAGAACAAGAAGAGTTCTATTTGAGAACAATAAGAAAGGCGGGAGGAAGATACCTCACCTTTGAGAATGAAAATGGTGCATAGCTACTATGTCCAATTCAGCTATCTGACACTTAGAATCATGATGTTAGACAGTGTACTACATCAAATTCCAACATTATCTCTCCACATAGAGTAAGTAGTTTAAATAAAGTAGGTAAGTAAAACACATAACTTTCCATTAATGTTAACATTGGATTATAAGTGAAGATGGACAAAGTAGTAGTGGTGTGTGTGTGTGTGTGTGTGTGTGTGTGTGTGTGTGTGTGTGTGAGTGAGTGATGTGGAGAAGAGAGCTAAAGGATACCAAACCTATTTCCTCAAATTTCTTGATGTTGTCAGCGAACTATTGTTTCCTTTTGTTTCTTATCTTTGTCCACATTCTTTGGGATAGAAAGTAGACAAATCGAGTATATCTAGAAATTCAAAGTTTTGCTCAAAATGTATTGATCGTTTGCAGTATTCAAAGCACTCTATCATAGGAGGATCTTAAAAAGTTAATGAAGACAGAGACGTAGCCCATCAAGCTCAGGATCTAGTAGGGTACAGAGGTAACCATAAAAACACCTAAAGGGTAAATATACTATCACCTAAAGCTGCATCTTGTACCCTTTTAAAAGCAAAACAGAATCTAGCTATTTTAGAATACCACTTTACTCTAAGGCCTGAGATACTTGGAACTCTTGAAATGTCATTTGATGTGTAGATACATTTGACATACATTAAAGAAGAGGTAACCTAAGAGGTTTGTCAGTCCAGAGTAAGTGCCACTTTCTGGCCTGAGAGGGATGGCGGAAGCCATTGGAATGATTTGTTGATAAGTGATGAGGTGCAGGTTGTAGTTCAAAGAAGGGCAGAGTCAGCTCTTGATAATAATTAAAAAATTCCATTCCAATGGTATCTTGCATTTTTTAAATTTATTTCACAGATAAAAATAGGATATATGCAGGGAGAATTGCTTTCCCTGAAACAAGAACTTTTAAGAAGTGAAAAACTTGAAATTAGATCATACATCAGCATGAATAAGATAGTCTAGCATGTTCTCTACTTGCAACCGTGGTGCCTGGTAGTATGCCTGAACTTGACAGAGCTGTTTGTGGAAAAGATTGTCTTCCTCACATGGCATTGTTTCTTGCTTGGACCTGTGGAGGGAAGAAAGTTCTTTATTTGCAACTCTAAGATTATTTTCAGATTAGTAAACAGTGAGACTACACACGAAGCTAGGCAGCCAAGTTGTGGGATATTTAGGAAAAATATTGTGTATGGGAATCTCTTATTTAGTACATCTTAGTGGTAGGATTTATTTCCAAAAATTATGATTTCTAAATGTATAATATTTATTTTAAATGTTTAATTTTACCAATTTATCCCCATAAAATACCTAAGTAAACCTACCAAAGAGTATGAGTTCTAAAGTTCTTTGTGAAAAATAAAGTTTGATGGAGGTAGACTCTGTGATTTTTGGTGGATCATGCAGTAAAATAATCAGAACAATAGAAGGCAGAAAGTACTGAAGTAAAGTCAAAGAGGTTTAAAAGCATAATAGAAAAATAGAAAAAGTATAGATACATAAAATATTTCTATAAATTCACCTATGTGCATCTGATTTGTGTTTCGCTGTTAAGGGTTTTGAATTTAACATTTTAGTTAATCCATGAGAATCCTATCTTCTAGATAGAAAGGCATGTTGTGGAGAGCATTCTCCCTTCCAAACAGATCTCGCCAGTGTCTACTGGACATAGCTCCCCTACAAATCAAAGAAACATGGAGAATCCTAGCAACTTCTCTGTCCTCTATAGGACAAGCTACTCAGACCAGACTTATTGGAGAAATATTTCACTGCTTGCTGATATGTAGTGTGCTAAGCTTAATGGTCTGCCCCCGATGGAAGGGTGGCAACCCAGGGTCACGCAGAAAATTGGATCAGGTATGTATTCAGAGATATTTGGGCAGCCGGGGTTAATTTAATTCTACTTTATGTTCTCTTTCACCATTTCTCTCTGTTGCAAACTGAATGTGTCTGCCCCCAATTCATACGTTGAAATACTCCCCCTGCCCATTGTGATTGTATTAGGAGGTAGGGCCTTTGGGAGATAATTATGTTTAGATGAAGTCATAGGGTGGAACCTTCACGAATGTGATGAGTGCCCTCAGATGAATCGTGAGAGAGCTTGTGTCCAATCTCTGCCCTCCACCACATGATGAGATAAGGGGGACTCTGTAGTCTATTGCCTGGGAGAGGGCTCTCAATGGAACTCAGCCATGCTGACATCCTGTTTTCAGACCACCAGCCTCCAGAACGGAGATAGATTTAGATTGTAAACCACCCAGTCTATGGTATTCTAGTACAGAAACCTGAACAGACTGAGACACTCCTTGATTTTTCTTTCTTTTTAATTCTTCTGCGTTATCCAGATATTTTTTTTTTGGCTGAATTCATATATACATGTATATGTTGAATTCCACATCCTCCTGCACCAAAATTGTTGGTTTTATTTCTTTTTAGGCTATTGAAGTTAATTCAGTTGGTCTAAATCAATTTGTATTGTGTCTAAGATTTGTGGGTTAAGTGTCTCTGATACAAGGATATAGTGTATTTTTCCTTGAAATCACCTCAGATACAAGCACTAGACAGAGCTCATTTTATGTCTTTATTTCATTACTCTGTACCTCAGTACATTCAAATTCAGGTAGGATCTGTATTTAAATATTAAGGATAAATATTTACAGGGAGACTAGCCGGTATGCTGAGCAAAGTTCATAATGTTTAAGCTAAAGGGGGGCTTTTCAGCAAATTAAAGTATAGGTTCAAATGGCAAAAATCATACATTGTTTTGTATTTACTATTGGTATTTCTAATCCCTAAGAAAACAAATGGTAGTAACAAGTGTGTGTGTGTGTGTGTGTGTGTGTGTGTGTGTGTGTGTGTATTCAAAGGCAAAGTAGATTTAGTTGATCCAACATGAAGTATAAGAGAGGAAAATATCAATACTTGTTCAAATAGCCCTGTAGATGCTTTTTCTGTAAGCAGTGGAATAGATTTTAATTTATAAACCATAATGATGGCTTACCACAGATAATTACTGAAAAGCAGATTTTGTTATCTGCTTCTGATTACTGCCTCTAGTGAAACACAGATGTCTAAGAGTGTTGCATCACAGCCACTTCCTTTTAGATGAGGCTAACACAGATATGATTCTGCCTCTGTCAGACAGTGATAACCATAGGCTTATATGTTGCAGGAGCACTATCCTCCTTCACAGTTAAAATTTTAAACTCTGAAAATCAAAGGAATGCTGCTGGTGGTTGTATTTTTAACATTCCCAGTAGTACTAAATCCATGGGTCAGAAAAGTCACAAAGTCTACAATGCAGTCAGTAATATATTGTATTGCTAGAGCTAGTCCTGAACTCTACACAGGAGGTGATAAAATATGATACAGAGAAAAAGGCTCAGGAAACAAAAGCTAAGACAGGAAAAGACCCTAACAAAGAATGACAGAGAAGGACATACCAGAAAATGCTGGTTTTTACACACACACACACACACACACACACACACACACACTTCCCCAATCACACAGATCCTAGAATAGCAAGCTATTTCAAGTTATGTGTACATTCCCACCCCCTCCCCCTACACTGTTCTTTCCCATCTGATTATCAGCCTCCTGCTTGCCCAGTTCTTCTTGAGAATATAGCCCTTCCTTATCATGCACATATTTATGTGTCTATACCTGCTAGATGAAGTTAACATATTCATCTGACATCCTGAGTATAGCCCTCATGGCCACAGATGCTTCACAATAAAAAGGGAAGTAGGACTCTATTAAAGTTGCAGGGATCTCTGTGAGGTGACCAAAGTGGGCAGCCATGTTGGAGCTAGAACGCTGGTCACATGGCACCTCAGCTGTGCTCACTTCAGACTCAACCTCTCTTCCCAAGTCGACATCAAGTAGCTGAAAGGCTTAAGCTAGTTTTTCTGTTCTGGTTGCTGAGCCCAAAGGACAGGAAATCATTACAGAGAAAACATTTCTAGCAAAGGTCACTTTAATAGAAAATTACATCAATCACCTTGAAGAAAAAAAAAAAAAACATTTCAATTGATGTCATCCTTCCGTGGGATAACATCCGTTTTAGTTTCTGACTTGAGTTTTTAAAAGTTAGTCTAACTTTTGGAGAAAGCACATTAAAAATTAACCATGCCTTCAACAGTGATTTCAATCTTTTAAAAAGGAAGAGATGGTTATTAGCTATTTCATGTCAGAAGCTAAATGGTTACCTACTTAGAAGGGGAAGAGAATTTTTTTTGGATGTACTCCCAATGGAATGCTAAAAGGAACAAATCTTTCAGAGTCAGAAGATCAAGTGTTTACTTTTTTAGCTTACTTTCTTACATGATTGAAATTTGGCAGATACACACCTTAAAGATGATGATAATTTTTTTTCTATGTATTTTAAGTGTATGCCATTTACTTCCTAAAAATGCCTTACTTATTTTGCTTGTGAGCTTATGTAGAAGGAAGGAAGGGAGGGAGGAGGGAAACTAAGGAAAATTAGAAAACTAATGTACAAATCTATGACAAGTACAAATGTTGCAACTTTCTGGTGGCCCTTCGACCCTGTAGAAGAGCTGCCTAGAATCCGCTGGCTGACATGCCCACGGTTCAAAACGGACCCCTTTTCCCTTTTATTCCCCCCGAGATGTTTTCATGGCTGAGATGGCTTCTCAGTCATCTCCTATAAAACCTGATATAGAGTATTTAAGACTGATGTTAAGTATAGATTCATAATGTAGGCAATTTGCTGCAAATGATTCTATCTGAACGACCAGCCTTAAGAGGCCTGGGTGCCTCCAGATCCCAAACTACACACATATTTCAGCCTTGGTCTCCAAGCCTTCCTTTCCCTTAATGGTAACTAACGTGTAAGGTCTGAACATGGCACCTGGAAAAGCGCTTGCCTGAACACTAATACTTGAACCTGCCCTATTACAGTGATTCTTACAGTGCAGACCCCAGACTAGCATCTCTAGGATCACCTGGAAAATCTCAGGCTTTGTCTTAGACTCACTGAACTAAAACCTCTGTAGGTAGAGCCTGCAGTCTGTGTATCAGCAAGTCCTCCGGGTGATCCGGATGCACGCAAAAGTCTGAGAATCATTGCCCCATTAGAAGCAAACCGAGAGTGGGCCCCGACTTTCTCTTCTCTGCCCAGTAGCCCTGATCCCCTGGACCTGATGAAAATGAAAATGGCTGGAGGTTCTAGGCCTCACCTAAAAGTTGTATTTTACTGGCACAGGCTGGTTTTGATTCCTAAGGCCAGGTTCAGAAAAACCAGCAGGCCAAGGGCCATCAGAGGCAAGTCCCTAGCAAAGCCGCAAGGATTTATTCTGGGGACTAAGTGTGCCTTCAGCAGTTATCTGGAAGCATGTTAATAATTCTCATCTGGCATCTATACACTGACCGAGCTGGGTGAGCTGTTTGATCACAATACCTCCCATCACCTTGTTTCTTCAGAACCTTACCTAGGTACACGAGTCACCAAAGAAGAGATTAAATGAGGCAACTTGCAAACTGTCCCAAGGATGGCCTGTTTCTACATATTTTCACAGCATTATTTTTCTTCTCTGTGTCTTGTGGTCAGGGGGATCAAGTCAGAACAAATGAGTTCTTATTTCTATTATAATGAGGAGGCGAAGGCAGTTCGTAAAAACTGCAACCTCTTGGCGTTTAGTAATTAGTGAGCTCCCTCAACTGGAGAAGTGTTCTGAGAATTTCTCCTTTTTCTATAAGCATATCTTTTTTTGCAAATGTCACTCCCACCCCACCACTATCATAGATTTTTTTCACACAAGAGCCTGTCATTTCATCAATTACTAGAAATCTTGCTCAAAATGTCTCCTCTTCAATATTAGGTTTATTTCTCTTCTCTCCATTTTTATGCTTTGACTAGATTATGTGAAGGTTTTCTCTTGGGATATTATTTTAGGTCAAAAGCTAATATACCAAAAAGCGCTAGCAGACTTATAGCGTATCCACCAAAGGAAAAACTTCTGTTGTAGTAAATTATTTTCTGCATTAGAAGGGAGTGAAAAGTGCTGCCGAGAAATCTCTGTGCCAAAAAGACACTATGGAATATGTGCGGTGGTGGGGTTGCACTGGTTTTCCTGGGGATTTACACGAATATGGTTCAGTTTGTCCTATTGAGCAATACCATTCCCCAAACTAACTAGTGATGGCAAAACATTTGAATTTAAAACAAAATGGAAATTCCACTTTGGCAGCCCAAGTTGATGCAGAGCATTGGGTTTCTCCTCGTTTGGATCTGGCCTAATGCCATGTTTGTTTCCCTTACTGGGTGTTTTGGGGGCTGATAAGGAGTAGACTATGCCTTTGTAAGTGAGGGGAATGATTTTCTCTTTATCCTTCAGAGTTCTTAGCTGAGATCCTGTAATAAAAGACAGTGCAACAAGAAAAAAACCAACAGAAGTTTATTAACACATATACCTCCTGTACACACGGGAGATACCTGGGATAAAATGAATAACTCCCCGAAGTAATGGAGGAGTCAGACTGAAATGCATCTGAAATTCATCTTACTACTGAAAGGACAGAGAGGATGTAGGCCTCTTAGGGGAGACGGAATGGTGTTTAGGGCAGATAAATGGGCCCTTACAAGAACAGGTGGGCGGTATGACCTTTCATGATAAAGTCTGACTGAGTGTGACCAACTTCTTGGCCTCTCTCTTATGATAACGGTCAGTCTTTCTGGTTGATGAAACCCCAAGGAAAAGGATTTCTGACAAGTGAGTTCTTTTTTAAGGATCTGTCTTTAGACATATCAGGAGTGTTGACAGAAACCTCTTCCTGTATTTGCTGATTTTCAAGTGCTTACAACTCAAGATAATCAGTATACCAAAGGAGCATATTTTGAGGTGTCATATTCTCCCATGCCTCACTTTTCAGTCTTCTCTGCAACTGGTGGAAATCTCAAGATACTGCAAATATAGTTCTGTCCAGATCTATAAATGAGTCTTCTAGGGAAGATTCATTCTCTTTGGTCTCACAGTGGGGACATTAATCCTTACGGTGGGGTGTCCACTTTCCAGATTCTTTCTCAAGCTCCTAAAATCCAAATAATAACTAGCGTTAATGAGTCTCAGACAAATCTCTCCACTGCTGAACAGGTAGTCGAAGACCTTAACCCATAGGCAGACTGGGAAGTCCTGGCCACCTGTACTTTCTCCATCTATTGACTTACCTATAGTGAGCTAAAATCCTGGTCTGGCCCCAGCTGACCTCTATTGCAAACCTTAGGTAAGATTTCATAAATATTAGGTTATGTCCTTTAAAAATTTAGGGAGCTCTCTCTTCTAGAGAAGAGACTTCCCAAAAATATTCTAGTGCACTGGTGATGTCAAAATATCTGCCAGAATACCTGGGCATTTCTCTCTTCACCAAGGGGGTTGCTGCCAGTCTTACCTATCCAGAGGCCTTACAGATTCCCCTGTTGGTGAGACTGTGCTGGGATCCCAGTGTAACTTTTGAATGTAGTGAGAACTGCTTTCCTGGGGAAATAATCTACAATCCTAGTACAGATGATGTGTGCTTTTCTTCCTTCCCGCACTCAACCACTAATGCCTTTGGGGAGACAAGGTAGCTTAGAAAACAGCTACCAGCTGAATATTAGTCTCCTTGCCTTGACATCAGATAAAGGGCTGGGTTACCTAAATCAGAGACGTGAATTCCATGAGGAAATTCAGTGTCCTTATCACTCCTGGGCAATAAGCAGTAGGATTTAAAATACAGTGTTTCAACAAAGGACCCGTCAAGGACTTGTCTTGAAATACTTTGAAAAATTCACATATACAAGTAAGTGAATATTTTTAATAAGTTTGGTTGGCAAAGAGGCTATCTTCTTTGCTTTCCTTCTTTTCTAAATATGTTTTGTGCTGGCTCCCGAAAACCACATTAGAAGAGGAAATTTGTGAGAATGCTTTATAGATGTTGCTATGTTCTCCCTTAGAAACAAACAAAGTGAAAATCATTAGGTTGCTCAACAATCTTAGTGTTGTGGGATAACAATCTGAATAATATTATTCTTTTTCAGTTCTGTATTATTTCTCTTTTGTTTCCTTCCATTTTAGTAGTTAGCTGGTTCTGTTCCACATTGCCTTGGGGTATGTACGTGATAAGTAGCAAAAGTAACCTAAAGAAGACAGCTTAGTGGTTAGGAAGGAACTCCAGAGTTAACAAGTCCTCATTCTGAGACTCACTTTGCTATTAATAGTCGTGTGACCTTGAGTAAATTTTTAACTCTCTGTTCTTCAGTTTTGTATCTGCTGAAAGGAAATAACGGTAGTATTTATCTTCTAAAATTTTAATATTGAGATACTATATTTAAGGTGATTAAACTATGCTTAAAATGGTAATGATAATAATTGACACTTAACTGAGCACTTATTTTGTGTCAGACACTGTTCTAAGATAATAATGACTCATTTAATACAGCTCTATGATTTAGACAATATGTTGCCACTGCCACCACCATCCTCCTCGAACAGACAAGGAAACAAGGGCATAACACAGTTGATTAGCTGAGGGTCTGATGGAGTTGGGTGAGATCAGACCACTCCATTCCAGGCTGCTACAAGTGTTTCTTTATTCTTGAAACAGTTGCTACATGACAGCTGAATCCTGTACTTCTCATGGCCAATCGTTAAGAACATAGGGGAAAAGGCCATATTCAATAGCACATTGAAAGTCTCTGCCTGTCATATCGCCATCAAGACCAACAGACAGCAGTGAAGAAGTAAAAGCTGGTTGCCATCAGGCCATGACAAAAATGGGGAAGTACAATGTTAATGAGAGGAAGAGAATGAGAATTGAAAGCATTAATCTGATCTACCATAATAGTCTAACCGAGAAAACAGATCTGCAGAGACGTATTTATAAAATGATACGATGCAGTCACATTTAAAGTGAAGGTTAGACTATCAAAGTCAATGAGTCAGAGGAAAATTGTGTGGAGTTTTAAAATTTCCCAGAAAACTCTTTAGGAAGATGCTTATTTGAAGACCAAGTCATTCACTACGTCCTATTCACTCAGGCTCTCGTTCAGCGTTGGAACAAATAATTATTTTTGTTTGATCACCAAAATCAAGCCTGTATGGAATCATAATGAATAAATCCAGAATGGTGGGGAGATCTTACTTTCTCTGAGATGCAGGTAATTGAGAACAGTTAAGAAACCAGTCTAGGAACTCATGCTCATTTAGGATATTTGCTTCGCGTGAATGGGATATGGTTGGTGGCTGTAAAATCATGCTCTATTTACTCTATTTCTCTGTCTCTCTCTCTGTGTCGCCCGCTCTCTCTTTCTCTCCCCAATCCCAATCCATCCACATTTAGTTGAATTCGTATTTTGAAGTGAATGTTTAATGCAATAACTGAGGGTGCGTACCAGAAGGAGAAATAATTATGGACTGGACTACAAATCCTTCCTGGAAGGAGAAAGCCAATGGATCCTTCGCGAATGCCTACGAAGGTAAGGCACTGGGCTGGCGTATACTACGTGAATGACAATTAAGCTGAAACTTGAAAATAGTTGGGATTTGAATAGACCGAGATATGAAGGAAGGGTATTCCAGGTGGAGAGAGGAGTCTGAGCAAATGCACAGAGGCAGGAAAATTAAACAACTGAGACTAATCCCAATTCATAATAAGTTAAAGAATATGAGTCAAGAATCAATTACCAGGGGGTTATTTTTCCTGAAATATGTAATGTCATTCAGGGCTGATATTTACAATGGTAGAATGCTATTAGCACAGGAATTTGTTTAAACAATCATTAGGCCAAATTCTCTTTAATTCTAAAAATAACAGTTTTACCAATAGCTTAGGAAGTTATTTTCAAAATAACACCCCCATTTAAAAAATATACTTTAAATCACTATGACACCTGATGATGCGTCGTCTTTTTAAATTACAAGTACCATTATTGAACACCAGATAACATTCCAATAATAAATTGCCATGTTAGAAAAAAAATCAAGTATAAAATAATGAAGGAGGCATTAGGACTATAAACTGTGAGCTGATTTAGAGGAAAATTACAGTTGCTATTTTATGGTCAGATAAATATAAAGGACTACTTATACATCATTCAAACTGAGGCTTATAAACAAAAGCAATTTCTCTACATGAATTGTATTTTACCTAAAAGGTAGATATAATTCTGCATTTCTCAAGTCTTCAGAGTGAATAATAATTCTAAAAAAGTTCAAAATTTGAATTTCTTCAAGCATGAGAGTGGATACTATGGGCTATTAAAAATATGTATAAATGCTATAAATAAAATACCACATAAAGCTTTATAACTGATAATATAACAGATGGCCTTACTGTAGGTATCCATTCTATGATTTGTAGGGCCATATAATACATTTAATTTCGCGAAATCTCAACACCCTGGAAGTAAAGCTCATTACTATCCACTCTCTTTACACCAATAATAATTATTAATCCAACAGCACAAAACAGACTTCAAGGAATCAATATTTACTGAACTGTCAGAATTATGGCAATGTATCAGTATTACAGGTGTTTAGAAAGCAAGCACGTCTTCAGTTCATGACATATTTCTTTTATTTTCCTTTTTTATTTTTTAAGTATCATTGTTTTATTTCTGATTTGAATGGGAATGGGTCTAGTGTTTTGTTTACTTTTGTAATATATTTACTGTGAAATTGGCTTACATACAACACCCAGTGCTCATCCCAACAAGTGCCCTCCTTGATGCCCATCACCCACTTTCCCCTCTCCCCCAACCCCATCAACCTTCAGTTTGTTCTCTGTCTTTAAGAGTCTCTTATGGTTTGCCTCCCTCCCTCTCTATTTGTAACTATTTTCCCCCTTCCTTTCTCCCACGGTCTTCTGTTAAGTTTCTCAACTTCCTATGTGAGTGAAAACATATGATATCTGTCTATCTCTGACTGACCTGTTTCACTTAGTATAACACCCTCCATTTCCATCCATGTTGTTGCAAATGGCGTGATTTCATTCTTTCTCATTGCCAAGTACTATTCCATTGTATATATAAAACACATCTTTCTCCATTCATCAGTTGATGGATGTTTAGGCTCTTTCCATAATTTGGCTCTTGTTGAAAGTGCTGCTATAAACATTGGGGTACATGTGCCCCTATGCATCAGCACTCCTGTAGGGTAAATTCCTAGCAGTGCTATTGCTGGGTCATAGGGTAGTTCTATTTTTAATTTTTTGAGGAATCTTCACACTGTTTTCCAGAGTGGCTACACCAGTTGGCATTCCCACCAACAGTGCAAAAGGGTTCCCATTTCTCCACATCCTCGCCAGCATCTATAGTTTCCCGATCTGTTCATTTTAGCCACTATGACTAGTGTGAGGTGGTACCTCAGTGTGGCTTTGATTTGTATTTCCCTGATGATGAGTGAGGTTGAGCATCGTTTCATGTGTCTGTTGGCCATCTGGATGTCTTCTCTGGAAAAATGTTTATTCTTCTGCCCATTTCTTCACTGTATTATTTGTTTTTCAGGTGCGGAGTTTGAGGAGTTCTTTATACATTTTGGATACTAGCCCTTTATCTGATATGTCATTTGCAACTATCTTTTCCCATTCTATCAGTTGCCTTTTGGTTTTGTTGATTGTTTCCTTTGCAGTGCAGAAGCTTTTAGTCGTGATGAGGTCCCAATAGTTCATTTTTTGCTTTTAATTCCCTTGCTTTTGGAGATGTGTTGAGTAAGAGATTACTGTGGCTGAGGTCAAAGAGGTTGTTTCCTGCTTTCTCCTCTAGGGTTATGATGGTTTCCTGTCTCACATTTAGGTCTTTCATCCGTTTTGAGTTTAATTTTGTGTATGGTATAAGAAAGTGGTCTAGTGTCATTCTTGTGCATGTTGCTGTCAAGTTCTCCCAGCACCATTTACAAAGAGACTGTCTGTTTTCATTGGATACTCTTCCCTGCTTTGTCAAAGATTAGTTGGCCATACATTTGTGGCTCCAATTCTGGGTTCTATTCTATTCCATATGATTTTTGTGCCAATACCATAGTGTCTTGACGATTACAGGTTTGTAGTAGAGGCTAAAGTCTGGGATTGTGATGCCTCTTGCTTTGGTTTTCTTTTTCAGTATCATTTTGGCTATTTGGGGTCTTTTGTGGTTCCATACAAATCTTAGGATTGTTTGTTCTAGCTTTGAGAAGAATGCTGGTGCGATTTTGCTCGGGATCGCATTGAATATATAGATTTCTTTGGATAGTATTGACATTTTAACAATATTTTTTCTTCTAATCCATGAGAATGGAATGTTTTTCCATTTCTTTGTGCCTTCTTAAATTTCCATCATAAGCTTTCTATAGTTTTCAGCATACAGATCTTTTACATATTTGGTTAGGTTTATTCCTAGGTATTTTATGGTTCTTGGTGTAACTGTAAATGGGATCAGTTTATTTCTCTTTCTGTTGCTTCATTACTGGTGTATAAAAATACAACCGATTTCTGTACACTGATTTTGTACCCTGCGACTGTGCTGAATTCATGTATCAGTTCTAGCAGTCTCTTGGTGGAGTCTTTCGGGTTTTCCACATAGAGTATCATGTTGTCTGTGAAAAGTGAAAGTTTGATTTCTTCTTTGCCAATTTTGATGCATTTTATTTCATTTTGTTGTCTGATTGCTGATGTGAGGATTTCCAATACTATGTTAAACAATAGTGGTGAGGGTGGAGATCCCTGTCATGTTCCTGATCTCAGGAGGAAAGCTCTCAGTTTTTCCCCATTGAGGATGATATTATCTGTGGGCTTTTCATAAATGGCTTTTATGATGTTTAAGTATGTTCCTTCTATCCCTACTTTCTTGAGGGTTTTAATTAAGAAAGGATGCTTTATTTTGTCAAATGCTTTTTCCGCACCTATTGACAGGATCTTATGGTTCTTATCCTTTCTTTTATTAATGTGTCATTTTGATTGATTTGCAATTATTGAACCATCCCTGCAGCCCAGGAATGAATCCCACTTGATCATGGTGAATAATTCTTTTTATATGTTGTTGAATTTGATTTGCTAGTATCTTGTTGAGAATTTTTGCATTCATATTCATCAGGGATATTGGCCTGTTGTTATCCTTTTTTGTGGGATCTTTGTCTGGTTTGAACATCAATGTAATGCTGACTTCATAGAGGGAGTCCAGAAGTTTTCCTTCCATTTCTATTTTTTTTGGAACAGCTTGAGAAGGATAGGTATTACCTCTGCTTTAAATCTCTGATAGAATTTCCCAGGGACACCATCTGGTCCAAGACTCTTATTTGTTGGGAGCTTTTTGATAAATGATTCAATTTCTTTCCTAGTTATGGGCCTGTTCAAATTTTATATTTCTTCCTGTTTTAGTTTTGGTAATGTGTGAGTGTTTAGGAATTTGTCCATTTCTTCCAGGTTTTCGAGTTTGCTGGCACATAATTTTTCATAGTATTCTCTGTTAGTTGCCTGTATTTTGAGGGAATGGTTGTAATAAATCCATTTTCATCCGTGATTTTATCTACTTGAGTCCTCTCTCTTTCTTTTTGAGAAACCTGCTAAAGGTTTATCAATTTTGTTTATTTTTTCAAAAAACTAACTCTTAGTTTCATTGATCTATTGTTTTTTTGGATTCTATATTACTTATTTCTGCTCTTATCTTTATCATTTCACTTCTCTGCTGGATAGGGGTTTCTCTGCTGTTCTGCTTCCAGTTCCTGTAGATGTGCTGTTAGATTTTGTGTTTGGATTTTTCTTGTTTCTTGAAATAGGCCTGGTTACAATGCATTTTCCTCTTAGGACTGCCTTTGCTGCATCCCAAAGTGTTTGGATGTTGCGTTTTCATTTTCATTTGTTTCCATATATTTGTTAATTTCTTTTCTAATTGCCTGGCTGACCCATTTGTTCTTTAGTAGGATGTTCTTTAATCTCCATGCATTTGGAGGTTTTTCAAACTTTTTTCCTGTAGTTGATTTCAAGTTTCATATCATTGTGATCTGAAAGTGTGCATGGTATGATCTTAATTCTTTTATATTTATTGAGGGATGTTTTGTGACCCAGTATGTGATCTATCTTGGAGAATGTTCCATGTGTACTTGAAAACAATGTATATTCTGCTGCTTTAGAATGAAAAGTTGTGAATATATCTGCCAAGTCCATATGGTCCAGTATATCATTCAGGGCCATTATTTCTGTATTGATTTTCTGTATAGATTAACTGTCCATCGCCGTAAGTGGAGTATTAAAGTCCCCTGCAATTACCACATTCTTACCAATGAGATTGCTTATGTTTGTGATTATTCGTTTTATATATTTGGGTGATCCTGAATTCGGTTCATAGACATTTATAATTGTTAGCTCTTCTTGATGGATAGCCCCCATAATTATTATATAATGTCTTTATTTATCTCTTGTTACAGCCTTTAGATTTTAGATTAAAATCTAGTTTTTCTGATAGACGTATGGCTACTCTGGCTTTCTTTTGACTTCCAGTAGCATGATATATGGTTTTCCATCCCCTTACTTTCAATCTGAAGGTGTCCTCAGGTCTAAAATGGATCTCTTGCAGATAGCAAGATGGGTCTTGTTTTTTTTTTTTTTTTTTTTTTAATCCATTCTGATACCCTATGCCTTTTCATTGGAGCATTTAGTCATTTACATTCAGTGCTATTGAAAGATATGGGTTTAGAGTCAGTGTGTTATCTGTAGGTTTCATGCTTGTAGTGATGCCTCTTGTCCTTTGTTGTCCCTGCAACATTCCACTCACAGAGTCCCCCTTAGGATCTCTTGTAGGGATGGTTTAGTGGTGATGAATTCCTTCAGCTTTTGTTTGTTTGGGAAAACCTGTATCTCTCCTTCTATTCTGAATGAAGGGCTTGCCAGATAAAGGATTCTTGGCTGCATATTTTTCCTGTTCATCACATTGAAAATTTCCTACCACTCCTTTCTGGCCTGCCAAGTTTCCATAGATAAGTCTGCTACTACCTTTATGTGTCTACCCTTGTAGGTTAAGGCCTGTTTACCCTAGCTGCTTTCA
The DNA here is from genome assembly GCA_030068075.1 of Paguma larvata. Lineage (NCBI taxonomy): Eukaryota > Metazoa > Chordata > Mammalia > Carnivora > Viverridae > Paguma > Paguma larvata. The sequence continues at coordinate 87,197,790 of CM057833.1, forward strand.
GAATTCTCTTTTCTTTGTATTTTGCCAGTTTCACCATGATATGTCATGCAAAAGATTGATTCAAGGTACATCTGAAGGGAGTTTTCTGTGTCTCCTGAATTTCAATGTTTGTTTCCTTCCCCAGGTAGGGGAAGTGCTCAACTATGATTTGTTCAAGTACACCTTTGCCCACTTTCTCTCTCTCTCCTTATTCTGGAACTCCTATAATATGGACATTGTTCTGTTTCATTGAATCACTTAGTTCTCTAATTCATGCCTCATGATCCAGAATTTTTTAATCTTTTTCTCAGCTTCCTCTTTTTCCATAATTTTGTCTTCTGATTCACCAATTTTCCCTCTTCCTCTTCAGTCCTTGCTGTGACCACCTCTATTTTATTTTGCACCTCATTTATAGCATTTTTTTAATTTATCACTATTTTTTAGTTCCCAGTGATTAACCTTATGACTATTATTCTAAATTCTTTTTCAGTTATATTGTTTGTACCTTTTTTGTTCAGTTCTTCAGCTGTTATTTCTTCCTGGAGTATCTTTTGAAGAGAATTCTTCCATTTCATCGTTTTGGCTAGTTTTCTTTCCCTTGTGTATTTACCTTTCTGTGCCCTCTACCTTTGAGCACTACCATATTAAAGAAGGGTCATATACTGTCCAGGGCCTGAAACTTCAGATGTTTTTTGGAGAATGTTACTTGCTCTCTGTTGTTGTGACTTTGGTTATTTTATCTCCCTACTCGCAGTGGTGTTTTGGACCCTCAACCAGCTGTGCTTTGATTTGTTCACTGATGGCCCATCAGGTTGTCCCGGTGGGTCCCTGGAAGCGCGACTACTATTTTCCTCCTGGACTCTTGGGACTCAAAGCCCTTTGGCTTCAACACTTCTTTGAGGGAAGTTCAGATCCCCCTACTCTCTGCCCTGTTGGCCTCTCCTCTATTTCTCTTATTTTCAAGATGGCTCTTTTGTAATCTCAGTCTGTGTTTATAATATGGAGTCCAATTCTTTTTGAAAATCGTCTAATCCTAATATTTAGTCAATGTCACTTTATTCCACTTGAGGTCCAACTATTTTGCCTCAATAGCATATATAATAACAGAAGAGTACAAAGCTCCACATTGAAAATTCAAAAACTTTTACTAAGAAGCTAACATGTTAGCCAGGCACTGTCCAAGGAGCTGGAATATGAAAATGAATACTGGAAGATCCAGGTTGTGTCCTAAAGGGGCCAGTGGAAAGCTATGAGGAGAAAAATGATTCATAACAGAGACTAAGGTGATGTGAGACTTACTAATTAATTGAGATGCTTTAAAATGCTAAGAGCAGAAATCTCTGGGGGTCATGGAAGGTGTCATTAAACAACATAACATACAAGCTGGAATTTCAAAGAAAAGAGAACTTTGCAGGTTGACAAGCAGTGAATTAAGACATCATTTTCTTGGGTGCTCAAGGATCTCTGCAAATTTATAGGTACAGTTCCCTCCCTTCCTCAACTCCCAAGCCGCATATCCATCATTCCTTTTTTTTCACCCTCACACTATCTCAGCAGGGTATGGTAACGTAATACTCTAAAAATCCAACCATGCAGCAAAAGGAAAATCTCACAAGAAAGATGTGAAACTCATCTTCCCGATTAAGGTTTGGGGAATTGCCATGGGGAGCAGTTTTTTCTCCTAGCCATTGGACCACTGTTGTTGTGAATTTATAGTAAAATGAAACACAAAACAATTCTGTTACAGAACCCCGTCTGGATTACCTAGTGGAAGAACCAAACGGCACTTGGAGATTTTGGAAGGAGAAGGTTTATTTCACAACGGCAGGCTCAGAGGAATCACTCTCCAGAGGTCTGATCCTGGAGTGCAAGCATGGGGTACAATTTATAGTCTGTTAGTTCTGCATTCCACATTAGTAGTCTAATTCGGCGCGTGCGGCAAGTGGGGTAGGAAGAACCCAGAAGGGGAGCCTCGGGTGGGGACTGGAATTTCCCTATCAGTCCTGTTGGCCATCTTGCAACAGATATTTCCTTATCATTCCCCCATTTGATGCCCCTTTAAACAGATCTAGGCTGCATTAGAGGGCATTGTCTTCATTTATTATGAGCTGGTCCTTTCTCTTAGTTCCCTGACTTTGGTTGTGACTGTTCTCGACTTGTTTACAAAGTAACAGCATTCTTCTCCTAGGAAGATGCAGGTGTCCCCTTTCTCCGCAGTGAGGAGGTCAAGTGCCTGTCTGTTCTGGAGGGCAACTCCTGCCAGGGAACTTATTTGGCTTTGCAAGGGCACTAGGGAGTCAGCCACTCGTTAGTCCCACAGAAGAGCCTATGCCTCCTATGCCAGTCCCTGTCCCCATAGCTATTCCTGCCCCTAAGAGGATGGGTCACAATACTGCTCATTTAGCCTGGGCCTTAGGACTGAAAGTTTACAAATGGGGCCCAGACTAGAGGCAACCAATACCAACAAAACATCCTACCTCTAAGAGGAAAGTGAGTATAAACAGGAATCTCTTGGTGTTTCCCCAGGTTTCTAGGGCAACCTCTGCCAATCTGATGGCAGGGAGTAAGGATAGTCTATTTATTTTATTGGACCAGTGATTACTCAAGCATCGGCCAGGTGTAGACCAGCCAGCTTCTGGGGTGTGGCTTGAGCAGGGCTGAATCTAGGACGCTTCAGAAGGTCGCTTTGAACAGGTTTGTTGGACTTGGGTCAGTATTTCAAGTCTGGGGCTCCTTAGGATTGGCCCTCTTGACTCTGGAGTGGTGGACCCATGAACTAATACCTGTGCCTAAAGAGATTGGGGCCCTCTATTGTTGAAACTCATTTAAGGTGGCCCCTAAAGCTTGAAGTTGTTCTCTTATTTCCTTATCCCCTATTTGGTGTAGGTTCCCTGGTACACTCCCTAGACATGGAGGGGGGCTCCCATATATTAGTTTAAAAAGGGAGAAACCTTGAGTTCCTCGTGTGTAATGGACACGCAAGAGGGGCAGGGACAACAGGTCAGGCCATAGGAGGTCCCTTTCCTGACAGAACTTGGCTAAGGTTCCCTCGAGGGTGCTATTCATCTGCTCTACTTTCCCTGAGCTTTGAGGCCGGTAAGCAGTCTGCCACGAACACAGGCCCATTACCACTGTGGATTGTGGCCAGTAAGCCACACCAGCGGTCAACTTCTTCTTTGAACTCCTGATGGAGTTCTCAGTGTAGATAAGAGAGGGAGCTATGTCTACCTCCTTATTAGCTGCCTATCTTGGCTGCTTCATCTGCTCGACCATTCCCTCATGCTGTAGGGTCGTCTCCCTTCTGGTGTCCTTTGCTGTGTAGAACTGTAACTTTTTTGGAAGCCTGATGGCCTCAAGGATCTTTAGTATTTCCTCCTTGTTTTTGATAATCTTTACCACCACGGTAAGAAGGCCCCTTTGTGTGTAGATTGCCCCACGTATGTGCACAGTAGCAAAGACACACCGGGAGTTGATGTAGATCGTTTGCCCTCACTGATGGTGAAGGCCTGGACTAGGGCAGGTAATTCAGCCCATTGCTGACCACCCCACAGGTAGGTTATTGGCTTCTAGTACTTCATCTGTGGTTGTCATTGCATACCCTGCCTTTCAAACACCCTCTGTGATGAAACTGCTACCATCACTGAACAAGGTGAGGTCTGGATTCTGTAGGGCCTGGTCATTCACACCTGGGGGGCTTGCGAGTACTTCATCAGTTACCTCAGAACAGTCACGATCTGGTTTTCCTTTCACAGAAGGTAGGAAAGTTGAGGGGTTCAGCATCCCTCGCAGTTTCAAGAGTGACCTGTGGATTCTCGCAGAGCAATCCCTGGTATAGTGCTAACAGTGAGTTGGAAAGGAAGCAGTGTCCTTAAGTGTTTCTGAGAGACAGACAGCATGAGGGAACTGACATTTAGTTCTTATCCCAGGGTAAGTTTATCTGCCTCTTTAATGAGCAGAACTGTGGCTGCTAGTGCCCTAAGGTATGGTGGCTATCCTGCCGCCACTGGGTCCAGCCACTTCGGCAGGTATGCTACTGGCTGTTGCCAAGGGCCAATGGTCTGTGTGAGAACCCTGAGGGCGACCTTTTCTTCTGATGCACAAAGAGATTAAAAGGCGTTTCTATATTTGGCAGGTCAAGGGCTGGTGCCTGCCCCAAGGCAGTCTTTATCTCTAGGTAGGCAGCTTGGGCTTCCTCTGTCCAGACAGGGGGTTCTCCATCTGGCCCTACCATGAGATTGTAGAGGGGTCTTGCTATTGCTGAGAATCCAGGAATCCAGATTCGGTAGAATCCCGCAGCCTTCAGGAATTCTCGTAGCCCCCTCTTAGTTTGGGGCTAGGGAAAGGTAACGACCTTCTTTCTCTCCAGCCCCAGTGCTCTTTTTCCTTGGGTGAAGAGGAAGCCTAGGCATTGGACTTGCTGGTGGCAGATCTGTGCCTTTCTCCATGAGACCCGATACCCTGAGTCCGGCAGGAGTTGGAGGAGGGTCCTTGTGCCCTCTGTACAATGCTCTCTGGTATTGCTGGTAGGGAAGAGGTCATCCACCTACTGCAGAAGGGTGCAGCTTGTGGCCTCCCTTGGAAAGTCAGCGAGGTCTCTGGCCAGTGCCTCCCCAAAGAAGGTAGACGAATTTTTAAACCCCTGTGGGAGGCGCATCCAAGTCCGTTGCATTCGAATGGTTCGGTACATTTGAAGGCATACAAAGGTTGGCTCTGGGGGTGCCAAACGGAGGCAGAAGAAGGCATCCTTTAGGCAGGTAAATTAGCTGGCAGAACCTAGGACCTGGCTGAGGAGCGTGCAAGGAGACAGTAGCTCATAAGTCTTAAACTGGTCAGTATCCTCCTCCTGGCTTCTTGACTGGCAGGAGCAGGGTGTTCCTGGGTGATTGGCATTTAACCAGAATGCCTGCTTCTTTGAGTCTGGTCAGGTGTTCTTGGATGCCTGCCCTTGCCTCTTGTGGGATGGGGTATTGCTGCTCTCTGTGGTTGAGCCCCTAGGATTAACTCTACAATGACAAGGGCCAGTCGTGGGCAAGTCCTGGGTTGGGGGGGTGGTTGTCCTTGGCAGTTAAAGTGGGGAAGGCAGTCCTGAATTTGGGCAGGCCACTCGGTTGGGCCTGGGTGCAGAATAGCTTTCATTTTACCTCTCTTGGTGTCCAATGAGAGGCTGGCACATCCCATTGGCTTAAAGGTTATTTGTGCCCCCAGCTTTGAGAGTATTTCCTGGCCGAGGAGAGGGACACTTAGGTAGGTAGAGGAACTCCTGCTGTACCGTGTCGCCCTGACTTCACATTGACAGGCGTAGCAGAAGGGCTGTTGCATTGCCCATTTCCCTGTGGCCTCAAGGATGGTTGCAGTCTTCTCGCTAAAGGGGGCCATGAGGGAGGTGACCACAGAATGTTCATCCCCAATGTCAACCATAAAAGTCATAATTTGGCCCCCTACTTTCATTTTGACCATGGGCTCATGGGGATTAAGAAGTGAGCCCGGTCCTCCTCAATATGAATCTATTCCTGTTAGGTCTAGGGGGTTTTTCCATAGGGTCCTTCTGCAGATTGGCTGGGTTTTGGAGACTTTCCCTGGTCGGGACATTCGTTAGGTGCATTGATCCCTTTGCTAAGGAGGTTCTAAGACTCCCCCCTTTTGGAAACTGGGCTTTCCCCATCTTTTTGTCGTGGCTCTCTTGTGCCTCAGGATCAACCAGGGTGTAAATGCGGTAAGCCTTGCAGAGCTTCTCATAATAAGCCCCGGGAGATTCCCCTTGGTGCTGGGCATATTTATAGGCTTCTTAGCCCTTGCTCGAATCCCCCGGAGGAGAGCCTCTTGGTACGGGCGGATGTGGACCGGCATCTGGAGAGCGCCTGCACCTGCCCGAGGGTGCAATCTGGCTGCTGGTCCAGGGGAGAGAGGATCTGGCAAGTCTGGAGGTGCTGGGGAGACTGAAGGTGGTGGAGTCTCGGGAACAGGAGGTTCAGATGGTGGAGGTAAGATTGGTTCTTCCTTCAGATCACTGGTGAGAATTTGTGGAGGTCCTGACTTCTGATGACCTTCCTTGGGCCACTTTGTTGAGGCAACTAAGACTAGCCTGTCTTTGTTTGTTGCAGGTAAATCACACCCAAAGGGGAAGGGCAGGAACTGATCAATGTGACCTGGGTCTCTGGTGACAACATGCCAGATTGTGGCGGGCCATCGGGACATCTAAGGTTCCCTCTGAGGTCCATCCTACACCAAAGAGGGGCCATTCCAAATCACATAGTGTCTTTAACTTGCCAGGAGTCATCTTAATTCCATAGTCTCCTGAAAATTCCTTTTTCTCTCTGTCCTGACCCCATAATGTCCCCGTGATATGTGATATGGAGTTGCAAAGATAGAGGGGGCACCCCTGCCCTTCTGGCCATGTGCTGAAGAACTTAAGTGACACTTATCCATAGCGGTCTCATTTTTGTGACTTACAACTGGGAACTATTCCCATGGCGCCATAGACTGTATGCCGTTCACCACGGAATCGCAGACAGGCCCACTCAGACTCCGTGGGCTTTGGGGGACCTTAAGGGTGCCCACCCGTGGAGCCACAGATTCAGTGTTGACTGGAGGACCAGGTTGGGCTGCACATTCACATTCAGACCAGAGGTTCATACATTCCCTCCCTGGGAATACCTACCCGTGAGACCTCTAAAAGTTCTCTGGGAGGTGACCTGGCTCCCCTTCCACCCCAGCGGGTGACTCTGACCAGGTCAGGGGTCCCAGGTCTTACCGGTATCCGACATTGGGTCCAGGTCCTCCCCTGCCAAGTTTCTTCGAGTCTGGCGGGAATGGCGGAGCAGGGCCAGCCTGAAGCCATCTGAGCGGGAGACTGCCGAAAAGCAGGTAGGGCGCACCTTCTCCACTGTGATTCCCAAACAGGTGGCAACGATGGGCCAGCGCCGTTGGGTTTCCCGGTCAGGGAACCAAATATTACGGAACCTGGTCTGGATCATCCGGCGGAAGAACCAAGTGGCACTTGGAGATCTTGGAAGGCAGGAGGTTTATTTCATACCAGCGGGCTCAGAGGAATCACTCTCCCGAGGTCTCAGTCCTGAGGGTAAGCAGAGGGAACAATTTGTAGTCTGTTACTTCCACTTTCTGCATTAGTAGTAATTTGGCCTGTGTGACAATCGGGGTAGAAAGAAGAATCCGGGAGGGGAGTCTTCGATTAGGGACTGGAATTCCCCTGTCAGTCCTGTTGGCCATCTTACAACAGATTTTTCCCTATCAATTCAAGACAAGTAAATTTACTATTATTTCCATGTGCTCCCCTCTTGTTTTGGAGTCTCCTCTGTGGTCCCAGATTGGGGTTAATTACTGCTGATTTCTCCCTTTGTATTCATAATTTTTCTGCGGCAGCCTCACACTGTTATTATTGGAACTTTCTTTTGTCCTGCTTAATTAAATGCTGAAAAGCTTCCAGTTGATTTCGCAGTCTGCTGAGGTAGCGAGATAATTTGCAATCTAAATAAAGTGTGCGGCATTGACTCAACTCTCAAGACCCACTCTCTCGCAGGCGATGTGTGTGAGATGATGCTGGTGGTGGTATTCATTCTGCGACTAAAAACAAACAGACAAACATTGGCTTAGAATAAGGTTCACTATCCTTCAAACAGGACATTGCTTCTTGAGTTTGGCTTTCTGTGCTTTCTCTATAATTCGCCCAGGGTTGAAAACTAATGTCATTGTCACATGGACTCACTCATGCTAGAGGAATAAAACGCAGCACTTCTTGGGTGACAGTAATAGGCCCAAAGCAGCAGGCGGCAGCTGCATGTGTGAAGCGGTTGAAAACCGCTCATGTCACCAAGGAAAATGCCCCCTTTGCAACATGACAGAAGTCTCACTGTATGCATGTAAGAGTCAGTGCTCTAAGAAGGCAGTTTAACACACAGAAACACATTTTTGTAAGGTCAGCTCGAGAGAAGGTGTTTCTGAAAGAAAGAGGAGAGAAAGCAAGGGAGAGAAAGGAGTAAAACTGGGGATGCTGAGTAGCATTTGGTGGGCGTTTATGTAAAAAAAAATAACAGCGCATGTGCTCAGGCACACTTGCATTATTATAACAAATGATCAAAGCCCAGGGCTGAAATTATTTGAAATCTGAAAGCACACAGACCTATGAAATATACATGCGGAAGTACTGTGGCTTTCTGACCACTTTGGGGTCCGTGATGCCCTTGCGTAAGGCTAATTAAAATAATAAAATGAAGCCCACAATTCCCATTTCTGCTCAGAAGAGGCACTGAGGGAATAATCAGAGCCTATATTTTCCCACAAACCTGTACAGATTAGGCACACTGACGGTTTCTCTCCACAAATCTTTTTAATCCACGATACTTTCTCTGAGAGCTGCATCCTGTAGTGCAGCCTGTCATCTGTTCGAATCACATGCTGGAAGCAAAAAGGAGATGAACTATTAGGGTGTGTTGTGAAGGCGGTCAGATGTACTTTCAATGGTGGGGTTCTGAGTGGGTAGAGCATGCAATTCTTGATCTCAGGTTTGTGAGCTCAAGCCCCATGTTGGGTGTAGAGATTACTTAAAAATAAATCTTAAAAAAGCGGAAGTCCTGGGGCACCTGGGTGGCTCAGTCCGTTAAGCATCTGACTTCAGCTCAGGTCATGATCTCACAGCTTGTGGGTTCAAGCCCCACACTGGGCTGTGTGCTGACAGCTCAGAGCCTGGAGCCTGCTTCCGATTCTGTGTCTTCCTCTCTCTCTTCTCCCTTCCTCGTGTTCTATCAAAAATAAATACATATTAAAACAAATATAAAAAACAAAAAACAAAACAAACTCTGAAGTCCTTTCAATGGAAACCTTATCTCCAAATCCATGTGGTCTTCAGTTTGGGTACATTAGGGTTTTTGAGAAATCTCGTGAGGTCTCCTTCGGCTTTTATGCAGCTAAACCTAAATCGTGGAGTATCGCCCAGGTAAGTACTCATTGAGTAGCTTCTCTGATCTCAGGCACACTAGGCATTACGAGAGATAAAGAAATATAACTTAAAACTTGATTCTTGCCTTCAGAGAAGTTATAATTGAGTTAGAGAACAGAGCTACAACCAAAATAATGGCAAAGATAAAAAATGAACATATTGAATCTGATTTAAATAGTACACATCCTAAGAAAACTATAGGGTTTATACCGATTAAATAGTAAGAGTCACTGAAGCTTAAAACTGCCAAGGAAGGATAAATTTTCTACTTAATGTGTAGGCTGCAACCCAGCAGCAAGACCGGGAGTTTGTTAAGAAGGCAGAATCCCAGGCCATGCACCAGACCTACTATATCAGAGATTCGATTTTAAGAAGATGCAGGAGACTTGTATACAGAGTAAAGTTTGAGAAACATCTGGACCAAATTGTGAGATTCAAGATGGATGGATTCCTAACTATTTATTTATTTATTTATATTAGTTTTTACGGCTGATGCCCGGTGACTAATTTCCCAGCATGGATAAGTGATAAATATCCATTAAAGAAGACAAGCAGTCCATTGCTAAGTACATAGAGCATAGAGAAAAATTAAGGGCACATATCAAGATAAAAAGGATGGGGGCACCTGGGTGCCTCAGTATATTAAGCTCTGACTCATTTTTCAGCTCAGGTCATGATTTCATGGTTTGTGAGTTTGAGCCCCACATGGGGCTCTGCACTGACTCTCTGTCTCTCAGTCTCTCTCAAAATAGACTTTATAAAAACATAAAAAGATGTCGATTTTTTTTAAATATCCAGAGAACCCCCACTCTGGCATAAAATAATAATTTTTACATTAATTCAAAGTCTTCGTTTGGTTTGAGAATATTGCCTGAATTCCTAGGGAGTGATATTTAAAATGTCATTTTAAAAGTGCATTTTAATTCATTAATCTCTATAAATAACTAAAAATTGCTTATATACTTTAAATAAAAAGCTATCTTTTAGTATGCTTGTATAAAAATAGAAAAATTATAAATTTATGACTCCAGAACATAAACTAAAATTGACTTTAGAAATATTTTGCTTTCATCCAATTATTCTTTATTGATAAGATTCTATGAAAATTCTTTTTATATTAAACTCTCAAAGGAATATTAAGAAACTCATGACATCTCTTGCTATGCCCATTAAGGATTAAGTGAAAAGTTAGAACTTTATAAAATTCAGAATGTAATCAAACAGGCTTTAAAAGCATGTCTGTCTAATTTTATTATCAGGCTCTCTAACTGGGCGCAATGGTAATTTTTTAATTGTTGAAAACTTCCAATGCAAAAACCAATAAAAGCACAGAAAACATTATATAAAAACATCATATGGGTTTCTGAGTTACGTTTTAAACTAGAAGAGGCTGGACTTGATCAGTGGTTCTCAATAATGGCAACTTATTTAGTAGCCTGGAGAGCTTACCAAAACTACCCATGACCAGGTCCTACCCAGTCCTATGTCAGAATTTCTGGACACGACTTCACTATGTATTAGATGAAAGAGGTCTGGTAATATTATCCCTTCGTAATTACATCCTTTATAATTACCTTTCTCACTTATACACACCCAGTTTTGTTATTACTATTCATATTTTGCAGTAACACTGTTGGCATAAGTCATACAAGTACTTTGGCAAGAAATAAAAGATCCATTATGATAAAATCCAAAATCCATCTATACTTCATATTTGTTGATTCTTCAAGAAAGACAGAGAGAATATAGAGCTTTTAGGTCTTCATTAACTTATAACTGTGAGCCCTGTCTCTAATTCTTCTCTTGAAGGTAGATAAAGAGTTGATGAAGGTGGAGGTTGATGGCCCTTTGCAAGCACCCTCGCCCTCTACTTAACTGACTCCATTTTAGGAATGAATGACTTTCGTCATTTCCTTTGGGGGCAACAGTTTAGTGCGTCTGCATAATTCTTCCATCAAACCAAAAATCAAAATTTTAAGGTAATAAAAATTAGTCATTATTTCTAATTCATTCAACACGATTTACCAGATAGTTATTGAAGATTTGCTGCACGCAAGGCTCTATTTTACACACTGGAATGTGTGACACTGGAATATATGACAGCAAAAATGGCAGACACAGTCCATGTGCCCAAGGAACATACCCTTTAGTTATTGGAGACAAGCAATAAACAGCAGCAAATAATGTAATTTCAGGTAGTAGTGAGTTCTATGGAGAAACAAACACAGTCCAACATGATTCTCAGTGATAAGACAGGGTAGATGGTCAGCGAAGGCTTCTCTGACCAAGTAACCTTTGAACTAAGACTTAACTGCAAGTAAGAGCCATCTATAGGAAGATTTGGGGAAGAATATTTCAGGCAGAGAGAATAGTTTATTGCAAAAGCTGCAAGGTAGGAACGAACTTGGCATTTTTCAGAGAAGAGAACAAAAGCTTAGATGACTAGAGCGGAATGAGCACGTATTTGACTAATAAGAAATCAAGTGAAAGGGGGTAAGTAGAAGCCACGGGCCATGCCACTTGAGTGGCCACGGTAGGAGTCTGAATGTATGATCTTGTATGTTCATTAAGGTGAGAAGCCATGCAATTTAAGCATTCGCTTGGAGGTAGGGTAGGAAGAGGGGGGGCAAGATTAGGCAGTGGGCATAACATGTCTTGGATAAGCAGTATCTGCGAATCTCTCAATTTCCACATTGATTTTTATGGAAACAAAGTATTTTGCTTTAAGTTGTGTTTTCTTGGAGCATATCATTAAAATGTAATGTGAAAGTGTTGTGTTATTTTATATTCAACGAAACAGACTCAGAGTTCAAAGAACTTGCCAAAGGCCACATAATGGGTGAATGGTAAGACATGGAGCGAAATTCAACGTTCTCAAACTTGGAGTTACATATTCATTTTTGGTCTTAAAAATAACAGAATAAAAGGACAAAAGCAAGGGCTTTTTTTTTGTTTGTTTGTTTGTTTGGTGGCTCAGTGGGACTCAGGTCATGATCTCACAGTTTGTGAGTTTGAGCCCTGCACAGGACTCTCTGCTGTCAGTGCAGAGCCTGCTTAGGATCCCTGTCTTCCCCCTCCCTTTTTGCCCCTCCCCTGTTTGCTCTCTGTCTCTCAAAATAAATAAAACTTTTTTTTTAATGACAAAACAAAACAACAAAGAAACAACCCTTCCTATTTAGTAAGTACTAGAATTTCTAATCTGAAGATCTGTACTCGGGAAATGTCCTATAAGAGTAACATGCAGGAAAGCTGCAAGTTCCAAATGTGAGAACTTTCTGTGAAAGGCAGGGTGATGACTACGAAGAGTGATAAGCCCTGTTAACTCACCATTAAATTATCTATTCAAAACAAACAATGAGGCAAATACTGTCATTGGCTTGAACTAGAACCAACTCCAATGGCTCATTTTCAGGAGTCTGGGAGGCAGCCTGAATATCTCTGCTGATGGGCAAAGCTTCTCAGACTCCCAGGAGTTGGGATAGGAATGACCAAGGAGCACAACATGGGAGGAAATCTACAGACAGGTCTGGGCTACCTGCAGTGGTTAAAAGTTCATTACGGGGGTTCTGTTTTTGAGTTACCCCTAAACCTTCAATAAGATATTCAAGTTCTTGTCTAGGATCCTATGCATTATGGGAAATAAGAGTGGTTCTTATGATTAGGGAGAAGCAGACAAGTGGAAGGTAAAGTTATCTCCCCCAATCAGAATGGGGAAATGAGGTTCTCGCCGGAGAACAGCACAACTGGCAATGCCCAGGGAAACTCTTAGAACCAGCTGGAAAATAGTGTTGACACTACTTTCTAACACATGAGAGGTTGCGCCCCTATAATTTAGATCATATGTGGATCTTGGGGTCAATATTGGAATCTGGAGCCAGACTGCCTGGGTTCAAGTCCTACTCTTAATTACTAGTTATGTAATCTCATATGAGTAACAGCATCTTTAAAATAAGGATACTAATTATGTGTATTTCATAGAACTAATGTGAAGGCAAAGTGAATCGGGTGTACCGGGGGCATGGGAAAGAGCCCGGTATGGAGTAAGTGCTATGTAAGCATTGACTGATTAACACGATTGGTCATTAGTGCTGCTGCTGGTGCAGTTGTATAACTCCTAACCCAACGGAGTCCGTGTAAATGCGTACATCAGAGAAGGGGGCTAGCAGAGCTCAGAACCTGGTTCTGTATCTGCAGAGTGTAACTAGCAGTTTGCAACTTTTGCATTTAATCTATTTTCAATATGAAAAACATAAGTATATCTGCAAATTATTGATGAAAACATACATACTTTTCTACCTAAAACTTACAATGCTCTTTTACAACAAGTAAAGTAAAACGAATGTGGTAAATGACTACGTGTCCTGGAGGCACAATAAAATTATGTATAAGAGGTCTTCAACACGATTCGATTCATTTATATAATCTTAATACCTGAAACTATAAACAAGATTTATCATTAAAAATATTGATATGACAAGGCACCTGGGTGCCTCAGTCGGTTAAGCATCTGACTCTTAATCTTGACGCGGGTCATGATCTCATGGTTCTTGAGATCGAGCCCTGCATCAGGCTCTGTGCTGGCAGCACAGAGGCCTGCTTGGGATTCTCTTTCTCTCTTTTCTCTGCCCTTCCCCTGCCTGTGTGCACACACTTACTCTCTCGAAAGTAAATAAATAAACTTTTATTAAAGAAAGATCGAACATATTTAGTACCGGAGTCAATGGGCATATTTAAATGCCTTAACCTATTGTGACGTGAATCCTGGATTCTCCCTCCAGGGCCGGCCACCCTCCTAGCTAGCGACTTTGTCGTACACTCACCCCCTCCTCTGGATCAGCAGTCCTGCCCACCCACTCACCCAAGAATGTCAGCCATTGTGATCAAGTGTCTGCTACAACTGAAATAGCACCCAGAAGAAATCCTAAAGGTTCACAATGTATACATCCTTTATATGAGATGGTAACGATAGGATTTGAGGAAGGAAAATAGATCCTTTTCCCTCCTTCAGAATGCCATTTCCTTTCTGACATTGCACAGACCCTCTGTTCCCTGAGTCACATAATAGTTGGAGTGTCATACCTCAGCTCACTGCCTGTCGCCAACCCTCACTCCTCCACACACCTAGTTACCCTCCTGAGGCCAACTCCTCCTACTGATTCCAAGCCTGCTGTGAATCTTGGCGGATACTTTCCTCAAATGACTCTCCCTTTCCCACTTCTGTTTTATGAATTATCTCAGTATTAAACTTAGCTCTTTACATGACCCTTGCCTCTCAGCCCTAGAGAATTTCCAGAACTTCGTTTAGCCCTTATGTCAGTTTTACTCACTGTATGATACACATCGTTTATGGCATTATCTGTGGGCCTTCCCGAATGTGATCCAGAAACTGGGAAACCACCACTCAGTATGAGGTAGTCATGCCTTTGAGGATCTTGTAGTTTAGCCAGGAAGCGACAGCCATGCAATCATTACAATGTCATGTGGGAAATAAAACAAAAGTATGCAGAGACACAAAGAACCGAGGCTGACTGGAGAGGAGATGGGGCCGTTTCCCAAAAGTTGACATTTGAGATTAATGTAAAAGGACAAGACAAGGTCCATAAGAAGGCTGGGGATACAGAAAGTGGGGTGGGAAATGCCTTTTAGGCAAAGGAAATAATATTTATGAGAACCTAAAACGTAACTGGTTCCACCTTAATTCCATAATACCTTTTACCCGCGTAGATGCCCTACTCTTCCGTGAACACCTGTTTCTCTCTTATCCCCAGCACAATTTAGAAACATAACCCCTATCTACTCCTGAAACCTTTATTATACTATACGTTAACTAACTTGGATTTAAATAAATAAATAAATATTTACATAACACCTACTTCTGGCCCCTAATCTTTGAGCTCTCAAGCCATCACAATAAAATATCCAGTCAAAGCACACCCTCAGCAAATGAAGAATTTAAATAAATTGCATTCAAATAACTAGTTAGACCTTTGAGACATAAAAAGAAAAGACGGTGGAATAAATTTCAGGTAGATCTATAGTTAAATATAAGAAAGGAAACTGTATAAGTATAGACATAGGAAAAGTATGAGAGAATATTCTTTACAGTCTTGGAATAGGGATAGCCTAAGTGTGACCTCAGTGCCAGAAACTATAAAGAAAATTAACCAATTTGATTTAAACAATTAGATGCAAATATTTGGCAAAAGGCAATGTAAACAAAAATAAAAATGACACTGTAGCTTTGCCCCTTGAGATCTACTTTCCATCCATTCTTAATCTGCTCTCTGTCCCTGTGACTAAATAGACCTTCGAGGCCTCCAGAAATCATTGGACTTGACTGATTCAGTAGCTCCTGGAGGGCTCTCTGATTTCCCTTGAGCTCTGTCTTCGAGAGCCCCAGCAAGCCTGGTGGTCACTTAGAACCTGCTGTGCTGCTCAGTGTCCACTTTTATTAGCAATTTCCAGAAACCTCTTCCTCCCTTTGTCCTTATCCCTTGTGGTATCCTCCCCTGACCATACCTTTTGTTTTTTGTTTTGTTTTGTTTTGTTTATGAGAGTGTGTGCATGCATTCACGAGCAGGGTATGGGGTGCAGAGAGAGAGAGAATCTTAAGCAGGCTGCATGCCCTGCATGAGGGACACTATTCCACACCCCTGGGATCATGACCTGAGCCAAAATTGAGAGTCCACAGCTCAACTGACAGAGCCACCCAGGTGCCCCTCCCACCATACCTTTTAAAATATGGTCCTACCCTCTTCATAAATGAATCTTTCTCAAATTATCCTAATTTGATTGGGCCATGTGTTTGCTGTTGGGACCCTGACACATACATGCATACAGGAGGAAAGAAATGGAAACATATATAACAAAGATTAATGTTTATAATATACATCATAAAGAAACAATTGCAACGTTAACAGTAGCTGCTATATAGTACTGATGCCATTATTTTGAAAAATATATTCCAAGAATTAACCCATTCATTCTTATAACTATACTGAGAAGATTCCAAATTTGCTAATAAGTAAACAGAAGCTCAGAGAGGTGAAGTAGCTTGCTCAGTCACATGGTTGGAAACTGGAGAGTTGATGACCAAATCCCATCTGATTATATAGAACCCACATTCTTAACTATAATGCTATACTCAGAATAGAAAAAAAAAACTGATTTGAAAAACAAAAACGATAGTTACTACTTATATAGCATTTACTATCTGTAGGGAATTTTCTATGCATTTTATTTATATTAACTTATCTAAATCAGAAAAACTCAATGAAGTAGAAGAGCTAACTACTGTGACCAAAGTCATATAGCTAGTAGGTAGTGTTTTTGTTTTAAGCTTATTAATTTATTTTTGAGAGAGAGAGCACAAGGGAGGGAGGAGCAGAGAAAGAGGGGGAAACACAGAATCTGAAAGAGGCTCTAAGCTTTTAGCCGTCAGTGCAGAGCCTGATGTAGGGCTCGAACCCACAAACAATGAGCTTATGACCTGAGTCAAAGTTGGACACTCAACAGATTAAGCCACCCAGGCGTCCCGGTAGTTTTCGAGCATAGATACACTGATTTGAGAATCTGTGAGCTTCAGCACCACGCTTTACTGATTCTTAGTGGTGAATAGAAAATCTACTAGAAAAGAAATACAAATGAATATGACTGATATATGAAATAATCAAAGAATCGAAAATAGCATGGAGTTATTTCTTTTTGTCTGTAAGATTGGCCAAAATATTCAAGATATTTTAAAAGCCAGTTTGGATGAGATTGAAAGAAATTGGACACTATCATATGCTACTGGTGGGAATATAAAATGTGATAACATTTTTCTTAAGTTTATTTATTTATTTTTTGAGAGACAGAGAGATCGAGAAAGCACACACAGACGCATGTGGTAAGAAGGGGAGGCGCAAAGAGAAAGGGAGAGAGAGAATCCCAAGCAAGCGCCATGCTATGAGCACAAACCTGACGTGGAGCTCAATCTTAGGAGCTGCAAGATCATGAGCTGAGCCAAGACCAAGAGTTGGATGCTTAACCAACTGAGTCACCCAGGTGCCCCTGCCCCTGGAATAATGTTCCTCGAGAAACTAAATATTTATCATTAGATTATCCATTAAACATAAAACGGGGCCATGCAGCAATGTCAAAATTAAATTTCATAGAAATACCTGTTGACAGGGAGATGATTCAGAATTATATTTTTCAGGTTTAAGAAAAGCTTACAGAACAGTATGCTGAATGTGATCACATTTGAATAAATTGTCGATGCCACAGAGTAATGTCTAGAAGATATTCACTAAAGTATTCACAGTGATCGCCTCTGCATTGGGCCTGTGCCCGTGTGAATTAAACATGCTCCCCCCATCCCCACGCCCAGGGGAGCACACTGGGTGGGCTGCATGTTAGCTCCCACTGGTCCTTTGAACCAGATGCCTGCATGGCTACATAACTTGCCAGTGTACATGACACCTCCCTCTGGATGGTATTTTAGTTAAACTTAAATACATTTTATCCGAAAAGAAAAATGCTCTTTTTTAATTAAAAAAATAATAAAAAAGAAATGAAAGCATACCTCTTATGAAGTTTTCCTACAACCCACAATTAAGTTTGTAGTTTAACTACCCGATTCTAATCTGTAGAAATAAATAGTATTCATTGGCCTTGCCAGTTTGGACTACATGCTTGACTATTTGCATGGTTTCCTCCCAATACTCTCAATTCTGCTTTTATGCCAGAACCTCCTAGGAATTCTCTGGTCTTTAATTTCCAAATTCCTCCCATCCAATCCTACACTCAACATATTGAGCTCCTTTTGATATTGTACAACTGTGTGGAAGTTTTTAAAATCCAGAGGGTGTCAATCTAACCGTTTTAAAATGTTTTTACCACTCTCACTTCACAAAAAAAATTCCAATCTTCCACCACCCTCTACAAGAATTCTACCCACTACTGAATTTTCCTTTTTTTCAGAGGCTGACTTGCCCCTGATTCAAAAAAATTTAAAACATCAACACGAACTACCTCAAACTTGAAGCATCTGCCTTTCATTCATCTTGTTTCCCTTCCAGCCAGTCTCCAGCCCTGTTTGCCACCTTGAGCATTTCTCCTGCCAGTTCGTTCTATTATTTCTTTTCCCTCAACTGTCTCTCCAGACATCACGTCCTTTCTCCACCCAAAGTATCTCCCTTACAGATGTCCCATTTCTTCTTTCTCAGTTAAGCTTATTGAAAAAGATATTTTACTCCCTTTTTCCTTGTCTTTCCTTTCATTTGCGTCTCCAGCCCCTCCTGCACTCTGCCTTCAGCTATCTCCACTTCTCTGAAACCACTGTGGCCAAAGTCACAAGAGACCAGAACATGTAGTCTGTGAAATCCATCAAACGCTTACTCCTGCAATCACTCTTTTACTGGATCTATACCATTTTTGACATAGTTTTGCACCATTTCTTCTTGAAAACTTTCTATTTTATTATTGTTTCTGCAACATCTATTACCGCATAATAGTTTACCTAACCAAAGACTTTTGTAGCCTATTTTATGTGTTTGCCATTGTCTTCCAGTCTGTTGATCATGCTCCCCAGGCTCCACCTTTAGCTTTCGCTTCAGTCTTATATATCATGTTGCCTATGGTAGGACTTAGAGTGACAACAGTGAGAAACACGAAATCTCTACTCTCACGTAGTTTTCCTTCCTAGTTTGTGTGTGGTAAGTGAGGTCAGAGACAGAGAGACAATCTACACCAAAAATAAACCATAGAAAACAACAGATTACCATGTGCGCTGGGCCGAGAATTGAGTTAATCAGACGTGATAGAGAGTAACTGGGTGTCTAAAGACGTTTCACTGAGAAGGCGGCATTTGAGCTGAGATTGAATGACAAGACGAAGGCAGCCATGTGAGGTTGTCTGGAAGAGCAATTCAAGCAGAAAGAATGGCTAGTCCAATGTTATCAGTGAAGCGAGCATGTTTGAGGAAGACAGAGATGTCTATTGGGTTGTAATCCTAGTGGTTTATGAGACATGGTGTCTGTGTTGGAGAATGTGTTCTATCAGTAGAGGTTTTAAATATGGAGGATTTAAATGAGGATTTAGTGGGAAACGGTGGAGTGATACGATAGAACTTATATCTTTATAAGATCACTCTGATTATGGAAATGAATTGTAGCCAGGGAGGGGTGGCAACAAGACCATTTAGGTGGCTTATTTGGACTGTTTAAGATATAACAGTGGTTTGCTGGACTAGAGTGGTACTAGTAGAAGTGGCAGCAATGGCCACTTTTTGGGTACATTTAGAGATAGTAGCAGAAGTTTCTGGTAAACAAAGTAGTGATAAAAAAGGGACAAATCAAGGCTTGATCAATGTGATATAATTCATTAAAATCATCGATGTGTGAGTGGTAACGATGGTAAAGAAAGCATGTCTTGACAATGTGTGAGGTTATTATTGATATACCTCTGGAGGAGTCAGGAATTTGGAGAAGTCCAGTTTGGAATTCAAGGGGAAGTGTAAGGCAGATGATATAAATTTAGAAGTTACTGCATATGACTTGTATTTAAAGCTGGGGGACAAGATAGGTCTCCAAGGTAGATTATGTTGCTATAAAGGGAGGGAAGGATGGAGTACTCGTTGTCTCCAGGGTTTGAGAATCACAGGAAAATGAGTTAACAAGTGAGCTTGAGAAATGACCAGAGTATTACAGGTCAAGAGAAAAGATGTGTTTTAAGAAGGAGAGAGTGAATACCTGCCTTAATACTGCTTTGAGTCAAATAAGATTAGAAAAAATGATGAAAATATTCAATTTTGACAAAGTGAAAGTCATTTGTAACCTACACAAGAACAATCTTAGTGACATGGTGAGGGCAGAGACCCTCTTAGAGGAGCTGAGAGGACAGGATGAGAGAAAATGGAGTCAGCAACTCTAGGTAACACTTTCAAGAAGTTTTGCAATTGGAGCAGCAGAGAAATGAAGTGATAACTGGAAGAAATGAGGTCAAGAGAGGATTTGTGCTTTTTGTTTTGTTGTGTTTGATTTTAGTTTTAAGGCTGACAAATTTCCTCATATTTGTTCCAGACTTCTGTTAAGGCTCTACTATCAATTCCATCCCTCGAGATTGAGACATGGAAACTTTTCTCCACTCTTTTTTCTCCTTCATTCATAATCTACCAAGTATTATGGACAGATTTACCTCCTGTTTCTTGAATCTAGTTCCTCCTTTCCATCTCTATTATTATTGTTTCAGTTCAGACACTCCACCTAGATAAAACTTCTTTCTCCAATCTTACCATCCTCTATATCCCTTTTTAAAATGGAAACCAGAGTCAACTAGATACAACTATTTCAATACCTTACATAAAATAGTCATTTCTCAGTGTCTATATAGCTAACTTCAAGCATCGTGATTTGGGACAAAAAGCCCAATAAATTTTCTTAATTTCATTTCATCTCACTTCTTGCTCTAATATTTATCAGTGCTGAGGAATATTAAAGTGCTGAACTAGTTTTTGTTGCATACCCATATTATTTTGGGCTGAGGTATTTCTCTGGGTCACTTACCCATTCCTTATAGGATAATTACTTATTCCTTAGGATTTAGATAAATTGATATTCTACTTTTTTTTTAAAAAAGTATTCCCTCAAATTTAAGATTCGGTTAAGTATATAGCTCTGTGCATACCCATAAGTGTGAATACAAGTGCCTGTGTGAGTGCACGTGCATTATGGAACTGAAATTATCTGCATAAGCATTTGTGTCCACCCATAGTGTGGCGTCCTTTAGGACAGGGGCCATTTATTATTCATTTTTGTTGTCCCAAGCCATAGCTGGTACTTTAGAAGCACTCAGTAAGTGGTTGCCAATCTAAACAATAGCCCGCTAAGGAGGTCTCATACTCAATGATACTTATGCATTACAAAGATCCTCTTCCAAATGGAATTTCCATACTTAAAAGATAAAGGGCAAGTTACTACAGAAACAAACAAACAAGCAAATAACTATGGTCTTTGGACACAGAAGAAATTGCCTTCAAGTATCAGGACTACTATTCATTGGCTGTTCTGTAAGTCATCTAGGCTTTCTGAACCCGAGTTTCTTCAATTGTAAAAAAGGGGTTACCAATACTTATTTTCTAGTGTTAGTAATTACTTATATTTTGATACATAAAAGAAATAATATTCATAAAACTATATACTAATTCCCCCCAAAATATTAGGTGGTCCATAAATGATAATTTCCCTCTTATCTGTGAATTTCAGATTCATTTATTCCCCAAATATTTATCAAGCATCAACTATGATGTAGATACCATTCTAGAAATTAGAATTCAACAGAAAGCAAGACAGTCATGACTCTTAGAATAATAAAACTCATATACCCTAGTGGGGAAGACCAAGGCTCAACAAACAATTATACTTTTTGTTATTTAATTAACATCGTGAAAAGAGCAACCAAGGAACTCAGTGTGATATGAAAGCACCAACCTCGCCACCCAGAACTTTCTTTTCATTATTTCCCTCCCATGTCCTTTGTTACTACAGTTCTTTTAGCCATTTGTTCAACAGAATTACTTTTTTTTTAATTTTTTAAATTTATTTTTTAACATATTATTTATTTTTGAGAGACATAGAGACAGAGTATGAGCAGGGAAAGGACAGAGAGAGAGGGAAATACAGAATCTGAAGCAGGCTCCAGGCTCTGAGCCATCAGCACAGAGCCCGACGCAGGGCTCGAACTCACAGACCATGAGATCATGACCTGAGCTGAAGTCGGCCGCTTAACCGACTGAGCCACCCAGGTGCTCCTCAACAATATTACTTTTGATTTGGAGACAATCTGTCAGTGATGAAATATACAGCAACTGTTCATCAAATCAAAGATAGGAGTTATTCACTATAATGCATAGTAGGAAGTAAGTACCATCGTCTTTGGTGTCGAGGATCTCAGTAGTGAAAATTAGCACTAAAAATAAGTAAATAAGTGCCATAATAATTTAAAGGCAAAGATTCTCAGATGTGGAAAGGTTCAACCTGAAGATGGTATCTAAAATGCCCAATACGTAACAACTGTTATCTAGAAATTATGCATTATAATCTCTCAGAAACTTCCTTCCTAATCAACAGTCACTACATTAACTTAGGCCCCTATTGTTAGTCACCTAGATTATGAACAGGTCTTTTAAATGGCTCTCCCCTCAAACCCTACTCCTTTCGGTTCCTGGGGCATTCTGTGCAAAACCACAAATCTGACCTTGTCACGTATGGACCTTGCATTTAGTCTGCAGTGACATTTTAGGTTTTCAAATAAAGCCAACATTCTCAATACGGCATTCGAGCTCCCGCATGATCCAGGTGCCGTGGTCTGGTATTGCAGTGCACCTCCTGCATGCTAGAATCTAACCCCACCAATGTTCAAGTTCCGGTTGGCCCCCGTTCTCTCAGATCGTTCTGCTGATCTCCATTCTTTTTTTATATTCTATTTTCCAAACTCCTACTAGGCTTCTAGATTCAGATCGGGTGCTAGCTCTTACAGGAGCGTTTGCTGTAAATTTCCAATTTCTGATAGGAGTGTTCATCTGCTCCCATGAAACTTACTGCCTACCTCTGTCTTAGCAGCTATTGTCTGTACCCACTTGTCTTTTGTCACTTTCCCCCATTAAACTGTGACTTTGCAGGGCAAGCACTATGTTTCTTATCCATTTCTAGCATCTAACAAACTTCCTGGTATCACCAAATAACCCGCACTTTTTAGATAGATAAATATATGAATTCTTCAAGTGGTAGAGGTATTCCAAGTCTAGTGTTAAACTGAGCAAAATGGAAAAAAAAACCACAAACAACAACAATAACAAAACCAAACAACCAAGGTGTAATCTGTTAAATGATGGGAGCAAGTCTAATTTGGAAAGAGCAGCAATTTTCTGGAAAAAAAACAATAGATAATAAGCTGAGAAAAATTTGTTATTAGATACAGCTTTCTGTGATGATGAATATTTTCTCTTTTGCATCGTCTAATACAGTAACCACTGGCAAACTAGTCTATTGAGCACTTGAAATGTGCCTGGTGTATTGGAGTAACTAAATTTTTAATTTTACTCAATTCTAGTTAAATCAATTTGAAACTTAAATGGCCACTGTGTGGTCTACGATATTGGAGAGCACAAAACAGCTAAGTTTGCAGAAGGCCCTGGATATCCATATTTTCTGGAAGTAATAGAAAAATTTGAAAGGCTCTAAGCAGAAAATAGACATAATCCAGAGAGTGTCTTCATGTGCTATGAAATCTAAGTACTAATAATCAACGACAAAAGTATTAAATCATATATTGTTATAGTTGGTATAATGGTTACTTCTAAAAAATGTATCTCTCATTTTAGTCATGAAATGAGGTGAAGATAATGGACAATGATTTTTTAATATAACTTACTAAAGTTAGACTAATTTTTTTTAGAAATCTTACTAATAGAATTGGAGTAAAGAGCTTTACTACCAATTATTTCTTTATAATATAATTAATTGGATAGTAAAATGCACAATTTGTAATTTTGAAAATACCTTTATTTTTAATTGCATGCATTTCATATAATAGGAAAACAAGACACTCGTCTGATTGACCTGAATCCAGAAAAATGCCACTATACAGCTACTGACAATGGCTTAGGCATGAGGTGAGCACGATTCTTACTCTCCAGGGGATAGCCTGTTACACCTGGTGCATAACAGATTCTGAACATCCCCTTTCAGCGTTAATATTGTCCAGGTTTGGGGGCACTGTGTGGCTCAGTTGGTTGAGCATCTGATTCTTGATTTTGGCTCGGGTCACGATCCCAGGCTCATGGGATCGAGCGTGTGTGGGGCTCCATGCTGAGCGCGGAGCCTGCTTAGGATTCTCTCTCCCCCTCTCTGCCAGTCTCCCCAACTTGTGTACTCTCTCTCTCTCTCAAAGAAAAATGTGTCCATGTTTAGATGATAAATTATATGGTCGCTATGCATCCCTATCATAAACTGAAATATATTTTAATTACAGCAAATATGTACATTAGACTACATAGTAGTAAACACATCCAATATACTTCTGTTTTTTTGTTTTGTTTTGTTTTCTCTGTTGACATAAGCATGAACAGAGAGCCTGAGATTCTCAGCCAGGTAAGAGAGGGTAAGAGACACAATTGTATTTTCCTCATGTGGTTTATCAGGATAAACTAAAATGATCGTATAAAGCACTTAACATAGCACTTGGCAGAACCTGCTTCATGACTATCAGCTGATACAGTTCTTATTCTTATTTTGCGTTATTGTTCTTAATATTGGCTTTACATTCTCCTGGCTCTTTGGGCAGGTTCAGCCGTCCCAGGATGGGGTCCGGCCACCAAGAACACGCGCAGCTTTAGGGTAGCTCAGACGCCCCCATCCTAGCAGGACGCGCAGGGCACCAAAGGCTGAGTTTCTGCTTTCTCTTCAGCAGTGGATTCTCATATACGTCAGAAAGAGCAGATGTAAAACTCTACTAACCTGACCAAACTTAGCAAGGGAAGTAATATGTCCGAAGTAGCTCATGACTTCTCGGTACTTTATATTTTATACGCATTTATATTTTATACGCTACTCCCAAAGTTCTGCTTAGTTTGTACCCAAAGTACCTTCCTCATGCTCTCTTCGAATCACAGAAGCATTACTCGATTAGGGTGAGGCGAGGGGTCCTACATCACCTTGTTTAGATAGTTTCCTGGGTCAGAAGTTCTGATAATTAAAGAGAATGTATAGAAAATACTGTCTCCAAGGTGCCTGGCTGGCTCAGTTGGGTGAGCATCTGACTCTTGATTTTGGCTCAGGTCATGATCCCAGGGTCCTGGGATCAAGACCTGCTTTGAGCTCCATGCTCAGTGTGGGAACTGCATAAGATTCTCTCTCTGTCTCTCTCTCTCTCTGTCTGTCTGTCTCTCTCTCTCCCTTTGCCCCTTTCCTCCTGCTCATGCTCTCTTTCTCTAAAATAAAAGACAAAAAGACAGACAGACAGAAATAAAGGTTTCCTAGTGTTTTTTTTTTAATGGTAATTATTATTTTCTAATTGATTTAGAGATCATGATAGATAAACTGTATGGGGAAATGTGAACAAAGACATATGAGAAAAAGAAAAGAGAAAGGAAAATAAATTAATTCAAAACAGTGGCTATTTTGGACTTTAAGATAATTAATGAATCTGAAGGGGAAAGGACTAAAAAAATCTTTCTAAAAATCTAAAAAGTTTCCCTGCAATTTAAAAGCATTGAAGCATTCTTAAATTATTAATACATATATATATTTGTAATATGAGTATATATAACATACACTTACAATATAAATATATTATATACTCATTATTTATACACATATATTTGCAATATATATTATATATTAATTATTTATATACTTATATACTTACAATATAAGTGTGTAATCCTAGGAAGGAAACAAATCCAAACATACCGAAGATGTTTGGAAGAATTTAAGGCAATGGATGAATGAAAGGAAGATCTATATTGGATGTGTTCTGATCATTAAGTTGAGATGTTTCTATATTATGTGAACCTGTTTGGCCATCAGCTGAAGACCAGGAGCTAGGGAGTGAAGAGGCAACAGGTACAGGACTTCATTAAAACAGGCCTCAAAAAAAAAAAATTGTAGGCTTCTGGAAAAGAGAATTCCAGGATCTAAATGATGGTTCAGGAATCCATTTTTTACTGCCGTACATAGGATGTCTTGCATATGGTAAGAAATTATGGGAAGGTAATAATAATTAAATGAAATTGAGATTTTAAAAAAAGCACAGCAGGTAAGATACAATTGGGTGTAGGATACAATATGAGTGAGGTAGCCTTCATGTTTGTTCTTTATAAGAGGAGAAAGCCATTCATGTTATTTTCAGATAATACTAAATTGGGATATGTTAATAACATAATGAGAATATAAAAAACAAAGCAGTGATTCCTATATATAAGCACATGAACCAACATATTAATAAATTTGGTATGGAAATTCATCTAAAAAACATTAATAAGTACAATAAATGAAGGGTTGACCAAACAGAATGTTCTTGTTTTCTTTTCGCTCCTCCATGTCACAGTATTTTCCCTTAAACCTGAAAGATGTTTAAGCTTTTGCTCAATGTAAGATGGTGATTTTCCTTAGTCTGAAAGGAA
This sequence comes from Paguma larvata, assembly GCA_030068075.1. Lineage (NCBI taxonomy): Eukaryota > Metazoa > Chordata > Mammalia > Carnivora > Viverridae > Paguma > Paguma larvata. The sequence goes on from CM057833.1 coordinate 87,223,886, forward strand.
ATATGTTCTAAATTTAACATCAATATTTTATCTAATGATTCAGGTTCATCCACTCAGGGCCCAGAGAACAGGATGTATGGGAAAACATGGCTGAATATTTTTTGTCAAGAACTAGCCAGAAGATTAGGACATCAAGGTAAAGAGATAGACCACAGCAAAAAACAGGTAAAACAGGGGAACTTTCTGGGGGATTAGAATCAAGATATTGTCGAAAACAACTCAGACTAAGGAAGAGACTTTATTCAGAAGAAAGACTATTGCATTAGGGAGAAAATTCCCATCTCAGAAATCTGCAAGCATCTTAAAATCAACAGAAAAAAGGCTTTTCTTTTATAGGAAAAGGAGGAGTAAAGACAGCCAGATAAGCAGAATCTTTTAAAGGGAAGTTGGACAAGCAAAGAGAAATGACCAGTTAGGTATGGCAGGGAAAGTGTCTTTCTGATTCCCAGGAGAAGCTGATAAGGAACACGGTCCACTTGTTAGCGCTTGCTCAGAGTTGTGGGCAAGCAAAGTTTAAGGGCCTGTAGGAAGGAGAGAAGCTTGGAAGTTTGGTCAAGATGAAGAGAAGGTTAAGAAATGGTCAATTGCGTACACTTAGTCAATGTCTTTCCAGTGGTATGAATATCAGACTTGTATCCACATTTTGGTAGGAGGCCGTATGCAAAATTCAAGAAGACAGGATCGTAGGAAACTAGTGTAGAAATTAGGCCTTGTTTCAGAGCTAGAAATACAGGATGATGGAGCCCAGGTGTCAGAAACAGTTATCACTGGGGACTAAAATCCTTACCTAGTCCCCCATACGTAATGTGCCAAATCCCTGCATAGTTGGGGAGGTTTGCCCAGCAAATGGAGAAGGAGCTGGGAGCAATAGAAGGCCCTCACTGGAACATATTGAGAAAAATGGAATAAACTCTTTGGATAATAAAAATATGAATATTCATAATATGGCTCCAATATTTTATATGAAATTTTTCTCTAATATCTTATTCTAGTAGGTGGTTTTAATTAAAACAAGGATATCTGGAACACTACCTGACAAAAGTTTTAAAACTTTGAATTAGGATTGTCTTGAATGATTACAAAAACACAATTGCCAATCTTTGTTCACCCAGATGATATATATTCACAACAATAATAGTAATGGTGGCTAATACTTACTGAATATTTGCTATGTGCAAACCACAGAACTGAGATCTTTTCATTATAACGTCACTCTCTCAATAACCTGATGGATAGGTATTATTATTATTATTATTATTTCGTGGATAGTGATGACCTTTACTACAACCCCATCAAGTAAGTAAATGAGGCTCTGAACACTTAATTAATTACTGAAGTTCACATAGTTCCTAAGGGCAGCACCAGAAATTGAAATCAGATGTTTCTAATTTCAAACGCCATGTTCTTTCCCACTACTCTACACAGGGTAAAAGACTCAGTACATTCCAATAAGCGTGGTTTCGTTATGTGATGTTTTGCTATATTCAGATCACTGGTACCCCTGCACATACATATACATTTGGACTGGACATGTATACTTAATATATTCAGATCATTCCCACTGTGATATCTGAAGGTCTACCTTCTTTGCTTTAAGTCCCCTTACTTCATAACCTTTGCACTATGCTATCTCCTACCTGTCTATAAGTTCTTGAGCTTTCCAGGCTATGAGTTTTGTCTGCTCAACTGACTATCAGGTATCTTTAAAGCAATTACAATACTGTGGTATCCTTGACATTTCACAAAAATTCAAAGACACTGGTTGAATATCTTTGATGTTTATGTTGTGTGTCTCGATCAACACACAAAAGTTGATAACATAGCATGCATAATAGAAACAAAGTCTAATATACATAATTATTAACTGTACTTGAAGATATAATGACTATTATGCTTTCGTTCTAGATTATCTGGATTTGGGGATTGGAGAACAAGGAAAAGTTACTAACACTTGCAGGAGAAAACTACATGCCAACCATTTCATAGATATTCTTTCACTTACTGCCCCTCTTACAAATGGGGAAACCAAGGTTCAGAGGTTAAACAACTTTCTTGAGTAGACATTGTCAATATGTTCAGAAAGCTGATACTTGAAGTTGGATTTCTTCTACTCTAAAGCCTGTAACTTTCTCCCTTCACACCTCCTCCATTCAGTCATCCAGTGACCCAAGCAACTTTTTGTTCTAAGATTCTGCATCACTACGTAACAGAATAAACTCAAGAGCTGATCAACATGCATTTCTAAATTAAATTAAACTATAAAGCTTCATTTTACCTTTCTTCCTCTGCAAGTATTCAGCTGTGTACTGTTAAGTGAGACATGAAAGAAATTTACATACATGTAAAACAGTGCCACTCTATTTTTTGTTTGCTGGTTTTGGAAAATGTAGTTACTAATAAAATATGCTATTTATGTTAACATGCAATGGGTTTATTGCTGTTATTTTTAAATGAACTAATATCTTCACTCTCCAGTTTAATTTCTGTTTTTTTTTTTCCTGGGGTATTTATTTGGGAGTTTATGATATATTTAGATTTTTTTTCTACCAACATCTTTTCAGCTTCGTGTGTGTTTTTCTTCTTCTTTTACAATAATTCATATTTTTTCTTTTAGTTTTTCCTACTTTTTTCTTTACATTTTTGAAGCTATTCTCTTTTTCTCTATTCAGAAGTTTTTCCATCTATTTTAATATTCACACTTAAAGTCTAAAGTTAGCCTATACATTTTATCCTTCTTAACTTACACAGACCACAGAATGCTTAACAATGATTAATCTTCCAAACTTATATGATATTTTATCCAAAATTTTTAGTCTAAACCCACAAATTCAACATTATGATTGTTGTTGTTTGTTAAGTCTTTGGGTTTAACTGCTGATAGAAAAGGTATCCGTCAATATAACCCACATAAAAACACTTTGATATTCAAGAATTTTTTAAGAATGTAAAGGAATCTTGAGACTAAAAATTTTATAACTGTTTTTCTGAGCCAACATCAGTGTTTTTTCAATTTCTAAAGCCCAAGGGACAGAAAGTTTAACCACCTCCATACCCAGTGTAATCAGCCAATGCCCAAGAGCTAGAACTTTCAAAAATCCTTTGTTTTTTATATTTCTTTTGTGTTTACTGTGGAGTCTAGGATACGCTTTGTGCCTTGTCAATAAATAATTTCTGCTTAACAAAAAAATTGAATCATTTAATACCATGCCTCCCAGATTCAGCTATAGCATTAGGAAGCAGTGTGTCCAGTAGACAAAACTGTGTTCCTGAAAAAGCGAGAGGGTAAAAGTTCAATTTGAGGTCATGTCTCACAGGATTATTTCAGATAATAAATATGGCTCATTCACTTCTTCCGCAAACATTTATCATACACCACTCGGGGTGGGCATTATTGTTAGACCCTGGGGAGTCAGAACTGAATTTGATTGCCACGCTTCCTACAGCCTCGGAACTTATATTTGGGGGAGAGGAAGTCATTATTAAACTAATTGTACTATCAGTGGTTGAATATATTTGTAGTAAATGTTATAAGACACCTATAAGATGCTATAAGAGCCTACAAAGCATAAAGAAATGAACTTATACTGTCAATTACCTGGCTCTGTAAGCCACAGAAAGGGCTTAGGCTAGTTTCTTTCTCTTTAAAAGGAAGAAGAGAGGGATGCTGAAGGGGAGTGGTTCATTGCATGTAACACAACCAATTCTTATTCAGATAATTATTGGTTCAATAATTTGATCAATTTCTGCTTTCTCCACTCATATAGAAGCTCCATGAAGGAAATGACTATTTTTGATTTGTTCACAGCAGAACTCTCTGAATTTAGCAGACCACATGATATATGGTAAAACATGGTAGGTGCTTAATACTACATCTGTCGAGTTAATGAATGAATACCACATCTATCCAGAAGGCTTGGTAGAGCTTCCTAATAGATTCCTACTGGATATATTTTGAGCTTTTCTTGATATATAAAATTTATAATTAAAAGGGACTTACAAAGGCCAAGGATTTTTAAACTGCAATTAATTTTTGCTAAGCAAGCGCCTGTCCGCATACATTAACGGGGCAAGATATTTTCATTCAGAAATAAGAACCTAGTGAATAAAAAACACAGAGTGTTCTTTTGGCCACCATATAGCCAGACCAGAAGCAACCAAAGAAACCTGAGGAAGAAACAAAAAAATGAAAAACAACTGAGGACCCAACTCACTACAAATGGTGCCATAAACGGGACAAATGCAAGCAGGCAAAGTAGGAGCCAACGAAAGAGGTAACAGGACGAACAAAAAAGAAACTGGAGAAACAGAGAATTTATCAAAATGGCAGTACAGTTCCTGGGACAAGAACAGAGGTTGGTGATCACATTTTGAGATGCGGGTGAGGAGTGAAGAGACAAAGGGAGAACAAGGAAGAAGGAACGAGAAAGTAGACTGAGGAACCACCCATATCACTTTGGGTTGGTAAATTTTAGCTGATGCCCTGGAGAGAAAGAATTAATGATTTGAACAAAATCCTGCTTATAAAAGCTTTCACGCATCTAATTTCGCATGCTGAATACAAATGACACATAATGTATTTCATAAGTCTGCCAGCGGTGGTAATACATTATCAAGTGAATACTCCAATGAGAAAATAGCAGCGGGTTGAGGGCTATGTCCAAAATACCTAAATTGGTTAGCATGCGATCAACCATTTGATCATCGAAGTGGTACCTGGAAAGATTCTCTTATTGTTCTTCTGAAATGGTGTACATTACTCAGTGGTGCTGGTTGCACTCTGCTTTAACACCTTCACCAGGGCTACCGATTTGTGTAAATGTGTGTGTGTGACTGTGATATTATAAGCCCATATTAATATGATTCATAATTATGTTATTATAATAAGATTAAAAATTATAATTTGTCCCCATTTCTGGCATGGAGCCCCTAAGACCCTTGAAATTTACTAAGTGATGAAAGAGACAAACGTACCTTCTGTTATTCATAATTCACCTGAATTTATGTTAATTACATGACTATTGTCAAGCCCTTAAGGTAACTTGAGGACGGGGACTGGTTGCCAGAAGAACTAAGCATGACAAGAGGACTTTCATCCCCACCCCCTGATATTCAGGGAAAGGAGAATGGCTAAAGATTGAGTTCAATCAACAATAGCCAATGATTTAATTGAACATGCCCATGTAATGAAACTTCCATAAAAATCCAAAAGGACAAGATCTGGGGAGCTTCTGTGTTGGAAAGCACATGGAGATGTGGGGAGAGTGGTGTTCAGAGGGGGCGTGGAAGCCTCACATCCTTGCCTCTTCCATCTGGCGGTTCTTAAGTCATATCTTTTCATAACAAACTGATAATCTAGTAAATAAACTGTTTTCCTGAGTTCTAGGAGTTGCTCTAGCGAATTAATCGAACATGAAGATGGGGGGGTCATAGAAACATTTGATTTATGACTGGTCTGTCAGAAGCTCAGGTGACAACTTGGACTTACAGTTGGTATCTGAAGGTTGGGGGCAGTTTTGTGGGACTGAACCCTTAACTTATGGGATCTGTCACTATCTCCAGGTAGGTGGTGTCAGAATTGAATTAAATTGTAGGACACTCAGCTTGTGTTCACAGAATCTGAGAATCATTTGGTGTAGGGAAAACTACCTCACGTTTGGTGATCAAGAGTGCCAGAAATGAGAAGTGAGGTGAAGTTTTGAGAGTAGGAGAGACATACAGAGGAGTGTTTTTCCTTAGAGTGATGGTAAGTAATTTAAAGCAGTATTGTTTTATGAAAATAAATATGTTTATATAAAGATTTTATATAGTTTTGAACATAAACATAAGACTTCAAAGAAATTCATGCTTAATCAGAAATTACTCATCAGATCAAAAACACCCCCTTCTGTGGTACATCAGAAGAAAAGGTCTAAAGTTTCGCACTAGGGGCGCCTGGGTGACTCAGTCAGTTAAGTGTCCAACTTCAGCTCAGGTCATGATCTCGCGGTCTGTGAGTTCAAGCCCCGCGTCGGGATCTGTGCTGATGTCTCAGAGCCTGGAGCCTGCTTCCAATTCTGTGTCTCCCTCTCTCTCTGCCCCTCCCCTGCTCATGTTCTGTCTCTATGTCTCTTAAAAATAAATAAATGTTAAAAAAATTTAAAGTTTTGCACTAGGTCTGTTTACTGAATGGGGAAAGGAAATTCCATAATACCATAGAAATTGTACAAAGTAATTAATATCCCCTTATTTTTAACCTTTAAAATGTAGACAGACACTAGATATTTAAAACATGAAGAAGATAAAATCAAAATTCCTTTCTACCGAAGTTTCTCTTTATTCTCTTCCAGCCTTTGAGTGGTACTGATAATTGGTAACAAAATTAACTAGTTTTAGTTCAATCTTCTTTTCTCTACATCCCCATCTTTATGAAAATATTCCTATACAGATCAAAATATTTGTGTAACCCGAAAACAAGGAAACTACTATGTTCTGAATGTTTGTATCCAGACCTGTCCCCCAATTCACATGTTAAAAAGCTACTCTTCAGTGTGACAGAGCTAGTAAGTGGGATGATTAGTTCATAAGCGGAATAAGTGCTTTTATTAAAGAGGTCCAAGAGAGTTCCCTTCCTCTTTCTCCTTGTGAAGTTCTAGTGACAAGATAGGCTTCTGTGAGGGTCCTTAACAGATGTCAAATGTGCTGACCCCTTGATCTTCGGCTCCCCAGTCTCCAGAACTGTGAGACACCAAGATTGTGAAAGATAGTCAGTGCTTCTGCAAAATGACGGAAGTCTTCGGTAGTCCTGGGGGAAGAGGTTCTGTGTCGATTTGTTCTTTTGGCCATTTATGATGTTTGCAGCATGGAACATATGGCTCAGACATGTCTCGTCACTTCCACACTCCTCCCGTCTCAACCAGAAAACGTGTGATGAAGACAAGTTCACTCTTCTAATGCTAGCAGCTATTGAGAGTCTCATTTGATTGGGATATAAATAGATTTTGTGAAGATTGGTGGGTTAACCAACGATAATACTTAGGAAACAAATTAGGAGTATAAATTGTTGACTAAAAATAACTGCTTCATGGGGGCCCAGTCCCATAGTGAGTGGGAATGAGTAAAGCATAGTTCCTTCTGGGAATAAAGGACTTTCTGAGATGAATTACAAGTAATAAAAGAAGAAAGCCACATTCTTAACTGATGAATGGAAATCCCTGAGGAGAAGAGTGCTCATTGGTACTTTTCTCCTTTTGTATAAGGCTGATTTCTAAAATGTTGATTTAATTGTCTGAACCACTTCTTTTCTGCTCTCAGGTTTGTCTGGATGGAGAAGATTGTCATATAATTGCTCTGATTATTTTAACTCCATTTTACTAAATGCTTCAGTATTAATCGTTTCTTTTCAGCCTTTAATTGATATATCATTTATGTTAGAAGCTATTGAGAAAATGTATAAAAGATGTATTAACCAGAACAGAGATCTTTCCTCTCCTGCCCATTCTCATTCATGTTGCAATGACTGCTTCCCCCACCGCCTCGAAAGACCCCGCCATCCCCTTTTATTGTTTTCCATAATACTTATCACCATCTGCCAGACCATGTGTGTGGGGAAGCAGAATTCCATGATGACCCCCTCGTGACTCCCATCCATGTATAATGCCCTACTTTTGAATCCAGGCAGGACCTGTGAGTTGTTTTGAGATAAGAATAAGGCAAAAGTACAGCGATGTCACTTCATCGCTTAGGTTATGTTATATAAGACCCCTTCTTAGCAAATCGAAATTCTCCTGAGGGCCTCCAAGAAGGAAACCAGACATGTGAAAGGACAACATAGCATGGAACAGTGGGGGCCTCTAGAAGTGGAGAATGGCCCCTGCTTACAGCCAGCAAAAAGGTAGGGACCTCAGTGCTATAGCTTCAGGCAACTGAATTCTGCCAACAACCAAGTGATCTTGGAAGAGAACGCCGAGCTCCAGAAAGGACCTCAGCACAGCCCACACCTTCACTGCAACCTTGCAGAGGGCCTGGCTAAGCTGTGCCTATGGAAAACATGAGATAATAACTATATGTTGTGAACTGCCAATTTTGTGCCAATTTGTTACCCAGCAATAGAGAACTAATATGCTGTGCATTCTATTTATCTGCATATATATCGTCTGCCCCTATACCCTCCCAACACATTCATTAGCTTGTAACCATCATGGGAAAAGGATTTTGTTTTCAAAAGCCTGTTTTTGAAACTGCTGTATCTCCCGCACCTAGGAAGATTACTCAGCATCTAGTAGGCTTTCCCTAAATAAATGTTAAATGAATGAAATGAAATGAAGATATTCATTCTTGTAAAGTTCCAAGTTCTCATCAGGAAATATATTTTATATCAAAGCTATTATTAAATAAAGTTCAAGATAACACATCTTAAACCGAATGGTTTATTATTGAGAATCGGGGTCTTCGACCTATGGCTCTATTTTAAATTTTGATTAGAAAGTTTCGTTTTGTTTTACACAGAAGTAGGGTGTTCAAAAATTATTTAATCATGTGTTCAACTAACACATTAAACACTTAGAGCGAGTGGGTAACTATACTAGGTATTCAGGAGTATGAGCTGAAGGAGACTATCTGCTCTCTTCTGTTCAGGCCAATGTGAGAAGTAAGCAGTAACCCAAGAGGGTATACGAGTACGAGGAATTCCCGGGGCGGGCGCCTGGGCGGCTCAGTCAATTGAGCGTCCGACTTCGGCTCAGGTCATGATCTCGCGGTTTGTGAGTTCGAGCCCCGCGTCGGGCTCTGTGCTGACAGCTCAGAGCCTGGAGCATGCTTCAGATTCTGTGTCTCCCTCTGTCTCTGCCCCTCCCCTGCTCACACTCTGCTCTCTCTCTCAAAAATAAACATTAAAAAAAGAAAGAAAGAAAACAAGTACAAAGAATTCCCTAACAGCAGTATTACCAATGCTGTGTAAACAAAGAAGGACAAGAGAGTAGCAACAGGTGGAACTACTGAGCTTTTGTTATGTGCCACACCTTCTTGCAAAGCACTTTGCAAGCGTTATGCCATTTTTTCCTCCAATGTTCATAGCTTTGTTTTATAGCTAAAGAAATCTAGGTTCAGACAGTGTCACCAACTCAGTTACACAATGAGTGACCAAGCCGAAATTTGGACTCATACCTCATCACTATACCAATGGCTCTTGAACACTAAAGAAGCATAACCTGGAGAGTAGTTTAAAAATGAGGACTCTAGGGGCTCTTTCTCCAGCAAATCCAGGAATAGCTCAGAAATATACTGTTGTTGTTTGTTTGTTTGTTTTTTCAAGCAGTTATCCAACTGATGCTGATTCAGGGCATCTGGGACGGTAAATAACATGGCACTTTACTATAAATTCAGTCTTAGGGAGAGGTAAAAATGAAGGCTTCCTCCAAGAGATAATGCTAACATAAAAACCTAGTAGAAAAAGAGAAGGGAAAGCGAGAGCCTAGACCAATATCACAATCTACAAACAGGAGGGAGGGAGGGAAGGAAGGAAGGAAGGAAGGAAGGAAGGAAGGAAGGAAGGAAGGAAGGAAGGAAGGATGGAAGGAAGGAAATTAGAGCATGCACTGATGCATTGCCTGCGGCAGGAGTTGTAAGTGAACGTGACTGGGGGTATGGGGGTGTGTACAGAGTCAATAGAAGAGGGAGGTAGAGGCTGATCGTGAGAAGTCTGTTGGCCATCCTAGAAAGGATTGTCACATGATGCAAAGGGTCTGGAGACAAACTTACTTGAAGTCAATTCCAAGAACCTCTTTGTAAGCGATTTAAGAATACGGGTTATTTACCTAACTGCTTTGTGACTCAGTTTCCTTATCTGTCTTTGGTGATCCTCAGCCTATCTCATAGACTTAGCATTTAAATAAAATCGTACACACAAAGCACATAACGGTGCCTGGCACGTTAGCACATGATGAACCTTAGCCATTAATTTTATGCTGAAGTCAATGCGTTGCCCCTGAGTAATTTTTTTGCCAAGTCTTTCTGTGGTAGATTTTTAGTGTCTGGATTCAATGCAGGGAAATGCCAGAAGCAAGATGAACAGTTGAGAGACTGTTTAATGCATGCCAAATGTATATGTCGGAGGAGCAACAGAAAAGCAGGGTTGGATTTGAGAACTACTTAGGAGTAAAAGTTATAGAACTGAGGAACAACTGGGTATTGGGAGAAACAAGATGAGGGAAACTCTGGGTTTCTGACTTAGGCAACTGTGGTCTCATCTGTCCAATTCCCTCTCTGCAGCCTGGCGGGCGGTATGGCGTTAGGATCCGGAAGCAGAGGTTGGAATTTTTTTCTCCCTTTTGTTAATGGTCTAATTTTTCCTATGCTGCCAGTAACATTACTTCCTCTGCTCCAGGGGCACGGACACAGCCGCTTTCAGTTCCTTCAAGGGGCCTTGGCCTTGCTTCTGGCTATATCTTGATTTATATCAACATAGTTAAAGCCTTGTTAATGTCACCCAGGCTAGACTGTCAACTGGAATAAGCTTTCCCGCAAGTTTTCTCCCACCTCCTCTAGCTCTCAGGGTCAAACAAGGCATATGTTTCTCTCATTGCCAAATTACTGACATACACCGTGGAAAGTGCGTTCCCATTAATTACAGGGCTGTATCAGAAACACCTGGACACTGGGGCTGTCGAAGGTACCCATTATGCACGCATTAATTGTATACCTTGTACCTATCCCCCGAAGCCCGGCTACAAAATGCCAAGGATTTGTCATCATGAAGTGAAATCATTAGAAAATATGGGTGATTTTTGACAAGTACCTACACTTGAAGAACTTTTAGGGAATAGCAGATCAGGGTAGCATATTTCTGGAGAGAGTGAATCTTACAAATAAATGTCTATTTTTAATATATATTGATAAGTACAGAGAAGTCCCTGTCTCTGTCAGAGGCTCTAGCTCTTAGCCCATAATAACGACTTTCCTCAGTATATCCTGTTAGTTACCACTGAAGAATCAGAGCCAACAGGCTGCAGGTTTATATATAAACATAAGGAATGTCAGTGGGACAGAAAGTCAACAGTATAGGAACCAATATATATTTTACAAAATCAATATGTGGCAAGATGAAGGCTGGATTTAGGGAATAAAAATTGGAGACACGGTGATCAGTTGGGAGATTACTGCTGGGTGAGAAAGGATGAGGACCTGAACTGGACCAGGAATGGGGGAGATTAGCTTGAATGTCAGAAGAGGCAATACAAACACAGTTTATTGCTTTCCCAGAATCCACAAGTATCATTCCACAATTTAAAATCATCTCCAGTGGTCCCCTGCTTCTAAGGAAAAAAAAAATTTAACCTTGTTGATATCACAGACTTATCTTTTTCTCCATTAAATCTCCCATCCTCTGAAAGATCTCCACCCTATTTATTCTATTTTTTTTTTGTTTTTTTGCCACATAGGATTAAACCTATCATTCTACTTCTACAAACTCATTTAAAAATCTCATTCAACAAAGACCTCTGGGACTCCTACTATATGCCATACTTGTTTGTCCTATGGTCTCTGTTCTAGTGATACAACCACTCACATGAATTAGAAATCTAAAAATCATTCAGTCGGGTAATTGATGAATTTATTGAGCACCTGCCATGTTTCAGGCAATGTTCTATGTGCTGGGCATGTGATTATGAACAAAACAGATTACAGAATCCACCTGCAGGAGACTTACAGTCTAGCTAGGGGGACCACAATTAATAAACAAAGTAAATAAAATACTTGCTGTGCCAGATGTCTCTAAGCATTATGGAAGAGAGTGCGTTGGGAGTGAATTAGGAGGTGAATTATGAGTATCAGCTTAGGGGAATAGAATTTTTAATAAGGTTGTCAGGGAAGACCTTACTGCCAAGCTCTGTTTGAGCAAGGCCATGCGGAAGGTGAAGAAGTAAGCCATGCAGATATCCAAGGGAGGGGCACTCCAGGCGGGTGAAAGTGTAAATGCAAAGCTTTGTAGTGGGAGTACGTCTTGAGTATTCCAGGAACAGCAAGGAAATGCAGTGTGACCAGGGTAGAGTGAGTATGAGAGAGAGTAGGAGATGAAGTAATACAGGAAATTGTATAGAGCATTGTAAGGAGTTAGGTTTAACTCAGAGCAAGAATTTTGAGTTTAAGAATAATGCATTATGACCTAGATTTCCACAAAGCACACACACACACAAAATCAAAGCAAGGAAGTCAGTCAAGAGTCTACTGCAATAATCCTCACAAGTGGCAACATTATTGTGGACTTAGTGGCGGTTGGTTGTGCAGGGAGAAGAATCAGATTCTGGACAAATTTTTATTTGATTCATTTATAGTTAAGATGTAGGGTGTTAGAGAAACAAAGAATTCAAAGAGAACTCAAAAGTTAAATCGCTATTTATTGAGATGGGGAAGACATGAGGAGAAGCAGGTTTCACAGAAAAGTCCAGAAGTTGGATTTTAAGCACTACATCTAATGTCCTCTAGAAATCTAAATGGGGATATGGAGTAGAAAGTTGGATACAATCTTGTGTTAAGGGGAAAGATCCAAGTCGAAGACAGAGATTTAGGAGTTGTCACTTTTGCTGCTCAATATGGTAGTCACCACGCATATGTTTAAAAAGTTTAAATATATGGCTATTTAAACGTAAAGAAATAATGTAAAAAATTTAATGAGTCACACTAGTTGCATTTCAAGTGCTCGCTGTGGCTAGTGGCACACGTGCCTAGTGGCTATCATATCAGACAACGCAAACACAGAACGTTCCCATCACCTCAGAAAGTTCTACTGGACAGTATTAAAGACATGAGATAAGGTACTTAGTTAAATCACCAAGAGATGTGTTTCTAAACTCCGTTTCTAGCTTGGAGAGAGGCAGAGATGTTTGTGGGGCATGGGGCGGGGTGGGCGGGATTCTTTCTCTCACAACACTACAAATAATGGGAAAAAAATTCTTCAGTTTTTACGGTTAGAAATTTATCCCAGTTAATCCCACTTCTCTCCCTCCATCTTCACTTTGTGTTTCTGGCCTTCCTTAACCTCTTGCTGGGTTGATGGCAGTAGCCTTCGAACTGATCTTTGAGCTCAGGTCTGTGTTTCTCAGTTTCATACTCCACACTCTTAAAATAAAGATCTAAGTCACTCTCCAGTTTAAAAACTCCCAATAGGGGCACCTGGGAGCCTCAGTGAGTTAAACATACCACTCTTGATTTCAGCTCAGGTCATGATTTTAGTTCATGAGTTCAAGCCCCACATCAGGCTCTGCACTGATAGTGTGGAGCTTCCTTGGGATTCTCTCTCTCCTTCTCTCTCTGCCCCTTACTCTCTCTCTCTTTCTCTCTCTCAAAATTAAGTAAACCTTACAAAAAATGGCAAAAGCTCCCAACAGTTACATCACAACCTACAAAGTAAAGGCCAAATATGATATTACTGAATATGAAACTTCCGTAACCTGTCCCTTCCCTCTTCAGCCTCCTATCTCATATTCCCCATCTTTAATTTTATGATCCAACAATAATCAACTCCCAGTAGTCCTCTTCTAACCTCTGTTTCTTACTTACCTCCTTCTGGTCTCCTTTTCTGGAGATAAATGTTCACCTTTGACAGACTTCTGTCCATCTTATATGGCACAGCATAGTGTTTCTTCCTCTAGATCTGAGTAAGATCTTCCATTCTGTGCTCTTAGAACACCCCGCACTCCTCTGGAGCAGGGTATTTAACACCTGTCACTGGAATGATCTGTTTCATCTCCCCACTGGACTAGACCTCTCAGAAGTTAGTGCCTATCCTTTTTACATTTTTCTACCTGCAAGGCTATATATATATATATATAACTGTACTAACTATACTGCAGTATAGTTACTAACTGTATACTAACTATACTGTAGTATAGTTAGCATGTGGGAGGTAAGCAAGGGCCAAGTTTCAAACAAAAATGACAGAGGAAGACTTTCTGGTTTCTTGTAATACGTGAACTCTTCTTACGCTTGCTCACAATACTTCAGTATCTTCTAATATCTTGAATTGTCCTACCTTTTCTTATCTTTCAGCACTTGACTTTAATGCCATTTTCTCTATGTACCTATCTGCCCTCACATCAATCTCATCTCCTCTTCTTAGCACTATTTGCAGGTCTCCAAGATACCACTTTTCACAGTGATGACCGTGTCTCTTTGGCTCTAATGGACAGGGAGGGTGTGATTCATTTGTAACACCCTGGGTCTTTTGTACCATTTATTGCATAGTAAACCTTCAATAAATGCTCATTGAATACATTTTAATTTGTATTTATATACTAAGAGCTCCTGAAATGGGTACCATTATATAAGCCATTTGATTACAAATTAAAAAAAAACAAAAACAAAAAAACAACTATGTTTAAAAGTACATATGAGTGTAAATGATTTCTTAAAATGATTAAATCTGGAATGAGCTTTGAAATGAATCTGATTTGGGAAAGTTTCCGTAGTGTAGTGGTGATCATAAAATGAATCTGATTTTACAGGTAAAGAAATCAATGCCAGGAAAGCTAAAATGAATTTTTGAGTCAGAAACATTTCAAGTGTCCTAGCCATGACGTTGCCTCCCGCTTTGCCCCTCTACATCCTGCTGCTTTGCTTCTCCGTGATTCTTCCTCATCTGGCTTCTCACCCGTGCTCTCGGCAATGCGATGCTCGCATGGACATTGGATATGATGGACGGAGATAAATATATGTATTTCCCCAGCTTTGCAGTACATTGGCATTTTGATTATGAGGTTAAGATTTCTGCCTGAGTAGAAACAAAAGCTAACACAATATTTAATTTAGAAATAATATGCATCCCAAGCCCTCTCCCTTTCTCCTCATGGGAGTCTAAACCCATCCTGTACTTATTCAATAAAAAGAAATGGAGGATCATGTTTCTTGCAATAAATTGTTTCAGGCCAGAACAATGCTTAGAGAGAGCTGGAAACACTTTTCTCTCCTGAATGTGCTATAACACTAATGGCTGCCACACAGAGAGCTGAGCTGACGGACCCATTTCCTCGCAGGCAGGTTAATTGCAGGAGACTTGAGTTTTCTAAGGAAAACACATTTCTAGACACAATATTCACGATTTAGTCACACATGCACGCATACACACATCGTGGGCAATGTGCAGAAATAAATTATAGTAATTTCTCCCCAAGAAACTACCAGTGTGGTCATACCAAGAACACTAAGAGATTTAATAATGAGCATTTACCATGAGTGACACTGAGCTAATTACTACTTTCCAATTAAAAGCATTTGAACAAATAGCAAAATACTCATACACGTCATTGATCCAGAACCTTAACCTTCAAAAATATATATTTGTCCTTCCTTTTGAAAAGTGGAAGGGGTGGGACATATCTTTAAGAAATATTCCCTAGAAGGATTAAGGAAAGGACACTTAGCCATAATGCTGAATAACAATTATTGGGACTATTTCTAGTTTCCAAAGAAATCTAATTATAGCCTTATTTATTTATTATTTATTTATTTATTTATTTATTATTTATTTGCAGGGAGCAGGGGTTGGGGTGGGCTATGCTATTTTGCGCCAAGATTTTTGTCTCAAATAAGAATTTTTCAATATGATTTTCTTTCTGGAAGATGTTATTTTAAACCAATTTTCTCTTTTTCTATGTATGTACAATAAGCATGAATAGGAAGTGTATGTGGGAAGTTCCCACAGCCTTGTTTCCTCTGGGGTTAGGCAGTGGAAAGTCAAAAAAAGGTCTGAAAATGATAGATTTTATAGCTAGGATTCTTTAAATGGAGTGTTCTAAACACCACAGACGCGGTTACTCTTGACTGACAGACCACAACTCTGGTCCCAGTTCAAAAGACGGGCTCAGTTCAAGGTTGCATTTACTGTGGTTACTCCCGGAGCAACTAAAGTGTTTTACAAAACAGCTAAACTGGATTTAAAAAACACAGGGGTGGACACAGCTTTCCATTGCCTCTTCATATCTCTCTTAATCATGTCCTCAAGTTCAGAGCTCTCAGAAGTCTGTATGGAGAGAGAAGTCCTCAGGGTCAAAGGCTTACAGAATGGTGAGCTCTCGGACTTTTATATTCAGAGCCACAACAGCACATAGCATCAGCTCATATTTTTCTACTCAGGAAACCACATCACAAAGCCTACTTTCCAATATCTAGTTCTTGAAATTCTTGTTGTGTTGGCATAGGAATAATGTCCCCTTCTCTGTGTGTGCCTGACTCACAGATCCTGCTTGTTCTGTTCTGTTTTATTTTGTTTAACTTATTTCCATATGGGGACTTCCTGGAGTAGGCCAACTATAGACTACTATGCCGCTCAAGGAACAAAGTTGCACTTGCATCCTTATGGGACAATAAATAAGAGCAACATATTATCAGTGGTTTAAACCCCTTCATTAGCCCAGCGCTTGTCCTAGGAGGAGAGGACATTAGGTGAAAAGGAAAAAGAATACAGTCTTCATGCCCTCAATGTCGATTATATAGAGGGACTTTCTGATGAAGTTCTGCAATGATTCCTAAAGTTTAAACCTATCTTGGAGACCACCAAAAATCCCCATTAGTAGCAAATATCACAACATTTTAGTTTTAAAACAAAATCTAGCTCACAATAAGTCAACATATGTTAAGTGCTTTATATTATCCAGTTGAAAGAAAACTAGAAAAGAAGGGGATAAATTATTATGCCTGCAAACAATTTTGATGCCTACCACCGTGAATTATTCAAAAAGTTGTAAGAGGCCATTATATATTTCCAAGGGATTTTTAAAACTAAAAACTTAAATATTCTTGTTCCAGATTTCATATTGTAAATAATATGACAGTCCTTTTAACATATTTTTCCCTCGTCAAAAGAAAAGAAAAGAAAGAATTATATATACATCTTCTTTAATATCCTCTCCCTGGTGTATGGTGTTCTGAATAGCGAGGGACTTGATCTATCTGGAAGAAACGCTGTCCATATTTAATAAAAAGAGGATCTGTCCCAGATTCTTCAAAATTCTCAGCCATGTAACCAAAGGTACAACAACTCCCCAAGATTGCCAGCACTCCCACCTACAAAGGTTGCTCCCGCATTGTCCCCGAAACACAAGCTGGCCACGTGAATTCTGCACTGCTTTTTTTTTTTAATTTTTTTTAACGTTTATTTATTTTTGAGACATAGAGACAGAGCATGAGCAGGAGAAGGGCAGAGAGAGAGGGAGACACAGAATCTGAAGCAGGCTCCAGGCTCTGAGCTGTCAGCACAGAGCCCGACTCGGGGCTCGAACTCACAGACCGTGAGATCATGACCTGAGCCAAAGTTGGCCGCTTAACCGACTGAGCCACCCAGGCACCCCTGCACTGCTTTTCATAACACTTCACCACTGTTCTTCTCCAAGACATTACAAGGTGACCAGTGTTATACCAGATGTGAAAACACTGTGGAATGGGGACATGTAAGTGATGTTCCCAGATCAGATTGTCAAAAGGACATGGTAGGAAAAGTAGTATTTACCAGGCAAAGAATACCTGATGGCCATTTTAGAAAGAGGAATAATTGTCTGAAAAGGAGTAAGAATTGATATTTTGTAGGAGAGAAGTTAAAAAATATTGACTAGATTTAGGTTCTGGCGGGGCGTGTGTGATTTACCAAGTCTGGACTATATTCAGAACATTAGAATGAGTTAAAGAAGCATCTAAAAAGAGGAAAGAAAATAAACATGATTGTATTTTAGAAAGAGGACTCTGGAAGCAATGTGGAGGAATAGATTCAATCAAATTAAGGCTAAAGACTTAACTTAGTTTAGAAGTAACTAAAATGCATTCCTTCCCCAGAGAGAAATGACGAGTGATTGAATTAATGCAATAGCTATGAAAGCAGAGACAGGATGGATCCCAGAAATGTCATCTAGACTGGTGGCCAACGAGATGGGGAAGGTAATGGGGAGTGAAGAATACAAAATGATTCCCTAGCCATTTTATCGCCTTGAAAATTGTGTAGATGATAAGACTCCTCACAGAGATATGGACTTAAAGAACCAAAAGTTTTCTTTGGGATGGGTGGTGGGGAAAAAATGAGTCTAAGTAAACTACAGGTTGTGAAATAATAATGAAAGTAATAATCTATCTTTATCTCATTTTCTCCTCACAGAAAACCTCTGTGAGGCATTACTATTATTACTCTATTACAAATAAAGAAATTGAAGACACAAAGTAATCTTTCCAAGGTTACCCAGATAATTAAATTCTTCTTACGTGTCCAGTAGACCGTCAGATATGCGTGGTTAAAGCTCAGAAAAGAAGGCTCACCTGGCGATGTAAGTATAGAACTTGTTAACTTTGTAGCGGACGTCATGAAAGTAGACATATTCACCCAGTTGTATGTGGAGTTAGAAGAAAACACCAAAGGCAAATCTCTGGGGTAGACAAATCTCTCAGGAACGGAGTGAAGAAGCAAAACATAGACAGGCAAGAAGTCTAGGTAGAGAGTATTACCAAGAAGGATGAAATGCTTTAAAGTTTAAAATCTGCATCTTGGGCAGGTAATACAATAGGTCTTCTGGACTTGGAATCTAATAGGTCAGGAGCAGCTTGAAGCAAAAGGTAGTGGATTTTTCAGGGCTCAAATCAGGTAACCGTGTGTGAGGCATTATTAGTAGGACAGCAAGTGAAGGCAGAAAACCAGCCTCTAAAGCAACATCGCTGTGAAGGCAGAGGAGATTAGTAAGATGTGGGGAATAGTTTGGTTTATTGTGTTTCTTACTGCTTTAAGATGGGTAAAACTTGCAGACAAAGTGTCAAAGTTAGGGATAAAAGAGGGGACAACTGCTGGAACACTGTTCCTTGGGAGAAGGGATTTTAGCAAAAGGAACTAAAGAACCTTAAGCAAAAGCAGAGCTCCTTTTCCATTAAACAGCAGGAAGGTTCTTTTCTCTCGAGACCTGCATCCTCCATTTAGGTTTTCTAAACAAG
This sequence comes from Paguma larvata, assembly GCA_030068075.1. Lineage (NCBI taxonomy): Eukaryota > Metazoa > Chordata > Mammalia > Carnivora > Viverridae > Paguma > Paguma larvata. The sequence goes on from CM057833.1 coordinate 87,242,819, forward strand.
GTAGAGGGGTGTATGAGTGGAGGGGTTTATTTTTATTTTAATACTATGTATGGAGGATTTAAAATTCCTCTTCCCAACAATAGACTCCAGCGAATGATCAAAGTTTCAAAATCAGAGTCTTTTTGTATCATTGGCTTTAATTTTTATATCTCTTTTACTTGTGGAATAGGTGTGGAAGGCCTAATGGAGTAGAGTCAATCATTTGGTGGAAATGTTCTCTTTTTTCCTTTCAAAACACATTCTTCCATTGGAAGCTCAATAGCTATTGTAAATAAAGAAAGAATTACCTCAGAAAGGGATGGGGAGATGCATTCAAATGTTTTGTTCCCTTGACAGTCCCTGCTGCCTTACAATTCCAGACACATGTGCTTTTCACTCCTATGACTCTCTCTGTGCCTCCAAACTACTTTTCTAATCTTTGGTTGCTTTAGTCTCTTTGGACTGCCATAACAAAAAGCATAACTGGGTAGCTAAAACAATAGAAATTTCTTTTTCTTACAGTTCTGGAGGCCAGAAATCCAAGATGAGGTTACAAGCACAGTCCGGGTCTGGAGAGAGCTCTCTCCCTTGCAGTTGCATTGCCTTTATGTCTTCACGTGATAGGAAGCCCTCCTCTTCCTCTTCTTATATGGCTGCAGTCTATTGGCTTAGGACCTCACCCTTTTGATCTCACTTAACCCTAATTATCTCCTAAAGGCTCTTTCTCCAGATGCAGCCAAATTAGGGACTAGGGCACCCACACGTGGACTGGGTGAGGGCAGAAGGGCATCAGCCTATAGTATTGGTATCGTAGTTAAAGCCATTCACTAAATGACCAGCCTGCCTTCAGCTTCCTAGCTCCGTCAGCTGTTGATCTAAGAGCGCCTACACAGCACATTTGCCACACCTGGAACACAGTTTGGTGGAGGAAACCTAGTAAGCAGTTCACTAGTCCTCTCGCTGCCTGTATCTCTGAGGGAGCACAAAGGGACTCAACAGGACCTGTGGACAGGGAGAGGGATCCTGGCTCTTGGGCTGTGGGACTTGCCACATATGAAAAGGAAGTACCAGCACCTTCTCTAGAAAGATCAGGGGTTACTCCAAGGCTTGCAGTTAGAGTAGCAGGAGGTAGTGAAATCTTTTTTTTACATTCTAGGTAGCCTACTAGGAAAGGTATGCCTTATATCCTTGTCCAAGCAATTTTTCTATGCATAAGGCCAGCCTTTACTCTAGAGAGGGTGTAGAGAGTGGCCCCCTGCAGCTGTAGCTCACTCTCACGTCAGGCTAACCCCAACCTCTCATTTTCCTACCCAACTCACATACTGGCCACTCACAGCTGTTTTTCCCAAAGTAATTAAAGGATTTCACAAAACTAATGTTTAAGTTCCCTCTTCTGTCCGCCTAGAATTTCTCTTCTACGTGGGGAACATCTTCTAACAACCCTTCATTTATGAGACATTCTCTGTCCACCACAACGTAGTCAAGAGAAGTCTACTTATTCTTCAGTCATCTTACCACAGCACTTGGAGTATTCCTCTATGACAGCCCTTAGAATATCATATCAAAAGTATTCTAGAAGCATCTGTGTGGCTCAGTAGGTTAAGTGGTTGACTTCAGTTGAGGGCATGATCTCACATTTCGTGAGTTTAAGCCCCACATCAGGCTCTATGCTGACAGCTCAGAGCCTGGAGCCTGGTTCAGACTCTGCGTCTCCCTCTCTCTCTGCCCCTTCCCCCCTCATACTCTGTCTCTGTCTCTCTCTCTGAAAAATAAACATTAAAAATTTAATTTATTCTATTTATTGAATATGAGTTTGTTAAAGGCAGAAATTCTATCTCAACCTTTGCTATATTCTCAGGTTTTATTAGCATGCTGGGTATATGGTAGATGCTTGATAAATGTGTGTTGAGAAAATCCTTAAAGAAAGAACTACTCCAGTCTTAGAATTCCTAAAAGCATGTGTGGTTTATACCTTACACTGTGTTTATTTTTTCATTGAATCCAGTCTTTCAACAAAGAGTTACTTGATGTCCCAGTCATCATACTAGGTCCCTGGGTAAACCATAAAAAGCGAAGTGGAGTCTAGAGCCAAAAGGACTGAGTCCACTTATGGACTTATCTGATTGCTCATGCTTTGGACAAGATACTTTATCCCTTTAAGCTCCAGTTTCATTGTATATAAAATGCGGACGATGTTAGTGCTTTCCTATGTGATGTTCTATGAGATCTAAATATGATAAATTCATTTAAAATACTTAGCGCTATTTTGGCATAAAGTAAGCATTCAGTGAAAGATACTTTTCTTTTTCTTCTTCCCCTTCTTCTTGTCACTATTACACAAAGAATGATCACCGCTCTCATGGATCCCATCCTGAGTAAGTATGCAGGAGCCCTTTGAGTTGACATTAAGCTGTTTCACATGTGTAAATATTACTTGTCAGAGAGGACTGTATATTCCTTGGAGGTAGGGATTCTGTAAAAACAGGACCTCTTTGGGAAGAGCAGTTTCTCCTTCATGATAATATTGTAATATCACTGTTAAAGTCAGGAAAAAGATTTAACTGCCTGATGTACACATTAAACTATATGATAAAAGAATAACCAGGGTTGACTCTCATCCATTGGAGAAGAACAGTAAGTCCAATAATAAAAATACACTTCGAGGGAATGGTTGCTATGGAGCAGGCATGATATTCTACATGAATTACATTGTTTTTCTCCTCCCAGCAAATGCTTGATGTAAATATGCTTTACCACAGTGGAAATTGAGTTTCAGATATCTTAAGTAAGCTGCCCAGTCACTTCCTGTTCTACCCATAATTCACTATGCTAGTGATTCCCGGTTTTTAAAAGAGTTAACAACACCCTGGCACTTTATATTTGATTTTGTGATGATCTGTCTCTTCCCTGTCCCATTTGTATCTTTCTGTTCATCTCTAAACTATAAAGCAATATGTGACGCATCCCATATTTGTCTCTTAGAAATATGCTTAGAGTATTTTTGCTTAGAGGGCTTTCTCTTAAGGAACTATGGAGTGCTATAGAAATCCTCTGAGAAATGGGGAAATCGCTGTAAGAAATAAACAGGGGTAACAACTGCATGTGTTGTATATGGGGAGCCTCAAATATGTACTCCAATAGTCTGCGCCATATTTGGTCTCCAATATGGCCAAAGGGAGCAAGAGTACACAATGGATGTCACGAGCAGCCCCGCTAATTAACTCATTTTATCTTTTCTTAAATTGGTTCATAGTTTTTGTTGGTGACTATTATATAGTCAGATTTGGAATTTTTTGTGTGTTGCATTTTTGTTACAAAATATGTGTATATTCTGAAGTGAAAGGCAATTGGATATGGTAACCCATGCCCTGACTTTTGCCCATTGCCCTACATTTTTCATTTTTATTTTTTTAAATGTTTACTTATTTATTTTAAGAGAGAGAGAGTGCACTCAGGGGAGGGGCAGAAGGAGAAGGTGAGAGAGAATCCCAAGAAGGCTCCCCGCTACCAGCAAAGAGCCCAACACGGGGCTCAAACTCACCAACTGTGAGATCATGACCTGAGCCAAAATCTAGAACCATATGCTTAAATGACTGAGCTACCCAGGCGCCCCTGTCCTGCATTTTCATTTTTAAAGAAGTGCTATTGTTAATAGTTACAACAAAATAAGCCGCCATGGATCTGGAAGACACCCATCTTATTCTTTCTGCTGGCAGTATGATCACATCTGTTGGCTTGTGAGAGTATATGTAATGAATGAAAATCATACTTCAACATACTTTTAAACATGAAAGATGACCAAGGATAATTGATCTTTCTTTACCAACTCTTTTTTGGGGCAACGTCTCTAATAACACCCTTTCAAGGGAAGCATGCAGTGTATTCTCTAATAAGATGAAATGCTCTTCCACACAATGGCTAAGAGCAACAAATTCTTTCCAGTCTTGGATAGAAGTAGAAAAGCAGTCAACACTGTTGCCCTTCTGGAATATTTGGTAAACCCGCTGTGTGCAAGGACCCGTGCAGTGACCTAAGAATGCATGAGGCTGCCAGACAATCAGACCACTGGCCTGTAGTGTGCTGGACGGCCAAAAAATGATGGCCGCAAAAGTGTGCATCATCATAGAACAATGGTCTCCTCAGATCACGTTATGTGATCATTATTCTGGTCTAAGGAAATGGTTCACTGCTGAATGGAGGTCTCTAGAGGTCTCTCTGACAACCTAAATAGACCCATTCTCTCAGATAATGCTTCTCATTGTTAGTCATCTATCAATCATCGTGCCCATTGGTAGGAAGAGATTGGCATTTAGCTTCAGTCTGCATTGTAAGTGCCTCCTTTATAAGAACCAAGGCCCTCCTAGATTGGAAATGTGAACACGACATTCTTGCAGTTGTCCTTCTCAGAGATGAATCCCTGGGCTTCTGCTGTTTATGACCAGACCTCCTGAACAGGAAAGCTACACTCATGTGGACTCTGAAGTCCTGGAGAGAATTTCTCCTTATTTTAAAGCCCCTATTGAGGCGCTTGGGTGGCTCAGTCAGTTAAGCATCTGACTCTTGTTTTCGGCTCAGGTCATGATCTCATGGTTGTGAGATCAAGTCCCGTGTCAAGTCTCACACTGGGGCTCCATGCTGGACGTGGAGCCGGCTTAAAATTCTTTCTCTTTTGTCCTCTGCCTCTTCCCAGCTCTCATCCTCTCTCTCAAAAAACAGAACAAAACAAAACAACAACAAAAAACAAACGACAACAACAACAAAAAACACAACCCTATTATTTGTGTAAACTTTGAGTAAAAATTACTGAAATCTTTGGGTTGTGTGCTTTGGCCTACAGAAACAAGAGTTGCTAGATTTAAACAAATTCTCTAGGATCCAGTTTCCTTTATCAGATGAATCTGTGTTACATAAAGATAAGAACTACATGGAAAAAGAAAGCAGAGAATAGAGATACAAAGTTCTATGGATTTCAATTTTAGATCAAGTAGTCACAGATGGTTTCATTGTAAAGATAATGTTTTTTAAAAAGACCTAAAGGAACTGAGGAAGATATTATCAAATATTAGGGGAAAGAGTCTTCCAGACTGAAGGAAAATGAAAATACAAAGGCCCTGCAGCAGGACCATGCCTGGTAGGCTCAAAGACAAGCAAGGAAGATGATATGGTAAGAAATAGTGAAGGAGTAGCAAGAAAGAAAGTCAGAAAGATAATATAGTCTACATAGAGCAGCAGCATCCAACAGAAATATAATGTGAGTCATGTAAATAATTTTGTTTTTTTTAACAGTTTTATTTTATTTTTGAGAGACATAGAGACAGAGCATGAGCAAGGGAAGGGCAGAGAGAGAGGGAGACACAGAATCTGAAGCAGGCTCCAGGCTCCGAGCTGTCAGCACAGAGCCCGAGACGGGACTCGAACTCACAGACTGTGAGATCATGACCTGAGCTGAAGTCGGCTGCCTAACCGACTGAGCCACCCAGGTGCTCCACGTAAGTAATTTTAAATTTTCCAGTAGCCACATTAAACAGTGAAAAATAGAACATGCAAAATTAATTTTAATGTTATTTAATCCAATATGTGAAGAGTATTATCATTTTAACCCATAATGAATGAAAAATATTGACATATTAAAACATTTTTTATACAAAGTCTTTGGAATTTGTTGTGTATTTTCTACTTACAGTACAGCTCTATTTGGACTCCATATCTGGAGCACTCAGTAGCCTCATGTGGAGACAGCTGCTTTGTCAGACCGTATAGACTTAGGGACTTGAAAGCTCTTTTAAGGATTTTGGATTTTACTCTGAGATAGAAAGCTACTGGAGGAGTTTTAGGACAAAAGAGAGGTATGCTTTGACTCACACATTTTAATGAGATCATTCTGACTACTGTGTTTAAAGACTGAAAATGGAAAAGGATCAGATGTGAAGACTATTACAATCTCCTGCACAACATAGGAGAGTAGCTCACATGTTGGTCATGGAGGCTGTTAGGAATGGTTGAGTTCTAGATAGATTTTTGAAAGTAGAGCTGACAGAATTTGCTGGCAGATTGGTTGTCAGATATGAAAGAAAACAGTCAAACAGACAAACTGTGCCAGATGTATATAGTTTTGAAAGTGTCTTTGATAATTGCAAAGTGCAATGTTGGTCAAGAATCATTGGTCTGGTGGCAACTCCTGTTTATCTTGATGTAATCCCCACCGCTTTGCTTTCCTGATGAATCTCTAAGTCTGGAAAGTTATTTATTTTGGATAGGGAAGCAACAGGATTTGAAGCAGGAAAAGTAGGTTAGGACTTCAAAGTACCTTAGATGTTAGGCATTGATGAGATAGGTTAGAAGCAGTGAGTGTCTGCAAGCAGAGAAATTTTATGATTAAACTATGATTCAGAAAATGCCAGTGAAGAGAAGGAGAAAGACTGCTGTGAAGTCTGTTCTAAGGGCCTATGTAAAAGGTTCCAGAGGTTTGGGCTAGAGAGTTTTATAAGTACTGTCATTTCTGCTTATTGATCAGGATTCTGTTTCTATGGGTATTATCACTGTCTGAAATTCATGGAGCTATACAGTTATCATATGTCATATACGTGTATTCATTAAAAAGCAAAATAAAAAGAAATTGGCCACCTTCTGAAATGTATCAACATTCATCAGGATCATATTATAAAACTTGAGGCTAATTTTTAATTTACAGTGAGAAATACAACTATTACTTACACTCAACAATTGCCTCAACTGAATCTTTTGGTGAAAATGCCATAGGAAGCCAAAATATAATCCGAAGGTGGCCAGCCGAAAGTGGAAACAGAACAAAGAGAGCTATTAAAATGAACTGATGACTGGGGTTACTGAGCCTTGATAATGTAATTCACCCATCCTCACCACAGAGACACCACAGAGCTTCAGAGCCTCATGCTGTTTTCTCTGGAGTTGGCTGAAAATTCTCTTGTCTCATTGCTTTTTGCCTTCCACTGTTGAGCCACTTACCAAGACTGATACACCTTTTGTTATTGTCTTCTTGAAATGTCCTAATGTCTTAATAAGATCTTGGAAATAAAATTGTTTTAAGATTCCTTTTTTGGTCCTATTCTAGAATATCCATATTATAACTAAAAACAACTTCTAAGCTTTTTGAGGAAGGCCACATTGCTATTCTCAAGTAAAACCCAGAGTATCTTGGTGAGTTGCTAGACACAGCACTTGGAGGATGTTGAAAAGTCGAAGATGAGCTGGAAGATCTATGCCTTGGAAGAATATTATGTTCTTCCATTAACCGAGACAAATGTAGCCGGGGGAGGAACAGGATTAGGGAGGGTGGTGATAGGTGGACCTAGAATATGTTAAGTGTGAGGTGATCCAGCCAATTGAGTTCACTCTGTACCTCCAAAGCATGAGAAAAGAAGACACTCTGAGGTCATCATTTTGCTCTGAGGGAGAATAAAATTGTGAGAATCACTGAAAGCACTATAGGAAAGAGGAGGAGGAAAGAAGAAGCTTGGATCAAGAAGGACCTTGTCAAGTATGACTATTTATAGGAGGAAGGAAAAAGAAGAAGGTCAGAAGATGGGGAGAAGATAAAATATCCCAAGATCTAGAAAGAGAGTCGAGGGAAAATTTCAGGAGACTGTGTAACCAGCATTATAAAAGTAATGCCATATTATACAGAATGTTGAGTCTGAGAGATGGAAAGTTAATTTTTCTAATTTAGAGTTTCAGAGGAATCTATTTAATAAATGAATGATCTGCAAAAGTCACATACCATACCTCACTCCAAACTTGATGGGAGTATCAGGAGTCAGATGTTAATAAAAAATATAATACTTCGTCCCATTGTTTTGACTTATATCGAGTCATGATATTATTATATGATTTATTCTGAAATAATATTACAAGTGATCTTGAAAGTTACAACACAGGAAGATATCCCAGTTGAGAGATATAAAGATAATACCCATTGTATAAGTTCATTGCATAGAAATACCTACATAAATATTTTTGGTTTTTGTCTTCAACTTAAAATGGGGGAAAAGTGTATTCATAGGTATGAGGGAAAGAAATCGTGAAAGAAAAGTGCAAAATAGTTAGAAAACAGTCAAACCAAGTAGGCTAAGGAGGAAGTGTGGAGTAATGGAATGAGTGTACAAGCCAAGAAAGCTTGCAGTAGAGGAACAACATGTCTTCATCCTAGATATTGGAAAGAAAAATGAGTGAAGAGACTTAAAAATCGAAGAAGAGAAAACTTTAAGGAACCACTTCCAGATGTTGAAAAGTCGAAGATGAGCTGGAAGGTCTATGCCTTGGAAGAATATTATGTTCTTCCAGATGGTCTTAAGGTTTTCAGTGACATAATACGTAATGTCCACTATTAAGGCCTTTGGTTGACAAAGTAGTTTAGGACCTTGAGACAATCTGGAAAGATCCAAAACAGCCTCGAAAGAGACTATATAGGTGTATACAGGGATTGCTGAGGTGTTTTTAAAGAGTCCATAGAGTCCATAGAGTGCATAAATGTATAGTGGAGTCTTTTTTATTTTTATAGACCTTTTTTTTTTTTTTAAGAAGAGTTTTAGCCTTACAGCAAAATTCAGTGGAAGATACAGAGATTGCTCATATACAGCTTGCCCACAGAGGAGTATCTTAACATGTTTAAATAAGTGTATTCGAGAGTCCTTCAACTAGATAATAGTTTACAAATAAAAGGAAATAAGGAATATAAAAGGCACATAACATATTTTCTAAGTTGAATTTCTTAGAAAATTCAGGGTTCAAGTCTTGAAAGTGGTAGGGTTTGGTTTGGTTTTGCTTTGTTTGCGTGTTTGCTTGAGAAGAGGTAAAAGATATTAGTGGGTTGCCGAAATGAGATACTGAAAAAGTTCAGTGGAATTTGAGAGATTAAGTAACTGAGAGGCCAGGACTTCAGAAAAGTTATTGATAGAGATTTTTTTTTTTCAGGTCATCAAAAATAACCACACAGAAGATGAATATATCTGCAAGCTATGAGCTTCAAGGAAGTCAAGGTATTGTTGGGGGATAAGTATTGAAAACAGAAACAAAGATTAGAGAAGGTTGTGGAGCAAGAATTCAAAGAGTGAGGAGAGGTAACAAAAGACAGCTTTTAGGGAGTAAAGAAGAATACCACTTCCTTCTTGCATCCAGGATTCTGGAGGTCACATCTCTACCCTGCTGAGAAAAGACTCAGAGAAAAACGTGTCAACTGGTTTGTTATATTTTAATAAACACTATAATGGCTGGAGTTGCATTTAGAGAATTTCTGTTGCCATCTCATTAGATAGTTTTCTGAACTATTTCTTCATAGGTTTCAAAGGTGAGTTTTAATACATTTTTACATTCCCCATTCAACTCAGACAGAAAAGCCATATGTTGATAAACTTACTGACACTCAATCTGCTTATCATTGTTTCCCTTCAAACCCCAAATTGCATATAAAGAGAAAAACTAATCAACTGAAGCAGAAACACAGTATCAATTAGGCTGGTGCCTGGGAACTGAAAAAAGAGCAAACAAAATTAATTCCAATCAGTTTGGTAATAAAAAATCAAAAGTGTGTAATAACTCAAGATGACTATGCCAGAAAGTCGTTGTGATTTGGCAAAGAATTTTTACGTAAACGTTTATAATCCTTCAAAACAGCATTTGTATATGTATCTTATTATCATTTTAGAATTATGTTTAGAATCACTGTTAAGATAGTTAAGACTATATAAAACAGGAAATTGAAATTTTCAAACATACAGCCCCTGTCTGTTTTGTGGCTGCAATCACATGTTGCAGATATTTCAGAACCTAAAAAATTGACAATAAAAACGGCAAGCATTTATTGATCATTTATTTTGTACTTACGTATTTTACATTCATTAAAAAGAATCATTGTTGTAGTCAAAGCGTGATGGACTTCATTATACTGAAGGACCTGCAAGTTCTTAAGAGAATTCCAGTAATAAAAGTTTCTCCAAATTACCTTCAAAAGCGCCGTATGGGAAAACAGTAGGATTAAATGCTCGGCAGGCCAAGAGAGGACCAACCCTTGATAAGCTCAAAGGAGCCAGTCAAATAAGATTCAGAGGCATTACTTACCACCTGATAAATGGCAGAGCACAGATTCTCTAGGGAAAACAGGGAGATAATGACCATGCCCCCTTCTGGCTGGTCTCCAATCCTGCAGCAGGGCCAAGCGACGCTATGGAGAATTGAACGAGATTGGAAATGTTAATGATCACCTAGGACTGAATGTATTAGTTACTGGATTGATACTTTTCACTAGAATTTATTATTTGAGTGTCCAGAAAATGTACTATCAATTTTCTTTAATTGAATCCAATGAATATAGTGGTTCCAACTAAGTGGGCTTACCGAGGCATTAAATAAAGAATGCAGCACTTTTCTGATTTTAACCTATGTGTTTTCATTCAGCCTGACCCTTATATCTACATGACAGCTCCAGTTACTTAGCATAGGAATTGCGGCCTATAAAAAGTGGGGCTTGCTTGCCTCCCTTGCTTCATGCATTCCCCCAACTATTCTGCTCTCCTATATTTTTAGATGTAGGCTCAATCCCTAGGTGTCAGACGATTTTATAAGTCTATGTTCAAGATGGTTGTTCTAATGAAAATTTCCATAACTCATTGCTGAAATATAATTTCAAAAAAAAATTGCATGGCTGTCATGCAAATATAAAATGAACCTGAGAGGGGCACCTGGATGGCTCAGTCGGTTAAGCGTCCGACTTCGGCTCAGGTTATGATCTTGCAGTTGGTGGGTTTGAGCCTGGCATCGGGCTCTGCTGACAGCTCGGAGCCTGAAACCTGCTCAGATTCTGCATCTCTCCCTCTTTCTCTGCCCTTCCCCCACTTGTGCTCTCGCTCTCTCAAAAATAATAAATAAATATTAAAAACATAAAGTAAAATAAAGATAAAATGAGCCTGAGGAAGTGACAAAAAATTATTAATATAATTAAAATATATTACATAATTTCAATATGTACATATATATACAATGAGACCTGGGCCTACACACACACACACACACACACGTACGCAGTATTTGGTTAGGAAGCTGCAATAAGTTTGCATATATTCAAGTCTAGTTAATATCCCATATCCCATAAGGTGATAAAATGCACTGTTTAGGGTTATCATTTGTGCTGGATAGAAATCAATTCTATCTTTCCTGGGGAAAAATCCATTTTAATTCTTGTGAATGAATCATTTGTATGACTCTTAGTTTTCTAAAAGTTAAGTCCTATCCCTTCAGAGTTGAAAACAGCCTGTTGAGTAGGCAGTCAACTGACGGTGCACGACTCTGACCCACTGAATACCATCACCTAACACTCCCCTGAAAGGACAACCAACAATCTCTTTTTCTTATTTCCATGTCTTGGACAATTTTTCTGATGCCATTACTTTCCTGGGAAACTCTCACTCATCTGTCAAGACTCAGGCCAGGTGCCATCTTCTCTGTGAAAACGTTTTGACTGCCTCCAGGAAAACTCTCGGTCCCAGTTTACCCTCTGTGATTCCTCCATCACTAACATCATACTTTAGATTAAGACGGTAGTTATTTTGTGCGTCTTCTCTCTCGCCTTAGTGACAAATAATATTCTTGGCATATAAAACCATAGTCAAGTTGCACTGTAATTAGAAATCCTGGTTTGAAGTCTAGCTTCGTCATTTAATAGCTGTATAACCTCAGGCCAGTTATCTAACCACTTTGAGTTTAATTGATCTCATCTTTTAAGTGAGAATAATGGCTAACACAAAGCTGGATTGTGAGGAGTAAATGAGGTAAAATATATAAAACATTTATTTTGATATAGTAGCAATAGTAATAAAGGTATCAAGAACATAGAAAATGATAGACAGAAGTGAAATTTAGATCTACGTGTTTAAACTCGAGCTTTGAGAACTCAGAATGTGTATTTTATGTGTGATTTGGTGTATTTCACTAGGCCATTCAGAAGATCCTTAAATTTGAGTCAAAAATGTCAGTTTCAAATCCTACCGAAAGCAGATGGTAAAAGGTAGAAATCCTTTACTTTCTATTAATCATAATAATTCACAAAGCAATCTAAACTTCTTTGAAAATTTAGCTCCAAGTGGATTTTCTACATGCTTTTTTTTTTTCTCCCTCTGTGTTCTTTTAATTTATAAACTGCACAAAATAAATGCCCTGTCATTGTATAATTTTCAGGGCCTCCAACCCAGATATTAACATTTTCAAAAGAAAAAAAACTCATAAAAATTTAATAGTTTTCCATAGGAAAACATATCTTAATTAGGGAGACATTTTAAATTTTAATGATTGCATAAAGAAACACAATTCTAGGCACGAGGAATGATGCAAAGAAGTTCGAGGCTCTTGGGCTCCTGTAGGTACTCGCACTCCTCCGAGGGTCCCATTAAAGAAAACGCAGCACTACTGGATCTAGAAAACCTGCTTCTATTCCTTGTCTTTCAAACTGTCAGCCTTCTCATTTTGGAGGGAAAACAAACAAAAAATCGACCGTGTTTTAAAGACAGACAGAATGGGAGCCTGAAATATGACGAGCCGCTTGAATTCTTCATGGAGTTTTATCTTCAACCCAGCAGAATAACCACCACCAAAGCAAGTGGGAAAATGCCATCACTATGTTCTTAAAAGGGGCGTACCACCTCCACATAACAGTTCAACTCCAAAAAGATTTTTTCTAAGTTGGATTTTTGCAAATTGAATCATCTTTTAAAAGCATTAGGAGGACTAATGATTTAAAGGAATCCATAGTTCCGTCTGTTTTTGTAATAAGGGCATTCAGTGGCTTTTTCATTTTTTCTATTTTATTAACTTATGTTTTCATAGAATAGAACCAGGAGTTGGCTGATCAGGTTATTTGTGCTGAATATTCTACATTCTCATAACAGATTTGGAAAGCCTGTATAAAACCATGAATTGTGTTATGATGAATAATAAATACCAACTAACACATTGAGTGCCAGCATACCGAGGGCTTTATATGGATTTTCTCATTTGATCTACAATGAAGTATATCTTTTTTTTCTTGATTTTATAGAAAAAGAAGCAGAATTAATTTGTCCAAATAAAATGATGTAACTTGGATCAGATATAGTCAGTGTGATGACAAAGCTAGGTTCTTTGGCCCTCCTATGCAAAGTACATAGCAGAGTCCAAAGTTCTACCATCCAGGTTTCCCTATCTTAAAGAGCCTAATAAAGTAGTCACCACTTTAATCTGTGGGAAAAAAACAATTGCTCATTAAATATCCAGATAAAGTTCCTAATTTCCAGTCGCCCAGTATGAACAAGCTTAAGAAAAAAAAATTATTTCTCTTATAATCTTAAGAGGAATTTTAAATGCCTTCATTCACAGTGTGCAGGGAGTAAGGATTATTTTTAGTTTTTCATGAAAGGACTTGGGTTCCTTTGACTCCGAATTTGTGTCAATGGAAAATGCATTTAGAAAATTGTTAGATCTATTAAATTCACCTACAACCTGCGGGGCTAATTTTGAGGTATAATGAAGTTTCAGAGAGTAAATAATGAGAAGAATGCGTGCTTTCTCAAATAAAACTAACAAGGCTCATAAAGAGGTCAGCCTGGCAGAGTTGTGGGATGTCTCCGGAAGACGGCCATGGTTTCTAGCTCATTCATCTTTCTCATCAGAAATACTGCATAATTATACATTAGCTATCCAAAGGAATAAATTAGAAATCCTAAGGGGAAAAAACTTTCTTTAAAAATAATGACTAATTAACATGATAATAATCTCAGTATTTCAATTAATAATCAAGAGATTTTGTTGAAACCCAAAGGGGTTGCAAGCATGAGGTCAAATACTAGAAGTGGTGTGGGTGGGTACATAGCTTTCAGCAATCGTATCCTAATCCCAGATATTTAATTTCTCCTTTTACTAAACCTCTGTGAAATTATAAGCAGGAGGCATATGACTGTCAGCATTGATTTGACAATAGGATTATAATCTAACAGAAGACAAAACAGTGAGAAATTGTCCAGAGATGGGTTGTAGTTACTGGAGGCATGACTTTGTTGTCTTGGAAGATCAGTGAAACTTAACCTTCCAGAATCCAAGTTTAAGTTGTTTTTTTTAAAGGTTAAAGGTGAAAAGACTCACTCTAGTGTCCTAAGGCTATAGGCTAAAGGCTATAGCCTACATTTTTAAACTGTGGAAAAAAAATAAAAGTAAAAGAAAAAGAAAAATGGAGGTAATAAGAGGACCCATTAACAAATAGAAAAATTAATAAAATTATGAATTTTTAAGTTTGCTTGAACAAGTAATTAATAGCATTAGTATGTGACTGAGTCTGTCATATGTGATGATCAAATCATTTTAAACTTTGGAGGACTAACATATTGAAATAGGAGCTAATCTAGCTGTTTTAATTGTCTTGCCAATTGCCCAATTATTTAAACTGGATAATTTATAAATCAGATTTAGAATTAAACCTTTCTTTCAGGATTGAAACATAGATCTAAGACTCGCGGCTTAAAACAAGCGGTTCTGTTTGGCTGATCTTGTCCGTGTGGAGTCTTCAAACCACAAACTGCTTTTGTTGTTTAATTATTCTCCAGGTAAAAGGACTGTGGGTGTGTGGCTCTGTGAGAAGCCGTTCTACTTCTCATTTCTCTAAGAGATGAAACTTAAACAGCTCCACGGCCTTTTTGTCGTCTTCATTTACTCATTGACAATAAGTACATTCTCTGTCTTGTTGCTAAATGTAATTCTCAAGCCTTAGAAATGCTTTTTTTTTTTTTTTCATGCCACGAAAGGCCAGGTCACTTAGAAACCAATCATTAAGAGCAGAATAGATGTTGCCCCCAGCCCACCAAGATTGATGAATCACTGCAAAGATGGTTTCACTGTAATCCATTATCTCCAGCCCAGCCCAAAACATAACAAAAGTAAAAAGGAAAAACGAATGTCCTTTTCATGGATAAAATATCACTAGCTGCATCATCTTTTTTTTTTTTTCTACATTACACATTCCAGAAAGAAAAATGAAATTGGAGTGGCCTTCTCTTCCAAAGCAATGCTAATGTATCTACAATCAAGAAAGAAAAAAAAAAAGACACAAAAATTTTTCATTATAATTACAACCAAT
This sequence comes from Paguma larvata, assembly GCA_030068075.1. NCBI lineage: Eukaryota > Metazoa > Chordata > Mammalia > Carnivora > Viverridae > Paguma > Paguma larvata. The sequence goes on from CM057833.1 coordinate 87,257,925, forward strand.
ACATGTCGGGATTCTCAAGTTGGAATGTGCATTGTGGAATCATAAAATAAAAAACTATTTCCTTTCATCATCACCATCAAAGTACACACAGCTAAGAAACTTGCCATTAGGTACAAGTTTAGCAGTGAGACTGATTTTACTGTTTACATGAGCAAGGGCCCTTGTGTGGTCGAAAGCATGTTGGGAGACACCTCAGTCTCTGAAGGTCAGACATTGAGAATGCAAAGTAATGGTGAGGAAAAAGATAAAAGCTTGCCTGTGGCAAAAACATTTCAGAAGAAAAGAAACATCTGGTGGTGACTTTCATATTTATGGGACTAGAATCCATCCCAACATGCCTTGTGAAAACTCATAGATCCATGCAGTTATTAAAATGAAGAATGTCTTCAAATCTTTACTGGAATATATTCTCTACATAACACAAAAGGATTGTCAGCTGATTTTTACATAACTTAGAAATATATGTTATTGATCAGAAACAGCAACAAAAATGCAGCGGTGTGTTGGTATCTGATTGCTTCTGTAACAAATCACCACAAATTTAGTGCCACAAAACAATACAAATGTATTCAATGACAGTTCTGGAGGTCCAGAGTCTAAAATCAGTGTGTCATTTGGGCTGCGTTCCTTCTGGAATCTTCGGAGGGAATTCTATTTCCTTTCCTTTTGCAGCTTTTAGAGACTGCTTGCATTGTTCGGCCAGTTGTCCTTTCTTTACAAAACGCCAACATCGTTTCTTCTACTAGCTCATCTTCTACCCCTCATTCACCCTCTTGTCTCTTACAAAACCATTATCATTAGATATGTCTCCTCCTCTACTCCCAGATTACCCCAAATAATCTCAAAATTCCTGATTTCATCACATCTACAAAGTCTCTTTTGACATATAAGGTAACATATCCACAGGTTACAAGAATTGGAAAATAGTCGCCTGGTGGAAGTGTGGAGTAACATTCAGCCTACTGCAGGGTGTCCTCTGGCCTCCGAATATTCAGTCCAACCCGAACGCAGAATACGTTTGCCCCATCCCAAGTTCCCCCAAAGTGTCAAACGATTACGGCATTGACTCAACCTCCAAATCTCATTCAGTCTCACCTGTTCAAAAAATCCCAAATCTCACCATTTAATTTATCTAAACTTGGTATGAATGAGAGTCTGAGTTTAATACATCCTGGGTAAAAATCTCTCTCCATCTGTGGATCTGTAAAAGTTAAAAACAAATCATCTGGTCCCAAGCCACACTGGTGACAGGCGCAGGTTAAGAGTTTCAGGCAATCTCGCTCAGAAAGAGAGAAAATGAAAGGAAGGAGGAGTCCTCAGCCCGAACAATTCCACAGTCCACCTGGGCAAGCCCTATTAGGTTTCGAGGTCTGAGAATGGTCTTCTCTGGCCTGGCACTCCGCCTTCTGAGCTCTGGGTTCTACCTTCTGGGCTCATAGCGCGACCTCTAGGCCTGTAGCTCCCTCTGAACCATCCCACTTTTTTCATGAAGGGTAGCACATGCTTGCAACAGAGTCATCCTGTTAGCCAATTTTCTTCCTGTAGAATCTTGGAAGTCTGAACACCTCCTTTCATCCTCTCTCTGTCCTTTTTGGTCCAAGCGTATAGTATTTCTACAGGTATAACATTCTGAACAAACTGGGGGTCTTCCGTGTATGTCTCAGGGATTCACTCCATTAGATAAGAGACTCCTCCACAGATCTTTCCTGGATAATCCTATCTCAATTTCCTGCTTCTGCAGAGATGGCCGAGGGGGTCCAAGAGTGATGTGCCTCATCTATTCAAGAGCTCTCTGTGTGGCTGGATACTTTGACTTTTTGATCCATTGGAGACACTGTCAAGAGATTATCCAGCTATACCCTTGACTTTATCTCGGGTGTATGATTTCCTTCCAATGATTCTCCTAATCTTAGCATCTTTTACAATCTGGATTGGCTGAGAATTTCTCAAGTCAAGCTCTGGTTTCTTTTTTGGGTAAGAGTTCTCCCAATTTATCTACTTCCTCTTACATTTTACTATGAGCAGCAAGAAGAAACCAAGCTGCACCTTCAATATTTGCTTGGAAATCATCTCAGCTAAATATTCAAGTTCATCTCTTATATATTTTGCTTCTAACACAAGTGTAGGACACAATTCTGCTAAGCTTTCTGCCAGTGGGTAATAAGAATCCCCTTCTGGTGTTCGTTTCCTTCTGAACCCTCGTCAGGAGAAACTTTAACATTCATATATCCATAAACATTCTGTTTTTAATTATTTTGGTATTCCCTAAGATGATACAGGCTTTCTGTGTTCCTCACTTCCTTCTGAGCCCTCACTAGCAACGTCTTCAACATTCACGCTTCTACCAATAGTCTGTTTAAGGCCTTTTTATCACTTAATCTGGGACTTTTTTTTTTTTTTATCATTCTCTCAAACTCCTCCAGCCTCTGCTCATACAATTCCAAAACCACTTGCACTTTTTTAGGTGTTTGTTAAGCAGAAGTCTACTTTTAGGTACCAAAACTTGCCTTAGTCCCTATGGCTGCTGTAACAAATTGTTACAGAATAAGTGACTTAAAACAACTCTTATAGTTTTGGAGTTCAAAAGTCCTATATCAAGCTGCTGGCAGGGCTGTGCCTTTCTGGAGGCTTTCAGGGAGAATTTGTTTCCTGGCCTTTCCCAACTCATAGTCTGCCTGCATTCCCTAGCTTGTGACCACTTACCAGCCTCACTACTATAGTTACATCCACATGGCCTGACTCAAGGACCACTGTGATTATATTTAGGACCCACCCAGATACTCTAAAATAACCAATCTCTGAATCTCAAGATCCTTAATCACAACTTCAAAGACACTTTTGCTATATAAGGCAACATATTCACAGATTTTGGCGATTAGGACATAGATATTCTGGAGTTGGGGTGGGGGGCATTATTCAGCCTGCCATAAATAGCCAACGATGACTTCTAAGTGGTAAAATTACTAATGATTTATGTTCGTTCATTCATTCATTTCATTCCTTCATCAGTTATTCATGCATCACCATTAGTTCTTTCGACGTGAAAAATTCCATGCTTGGTCCTAGAGATACAGAGAGAAAAACACAAATTCCACCCTAAGGAAGTTAGTGTCCTATGTGGAGAAACACAAGAAAAGAAAACATTGAAACTTACTGGATGAATAAGAAAACTTTAACTCAGACTGAGGGAAAGGGATAGATCAAAGAAGGACTGACATGTGAGGAAAACTTGAAATCAGTCAGCCAAATGATGGGGCATAAGGTGAGTCCAGGCAGAGGCAACGGCCTGTGAGAAGGATGTCCTTTTCTTATTTGCAGCTACATCTTTTAATATTTCAGGGAAAACCATTGAGATAAATGTTAAGTAACCATTTCTTTTTCCTCTGTTGATCTGTACTTTTCAGCCTTTAATAAAAACAGGTGACAGTTTCTATCACTACCCATTGTTCGCTGGTCGTGGCTGGACATGAGAGCAAGCAAACCTTTTATGGCTAATAATTACTCAGGTTTTCTCTCTCATATATTGAGACTAAGAAAAACACAGAATGAGGTTAGTTAATGGCAGGCACTGGAGCTACGGTACTATGATATAGAGCAGTGGTGTAAAAGAACCATCCATAGAACTATTGGAAATATAAATTTAGAAAGCAGGCATAGTTTTTATCTTGAGTTCCCACATAAAAATGAGCAAAGTAACTGGAGAGTAAAATCAACACCACACAGATAGCATTTACAACAAAAAACTATGCGACGCGGTGGTAAAAAATTGCCAACTGCCTTCGGAACTGCATGAGCTGGCATGGAGTCCAATAGAAGGAATGTGATATTTGACAGACTTAAAAACAAGAGGACACCAAATAGCCAACAGTTACTCACCGGAACTTGCAGGGGGCGCATTTGAGAACAATGGCCAAAGCTGAGGGCTTTTTCCCCTCCACAGGAGGTGAGTAAACTCCAGGAGGGCACAGCAAGATCGTCTGAGGGACTGAAGCAGTCTGTCCCCTATGAACTCTCAAACTGACCCACTAGGGCAGACTTCTGGACTAGGGATCCACACTGAGGAATAACTATTAATGGTGGGATCAAAATTGACCAGGGCAGACCTGAAGCAATGGAAGAAAATAATCCAATGGGGAAAGCTGACAGAGTCATAAAACCCTATAAAGCAAGCTAATATATATATTTTATACATATATATAATATATAATATATATATATATATATTTTAAACATTAACCATACACACACACACACACACACACACACACACACACCCATGCATGTAGAAGAGAAAATTGTAAGGTTAGACAAGCTATTTCAACCAACACCCTTTCTGAAAGTACAGGAAAAATAACTTCAATCAAAAACAAATTAGTAAAATGTAAGTATCAGACTTAAATTCCATCCAGACATCCGCAGTTTACAATAGAATTACATGGGGAGTTTGTTAAAAATACGGATGCCTGGTTCCTCTGGCAGGAGGTCTTGGCTCTCAGTTACTCATTATAATGACCACCTCCCCTCAAGATCCACACCATTTACTTTGCAATGCAAATAGGCAAGTATCCCCATCTTATTATCAACAATAAACTTCAAATGACACTCTTTATATCTATATTTTACTAGTTAATTCTCAGTAGATAGTATTTCTTCTACTTTTTTTTATAAGTTCATTGCATCCTACTACCTTTACACAGACTATATTTATCCTCTTAAAAAAATGGTTTATACCTCCAAATATATCTTGGTCTATTTTAATGAGAAAATGTGAACAAAAAAGTTACCAAGGTTAAATCTAGTCTAGATTAGGCAGTGATAAAATGTATTTTTAAACAAACTCAAAGGGGTTAATGGTGAGCTTAATATATGTGTGGTAGAGGACACAGAGTGAAAAATATTATTTACGTAACAGATACAAGAAAACAAATCAAAAAGCTGATGAACCTGGTATACTTTGACTATAAAAACATAATAAAACACAAATAGAGTAAAAATATTTTCACTATATGGGGCTTCAAAATGTCTGTGACAGATGGCCTCTCCAACTTAATTCCTAGGTGATGACTAAAAGTGTATATGTCATCACTTGAAAAATATTTTATTAAATTTTAGAGCCTGTATTTTTGGATTATAGTTCAACATAGTTTAGGTAGATTGGCATGAATTGTATATAAAACCACCGATTTCAAGATATGAAAACAAAGCACTGGGGAAACGGCAGGTTAATATGTAACCAAACAAAAAAATTCATCTGTGATAGTTTCAAATACATTTGTTATCAAGGAAATACTCAGGGTAGATGTTAAAACCAAACGATGATATGAAATGTTGCTTCCAAACCTTAAATTATGCACTGCGTTGATGAAACTGAGCATAACAAATGTTCGGAAAAGTATTCAAGAACTTGATGCATAAAATGAATTTCATACTGTTGTATTTTCTATATTATTGTATTCATTTTCATGAATATGCCTGGAATTTTTTCAATTGCTATAAACAAAGGAAAGCTTTGTTCACAGCTTTCAGAAGACTCTGCTTTATCTCATGTTAGGTTTCTCTGCTACATTCAAAATAAATTTATAAGTAAATATGATAATATAAAATGTATGCAAACTCGGTAGTATGAATCTTACGCTGGCAATTTCCGTTCATAGCAATGATGAACATCATGAGTCTTCTCTGAAGACCTTATCTACTAGATTAGTAACTTTAAATATACTAAGCATTATATCACAATAAGGACCTTAAGCTCATGTTATACATTTCACCTATTGTGCCACTAAAATCCATTGATTTAAAGCCCCAATATATAATCTGGAAATCTACAGAAGAATTACCGCCAACACGGTTCAATTTTATCACATCTCTACTTCACATAGAGGTGCAAAGGCAATTAGCCAGGCACTTTGATCAATATTTACAGGCAAACTTGTTCAGTTTGGCTATTATTCTGAAAACAGATGTTGAAAATTTGCTTGTTTTCATCTTTGTCTGTACTTTCCTGTGATTATAAATGGAATGTTTTGCTTATTTCATCTGTTTTGACTTTCAATTGTGTGAACTCAAAGTAGAAAGCTGTGAGTTTAGTTTAATATTTCCTGAAGTTAGAATGACCTACAACTAGACTAAAAGGGTATTTTATTTTTCTCCAATCTGAGAAACATTGATACAGTCTCTATATTTGAAAAAAAAATAGATTATAAAATATATATATAGATCTTCGCCACTTATTTTAACCTTTAGCTTATAAAGATTTCACCCCACACCCATATTTAAGACGAATCTTTATTTATCAAGATTTCATTCCTTAAATATCTTTCCTCCACAAATCGAATTAACACTAGGATTTATCAGAAGGTCTAAATGAATCGTATCCCTTACAGATGAACTGAACTAAATCCATTGTGTCTGGAATCTGTCCATCATAACTTTTGAACCTGGTACACATGCCTTCCTGTTATCTACGGCTGTACGACCTTTGTTGAGAGCTCAGAACAGAGACCGTAAATGTGGCTAGTACACGATCGCATTCACTGTAAACCTTCAAAAGAAAATTTATTTATTTTATGATACACTTATTTGGATAATTACATATTGATAATTAACATTCGTATATACAATATGGCATTGTATATATTTAAGTACCAATACATAGTAGGCTAGTAGAAAGAAGTTGAAACAAAGCCCTCTCTTTTGAACTCTCAAAGTCATATCTGATAAGAGAAGTCAGAAAAAGACAGATACCATATGTTTCCATGCATAAGTGGATTTTGAGAGACTTAGCAAAACCCATGGCGGCGGGGAAGAGGGGAAAAGAAAAAAAAGACACAGAGAGGGAGGGAGACAAAAACGTAAGAGACTCTCAAAGACTAAGAACAAACTGAGGGTGAGGGGGTGAGAGAGGGGGGAGAGCGGGTGACAGGCATTAAAGAGGGCACTTGTTGGGATGAGCACTGGGTGTTATATGGAAAGCGATTTGAAAATAAATTATTTAAATAAAAAAATAAATAAAAGATCTAAGAGATAAAAAAATTAAAAAATAAAAACAAACAAACAAAAAAAGATAAGAGAAGGCAAATCTGGTTTATTCAATCAGGTTTCTTACCAAAAAAAAAAAAAAAGAAAAGAAATGAAAAATCTGGCAAAGATGAGCTTGGCTCATCATAGAAAGAAGATTTTCTGGAGGCTGCTGCTAAGCTCGAATTCTTTTGAAAAAATCAATTTCAAGACATGATAGTGCAAAGGGTAAGTTTTTCATTTAAGGACTAATTATGGAACATTCATAGAATACTTGAGCTTAGTATTTAATTTTCAATTTTTTTTAAAGAACAGGAATTATGTTCATAAATTTTACCTTGCCTAAATATACCAGTATATCCATGAAGAGCACCGGAATTAGGACAATTTGATATTCTCAATGATTCTCTGTTGAAACCTGCACACTGGGCCAGAAGGTGAGGACCCTCGAATGCCAGGCTCCTGTAGTTCTGTGTCCCTGTGCACAGGGATTCTCCTCTTCGAGTCCAGGGATCTGAGTCCTGGGATCCCCCCAGATTAAGTCCTCAAAATTTCTTTTCTCAACAACTAATTAAGAAAAACAGTACTAAGCGGAGACTTCTTTTCTTTTGTTATATCTGGTAAGATGGAGTATTCCTGGATCCCCCATGAGATGCATCGTGTGTTGTCATTCCCTCACATGTGATCCTTATTAAAGATCTCTATGAGCGTCAATCAGATTTTCATAATCACTGTTATCTGATGTCTCAACTCTGTCTCCAGCTACTCTTGGGGGAGGAAGAAGGTCTTCTCTACTTCCAGGATACTTCAGTTAAGAGTGGAAGCAGAGTTCGAAAAGCCCAGGATTTGAGGTCCAGGCATAAAGATACTACTTTTTATGCCAGAAAGGCTCAAAGTACTTTCTTGATTATATGCGTACAATCAAAAAGAAGAGAGAGGAGCATCAGAGTCATCTGTATCTCCCAGGGTGCTTCTACTTTCAGCTACACACCCGGTTAAGGTGTCTGAGGTAAACACTGGTTCCAAATTTTCAGATTAACATCATCACCTGCTATAATCCTCTTCGGTTCTTTATATTTTCCCTCTGAGTAATTTATCTTCTCAATATGCTCACTTCTGCCTGACGAGATTGAACTACTGGCTCACTCTTCCACGCCTGCACACAGTGGCTTGTGTAAAGTGTGTTAGAAACCTGTAAATCACCCTGATGTCTTTCGTTATTCCATCCTTGTCAAAATAATCAGTACCATGTTCTTTAATAACTTTGACATAACTGTGGGAAGTATGTATGACTGCAGGCACTTGGCACTCTTGTTGGCTAGTATTGCCTAGATTGGGAATATCGAATGATTTCCTTTAAGTTTCTTCAATTTGCTCTAAAGAACATGCATTTATTCTAAGGCACGACTGGGATTGTTGGTTATAGAGATGAAGCTGAAGAGAAAGAAGATGAGATTCAGCACACAGAGGATGCGGATGAGCTGCTTATGGATAACCTCTTCTCTGCATGTTTCTACCGTATATTTCACTGGAATCTGTACCGCCAATAACTTTCTTTCTCCAGTCTTTAAGGATCTCATCCAAACTGTTCATTAACTTTGCTTGGGCAGTCATAAAAACTCAACAGGATTGAACAAGCCTGATGAGGATGGATCTCAGTGCTGCTGCTTTGTGAATCTCCAGTGCTACAGGTTTCATGCTGTCTTACCTCTTCCAGCAAAAATTCTTCCTTGAATCCTTTACAAATAGCAGTCCCCAAATATAGTGGTGCATAAGCTGGCACCTTCATGGAGAGGGTCAGTATGGTCCTGTCAGGAAAGGGCAGAGGGAGGCAAGTGAGGCTCTGGTTGGCCCATGTTTGTGCTCGGGCTCTCGACTCAGATGAAGGCAGACCCAGGTCCACACTGATCCACGTACAACAGTGTGGGGCCTGAGTCCCCCCCAAGGATGTTTAAATAGAGATTTCCTCAAAAATCCCTATTTAGGGGGACCTGGGTGGCTCAGTGGGTTAGATGTCAGACTCTTGATTTCAGCTCAGGTCCTGATCACATGGTTTGTGGAACTGAGCCCTGCATCAGGCTCTGCACTGACAGCATGGAACATGCTTGGGATTGTCTCTCTCCTTCTCTCTCTGTCTCTCACCCTCTCAAGTGCTCTCTCTCTCTCTCTCAAAATAAATAAATAAACTTAAAAAAATGTATTTACCTATATTTTATATATTTATCCATTCGAGTTTCTTCATCTTTTTATAGAGGTTTTAAATAGCTTAAACATATTCTAATTGTTCTTTAAATGTCATCCTCTGTAATTCTATTTTACGCTCTTATTTTATTACTTATTTCTTTATAATAGAATTGATCATTTTATAATGTATTAAAAGTTTTGAAATACAAGAATAGTCTTTTTTCATATGTCTTTGAAAAAAGAAAGTTGAACACTTTTATAGATTCTCTGTTACCTTCTGCACTTCCTGCATATCTTTTTCTTGAAGGTAGAGTCTATTAATTGTCACTTTTTATTTTTTGTGCCTTATTTCATTCTAACAGTTATACCAGTTAAGATTTTTTGACCCTGGCACTCCTTTAATTTTGGTGTCTGTATTCTCATTTATTTTTATTAGTCTTTTTCCTATTTTTATAATATTATTTAATTAAATCCAAATGTTTTGTTTAAAAAACAACAATCACATTAAATTAATAGTCCATTATTGGAACAGACTTTTACCTATGCTTTGAAATATCAGTATTCTTTAACTCTCGAATGTTCATCATTGATCCCTGAGTCTCCTTGAGATGTCTTGGGATATATGGAGATAACACCTACATGATATGTGTTTATACAAGACTCAAGAACGATCAATTTGGATAAAATAGGAGCATGTATTGAGGTAACTAGGTGACAGGAAAATTGAAAAAGGAAAAAGACATCGTCGCCGAGTTCGAAGTGTGGAATTTCACCCCTGAAGATGCTATAACACACCTGCCAGTGCTGTATTCAGGAATGGATATTTGCATAAATTATAATCAGTATTTGTTTGATAGGTTGTTTTATTGTATATTGGATTGAAAACTAAAGTTAAAAATAGTTAATGTCTTTTCATGGTAGTTTACATTTATACATTTTACTTGGCACATAGTAGGCCTTTTTAAATGTCTCTCAAGTATCAATCTTGGGAATTTTACTTTTGTTCTAAATTTATTTTTCTTTTAGATGTGGTATATTTGTGTGTGTATGTGTGTGTGTGTGTGTGTGCGCGTGTATACACGATGGAAAATTACTGAGCCATAAAAAGAATGAAGTCTTGCCATTTGCAATGATGTCGATGGAGCTAGAAGATATGCTAAGTGAAACAAGTCAGTCAGAGAAAGACAAATACCATCACTCATATGTGAAATTTAAGAAACAAAACAGATGAATGTAAGGGAAAGGGGAAAAACAAGAGAGGGAGGCAAACCATAAAAGACTCTTAACTATAGAGAACAAACTGAGGGTTGCTAGAGGGGAGGTGGGTAGAGGATGGGCTAAATGAGTGATGGGCAATAAGGAGGCACTTATTTGGATGAACACTGGTGTTATATGTAATGCTTAATCACTAAATTCTATCCCTGAAGCCATTACTACACTATATGTTAACTAACTAGAATTTTAATAAAAACTGGAAACAGAAGAAAAAAAGAATCCCCATAAGAAAAATAATTTAGTTTTCAATTTTACTACATCCTTGCTAATTTAGTCACCTCTCTTTGTTCTTTGTTCTCTGCTGGCTCCTTTACTCACATAGTATATTCTCCTTCTCCATCTTCTCTTGAGATTATTTACGTACACTTTTAAAATTATTCCAGTCTGACTTCTATTTCATTATCTTATTTTCTTCAGAGACAGTTCTACCATAGTATGTTAAATGTTTCCAATGCCGATTTCATATTTTATATCTTAGAAATCATTCTAGTCTTTTCTGGGTTCATTGTTAAGACCTGGGTTCAGTTTACTAAGCATTGGTATAGTTGTTTTTATACAAGTTTCTGGGAATTCACCTGAAAGTTTCTCTTTAGGAGTTCATATTACCTTTAGCATTTTTTTGTGATTTCTCCTTTTTCTTTGATGCTTCAGAATATTTTGTTTGTTTCTTCATTTTAAACTGAGAACAGGTTTTCTTTACATGAATACTCTCTACTAATTAGCTTGCTTACTTCTGGGGAACAGAACTTGAAACAGACTTAAAAGCCCCAATGTTTGGAATGGGGAAGACGACCTACTTAAGAAGTTTCTTTACTTGCTTTCAAAACTCAAATATTTGCACAACACATTCTTGTATTTTTGAAAAAATTAAAATGCAATTCTCGATTTCATGCTGGTAATTCTACATCCCAAGAAGAGGATTAATAAATGAATAGAAATGTACATATGTGTGTGCTCACTGGAAGCTATATGCTAAAATGTGCTTGACGGCACATTCTTTCTCATAGCTCAGATGAGTAAACAAAACAAGCAGGCAAAAACAAATTTTCAGCAATAGTAGAAGGAATAAATAAATTGTGGCATATCCATAAAATGGGATATTAAATAATAGTACTACGGAATGTACTGCTAATAACACATGTACTCACATATATAATATTGAGCAAAAGAATCCAGATGTGCAAAACTCAAACTTCCCTACGGTGATGAGAGAGATGGGGTGGTGTCACCTTGATGAGAACTATGACTGGGCAGGAACACAAAGGCCATCATTCAGGAACTGGTCATGTCCTACTCAGGGCTCTGGAAAAGGGTTACACGGATATGTTCACTTTGTGAAAAGTCATAGAGAACTATATTGCGATTTGTGCACTTTTTCGTTATACTCGACAGTCTGTTTTTAAAATGAGGGGGGTGCCAGGGAGCCACACTCCATCTGTATCTGCCACTAATTATCGGTAACTAATTATCTGCATCACCTGTATTGAATACATTAACCAATGATAACATATATCACAAACCATTAAACGAGAGTAAGGGTTGTGCCTTAAACAAGGACAGGTTGAGATAATTCCAGGGAGGAATCGGAAATGGCTTCATATTTGAGGGCTGAACAATTGTGCCTTGGGGAGTTAGGTGATTCATGAATATTTGCAAAATGTGAAAGATTTTGGGCTGAATCTTATCTCTGACAATAAACTGAGTTGCCACACTGGGAAAATAAAGTACGGTGTAAGCTTTTCTTATCGATTATACTAATTAACTTTGGGGGAAATTCTGGACATAAGCATAGGTTTGGGGGACTTTGATTCTTATGAAATAAAAATACATGGGGCTACATTTTGTTTATGTAGTCACGAGCGTGTTGGAAATATAGAAAATGACAAACATCACAAAAGTGACACATACTTGCAAATTGCATGTTCCATGGATTTCCAATTCAATGAACTACTAACTGATTTATCTTTGGATTTACGCTTTTTGATCAAAAAAAGTATAGTGATATTTTAGAAATGCAGATGTGAGAAAATATGAGAAGAAAAATTCTATGTACCCAAGTCTAAGGCGACCTCCCTACCATGGACTAAATCTATCCGCTCATCCCCCGAAGCAGCATCAGCCGTGGAGGGTCTCCTTTCACTTTCAGCAGCTGCATTACTCAAAGAACAAACAGAAAAACCCAGCAAGTCCACTAAATGTGGACTTCATCAATCAGCTGGCAAACACAACCATGTCTGAAACAAGTCAATGATTATTTCTATTGGGTCGGAAAGCAGAAAATCAAATCTAGAGCAGTTCTGGATTTCAAGGGTCGTGAGTTATCTGAGGCCGACATCACTTTCCACAAGTATGATTCCTCCCTGCAGAAGGTATTATCGGTTACCACGGGGTAGACAACTCTGTCCTCTTTAAAGGAATTTGGAAAATGATGTCACTTACAACAGATAAACTGTGAAATGTAAATGCGGGAGGGAGCAGATGTAGCAGCAAAAAAAAGCAAAGTACCCTTAAAAAAAGAACTTTAAAATTAATTCTTACCTCATGTAGCTGTGACAAATGAGAAGTCGTGGAAGGGAGATAAAGGAGACCAGCGGAGCGAGACGGTATATAGGGAGACCGTCACATCAGCAGACAGCCATGCCCCCTGTGCCATTCCCTCTCCCTCATTATACTTCCCAGCTTTGGCATCTCATGCAAGCGTACACGCGCCTCACATATCTCCACAGATTTTTCTCCACTCTCCAAAGAGACTTGGAGAACTCCCCAGAAGAGCGATGGTGGTGGCTGGGGGGGCACATCCTCTGGTCACTTGCTCACCGTGGGCAACCTAGTTAAATACATTTGCTTTATCGCAATCTCTCCAGGTGCAAGTAAACAAAAGCCAATGAGGAGTATATGAAAAAACGGGATGGATGAATGTGGGAAAGAGAGGTCACTACTTGAATAATTAGTGAAAAATGTCTCATTTTATTTATTTGCCTATTTAATTTCTAGATTTTCAAGTCAAAACTGTACCGGATCACTGGCATTCCATACACCAGAACAAACCTCTATTTGGTACCATCGGTCACCCAACTAAGTTCTGCAGAGAGGCCTGAAGGCTGTGGACTTTAGTTTGTAGTTCACAGTATAATTCTTACTGCCGCCTTTCCACCCATATGAAGCCAAGACTTTAGGGCAGAAACCCTCCAGGGAAGGAAACACAGTAATATGCTTTTGTTGTGATATGTTGTGTTGTGTTGTGTTGTGTTGTGTTGTGTTGGGCTGGTTCATTTCCAGGCTTCTGTACTCAGCTGGACAAAAATACACAAAAAAGAAAACCCACACATGCAGAGACAGAGAGAGGGAGAAAGGAGCCCCAGATTGATTTTGTTCTGGGTTTTGGGTGAAAGGAATCTATTGTATATCCACCCCCAATACCTAAGCAAGTGAAGGGAGCTAGCGCCCAGGGTACGTGGTACGTTAGGCAACGTGTCTAACCTTGTTGAACATGCGCTCGCTGTGTGACTTTAGGCAAGTCACTTCCACCCCCGCCTCAACTTTACGGCACCCTTTATATAGTGTGGTTGGTAATAATACCCCTTCCTGGGATTGTTTCAAGAATGTAATTAGATGATGCCTGTGAAAGCACTTTGTGAACTTAAAGTGCTCTGCAAATATAAGGGATAAAAGATTGGAAAGCTGCCTCTCCATGGCTCCCTCTCAAATATGCCCAGATATTAACATTTTAGTGGTGAAAAAGGGCTGCTAATATTTCTCATTGGCACTTTTCTACTGCAGAAGGAAGTAATCTAAGTAGAAAGAATATATTTTTCCTTGGGACTCAATAAAGCTATTTTCATTTTAATTGGAAAATTGTGGCGCATAAACATTTTTATTTTCCCTGAATTGACCCTTTTGGGGAAAAGAAATTAAAAGTTGTTCACCATTTGTCTAATGGAAAAATCTGAAAGACTCTCCTGGTCTTGCCATCACCTCTGTCTGTGTGACCTTGCAGAAGTGACTGTCCTTCCCATCAATCAGGTCCGTACAACAAATATTTATACAGCCTCCAATATATGCCAAGTTCAGGGCTAAGCTCAGCCTGAGGAACAAAGAAGAGAGCAAAAGGCATAGTCCTTCACACCCAAGAAGTTTACAATGTGGCAGTTGGTTTTATCTCCCAAATGGAAGTGGTAATCACCGCGCTACTCACCTATCAGGTTTGTTATAAGGATGAAAAGCTAACACGGCAGAGTGCTTGGCAAAATTGAAAGTGGTACATAAAGGCAAAGTGGTGTTATTACCAGACATAAAACCATCAGCAGCATATAGATGGTTAAAGAATACTTAACAGAGAACGATGGAAAAGGGATTAATATAATAGACAGCCTCTTCTCTATCTATACACACAGAGATCTACATATATTATTTCATCCATACGATGGACTGCTTAGGTGGATATTAATTGCTGCTTTTGACCAATGGGGAGATTGAGACTTTTAGCAGCAGAAACGACTTCGCTAACAAATCAGAGCCACTGAGAAGACTCTGCGGAAGACATTGATGCAAATTGTGCATTGGTTTGAAATCCACATATTTTCGCCACGGAAAGCAATTGCCAAAACTTAACAAAAGGCAGCTGTAGACATGGCTAAGAACATATTTTTTCAGCTTGTTTTAAAAATGGCATTTGAAGGAAAGGACAAATTGAACTAACTTAATTGATACTGCAACATAAAGATTCAAGAAACGAAGCATTATCTTTTCTCAATCCCCTCAACATAACTCGTGTATAGAACGATTTTTATTTAAAAGAAAAACTAATGCTGTTTCCTGAGTCCTTCAGTACTTGGAATGGACTGCTAAACTGCACATCTCAGCACTCACACGGTTAAAAGAGTCATTTAGGGAGGCCTTCATAAAATCAAAATTTCTGTAGTCCTTTCTGTATGGATTAGCATACCAAGCAAAATACAAAAGGTAGCTTAATGCCCAGATATATTAAAATCAAGAGCTTAACTTCTAATATCCCCTCTTCCAATCAGGTATGGATTTACAAAACATTTTACTACGGTTGTGATTTTTCCTAGCTAAGACTCACAACTAAATCCACCAGTCTGAAAGATTGTTGAGTTATATTGGTATGATTTTCAAAATTTATTTCCAACCTATATAGCAGAATGAGATAAACTCTAGGGGTATGCAAAAGCTGGAAACCACTTAGGAGCAGCTAACAGGAACACATATAAATCAAGCAGCCTGAAATTATAAATATGTAATGATGATTTAGGAAAAAAAAGTGTTAAATGATTGGATCTCTTGCTGACCTAAATGGCTATGAATTAACACTTCTCCCTCACAGCAGGAAGACAAATACTAATATTTATCTAGCATCTTCTAAATGCTAAACCCTGTGGTACATGCTTTTCATATGTATCTTACTTACTTCCCACAAAAATCCTATGAAGCAAGTAATGTTGTCTTTATGGTTTAGCCAGATGATTGAAGTTCCAGATGATAGAATTGAGATTTGGAATTCAAATAATGGCCCAAAAACACACAACTAATAAATAGAGCCAAGATTCATTTCCGAGTCTATCTATTCACACTTCAATGTCCTATGTCCCTCTCGCATGTTAAGTACCTTAGAAGATCACATCTCTTCTCTGTGTGTCATTTGCAAATATAAAAGGCTTAAAAGGCAATGAAGAGAATTCCCAATATAGGTTCATTCATTCATTTAACAAATAATTATTAAGTACCTACTCTCTGCCAAGACCAGTGATGGGCAACACATTAGTGAAAGGAACATACATAGGCTTTGCTCTCATGAGATTGATTTTTGTCTGAATTATTCTTCATTTTGAACTAGAGGCATCTCAAAATAACCCAGAACTGAAAAGAAACTAGACTCTACATAGTAAACCAGATGGACGTAGTCTGTCACCCACTGTCTGGTGACTCAGGCTAAATAGTAAGCACACGGAGCCCAGTTTTGTCATCTATGAAACAGAGATGATAAAAATTGTACTATTTACTTCAAGATGGTGTTATGAGGAATAAACATAATGCACATGAAATTTCCATGAGCATTTTAAAACAGACTGATGATACATACATAGATGGATGTATGTGTGTATGTATAGGCATTAGCATTGTGCTTACTAAGGAAAAGATACTGCGTCATTAGCTTACAAGAAAAGAGATTATGTGACATGCTGGCAAGTTTTTACCAGATTGCAAAGATCTGAGGCTCTTGCTCATGTGGACATGCAGAGTGTTAAAGCAAGGGTAGACTGCAGCGAAATATGGAACTGGAGAGAGAGAGACAGTAGGCATAAAGACTTCTGAAGATATATTAAGGAATGTGGAATTTCTCCTCATGATAAAGCAATTGATATTAAAAGGCTCTGATTTTAATTTTGGCTTGGGAGTAGACAAGAAAGATTAGTATCAGACTTGCCTTTCAAATACACCTCACTGATTTCTAGGTGGGCAGTGGGCTGGCAAAGCTAAAGCAGGAGGCTGAATAGGATGATGTTGAAACCTCCGAGTTAGAGCTTCTGCTGAGTTACCATGACCCATGACTGAAAATAGAGGAGTACTATAGATATAAACTGTAAGCAAACTACATAGCTTGCCAAAGAAATGAAACACTAATTGAGAAGCCAGAAGAGTACTGAGCAAAGTGAGGAGGGGTCCAGACGTGATTAGAGTTGTATCCTCTGGCCTAGGCTTATAGGACTTCTAGGTTTGACTAGAATAATCTCTCCCCCACCCAAGGTCTCCCAATTATCCTTTTTGTTCAGACTGGGGGGAAGTGTGAATGCCTCCCTTCCGGTAAGTGAAATCAAGGCCAACAGGGTGCAGTGTTTCCTTAGTAGGGGCGGGGGTCTTCTCTGAGAATTCATTAGTGACTTCCAGCCCTGTCTCTGTCGTCACTTCCTCAGCACTCAGAGCCTCACTTCTGAACACAGTGCTGCTATAGAGCAAGGTACTTGGGTCTCCCTCAGGAAGATAGATGTTTGCAGTGTCATAATATTAAACAGCTGGCCATTGTTTCCCCTGCCTCACTTCTCATACACTTCTGCTTTGTCAGCCATCAGTCCCATGGCCAAACACTGTGAAAACCAGAGGAAATGTGTTATAAAAGCAACTACATTGAGGAACAAAATATATAAACCCTCTGGATGTAAGTAAAAAATCCAACAGTTCATTTTTCTGCCCTTTTCCAAAATAAATTATAAAAAAAAATGTTCTGCTGATACAAAGCCTCAGATTTGAAGGATCAATCTTATAACTTTGTAGTTATGATGACCGTCATTCGGATCGAATTCATGATTTTAAAAGGTGTGTATATTACTAGCGAGATCAGTTTGCAACTGGAACGTGGAAGTTAAATAAACTTTGAAATTCACAGACTGATTCAAAAACTGCTGGTACTTAAAGGCAGGTCACTGGACTCCAGGATAAACTGCCAACTCCTAGACCTGGTGTAAAGGCTCTGCTGAGCTGAACTGGCCCCTTGATCAACCCATACAGTAGGCTCAAAGGCAACCTTTGCTCAAAGTCAAAACCCCCTCTGTAAATCTTCCCACTAGTACCTTGTATCACCTATGGACTTTTTGTTGATATTGGTTGATAACAATAATCTAGTAGTGAGAGAAACAATGAGAACTGAGCAGCCGTGGTATAATGAGCTGTGTTAATATTAAAACAGTAAAAACAACCACAGAGCAGCGGTAGCAAGGTGATTAAGCACGCAGGCTCTGAATGACGCTGACTAGGTTCGGGGCGCTGGCGCCAACATTCTTTGACTATCGGTATGAGCTTAGGCAGGTTACTTACCCTCTCTGCTCTCTTTTAAAAATAACTCTATCCTTCATGCGTAAGAACAAAATAGGCTTAGGAGGTCATAACAACACCATCCAACAGAAATTTAATAGAAGCATTAATAGAAGTGATACATATGAAGGCTCTGGCATATAGTAAACATTCAATGTATTGCCTACAATCATTATTTAGAAAATATATGCATGTTTCTATATGATTATATTGTTAATATACTATTAGTATTGTTATTGCTATTGTTAGTACTATTGTTATTGGAATTACTTTCTGGTTCCCAACAGCCCCATGAGATAAGTAGTCAATAAAGCTCCATAATTACTCAGCTCTTATGGGCCTAAGTCAGAATTTGAACCAGATATGCCCAATACCAAAGTCCATAAAGCCTCATGTATTAGTTTCCTACTACTCCTGTAACAAATTACACAAACTCAGCAGCTTAAACAGCGCAAATTTATTCATATACAGTATTCTAGGCCAGAAGTCTAGCATGAGCTCACTGAGGTAAAGTCCAAGTTTATCAAGTCTGTGTGCCTTTCTGTCTGTATGGGAGAATCCATTTCTTTGCTCATTCAGTTCCTTAGCAGAATTCAGTTCTTTGTCGTCGTCAGACTGAGGTCCCCATTCTCCTTATTTAGCTGAGGACAGTTTCCAACTTCGAAAGGCCAACCATTCTTTGTCTCAAGGCTTCCTTCCCTCAATGTCAACTGGAGCAACAGAGGGCCGAGTCTCTCACACCTTGAATGTCTCCTGCCCATTCTAACATTACATTTCTCTGACTGACTCTTTTGTCTTCCTCTTTCATTTTTATGGGCCCATCTGATTATGTTGGGTCCACACAGATAATCCAAGGTAGTCTCCCTATCTTTTTTTTTTTTTTTTACATTTTTTAATGTTTATTTTTGAGAGAGAGAGAGAGAGAGAGAGAGAGAGAGAGCACAAGCAGGGGAGGGACAGAAAGAGAGGGAGGGTAGTCTCCCTATCTTAAGGGCAATGACCTTAGTTCCATCTTCCAAGTTATTTTGGCCATGCAGTGTAACATATTCACGTGTTCCGGAGCTGAGGGCTTGGGATCTTTTGTGGACCTTGGATTTGCGCCGGGAACAAGCTGGAGTCAGAAGAGAAAAGCTGCTAGTGACAGAACAGTATAAGCAGGAGTTTAAAATTCATCAAACTTTCTACAAAGCAACTCTAACTGCATACTAAACCTGCGGCCAATGGTGAAAGCAAGAGTGTGGGTTCGATAGGTCACTTTTTGTGAGAAGCAAAGCAAATTGCAGATTTATTAAAGTGGTAAATAGGGGAAAGTGAAAAAAGCTAAAAATAAAAAAATATGGGAAATATTAACTTGACAGTGCTACATAAGCTCTTAGTTCAAAATTTTTTGGGGGCGCCTGGGTGGCTCAGTCGGTTAAGCGTCCGACTTCGGCTCAGGTCCTGATCTCGTGGTTTGTGAGTTCGAGCCCCGCGCGTCGGGCTCTGTGCTGACAGCTCAGAGCCTGGAGCCTGTGTCTAATTCTGTGTCTCCCTCTCTCTCTGCCCTTCCCATGCTCATGCTCTGTCTCTTTCAATAATAAATAAAAAACATTTTAAAAATTTCAAAAAAAATTTTATTTAAATGTTTATTTATTTTTTGAGAGAGAGAGACAGAATGTGAGCAGGGGAGAGGCAAAGAGAGAGGGAGACGCAGAATTCAAAGTGGGCTCCAGGCTCTGAGCTGTCAGCACAGAGCCCAAGGGGGGGCTTGAACTAAGGAGAGTTGTGAGATCATGACCTGAGCCGAAGTCAGACGCTTAATGGATCAAGCCACCCAGGAGACCCAGTAAGTTCTTAGTTTAAAAGAAAAGGAAGGAATTATTTTTAAAAAGGATTAATAGAGTTGAGTAAATAAAATGAATATACAAGGAAAATATGTGACAAAGGATAATTCTCACAAATTTATGAATATCTCTTAAAAATTAGTAAGAATATGAAAACTCCAAGACAGGTAGATGAAGGAAACTAGGAAACAGGTAATTAATTCATAACTGAAGAAACATCAGTGGTTAATAAATATATGCAATGACTTCATTTCATGTATTATTCAAATACCAAATTTAGGCAAAGATTAAAATTTGCCTAAATAAGAGCGCTTTCCTGTTAATATAACTTCTGAACAATTATCTCAAAGAAATAAGCAGAAATGTGTACAAAAATCATGCACAAGAATATTCATCAAAGCATTATTTACCTATAATAAAAAATGAAGAAAAGGGTACATGCGACTAAGATTATTTAACGTGTTTGCAGCAAATATCTTATACGATCACTGTCTAGTGTTTTGGCCAAACATGTGAACGTGTTTTGGTATTGGAAATAAATGAAAAATCTACTCAAATAGTTTGAAAAAAAAATTGAAGCTATTGAGAACAGACATTGAAGCCATAGTGAACCCAGCAGAAATCTACTTTAAAATCTTTTGTAAGAATTCAAGTTACAAATATAGAACTATTGGGGAAGGACTAAACTAGGATAAAGGCTAAAACACAGATGTGATGTAAGCATACAAATGCATCTGGTTTCATGGAGATTAGGGCAAACACGAAATTTAGAAAGATACTGTCATGAATTGAGTTAGATTTAGTCATTAGTTTTCATTCAATGATTCAGAATTAACCATGAGTTTTCATTTAATGGATATGATTTATGGTTCTCTACAAGTTTGAAAATATTAGTAATTAATAGAAAAGGCTTGGTAAAGACATATGATCACTCACTCAAAGACAATTCGATATTGGAAATGAGGCGTGATTACTTTACATCCGGCAGAAATTTATAACGTTAAATTGATAGTAATAGTTAACTATAGGAAGGGAATGTAAATTTCACTCCGAGTTCACACTATGAGTAATGAATAATCAACCCAGGAATAATTGCAGTCATAAAATATCATTATTCACACACTTTACCTTTCAGGGCATCTTGGTACAATGTTGAATATGGAAAGACTTGATTAGAAATGGAGAAATGGTCACTTCTCACTGACATCTGAAAGGACACAATAGTCAACACTGTCCAAAACATTATTTCCAGTAATCTACTTTTCCAATATTACCCACATGCCACAGCGTTATATGCTGTGTGTGAATCCCCATATCCCATGCCAAACTTTATGTTTTTCAAGTCTTAAGGTAAGAATTCTACTTTCCTATGGAAATAATTCACCATGGAGAAGAATTAATTAGAAAATCTTTGAAATTCATTAGTGTTTCATTTCTCCTAGAAGTAGTGTTCGAGAGATATCAAGATCTCTCTACCTGTATCTGCCCTCAGTAAGGTACTGTGTGACGATTCTCAGGGATGTCCAATGAAAGGAAAAGATGGGTTATCCCCCAAATTCTAGAACATGACCATTTGATTATTTGGGGTTTTCTGAAGATATCTAATGAGACCATTTCTTAATCAATATTTAATTATAAACTAGAGAATTCATATGGATCACCTAACAGGGAAATTTTGTTAAGGAGCTCAAGGGGTTCTCCGATTAAAGTCCTACAGTAAAATCGAGGCTAGGTCTAGCATTGTCATGAATCTATATACTACCAACAAGTGACAGTTCCACACATATGAAACTACATTGTTTAAACTGCATTTAAGCCACAAGGATGAGAAGAAGGAAGAGATGACTGCTTAAATGACTAAGAATGTTAATAGATTCCTACTCGCTCTTTCGTTTCACCAGTTAAAACATGAACACTCTTCCCTGTCTGTTTGCTGTAGTGGGGCCATTCATACTCAGCCTGCAAAGACTTCCGGGCTGGGAGATTTGTCATGTTTTTTACGTACTGCTAGGAGACAGCACTAATAATAAAGCATGGTCTCATGAATTCACACTAATAACTAGAAAACCAATACAAATTGCAGAATTGGAGAGATTAACGAGAATGCAGAGACATACAATAAGCAAATCAGCCCTACTTCATCAAGCAAATGTTCTTTGCCGTACAATAACAAAGATAATTGAAGACTGCACTGGAAGGGAGCCTAACCATCTAATAAGTACTTGGCTGTGATTCACTTGCCAATCAGAAACTGAGACATGACAATTTCTGAAGCAGATAATGCCTGATTTGAGCAGTGGACTTATTGTTTATTGATATTAAATTTGGCTTAGAGGGTTATATTAGAGTTAAAAAAAAAAGATTTTGAGGGAGGGACCAATCAGCCACCATGAATGTAACTTAAAGTTCTATCATGTTCTATCTTAAAGTTCTATCAAAATAAAATTCATTTTGTTGGTTTCTCTACAATCAAGACATATATATATGTATGTATATATATATATATATATATGTATATGTATATATATATATATATATATACATATACATATATATATATATAAAACAAAGGAATGCAAATTAAAGCGATCACACTGCTGCAGTTTCCCACTCATGGAATAGGCTGCCAACGTTTTCTAATAATGGAATCTCACTAGTCTTGTACCCTTAAGCCAGTTTCTCTCAACTTAAGTACGCTTTGCTGTAAAGCATGAATAGCAGTGCCCAACTTGCAGGGTCATTGTGACGATGGTTGCAACGCATTGTGGATTTACTCAGGAACAAATAAAGACTGCAGGATCAGCGGATCCCCAATGCCTCCCAGCATGGTTTTGCATGAGTCTACATGAATGAGAAATTTTATTTTTGGTTGCAAGAGGAAGGAAAAGAATGGTGCATGGTGACCAGAGGCAGAGGAAATTAAGTTGAGGAAATAAAATATGAAGTCTATCCCAAGGTCTAAAAAAGAGGGGCAAGACAGAAGATGAGGAACTGCTTTGACAAAAGATAAGTGAGAGATGAGGTATGCAGTCAGCCACACTTCAGAGCCCGGGGAGCAGAATTAGGAAGAGCCAAAGTCTTTCCCTTTCCATCAAACTAAACAGCAGCATCAAGCCGGCTTGTAGAGCAGACAAGATGCCACCTACGCCTGGCAGAAAGCAAAATCTTCAAGAGCACTGACAGCAGCAGTGGCCATAGTGAAATATCTCTCTCAAAACATTTTGAAGCAATAAATGTCCAAGACAATGCTAGTGCAAAAGAGTATGAGCAGACTCTTCTTGAACTGGTGAGAAACACCTCTTAGAAACACCACAGAGAAATGGAAGGGTTTGGCAGGGAGGTGGAGAGGAGTTCTGGAAGGAGCCCTAGAGACATGGAAATCTAGAGCTTACTGTATTTTGTACCTGCAGCTAATAGCACCTGGGTCCCTTAAGTCACATGGTCTACATATTTTTGTTTTTGCTTTTTATCCCAATGGAAGACAAGCTCCTGGAGGACAGATGCACGATCTCAAGTGTCTTCTATTTCCCACATTACCCAGCACTATGCTGGGCACAGGTTAGCTGTTTCATACATTCTTAGAGATTTTCATAGTGTCTAGGGCAGAGAAATTGATCAATAAATAAATAAGTTGAGAGGATACTTTAAAAAAAATTGACAAACGAAACATAAATAAATCACCAAGAACAGATGGCATCTAACCAAATGTTTTTAAAGCAGTCAGAGGACACTGGAAATGCTGGCTAAAATGTTTAATCTTTCATTAGAATTGGACACTGCACCAAACTATTGGCACTCTGCCATCTCGTTTTTTAAAAAGACTTGGAAAGTGACCTTGGAATTGGTTTGCTGCTACCGAGTTGAAAATTAGTAAATTATGTGATAAATATCAGTAATGAAATAGGCAGTTTTTAGTTGTTTCTAAAAAGGCAAAATGGGCCAAAAATGGAATTAAATTTAACTACGTGGTATTTATATTTTGGAGAACAGAAAACAAAGGGGAACCAATGGGAGTAATTTATTTCAACCTTTAGAAAGTCTTGGGAAGCTTCCAGACCGACAAATTCACCAAAAGCTTAGAGAAAATGCTTACTCATTCATGAAGAGAAAACTGACTTTGGTAGAGGAAACAAAGGTAGGAGGGTATTTTTTTTCTTTACCTTTATGATAGCAGCTTTGAAGTATGAGAGGGAGAGTGACAGGACAGATATATTTAATGTCTTCATTAAATTCACCAGTTCCAAAGAGGGAGCAAACAATTCTAAAGACTGAAGGAGCTTTCGCCAAATAGAGAGGAGAGAAGGACACTTCAGGTAGAGGAGACACGTGTGCACAGGGCACAGGGACCGAATGCCTGCTGTGTTGTGTCAGGGAATCGCCTCAGCTCCCTTGAGGAAGAAATGGCTAACGTGCAGTCTGGACCAGGTTATGTAAGCCTTCGCTTAGAAGGATGACTACCCATTAGGCAACACGAAAGTACAGTATTTCAAGCACAGAGCAAAGGTGACAGATATCATTAAACTTGTTTTTAAGAAAATAATTTTGGAAAGAGAATTTGATGGGAAGTTAGAGGAGATGAAGGGGTGGACAAAGATTAATAATAATGAGGAGGTAAAAGTGACAGGTTTTTTGTGAATTTTTGGGTGATGAGAGGAAGGAGTCAAAGAAGAATCTGATGTGTCGGAGCTTGAGAGACTGAGGCCCTAGATGAATAAGTCACACAGGAAACAAGTAGGTCGAGCAAAGTATAAGGAGTTCGGCACATGTCACATTAAATTAAAGATAGAAATGTTCAATTTGATAGAAGTATAGGTTAATAAAAAATTAACAGCTATGTGTAGACACATATACCTGTAAAAGGCATAGTTAAAATCTCAGGACTGTCTATTTGACACCAACTTTTGAATACTTCTTATACACTGCAGCATTGAGACCTTTCTTTCTAATCTCATCCTGTTACTTCTTTTTTAAATGTTTATTTACTTATTTTTAGAGAGAGAGTGTGAGGGAGTGAGAGAGGGGCAGAGAGAGAGAGGGAGAGAGAGAATCCTAACCAGGCTCCATGCTCAGCACAGAGCCCCCTGCAGAGCTCAATCCCACAACCATGAGAGCCTGACCTGAACCAAACCCAAGAGTTGGATGCTTAACTGACTGAGCCACCCAGGCGCCCCTCATCCTGTTACTTCTAAGGCAGGATATTATTGTTTTCCTTCTGAATTATTTGGAAAACCTTTTACTATTTCCTCTACTTTCCAGTTCTGTTTACCCTTGAAATCACTTGCATTCTGTAGACTAACGTGTTTTCAAACCACTAGTTCCCAAAGTTGAGGAAACACGGTCTACCATCCCCCTTTGCGATATTTATGGAATACCAAAAGTCTCTGGAGGCTCTGGAGGCCCTGAAGCTTGGAAGTACACTTGCTTGGCTGTGTTTAACTCAGTATTTCCCAAATTTATTTGACTATGGAAATTCTTTCTTTTTTTAAATTTATTTTTATTTTTCCAAGTAAATACTGCATACAGTAAAAATGTCACCTTATTTCTATAACTCTTGGATTAAAAAGAAAATTTTCTAGTTTCCTATTTCTTATGCAATTGAGGCCAAATGCATATGTTTTTCACTCAAACCTCCAGAATCTAACACAAATGTGCCTTTTAAATGTAATCTTGGCCCTTTATGAAAGTTACCAGTTTTTCCCCTGTAAATGTTAGAAAGGCTACTTTGAAACAGCTGGTTATTAACACCCAGACCGTTTTAACTGAATGCCTTTGATGTGGGTATTTTGAAATAAGCAAGTAAAAGACCAAACTTTCAAGTATTTCAATTCTGGAAAACATATCGTTTTCCTCACTTGGAGCCTCACTTTACCTATAAACCCTACCATTTTATGATCATCCCAAGGTAGGTCATGAAGTGACACAGAGGCCAGAGATTTGTGAGGCAAGATATGAACTGAAGAACGAATTGATTTGTGAGAAACGTCCAGCAGACAAATCACATATAATCAAGAGTCATGTCACCAACCTTGTTTTTCTCAGGAACGACCATTAATCAATATAAGCTAAGTGTTTCATATTATCTCTATGTTAACATATACCTTGTATGGCCTGACTCTTGGTCTTTGGTTTCTCACTTAGAAATATCATTTCCAAATGGTAATTTGGAATTAGAGAGACCAAATAGCTTAATAAGGGTACTTTCCCCATTTATATCTATGGGAAATTGCTTTCAGTAAACCCCCTTATTTGACCAATGTTATTTCATTGAGAGTATTTGTCTGAAAAAAAAAAAAGTGGCATTATTGGGAAACACAGCCGAGAGTTGGGTCATGGTATGATTACTTATCTCAGCACCAAATAGTACGAAAAATTCTCAGTGACATTTTTGTTATTTCCCTTAGTAATCAATGGCATACATACAATGTATTTTATTTTGCTAAATAGTTTTACTATGATGAAAAATCATCAGGCATTAAACTCTTAAAATGTGAACCTGGTATTGGTTGTTTTGTTGATTTAAAGTGATGTTCACTGAGTGGCAGGAATGGGGGTAAGAAAGAAGTTAGCATCTGAGATGTGCGTTGTAGTATGACTTCCATTCTAATAAAAACAAACATATTGGGACGCCTCGGTGACTCAGTTGGTTAAGTGTCCCACTCTCGGTTTCGGCTCAGGTCATGATCTCACAGTTTGTTGAGTTCAAGGTCCGCATCGGGCTCTATGCTCACAGTGCAGATCCTGCTTGGGATTCTCTCTTTCCTCTCTCTCTCTGTCCCTCCCCTACTCACTCTGTCTCTCTCTCAAAAATAAAAAAAAATAAACTTAAAAATAAACATACACATGGAGGCCAGATGTATCTATGTTTTAAAACTTTTATTTTAGGGGCGCCTGGGTGGCTCAGTCGGTTGAGCGTCCGACTTCGGCTCGGGTCATGATCTCACAGTCTGTGAGTTCGAGCCCCGCGTCGGGCTCTGTTCTGATGGCTCAGAGCCTGGAGCCTGCTTCCGATTCTGTGTCTCCCTCTCTCTCTGCCCCTCCCCCACTCACGCTCTGTCTCTCCCTGTCTCAAAAATAAATAAACATTAAAAAAAATTTAAAAAAAAAACACTTTATTTTAGAGGCTTCTCTGGGCCTTGTCACATTGAGGAGAAACACAAATCCAACTCCATAGCTTTGAAAAAAATCATACAACTCTCTACTGAAGTACCTTGAAGAGGAGATGAAGCAGGGAAAACCCATCACTCAAAGGGCTCCAAGCGTCCTAATGAGTCCTATTTATCCATCTACCCCCTCAAAAATCCTCTTTGCAGGACAGCTGTTAATCCTTCAAGCTCTTTGTTTCTCTCGGAACCTTGGCCCTCCTTCCTGACTCTTTGCCTTGCTGATAAATGTTTTCCTTCTGTGACTGACTACATCACCTTTCTTATATAAATCCATCCACATCTTCTCTTTCCTCCAATTCTTTTCTATTCGTGACAGAGATACTGTAGATCTCTCTCGAACGGGAAGTAACTCCCATTATCTGATCAACACAACAAGACCCAAGAAGTGAACAGAGAAAATACCTCCTTTGTAAGCAGGAGAGAAGAAAAGCCTACGAATACTTGCCACCTGGTATTTTCGTCACTGTCCCATCTTTCTTGCCAGAAACATTTTTGATACAAACGCGTCGGAAAAAAACTGCAGCATCAAGATGGCCAGATCAAAACACTCTGCTTTCCACCCTGCTATCCTTAATGCACCTTGTACACTAGCCGATGACTTTCAAATATTGATTCTGTTACATCTGATCTTAAGTTCAACTATTGTGGGCCCTGCCAATCCAGTGCCACGTCAAGCTACTATAATTTCATTCATTCATTCATTCATTCATTCATTCATTCATTCAAAAGATAGCTGCTGAAGCCATGTGATTGCTAGGGATGTGGGGGGAGGAAATGCAACCAACAGACAGACAGTGGTCTAGCTTTTAGGATATTTTACATTCTGTCCACGTGGAGACAGGAAATAGAAGACAAACACATTCAAGTAAGCAAACTAACAAGAAAACGTCAAATAGAGTGAAGAGTTGAAATTTAAAATTAAAATAGTTTTATTTGATGGCATCGAATAAGCTACTTTTGATGTGTGACCTCTCTGAGATCTGAATGACAGAAAAGAACCAGTCCTGAGATCAGGGGAGGGTGTCAGAGAAAAGGAAACAGTGTGACTAAGCAGAGCGAGTAGAGGGTGTTTAGGGAACAGAAAGGAAACTTTAGAATGCCTGGGGATAAGGTATACATAAGGCTAAGCTAGAAGGCAAATGACAGTTCATGAATGGCTTTTTAAGACACAGTCAGAAGTTTGGATTTTTATCCCAAGTATAAGCAGAAGCTACTGAAGAGTTTTGAACTAGGAATTTACATGAGCTCGCTTATGTATTTTAAGCATTTTTGTAATACTTTTAAAAATATATGTTATATCCATTCTTCAAAGTTCATTTCAAGTGTCCCATCTCTATCATTTATCCTCATAAAACCTGGCGAAAATGTTCCTCCTTATTATAAATTCTGTTAGAACATTAAATTTGGGGACCAGGTAGACTTGAAGGCAAGTTTTAAAACTAGGTAGCTTTGGGTTCAAATCCTTACTCTACCACTAAGACTAAATGGTGTTTAGAAATCCAAAGATTTCCACTTTCTAAGTGGCAGCTCAATTATCGCTAAAAGAGAGATAATAATGCTAGCCTTAGACAGATGTTACAAGGGTTAAGTAACATAATTTATGGAAAGTACCTAGCACGGTGTGTAGAACGTAGTAAGAGATTTTAAAAGATTAGTTTCCTTAATCCCACCCATTCCCATTCATTCAATAAATGTCTTCTGAGTCCCCAGTGGAATGGGATGGAAACTGTGAGAGGTCACCAAGATCAATCACATTCAGTCTTGACCTTCAAGCAGTCTTCAATCCTTCACCTAATAAAGGAGAGAAACACGCAGGCAGTGTCTATAACACGATGGCATAAAGCGATAAGTACTATGAGTGAGAACCAGTAACTTTTGTTTAAACCAAAAAAAGGGAAGTATTCTCTTTCTTTTTCTTGTCCCTTCCATCCTAGCCTTCCTCCCTCCCTCTCAGCTTCTCACTGCCAGATTATGTTTCTTTTTGCCAGCTGCCTTCATCGTACTGGAAAGTAAATGGCTTGCTCAGGTGTGGTTGGGCCTAATGGCCTCAACTAACTCCCGCTTATGTAAGATCAATAGTAAATCATTATATCAGAAAAGTCTTAGAACTCCAGGAAAGTTGTGATTGGCCAAATTAGAATCACTGACCCTTTATAAACCTATTGCTGAGATTGAAAAGACAGACTACTTTAAAAAATTCAGATGTAAAAACACTTACTGGGGGCGGAGGTGGGGATACTGTGTGTGATAAGCCATACCTGAGCCACTAGGCATGGGGTAGGCAGTGCGTTGAACTGTGTCCCCCCACAAAAGATACGCCCAAATCCTAATCCCAGGTACCTGTGAATGTAACCTTCTTAGGAAACAGGGATGTTGCAGCTGTAATGTTAACTATTTCAAGAAGAAATTATCTTGAATTTAGGGTGGATCTTAAGTGGGACAAAGGGGAGGGATACCGAGACACGGGGAAGAAGGCCGGGTGATGACAGAGGCAGAGATCTAAGTAATGTCAACACGAGCTAAGGAGCCCCAGGAGCCACCAGAAGCCAGAAGAGGCAAGGAAGGAGTATGGCCCTGCTGGTACCTTAATTTCAGAGCTGTGGCTTCCAGAACTTTGAGAAAATGAATTTATGTTGTTTCAGCCACCTAGTCTGCAGCGCATTGTTATGGCAATGCAAGCAAACTAATGCGACTTCTATCACTGTTGCTACAACTACTTCCAGTAACTGATATGCGGTATCAGGCACTGATCTAAGGGCATTACATATGTTAACCCATTTGATCCCAACACAGACCCCATGGGTAAGCACTATCATTAGCCCCATTTTATAGACAGAGCAAACTGCAGTAGAACCAAGTTAAGTATTGCTCACATGAATAGAGACTTGAGGAAATTGGT
The DNA here is from genome assembly GCA_030068075.1 of Paguma larvata. NCBI lineage: Eukaryota > Metazoa > Chordata > Mammalia > Carnivora > Viverridae > Paguma > Paguma larvata. The sequence continues at coordinate 87,288,113 of CM057833.1, forward strand.
TTAGATCCAGCTGGTCGAGGGCTAGAGTTCTCAACACCCACACACCATCGTCTACCAAAGCCAAAGCACAGCTGGGCCAAAGCACAGCTGGGCCACAGGGTTAACACACAAAAGCTAGACTCCGTGTTATGTTTTTCACGTGGTCTCATGACCTCTCCTCCCTGTCACTGTATATCTGTGGGATATTCTTTTCCCTACACATCAGGTACCTTGAGAAGGAAAGCTATTGCCTCGTTAGCTGCTCATCGAAATTTTATTTCCTCGGGCATGTCCCAGGATGTAAAAGTTACTATTACCTCCATCAAAAAGAGGGGCTTTGGCTACTGCTGTAACTGTGACATAACCCACTGAAACCCCACCCGGTTTAGAACTAGTCTTGTATATGTGATTCTTACTGTTCGTCCCTTCTTTTCCCACACATCGTGTTCTTGTCAACTTCAAAGTGTGGAGGTCAATTTAAATTCTCTTTCAGGCTGAGGCTGCACCCATTCTTCACCATGCACTGTTTCTTTCTTTCTTTCCTTTTCTTTTTGCTTCTTTTCAAGACCGAAAATGCTGAAAACACATGTATTATTAAGCTCCTCCTTGCACTTAAAAGTGTGCCGAGTCCTGGACTAACCAAAGAGAGCATTGCTGCCCTATAGGAACTGTAAATATATGTGAGAGTCACACGTTCTCCACAAGCTAAAAGACATATGTATCCAAATAAGTGCAAACAGATTCATCTATGCCCTAAAAGGTCAAACGGGCCCTCTATCAAAGATATTGCGTTGCTAGTGGAATCACTGCTTTCCATTTTAAATGAAAGCTAAACTCTATTGGTGCATAAGTTGTTTTGAAATGAGAATGTGCCCTTTCTTGTTTATTCCAGAGGCAGCAGTTTTATGAGTTCTGCCGTAACACTATATTTTTGCAAGGGACAATTATGACCATAAAGGGAATTGTGTGGTAAAAACTACAGAATCTGCCGTTAGGCAAGAAGATGACCTTTTTACTCAGCTGGCTTGCCAAATTTGAGCAGGTTCTTAGCATTTGGGAGAGATTTATGGCCGCTAAAGGAAGCCTGACTGCCAACCATAGGACTGAAAGTCTTTATTTCTTTAAAAAAAAAAAAAAAAGTAGAAGAAGAAAAGGAAAAATAGAGAAAAATCTATGTGTAAACAGTAACAACTTGTGATTCATATTGGTTCAAGAACTCTCTATTCACTAGTGTTTTTCTCCTGGGCATTGGGGCTTGGAGTTTCTTCTACTCTATAATCCATGCCCTACCCCTCCATTCAAGGCTATTTCCTCCCCTAAGTCCCTCAAGAGTATGCCCATTTAGCGATTGTCTACATGCACATGTGGAAAAGTTAAATTTGCAAGAGCAGAATTTCCCAGGAGAAATCTATATTTCAGACTAGAAGAAATAAGCCTAGAAATTTCCAAGTCGGCTTAGCAAGAAGCTCTTGGGAATATATCATAAATAACTCAGTTCATCCTTATAAACAGAAAAAAAAAACAAAAAAAAAAACATTAGGGGACCAGTCCCGGTGAAGGAAGGGCCTGTATTATGCATCAGCCTGGCCTGAAGCAGGAATTGGTTATGTGGGCAATAAACACAAGTCAATCTCTTTGCTCATAAAGGAGGTTAAAGTCCATGACGTAAAATAACATAATTAAGATCTCAATAAAAGCAAATTCCAAAATAATCAAAAATTAATTCTTTAAATATTAAAAAGATAATTGATTAAAATGTGTACATTGAAGATAATCTTGGAATGATAGGTATCTTATAAGTAACAAAATGCTATAATTTCAAAAAAGAATGACTACTACTTATTAAAAATTAAAAGTTTCCAATAGCTATTTTTTCCTAAGTGAAGTATAAAAATTAGCTTAAAAAACATTTATAAGATACCCAGATGGCTAATAGACACATGAAAAGATGCTCAACATCACTCATCATCAGAGAAATACAAACCAAATTTAGTCAGAATGGCTAAACATAAGAAACAACAGGTGTTGGCAAGGATGTGGATTCCCACTATTGGTGGGAATGCAAACTGGTGCAGCCATTCTGGAGAACAGTGTGGAGGTTTCTCAAGAAACTAAAAATAGAACTATCCTATGATCCAGCAATTGCACTATTAACTATCCAAAGGATTAAGAAAAAAACAACACAAAAAAAACTCCAACAGATTCAAAGGGTTACATGCACCCCAAAGTTTACAGAAACACTATTAACAATAACCAAATTATGGAAAGAGCCCAAATGTTCATCAACTGACCAATGGAAAACAAAGATGTGGTATTTTTACACACTGGAATATTACTTAGCCATCAAAAGGAATGAAATCTTGCCATTTGCAATCATATGAATGGGGCTAGAATGCATTATGCTAAGCAAAATAAGTCAGTCAGAGAAAGACAAATACCATATAATTTCATTCATATGTGGAATTTAAGAAACAAAACAGATGAACCTATGTGAAGGGGGAAGGAAGAGAAGAGAGAGAAACAAACCAAAAGATTCTTAATTACAGAGAAAAAAACTGAGGGTTGATGGAGGTAGGTGGGTCAGGGGATAGGCTAGATGGGTGATGGGTAGAAAGAAGGGTGCTTGTTGTGATGAGCACTGGGTGTTGTATGTTAAGTGATGAATCACTGAATTCTACTCCTGGAACCATTATTGCACAATATGTTAACTAAATTTAATTTTTTTAAAAGGGGGAAATGCAGCATATTTTAAAATGTAAATATAAATTTACATTTAAATTTTTTAGAAATTTACAAAATAATAGTAAGAAAGAAACAAATAGGCCAGTCGAAATACTACACAGAGGATATTACCAAGTATTATGAGTTGAGCTGGGGCCTAACCCAATACCTAGTGTCCTTATAAGAAAAGGAAAATTTGGGCTCAAAGACAGGTAGGTTAGATGGCCATAAATTAGAAGGTAGAGATTGGACTTACTGCTGCCGCAAACCAAGGAATGCCTGGAGATACCTGAAACTGGAAAAGGCGAGAAAGGATCCTATCCAAGAGGCTTCAGAGGAAGTGCCCTTCCAGCACCTGATTTCAGACTTCTTGCCTCCAGAACTGTGAGAAAATGAACTTCTGTTGTTCTAAGCCACCCGGGTTTCCTAGCAAAATAACACATCAAGCAAATGATATAAGAACAAACAAATGGTCAACAAATATTAAAAGTCAGTTTGAGCATCTTTTTGTGAATTATTGTCCACTTCTAATTTTGCCTCTATCTTTGCTGCAATATATCACATTCTCCACAGAGCAGCCAGAATGTTCTTTTTAAAATTTACATTAGATTAAATCAGGCACCTGCTAAAAACCAACTCGTATCTGCTATATTAGGATCAATTTGGTTACAAGTAACAACAAACCCAAATAGCAGAGGCTTAAACAAATAATGTTACTTAATGGGAGATAGAGGCATGTAGGTCAAGGTCTCAGCAGTGTCAGGAAGGGCTCAGCTTCTTTAAATCCATGAATCTACATCTCCGTTCTCAGATTAATATGACGCTATTTTCTTACCCTTCTGCACTTGCCCCTATACTCTATTTTCTGCAACACAAAATTATCAATCATAATCATCAAAATACCCTGATGACTCAAATTCTTCTCAAAATGTTTCCTTCTCTTCATTGTTTGAATTGTTGAATGGTTACTTGCCTTGCTAAGTATTGACTGTATTTTTCTCATGCTTCTCGTGCCTGAGCCTAGAGTGTCAGGTGCCCCTCCCCATGCAGATTAATGCTTGATGGCCATTTCTTTCCCTTCTCCCTTAACCCCCTGCAACTTTGAATTGTATGCCATTAAACTATGCCGCTAGCTATCCCCCCACGTCGCAATCACCCACAGACCCTCTTAGTAACTCTAAATCTTTTAGCTCCTGAATCATGATCACTTTCACCAATGCCACTCCTGTCAAAATTCTGGGTAATTTGATTATCTATTCATGTGATCTTTCCAATCCCCTGGCCTCTCAGTTCCTTGACCTCCCATCCAAGTGCATCTTATAGTGTACTTTGGCAATTTGATCCGTGGTTTATTCGTTAGACTTCGGTATTATTAATAATTACATCCATACGTGAACTCAGTTTCAGCCATCCACTCCTGAAGTGGACAATTTCCAATTATTCCATTTTAGTGGACCTTTTCCACAGGACCTTAATGCATTACTTACATTTTCGCTGTCTCTCAGTTCCCTCAGTTCCTGACTTCCGTCTTTGTCCAACTTAAATTTCACAGTCTTTCATTATAATCATGTTCATGTACATTCATGACCTCTAACATTAGATGGCTTAGTGTTTCCTAATAACCTTGCATTTCCCTGCTCTGTTCAGTTTCCCATATTTCACATTTTCACACTCTTCTCCAATGAACGTCCCTTTTGCCATCCCCTTCTCTCATGAGCTCAAATGGTTGACTGTCGAATAGGATCACAGATTTAACATGTCTGAAACTGAACACTTCATCTACCATTGAAAATCTGCTCAATTGCCAAATTTCCATCACTGTGGATGGCAACTCCACTTTTCCCCTTTCCATAAGCCAAATATTTGTTGAATAAATAAATTTAAAAAAATTTTTTTTGCTTCTTTTTAAGCACACAGCTTCGAGATAGCACCATGGTGCCCGACATCATCAGAATATTCAAAGTCAGGAAACAATGCTGAAAGAACTCATAGTGTAAATCTTGTTTTTTTTTTTACTCTAGGAGCAAAAGCTTCTGCTAAAGTGCCCTCCACAGCTCACTTCTCCATACGCATTATTGGCTAGAACTAGTTTGCATTTCCAACCTTAGATGCAATGAAGATTCGGAAATTGAGAATTAAATGTCTAGGACCCATTTCGACCAATTGCAATCCATCCCTTGGTCCTGGGCACTTTTCTTATCATATTTCAATCCTTACTTCAACTTTAATGTGCCACTTACTAAATTTGAGTTTTGATTACTTCTATCTTGCCTCACATGTTTGTTTGTCATAGTCACAGTGTTTTCCCCTTTTGTTTCACAAATACATTCATACTTGAGTAACACATTTTGCATGAGTAGTTCCCTCTTTCTGGTAGTTTTTCCTTCTTTCTTCCTATGACTGGCTCCTTCTTGTCTGTTTTGTTTTTTTGTTTGTTTGTTTGTTTGTTTTTAATCTTAGCTTAAATATCAGTCTTTCGATAAGACATTTCGATAAGCATTCCAGCTTTCGATAAGCACTTCCAGTCTACCCAAAATAAAATTGCCAACTATTCAATGTCTGTCACATAACCCTGTTTTAATTTCCTGCATAGTTTTCCCACTTTATAACGTGTCTGTTTATATCTAGCTCTCTCACTCCAATCCCATCCCATCCTGGCGCTGGAATGAACACCCTTGAGAGTTGTAACCTTGTGGGTTTGATGTATAGTCTATCCAGATAACACAGAAAGAAATTTTTTAGCTATACAACAGATCCTGAATTAATATTTATTAAATAAAATATATTGAACCAATAATATACAATTTCTTATCTAAGAGATGGAGGCACACAAAAATATCAAAATCCATTATTACCAAATGTGTAAAGAAATAGAAAGTTTCTACTGTTGGTGGCAGTACAAATTGATACAATATGTACAGAGGGTAACAGAAAAAATAACCACATTTATAATTGTACTATGTCAAAATTATGAACTTCTTTACTCAAAAGGTATTATTAGGAGAATGTAAAGGTATGCCACAGAGTATAAAAGGTATTTTTTTTTAATGTTTATTTATTTTTGAGAGAAACAGAGCATGAGCAGGGGAGGGGCAGAGAGAGGAGACACAGAATCTGAAGCAGGTTCCAGGCTCTGAGCTGTCAGCACAGAGTCCAATATGGAGCTTTAACCCACAAACCACAAGACCATGACCTGAGCCAAAGTTGGATACTCAACCAACTGAGTCACCAGGCGCCCCTGGAAAAGGTATTTGTAACACATACAATCGCCAAAGGTGTGTATCCTGAATCTGTAACAAAATCTAACAAATCAGTTAATAAATAAATAAATGGTTATGAAACTTTACCTGCCAGCTAGAATTAATTCCAATATAGAGGAGGTAACAAAGCCAGAGTATCTGCAAACCACCTCAAATAGAATACAATTAAAAATTACAGGAAAATGTAGCCCATAATCGTGAAAAAAAGTCAACAAAAGCATCCAAACAGATGACCCAGGTGCAGAAATTAGCAGAAAAGGATTTCAAAATAGATATGTTGGCAGCAAAAGATGGGCAGAATGAGTGAACAAATAAAGAATCCCAGCAGAGACTTGGAAATTCTAGAAAAGAAGATAGTGGCACGTTAGAACTAAAACATGCTCTGTCTTGGGGGACTTTGGCTATATCTGCTGTGATGAAGTAACAAGGGCCAGATTTAACCCCCAGTTTAAGGAAGTAAAACCCTAGACAAAATATGTGAGTTAATGTTTCTCAGACCTTCAAAAATAGATATCACGAGACAGTGAGCATAGACAGATAAAAATATCAAAATCCATTATTACCAGGTGTGTAAGGAAACAGTGCCCACTGTTGACAGTACAGGAAGCAATGAGAGGAGATCATCTTCTCAAAGGACTAGTTGCAGTATTTCCGGGCCGTCGCCCAGGAAGGGGAACCATAAGCAGATCCTGGTGGTCGTCATGAACTGAGGAGACATTATGGAGAATTTAAGAAGAGAAAGGCAGCCAAACTATGCAGCAAGAGTATCAGAGAGAGAGGTACTGCACAGGAAGAACTTGGGAAAGCTGGAGAGTGTTCTCCAGGAGTCCTCAGCTGGGTACTTATCATACAAAGGTGAGAAAGGAATCACAGGAAAAGAAGTGGAGAAAGAATTCCTAGGAGTAACACAAGACTAGGTACAGCGCGTGTCCCAGCAGAGAGTGGCAAGCCTCATGATACGTGCACCTGAGGAGTACTCACAAGGGTATTGCTTCATTAGTAGGACAAGACCACGGACACTCAAATGCAATATAACAGAACTTAATCACAAGCCTTGAAAGGATCAATCTGTTTCAAAGTAAATACCTGTATCTCAGAATAAAACTCGAGTGGATGAAATACAAAATAATCCAGCACTCAAAATGTTAAAATTCAAAATGTGTGTCATCCAATCAGAAATTAGCAGGCAGGCAAGTAAGCAGGAAAACGTCACGCATAATGATGAGATGAATCAATCAATAGGAATGACAGTAATAATAGAATCAAAAGACCAGGATATTTTTAAATAACTTAAACTATATTTGATAGGTCAAGAAAGTAAAGGAAGTAGGCAAGAAAGGAGAGGAAGCAGGAATGAGTATGGTAAGCAAAGTCATGAAGGATATTTTCTAAAAAGTTGAACTTTAAGAGATATATAAATGATGTCTATGATTAAAAATATACCGGATATGACTAACTGCATATTAAACTCTGTAGAATTATACAATGGAGAAAGTGAAAACATAGCAATACAATTAAAAATGAAACCCTTAGAGGGGAAAAAAGCCTAAAATAAATGAATACATCATTGAGATTTGGTACAACTTTAATGGGTCTGACATACGTGCAACTGGAAATCTGAAATAGGGATAAGAGAATGGGGAAAAAAAAGAAGGCATTAAACAAAAGTTGAAGGCATAATGGCCAAACCTTTCCAAATTTGATGAAAACTATAAACTCTGAAATTTAAGAAGTTTGACAAACCCCAAACATGAGAAATCGATATTAAGGTATATCATAGTCAAATTGATTAAAACCAGTGACAAAGAAAAAGATTTAAATCAGCCTGACACACAACATAAAAGGGAATAAAAGTAAAAATAACAGTAGACTTCTCCTAAGAATAACTGCAAGCTAGAAGACAATGGAACGGTATTTGTCAAAGATAACAATAAAAACTCTGGAATTCTATACCCAGAAAAAAATATATTTAAAAAGTAGTTATACATATATATTTGGTATCTTCTTTCTTTCTTGTTAAACATTTTTTAATTTCTGTAAGCATACCTCATAAAGAATAGTTTTGAAAAGAGACTTTTTATTTTTGTTTTTTAAATTTTTTTAAAGTGTATTTATTTATTTTGAGAGAAAGGGAGAAAGCGGGGGGAGGGGCAGAGAGATAAGGAGAGAAAGAATGCCAAGCAGGCCCCACACCATCAGCGCAGAGCCTGACATAGGCTTGATCCCACGAACTGTGAGATCATGACCTGGGCCAAAACCAGTGGTCTGACGCTTAACTGACTGAGCCCCCACCCAGCATTTCATTTTCATTCATATGTCTTATGCTATATGCATTGTTTTTATAGTAAAAATAACATAATTTCAATGAGTTTGGAATGAAATAAACCCCAGTTTTAAGAGACCAATGGTATGAATTGGATTGTACTAAACATCAAAAGGAATTATGCATCATTTCAAGAGTCCAAAGAGGTGCCAGGGAATATTGCTGAAGACAGAAAAACCCAGGTCCTCTAATCCAGAAAGTGAAACTCGTGTTTGCTCCAAGAGGAAGAAAAAATAGAAATATTGCAGGACAGACAAATGCTGCCACACGGGGCTGCTAGCATAGACGGGAGGTACGCTCTATTCCTCAACTGTGACTGAGACTTTTGTAAGAGCCAACAACGTACAGGTCACTAAGCAGATGGATTTGACTTCCTATGCCACACTGTCAACCACAATATAATGGGTTCTAAATAATGTGTTTTCAATGACCATTCAAAAACAATTTTAATTGAAATATGAAGGGAAAGAAAAAATCCTCCATTCATGCATACTTAATTCAAAGTAAATACTAAAGGAAAAAAATGCTGAGAGAGAAAAATCACAGTAAAGAAAACTTCCAGCATTCTTAGGTGTTGGTTTGCAACTTTGGAAGCTTTCCAGGTGTAATCTGAAACCAGCACCCACACACAGAGCTTAAGGAGGTATTAACGAGCGGGTCGCACCTGATTGGTAGGTGGCAAGTTTAATAGACAAGGAAATTGACATGTGACACTCGTCTCACAGGCACAGTGGATGGGTATACCTCTGTACTTGTCCACCAAATTGTAAATGTTTATATAAAGGCCTCACCTGGGTTCAGTCACATATGTCATCCAGAGGGTCTCAACACAATACCACTCCCTTAAGGCTATATCCTTGTGGCAGCTTCTGGGAGCAGGGGAGGCAAACAAAACACGCATTCCAAGGACAGGGGAGGGGGGTGGATAAGACCCATTACCAAGTCTAGCTTGTGCTTATGTCCTTTCAATGACCTCCCCCAATATTAGGATGAAAAAAAAAAAAGGGAGAGTGAACTTTTTCTTTAATTTATTTTATTTTTTTAAATAGCCTCCGTGACCAATGTGGGGCTTGAACCCACAACCCCAAAATTAAGAGTCATATGCTCTACTGACTGAGCGAGCCAGGCACCCAAAAGACAGGGATGATCTAAAGCAAAATTGGAATTACTTGGCTTAGTAAAAATACTGTCTTTCCCACTTGCCTATAGTCCCATAAGAGTAGAAAACATGTCTTTCTTTCTTGCCCTATCTTCAGTGCCTAAGCACAATGCTTGCACACAGGGAGAACACAATTCTGAATCAATGAATTAACTCTTGGTACTATATGTTTGTCATTGCACAAATAAGAGTGAAAAATTGGGGCTTAACATTTTAACGCAAGTAGGCAAATATAGTTTGGTACATAATAACATAATTTAGAGCTATGGAGCTCACAAATAACATGTTAATAGAATGAGAAATCTCAACCAAATACTTCTTAATAGAAAGGGAAATGCCAGTACTTACCAAGAAGTGTGTGTGTGTGTGTGTGTGTGTGTGTGTGTGTAACAAATCCATGAATAAATCCTGGTGTTTGGAGGAGAGTGTTAGGATGATTCCTTAAAGAGAAGCAAGAGAGGGGCACCTCCTGGGTGGCTCAGGTGCGTGCCCAACTCTTGATTTCAGCTCAGCTCATGACCCAGGGTGCTGGATCCCTGAGCATCAGGATCTGTGCTAAGCATGGAGCCTCCTCAGGATTCTCTCTGTTCCTTTCTCTCTCTCTCTTTCTCTAAAATAAAAGACAGAGATAGAAGCAAGAAAGAAACTATCTTTTCCTAATCTATACTACAAAGGAGCAAAGAGGAAAGAATCAAGTATCTGCAAAGACAAAAAAAAAAAAAACACCACTCTTGAAGAATCATTTAATATTTAACTGAAAGCAGAATAAAGAAATTTTCTAGTTTTGATGTATCTCTGATAATATCTATACTCATAAGAACAAGTAATACCAATTCTACACAAATTCTTATAGACTTGTAAGATCATACAAGAAGAGGAAGGAACACTTCTCAACTCATTTTTTTGTGAGTTCCCAACTCACTAAGTCTATACTAATATGAAGAACAGACAAAGCTATTATAAGAAAAGAAGTGTACAGACCAACATACCTCTTAACAGAGATTATTAGCAAAGTGAATCCATAAAATACACTGTAATCAAGTGTGCTTTATCCTAGGGTCGCAAGTTTGCTTCAGCATTTGTAAATCAATTTAATTCACCATATTAACTGACTAAAGAAGAAAAATTATATGATCATTTCAATAGATGCAGAAAAACACTTGATGAAATTCAGCGTTCACTGATGATATAGAATAGATCTCAGTAATCTAAGAATTAAAGGGACTTCCTTAACCTGATTAATAGCATCTACCAAAGCAAAACAAAAAAACCAAACAGGCAAACAAACAGAAACAAAAAAACTCTATGAGCTAACATCACATTTAACAGGGAAACAAAGGATATTTTTCCGGAAGACCAGAAACGAGTCAGGGATTTCTTTTCATCTCTTCTATCCAACATTTTAAAATTGAGCACAAAATTCATATAGTGTACCAAAGAGACTATATGGATGACAAATATACACATGAAAAGATGCTTCACATCATCAGTCATTAGGAGAATACAAATTAAACTCACAAAATATATTTCAGTGGCTAAAACAGAAAATAAATCGGATCATACCAACACATGTTGGGGATACAGAGCAGTTGGAGCTCTCGCCGCGTTAATAGTGGGAATGTAGAGTACTCGCTTTTGAATACTTTTTATAAGGTTAAACCTACGCCTACATGCAACCATATAATCTTACTCTCTGGTATTTAACCAAGAGGGAAACAAATATGTCCACACAAAAGCATTTGTAAACGTTTATCGTACCTTTATTATAATGCCCCAAAACTGGAAAGATTCCAAATGTTCATCATATGGGAATAAATAACTGTGCAACATACATGAAATGGAATAGTGATCAGCAGGAAAAAGGACTCAACTCCTGCTACACGCAACGACTCGGATGAATCTCACATACGTTATACCAAGTGAAAGAAAACAGACACAAAAGGCTGCATACTGTATGATTCCATTTACAAGGCATTCTGGAAAAAACAAAATCATAGGGACAGGAGACAGATCATTGCCAGGGGCTAGGGAAGCTGAGACACTGATTAGCAGTATCAGGAGTGGGGAGCCTGAGCAGCTCAGTTGGTTAAGCGTTCTACTCTTGATTACGGCTCAGGTCATGATCTCTCAGTTTGTAAGTTTGAGCCCCATGTCAGGCTCCTTGCTGACAGTGTAGAACCTGCTTGGGATTCTCTCTCTCTCCCCTCTCTCTGCCCTCCTCCACTCTCTCTCTCTCTCTCTCTCTCAAAAATAAATGAATAGACTTAAAAAAAAAAGTATCAAGAGGGAATTTTGGGGATGAGGGGAGGGAAATGTCCTGTATCTGAATTGTGGTGTTGGTTCAGAAATGTGTGCATTTGCCAAAACTCGAAGAACTGTATATCTAAAAAGGTGAAGTACACTGCATGGAAATTACTCTAGTTATCATTGTTCCCTAGCGAAGTATCCCCACACATAGTAGCTCACAACAATAAACACTATCTCATGATTTCTGTGTATCAGAAATCCAGGCTTAGTTTGGCTGGGCGCCTGTGACTCAGTCTGTCGCAAGGCTGCAGTCAAGTGGTGGGTTGGGATTACAGCCATCTCCAGGTTCAGCGGAGGTAGAATCCACTTCCAAGCCCACTCAGGTGGGTGTCGGCAGGACTCAGTTCCTCACTGCCTGTTGACCAGGGGTCTTCCCCAGTTCCTTGAGAGGTGGGTCTCTCCATAGTGTAGCTCGCAGCATGACAGCTGGCTTCCCACAACATGAACAAGCGAGAGATCAAAAGAAGGCAGCCCGAGACAGAAGCTACCGTCATTTTTAACCTTGGAAACGACAGCCCGCCACTTTTGCCTCATTCTATTCATCAGAAGTGAGTCACCACATCCAGCCTCCATGTGAAGGGAGGAAATTATGCAAAGATGTGAACACCACAGAATAGATCTTTGGGGGCTATTTTATGACCTGCCCACTACACAAATTACACCCCAGTAAGCTTGACTTTAAAAAAAAAAAAAAAAAGGAGAGTTAGAAATAGGACTAATAGAAAAGTGCACAGTTAACAGTACCTAAGGCAAGGAGTTTAAAGTAAACCAGAACGTGTTAACAACATAAGCCTAAAATGCGTGCTTACAAATCAAGAGTGACGTCTCTATCAGCTAAGAATGCAATGGGGAGAATATGAAGAAACAGGATTTTGTTGATTAGACAAAAATCAGGGTTTAAGAACAAGACTTGAACTAAGGAAAAAAGATACATTTCAGGACTTAGAGAGATAAGAGAAGATGTCAGTTACTAATACTGAGCTCTCTAGGAAAAACTTCAATCCAAAGAGCAAAGAGGAAAAAACAGAAACCTCATTACAAAATTGTTGGTTAACAAATGTGAAATTGCCAAGCCCCAAATACAGGATTTTTAAAGTTTACTGTCGGGTCTCAATTCCCTCAAGCTTGGCATGCAATGGGGACAGGAGCCGGGCAGGTCATTGCGGAGATCTGATTTGACAGCAATGCATGTGAGGAAACGCTGAAAGGCTTGAGTTAACCACCGGTTCAATATGTGCCACGGTGAAATTAATTTGCTTGAAAGGCCCATTCACCATGATGCTGCTTTCAAAAGCTACCACGTCCAATCAAGGGACCTTCCTGTCCACCTTCATGGTAAGATCATACAAGAATTAAATGATTTGGCGTACATTTTCTCTGTCAGTGAGATCCATCTTTAACATTTAAATGATATTATACAAATCTTAATAGGTTATTAAAATCCAAATGTAAGATGGATGAAGAGATTTAAATGGAACATGCAGCATGCATGCAGGACATAAAATATAAAAATGTTATCTATTAATATATTATATTCATTACACTTCGTATGTGTGTTATAGTGATACAATATACATTTTATCTATACAAAAATATAAAAATTTCAAACATTCTGCCCCATTGCCAAAAAAATCCTTCACATGCTTCCCTAAGGTCATGGATATTCAGGGAGAAGTAAGAATTCTAGTTCATGTCATTTTGCAGACTAGAATATGCTAAAGACGTCAGTGGAAACCAATCAACTACAGTGGCAATGGCGTTCGGCTGAGCCCACTCCTTTAAAGCCTTTATGTGCATATCGAGTTGAAGGGGAGGTTTGTGATTTATTCCATATATATGTATACATATATACACATATATATATGTAGCTCACTGGCAAGAGTAACTGTTTATTATCAGGTTTTCCTTTGTTCGAGTGTGTTTAAATATGCCATTAATTTGCATGCCTTCTAATGGGTTAATAGACGACTTTAATTTTCATATATAGCTTCAATGAGTAATGGAGCCATTTGGCTCTGGAATATTTTTGAGTCACTCTTGTTAACCTTTTTTAGAATACAAAATCCAGGGGATTACGGACCGTATGTGTCTTGTTTATGATCTTTAGTTGAAAGCCTGCTACATGGTAGGTATTCAGTATTTATTTCGAAATTCATTGATAGCACTTTTTCTATTCTTTAACTGTGACAATATGAATTCTTGTTGGTAGATATGATCTTGGCTCAAGTGTTACTATGTTAACATTTTTTTTCCAAAAAAAGAAAATTCACAGAAAGCAAATAATTTTCTCATGTAATTATCCACAAACTGTGTAATTATCCACGGAGTCAACCCTGCCTTCTCAAACAATCTGGAGAAGCCTAGAGGGGTGGAAGAAACAATTACAGTGATTTTTCTGAAGATACAAAAGCTCCATTAAAAATATGCTGAGCAAATATGCATGAAGCCAGTTAGCATAAAGCAGAGCTCACTCTTAGAAAAATTAAAGATGAAATTCAATCAAATTATAAATTAGAGCCAAGAAACTATAGCTTGAAGAAAATTGAGGTAATGAACTAAATGACTAAAGAGAAAAGAATTAAAAACCTTTGGTAACTATTGAAACTATGTAAAACTATTGATAACCTATCAATAAAAAGAGCATTTATTTTCAGTCAGAGTTGGTACTGTGTGACCACACGGATGTGTGCGACTGCAGCGCATAACCTGGACACCTAAACATGACTGAGGAATCACTACTTACCAAGTACAGAGTGATTTGCCTAGGGCATTTCATTTAATCTTCTCAACACTCCCCTGTGCAAGACATTACAATCTTTTTTTTTTACAATTTATTTATTTATTTTGAGAGAGAGAGCCACATGCAGAGCAGAAGAGGGGCAGAGAGGGAGGGGGAGGGAGAGAATACCAAGCAGGCTCCATGCTGTCAGCACAGAGCCCAACAGGGGGCTCGATCTCACAAACCCATAATCTCAGGTTAGATTATGACCTGAGCCAAAATCAAGAGTCTGACGCTTAACCTACTGAGCCACCCAGGTGCCCCTACAATTTCCATTTTACATACAGGAAAATTGAGGTATACAGAGGTTAAAGAGTATTCCCGAGTGCATTCAGCTGGCAAACTTAGCTCAGTAGTGCTAAGATTGACACCACATCTGTTTCACTTCTAGGTCCAATTCTTTTTTTTATGTAGCATCCCCATCTGAAATACCACTAGCCAATTAATTCAATCATTTATGTCAATATTTACTTGGAAAGTGGAATTTCTTGGTCTGATTTCATCTCTCCGAAATTATACCAAATATTTATTTATAAGTGTAACCAAAGATTTAAGTAAAATGATGCTCCCTGTGCTATTACTTAAAAAGTAAAACAATAATAACCAACAGAAAAATAAGCTCCCTAAAACTCTAAAAGATGCAAGTAGCTAAAATATGGTAGAATAAAAGAATACTCAAATATTACTGACATGGAAAGTGTTTACCAAGTACACAATCTTAAGTGATTACAAGCAGAAGGTCACAAAGTAGTACCATAGCAAATATAACTTTAATGTCTTTTTCTTTATGCACTGCATTTATGAAATTCTATTCAACATCTGAATTTTTTTAGCTTTTTAATTTTTTTAAATTTGTTTTGAGGGTGGGGGGAGAACAGAGAGAGGGAGAAAGAATTCCAAGCAAGCTGCACACTGTCAGCACAGAGTCCAACATGGGGCTCGATCTCACGAGCTGTGAGATCATGACATTTTAAGATGTTCGTCGTTGGGTGGCTCAGTTGGTTAAGCGTCCAACTTCGGCTCAGGTTATGATCTCAGCGTTCGTGGGTTTGAGCCCCACGTCAGCCTCTGTGCTGACAGCTCAGAGCCTGGAGCCTGCTTCAGATTCTGTGTGTGTCTCTCTCTCTCTGCCCTTCTCCTGCTCCTGCTCTCTCTCTCTCAAAAATAAATAAACATTAAAATAAATAAATAAATAATAAAATGTTGCTGTCTAATCTAAAATTTACCTGGTTCCAATTCCACATATAAAATACTTATTTCTTTCCCAAAAGATGATTTCAGTAATAGAAGAAATACAAATATAAAAATAATTCACGGTTTCAAAATAAAACCAAGAAGGTTTTGGATTAATGACAGACACTTAGAGCAAAACAAACAAAAACAGCATGCAATTCCATCAGACATAATAGGATAGTTTCTGAATTAAATGGAATTGCCTGTTGGGAATCTGGACCCAGGGTCGAGGTTCGTCACTGCTGGAGGAGTGAGTAAACCAAGGAGTCGTCAGCAGGTTGTTCATTCAAGACAAGCATTCCATGTGTCTGGCTGTGGTGTTTGTTCTCAGTGAACACTGTAGAATTAACTCTTGAAATAATGTAAACACATTCCTTGATAGAGTTTAACAACAGACTTCTCAGTCAGAGAGAGAATTAAGGGAATTCTTAAGGAATTAAGGGAGCTCCGAATATTTACACCATGGAATCGGCAAAAGCTGCAGGGCTGTGATTCTTACTTCCAGAGAGCCCATTACTGAACGTTTACCAGAAGACGACAGAATGCTGCAAGGGAGGCTGGAAAATGAAGGTCTTTTTCTTTTTCTTTCTTTCCTTCCTTACTTCCCTTCTTTCTTTCTTCCCTTCTTTCTTTCCTTCCATTATTCCTTTTCTTTCTTTCTTTCTTTCTTTCTTTCTTTCTTTCTTTCTTTCTTTCTTTCTCTTTCTTTCTTATTCTTTCTTTCTTTTTTCTTTTCTTTCCTTTCTTCTTCCTTCCTTACTTCCTTTTTTCTTTCTTTCTTTCTTTTCTTTCTTTCTTTCTTTTCTATCCTTCCTTCTTCCTTCCTTTTTTCTTTTCTTTCTTTCTTTTCTTTCTTTCTTTCTTTTCTTTTCTTTCTTTCTTTCTTTCTTTCTTTCTTTCTTTCTTTCTTTCTTTCTTTCTTTCTTTCTTTCTTTCCCTCTTTCTGTTTTTTGTTTTTGTTTTAGCTGAGCATATTACCATTCCGTATTCTGTTAACAAAGAAGAGAAGGCTGAAATGGTAGAAAACTAGCAGTAACCAATACATGGAAAGATGTTAATTTTAGTTTTCAGAAGTTAAAAACCTGATCACTAAAATAACTTCAAATCTCTACATAAAGAATAAGTTGAAGAACGAATTATATTTAAGATGAAATTCATAATCTAGAAGATATACTTATTTTTCCCAGTGTCCAGTTCAAAATAAAAAATAATATAAAAATATAAAGAAGCTTCAAAAAACACGGAGGGCAGATTGGAAGGATCCAATCCATATCTAATAGAAATTTCACAAGCAGTTTAAGTATCCTACAAAGAGAGAATAGAAATAATGGAAGAAGAGAAAACATAAAATAGTATAGAAAATGTTCCCTTAGAGACAAATCTAGGACAGGCCTTCATGTAATCTGGGACATCAAAGAATAAAAAGAAATTCAAATTATATTCAGGATAAAAAAATAAGTTCGTTACATTAGATCGAAAAGCAGATGGTAAATACTGAACATTTGTTAAAGAGTGAACCAGGGACATGCTTTTAACGATGGATGGAAGGGCAAACTGGGGGCGAGCTGACATTTTCTACAAAACTGATAAATGTGCATATCCTTTGAGTGATCAGTTGATTTTCTATGTATCCATCTTCCATAAATATTGGCACAGATGTGCAGGGACATATGTAAAAAAAACTGCTGAACCTTGTACAGTAGTGAAAACTAGAGTCAGCCTAGAGGTTTACCACTTAAGAATAAATAAATACATTTAATATTTTCAAATTATGGAAATCTACATAGGCAATCAAAATAAAAGTTACACGTCAATATACTAATACGGAAGGGTTCTACTACATATTAAGTGAGGAACAAGTTACAGAACAATGGATAGGATTTGTATATCAGAGGGAGTGCAGAGGATACAAAGAAATTATTCACAGCAATTAATCTTAGAATTGGTAAAAGAAGATGAGAACGTCCGTCCCTTATTTTATACTTTTGTTTTGCATTTGAGTTTCTCATGAGGGGCAAGCTCTTCTCTTAAAACTTTGTGTAAGTCATACTAGAATACACTCATGAATAAAGGCTAGATTTCCAAACATAAGAATAGTCCAAACATCAGGGGAAGATACAATAATGAAGAGACCATACCCTTATGAATTATGACTTTCATATTTAGGCAGAAAACATGATATTTAACTAAAGTGACTATATAAAAACAAAAACAATTCTTCAAAAACACCTCACTTATTCGAAAAAAAAAAAAGAAAGAAAATGTAAAGTGTATGGAAAACAAACACCATAAAATAAGAGAAAAGAGAAAAAAAATTGAAATGACAAAAACATGTAGCATGTACAATAAAGTATTAATTATATGTACGTGCAGGATTTTAAAATACAAAGTAGAAGACAGAGCGTTTAAATAGCTTGCCTAAAATTATATAGCCAAGAAAGCAAAGCTGTGACAAAATTGGAATTTTACTCAGGCAGCATGGGGGCTGGGGGGGGGAGGGTGGCACACAGCTGGACCACCCTGCTGCACGTGGGAAACTGGCTAGTGTTAGCCATCGGACGGGACACAGACAAGGGGCAAGACCCAACAAGCCCTCTCAGGCCCTCCTCATGGATTAAGTCAGCTCAGAATTTCTGAAATTTGTAAAATGATTTAAAGACCTTCAAAATGTGACCTGTTAATCTCATGTGTAGAAATTTACCCTATAATAAGCAGGACGTTTTCAAAACAGTCTTATAGTAACTACAGTTGTGAAGTTGTGTGTACCACTACCGCGTCCAACAATAATGGACTGATTAAAATAGTGTTGGTGTAGAGAGAGACCCAGATTTAGACAGAGAGAGAGAGATCCACATAGAAGCATGGAGATTTGACTTTTGATATATTTTAAGAGATGAGATACAGTATATTTCATACGCTTCCATTTATGAAAGTATATGTACACAGAAATGTGTCAGAAATATACTGACTCCATCACAGAAGGTGTATTAAGTGTCTAGTCCAGAAGGACAGCATTTGATAGCAATTACAAGCACCTACCTTGTAACCAAATGGCCCGAGCGAATCTTGAGGCTCCACTTCTAGCTGTGTGGACTTGGGTATGTTATAAATGCTCTCTCGGTGGAAAATAGTGCTGTGAAGAAAATGCATGGGGGTAAGGAGCATAGAGAGCCATGGGTGGGAACTAATACGTTAGTAAGAGTGGTTATGGCAGGATTCTCTAAAGTCTGGAGAAAACTATAAGATGTGAGGAGTAGAGGTCAAGCAACTAAAATATCTAAGGAATAGAATTCCAAGCAGAGGGAATTGCAAATGTAAAAGCTTGAGGTTGGGGAAGTCCATGGAATGTTCTAGAAGAAGCAGGAAGCCAGAGTGAATAGCAGAGTGAATTACACCCAACTGTTCTTAGTGGAATTTATGGAAGCTAGTTTTCTCTTCATATTTGTTTAGATTTTTTTGCAGTGAGCATGAAGTACTCTTACAATGGAAAATAGCAGAAGTATTTACATTTGGGAAAAGGAAACTAACAAGTTACTCTCTTTTTGATCACTCTCTCCAGTGAGCATTATGAGTGTTCACTTTCTTAAAAATATATGCTCAAACTTCCTAAGCAAAATTCAAAGCATCTGCTTATTCAGGCCCTCTTGAGAGGCGTTAGAGTGAGGAGTCTATGCTCCTGATTCTGCTTGGGATAGTGCTATTTTGATGCTTTGCTTTTTACCTAGCCTCTCCCCTCCAACCATGTCTGATTAGAAACCATTTTTAACTTTAAACGACTTTTTTTTTTAATTGGCATTTCCCTCATGTGCCCAAAATAATGAGCATATATTTTAAAAGTGGAAAATGAATTTGATAAAATATTTTGCTTGGCTAGAAATGTTTTCAGTAGTTCATTAACTGCAAAATAATTCCCTCCTGAACGCCAGAGATCCTGAGCAAGATGTTGCCCGGGGCTAAATAATATGTGTTCACCTTTTAATCACACTGACAGAGGGGAAATGGAAAGCGAGTGCACCGGTATTCAACGCGCAGTCTTTGTTTTAATGGAGAGGAGCCGAAGCGTGAATAGTACAAAGTATCAGATAATACAGAAAGTGTTTATGGCTTTGTTGGCCCATGAGTATAGCTTTCCTCTCTGGGTATCTCCAAAAACCTTAGCGTTCACTCCCATTCGAGTAAGGAAACCATGTTGCAGAATCCTGAGGCAAGCTGGCAGGGCCTCTCATTCCTGGCTCTGCCTGATCTTCAAGCTAGAGACTGACGGCGTCCCTTCCTTCCCAGACTATGTATTCGCGATTTTCAAGAGCCATGGCTTAAAAAAATTATAGCTTCCTTTGGCTCCATCTCTCCAGTCATGTTAAGTCACCCACACGACAAGGACACCAGACACTGTTAATTGAAACTTTGTACAACTTCACAGCTACACCATAAGCAGGTCCAGAGCAGAAAGAGTGTCATATTTACATTTTTAACCTGAGCAACTAGCACACAGCATTTGGCAGGTAATAAATGTCTAATAATATTTGTTTGTTGAAATTAAAAGGCATTTCTGAACCACAGTGGCTTCGTACTTCATATTGTAATAATAAAAGAGAAATTTGCAGTTTTGTTTCAACAGCAGTTTGTCTTCCTACTCTAATTCCGATTTTCCAACAGGTCGTGTAAGGCCAACAAGGATCCAGTATAAACTGCAGAAATTTGATTCTGTTTATGAGTGACTACCACTCCAATCCGAATTTGTATTTCCAGTTTTATGTCCTTAATGTTTACAAATCTGCGTTTTAAAGATGATGCTAAAGAAGGCAAGATGGCGGAGCGGCATGGAAGTGTTTTGCATCACAAGTACATGAAATACAGCCAGATCAACACTGTACCATCCTGCACTCCTAGAAAACGGATTTGAGGATTAACACAGCAATGTGCACAACCTGAACCACAGAACTCAGCAGGTACACACCACGGAGAGGTGAGCTGGGGGGGAGAGAGGCCACTGAGGGCAGAGAGCTCTTTTTGCTGGCAGACAGAGGATGGAGATGGGGGGAGAGTACGGGAAAAGCACCCCCACCCAAAAGCACTGGAGAGAAAATGGAAAAATGGAAACAGCCGCAGGAACTGAACTAAAAATGGAGAAGGGAGAAAGGAGAAAGGAGAGGGTTTAAATTCCATTAAGACTGCATAAACAGGGGGAGCACAGAGTCTGAAACTCTGCAGCTGGATACCTGGCGGTGCTGGAGTGGGAAGGGCGAATCTCCAGGTGCCAGAAGTGCGTTGTGATTTTCCATAATCCCGGAAACGCTGCAGCTGCAAGATCGCCTGAACTTTTTCTGGGATGGGCTGGCACCCAGCTGCAGTCTCTGACATCGGCAGAACCACAATCCCACCTGGCCATTGCTCGGTGACAACCCTCTCTCAGAAGGTCTGAGCGGGTCCAAGACACGGTCCCTCAGAAGTGAGGGGTCGGGAAACAGAACTGCATCTAAAATAAAACTCGAGGGACGCCTGGCAACCTGACGGCTTGATCACGGACGGTGTAAAAGCGGAGAGAGGACAGAAGCCAGAGACAAAGGATGGGTGGACGATCGCTGATGGGGGAGAACGGAGGTAAGATACAGGAGACTGGTAGCCGGGGGGCAGCGCCATTTTCACCCCTCCAGCTCAGGCGCATACACACCCATAGGCGCCACAACCATCTACCCCAGTAAGCTAAGCAGCGCCATCTTGTGGAAAACGGAGCTGTTACACTAAGCCGCACCCAACTGGGCCAACCTCACTCTTGAGGATCATGAGTCTCTCTTCCTTCTTAGTTTATAGACTGTAAAGTGCTTCATAGTCCGACTTCTAGGGGATAATGATGCAATTTTAATCGTATTTGAGTGTGTTCACTATTCACACTCCATCTATTCAATTTTCTTTCTTTTCTTTTTAGTTTCTTTTCTTTTTCTTGAATACAGAAAGAGGAAAAAACTGTTTTTATTTTCAATTTTTATTAAAATATTTTCTTTAATTTTTTCTACTATATTTTTTTGTAAACTTTTCAAATTCTATTTTACTTCCGTCAGTTCATTTTATTCTATTTCATTGTATTCATTTTTTCGAATATTCAAATATTTTCCTTTTTTGTCTCCCTTTTTTCTCTAATCTATCACTGTCCTTTAAACAACCAGACCAAAACACACCTAGGATCTAGCATCATTTATTTGATTTTTGTGTGCCTGTGTGTTGTTTTTAATTTTTTAATTTTAACTTTTTTCCTTATTAATTCCTTATCTCCCTTCAAAATGACAAAACAAAGGAATTCAACCCAAAAGAAAGTGCAGGAAGAAACAACAGCCAAGGACTTAACACAGATACCAGCAAGATGTCTGAACCAGAACTTAGAATCATGATACTAAGAATACTAGCTGGGGTTGAAAATAGATTAGAATCCCTCTCTACAGAGATAAAAGAAGTAAAAGCTAGTCAGGATGAAATAAAAAATGCTATAACTGAGCTGCAATCTCTAATGGAGACCACGGCGGCAAAGATGGATGAGGTGAAGCAGTAAATCAGCGATAGAGAGGACAAACTTGTGGAGAATAATGAAATAGAAAACAAGAGGGAGACCAAGGCAAAAGAGCATGATTTAAGAATTAGAAAAATCAGTGACTCATTACAAAGGAACAACAAAATCATAGGGGTCCCAGAAGATGAAGAGAGACAAAAAGGGGTAGAAGGGTTATGTGAGCAAATCATAGCAGAAAACTGTCCTAACTTGGGGAAAGACACAGACATCAAAATCTAGGAAGCACAGAGGACTCCTATTAGATTCAACAAAAACTGACCATCAACAAGGCATATCATAGTCAAATTCACAAAATACTCAGGCAAGGAAAGAATCATGAAAGCGGCAAGGGAAAAAAGTCCTTAATTTACAAGGGAAGACAGATCAGGTTTGCAGCAGAGCTATCCACAGAAACTTGGCAGGCCAGAAAGGAGTGGCAGGATATATTCAATGTGCTGAATCAGAAAGATATGCAGCCAAGAATTCTTTATCCAGCAAGTTTGTCAATCAAAATAGGAGATATTAAAAGTTTCACAGAAAAACAAAAATTAAAGGAGTTCCTGACCACTAAACCAGCCCTGCAAGAAATTTTAAGGGGGACTCTCTAAGGGGAGAAAAGGCCAAACAAACAAGCAAACAACCCCGACAACAACAAAAAAACCTAAAAACCAAAAGAAACAAAGACTAGAAAGAGCCAGAGACCACCACCAGAAACTCCAACTCTACAGGCAACATAATGGCAATAAATTCATATCTTTCAGTACTCTCTCTAAATGTCAATGGACTAAATGCTCCAATCAAAAGACATAGGGGAACAAAATGGATAAGAAAACAAGATCCATCTATGTGCTGTTTACAAGAGACCCACTTTAGACCTAAAGACACCTTCAGATTGAAAGTAAGACGATGGAGAACCATTATCAGGCTAATGGTCTACAAAAGAAAACCAGAGTAGCCATACTTATATCAGAAAATCTAGACTTTAAAATAAAGATTGTAATAAGAGAAGAAGGGTATTATATCATAATTAAGGGTCTATCCAAGAAGACCTAACAATTGTAAATATTCATGCTCCAAATGTGTGAGTACCCAAGTATATACATCAATTAATCACAAACATAAGGAAACTTATTGATAATAATACCATAATAGTAGGGGACTTCAACACCCCACTTACAGCAATGGACAGATCATCTAAGCAGAAAATTATCAAAGAAACAATGGCTTTGAATGACACATTGGACTTAACAGATATATTCAGAACAATTCATCCTAAAGAAGTGGAATATATATTCTTCTCCAATGCACATGGAACGTTCTCCAGAATAGACCACACACACTGGGACACAAATCAGCCCTTGACAAGTACAAAAAGATAGAGATCGTACCATGCATATTTTCAGACCACAACGCTACGAAACTCGAAATCAACCACAAGAAAAAATTTGGAAAGAACAAATACTTGGAGACTAAAGAACATCCTACTGAAGAATGAATGGGTTAACTAAGAAGTTAAAGAGTAAATTAAAAAATTCATGGAAGCCAATGAAAATGATAACATAACAGCCCCAAATCTCTGGGATGCAGCAAAGGCAGTCATAAGAGGGAAGTATCTAGCAAGCCAGGCTTTCCTAAAGAAGGAAGAAAGGTCTCAGATACACAACCTAACTTAATACCTTAAACAGGTGGAAAAAGAACAGCAAATAAAACCCAAAACCAGCAGAAGACAGAAAATAATAAAGATTAGAGCAGAAACCAATGCTTTCAAAACCAAAAACACAGTAGAACAGATCAATGAACCAGAAGCTGGTTCTTTAAAGAATTAACAAAATTGATAAACTCCTAGCCAGTTTGATCAAAAAGAAAACTCAAAGGACCCAAATAAATAAAATCAAGAATGAGAGAGGAGAGATCACAACCAACACAACAGAAATACAAACGATAATAAGAAAATATTATGAGCAATTATACACCAAATAAATGGGCAATCTGGAAGAAATGGACAAATTTCTAGAAACATATAAACTACCAAAACTGAAACAGGAAGAATTAGAAAATTTGAACAGACCCATAACCAGTAAAGAAATCAAATTAGTCATCAAAAATCTCCCAAAAAACAAGAGTCCAGGGCCAGATGTCTTTCCAGGGGAATTCTACCAAACTTTTAAGGAAGGATTAACGCCTATCCTCTTGAACCTGTTCCAAAAAATAGAAATGGAAAGAAAACTCTCAAACTCTTTCTATGAAGCCAGCATTACCTTGATTCCAAAACTAGACAAAGACTGCACTAACAAGGAGAACTATAGACCAATTTCTCTGATGAACATGGATGTAAAAAACTTCAATAAGATATTAGCCAACAGGATACAACAATACATTAAAAAAATTATTCACCATGACCAAGTGAGATTTATACGTGGGATTCAGGTCTGGTTCAAGTTCCACAAAACAATCAATGTGCTTCATCACATCGATGAGAGAAAGGACAAGAACCACATGATCCTCTCAATAGGTGCAGAGAAAGCATTTGACAAAATACAACATCCTTTCTGGATAAAAATCTTCAAGAAAGAGGGGATAGAAGGATCATACCTCAAGATCATAAAAGTCATATATGAAAGACCCAATGCTAATATCATCCTCAATGTGGAAAAGCTGAGAGCTTTCCCCCTAAGGTCAGGAACACGACAGGGATGTCCACTCTCTCCACTGTCATTCAACATAGTATTGGAAGTTTTAGCCTCAGCAATCAGACAACACAAAGAAATAAAAAGCATCCAAATCGGCCAGGAGGAGGTCAAACTTGCACTCTTTGCAGATGACATATTACTCTATATAGAAAACCCAAAAGATTCCACCAAAAAACTGCTAGAACTGATGCATGAATTCAGCAAAGTGGCAGGATATAAAATCAATGCACAGAAATGGGTATCATTCCTATACACCAAGAAAAAGCAACAGAAAGAGAAATCAAGGAATCAATCCCATTTACAATTGTACCAAAAAAACATAAAATACCTAGGAATAAATCTAACCAAAGAAGTGAAAAATCTACACACTGAAAACTATAGAAACCTTAGGAAAGGAATTGAAGAAAACACACACACACACACAAAAATGGAAAAATATTCCATGCTCCTGGATACGAAGAGCAAATATTGTTAAAATGTCAATACTACCCAAAGCAATCTATATATTCATGCAATCCCTATCAAAACAACACAGGCATCCTTTAGAGAACTAGAAAAATCAATCCTAAAATTTGTATGTAACCAGAAAAGACCCTGAATAGCCGAAAAAATCTTGAAAAAGAAAACCAAAGCAGGAGGCATCACAATCCTGGACTTCAAGCTGTATTACAAAGCTGTCATCATCAAGACGGTATGGTACTCACATAAAAACAGACACTCAGATCAATGGAACACACAAACATATGGCCAACTCATCTTTGACAAAGCAGGAAAGAATATCCAGTGGAATAAAAACAGTCTCTTCAGCAAATGGTGCTGGGAAAACTGGACAGCAACATGCAGAAAAATGAACCTGGACCACTTTCCACTTTCTTACACCATGCACAGAAATAAACTCAAAATAGATGAAAGACCTAAATGTAAGACAAGACGCCATCAACATCTTTGAGGAGAAAGCAGGAAAAATCCTCTTTGACCTTGGCCGCAGCAACTTCTTATTCAACATGTCTCTGGAGGCAAGGGAAACAAAAGCAAAAATGAACTATTGGGACCTCATCAAAATAAAAGCGTCTGCACAGCAAAGGAAACAATCAGCAAAACTAAAAGGCAACTGACAGAATGGGAGAAGATATTTGCAAACGACAACTCAGAAAAAGGGTTAGTATCCAAAACCTATAAAAAAACTCATCAAACTACACACCCAAGAACAAATAATCCAGTGAAGAAACGGGCCAAAGACATGAATAGACACTTCTCCAAGAAAGACATCCAGATGGTCAACCATCTGAAATGTTGATGAAATTTTCCACATGAGATTACACTCACATGAAAATTCCAACCACATGAAAATACACTCACCAGTCACTCATCATCAGGGATATACAAATCAAAACCACAAGGAGATACCACCTCACACCTGTCAGAATGGGTAACGTCAACAACTCGAGCAACGACAGATGTTGGCGAGGACGCAGAGAAAGAGGACTTTGCACTGCTGGTGGGAATGCAAACTGGTGCGGACACTCTGGAAAACAGTATGGAGGTTCCTCAAAAAATTAAAAATAGAACTACCCTATGACCCAGTAATTGTACTACTAGATATTTATCAAAGGGATACAGGTGTGCTGTCTCAAAGGGGCACATGCACCCCAATGTTTATAGCAGCACTATCAACAATAGCCAAAGTATGGAAAGAGCCCAAATGTCCATCGATGGATGAACGGGTAAAGAAGAAGTGGTGTATGTATATATATATACAATGGAGTATTACTCAGCAATCAAAAAGAATGAAACCATGCCATTTGCAACCACAGGGATGGAACTAGAGGGTATTATGCTAAGTGAAATTAGTCAGAGAAAGACAAGTATAATGTGACTTCACTCATATGAGGACTTTAAGATATAAAACAGATGAACATAAGAAAGGGAAGCAAAAATAATATAAAAACAGAGATGGGGACAAAACATAACAGACTCTTAAATATGAAGAATAAACAGAGGTTTACTGGAGGGGTTATGGCAGGGGGGATGGGCTAAAGGGGCATTAAGGAATCTACTCCTGAAATCATTGTTGCAGTATATGCTAACTAACTTGGATGTAAATTTAAAAAATAAATTTTAAAAAAATAAAAAAAGATGAGGCTAAAAGTAATTACAGTGAAAAATCAGTAATTATTCTGAACTAATTAATATGGGTTTTGTTCAATGCTTGACTTTAATGCTATTATGTAAACCTGAAATATTAGGTTTTGTTTTGTTTGAGAAATAAAAATGTACCAAAGATTTAACAGGATTAAGTAGATTATTCATTCTGTATGCTCTTTCTGCCCTCAAACCCACTCCCAAATTTATGGTGATGAATAATCCTCCTATGAAAGCAACAAAAAAAACAGGGAGGGAAATATTTAGGGCAAATTATCAGCACTGCTATTAACGATAATACATCTCACAGAACACCGTGGAGAATATGCTTCTTCTTGGCATCTCCTTCTCTTTTCCTACATATAGTCCATTAAAACACCTTAGCATGGCCTTTAACTTTACTCCAATGCATACCTTCAGAGTTACTTCTGTATATTTATTTCTATTCCTTGAAATCTCACCCCTGCAAAAAAATTACAGGGTACGGGTAGGGACGATTATGAACAGCTGTGGCTACATTGTTGAGATTTTTTTTCCTCCAACACGCTCTGCAAACATAGGCCACTAGTCACCGCCACTAAATGGTATTTCTCTTTGCGTGGTGCTATATTCTTCTGCCTTTTTAAAACGGGTCTTTATTTTTTACCATGTCTCAAACAGCAGTTTTTGCATTTCATTGCAGTGACTGGAAGATTTTGTAGTCCCTACTCTTTTATCAGGAACTTCTAACCTGTATATGAACAAAAAAATCACCTCCATCCACGCGGAAGTCGTGAGCCTCCTAACTCTTCTCATCTAACATACACTTCTGGGAGCAGCAGCTCTGAACTTGCCTTCTGAAACACTGCATTCCCTTATCAGACTGCACCCTGACATCCGATAAAACAGCAGTCAAAGCCTTTTTTTCTTTTTTTAATCTAGAACCTCATTCATCACCCTCTAGCAATTTAAAGTTTTAAAATGATACTATATTATATCTTTAGGAATGTTCTATTTATGACACATTGCTTTCACTTCAATGTAGCTTTGTGGGTGGTGCGTCATAGCAGGAGCTGGAGCAGAAGAGAAAGTTCATTAAATAATCATTTCGTACTTTATAATATATGCTCCTAATAAACGCATTGAAAGATTTAAAATATTCCAGGGAGGATATATTCATAGAAGCAGTTTGAAATATGATTTGAGCAATTATAAAAATATATTTATCAAATGCAGACAACCAATCAGTGTATTTCAAGGGAAACTACTTTCTTCAAGCTTTGACTTCACTTCTTATTCATTGTTTTAGCCTAAGTTCTAACATTCCATTTCTGCTGCAAACTCACCACCATTTACTTTGCCTCTACAATAGTCTGCTTAAAAAGATATATATCTTTATTATATTTAAATATACATATATATTTATAAAAAATATACGTTTGTATATTTTTGTTTTGTTTGTGTATTTGTTTTGTATATTTTGTTTGTTTATAGTAAACACGTGAAAATTAAATTGAAAAATGTATTCAATAATGAAATAGTTAAATGACGCAAGTTATTATGCTGGATCGTCTTTTTTAATTGGCTAATTGGACAGTATAACCTAATAATGATTAATCTACTTTCAAACACTTATATCTAGTTTGTTTTTCCTTCTTCACCTGTAAAGTTAATATGCATGTTAAAAAATGTTTGATAAGGTTGTACATAAAATATTTTGTCGTTGTTATTAGCAAAAACCTAGTTTTTAAGACTACCAGACCCTAGATCTAACACAGAGACAGAAGTCTCCTTGATATTACTGTTTTTGCTTTGGGAAGAATCTGTCATGTGGCCTCTCACATAACAGATGCAAGACAGTGAGTATCCATTGGAGAAAGTTTTCTTTACCAGGTTTTATGTATTTTTGTTTTTGTTTTTTAACAGAAATTGCTTCACCCCAAATTTCTTGGTATGTAGAATTCAATTTTCTGGGCATAATGTAAAGAACAAAGCAAAACAAAACAAAACAAAAACAAAAACAAAAACAAAAACAAAAACATACCATGAGGCATGAAGACCTAACTAGGAAATGATGAAGGATCCTAATTTCTTCCTTTTTAGAGAGTGAAGCCCAGACAGATGATCTTGTCCACTTCCAACCTGCCATGTAGCTCTATAGGTGAAAAATGGTGGTGTGAGGGGTGTGTGTGTGTGTGTGTGCATGTGTGTGCATGTAAACCGAGACAGCTGTGTCATGATAGAAGTCACAGAGTCTCAATGTCTCTTGAGCAACCATCATCTGGTCTCCCATCTTGGTGGTCTCTCAACCTCAGGAGAATTTTTTGGGTCACAGCTCTCGTGCCTGGAAAGGCCGTCCAAGACAGCCCCACAGCTCAGCATCAATGACAGCCCCTGAAGAACTGGATCGAATTTCTCTGAATCGCTCGAGTTTCACTGGCTTCACCAGGGCCCGCGTCTCGTTTCACAGCAATAGGGCGGCACATTTTGGAGCAGCCAGCATCTGGCAGTAATTATGGGTTCCTTAAACTCTAAACCGGCATATCCGCAAGCTGACTTAAGGAAAGAAACGAGAGCAAGTAGACCATGGGGAGAACAGTTTTCTTAAGTCAAGGGCGGACACTGGTGAGAGATAGAGCTGTAAGCGGTCAGCACCAAGGCTCCTCCTGGAAGCTGGTGGAGTGAGTCTCTGTACTGGAGAAGGGATTCAGGCAGGCCATTGCAACACTCTAATCCACTTCCTGTTCTTTCACACTGCTCACCCCCTTCTAATGTAAAGTTTGGCCATCTCGGATTTGTCTTGTTAATTAAGGAAATATAGAAGAAGAAAGTTAGTTGAGTGAACTACATTTTCTGCCATGGTAGCCACAGTTGATAACTCTCATCCGTCTGGCAGGGGAGCCATGATGACACTGGGACCAGTCGTCAGTGTCAACTCAGATTTATGCCCAGTGGTCCAGTAAATGTCTGGCCATTTTCTTTTGTTCAGTATAAGCTTACCTGAGCAAGGAGCCATAATCCCCTTCAGGGAAGGTCTGGGGAAATCATTATCATATGTATATATTGTGGTATCTCAGGATCTTGGCTCGTGAGGCCTCACATTCTCCAGTCAATGGGTTCCAGATATGAGAACTAAAGAATATAAGCTTTTATTAGGGTGATTGCCTTCTGTCTCCTAGTTATACATTCTAATTCATTTTGATGGTATAAATTAGGCAACACTCTTAATGTCTGTCCATATATCTTGTCCTTATAAAAACTGTGTCTTTAACCATCTTCCTAGCACTGTGGAGGCCAGGATCCTGGACTGACAGTCCAGTCTTGCCACATATTACAGTAGTCGTACCCACATTGCTTCTGGTAGTCGATGCTGCCTATCCTTATTTGGGGATCCTTCATACCCACCGCTACTAGGGAACCCAGTTCTGTAATGGGTTAACCTCAGCCCTGGTCGCCCAAAAGAGGCCTACCATTGAGCTTCTCAATAATGCTAGTACCATTCTAACCAGCATCTTCTCTATCGCTTTGGCAAATGGCATGCCCTTCAGGCTCTCTGTGGATCCCGGTCACCTGGTGTGTTTTCTGGGCTTATAGAGTTTATTTAGCATGCCTATTTCTCTTGTCATTTTGATCCCATCCTCTATCATCTGACATGTACTTATTATAATATAGGAAATTGCTTTCCCCAGCTTCCAAGAGCCCTCTTCACAGCATGAGAGCAATAGAGGTCATATGTTGTGCTTTAAATTCTTATCTTGGGACAGTGTTGCCATATCAGTAAACTTTTCCTTATCAAACTTTATATCCTCCCCCCTAGGCTTTGATCCAGCAACCTCAAGATCCGGTTCTATATGTGCTCTCACAAGTGCTGCTTATACATGTTTCTGGATGTTGTAATCCATCCATTTATAGCCCCTTTCCTCAGGTAGCAGGCTAAGAACAACCCTTATGTTGTCTTGTGAAATAGAAGCCTTTGTATCATCCTATGCCGGGGAGGTGTTTTCCATTTCCAAAGCCTGCAGAAGTGCTCTGGGTTCCAAGATCTTATTAAATACATCGTATCAGATATCTCCATCCAAGTTTCAGGGTCCTATCCTTCTCGGTCAGAGCCCTTACTTTGCTACAGGAAGCTTCCTATGATTGAGAATTCAACCTTCTCTGGAGCTCTGCTACTTTTCTGATTAAGTCTTTGCTTACATCTTCATCCTCTGTCCTTTGTTTGCTAGAGATGAGTCTTTATACATACAGCCAAGGAAACCGTATAACCTTCACATTCTACCTTAAATTTCTTTATTTATCAATTTACTCATGAATTGCTTTCGGCAGGATTTTATCCAACACATCAATACCAGAAGCAGTCATTCGATCTGATGGTCTCTAGAATTATTAATTTCCTTGTAGATCTCAAACACTTGAGATATGGTTAGCATTAATGAATTCCTTTTTACCCAGTTCACCCCCTGTAAAATTCTTAACATTTACACCCCCACCACATGCTAGGAGCTACATTCCCTGCCATTTGGCCAACAGATGCTGCAGTTCCAAAATCCCATTTTAGAGCCTGCTTTCTAGATCACTTCCAATACTAACTCTTCTAGGTTAAGTTTACTATATACAAAACCTGAGAATGAGATATGTAAGCAAAGGACTCTAGGGAAGGACACTAGGGAGCCACAGCTGGAAGGAAGTGAAGAGAGCAGGACCAGCAGAGAGAAAAGTTGAAGTTCAATGTAGTTGAGGCAGAGACCTCAGGCCCTCAGACAAGTCCACAGAGAGGGCTCAGAAGTAGAGATAATACTTCAGAGTTTCCCCAGATTGAGACATAGGGGCCAGGCCTTCTTCTTCCTCCATCAATTAGATATTGGGGGCAACTACTTCAAAGGAAGGGGTGCAACTTTAACCGAGGGCAACTGAAGAGGTAGCGGGGAGCAGCCAGCCAGCCAGAGCTCTGAGTGTCTCCAACCTGAAGGGACTATTCTAGGTGAAGCTCTATCGCATGTGCTACTTAAAGTTCTTTGAACTATAAAAATAAAAGAGAAAGAGAAAGCAAACATCCAGATAAGATTCTAGGAAAAATATTGCCTTGCACATTTTCTAAACTAAGGAGTCAAGAGAGGGAAGGAGAGCAAGAAAGAGACGAGGTAGCATCCTTCTACACCTATTTTCACGAGACATTGTGTCTTACACATAATATATATGCCATGTAAATGAATGAATGAAAAATGAGGCTACCCTTTCCATTCTATAAAAATATCGCACGCATATATCATTCACATTATAAACATCTTCAAGAAATTCTGCTCCCTCATACTTCTTAATCGTGAAGATAGAATCTCGATTGGTTCCTCGTAACCTTTGCTGAATATTATCTCATAGTAACAGCTAATTTGTGTAGACATTTGTTGACATTTGGCAGGAATTTACTTCCCTTAACCAATACAATGTAGGCAATTGGGCTTTACTTCTTCTGAAAAGACAAATGAAATATATTTAGTAAATTCATTATCTTACAGCTTTCGTTGGCCTGTACCTGGTAATGTTAATGTTGCCTTAAAATCAGTAATTAAATATATGCTTGAAATAATTATTTAAATATTCCACCCAGTATTATAATTTGTATTAATAATATTTACTCACTTCTAAACAATGGGCTTTGACCTTTTTCGTAATATTCTTAATATTCATTTCAGATTGGACATCTTTTTTTCCTGTTTTCAGGCATATTAAAACTTTAAAATGTGATAAGTGTTCACCAAGTATATTTAGATTTTATAATTATCTTTCAGAGCATTCTACATTTGAGCTATTATTCCATATAATTTCATGTTTTTTCTTTACAGATGGTTTAATGATTCTGCCATAATAAATCATACTCCTTAATCAAAAGGAATACCTACCAACAAGCTATTTCAAATAGTGCTAAATGTATGCTTCCAAAAAATTTTCACATCCTTAATAATAAAAAAGATTAGTTTGATAAGAAGTGTCATTTATATATTAGCAAACTCTTAATGCTTATTCTGTAGATCTTTTCGAACAGCTATGATCTGGTCAAAGCTTTTTGCTAGATGCTATGGAAACAAAGCAATGAATAAGATCTTATATCTGCCGTCATGAATGCTACAACATTGCATTAAGAGATTATGAAAATAATGTATCTTAATAGAAAATAAAATAAGTAAAATAAAGTTAGTATAAGCAAAGAGAAATGATCAAATTATCCTAGACAGGAGGGAAAACTTTATATTAACCTCTATGATAACATTTATCTGAGGGCTATAGTTGTTTTCCTCTCTGTCTTTCTCACTAGGAGTGGGACTGAATGTTCATCTCAGTATTTCCCGTGCGTACCAGCGAGCCGTGAGCTAACAGATGATCTTCAAGGCTTTTGGTGAGTTATTATGTAAATTATCTACTCTTTGAGAGATAAGTATCTGTGCTGTAGATAGCTTTCCAAAATGACAGGAAGGTGTCAGCTTGTTCACACACAAATTAGTTGGTGTTATGTTTAATGTTCACCTTGAGGAATTGAAGGCAGCTGTTCCTGAAGTCATCAGTTGATGGCATATTGCAGTGTCTTGGATGCCACACACCAGAATTTGACATTTCCTTCTTTTGTAGTAAAGCATTGAGTACTGTCTTCATCATTACATAGCATAACCTGAGAGTTTACCAGGATACTGGACTACTTTATGTCACCCGTTAGGATTTCCATTACTAGCCTTTCAAACTCAATCTTAGAAGGGAAGAGAAACGAGCCAAAGGAAACCAAAGAAATGTACTAGTTTTGCTACTAATTTAGAGAAACCAGCTCCAGAAACAAGGGATTGAGGAAACTGGAATATATTTTTTAAACCATCTCTCTATCAAATGCCTGCCATATTTCAAGTAAAAATAATATCCTTGAATATGGCCCTAATTTAAAGAATCGACCTCACTGAAGGTTTTGTGGACAAAGTTGTTAGTTAACCTAATAACTTTGGAAATGAGTAGACTCTATAAGACTGAAGGTGAAAGTACTGTTCATAACACCACTGTCTATTGAGTAAAATGGTTTCCCACTGGCATGTGGGTGAGCAATTTTGAAAGCCTTATGCATGGATACTTACAACAGTTAATGTAAATGGACAGCAGGTTTCTCACTACTGAAGTGGGAAGAGGAGCAAGGGGAGGAGGTTAGAATGGCCCATGTGGTAGATTGGAGTTATACACTCCAATGAACTCATGTTTGTATGTAGATAACGATGGGTATATTTGCAGATATGTGTACCTACATGTGTTGGTATACGAGCCAACCATCTACATAGCTTAGAGGGCCTAGAAACAATAACCTAGCAGTAATGAGCACACCTAGTGTGCAGATCTTGATTTCTTACACCATTCTTCAGTAAAAGGAACCAGAGTTCATTGAGGAAGGGATAATTCTAGATATGAGGCAGGAAATATGCAAGATGAATCTGGCATACCTTGTAGTGTCAGAACTTAAGTGCTCAAAAAAGAAAAAAACTTATGGGGCCCAAGAGTCAAGTAAATGAGCTCCCAGTGGTCAAAGTTGGAACAATTTGAGCAACAAAATGATAAAGTATGGACTTGAGTTAATAATAGTGATGATGACATAGCAACATCAATTTACTAATTGTGACAAATATACCACATTTAGTCCAAGTTGCCAGTAACAGGGGAAACTGGGCATAGGGTAGATGACAACCTTTTTAGTTGA
The DNA here is from genome assembly GCA_030068075.1 of Paguma larvata. NCBI lineage: Eukaryota > Metazoa > Chordata > Mammalia > Carnivora > Viverridae > Paguma > Paguma larvata. The sequence goes on from CM057833.1 coordinate 87,322,946, forward strand.
GTGGGTTTTTTTTTTTGCAATAATTCTGTAAATCTAAATGTGTTATAAAATTAAAAAGTTTATTTTTAAAAATCACACACTTTCAAGAGCTGAGTATAAGCTCATGATTTATCTGTGGATAGATAGCAATATCATATCCCAAAGATCATTGAAAGCTCCTATCCTCAAGGTTTCAAGTCCATTAAACTTGCCAGATGCTCCAAGCACATAGCCTAGGCCAATTTTGTGCCAAAAGACGAGCCCCACATTTCCAGAACAATTTTAAAAACAAATTTTTATCCATAAAAACAAAACTAATGTTTTGCACTTACTGTCAGATTAAATTTCACATTGCTTTTAATCTTTATTACTTGTATATGAAATACACCGCAGGTTTCAGAGCAAAATTCACTTAGACAAGGAAATGACTTTTGTGCCGTATATTTCCACACATTAATAGCATCATTTGCATGCTAAAGAAATGAAAGTTTTATTCTGCTGTGGCCACCAAGGATTAATTTAATGAATTGAATAGAGTTTCGATTGCCTTCTGAGAGAGAGAAGGTTAAAAGGTACATTTTGCTAAATATTTAAAATCTTTAACCTTTGTGGTATAGATCTCCATGATTAAAAAGAAAGAAAGATAGGTACTTAAAGCGCAGTTGTATCTTGCTTGAAATTTTTTCTTTTCAAATCCAGAGGTAATCTACATGATCTTTGAATTAATGCCAAGTATTTCTAATAAGGCTACAACCTTCTATGAAAGAATTTTCAGATATGTTTATCAGGTTTCCTATGATTTCTGTTTTATCAAACCTGAGTGCATCGAGGAGGAACTTTTACATGGGGGCAAGCAGCATCGAGAGTCTCCTGTATGTTTTCTTTTTCTGCAGAAGCACATGAGATCATCTTAGAATTCACTATTTCCATTCCTAACAGGATGGCCTTCGTAGTCCTATTTCATTTTTTAAAAATATTTATTTATTATTGAGAGAGACAGACAGACGAGTGTGAGCAGGCGAGAAACAGAGAGAGAGGGAGACACAGAATCTGAAGCAGGCTCCAGGCTCTGAGCTGTCAGCACAGAACCCAATGTGGGGCTCGAACCCACGAACCACGAGATCATGACCTGTGCCAAAGTCGGACACTCAGCCGAGTAAGTCACTCAGGCACCCCCCTATTTCATTTTTAATTTGGTGACTTGTGGAAAAATTAGAACTGTCTTTTAAGTTGTGTTCTTAACACTTCTCTATCAATGCATTAGTTGACATTGGGTATTCCCATCACAAATTGTCAAACATAGAACAACCCATATACTAGAGATTTTTGTGATGCAATGGGCCCATAAATAGCATCAAAGCATTTCTTTTACTAAATATGTTCTCTTCCCACAATTAACATATTAAAAGAAATTAATCAAATATATGATTGAGACATCTCTGTAAATATGTAAGATAGCAGTCTGAGGACAATTAATTAAAACAATCTCTTGGGAAGGCCTGGGTGGCTCAGTCAGTTAAGCGTCCAACTTCGGCTCAGGTCATGATCTCACAGTCCGTGAGTTTGAGCCTCATGTCAGGCTCTGTGCTGACCCCTCAGAGCCTGGAGTCTGCTTCAGATTCTGTCTCCCTTCTGCCTCTCCCTAACTCACGATCTCTGTCTCTCTCTCTCTCAAAAATAAATAAACATCTTAAAAAAATTTTTTTAATCTACTAAAAAAACAATCTCTTGGTAGGAAGAAAGAAACATCAGTTTTAAGTAGTAAATTACCTTGTAAAATGTGTTTTATATTCTTAATACAAATGGAGAAGATTATCTGGGCTTCAACATATAACAATAAAATACGAGAATCTAAAGTAATATGTTTTATTGAATCATTAATTTAATCCAACCCATAATGTATCTATTTAGTATTTCATTGAGCATTTAGAAAAAAGTGGGCTCTTTTTTCGTACACAAATATATTTTAATATTCCATTACTCTTATACCTTTATATTATAAATATATACTTGTTAGCACATATGAAAGACAAAGGACTTAAAAGTGTTTTGCAGGGCGCCAGGGTGGCTCAGTTGGTTGAGCCTGCAATTTTTTATTTCAGCTCAGGTCATAATCCCAGGGTCACGAGTTCTAGCCCACATCTGCCCTCTGCACTGAGCTTGGAGCCTGCTTGGGATTCTGTCTCTCTCTTTCTCTCCCTCTTCCCCTCTCTCTGCTCTCTCTCTCTCTCTTAGATAAAATAGTATCAAAACAATAAAAAGTGTTTTGTAAAAGATTAACTGTTTTAGCACATATTGTAGTCGCTTGCTCCCTGTAGCCCCAGATCTTTCCTGTGTGTCACTCTAGTCCCTTTCCAGTGGGCTTTGAACAGGACCCCGAGGCCCTACACTGCTGGAGAGCCTCTCCATTCCAGCCAGACTGAACTGAATTCTTTCTAGGAAAGTTACCATCTGTCTGAATATGACACCTGGCTCCTCTCACAGGCAATCTCTGCTGTTTGCTTCCTTTTCCTATGTATAGGTCATATTTGTTCTTTGCATGTATATTAAACTTTTATCGAAACTGGACATTTTAGGTAATATATTTTAGCAACTCTGACTATTGATTTCCACCCCCTCTTGTTTTTATTGGTTTTGTTTGTTTGTTTGTTTATTTAATGGGTTGGCTAGAGTATTTCAGTGAAGTTTCTTATGCTTGCTGTGTGAAGCCTCTCATTTGCTCCTCCTAAGGTAGAGCCCTGGGTATGTGCACAATCACCATGAGATGATAATTCTTTTAACAAGACTCTCTTTGTCTCTTCCCTTGATCTGTCTAAGGAACCATCTGCCTCTACTGGTATCACACCCAGCTCTTAAGCCTCCACTAATTACGGACTGATTGCTCTATTGTTTTTGACAATGTCCTCAGGCATAAATTATTCTACAGTATGATCCGATTAAATATGAGGAGAGATAGTTTTTAAAGACTGTCTTGGAGGTTTGTTCTGACTCTAGGAAGGTTTTTCTTGGCGATTTCCCTGCTTGTCTCTGGTAAGCTAGCTGGCCTCCGGTTTGGCTTGGTGATTTCATAGAGCTAACAGCCTCTTCTTAATTGTTTACCACCTGAATCTCCATTGTTTTCGAGGGTGTTCTTTCAATATTGAAGTTATTCACATTGTGTTTGGAATAAAATTAATTCCTTTGATGAAATCTTTGGAGTTCTCTGTTTTAGTGGACTGTTTTCCCTGAGCAACTGATCTGAACACTGTGCGGGGGAGGGCTAGCCTCTGCTATTCTCAGCTTGCCTTTCCTGGCATTGAAAATCTGTTTCACATATTAACTAAGGTGAATATCAGAGCTCTAATATTCATGCCCAGGTAGAGCGACCAACATATGAGTAGAGTCTAGGTGGAGGAAGAGAGCCCCTGACTTTTCACCTGGACCTGTCGACAATATAGCCTCAGCAACTCAGAGTTGGAGGAGATTCGAAATACTTGTGACCTATCGTTCCTAGTAGATGCAGGGTCCCTTGATTGGAAGTGAAAAGACAGATATATATATCCACCCAGAGGGGAGCTCCTATTAAACTGAGCTGGTACTAAGGAGGGACTGAAGGAGAGAAGGAAGTGAGAAGTGTTTAGGCTTCCACAGACTCTTGGGATACTTACCACATTTTAGTAGATTTTCTTCAATAAACGTTTCTTCATTTATTGGCTGTATGCCCTTTGGAGAATTGTCAGAGGTTTTCAACAGTTGTGTGCATATGTGTGTGTGTGTGTGTGTGTGTGTGTGTGTGTGTATACAGATATAGATATATAATTTTATTTCCTTCTATATAACTAACTACCTATGCTTCTTCCATGGTGGACAGTTCAATGGAACTCTTCATGCTGCCGTTCCTAAAGAGGAAGCCTGGTTGATATCATTAGTTTTTGAGCCAGTCATGCCAAGCTACCATCATAGTAACAGGATCCTCTAATCTCATGCTTTCTTTTAACCAAGTCGATGATAGGGTTTCTAGTAATTCAGTGCTGGTATCTCCAGCTTCAAAGCTCTTTCCTTTCCCTCATCGAACTTTCCCAGGAGAACAAGAGTCTTAGGATCTCCAAACCTGACTTGAATATCAAATGTGCCTTTTAGCAACTCTCTAATTTCTTTTTTTTAAATGTTTATTTATTTCTGAGCCTGATGTAGGGCTTGATCCCGTGAACCTTGAGATTGTGACCTGAGCTGAAATGAAGAGTCTGATGCTTAACTGATTGAACCACCCAGGTACCCCAGCAACTTTCTAATCTCTTAAACTTGCAAAAATATGTAGGGGGTTCTTGCTATAGACAAGATACTAAAACTTTTAGCTTATTTTGTACTAGAAAATATGATTGTCTTCATGGATAAACAAAGTGTATCATATCCATATGATAAAACACTATTAAGCAATAAAAAGGAACAAACTATTATGAATCCATGCTTCAACATAGATGGACCTCAGAAACATCACGCTAAATGAAAGAACCATATTATATGATATTATATGATTCCACTTATGTGAAATATCCAGAAGAATAAATATAGAGAGACAGAAAGAAAATTAACGGTTGCCTGTGGTTAAGGGAAGGAATGGACATTGACTGCAGATAGGCACAAGAAATCTTTTTGGAACAATAATAATGTTCTAAATTGAATTTCAGTGATGATTGCAGAATTCTGTAAATTAGTAAAAATCATTTAATTGTATACTTAAAATGAGAGAATATGTGGTATTAAAATTATACTTCTTAAGTAGAAGGATAGAGTAGAATTAAATTAAATAGAATTCTCAAAATTATGATTGCCTTATTTGCCTTTATAATCCCTATGTTTTGCACAGTGCCTAAAACATTGCTCCTTCAGTAATGTCGGTAAGATGAGTGAATCAGTTGATTAATTAATAAGCGTCCCCACTGAACACAGACATCAACTCTTACCCAAAGGGTAGTGTCAACAGACTGGAGTGCACAGAGGACCCATCGATCTGTACAACTCACCATGCCCCAGGAGAGGGAGATGAGTAACAAAACCACAAAATGCAAATAATAGTAAATCAGAGGCAGATCTTATCTGAGTCTAGCTCTGATGATCAAGTAGATGGTTCCTTTAATACCATTTTTCTCCCAACCCACACCTCATCTAAGGAAAAATGTAAGGAAAGAAGGATAAAAAACTGAAAAGAAAAGGATCCAGGACCCCCTCTCTCCAGACCATGTTTCAGTCAAAGGAGCTCCCTACTATCTGATTTTATACTGTAACGATACCTACGTTTTATGTTTTCATGCAAAGAAAGTCTATAGCAAACAAACAAGTGAAAAGTATATAAGCAATTTTGAATAATCACATTGATCTCTACACCAGCTGATTTTAAACAAATTATTTCCTCATCGATCTTCTAGATCATCTTCTCAGAAAGCTGTTATTGACCCAGAACACCCTCCGCTAATCCATAACGTAGGAAAAAATACATATCGGGTTGCAAAGGGCTGGGCAAGGACTTCCTCATTCATCATCCCACACCTAGGAACATAGTAGGTCCTTAAATATTTATTGTATGATTTAATGAAATCTTGAAGTTACTAAAACACAATACCAAGCAAATTCAGTGTTGTAGCAAACCTCGCAATTCCTAATTAGGTGAACAAAACACAATATCCATGTGCCAGTTTGCCATAGGTTTCGTTACTCCCTTATGCTCATATTGATATGTTGGTATGTTAAGAAACTTACTGAATAATCAGTGACAGGTGCAATAATGCACCTGCTAGTCTATTCACAGTAACATTTTGCCTGATAAACAATACAAGGTCAGTATGCAAACCATTTTTTTCCAATTCAGAACACCATAAAGCTCATCATCTAATGATAATATGAAGCCAGTTAAAGGTCCATTCCTCCTATTCATTAGGTGTTCAAAATTACGCCAATAACTATATTTAAAGACTTTTGGTTTAGTCTTTTTTTTTTTTTTACATCCTATAAGTGTTTCTGACATCCAACTTCTGACCTGCTTCTAGATAGGAATGAGGTACATTTTGCCTTCTGCTCTTTATTAATTTAGGCATTTCCTTTCCCATTTAAGTGAGAAGAAAAGAGAATAGAAATGAAATTTAAATGAGAGGTTTTGTTACTTGATTACAATGCCAATAAAAATTGTGGTATGGGTTGAGGTTGAGAAATATTGCTAAATGTAGTTTTTCAATTATCTATGGATTTCAATTATCCAGGGATCCCTCTCCTTTATTAGAATAAATAACTGTGAGTTAATGTAATGTATTTGGAGAGAATTTAAATCTCACCACGCTCAACTTCATTATCTGGAACTGGGCTTTCATTCTTGAAGACTGAAGGGAATTTAGGAAATTACATTATTGTTATTTCTTCCTTTGTTTAAAAAAGCTGACACAAAGTATTTCACGCATCAAGAAAACAATAAACCAGAAAGACTGTCAGCTACTTTTTAGTACTTTACTGATTCTATAAGTTATGTTCTATCATACTCCAGAAACTCAATGGCTGTCATACTTGGAAAACATTTTGAGACTCAAGAGTATGCATATATATACAAGTTTCATTCAGATATTACATGCATATATGTGCATAAGCTATAACAAAGTCTTGAAAGAAATTTCTGAACTTAAATAATTAAATATAAAAATATTGCACAAACGTCTACTGCCTTCCTGAATAAACATTTAACGTTAACACATGTCACCAGAAGGTCTTAACTGAATCATTATGGTTAAGAACATGGGCCAAGGATATAGGACTTCTTGAGTCTCAGTTTCCTTCTGAGTAAAATGGATATATTAATGGGTATTTGTGAGAAGTAGGTTATACGTATGCATAAGTATATATATGTATTAATATCTATAAGTTTAGACATATAATATCTATATTAGGATAATGCCTTGCATATAGGTAATTAAATAACAGTTGTACTATAGCAATTATTATCATCTTTTCTTTCCTTATATCCATATCAAATCAGCTGAAAAATCATTGCAAGAAATCAATTTCTATAGTGTCTCTCGAATGTATCCAGTTCTCTTTTTCCCTTCCACTAGTCTTACCTAAGACCATAATAACACGTCCTGGTCTATTGGAATAGTCCCATAATTGTTCTCACTCCTTCCAATCTTTCCTCCTTTACCCACAGTCCTGCAAGAGATCCCTTTTAAGAACACATTGATCGTGTGTCACTCTGTGGAAGCAAAGCTTTAATACTTCACCACATATCATTAAAATAGAGCCTCACATTGGTTCAAAGTCACAATGTGCTCTAATCCACATTTCCAGGGCCTTCGCCCTCTGTACCACCTTCTGTCTTCCTCTCTTATTCATCACCCAAAAACATCCTAAATCGTACTACCTGCCTGATGACAAGCCCTGGATTTTCCCAGTTCACAACCTTGCTTGAATTATTGTCATTGCCCTTAAAACCCCTCTATTTATGGTGAAGCCTGAAACATCCTATAAAAAGACACCCGAAGGGGAGCCTGCCTGGCTCAGTCAGTAGAACACGTGACTCTTGATCTCAGGGTCGTGAGTTTGAGCCCAATGTTGGTACTAAAGATTACTTAAAAAAAAAAAAGGCACCTGATCCTGTATTCTCATGCCATATAAGGACCCCCCGGGATCCATATCCCTCTTCCAGAACTCCTATATTGTGCATTTTAGCTTGCCTCACATTTGCTGGAACGCTGCATGAGACCTGGCTTTTGCTTATCTGAAGATCCTTAGACTGACACTTTTTGTGACTACGTATTTGATTCTCCAACACAATTCCAACACTAAGCAAGGGCTTTTAGATTTCTTGATAATGCTCTTGAAAGAGCCTCATGCCAGGAAGACTCACTAGCTCCAGAACACTAGTGTGAGCTAACCATCAAAGTCCAATTTATATAAGAGAGAATTTGGAACAAGCCATTCCTCTCTTCCTCTTATACTCTAACTAATGTGCCTCTCAAATTTCTACCATATATTTCATCTCTCTCAAGAAGTATTTCACAGCCTCATTTTAAAAAAATTTTTTTAAGGTTTATTTATTTTTGAGAGAGACAGAGACAGAGAACGAGCAGGGGAAGGACGGAGGGAGAGGGATACAGAATCCGAAGCAGGCTCCAGGATCTGAGCTGTCAGCACAGAGCCTGATGCGGGGCTCGAACTCACAAGCCACGAGACCATGAGCAGAGCCGAAGTCGGAAATCAACTGACTGAACCACGCAGGGGCCCCTCCCAGCCTCTTCAACTGGAGTACTCTCTTCCTCCCCCATAATCCAGGTGACCCTTACAACTTTCCTATAATTCAAATCACACACTCCTTTTGCAGGATTTTTTTTATATTTGTGCCTTTTACTTTTACTATATCACATGCTCTCAGATAACATATTTTACTTTCTATGATACCTACATCAGAATATATCTCATAGCAAATATTCAATAAGTGGATGATGAATTAAATTATATAAGAATATCACCTAATATTGGTAAAATACTTCATACTTTCGAAAGCAAAACCGTAGCTCTAGACATCTGGCAGAGCGATGTCCACTTCCAGATGAGAACAATGAGACTTGGAGTCATAACATACGGCTTCAAAACAAGAATCCTCATTCTAACCGCTTGCCCAGAGTTTTCCCACAATCCTCAAGACCTGCCTTCTAGTCTCAGATATCGCTAGGATTCAAATGTTGTGGTGATCCTCTAATGTCTTAAAGACAATATAGAAGTCAAGTCATTGCCTGACATATGCCTCTTTCCTCTCCCACTGGAAATTATCTTACTGTTCACTAAGAAAAAATCGATTAAAATAAGGAAGATGGCCATGCTGCTATGTTACACCACGTAGCATTTTAGAAGGAGGAGGTAGAACTATGTTAACAGGGAAGTGTCTCTAAGACACAAGGTTAAATTCAAAATTGTTTCAAAATGACAAAACAATATTACATCACTTGCATATTAAAACCATAAAATACAGGATACTATCTATTCTCTAGGAGTACCTACGTATTTATGCAAATGCACAGCAAAAGGTCTGGAAGAATATGTACCAAACAGAAGTCATTGACCCTGAGAATCAAGGAGAGGGAGACTGGGCTTGGGATGCCGGTCGTCAAACTGAACTTCAAAGGTTGCTTTACTTTTTTTTTTCATTTAAAATGTGTTTGTTTGTTTGCTTTTAACAAGTAAAATGTATTTTGGCCCTAAGCCAGATGCCAGAGTTCAAATTCTGTCTCATTTACTCCTTGTGTAAACGTGAGCAATATATTCTCTTCAATTCCATCTGTCATCTATAAAATCTTTAGAATATACCTACGTTGTAGGCAACGCTGCCTTCATGAGCATACAAATATGTAAAACAAATTTTTTTTAATACTTGTGTTAAATAGCAGACTCTTTAAATAGAAAACAGACATCCAAATTCCCAAAAATATATATTTTGCCTTTTTGATGTTCCATACTTTTTCTGGGAAGTTTCTATATACAATAGAATGGATTCTGAAAATGAAAGTTAACAGTAGTGATAGAGACATGCATGCGTACTTTAGCCATGGAATTGAATTACATCTTAACAATTATGTTCTCACGTTAAGGTTAGAACATCTTTCAGACAGTACTAAAATATTACAGAGACCTTCATATGGGAAATGCAGTAAAAATTTAATATACTATTTATCTTATGAATAATTATGTTGAACACACACTTTCATGTACGATAACATCAACTTCCTATACTCGGCTACATTTTCTTTCTTGTGAAAGAGTCCTCTTCAATGGTTGCAATTTTTTTTTCACTATTATTGATCTCTGAAATTTGGAAATTTTTGACACATGGCAAAAAGATTTCCTATAGTCTCAACATATATGTCAAGGTGGCAGAATTTGCTCAAATTAATTAATCCAAATTAATTAAATGATTAATCCAAAATGAAGCCTACCTTATACCTAAATGGATCTTAAAAACCAACCTAGTTACTGCTGTATAAAAGAAACAAAAGAATTTCCACATTAACTCAATGATATTGCTACTTTACTTTACATGCGTAGTTTAATTAAAAATGAGGCAGTGCCAACAGGAAATAACAAGTCTCATTTTGCTCAGACAACGACACGCTTTTAAAACTTCCGGCCTTCACCCATTTTTTTGTTTGTTTTTCTTAAGGATCTTGTTGAGAGAACCCATAATTGAAAATAGTTTTTAGTATCATTTCCCAACATTTCCCGAGCACAGATGATGGGCCAGGAATTGTGCTAAGTGCGGGTAGTATACATAGAGTACGTGACGTGGTGTCGTATACTTGAATACATGGCTTTGTAAAACTTGTAATCTAGAAAGAAAAACGAGTGATTATTTTTTTAGAACTTATCTGTTGAAACTAAGGCTCATGTGCTTTATTCACATGAAATACAAACAGTTCTTTAAAAGCAATTACATTAATCCTTAAACATATTATTTTGGGAGGAAATTGCAAATTTATCCTAAACAATACCAATTATGCTATATGCTAATTATTTCTTATTAGTGAGTTTTTTTTCCCATCTGTTTTTCTTGCCCAAGATATTGTTTGTCATATTTTTCTAGTTTGATCTTTAGATGTACAGCCTAAATATTCCTTCTGAATTTTTCGTGAAGACTTTGCAATGAGAGGAGCCATTCACTAGGTGATTTTCTTTTAGGCTTCACCTTATCTTAGATCAGAAGACTTGGATAGATCCTGATTAGCATAACACCTTTTGTCACGGAGCCACAGGGTATCTCTAGCTCAAAATCTTAGCATTTAAAAAGCAGTTGAGAATCTGTGAGGATTATTGTCCCGTGGACACCTGTTATAAATCTGAGTAAGCGATACCTTGGCAACATTACTTTCCAAGTGTTTCTGTTTGATATAATCAGGCCTGACCACCGGGTTATGTTTCTGCCAAGTCTATTATGTATAAATTTTAGTGAATGTAATTCTTTTAAAGCCAAATCAGAGTGCTGTGCTGTAAATAAAGCTCACTCTTCTCCGCAGCAGGCGACTGGGTGATTACTCCTACCAACTTTATTTCCGTACCCCTTCCAAACCATGCGTTTCCCCAAGGAGGTGCCTGGGTGTGAGAGGAAAAAAGAGTGCGTTCCTGAGCTGTAACGACTGTACTTGATCAGTCACTGGCTTGCACAATGAAAGAAGTGTGTCAGGTGACCTTTGGGTTTTGCATATAAAAGAATTCAGAGGTGCTAATACAGAACACATAAAAGTGGCATTTTCAATATCACAGCTGGATCAGAGCAACCTACTATTTAGTCTATTTCCATGTGAACACAGAGTACTTGGGTCGGCTTTTTCATCTTGTCACAAATTCAACTGCATTATTTGGACTTTTAGAAAGTTGTCAGTAAAGCGCTATGGTTAAAGATTTCAAAGAAATGATTCGGATCTTAGGTATCTTCAGTCTTTCCGTTCTCTGAGCTCCAGTAGTGTCGACTGCCTGAATCACTCAACCCAGCACTTCTTTAAATGTAAGCCTTTAATTGCACCCTTGGGTATAAAACAGAAACTTCCATTTCTGTTGTAAAGCTGACTGAGCTATAAAGGACTGGGCACAGTAGGTCTCTGATAAAAACCTTCAGATTGGTTCAATCTTTGAGTTTCTGACCTGCTACATTCACGACTCAGATGGTTAAAATATTGCAGCAGGGGGGTGCCTGGGTGGCTCAGTCAGTTAAGTGTCCGACTTCGGCTCAGGTCATGATCTCATGATCTGTGAGTTCAAGCCCTGTGTCAGGCTCTGTGCTGACAGCTCAGAGCCTGGAGCCTGCTTCGGATTCTGTATCTCCCTCTCTCTCTGCCCTTCCCCTGCTCATACTCTGTCTCTATGTCTCTCAAAAATAAATAAACGTTAAAAAAGTTTATACAAAAAAACATTGCAGCAGGAAGGGATGTTAGCTCTCTTTACAAATATATTAAGGAATTTTCAAAATTGGCAAACAGAAACAAACTCAAAAATCTAAGATAATTTCCTTTCTGCTACCTATGGGCCATCCTGCATTTTGATGCACGATTCAGAGATACTTTTAGGTCTCTAAATATTTTGCAAGAAAAAAAAAAGTGTTTTCCAATCTCAAGAAAAAAATCAAAGGAGGAGACACAGTACTCAAAGACCACATTGAAAAAAATGTCTGCTTCTGAATTAGGAAACGCCAGTGGTCCATTATTCTAAAAAAGACCACACACAACCAAACAAACAAAAAACAAAACAAAACAAAACAAAAAAAGAAACCAAAACAAAACAAAAAAGAAAAGAAAAGAAAAGAAAAAAATAGTTCGAAACAATCTAAAAATTAAGAAAAACGCATGGCTGGGGTGCCCGGGTGGCTCAGTCGGTTAAGCGGCCGACTTCGGCTCAGGTCACGATCTCATGTTTTGTGATGAGGCTCTGTGCTGACAGCTCAGAGCCTGGAGCCTGCTTTGGATTCTGTTTCTCATTCTCTCTCTGCCCCTCCCTCACTTGTGCTCTCTCTCTCTCTGTCTCTCAAAATTAATAAATCTAAAAAAAATTTTTTAAATAAAAATATATTAGTATTTTTATCAAATAAAAAGGGAAATTAACAAAAACCCTTATTTGTTAAGCTCTTACGCTGAACTGTATAAGATTGCTTTATAAGTACTATAAGCCTAGATAATAATTTATTTCCCAATATATTCCAGCCAACCTAAGTATGTATTAAAGATAATATAGAATCTCTATTTCTCAATAAAATTCATTAATTAACAGGCAAGGAAAATTGTCCTTTTTTCTAATGCCTGCTGACCTAGTAATATAAACCACCATATTCTGAGCCATAAGACAGAGTTCTTAAGTATTTAAAGTAGGGATTGGACAGCTGTCCGAAAGCGAAGTAAAACAAACAAAAATCTCATGGATTTATATAATCTCATCCATTCCCAAGTGGCTCTTGCTAAAATACCACCTACCTTGTGTTAACCCAAGGAAAACCACACAGTTTTGTTTCCCTCTCCCTGGATCGCCAGCTGAGTGATAACAGTTAAGGCACCGTAAGTCCTAGATGAGGAATCAACACAAATTCTGCTCCACTCTCCTCTCTTTCTTAGCAAGTATTTCTTACCACCAAAACCAGAGTGTTTTCCACCCGATCCCTCAGGCCACCAAACTCCTTCCTACCCTGTGGAAAGGAACTCCAGAAGCCATCAGACCATTTGAACAAGAGAAGTAATTCACCTCAATATACCCTTCAAATCTGTTACATAAATGAGAGCAAGCCAGGTGTTCTTTCTGTGCCGCGGCTCAACAGCTAAGTCCAACAGCTCTGAAAAGTTACAGTGGAGATACAGCCACCGCATGGCCACCTGCTGTTCTTTGTGACAGCCACCCCAGCCCCTTGACACTGAAGAGCATATCACCATCACCCAATAACCAAGAAGCTTGGGAGTTTGGGGTGTGTGTGTGTGTATGTGTGTGTGTGTGGATGGATAGATAGATAGATATAGATATAGATATAGATATAGATATAGATATAGATGTAGATATAGATGTAGATATATATATAGATAGATCAATTATATATATATATAATGTATATATATATGCACATGTCAGCATACATTGGTCTGAGGATTTATGCTGTCATTCTAAAACCAAGAGTAATAACTAATAGCCTCTGCTTCCAAATGTCTATTTGCAAAACTGTCAAACCAAGGTGTTATTTCTGCATTAATAGAAATAGTTGCCTTTTCCAACATCAGGCATGGCTTAGTTTTTTTTTTAATTTTAGGTATAAATGAAAACAAACTATGGTTCTTATATATAGAAAGAAAGGAAGCTTCAGTTTCTTACTCTTTGGGCAATTAAATATCATAAACTTTTTTTGGAGTCCTGCTCAACTCCATCATAAAGATCTGTCTCTTATAAGCATTAATGATCTATTATTCAAGCCAAGATGTTGTAGGCTTTATGATTTTCACTTAATATTCAGACCAACTGTCTCATGACTATGTAACATCTCATATCCCATAAGTGTCTCCAGCCCAAGAAAAGTTGGATATGTTTTTCTTATTTGAATTGTGAAATTCAAATAACAGTGAATCAGAAGAAGATGTAACCCTTATATAAAATTAGCTATTATGGTCTGCTGGCTGGCTGATTAAGAACAAACTACTTAGTGGGAAACTGTGTTCTAAATTGGAGGCAAATCCATACATGACACCTTCCTCAGAAGGAAAATAGACACAAACATACGACTTATACTTCTGCTCCCATGGGGCTCTCCTTTGACAGGCAGAACCACCAAAAAAAAAAAAAAAAAAAAAAAAAAAAAGGATAAACCTCTCATGATCAGGCTAAGAATACAAGAATACAATATAGATATGGTAATTGAATTGGAGAAAATAATTGGGTTAGAATTTATTTTTATAATATGGGATGGAGCTCTCCTAATTTTAGTTTAAGAAGAAAGAGGATCCCAGTTTAATGCTGCTGTTGATTTAGCCTGTTTTCTTATCTTTTGTGAGTAACTTCCCAATGACTGAGCTAAAGGGAAATTTGTACAACTCGTAAACGCCCGAACATTACTAAACCTATCCCCTGTACCTTTAGAGGCTAGAATTTACAGATAGATACCAAGGGACCCTGTGATGATGCATTGGATTAATTCACCAGCCTCTCACTTCTGTAAGTTTCTAAGAAACCAGATCTTTAAAGTTGACACATGGGAGAGGGGTGATATATTGCATTAATTCCGTAGCCCCTTCCTTTCATTTTAGGTCCTCTGTGTTCCAATGGACATTTGTCTCCATCACGGCCACATCACACCAAACATTTGATTTGTCGGTTCGTTTGGTCAAATACCACTCAAAACAAGAAGTGCTTAGGGAGGAGAAGACTCTAGCACAAGGTCTGCAGCCTTGTCTAAAGTTGGCCCAAATCACTTCTTTCTTCCACTTTCTCAGAATCCTGCCTCTGTAGTTTTCTTTCCCTTTGATCCACCCAGGACTTCAAAGGGATAGTTTGGTGCATTCTCTCGTTGCTTGTTTTCTCGCTAATGAATCTATGGCAGCATGAATTTTCCATATTCTGTTTAATGCTAAACAGAGTTTTCAGTTCATGACCTCACTTCCTCTGATGACATTCTTTTTGCTGTACAGTCTCTGCCTAAGATTGTAGTTGATGTTTCCCCGGCTCTTTCTGCAGTGATGGGCCTGGAATATAAGTTTCTTATGGATGAAGAACAAGGAGAGATTAGAAAAACATACTGAGAACTGTACGTGAGCTCCGTCACTACCTTTGAAACATTCTGAAACTGGCTATAAACCCAGTAATATTTGTAGTTTGTAGAGAAAAATATTTTCATGTACAGTATTTCACATCATTCTCATAGAAAAGTGAAGTGATATCAATCTTAGCATCAATTTGCATATGAAGATACTGAGTCTTTCACAGGTTAAGTGACTTGTCCATGGCCACACACAACTAGTAAAGGAGAAAGCTGGGAATTCGACCAGGTCTAGCAAATGCTTATCTTTCCCCCAAACTATCTCGCTGTCCAGTGAAAGTTAAAGACTTGTGGTTTAAAACAATAAAGTGCAATTCATCAATGAGACCCGGCGAATTCACAGTGGTGATGGCCTACTGAGCCCTTCCAGCACAGAACAGGGAGTGACCATCTGCAAGAAATATGCATATCACTGCCCTTAGAAGGAGGAAATACAAACTCTTCCAGAATATGTGGGTCAAACACAATGTATAGTGCTCTCTGTGCAGCTGCCCTTTTGTAAAACTCACACGATAATCACATACTTAATGTCTGTCTTCCCCATGAAACTGGAATCTTCACAAAGGGAAAGAACATCAACTCTCCTATGCATGCATACAAAGAAGGAAAATAGAGTGATTCTTCTTTTCGTTCTAGATTCTGGCCAATGTCATCTCTAGAGTTTCTAGGTTTACCAGGTCTGTACTCAAAGACTCTGTTTCATCCTATACACAATACTGAAAATTGAATACTTTAAACATGGATTTTCTGAATCCATTAAACGCAGGCATGGAGTATCTGACATAAGTCAATATACACATTACTTTTACAATGAGGACTCTGAAAAGAATCCTTTCACAGATAGCAAACAATTTGACTTATTTGATATAGTAGGCTGTATAGAACTATGGGCATCATTAAAGAATACTTGACGGATAGGACAGAATAAGGAAAATAAAGGGAAGAGTTATGCAAAATTAGATGGAAGATGCAAAGCAGTGTCTGGTGAGAAACACAACAAAACCTAAAAATAACAACAAAAACATGAGGTGTTCAGTAGACCTGCCAGGAGCAGTGTAATATGCTGGAAAGAGCTCTTGAGCCAGAAGGTCAGGTTTCCCTATATACTAACTACGTAGCTGTACACAGTCCATTTAAATTCACATAATTTCTTCCGATGCTGTCATAAAAAGACTTTGAGATCACATGCATAAGCCCCTTTAAAATTCATGCATGTGATAAGTGGAGGGCGGTCTGCTATACAATGTAGTACAAATATAATCTTATGAAAAGAGACGTTACTACACTGGTGGGGCAAAATCCATTAAATGGACTTTGAAGCAGTGCTGATAAGAGAAGAAATAGCCAATTGCCTATGGAACAGATAACATAGCAGCCATTTTTCAACTTCAGATTTGAGCTTTAACGAGCTCTCATTTCCTCACGTTCATAATCTGGCCAAGAACTGAAATTGCATCTCAAGTCTTGGTTGAAACTTTTATAATGGAAATGGTTTTGCAGTCCTCCTGACATAAAAGCATTCAGAGAACCATTAGCCATCATCATAAGACCACATCGAGCTCTGTTTTGTTTCATTTCATTGAGCTATGTAGTTCTGGACGCTACTACAATATTTAAATTAGACTCATGCTTCTCTCTGTTAAAGAAGATAAGAATGATTCATGCACTTATTGCCGTGGGAGATGTTGGGTTAAAGGAAAATAAGCATTTTTTTGTCAGTGAAGTAATCCTTACACTCAGAATAACTGCTACGGATAAATGGACTTTGAAATGAGGAATGATAACCTTCTCATCATTTAGAAGGCCTACAGGAGACCTTACCTTCAGTCTTCTTATTTAATGTAATAAGGAGTCTTTTTAAGGACTTGTCAGGGGACACAGCGGTAGGTGAAACATAGCTCCAACTATGTCATAGCAAGCAGACTGAAGCCACAAGTCATCCAGTATGCTGAGAAGTGGGCAGCTGTGTCTTCATCTTCAGACACCTTTATCTAGATAAAATGCATGTGAGGTTATTGAGACTTATGCAGACCTTATATGCTGTTTTTTATGTAGGATTCAGATAAAAGGGAAGGCCAATGAAAGCCGACATGGCTTCCATTTACTTTACGGTATGGCACATTTTGAGGGTGAGGAGTGGGATGGAGGAGAACTTAGCCTTGGGAACTCTGGAATATAGTTTTAGGTCGTACAATAAATTGAAATGTGATCTTGAGAAAGGCTGACATAAATAATGTTTCAAAGGCATTTCAAATTATAACTAAAGGAAACCAGAATTGTTCATCTTTTGTCCAGTCCTATGGCTATTTCTATGCTATATCTGTCTAGAAGGTCAAAAGCAGAGTCTAAATTAGGACATCTCCCAAAGACAAACAGCATGGGGCATATTCAATATCAGCTTATTCAGAACGTACCAAAGGCACGATCTAAAGTTTCTCCTCTGACTAAGCTCTGAGTGCAGACTTTAAACCAGTTGTCTATTTTCAGATCTCTTCATTGAATGTTTTATAGAATCTGGAAAAGGTAGAGAAGAGGGAATCACTTTTCTTTGTCAGTCGACATGATGCCATGACAACCATTTGAAATGTGAAAGATTGTCAAATCAACAATTGTTTTGTCTACATGATGCCAAATAACCACCAGTTTGATTGATTTGTTTTTTTAAGTATAAATTTGTTCGTTGTTGAAGCATGTAGATACAAGCCTTTAAATAATCATACATTTTGTTTTCTGTACAGGGAACAAACCAATTTCAAATACATTATCTCATTTTTATTCTGATTTTCCCAACAACCTGTTAACTAGCAATAGAGCAAGTATTATATTTCTTTTACGAATACAGATTTGAAGTGGGATTTCCATATCTTAGGCCTAACTATCCTAATTAATTGCTCTCTCTTCTTTATTTAAGTGGAACTGAGGGAACTACAATGTTTTGTACATCAAATTATAGTGCGTAAATTTAGCCTGGCCCAAATAAAGTGTTCGGTAAACAGTATTCAGTTAGAGTCTTTTATTTTCCGTCGTCGACAGCAGAACCTCCACTTTCTGGCTGGATTCTTGCCCTTCCATCTATTGGCATATGTTGAATACCCTCACCGTCTTGAATAGCTTAGGTGCTGGAAAAGGAGAGTGGTTTTTCATGTCGCGTTCCAGGTTTATCTCTTTTCCTTCAAATTAAAATAGTTCTCCCCTCAAATATATGAACCCCTGGTTTGGTTTCAATAGACCAATTCTACAAAATGTCTTAATTAACATTGTAAAGATACCAATGCATAAGGAAGTAATTTGGTCAAGATCACTTGACGGTAAATGTTCTAATCAGTACATGAATCCATGTCTCTATCACCCCAAAGCCTATTCTTCCCACCACTTTTTAAAAAGTTTTTTCATGTTGTACATCCAATCCTAACATTCTGTGTTTACCCGGGAGCTTCCCATCCATTGCACCTGTGGTTTTCTGTCCCCCTAGGTAAGGGCAGATACCAAATAGAAAAGGAAACTATTGCTCGGTTTCAATTATAAATTCAATCTTTTATTTTATCTTATCCCTATATGCAATGTTCTTAAAAGGCAAGTATTATTGAGTGAGAAAATGATTTTCTTTATTCTTCTGGATCTTATTAAAATAGCAAGAGCTGACCTTGAATTCTTGAGCTGTGGATGGAGAGAATCTGCTATCCAGATTAGCCTAACCTGGGATCTATTTATTCCCTCACTCACTGTGGAGTGTCAGCTATGCAGGGAATAAGATAGACTCATGGAACTTCATGGAACTTTCAGTCCAGCAGATGGTTTGGATATTGACTAAGTAATAAGGAGTGCGATGAGCAGAAATGCAGGGTGCTGTCAGGGACATTTAACAGAGAGTGAACTTGGTCTCAAGTCCAGTGAAAACTATTCACCAGAAGTGACAAGATATCTGTGCTGTAACATGAAGTGTGACTATAAGTTCTCTGGAGGAGGGCAAATCCAGGTGGCTGGAAAAACATTCAAAGGCTGTAATGGTTGGTTTTGTGTACCAACTTGGCCAGATGATGGTTTTCAGTTATTTAACTAAATACTCATCTAGTGCTGTGGACACTAGGTGTTGTTGATATGTGGTTACATCTACTATCAGTTGATTTTAGGTAAAGGACATTTTCCGTCATAATATGGATAAGCCTCATGTAATCAGTCGAAAGGCCTTAAGAGCAAAACTGAGGTTTCCCTGAGGAAGAAGAAATTTTATTTGTGGACTGAAGCTTCACTTCTTGCTTAACAGCTTTCAGTCTGCGTGAATCTACAAATTTCAGACTTGTTATATATATGTATATACATATATGTATATATATATGAGGAAAAGTATATATATAATGAAAGAGAGAGAAGAGAGAGAGACAAGAACCCTGACTGATTTAAATGCTGGTACCAGGAAGTAGGATTGCTGCTGTAACAAATACCTTAAAATATGAAAGTAGTTTAGAATTGGGGGATGATAGAGCCTGGAAGAGTTCTAAGGTACATGACAGAAAATGCCGAGATTGTCTTGGTGAGATTTTTAGTGAAAGTATGGATGTTAAAGGTGTACTCTCAAAAGGAAATGAGCAACAAGTTATTGGACATTGTAGGAAACGGGATATTTTTCATAAAGCGGCAGAGAACCTGATGGAATTGTATTCTACAATTGCGTTGAAAATAGAACTTGTAAGCAATGCATTTGGATAGTTATATGAGGATATTTCCAAGTAAAGTGTGGAAGATATGTCCTTTCTCCTTGCTGATTTTGTTAAAATTCAAATGGAAAGAAGTCTGTCGAGGAAGGGACTATTAACCAAAGAGGAGCCAACACTTGATGATTTGGGAGTTTTTTAGTCTATCCACATTTCACAGGATGGTAAAGATAGGAAAACTATCATTGAGAAAGCATGCTCTGGATGGGAGAGCAAGGCCATGGCTGAGCAGCTTTTTGTTAAAGAGATTAGGTATGTGATTTATGGATCCAATCAACCATCTCAGCTGAAGCCAAGTATGTGAAGGAGTCACCCAGGAAGGATCCATGAAGAATCATTTGGTCTAATGTTGGCATCATCTTGAAATACAGGAGAGGCCCTGAAGGATTTTGATATTGTTATGTCAATGGAAACATTTCCATTTTGAACAGAAATGGACAGAAGCGGGATGAAATGAAAGAATGTTCTTATACTCCCAAAATTCAGGAAACGTATTGATAGAGTTATCCAACTGCAAATACCTGCTACCATTCCAGAAACAGGAAGAACCACAGAAAGTGGGAAAGCTGCTAGAAAGGGCATAGAGGGAAAGGGAGCCACCGGGAGGGTTCACAAACACATATGTATCCCTCAACAACTGCAGCCAGCATCCCTCTCATCAGAGATCACCATACCCCCAATCTACCAGCAACTATCTCTTCCTATAATTTGTGCTGCTTTAGGTTATTTATTTTTATACAATTACTAGCGCCTCTTGTTCCAGCTTGTTTTGACATATTCCCAGGAAGCATACTACATTTATATTACAGGTAGTGGGGGGTTACTAACGTGACATCGTCTGCCTGCACTCCAGTTTTCATTTTATCAGTTCCCAAAGAAAGACTTCACAATGATTCTCCAGAATTTGATCAGCCAAATTCTGACTCCCCACTGGGTCTTTTAAGATTACAGAGAATCACTGGGCATAATGTTGTGTGTCTTGATTCTCACGACTTTCTATTGCTTAACATAAAATATCTGAGTCCTAGCTCTTTTAGCTTCTACATGTTCCATCCTCAACCCCATCTCTGATGTCTTAGTCACTTTCTTACCCCTGTCACAATGCTCTCTATATGTCCCCCACCTCTCTGCCCACCAGGTTCCTATTCATGTTTCATGGCCAACTCATTTTCTAAAATCTTCCCAGATTGCTCGAAATTACCTAGCCCTTCTGAATTATAGTCAATACCAAAACTTTATTTTGTAATTTTGGGATTATAACTTTCTACAAGCTTTGGTTTGTAATTTTTATCCAATTGGTTAATGTGTTTGACGGTCATCTCTTTGTTAACTATTCCATAAGGTACTTGAAGATGTCTATTATATCTATTTTTGCAAACATTAAAACACAGGGAATATAGCAATGTTATAAAAGCCATATATATTATGGTTGAGAGCTGAAGGGCAACCAAAAGCATTTCTGAATCAGCAGGGAGTCCCCCAAACCTCAGTCACCCATCTCTGTTTCTGGAACTATATCCAGAGAAGCAAAACTCAAAGTTCAGTCCTCTTCAGGCGTCATGATCATCCAAGATGGGGTTTATGTACAGCTCCCCAAGGCCTCTCCTGCAAGGATTCTGTAGTGAGGCCTTGACATCTATATTTTTACCAAGCCCATCAGGTGGTTCTGAAAGTTTAAGGACAATCTTGTAAGAAATATTGCTGTAGGGGTTAGCAATAAAACTACATGTCCCAGAATGCAAGACTTAATCAGGAAGAAGAGAACCACAGGCTATAGCCAAGTCTTTGGAGAATTTCCCACCCCCTGCAGGTTGTGGCCTGAAACCTTGGACTCAGGTTCTCTTTCCAATTCCTCACTCAACAATCCAACCTTAAACTTACAATGTTCTACTAATTCTTCTGTACACATGCAAACTCACTAACTCTTTTAAATCTAATAAATATGTATAAGTTAGAATCCTTGTACTTTCCCTCTGTTTCAGGAAAAGAAACTAAGGCATAGAAGCTTAAGTAACTTGCCCAAGGCCATAGACTAAGTATGTAGCAGGGCTGAAATCAAATCCAGGTCATCTGGCTCCCAAATCTGTACTTTTAACCACTATGAGACCACCATGTCTTGTAGGGTCTCTACATTTTGGATTTATTCTGTGCTTTTCCCACCTGCTAATGTCAATAAAATTAAAAAAAATAAGTACTCAATACCTAATATGTGTAAGATACCATGATAGGTACTAGGAATACAACATAGAATAAGATTCCATCCATCCCTGCCTTCAAGAAGCCTACATTATAATGGAGAATGCAGGCAAGTGAAGTAACATACAACCAAATGAATAGGTAAGCAGTATAATAGGGGCAGGAACAAGATATTATAGGAATACAAGGGACAGGAACCTATCTTAGTCTTGGGAGCTGGAAAGATGGCCCAAAGGAAAGATCATGTAAGCTGAGATTTGAAAGAGCTCTTGTAAGCACCTGAGGTAATGGGCTCGCGGCACTAGCCGTGTTTAGAAGAGGGTCGCCATTTGAGAGTATTATAGTCAAAGGTAAAGGCACCTGCAAAAAACACGAGGTAAAAGAAAGTTTGGGGCACTCTAGGTAATGTAAGTAGTTCATTGTCACCGTAAAGTAGATATAAGAAGGCAAATGGTAATAGATGAATGAAGGAGGAAAATTTTCACAAATCTTTTCCTGATTCCTCTATTTCAACTGCTGAGCTTTAGAGGTCTACTCAAACTCATGATTATTTTCCGGGCTCAGTGGTTCAGTTTCAGGTTTTCTTGACCCATGAAATAGGATTACTCGAATCCTAGTGGCTCAGTAGAGCTCACCTTAGAACTTTCCCCTGAATTTAATATGTACCAATTGAGCAATTAGCCTAATAAATGAATAACTTATTTCTAAGCATACGTAGGCATGTAACTGAACATAATCTTCTCCAAACAACAAAAACATCACCTAGGATTCAGATCTCTATGTGTAAATATACCCAATAAAAGAAAGCTTAATCTAATACTTGAAAACTTGAGTAATGTTTGTCAGTTGTTTAAACACTTCTAATTTATAGTTAGGGACCTTCATTTTCAATCTTCATTAACAAGCACAGGGCAATAAAGATGGATCACTATATTAATAAAACAGAATTATTATGTGTTATTTATACAGGGCAGCAATAAAATCAGACTGAGAAGATTAAGCACTCAAGCATGCTGTAATTTATGTCAAAGAAGTGTCCTACTTTGAAATCAGATTCTGGCTTAAACAACGAAGTAGAACTTATATTCAAAACAGTAAAGGGGGATGGGAAAGTAAAAATCCAGCTTTATGTAGAATATTGAAAATCTTGTGACAATTTAAAAGAGAGATCACTTGAGGAATAATCCGCGACAAAGGAAGGTTAATGATGGCTCCTTCTCTCCTTCGTAATCCTCCATATTTGGTCAATGTCATTTCAAAAGCAATCTTCACAAGAGCAAGTGAGGTACAGTGTTTGAAATGTCCTCTGAGTACTCTCTGATGCTCTATCTGACCCTGACACTCTGAGTCGCTACGTAGAGAAACACAAAGAAAACAGTTCAGTATATTTAGAGATGTTTAGTTAGGAGAGGAAGAATCTCCACAATCAAAAAATGGCTTATAAAGGAAAGCTAGGGCTAGGAAGAGGCTGAAGCCTCACTCCTACCACATTTATCCCTATTTAAACTCTAAGGTAGCTCTTTGAAACGATTTTGACACTCAATAAACAATATGGCTTATTATAATGTCTCTGAGACCTGATTTTGAAAATGCTTTAAGGCTGTCATTTTTAATATTGGGCCCCACCAAGACGTGTGCAGTGACATGTTAGGGGAAAATGATAGCCAGTGATACAAATCTGTTCCATCGCCCTGGAGAATCAATTTCACTAAAGAATTTTAGAGAAAGTTTTGATTTTTTTTTTGACACTTAAGAGGTTTTGTCACACCCACATACAACCAGAATTACTTTTTGGGTGTGAGCCTAGAAAGTAGAAATTTTTATGGGCTGTAAGGGACTGTCAAGTTTTATGTTTTGTGTTATGAGGAAGTCCAAGATATTAGCATTGTAGTTGAATTAAACAGAAGGAATCTTCAATGGAAGACAGAATAGATTATGGTCTTTCTCTAGTCTTCAGGACTGGTGTTTTTTCCAGAGCTGGAATTTGCCATATTTTCCTGAGTCTCTCGCTCTCTCTCTTTTTTTTTTTTTCATTACACAAATCATTGACTCACCAAAATTATCTTAACATCCTGTCACAAATGTGTTCATATATATATTTTTTTCTAAACTATATGATCACCATTTTCCCAACTTGTAGAAGAATGAAAAACTCTTAAAAATACACATGATTTTAGTCTCATGTTGCTTTTGTGTTTTAAAAGTTTAATGATGGAAAAAGTTTTGTTTGTTTGTTTTTGCAATGAATAAAGACTTGAGGCTCAAAAGAGAAAGTTTGAAGAAAACTTCTCTGAATCTCTAGTTTTCTTATCTGTAAAATGGAGATTATAGCTGCCCTGATATTTTACACAATATAAGGTATATGCAGGTACTTTAAAAAAATTTAAGGTTTATTCATTTTCAGAGAGAGAGAGAGAGAGCCAGTTAGGGAGGGGCAGAGAGAGGGAGACACAGAATCTGAAGCAGGCTCCACGCTCTGAGCTGTCAGCACACAGTCCAATGCAGGGCTTGAACCCACAAACCACAAGTTCATGACCTGAGCCGAAGTGGGATGCTTAACCAGCTGAGCCACCCAGGCGCCCCAGGCACTTTTAAATCTGTAGATCACTATATGCATGTCAAGGCATCTATTTCCATTTTATGATCACATTAATCGCCTCATATAACCTTCCCCCACATACATAAAAAATACCAAAAAAAAAACTATATAAATGCAAATACAAAATACAAACAATAAAATAGTTTGTGAATGTATAATTAATATGTCCTAAAAAACCTTAATGCACAGGGCATGAAAGACTTGACCATGATTAATAATGACCAGCATCACATCTGATACAGCAAATACTTTTAAAAACGGAAAACATGGGGACATCTTGGTGGCTCCATCATTTAAGCATCCGGCTTCAGCTCAAGTCATGATCTCGTGGTTCGTGAGTTCAAGCCCCGCATCAGGCTTGCTGCTATCAGTGCAGAGTCGGCTTCAGATCCTCTGCCTTCCTCTCTGTCTGCCCCTCCCCTATTTGTTCTCTCTCTCTCTCTCTCTCTCTCAAAAATAAATAAACCTTGAAAAACTTTAAAAAATAAAAATGGAAAATAATGTTGAGTACTCTATCTGTCCAGCTACGGTCAGAAAATATAAGCTACCAGTTATTTTAAGCACATCGCCCTGAAGCATTGAACGTGTAGAAAGCGAATGCACTAGGGATATGGCAACTGCCAAAGGCGTGATCTTCCAAAGGGAAGACGTTAGTGACTTAAACTCAGGAGCTGGAGAAGAGCTCGCGCAGCTGACACTCAGACCTCTGAGGATGAAGAGATGTCTGGCTGAAGCACCTCCAGGCTTAGCGTTGGAGAGGGAGAGCCCTGGGTCCGGGACTCTGAGGAGGCGGAGGAAACCGTGTTCTCCCAGCTCCCGAATCCCATGTTAGCTTAGCCCAGCATAGCGCCAGCCAGGAGCTTGGCCCAGCATAGCGCCAGCCGGGAGCTGGCCGAACAGGAAGGTGGTGGGCAGAATTCCCGCCCCGGCATCGCAAAGCAGAGCGTGGAAGGGCAGGTTTAGAGCTGGCACGATAGTATCGCACCTGCCTCAAACATGAGAATGACAGACTAGATGAAACAATAAAGGGACAGAGGGGAAAAAATGAAGGAACGAATGATTCGTTTATTCCGTGGCTGACTGGGCAAAAACCTAAGTTCCCTACAGTGCTTTCTCAAACCTGTATTCCCAAAGACTGGGTATAAGCTGAAATTTATGAATCATATCACATCCGAATGCACGAGGGAAGTTTGCTATTTAGAGGAATTTCATGGCAAATTGTTTTGCAAGGCAAATAATCACTCACTAATTCAACTGGTGCATAAATCACAATTTTCATACATTTGGTTTGCTTAAGCAAATTGGGTCTATACTGAAAAATAGGAGATTCGCATTATAAAATCTCTAATAGCTGCTTGGGTCCCAGAGGACATCCTCGACATACGCTCTTGTGCCAGATTGAGTCGGCACAATTCTAGTCCCTGGAAAGATGATAAACTCCTGTTTCCTCGCTCCCAACCCGGCCCAACTTTGAAGGTGTCGCAGAAGAGGTTGGAGAAATTGGTAACGTTGATAAAACAAAATGTGAAACTGTGAGAAATATTAAGAGAGAAGAGAGGGGTGTGTGTGTGTGTGTATGTGTGTGCGGCGTGCGCGCGCATGTTTTAGATGGAATTGTGCTGCAGTCTTCTGGAACAGAAGGTCTGATACAGGAGAGGAATGGGTTGCGAGACAGCGTTTAGGTTGTCCTGTTTTGCCCCCACTGCATCCTGTCCTGAGAAGATCACTGTTTTGTCTTCGTCACTCCCATGACAGTAAGAGCCAAAAAATCATGACACTAACCAAATACCACCATAGTTATGGCATAAGATGTACAGCTGAAGTGGAGAGCGACTGATAACTAATCAAAGCAAACTAGTAAGTCCCTGAGCATTCCCTGTGCCATCTTCCACTCCTTCCGTGAACGAGGGCTGAAGAATTATACCCACAAGAGAAAATGTTTAAGGATATAATGCCGGGAGAAAGATGAGTGGAAAACATAAAGTGCTCAAATAAGAGCTCTCTACCTTATGTTGCATCCACGTCTGACACCCACCCTCTATACCTTCCAGAAGGTATATACGCTAAGGCTTGGGTTTTAGCTTTTCAACCTAATCAGGCATTATCAGTCAGAGTAGCTAGTTGTATTCCTATAACACAAGAGATAGCTAGATAATTGAGAAAGGCAAAAAATTATAATACAAACATAATTCAACGATCTAGATGGAGCCTAGACATAATATCATAAACAATGAAAGAACACCAAAGAAAAAGAGAAAACTGTTGTTTTTCAGAAAGAGTAGATTGCTAAAATGAAAGTCTAAATTAGAGTGGCAAAACACACCTCAATAGCGAGACTTGGTGCAAAAGAGACAGTGGAGTGATATTAAAAATATTTAGAAGGGGGCGCATGGGTGGCTCAGTGAGTTAAGCATTTGGTTCATTAATTTTGGCTCAGGTCATGATCTCACGGTTCATGAGCCCCACATTAGACTCTGTGCTGACAGTGTGGAGCCTGCTTGGGATTCTCTCTCTACCTCTCTTTGCCCCTCCCCTCCTCTCTCCCTTCTAAATAAATAATAAATAAATAAACTTTTTTTTAAAGTTTAAAAAATATTTAGAGGAAAGCTTTGTCTCTGAGCGTGATATATAGATAAACTGACATTTGAATATGTCAGTCTATAGATTTTTTTAATACAAAGCTTAAAAAGGTTTGGCACATAGAAACCATCTTTGGAAATGTTCTTAGAAAAACATAAACAAATCTAGCAGTTTGCTAAGAGTGTGTGGTAATTTAGTAAAACCTACCATTATTTTATATATCAATCCAAACCACACCACGGAAATTGATCCAAACAATGTAAAATTATATATGACAGCAAAGTAGAGGGAGTAGTGGTAGGTGGGTAGCCTGGAGGAAATGAGAAGGAAATAAGGGTATGGATATGTCTTATTTGGATAAAGATATAAACATTGTCAAGCTTAGAAAGTTGAAAACAAACAAATATATACATACATATATATACATGTATATATATATATGACTTATTCTACACTAAAATTAGAATGCATAACTTCCATGGCAGCAAAGAACCAATAAAAGATATGCAGGAAAAGAGAAAAAGGGAAAACATGGTATATGGCAAAAGATCTAATACAGTAATGAAAATAATTTAAAAATTTATATTTATCAACTAAAAGCAGTAAACTACCATGCTGAATAATGCTAGTATCCTACTGCTAGTGATAGATTAAAATGGTATAGAAAGTTTAAATCAAAGGAAAAGGAACAAATATACCCCACAGTTATGAACCAAACAAACATTAGGAAAATAAACAGAATAGGAGCACCCGGGTAGCTCAGTCGGTTAAGAATCTGACTCTTGACTTCCGCTCAGGTCATGATCTCACAGTCTGTGAGATCCGGCTCCATGTGGGCTCTGCACTGACAGCACGGAGCCTGCGTGGGATTTTCTCTCTCCCTCTATCTTTCTGTCCCTCTCCCACTTGTGCGCACACTCTCTCTCTAAATATAAATAAGTAAATAAATAAATAAATAAATAAATAAATAAATAAATAAATCTTTTTTAAAAAGAAAATAAATGCCAAGCTGGTGACTCAACGATGGAAGCTGTGGTATCCCCTACATTATTCTAGGCAGCAGCAAAATGAGCTTGTTCTGATTTAGAGGCCCCACAGCTGAGCACTCCTGCACAGATTATGGATCATGATGTGCTTCTCACTGAAGGGGTAGGTTCCTCCCCTGCTCAATACCATTGGCCAAATAGGCAAATAACAAAAGAGTATTTGATGGCAGGAAGGTAATTTATTCAGTGGCCAGAGAATGGCAAATGGAACTCATGGTCTAAAGACACCTTTTTCCAAGTGTCCATCAATAGATGAATGGATAGAGAAGATCTGGTTGTGTACAAACAATGGAATCTTAGTCAGTCATAAAAAAAGAATGAAATCTTGCCATTTGCAATGACATGGATAGAGCTAAAGAATATAATGCTAAGCAAAATGAATCTGAGAAAGACAAATCCAAATGGTTTCACTCATATGTGGACTTTAAGAAACACACCGAATAAGTAAAGGAAAACAGAGAGAGAGAGAGAAACTGAGAAACAGACTCTTAACTATAGATAATAAACTGATAGTTACCAGAGGGGAGGAGGGGGGTTGGGTTAAATAGGTGATGGGGGTTAAGAAATGCACTTGTCATGATGAGCACAGGGTGAGGTATGGAAGTGTTGAATCACTGTATTGAACACTTGAAACTAATATCACAGTGTATGTTAACTGTACTGGACTTAAAATTATTTTTTAAATAATAGAACAAACAAATAAATAAATAAATAAATACATCTTCTTTCCAATTAGGTCTCATTGTTGGAATTTTGTAGGGTTGGGGTAATCAAGGATTGGTAAACAAGCTGACCTTGGGGTTTTTCAGGGAAGAGAGAGGAGCCTTCTCTAAATCAGAGTGCAACCTGCTTTCTTCCTTTAAATGGACACAGTAGAATCTGTTCTGGCTCTGGTCGATGTGTTTTTATTATTACAATTACAGTAAAACCTTGGTATGTGAGCATAATTCGTTCCAGTAACATGCTTGTAATCCAAAGCACTAGTATATCAAAGCGAATTTCCCCATAAGAAATCATGGAAATTCAGATGATTCGTTCCACAACCCAAAATTATTCATATAAAAATGATTACAATACTGTAATATAATACAAAATAATAAATAAAATACAAAATATAAAGGAAAATAAACAAATTAATCTGCAATTACCTTTGAAAACCTTCATGGCTGGTGTGAAGGAGGCCCGAGGGAGGAGGCTTATGGTGTGGGATGACCTTCACTATTACTAATGGATGTGGATTATATACAGTATTAATAAACTCTTGTCACTGACTAATAAACTCCTATACTGTGTTTAATGAAACTGGTAATAAGGCAGCAGAGGAAAGGGTCTGTATCTGCAGACAGCCTGCAGAATGAAGCAAAGCGTTGCTAAGCTTACTCTTGGTGGAAAACCAAAGGACAGTCCATAGGTGCTCTGAAGTGACAAAAAATACACCCGTGCCAGTTGTGGGCACCTTCTAATGTTCTGAAAAATCACTGATTTCTGCCAAACGCCATGGCCTGAGACTGAGCATCTGAGCATGGAAGACAATCATCCACAACCCCACAGAGGGAGAGAGAGAGAGAGAGAGACAGAGAAGAACCATTGGCTCAGTTGTGATCATGTGATGTTTGGCGGCACATACTATTCCTGCTGAAAGATATAGCTCGTTTATCAAGTTAAAATTTGTTACAAACATTTGCTTGTCTTGTGGAACACTTGCAGAACAGAGCCTGGGTTGCAAGTTACTGCAATCCAAGGTTTTACTATAGATGGTAATGACCCCAAGGTCATCCAGGGGGTTAGCAAGAGTCTGAACTGGATCAAACCAGTTGAAAATTGGGTCATGGAGGCTTGTTCAGATTTTGTGGCTTCTGGCATTTGACCTTAGTCTCTGGTGGCAATCAGCGCCTGTAACTAGGGCTAGAAAATTGGGTTATTGTGACTCGTTAGTGAGTCCCCGGTGACAAGCTCAGACAGAGAGAAAAACAAATCGAAAACTTAGAAGAGTCTGAAAACCAAAATTTCAAAACACGTGAAAAAAAACTAATATTAAAAAACCAATAACATTGGTAATCAAAGAAAATGAATACGATAAAGCCTTAAAAAGATTTTACAATGAATATGCTTAGAATTTCTTGTAGACATGATTGTGCATGACTTGTTCCTCCTCCATGCAAAAGTATTTTAATTCTTCACGCTAATGAACTCAGATGTGGGTGATTTGGCTTTGGAAAAAAAAAGTGATAAAATCCCTCTATGAGTCTCCTGTTTGAATATTTCCTGTAATACCTATCTATCTATCTATCTACCTACCTACCTACCTACCTATCATTTACATCTATATAAATATTTGCATGTGGATCCATTTCTTGTGGTTTCTCCAAATGGTCCTGTTTTCCCCTTCAATAGACACAAAAGACAGCTGTGTCTTATACATTACAGCTCTTTAAATATTTGTAACAAATATCATGTATCTTTGTCTTTCATTCTTTCAATTAAACATCGCAACCTGATAGTTTTTCCTTATGCGTCATCAACGTCAAAGTCCTCACTCTCACACTTACCTACCTATTTCTCCAAATGTTTACTGTGGAAATCTTAAAGATGAGAAATCAAAGTTTACACTGTTGGGAATAAATATGTAAAACAATGATAAGCCTGGAACCACAATGAAACCCACTCTAGATAGTCTTTTTCCTTCATGATTATTTAAGGAAACATCACCAAAAATATGGTCTGAACAAAATCAGAAGAAGCCAGAATATAATGGGAAAAATCTTATTCTTAGTCAAATATCTGGATGTAAATTCCATCTCTGTCTCCCACATAAGCAAGTGACCTTTAAATGCATCCCACATGACCTTTATGAGGCTTGGTTCATTCAGCTTTCATATGAGGATTCAAAAGTCTTATTTCCAGGGGTGCCAGCTGCTTAAGCATCTGACTTGATTTTGGCTCAGGTCATGATCTCACCGATGTAAGAAGGATCCTCGCATTGGGCTCTGAGCTGAGCACAAGCCTGCCTGGGATTTGGTCCCTCCCTCTCACTCTGCCCCTCCCTCACTTGTGCTCTCTCTCTCTTTCCGAAAAAGAATAAAATTTTTTTTAAAAATTTAAAAATCAAAAGACTTACTTCCATAATAATTATGGCTCAAGGAATTATGTAAATAAACTCAATGAGTACCACTTCACAATGGTTGGAGATAATGATAAAAATATATTTTAAGAAAGCACTACCGAACTTTGAATCATACATCTTGACAAAATAAATACTTGAGTGCAACTCTGAAAAAAGTGTGAATTATATTCTCCCAGTTGCAGAGATTATTTTTGAAAAGACACGTCTCAGCACTAGTCATTTTAATCTAGTTCATTTGGATTAACCTTTAAGGTGGGCCAAAAAAAAACAAAAACGAAACAAAACAAAACAAAAAAACCAAACCAACTCTGCCTTAATATTATTTTCCCGTGGTGATTCTTCCTAGTTCTGATGTTTCTGTATGTTGTATTTAATTGAGTGGGACTCAGTGATGGAAGGAAGGCAGTATTGTGTAAACTCGGTTGACAGTTTACAATTGATGGGGAGGGTGCCTCAGTAAGAGAGAAACCTGCAGCTGGAAGTCAATAAAATAAAAATGTGAGAAGCATGAAAACTTCACTTATATAAGAAAATCACTGATTTTTATTGGAACTGGAAGAAAAATTATTATTCTAGGTGTGAGAGTGCTGTGTAGTATCTTTTTTTTTAATTTTTTAATGTTTATTTATTTTTGAGATAGAGACAGAGCATGAGTGGGGAAGGGGCAGAGAGAGAGGAAGACACAGAATGTGAAGCAGGCTCTGAGCTGTCAGAACAGAGCTCCACACAGGGCTCGAACTCACAGACCGCGAGATCATGACCTGAGCCGAAGTTGGACGCTCAACCGACTGAGCCACCCAGGCGCCCCAGTATCTTGATCCGTCATGGTTACCTGCAAGTAATCATTCTTTAAATTTGTGTAGACACACACGCTATGGATACATGCAGGAAAGCAATAAGCAGAACATGAGTGGGCATGGACATCCTCAGAATTCTGGGAGGAAAACACTGCTGCTCAAATGTGACAACCTGTGACTGAATGGGGAAGTAATAGTCAATATTTTGACTTTAGAAAGAGGTCATTACTGGCTCATCTAGGAAAGTAGAGAAGGATTTTAGGTTGTCAAGTCAAAGAACAATGTCAATGTCCAGCTTCTTGAGTGAGCCCAACTTGATCACTTCCCGAAGGAGAGACACCTGACACACTGAGAGGGACCCGCTCAGCCGTCAGGGTACCCCTGCAGACCGCTCCTTTACTGGGCTTTGGAAAGGGCAGCCGCTGCTTGCTTGCCCTCTTAGTCACAAAAGAAAAAAAAAAAAAAAGTGCCGCAGAAGCCATAACAGCTGTCACTGCCAGGGAAGGGGACATGGAGAATTCAAAATGGGATAAATAGGATTGGCACGACAATAAAGATGTAGAGAATTAATAATGTACCAGGCGACTTCCTCACCATCTCCCTAGCCTTCCATCAAAAGCAACGGAGACTAATTAAATCAAGCCAAGTATTTCAATTGACACATAAAAGGACAGGTCAGGCTCTGAATTCTTCTCTCTGTTTGATATGATTAATGTTGCATTGCACTACAGAAGGCCACTTGGTGAGTGGTTAAACCATGGTACATTTGGCATCTATGAAAGACTTTTTGTCATGTTGCGATGATGGCTTTTAAAGCCTGACCACACAGTACTGAGTTTGGCTTTGACAGAGCCCTGGTGAAGGCTGTCTGTGGGAAAATAGTGAAACATCTTTCTCCAGCACGTAGTCAGGCCTGCTGCTTGCAACACCGAGACAAGATGTTAGAACACATTTGTCCAATTTTGGATCAAAGAAACCATCCTGACTTACATTCCTATACATTTCTTCCATAAATGCTTAACTAATTCTGTTGACCTAAGTGCTCAGAGTAGATATTATCCTTATTATTACTACAGTTACCATTGCGTAATCATATTGATCTCATAAAAGTTCACATTTTTGTTAAAAAATTCTTCCATGTGTCTTCTCAATTTCTTACTTCCACTCCAACTTTAAAATAAATTTGCAATCATCAGCAATTCATGTCACATAGAATGCCACCTATATTGCCATAAAAACATTGAGAAAGAACTAGATATACCTAAAACTTTTCAAACCCTGTTAGGTTTTCAACTCTTGAGCAATGGAATCATAAGAGTTAACTCAAACATTAGGAAATGAATCTGCCATCCTTAACAAATGAGTTTAGAGAGTAGGGAATGTTTTATTGAAACAAACCTTAATGAACACTGAAGGAAAAGAAAAAGAGACGCCATTATGGAATGCGTGTGAGTACATTTGCCACAAAGACACACTTCATATGAGAATCTATTTCTAAGCAATGCTTCCTTTCAATGACATCGTTTCCAATAAAACTTTCACTTTAAACTGAACTATCTCCAACTTTGTATTTGTCACTATGCGTCCTCTTTTTTTGTAAACTCATTGAGGAAAAGCTAAGGATGGCCATCCCAATTAGTCTACGGGGTAATAACTTTTCACACTTAAGAAAAATATTCATAATTTTTAAGCCCAGGCAGATGAAAAATTATTTGAATGGAAAGTATGTGGTAAATTTAGTGTGAAAAAACTTAAAAGAAAGAATCCTGATTAGCCAAGGCATGCATTCAAATAATTAAGAATAAACCATTCCACACTGTGGAGTGGAAAGATAAGGGCATGTAGTCATTCTTAAATATATCTCTCTCATTATATTATTCATTGTTTAACACTCCTAATATAGAACACAGTATGTGTAACAATGCTTCTGTCTCCCAGACCACAACCATTGTTATAGCCTCAAAAGAAAAAACAACACTTGGAGTGGTTTGAAAATGAGAATTCCAAAACGTCTATGTCTCTGCATCATTGTGTGGCTATTGCTAATGGAGGCCAAGGCAGGCCGTCTTCAAAGGGGCTCCAAGATTCGTCAGTAACAGGTCTACTTGCTGTATATTTCTAGGCATTCTCCCAGGAAATTTCTGGTTCTCAAGTGTCCCTTCTTATTTCAAATGGAAACAATGTACCTGACCTAGTTTCCAGCATAGAACTTATATTCAACTAGTCTTCAGCTCCCTATCTCATCATCTGCCTCCTCGATACAAGCTGAGCAGATACTCCTCTAGTAGGGCTCATTATCCAAAGCCTGCCTTCCTTCCAGGCATTATCCCACTTGGCTAACGTGGTCATTATTTTCCAAGGATAAGGGTTACTTTCTGAGTCTTTTTTTTTCTTTTTCCAAAGCCACATTTGATTATAAGGACAGCACTCCTAACAATTTCTCCCTTACTCATTTCTTCTTCCTGGGCAAAAGGCCATTGGTGGGACAGTTTGTTAAGGCTGAAGAGAACTTTTGTTCTTAAGAATTTTTAGGTCTAGGGAAATTGTCGGGAGAGTCACTCCATAAAAATTGGCAAAGTAAATTTCTTTGTGCATCATTTGCTGAATAGAATTCCAAGATTGCCTGCATAATCGGGTTTATTTATTTGAGTGCTTTTTATGAGGAGAATTTGTAATCAAGGATAAAAATTCTATTTTATGTGTTCTTATTATACAGTACTAACCGTAAGGATAAGGGCTCCGTTATATTTACCATACCACCAAAGAATTAAAAGACATTTTCGACGTTTATAGAAATGTGTTTACATATGTAGAGAATGCATATTTATACCAATAAATATATCAAGTTCTTACTGAAGGATGATTCATTTTTGTTGTTGTTGTTCTTTTATTCAGATCATGAGCTTTGATCCAGTTTCTAAAACTAGCTAAATTCATGTATTATCTCTTCTCATCTTTGTTGGTCATCGGGATGACACATGTAATTCCCTTCAATTGATTACCATGATTCAAGTTCACCTATTTCCAACTCATAATTATTTCAGGAAGGATTCAGTGAAACTGCCTATTTTGCCAGGGGAAAAATATTCAACTTTTGATTACTTTCTTTCATTTTCTTATGCTAGAGAGCATCTGAATCTTCCCTTTAGCTTTGCTTCACTGCTTTCCAGAGCAAACTGCCAAGACCCTCCCGTTATCATTCACCTCCCTAAACGCTTCCATATCATTTCTCCTGTGTGCGCTTTACAGAATTACAGAACAAGCCAATTTAATCCCTGATGCTTGACAGTATATTTCACAGGTTGGTCTCTCTTTTATGTAATACTTATATATGTGGATTGATCAAATAAAATATTTAGAAAAGATTAGTTTTATAACTTAAACTTTGATGATCCCAATTTATACCAAACAGGTCATGTACCCTCTTTCACATTTGTATCTGTCTATTTATCTGTCTACCTAGATATACAGAGACAGACAAATACATATGTACACACACAGATACACAGATACATACTTGCTGCACATAAGTAAAACTTCCTGTATTACAGCCATTTGCCCACCTGTCTTTAAGGTAATCTAAGCTATTGCGTGTGCGTGTGTGTGTGTGTGTGTGTCTTTCTGTTTTTGTAGCATAATTTCATTTGCTTTATGGCTCAATATTGGCTTTACTTCTAAAGCTAAGTAAATAAAACATCCCACCATTTAAAGCAACTCTTAAAATTTGTTACCAAGATAAGGATGTGGTGAGGATGTTGTTACATGGTCAATCACAGTTTCCGAGGGAGCTAAGTAATAAATACTATAGCACTCATATCCTCTATTTCCTAATATTTTATCCTTCCTTATTTGGCAGTTACTGGCAGATAGCAGGCAATTAATATATACTTGATAAAGGGTTGATAAAATTGAATACTCAATTGTTTAAAACATCACCTTACCTTTTCTCCTAAGTGTTGACCCAAAACTTTTCATCGTTTCCTGGTCCGCCACAGTTGCATTCCTGTTTAAGCTATTTTTTTCCATGACATTTAGTGTAACACAGGTTTGCTTTATTTTGGTTTTGTTTTGTTTTTTCGTGTTACAAATTTTTATGGCATCGTGAACCCCATCTAGAGTCCAATTAAGTAATTTAAACTGTTCTATTGTTTGGAGACTTCTACCTATCTTGTTTACTTTTCCCCCAAATAAATTAGCATGTTTTTCTTTGAATAGTAAAATTAGAAAATTCCATAAATCACGTATTCCTTATTACACGTATCAAACTTTATACAATCAGTAGCCATCATGACAAGTATCGGAACAGATCAGAGCAGAGTGAGGAAGGATTTTTCTGCCATTTCTAGGGCATTGTTCTGCATTCCACTTTGCTATCGTCCCCACAGCTTCTTCTATCCCAGAGAAAGGCAGGTCTGTTCCTGGCTGGCCACTGCCTCCCCAACTCCACTTGAGCACGGTGAGTGTCTCATTTCTAAGAGACTGGGAATTCAGGGCATTTTCTCTTGGTTCCTTTTTTAACCTCTCTCCTCATAGTTCCTTTCTATCCTTTTCAATACATATGTTACTTAACCTTATTTTAGGTAATGTCTCTTAGTGGCATCTGACACTAATACCCAAATCCCCAGAGTTAAAATGTTTTCTTCCTTCATGTTCCCATGACGCTCACTCTCCTGTATCCTCCTCCTACTTTATAGGCTACTTACCAGTTTCCTTTGTTGTTATCTGTTCCTAAAGCTTAGGGTCGCCCTACATTCTATTTGGGGAACTCTTCTCTTTGATTCCACATTCCCATCCATGGGCTCTCTACCAAGCACCTTGCTTCCAGGGTCAGCACAACGTTGGTGCTTCTCCGTTCTCAATGCCCCGGTCTTCTCCTCTCTCCTGAGCATCAGACGCATCTGTCCGATTGCTTATCAGACGTCTGAGTCGAGTATCCCACAGAGCATTAAACTCATGCCTGTATCACTTCTCTTCTCTGTGCCTCTTGTAACAAATTATCACAAACGCAGCAGCCTAAAATGA
Organism: Paguma larvata; assembly: GCA_030068075.1. Classification (NCBI taxonomy): domain Eukaryota; kingdom Metazoa; phylum Chordata; class Mammalia; order Carnivora; family Viverridae; genus Paguma; species Paguma larvata. Next base: position 87,360,281 of record CM057833.1, read on the forward strand.
CACAGATTTATTCTTTTACAGTTCTGGAGGTCAGAAGTCCTAAACTCAGTGTGTCAGCAAGGCTGTGTGTTCTTTCTTGGAGCTGTAGGGGAGAATTTATTTCCTTGCCTTTCCCAGCCTCCTGCTTTTTCTCACACCGCTCCAACTTCTGCTTCCATCGTTGCACCTCCTTCCCTGACTGTGACTTTTCTGCCTCCTTCTTCTTATGATTACATGGAGTCTACCTGTACTATCCAGGAAAATCTCTTTATCTCAAGGTCCTTAACTTATATATTTTTAAAGTTTATTTATTTATTTTGAGAGAGAGAGAGAGCAAGTGAGGAGAAGAGAGAGAGAGAACCCAAAGCAGGCTCCACACTGTCAGCGCAGAGCCCAATGCAGGGCTCAAACCCACCAACCATGAGATCAGGACCTGAGCCAAAACCAAGAGTCAGACAGTTAACTGACTGAGCAACTGAGGTGTCCCTCAAAGTTCTTAATTTAATTGCACCTGCAAAGTCTTTTTGGCAATTAGGACGTGGACCTCTTTGGGGTTCCAGCGTTGTGTCTGCCACAATTTACAACATTGAACCACATCTCCCCTCCAAACTTCTTCCTCCAACACTGCTTCTCAATGAATGACACTGCCATATATTGAGTGGTTCAACCCAGAAAACTGTTGGGGTCATCCTTGGTTCTTTACTTTAATTTACTTGTTTGTTTAATTCAGTCACCAGATTCGATCACCAGTTTCTATTGATTTTCTAATCTAAATTTTTTTTAAAACCAATTCAACTTTCTCCATCTTCGGCGTCGGTTACAAACATCAGGCTGCTCTCACTTCTTGGCCTTTTAACAGCTCTCTCTGCAGGGTGCTTCTCATTACCTGTTCTGTTTTCCTGCACGTCATTCTGGTTCTGCTAGTTCACTTGTTTAAAACATCTCAGGGGCACCTTGGTGGCTCAGTCGGTTAAATGTTCGACTTGAGCTCAGGTCATGATCTCGTGGATCGTGAGTTCGAGACCCATGTCGGGCTCTGTGCTGACAGCTCAGAGCCTGGAGCCTGCTTCGGATTCTGTGTCTCCCTGTCTCTCTGCCCCTCCCCCACTCTCTCTCTGTCTCTCTCTCTCTCAAAAATAAATAAACATAAAAGTTAAGAAGAAAAAAGATAAAGGGAAAGATCCAGCATAGAGAAGACACCCCCTGAGTGTCCAGCCCCCCAGGAACACAGTGGGGAGATGGCCACATGTTTACTGACTGCAGCATCCAGAGTCGACTCCCCCAGGACCTATATCTGAAGAAGAAGAGGCTGTTCATTCTTCCAACTTGTGATCACAGCGTCCAATGATGGTATTACGCTGCACTCTTGCCATTCACCCAACCTGAGTTTAGAAATGACCAGTTTCAGTCATAGCCGAGTCTGTTCAAAAAGTTAATAAGGGTTTTGCTGCATGGCTACAAACAAACCAACCAACTAAGCACCCTGAGGAAATAAAGAGACAGTCTATTTTTCATCTTTTTAAATAAGTATGGCATCTCACTGGGACTTGGCATATATGTACTGAGAAGAAAATCTGGCAAAAGCAGATAATAAAGGGGACCAGGCGATGTCCGGGACCGATACTCCCCTTGCATGCTTTTGGCTTCTGTAACCTTGTTTGCCTCCTGCATTCACCAACTGCCCGAGTAGCACAACCGATAAGTGGCCCCTCTGCCTTTTCTTTCTTTGAGGCCCTGCAATTCCACTCTTAAAAGGAGGTCAGCGCCAGGGCTCGGGCTGGGCCTTTGGATGTGACTCCGCTGGGCCAGCCCTGGTGCGAAATAAACAGTCTTTTCTGATTCCCTGAGTGCATGTCGCTTGTCTCTTTCTGGGCGCCAAGTACTCGCTGTTAACAGTGTAAGCATTTTAAAGTGTGGCCCCATAAATCTTTGATTCTTCCTCACCAATAAATGGGGTCATTGTCCCCCACATCTTAGATCTAGACAGACTTCTGTCTGCTTAACCAAAAGAGTACAGCAAAAGTGATCCTATGTGACTTCTAAAACTAAGTAATAAAAAGCCACAAGATTCCTCCTAATTCTCTAAGAATATTCAGCCTCTTGACTCTAATTCTTGGGATGTTCCTTCTCAGAACTCACCTGCCATGACATAAGAAAATGTGAGATACAGGAGATTGGCCCAGGTGAGACCAGACATTTGAGTAAGGAAGTTTCCAGATTGCTCAGATATCTGAGTTTTCCCAGATGAGGTTCTCATAGTAGTGGTAAGAGACCAGTAATCCTTCTGTGCCCTGTCCAAAGTCCTGATTCATAAAAAGTCTATGCACGTGATGAAATAGCCCTATTGTTTTATAGTCAATAAATTTATTGTTTTTTACTTTGAGGTCGTTTGTTGTGCAATAATAGGTAAGCAGCACAAGGGTAGCTGCTCAGAAAGTATTTAAAGAAGGAAGCGGAAAGATGAAAGGAAGAGAAGGGAAGGAAGGGAAAAGAAGGAAGTTAAGAAAAAGGAGCAAGAAAGAGAAGACAGAGACAGGAATACAGAGACAAGGAGAACAGAGAAACAGAGACAGAAAGACACAGAGAGGTAGAAAGAAGAGAGAAAGGAAGGAAAAAGAAAAGAAGGGAAGTATGATAGAAAAGCAGAAAGTTAGGAAGAAGAAAGGAAATCTCTAATTCAGAGAGAAGGAGAAGAAAAGTTTTCTGGAAGGTAGGATTTAAGCTGGGACTTTGATTGATGGGTAACAGAGAGAGGGCCTCGTAAGAGGAAAAACATACCACGTGGGTCGGTTAGGTGTCAGTCTAAAAAGCAAAGGCCACTTGATGTATGTCAGGTATGAAATGTTTAGCATAGGAACCAGAGGCTTGACAACCAAGGGAAAACCTGGGATCACAGGTCAAGAAAGCCACCAGCATTAGATGGAGATGGGGGAATTCTCACATGTGTGCCGGGCCGGGTGTGGGGAATCCCACTCATTGAATCTCAGTGCGTGGCTGCGGTGTGCTTGGAGCATAATGACTTCCCCTTCCCTTCGGCCTTCCTACTCTTGTATTAGTGTTTTTCCTTGGCAAACCATCCTGCATCCATTCAGGGAAAGGAATTCTGGGAAGAGGATTTCCTGGCTTCCCCTCTGCCTTACAGAGGAAGCGATAGGGAGTCGACAGGGGGCCATCAGCGCACCAGTCAAATAAGCGCTAGTAAGCCAGACATCAGTGTGGACACAAGTCATCCTTAAAAAAAATTGGAAATTTCCACTTTAACTGGATTTTTGGGTGGAAGATAAGAATCAGAAAGTAAGTTGGAGCAAGAGGTGTACATTCCTTTTTTCCTGTGGGAACCAGGAGGAGGAAAACAAACAGCAGAGGAAAGAAGAGCCGGGGGGAAACTGCAGAACAATAACTAATAATCAGGATTTGGTGATTGCTCATGTTGGGGCTAAATCTGGGATTCCAACCAAGGATTCTGGGCCACAAAAAGCTCTACTTTCCCCCCTAAGGCAGTAGTTCTCTAAATTTCAGATTTTTCATCTGCCAACATGAAGATTTTTGTTAAAATCCATGTAGCGCCCATAGTATTACTTGTTTGTGTTTTTTTTTTTAATTTAAATATCATGATTTTAAATTAGTAATTCTGTTAAAGGAAGACTGACATCCTGGTCCAAAATGGCAAATGCATGCCACCCAGTAAAATGGAAGATTTCGGCGTGAATCCTGAGTCTGATGGCCTGAAGCCTCCTGACACTCCATGCAAATAGATTGGTTTTTTTCTTAACAGAAGGAAACACAGGGCAGCAAACTGTGACCATTAAGCAAGTTACACGAAGATTTATGCCTCTTTTTCCAAATACAGACTATCCAGCTATTGTAGCAAGGAAAGAAAACATGTACTATTTGGGGGGAAAAAATCTAGAAGAAACTTTCCTAATCATAAACTACTTTCTCGGTTTTTAATATTTATAATAGCGCATAGAAAGTCGCTTGCTCCTGGGGGGAACACTGGCTGACACTGTGACTCTACTAAAACAAACCCAGAGAAGTGTGTTGGGACATCACCCAAGCATGTAGATTCTGCCTCCAGGGGGTTAGAAAACGCTGTCAGCCAGCCCTTGCCTGATCAGGCCCGTTTATCAGGGCTGTGGATTGAATATCCACCCCAGTTTAGTTCAGAGGTCCTGCCGAAGATTGAAGTCATCCCACCTTTGATCAGAGAATTAAAGTGCTGCAATAGTGTAGCCATGTTCAGCATTGTCTTGGAGAGAGAGAAAAAAGGAGGTTAAATACAAAGAAAAAACTTTAACTGGTATATGTCTCTCTTCTATGCCCATCTCTCTGAAACCGAAAGAATAAAAGGAGAGCTTAGCTCAGAAAGGGAAGAGAAATCTGGTTTGGGGGAGTCCTAAAATAACTATAAAAGCAAAATAGTCTTGCTGAACTCTGGCTAGATGTTTTTACCTGTGAATGCTTTGCTACTGAAATCTGCTCATTCTTTCTCTCTAAAATAGAAAACAAACAAACAAAAAAAAAAACCCAAAAAACAACACACACACAAACAAAAACACAAACAAAGGTGATTATCGAGTGTCAGACAAGCATAGGGTTGTACCAACATCACATGTCACATGCTGGCTCTCTCTGCCGTAATCAAGCGTCTGAAAGAAAATTGTAAGGGAATGCTCCGTGAGATGGTTGTGCTTAATGTTGTAAGAGGAACGTGATCAATTTTCTTGTTGTTGATCTTGGTGTTATCGTTTTGAGGGAGAGGTAGGAGATAATTCCAGAAGCAGTAAGAACAATCCTTGGTGTCAGGGAGTTCATTTCAGAAAGCTATTACAGAAATACAAGAAGGAAGGAGATAAAAGTCTAACTTATTAGTAATTGAAGACTCAGTGGGATCATCGGAAAAAACTTTTAGGAAACGATATGGTAGGAGTGATACAGGATGTGAGGATGGCACAGAGGCTTCTAGATTAGAGGCTCTTTATTCTTTTATTTTATTAATTTTGAGAAAGAGAGAGAGAGAAAGAAAGAAAAAGTGAGCATAGACATGGCAGAGACAGAGGGAGAGAGATAGAATCCCAAGCAGGCTCCCCACCGCCAGCCTGAGCCTGATGGGGGGCTCAAACTCATGAACTGTGAGATCATGATTTGAGCTGAAGTCAGATGCTTCACCAACTGAGCCACCCAGGCGCCCTTAGATTAGAGGCTATTTAAACGATGATGTTGTCAATGCAAACTTAGATTACAGGAAGCAGAACAAATTTTGCTTTGGACAGAGGAGGTGAAGAGAGGTTTCTGTCGGAGCTGAAGTATATGTGGAACACCTTTTTGGATATATCCAGGAGGCAGCTGACCCACTGAGCTGGGAGGTGCTCAGATCTAGCGACAGAGATTTGGAAATCAACCCTCTGTGCTACGAGGACTCACAGAAGTAAACGAGGTGCCCCGCAGAGGCATGGCAGAGCCAAACCTCAAGAAGACCAAGGGCAGATTTCTTGGTTATACCCTACATGGAAGGAGACGCTGGGGGAAAGGGGAGCAGCCGAAGAGCAGAGAGGCAGGAGAACCACAGATGCAGGTGACACCGTCAGAAACGAAACGGTAGGAAACAAATCGGCTGAAAATCGGTAACCCGGAAAAGAAGAAATAAAGGTTGGTGAGATACTGAGAAGACAGGGAATAGGATCAGAGTTTAATTCCTGTGAAACCTGACTTTTCAACTTGTGGTTCTATAAGCTATCGTGCTGTGTCGTTCAGTTTGCATTTCAAACCCACTGACTACTCCGGATGAAGCCCCTTCCCTTCCATCGTCCTCCTGGTTAACTCCTGCTCATACTCACCCTTGCCCACACACCACCCCCACCCGAAGGGCCACTTTCGCACTTCCGATGTCCTCAAATAAAAACACGTGCCCTCCTCTATCGTACACTTCACTTAATACCCTGTATGACTGACACACCTCTCTGTCTTCCCAACAGCAATCTGAGTGAGCCCTTGGAAGTAAGGATGCTACACCTGGCTCTGAATGGGGCAGTACTCTGCAGACTGTAGATGCTTCTAGAGATCACACATCACAGCCTCTTGATCAGCAATGAGAGGATTTAGCCAGAGGAGGCTCATCTCAAACAATTTTGATAGTATTAATTGGAGGTGAAGGAGGACTTAAGCAAACCCAGTTAGGAAAAATTATAGCTTATCGGTGAAGTGTGTGCATGATGAGTGGGCTTGTAGACAGAGAGAAAAAAACGCCTGCCTCATTTTCACTTCTAATGCAGTGTTACCTGGTTGTTTGACCACCGGATTCTGCGAACATCCCATAATCAGTGTATTTCTTCTCTGCCCCTAATTTGAGTTTCCAAGTTTTCCTTGGCTCTCTCTCTCCTGGCTGGCAGCCCTAAAATATCCCACTGTCTCATAGAATGCTGCTTAGCACATAAATAAGTGACACTTTTGTCTCCCAGCATGAAGACTAAGAAGAGTTCACTCTTTGAAGAGCCTCAAAGTGAACTGGAGAGATCAGTGGGTCTCACTTCCAAGGAAGTGAATGATTTTTCACCTATACTAGTTTGCTGCTAGATATTTTTTAAGACAGCCAGGCAGAGAGAGAGCCTCCCAACCATTCTCACTGTGAACTGTATGAGAACCATATAGGACAGAAAATATAGATGGTTTAATTCTGTTCTTCTTGAAGGTGACCTAACAAAACATTTCAGTGAAAGTTTAGGGACCGAAACTTCTAGTCAGTTCCAGTCATGTCAAGAAGTATATGCTATACTTCTGTAAATATCAGATGCTACACTGATCTCTGAGAAAGGTAACCATGGACTTTCCTCCATAGTCCTTACCATCTAGTAGGGAAATCTGATGAAAGTTTAGTTATAAAATAAATAAACAAACAAATAAATGAATGAATGACAGCATGAAGGACAAAACGTTTCTAACATGTTGATTTAGTGACTGAATACTCTGCTCTTAAAAGAATCAGAGTTTTGGGTGCCTGGAAGGTTCAGTGGGTTAAGTGTGTCTGACTCTTCGGTTGAGGTCATGATCTCATGGCTTGTGAGTTCGAGCCCCGCATTGGGCTCTGTGCTGACAGCATGGCGCCTGCTTGGGATTCTTCCCCCCTCTCTCTCTGCCCCTCCCCTGCTTGCTCTCTCTCTCTCTCTCTCAAAATAAATAAAAATAAACTTTAAAAAAAATTGTGTAAAAAGAATCAGAGTTTTAAATTTCCTCGCAGATTCCATCGACTCTAAAAATCTTAGTGAAGTACAAAGATTTAAGAAGTATCGCTCTCAGGTTCTTCTTTCCATCGGAAAGGAATGCTCTTATTACAGCAAAAGCGACGTTGAAAGGATCCTCAACCTCACCCGTCCCTTCACCCTACCCTCAGGTTTCTGACATGCCAATACAATCACATTATTCTCCTGCTCGTGCATTTTCAGTGATGCATTACCCACAGGAGGAGCCCGGGTTGTTGGAAGTAGTCTGTGGGTTTGTTTGTGTTTTTGTCATCCAACCACTGACCATGGCTTTTCAGCCCTATTTCTACCAAATATCCCTACCATCTCGGTGCATACACTGCACATACACAAACACTTTATGCTTCACAATGTGCAACCAAGAGTTCTCGAAACATACTACGATGGCCTACAAGTCAAACTGGCACAAATTTTCCCATTGCCTGGAAGCCGCCCCCTACCTACATTCCTCCTTCAAGATGTAGCTCCTATGTCTTTCCATACCTCCCAGGAGGTGGTGAAAGAGTTCTTTCTGCACCTTAATGTTCTTTGTGCTTCTGTGGCATCCAACACTTGCTTCGGCAGCATTTGCTGCACTGGGTTTATTAATGTATCTCTTCTACTAGGGTAGACTCCAAGGGTAAATACAGACTAAATTCAGAGACTGTTTATTAGAGTATTTTCATATCCCGAGCGCAGAAACCAATGCCTGGTGTATAGTACGTACTCAACATACATTTACCGATAAATGCATTTATCCACATTAAACCTGTGCCATTGCCAATAATAGATATTTCACACAAAGCGATGACGCTTAAGCAAAAGAGCGAATAATACAAGAACGTTACTTTAAACAAATTTGGCAGGGACTGGAATTCTATTTCGATAAAAGCTGTCATGTATCACAGTTTAACCCAGGGTCTAGCAGGCGCAATCCTATCTCGGGGGGGGGGGGGAGTACTACAAAGCATCAGTAAATAGCAAGTACTTAAAAAAAATTGTTATCGAGATAAGCTGATTTTAAATGCCCTGGTCTTATGTGCCTGTACGTTATCCTACACACTAACATTTGGATGGTCCTTTAACGCCATTTCTAAACACAAGCCTGCAAAACGCTAAGCTGAGAATGGCTAGATGAAACCACTTTCACGGCAAACTTAAAACCTTACAGAATTTTTCTGTTTTAATTAAAAAATATGTATTTCACGATGATCTCGTGATGCCTTGCACTCAGCAACTTATCTTTTCGTCTCTGATTTTTGTGGCTGCTTTTCTGTGGCATATCTGATGTACAATGAAGTCTTAAATGCTTGCTTAATAAGAAATTTTAAATACAGATGATGTGAATCCTCCTTGCGACACTTTCTGCTTACTGCCCTCGTTCTGCAGGAGATTTCATTCGCGTGTGCCCCGCTCTTGTCTTCCAAGCCCTCATTGCTTCAGACAAGCATGGGTTTAATTGAGAGAAGCACAAGCTGCAATTGTGACTCAGGTGCGAAGGCTGTTTCTCTCAGCAAATTAAATCCAGTGGAATGACTGAGTGCTCTTTTCCATACCCTTCTGATAGATTTAATACTGCATATTAATTGTTGTTCTCGTATCCTCCTCTGCGTGATTGTTTTCCACAGAATCCTAGTGAAGGTGATTGATGTGCATATAAATTTGATGGTTTCATACAGAGAAAGAAAGATTAACATGTGCTAGTAAGAACACTAGTTTATAAGAACTTAGAGCGACTAAATATTAATATAATAGTAACACATGCTTTTGCAGATGTAAAAGGGAAAAGTTTGGTCAATAAAATTCAAAGGTGAAAATCAGAAAAAAAAAAAACACAACTGGTTTTTTAGGTATAGTTTGTAATACCTTCTCTTTGTGACATACCCACTGACGTGTCTTGGTTTACAGTTAACCCAATTGGAAAGAATTCCTGGGCCATGTTCATAACGATGATGAAAGAATTAAGGAGAAAATATCACCTCATCCGCATGCTGAACTGTCATGTTCATCAGGACAGGAGCAAGGCTATAGTCTGCATCGCCCAGAGGCTCCATAAGTCTTTCTTGAGCTTGAACCTCACTGTAACACATTTAAGTTTACTTAGTATAAGTGTAAAGGTATCCTTTTAAACATTTTTTAATGTTTATTTATTTTTGAGAGACATAGAGACAGAACGTGAGCAGGGGAAAGGCACAGAGAGAGGGAGACACAGAAATCAAAGCAGGCTCCAGGCTCTGATGAGCCATCAGCACAGAGCCCGATGTGGGGCTTGAACTCACAGACCGTGAGATCATGACCTGAGCTGAAGTCGGCCGCTTAACCAACTGAGCCACCCAGATGCCCCAAGGTATCCTTTTTCAAACCGACCCTCATTTTTCTTTCTCACCAATTTCTTTATGTCTTTTTTCTCATTATTGAGCACTTTTTTCCATAAACATCCTCAAATCCTTTCTGAAATCAGGCAGGACACCGAAACAAAATGAAATGAAGAAATAAAGCTAACTCAACATTTCCACAGAGAAAGAAAAAAGTAATTCTAAGTTTACTTTTGTAATTATATTTCTAGTGTGCTTTGTATTATTAGAGTCCAATTTAACGGAAGTTTCTGCTTTGGGCAGCTTATAGTTTATGTAAAATGTCTTTGCTAAACTGGACTCTTTAGGGTGAAGCAAATTCACTTGTGAAATCCTACCACATCTCTATTAACTAAAGGCCATAATGAAGGCTGAATTTCTTGCTTAAAAAAAATTATCTTGGGTATAGATGCTAATCTAAAACCTACTTCATGAATTTGCTTATTTTTTTTCTGTTCCCTTCAGACATTAGCCAGCTAAAGCCATTACACATACATTAATTACACCAATTAGTCCCAACTGCACATACACATACATTCCAGATTTGATTATCTGAGCTAAAAAAAGTGGGTAGGCATGGCACAAATAATACAAATGAGCCCAAACTTCAAATCCCATGTATATTGAACTAATGAGAGTATTATATATTTTGGCATAGCTCAGTTACCTTATTATGCTTTTCTTAATTTAACAATGTAATTACCTTAAATTTTCTTATTCCTTCCAGGTAATGATAGGGAGAGCAGACCTAGATTTGTAACAAGCATTGGGAAAGCCAGCCTACAATTTAAGGATTTGGTCATAGTCTTCTGTTTCTTCTTTATCTTCAAATATGTTTTGTTTGTTTGTTTGTTTGTTTGTTTACCTAGTTGGACATCCTCCATACTGTTGCTTTAACTCTCTACCATGTCCAACACACAGGGAGGGATTATCCTCACAAGCATAATAGTAAGCATTCATTCATTAATTTCTTGGGATTAAGAGAGGCTGGAAGGTGCCTAGTCCCTACCTCAGAACAATTCCAGCATTTATTTCCTTGGGGTTTGGGGAGTTCATTACTTTTTTTGAGTTAACCTTCATCGCATTCTGCTAGTTTTGATCTCCCTGTGTAAGACAGTATGGTGTAATGCAGTGTAACTCAAACTTTAGTGTACAAAACAAAATAATTTGGGGAGTTCATTAAAACACAGATTGCTGGGCTCTCGGCCCCAGGTGTTTTGATTTGGTATGTCTGGGATGAGGTTCAATAATTTGCATTATTACCCAGGCTCTAAGTTGATGCTGATGCTGTTAGTCTGGGGACCTCACTTTGAGAGTCACTTCAGTGTAATGGTTAAGAATGTAGCTTCATGGGCACCTGGGTGGCTCAGTCACTTAAGTGGCCGACTCTTGATTTCAACTCAGGTCATGATCTCATGGCTGGTGAGTTCAAGCCTAGATTCTCTCTCTCTCCCCCTGCCCGCCCCCCCCATCGTGCTCTCTCTCTGTCTCTAAAAATAAATGAATAAACTTTTAAAAATACATAAATAATAAATAAATAAAGATGACTGTAGCTTCAAAGGTTTAAAACCAGTTTCAGCACAACAAGCTACATGAGCTAGGACAATACATGGAAATCTCAAGCATCAGTTTTCTTATCTGTAACCTGAAGGTAATTACAGCAACCCATTTCATAAAGTTATTCAGGTGACTAAATGATTTATACATCGAAAATGCTTACAATGATGTGTGGTATCTAGTAAGTAGTAAGTTTTAATTTTTATTATTGATGGTGTTGCTATTGTTATTTGGAAACACAGGTTATCCTGAGTAATATAAATGATTTAACACTAAAAAAAAAAAAAAGAAAAAGAACAAAAAATGAACAAAATGGCTTTCTTGGAAACACTTGGCTGAACACTGGACACTGACAGAAAAAGAATGTTGATAGGCTAACCCCTTATAAGGAGTTACATAGAAAAGAAGATTCTGGGAAAGCACGTGGGCCTTGACATATTAGCACCAGATAATCACAAGACAGGAGGAGAGCTCATGAAAGAGGTGAGAGAAAGGGCATTAGGGTGAAAGCTTGATTTTTCTCTGAGGTACGGATATTAGGCTCACATCTGTAAATATGTGTTATATGTCTGATATTTGTTTACTTAGGCCCTGAGTCAGAATTGAGTATATAAACATGAGCAAGAACAGATATGTTCTCTGTTCTCCTACAGCCTAAAATTTAGTAAAAAATTCATAAAAGTCCATGTAAAAAAGCAAATGTCGCTAGTGCTGAAGAGGGTCTTACCGCTCTTGAGATGTCTGAAGGCCGGTGTGGGCAGGAGTACAGTTGTAGCCCATAAACGTTGCCAGTTAAGTCATAGAAATTTCTCAATTCCTGAAACAAAGTGATAGATAATAAATAGATGAATGGATGGCTAGATAGATGGATGAATGATGTTGAATGAATGCCTATTGAGTGCATAAATTATTAATTAATGATTATATAAATTAAACAAACAATTTAAGACCACATTTGCTTACTATATCTAATAGGAGTGCTTTCTGGGAAAGTTACTACAGAAAATTCAACTTTCCAGAGGCCTAAATAAGTAGGAAGTCATTTTTTCTTAGGTAAAAGAAGTCTGAGTAAGGACGTTGCCAATGTTGGTTCGTTGGCTTAACCCTTTCAGGACACATGGCTCTGAATTCCCTTGCATCTTGAAGGCTGCCTCTTGGTCTCAAGATAACTCTGTATTCAAAGCAGAAAAGGAGTACATTCCTGATAGTCCCTCACTTCCCCCAAAACATATTTCTTTTTAAGTATCATAGATCAGAACTGATCCTGCAAAAACCCTAGAGGCAAGCCAGGCTGGAAAATAACAAAAGGAATTGTCCCGATTTCCTTGGTTAACCTAAGGATCCCTTTCCCCAGGAGGGCTCTGGGTACAAAGCTGAGATCTTGTTACCTAGGAAGAAGGAACAATTGACAGTTTCTGCTACAAAAACATACATAATTTTGGTTTATAGGTGCATTTATAGTTATTGGGTTGTAAATCTGAGAGTTTGGTGAAAATAATAATAAAATTGATGTGTGTCTCTGGTTGTCTTTAATCCTGAGTTGGTAGGATTCCCAAAGCCCACAGAAACATTCATTAAGACTTTTTCTCCAGAATAATGATTATTTTGATACTATGAAATGGAATTCTCTTTTGCTCCTTGTGGAAGGAGAGAAAAAGAAATCATAGGAAATTGAGTATTTATTAGTAATAAATTATAATTTTTTGGAAAAGCTCAAAATAATTTAGAATATATTATTCACTGGTACAGAAGATTGTGAAAAAATTGAGCATTTCAGGGAATTATTTTGAAGCAAAAATCAACATTTTCTACTTTTCCATTTATGTTTTAATTCAATAATTCTTTCTAAGTGTGACATTTTGGTCATTTTGGGGGAAGAACACTGAGAAAGCAATTTCACTGTCCAAATTATTGAAGTTGTTTTCATTTCAAAAATAACTCAATAGAGAGTGGACTTTTATTATGATTTTTAAGTTTTTTATTTACTTATTTTGAGACAGAGAGAGGCAGAGAGGGGCAGAGAGAGAGAGAGGGAGAGACAGAGAATCCCAGGCAGGCTCTGCACTGTCAACACAGAGCCTGGTGCAGGGCTAGAAGTCATGAATTATGAGATCCTGACCTGAGCCGAAATCAAGAAAGAGATCCTTAACCAAGACTGAGCCACCCAGGGGTCTAAAGACAGAGTTGCCTTTTAAATATACTTTTATTTTTCATTTTAAACCTGGCCGTGACTCTTTTTTTAAGCACATGGACATTTGGATAAACATTTTCTGTTTTTTTGGTTTTTTTTTTTTTTTTTGGTAAATGGTAGGTATTTAGCATATTTGAATTTTAAATGGTTTTCAGTGTATTGTTTTTGTACTATCCTTATTTTTGCCTATCAGTTTTTAAAAGAATGTCAAGCCCAAGGATCCTCTTCAGTAGAAGGTGGTATTTCTGACTTAACCACCAGCCTCAGGTCCTTTGCCTCAGAGACCCAGAGGCAAGGAGCAAACAAATAATCACTCCCCACTCTGGCTTCGTTTTCTGCAAGCCCTTTCTCGCAGGGATCTTCACACTATGTTGCAATGATAGGCTTATTTCTTTCGTTCAGTATCAAATAGTATTTGTGTCAGTCTTGCTACAAGTCAGATCACATTTGCTCTCTTTCCTCTTACGTTAGCTCTTCTGAAGGCAAGAATGTGTCTCATTTATCTCCCTTAACCCTACTCCCAGCACACATGGGAGAGAGAAGCGGTAGAGGAAGAGTTGTAGAATAAAGTTACAAAAGTCAGGAGCAGAGTGACCCTTAACATAAAATGTCAGCTGCAAAAGGGATAGATGAAGAATGATGATAAGAAGAAACTGCTAAGAGGAGGTCCACTTTTGCTTTCTTTATGACCTAAGTAATCAAGCCCAGAATAAAAGAATGTAGCCAGTTCACTGGACGATGGCAAAAAGAAAGCTGTTGGGCACAGGAGCTTTTAAAAGAACAAATATGTGAACTGAGCTCTGTCTCTATAGTCAAAAAACCTTCCTCATTTTAATTAGAAAGTATAATGGGGGTAGGGGAGACGTAAAGAGAAGGAATATAGTTTAATATTTATAGGGAAAGATAAGGAGAAAACGTGAAGAGACTTAACAGTGAGGAGCCCTAATGTGCACAGGATTGTGTACAAAAGGATACAAAGAAAAAAATATCAATAAATAACTCAAATGACTGTGAGCTTCAGACTGATTGAATAAATTAGGGTATATCTGGTGAAGGAGCTTGGGGCAACCTGAGGGCAAAATGCAGGCTGGCCTACCCACCCCACACAGGTGGGACATGTGTGATATTCCTCAGACACTCCTGGCTACTCAAGAACAAAGGAAGGGGGGTTTCAGTGCTTACCATGGTGATATGGGAACCTAAGGCAAATGAAAAATTAAACTCCCTTACTGCCTACAGCGCACTGACAAGTCCTTGAAACAGGCAGAGTGACCTCCCTCTAGGAGCCCAGCCACCTCCACGATGACACTTTGCTAGTGGTAAAAGAGAATCTTAGCTTAACATTGTCCCAACCTCGAGGATCCTGTAAGTCTACTTCCTTTATCCTTCCTTTAAGATATATGCTGGCAATCATACGCCAAGCTTATGGCCCCCCAGTATGCATCTGACTGAGGTTTCATTAAATGACAATAAATGGCATTTCCCCAGCAACGGCTAGCCCTTCCAGGTCCTGGAAACCTTGCTTCTAAAATTCTACAGAGACTTACTCTATGCCTGACCCCCTCCCAACCTGAGGATATATAATGAGTAACCCCTGTCATGACCCCAGAGCAGCTTTTCCTGCCCACGGGTCCTGTCCCCGTGCTTTAATAAAATCACCTTTTTGCACCAAAGACATCTTCAAGAATTCTTTCTTGGCCGTCAATTCCAGACCACCCCATCATCACCCCAAAACTTCATCGTATTCATGAAATGAAAAACTACTCAGTGACTAGAAAAGAATTGTATACACAGACACACTCACTCGCATGCACACACATACACACATACACACACACTCACACATGCCTCACGTATGTAGACTTTGTAACATTTAATTCTCATAGCCATGTTGTAGGTAAGATCCTATCACTGTCCCTATTCTGAAGATGATGAACCTAAGACACAGACGTGTCAAGTCACGTGTTCAAAGTCACACAGCTCATAAGTGGAAGAACTGGGATTCACCCCCGGGCAGCTCCATTCCTAAGCCCTGAGCGATCCTCGAAGCGAGATACTCAAAACTCACCATTAAATGAAAAGGAAAGGTCGCTGAACAGGGTGTATGCTAATAGTCCCATTTTCGTAAGTGTAATACACAGCTACCAAGAGTGAGTAGAACCAAATCAAAAGCTAAAGAAGAAAATGAAGCAATCTAAAGCTCTCTGGCACAGCCCCAACTAATTACAAAAAGCATTAAATTGTGTTAGGGAGATGGAACCTTCCGAAATTCCTCTAAAGCATTTGGCTTGCTCTGAAATGCCCCTTCCGCTGTAAGAGAGGATGATTTCATATCCCCTCTACCGACCCGCTTGATTGTGTCGGCTCTATTAGAAAGTTGCTTCTCACTAATCCAAGTCGACTTTTTATTAGCCACTTCTACCTCAAGCACCAGACACATGACAATTTTAGGGTTTCGAAGCTGAGGTCACTTAGATCTAGGCAGACTCAGATCTCAGCTGTGACCGAAAGACAGCATTCAGGATTGACGTTTATCTTAACTGGTGCACTTTTCACCACCTGCTTTTTAATTCTTCTGCGGTGAGAAAACTAGGGAGAATAGAACAAATCAAGCGACCCCAAGCAACCGAGGGGGAATAAGAGAGTAGCTCTTTGCAATACGGGATTTCTCTCCAGCAGTATGTGGGCATGAACTAAAAGATAAAAGTGCCAAGGTCAGCGCTCAGCTCCAGGGGGTCCTCTCCCAAGATGGTGAGCCTGGGATAATTACCCTCACACTGGAAAATTACCTAGTTTGTCCCTCAGGCGCAGAGACGAAATAAATCAAAGTGCTTGCCAGACCTGGGTTTGTCAGCCTCCCGCGTTTCTGTTTTTAGGGTTTCACGATTCTCTGAGTGATTTATTTATCTGTGTAAGTTTTGAAAGTAATTCACTAATATTAGAAAAAGGCTGGGACTTGCTGTTTAGTGGGGGATGGGCTTTGGAACAGAGAGAGCCGTTTGTTGATGTATTCAGTCTTTGTCTCCACCCTCCCAAGGGCATCACAGGTACTTTCATTATATTCCCACCCGAATTTCTTAGATCTGCGGGAAGGGGGGAGGGGAGTGTCACTGAGATGTTAGGAAACGTTAGTCTACCATCCCCAGTGAGCTTTGAGACTTACGTATGAGAGAAATGTTGATGTGGGGTATTCGGCTAAATTTTTCATAAGTTATTTTGTATCTGAAAAACTTCAAAAAATGTAAAAAGGAAGGCAGAGAATTTTCAAAAATGGCTAGTAGGCTAAGAAACTGACTAGAAATACAAACGCCAGGATCCCATCCCTGCTCCGAAGGTCACTCACTCCAAGTCAAATTGCTTCATCAGTTGTTTCACAATCTGCTACATGCTGGAAGCAAAATAAAACTTACAATATTGGAATATAGAATTTTAGAACTGGGACGGCCCAGTTAATCGCACAATGCCTTATTTATACAGAAGAACCTTTGCACCTTGGGTTTTTGCAAAGTTACGTGAGTCATTGGTGAATGGTGGACTATGAAGGTTCAGGCGTCTGGGCTCCCTATCTCAAGATTTTTCTGCTACCTTGATTGACGATGAGCCAAGAGCCTATGGGAAATTTATGATGACAAATAATAAATCTATTTTTAATGGGGCTATTTACTTCATTTTTCTGTGCTTCCATTTCCTTAGGTAGAAAATAAGAGGTCCAGAGAGTGACGATGATGTGGTGAATTCCGTATACAAATATTTTTTTCAGATCCACCGACTATTTGGAAAAACAAACCAATAAACCAATGACAGAGACATATGGCAACTGAGCAGAAAAGTCCAATAACATAAATACAGGACAGCCAGTGAATTACTACAGAAAACTTCATCTTCTCTAAAGTCAGCAACATATGGGTTCAGGGTTTCCTGAAATAAGTGCCTACCTTATAAGACGCTCCCAAAAGAGGCCCCGTGATTGGATGTCTAGGTCTGGGCACACGGCATGGTGGACACAGCTGTGTAGAGATTGCATGGGGGTTGAACACCTAAAATGTAATAAGGAATCGTGAGTAAAGAAACCAGTTTATGTTTGCTTAAGATAGCATTTGTTAAGCATCTATAAGCAGAGAACGTTTTATTCATGAGCTATCTGTTAATACATTATGTAACTATTCCACACAACACATACGGAAAACTCTAGGCAAAAGCCTGGTCAAAGAACACCCTATGCTGCCCTTTTCTCAGCTCGAGGCCATCTTCTCAGCCCCACACCTAACACTCTCTGACCATTGCTATTCAGTCCTCTGACACGCCTCACCTTCGTGGTTTGTGGTTGAGGGTCATGCCCTCTGAATGCTTTTCCTCTTTGTAGGCCGGAGGAAAAGTTAGCGCGAGGCAGCAAGAGACAGAGAGGAGCACCCATTACCGAGGGGCAGAGGGGCAGAGGGGCAGAGGGGCTGCAGGTAACCAGCCAGAGGAGGGTGAGGGGGACTGGATTAATAATCACACCATTATAAATGGTATAAGCCAGAGCCACCTCCGGCAAAAGAGCACGTGTGGCCATCCTAGGAAGAGGACTGCTAGTAGCTCTGGTGGTGACTCGGGTTGCCACTGGCCACGGCCCCTGCAGGGCAGCTGAACGCCAGCCTATGTCATCATTTCAAGGCCCTTCTCCCTTTTCCCTTCTCTAGACATAAAGCTATCCGAGCTTCTAGAGAGAATTGATTGTTCCTTTTCCCAGGCATTCTTAGCTCTTTGTCTATGTCTATACTGTACCTGTATTATATTGTATCTGGTCGTAACCTAGTATATGTGTGTACTTTATACTTTCGTAGCAGTAATTAGCATGTCTGCCTTCACAGCCAAAATGAAAAGTGCTCTACTCTGCACATAGTAGGAGCTCAATAAGTGCTTACTGAATGGACAAATGCATGATACATGACAGAATAACTAAAGCACAGTTTCTAGATTATCTAGCATCCGTGACTCCCTCAATCTGTGCTTTTCGCATTCAGGTTTAAAGGCTATGAACCTGAGGACGACTGCTTAATTATCCCCCTTGGATCCCGTCCCTAACCTTCGCTCTTCAAACCTGTTCTTTATTCTGATCCACGGCCAACCTTTTTTGTCGACCTCAGAGACTTCTTGGCGTCAAAGGAAACTCTGAGATATCACTTAAAAAAATTTTTAAAGATAAAGTATTTGTGTGAAAGAAAATACCTTAATTTTCAATGCTTTGACAAAAGTAGTGATGAGAATTCACAGGAAAACTGACCCGCACAGTGTGGGCACAGCTGGGGTGTGTTGGTCATGAGGAAGGAAGAGACTCCTCTCCCTTTCTGAGATCGAGTACGCCTTGCTCTTTTCCATCAAGGAGAAGCAAGGTAGCGGAGAACAAAAACTGAAGGCCAAGATGGTTAAGTGACAAGATTAATGACATTCATAAAATTGATGGAGGCCTGTGGGCTTGAAGTCATTGTAATAGCTCACGTGAAGCCCAAGGACGTAAATATTTTAACAAACAATCACTTCTCGGGCTCATATCCGCAGTGGGGTCACAAAGCAAAAGTGGGGATATTAGTCTCTCTCTGAGGACTTGGTTATTTAACAATTAAAGGAAGGAAAAAATAACCTAAAAGGATTTCCCCTTCACGTTATTTCTAAGACTACACTCAATTCATTCAAGACTAGGCATAAAAAGATTCTCATTCGCATTGCTTTTCTGTACCCCGCAGGCTTTGAGATGTTTGTAGCATCTAGTTTCCTCTGTTTAAACTTGAACCTGTACATGTAGTCTTCCCTCCCCGGAGTGAGTGTTTTTAGTAAATTGGATGGCAAACTCATGCTCTCATCTGTCATTGTACTTAATTGCCCTTGGTTCGACCCATTTCGTTTTTTGTTCCTTTTGAGGGACATTTCAGTGAAAAGGGTCCTTCTTCAGTGTCAACCAGGGGGAGCTTCCCAGGTGCCGCACATTCAGTGTCTAACACTGGACTCCGGGCCAATTCAAGTCAATTTCCCCTCATCCCATTCCAGCCCCTGCACACAGGCCAAGGCAAAATGGCACTGTGAGATAGATTGGGGAGCCGATTGCTGCCAGCAAAATGAGAGTGACATTGCTCACTTTGGAAAGGTAAATCAACTTCATAAAGAATACCACCAGTTTAATAAGAGTCTATATTTATTGAGCACTAATTATGAGCCAGGAACTGTCTTGAGTGATTTACAAACATTATTTCATTAAGCTATCACTACGGTTTTATGAAGTAGGTGCTTTTATTATTCTCCAGCTTACAAATGATGTAACTAAGATTTAGAGAGGTTATGTAACATGCTCAAGGTCACAAATCGAGGAAGTGGATAAGCTCTGAGAGTTTGCCCTTTTATTAATCTACTACGATACCTCACATATTAATGCATGAAAAGAGACAAAGCACGAAGTAAGTGATGGTCAGTTTTCAAAACAGGAGAGAGGTCCTGGCTAAAATTATATGATGACCGAATGTTTAGAAGAACTCTGAAAGTCTCAAAAGCAGAAACATATTTGCATTATGGTACCAGTGATTTTGTGTAGTTTTCTTAAGGACCTCCCGTGAGGGCGTATTCGTCATGGGAATACGGGATGGGATAATAGTCAAGGCCATCAAGACTCAGTGGGAGTAACTAATGCCCAATTCATTATGAAGTAAGAGCTCTTCAAGGTAGCCAATGCACTCCACATTATCCCCTGTCTATCCCTGTTTGGTTTCCCAGGTCCCATCCATCCATGACGCGGGATCTGGGAAGGTGGTAAGTGTCTCCCTCCAGTGGTTAGTCCATATGCCATCCGTTTCTTCTGCTGACTCTTCCGGCATCTGGGGTCTCTCAGTATTTTGTACTCCTTATTTTTTCCCTTTGCATCTCTTACTCTATATCTCTTTACTTCTGAATATGGGCCTCTCCTTCCTTGCCTTCCTCTTCCACTCTCCATTTAAATATCCTTCCTCGTATTAGGATTTGCTATTGAGCAGAAGTCTCCAAATTCATTGAGACCAGAAACTGTTTCATAAAAATTATAAAACTAAAGTGAAATTGCAATTTTTTAGATCAAAACTAAAAGTTTCCGACACTTTATGTATTCCACCCTAGACACTAACTATGGTGTTAAGTTGTAAACTCCATTTCATTAATTCTGTAGAACAAAAACTTACTATCAATTAACTCTATGCTGACGCATGTTGAGAGATGAGAGTGCAGGCTCTGGAGGCAGACACTAAAATGCTGGCTCAGCGATGACTTAAAGCCATGTCACCTTAAGAAAGTAACTTCCTGGGGCGCCTGGGTGGCTCAGTCGGTTGGGTGGCCGACTTCAGCTCAGGTCATGATCTCGCGGTTGAGTGAGTTCGAGCCCGTGTGTCGGACTCTGTGCTGATGGCTCAGAGCCTGGAGCCTGCTTCGGATTCTGTGTCTCCCTCTCTCTCTGCCCTTCCCCTGCTCACGCTCTATCTCTATGTCTCTCAAAAATAAATAAACGTTAAAAATATTTTAAAAAAAAGAAAGTAACTTCATCGCACTATGCATCAGTTTTCTAATGTGTAAAGTGGGGATAATTATATTAATTAGTTTATAGGGTTGTAAATATAAAATGAATTTGTGTATAAAAAACATTTAAAAGAGTAGCATATACGGTTAGTAGTCAAAGACGTTATAATTATTACAATGTCAATATCTGCTCTAATAAAGCAGAGAAATGATTGATAGATCTTAGACTCACCAAGCAAACTTATGCCTAGATGCATAAATAAACACCTGCTTCAGATTTATACTCAGTCTCTGCAGTATCCTTGGTCTTACACAAGCAAAAGCAACAACACAGAAGTACTTTCTGCAAATACTTGCCCAAGAATAGAAGAGAAAAAAAGGAACCTATCTATTTTAAGATTTTATTGTGGGAGGAGGAACATGGAAGTAGATGTCAGAAGAATTAGCTTCTACCTCTGATAGTCTCATGTATGAGTTTTAAGAACTGAGTCTCTTCTTTTTTAATCGTAAAACCAATATTGCTAACCATAGTGACATTCCAAAGTTGTCATGTCAATAAAATGAGATAAAACATGCTACACATTATAAATCACTATGTACTTCTAGTGGTTCCTGCTTTGTTTTTTCAAAAAGCATTTTAGAACACTGATGTTAAGCATTATACTTGTTGGCCACAACTTTATGCAAAGCCATCTGATATGTGCTAGATGTTTCCATAACAGCTCTCCACACGCATATCATTATCTCTGTTTCACAGGTGGGAAACCCATGGCTCAGGAAAATTGTGGAATGCTCGAAATTACACAACGTTAAATGACACTTAAATTTTTTAACACAGTTTTTCAGTTTCCAAAGTCCAGATAATTCTTTCAATTATGTAAAAAGCAACTTCTTTACTGTACCCCTTTCCTGGTATGACTGACTAGACAAAGGCATAAAGCATAGTAACTTTCCTCCAGGAATATATAGTAATTACATATTTTTAATATTTAGAAACTAACACATCATCATGTGACAGAGTGTATGTTTATCAATGCTTCTGTGACAAATAAGCCATAACGATTCAGGGTTTTATACCAAGGACATTTATTTCTCACTCATTTAACGACACAGCGTTGATGTTTCTGGGCAGTGAGCAGCTTTCCTCCCTATGGTGATTTATAGACTTGGGTTCCTTCCACCTTGTGGCTCTGCCTTCAGCTTGGGTCTTGGAGTGCTCTGCTCACGGCCAACAGGAGAAAGAAAAAGAAAACACACCTTCTCCTTAAGAAAAGCTTGGTCCAGAAGTGACACTTCTGACTCCTGCTCATAATCTACTGGTGACAGGGAGTCACGGGGTCACATCCTCTGCAAGAGGGGCAAATGTAAGGCCTCGATGGGCAACCAACCCAGCCACAACTCCACTCTCCCGAAGAGAGGACACAAACATTAGCCATGGCTGCCGGAGGAGGCGGTATAGAACAAGGGATGGAAGTTTGCAATTCCCCGAAAGAAAAGTCTGGGACCAGATGGGTTTTAGAATGCAGAAATTTTCAGATTTTAGGAAGATAATACCGTCCCTATCCCACATTATCTATAACACCCACACGGTCTAGAGAAGATGCCTACAATCAGACCCAGCAGTATGTCCGCAGTGAAACAAATCAACAGTCACACTAAAATGTGATAGATAAAAATATAAATTGTTTCCCGTCGGGTAAAGTCAGTATTTCCTACCAAAGAGGTTTTCTAAAAGCATACAGCAGACGCATAAACGTTTAGATTTCGGAATTGCACACGAGGACTTGTGAACTGGCATCAGGTCTGCAGATATGATTCAACAAAAACATAAAGGAAGGACTTCGGTGTCCCTAGCGGCAGGTGTGGGAGCGCGCAGGCAAGCGAAAGGAGGTCAAAGGTGACCTGTCGGTTACCATGTGCTCTAGCTCCTTAGCAAGTTAAATGTTTTGGTCTTTTTGTATTTCCAAATGCAAAGCATTATTAGGCCAAGTGATAGAATAAGTACTTAACCATTTGTTATGCACACAGAACAGCTGCTGCATGGCATTTTCTTTCCATTTACAACACTAAGTAGATGAACTGACACTTTGAAACTGATCATCAAAATGTCCTTCCCACTAAGCTCTAGTCATCACCAATAGGCACTTTTAAATGAGTCATAAACCTTTCAACTCAGGAGCAGAGAACCTTATGCTTAGCTTTATGGTGTCGTCATTCCATTTGATGCTTTTTTATGGTAAAAATAAGAGATAATTTATGAGTTTCATTTGGGCTCATTTTAAACTACTTTTAAATCCAGGCAACCCCAAACAGTCTCTCTGACCCAGGACATTTCTCAAGCCAATTTTTTTGATCCAGGTGCTAAATGCAGACGAGCACACAGAGATGCATTCTGTTGCTGTGAATTAATCATTATGAGCTTTAATCTTTAGTGATTCAAGTCTGATAATGGCTAAATCTGGTGATGTGACCTTGATGTTAATTTTTTTTAATTATATATTTTTTGCAAATATAGGTCAGTTAACTTTCTCATGACTCTAGCTATGTTTTCCAGTCTCCTGGGTTCTAATGAAGGCAGTAACCTCAGGCAATTTGGAAAGGCTTTGTTGCATGATAACAAGAAGTTGAACACACATACAAAAACCTGATATTTATTTAAATAGCATCATGAATAAAAAACCTGATAGATTGCCATATTCATCTCATGACAACAAACTACTTGAAAATGCTGTAAAACCTAAAAATAATGCATTTTAATTTTCCTAACAGCTTGAAGCAGAATTGGATGTTTTAAAATTAAAACCATATATGGCATTGACTGGTAACTCTTAATTCAAATGATGAGGCTGTATACGGCATACTATTACATATTAAGTTCAAGACATTAGCTCAAATATTTGTGTTAGTATAAGAAACAGAATATGACAATTTATGTTAGTTATCTCCTTCAATTATTATCAAACTCTTTATCAAAGTAGTAATAATATCTTAGGTATACAATATGTGCTCTTATGGCTAGTAGCTTGAAGATTCTTGAATATATCTACAACAGATATAAAACACAGGTCTGTCCCAAATAGGCTGAACTGAGAGTCAGAAGTCCAGCTTTGGAGTTCCAACTCTGACCATATGGGTCAACTTGGGGCAGATGCCCTGTGTCCTCACTGGTAAACCAAAGAGAGTGGATTTACTGACATTGAGTCCACTTCAAGCTCTAGCATTTTGTGATTTCGAATAATATTATTTCAGAAATAAAAATTCATTCCACTGTAAGGAGTATGTGTAGGATTCTGCGGCTTCTATTTCAAGTCATCATATGACAGGAACTCTTTCCTTCTTGAATGTCTTCATTGCTGCTGTTATATCCTGGTCTTCTTGATTCCAACATGCTCAGAACACAAGTGTCAAAGAGAAGTTGCACCAGGTTAAGTTGCTGGGGTGAATCAGGCAAGGAAGACCTTATTCAAGACTATTGCAATAGAGGCAAGAGATTGAACTCCACTATACTGAAACAAACAAACAAACAAACAAAAGCAGGAGAAATTTTAAGCACTTGGAGCAAGCTAATGGAAAAGTACTGGAGGGCTTTAAGAGGAGGTCGGTCAAAGGTGATTAGACCATCTGCATTTGCTAGTTGCTACTTATCAAAGTTAGGCTCCAACCCTTTCACAGAGATTGGGAGTTAGGAGCCCTATCTTTCTTGATAATTATATTTCAAAAGGATGACTCCCAGATCCTTAAGAGAGATATTCCTAGGCTGTATAAGATTTAGATCTCAAAGGGGCAGAGAAAGAATTTATAATTGCAAGTTTTCTAAAGTAGGTACTCTAAGAAAAAGGAGGCCAGGTACCTACAGTTGGGAAGAAAAGAGCCTAAAATTTAGTCAAGCTGAACAGAAAAGTAAGGTTGTCTTGGTAATATGTTCTTATAAACCAAATTCTGTGGTTTGGAGGAGACCAACCAGGGAATCCCCAGAAGCCAACATGACCCGAAAATAACCCCCACTATAATCATGACAGCACACTTGACTTAAGGCAGCTTGCATGTAGGCAGTTTATTTACTACAAGTTCTCTAGTGCCCAGCAGGTGCCTGTCACATAGTGGTAATTCCATAAAAGAAGTATTCAATACGCAAAGCTCATCTCTGTGAATCAGTTCATGAAGATGATCATTTTTCCTCTTGCCTTCACCAATAGAGAATTCTCGACCATCCGTGAGTACACTAATCTGCTCTATTAGTGTAATGACTCTATTAACTCTAAACTACAATGTCTGAAAATGCAAAAATCTATTTTACCTCTCTCCAGAGCCATGATTGAGAACATGACTTAGGGAGTAAAGAAAGAGCTAAATTCAACTTTTGGTTCTGATTTACAGTATCGGGTTGACCTTGAACCATTTTCCTAACCTTTATGAATCTCAGTCAGTTAACCATTTGTCTCTTGATTTGGGCTCAGATCATGACCTCATGGTTTGTGGGATCAGATCCCATGTCAGACTCTGTGCTGACAGCATGGAACCTACTGGGAATTCTCTCTTTTCCGCTCTCTCCCTGCCTTTTTCCTGCTTACATGTGTGCACTCTCTCTCTCTCAAAATAAATAAACTTAAAAATAAAAAAAGATTCTCTCACTCCCCTCCTGAAAGAAAGAAAGAAAGAGAGAGAGAGAGAGAGAAAGAAAGAAAGAGAAAGAAAGAAAGAAAGAAAGAGAGAGAGAGAGAAAGAAAGAGAGAGAGAGAGAGAGAGAAAGAAAGAGAAAGAAAGAAAGAAAGAAAGAAAGAAAGAAAGAAAGAAAGAAAGAAAGAGAAAGAAAGAAAGAAAGAAAGAAAGAAAGAAAGAAAGAAAGAAAGAAAGAAAGAAAGAAAGAAAGAAAGAAAGAAATAGTACCTACTTCACAGGGTTGTTGTGAGGGTAAAAGCACTAAGCAGAGGGCTTTCCACAGAGTAAGCATTTAATAATTACTGGATTTAAAAAAATTGTTAGTGCTCTTCATGCACAAGACTTGCTAATAGTTTGTTAAATCATACATACATACATACATACATACTTACTTACTAAAGCAGGCAGATGACATTTTAACTCTATTACTCTTTCTGTCTTGGATGTTTGAACTTTAGATAAAGGTGTAGGAAATCATGCATTCATTGAACAGACCCAGTATAGCCAAATGTGTCAAAGATTTCATCTTCATTGATATTTAATAAATAAAAGGAAATGAAATTCTTATTTGCAAAGGAGAAATTGACAATAAAATTTCTTACTGATTTGTGAAATTAATAAATGAACACAATTCATTGCTTTCTAATTAAAAATCTGTCCCATCGTTTTCTTTGCCTGTTCTCTTTTGAACCCAATCCAATCAGACTTTCACCCCAACACCCACAAAGATTGCTCTTATCAAGGTCACTAAAGACCTCCATGTCAGTAAATCCCATGGTCAGTTTTCAAATGAGTAACCTTGTTTGCAACATTTGTCTTTCTACCTGAAATACTTTCTCCAGGTGGCTTCTAGGACATCGGATTTCCCTACTTGCTTTCTGCCACTCTGAACATTCCTTTCCAATCTCTTTACCTGGTTCTTCCTCATTTACTCAATTCCTTAAGTGTTACAGAGTCCATAGGATTAATTTTTATACCTCTTCTTTAATAAATAATGCATTCCTTTGGTGACCTCATCAAGTCTCAAGCATGTAAATGCCGTATATTTATATCATAAAATTATATCTGTAGTTCAGTCTATTCCTTGGAACTCTAGACTTATGTATCAGCTATCTACTTAACGCACTCACTTGAATGTACAATAGATGACTTAAAATTAACGTGTCCAAAACTGAGACTCAAACAGTGACTACAAAACTTGTTTAAGACAAACAAACAAACAAACAAAAACAATATTCCACAATGTAGTTAATGGAAATCTCCATTCTCCTAATTGCACAGGTCAAAAATTTAGTTGTCTTCTCCCAATAATAAAAATTCAAATTCCTACTACACTGAGGTACTGTCAAGTTTGCAAAAATTCGAAGGCTGACAACATTCTCTCTATTGCGATTGGGGAACGGCTGTCGGAAGACAAGCACTTCCATACTTTGCTTGTGGGGATACAAAATAATATAACTCCTCTGAAGGCTCTTTTGGCAATACTTAACAAAACTATATTTGCATTTTCCCTTTGATCAGCAATCCTTTTAGAAATTTTCTCTGTGTATACCACCCAAAATAAGGAAATATGGAGGTGCCTGGGTGGCTCAGTCAATTAAGCTTCTGATTTCAGCTCAGGTCATGATCTCAGAGCCTGTGAATTCGACCCCTCATGAGCCTCTGCGCTGACAGCTCAGAGCCTGGAGCCTGCTTTGGATTCTGTGTCCCTCTCTCTCTGCCCCTCCCTTGTTCATGCTCTTCTCTCTCTCTCTCAAAAATAAATAAACATTAAAAAAGTTTAAATAAGGAAATATGTATGCACAAGGCTTTTCATAGCAGCATTTTTGTTACTGTAAAATATTAAAAAGAATTTAGAGGCCCATACTTAGAAAATAATTAAGTGAACTAGGGTTCATACATCCATACTCTCACTCTGTAGAAGAGGGAGGATCCTTATGAATGAATAAGGAATAACTTCTAGTATATATTATTAAGTAAGAAAGCAGTGGACAGAGATAGAAGTGTAATTTACTGTCTCTTAGAGAGAAAAAAGTAGAGAAAGATGCACACATGTATCTGTTGATTTTTGTAAAAAGAAATAGAGTGACAAAAACTAAATGGTAATGTAATTGGCTAATCGGTAGTTGAGAATCAGACGGCAGGAAGTAACACCTCTTTGAAAACAGCTCTTTGTGGGATCAATCTGATGTTTTACAATTAAAAAATAAACTAATAAAAACTAAAGAGAGCAATATAAAATTGAGTACTAATAGAAACGCATAAAATAAATAGTACAACAAATAGAATATATAACCACGTAGGGAAAAAATGTGCTAATCCAAATAATATCTATACACAGTACTTTGATTATATACTGTCATCTAAAGACAATGAAAATTGCAAAGACATGTTCAACTTAATTTAGTAGAATTTGCCTTCGTAGCAGTATACATGTGGCAATACTCAAATTGTTTTGTTGTGAATATCGTGAAATTGACAATTCATCAATATTTTCAGATCCAAACTCTCACTATGGGAGAAGGAAAATATAAATTAGGAATGTGGGAAGGCAAGAAAGAACCTTATAGTTGGAATTTGAATTAGAAATCTCAGTAGGAATACATGGAATTTTAAGAGGTAATAATTATCTCTTTTCTATCCACTGAAATGGCCCAGTATCAGTGAGCATAGTGTCCAGGTCTTGGTTTCTAAGTACCCCTCTCCGTTAACAGGAATCAGAAATTCCAGTTCCAAAATTTGATGGCTGATTCCAGGGCTAGGACAGGGAAAGTGTTAGGGAGTTAATGGAAAGCTTTGCCTTCTAGAATCAGACCAATTCTCCCCCCACCCCCACTGCCTCACCACTTGGATGATTAGAATAGGCTTCTGATTTGTTTCCCTGCTTCCATTCTTGCCCCATGCATTTCATCTAAGTAAATAGTAGAAAGTAGAAATGATAGAAGGGAGAAATAGTATCATATGAAAATGTAAGTCCAATCCTGTCAATCCTAAATCCCCCTAGGATCCCCTAGATCCCGTTTCCATCTCTGTCAGAGTAAAAGCCAAAGTCTTTAGATTCTAAATCCATACAGAATCAGGCCTCCTATTGTCTCTGCCTTTTACTTCCAGCCATAGTGACCACCTGTTGCTTCTCAAAGTCACCAAGAGCACTTTTTAACTCAGGACCTTTGCACATTTTGCTCCCATTAATTCAGGATTCTCTTCCTCCAGATATTTACAAGTCTCTTTACCTCACTTCCATCATTTCTTTACTCAGCTATCATTTTCTTTATTTTTTTTTAAGTTTATTTATTTATTTTGAGAGAGAGAGAGCGTGCACGCAAGCGGGGGAGGGCAGAGACATTGGGAGAGAGGGAATCCCATGCAGGCTCCACTCGGTCCGCACAGAGCCCAGCTTGGGGCTGGATCTAACAAACCATGAGATCATGACCTGAGCGTAAATCAAGAGTCAGATGCTTCACCAACTGAGCCACCCAGGTGCCCCTCAACTCTCATTTTCTCGATGAGGTCTTTTTGGCCACTCAAAATGACGAACCCCGAACTCTCCCTTTCCTGTTCCCCTTCTCCATTTTTTTTTTCTTTTTCTTGGGCATCACTTTCTGTTTTACTCATCTTTATTTTCTGTCTATCCCACTCGAGTGCCCACTCCACATATCTGTTTTGTTCACTGCTGTGTTCCCAGAGCTTAGGATCTTGCTAGGCACATTAGAGACACTCAAATACTTCTTTCCTTAAGGAAGCTACAGAGTAACCAAACCTACCCAAAAAGTCAAAAGAACAAGTGGTATATATAGTATAGGATATAAATATAGTATATTATGTAATATGCATTATATAATACCACATGTATAAATATATTGAAACAAAATGTGTTCATAAGTTTGCATAAGGGAGATATGATGTGGATGGAATGATAATAGAGGGCTAAAAATTGAGCTGGAGCTTGACAGGAACTGGAAATCAAAAAGAGTATTTATGGAAGCACTTGATGGAGGAGTCACTGTTTACATCCCAGAAAAAATAATAAATTATTTTGAAAATGTGATTCCTCAAAACATGAGTTTTAAAATAGATCGAGGGGGGCCTGGGTGGCTCAGTCAGTTAAGCGTCCAACTCTGGAGCTCGGTTCAGGTCATGATCTCACCTCTCCCTCAAAATAAATAAATAAACTTTAAAAAAAATTTTAGATTATTTTTAATGTTTATCTTTTTTTTTTTAGAAAGAGAGAGAGCGCCGCTAGGGGAGGGGCAGAGACAGAAGGAGACACAGAATCCAAAGCAGGCTCCAGGCTCTGAGCTGTCATGACAGAGCCCGATGCGGGACTTGAACCCACCAACCAGTGAGATCATGACCTGAGCCAAAGTCTGAGGCTTAACCAATTTAGGCGCCCCTAATTTTTTTTGAATTACAATAGATTGAAAATTATTCAATCAGTACCCTTCTCACACTCGAATTTTCCAAACCACCATTACTATATCTTATGAGAAAACAAACAAACAAACAACAACAACAACAACAGAGACAAGAGTCGCTCAGGCTAAGGATACCGATCAGTCGCTGCTTTATTTATATCACATTTTTTTCCTCTTCATAGGTCTGATCAATTCATTCTTTTTTAAAATTCAGAACCTGGGTGAAAAATCAGGAAAGCATGTTACTACGTCCTCTGCACTTCTGTACGATTTTAAGTAACTAATCTGGGAGACCCTTGCCAAAATATTCTTTAAAGGATCTGAGAACACTGTATATCACTCACTATGCAATTAATGTTTTTTCTTCTTTCAAGAATAAAAATGAATTCGATAAAGCGTGACTGTTGTATACTACTCATAAGTTCTACCAACCATATTTGGTATGTTCGCCAAATAAATTACAAATTGCAGATAACATTTGCAATATTCTGAGAAAAACTCCCTTTGTTCAGAAAGTGCCCTTGTTTTCTATTTAATAAACGGAGAGGACTCCTGGTTAAATCTCACTCAGCGGCTGCTATGATGGGATGAGCTATCGTTACGGTCTATTATTTATGTCCCAGAAGAGATAAAATCAGGACACTTTTGTACCTATCCAGAAACCATCCAGTCACACACACAGAGCTTGTCTGAGATTGGGAACAAACACCTCCGTCTCACCTCTCTACCCCCAAGTGAACTGTCAGTGAGGATTCTCGAACTGCTCAGACACATGAAGAAAATCTGCCCTCTGGCAGGGTGCTGAAAAATCACCTGGTGATATCTTAAGTCGCTTAACGTTGTCTTAGATAAAGCATGAGTACGCAGCACACTAATCTTTTATTTGTCTTCTTCCTTTTAGTGTCCTAAAACATTCAGGTTTTTTTGTTTTGTTTTGTTTGTTGTTTGTTTTGTTTTGTTTTTATGAAGAATCAGAAGGTACCAACCTTCCCGAGAGAAAGACGTCATCTCTAATTTGGGCCATTCTAAAACAACGTAAAATTGCATTATTATTATTAATCATATGACTTTGCATTGTAATTATGTGGTTACTTAACCTCTTTTTCCACCAGCCTATAACCAACTTAGAAAGAATTCTATTCTAATGGATCTCCATGCTGCGTTTGATATAATACTTAGTACATGGGTAGCACACAATATAAATTTCTTGAAAGAATACACAAGTGAAGTTCATTAAATCTGTGAATGACAGAAAGCCAGGGAAATGGACAGCTCATGCACTGAGTTACAAAATGAGTAATTCGAATTATCACTGAAATCAATCTAAAATCTAGTAGATGACATCTTCAAATCCTCTGTGGAGATGTGTTAATAATGTACCCAGGGGCACCTGGGTGGCTCGGTCAGTTAAGCGTCTGACTTTGGCTCAGGTCACGATCTTGTGGTTCGTGAGTTTGAGCCCCACATGGGGATCTGCGCTGGTGGTGCAGAGCCTGTATGGGATTCTCTATCTCCCCCTCTCTCTCTGCCCCTTCCCCAGTTATGCACGCTCTAAAAATAAATAAACAGGGGCGCCTGGGTGGCTCAGTCGGTTAAGCGGCCGACTTCGACTCAGGTCATGATCTCACGGTCTGTGAGTTCGAGCCCCGCGTCGGGCTCTGTGCTGACGGCTCAGAGCCTGGAGCCTGCTTCGGATTCTGTGTCTCCCTCTCTCTCTGCCCTACTCCTGCTCATACTCTGTCTCTATGTCTCTCAAAAATAAATAAACGTTAAAAAATTTTTTTTTTAAATAAATAAATAAACTTAAAAAAAAAAAAAAGTGTCCAAATACAGACCAAAACACTAAACTTGTTCACAGCCAGCTCAGAAGAAGCCAATGTGAAACGGCCTCCTGGCGAGTCAATGCAGGACTTGGCCGGTGCCCCAGAGGCCACTCCATCCTCAGCGCCAGAACCCGCACATCAGCCCGCAAGAAGCTCTCCCCATGTTTTAACAGGAAAAGTACATTTCAAAAAAAAAAAAAATTTGTTTTATGTTTGTTTATTTCTGAGAGAGTGGGGGAGGGGCAGAGAAAGAGGGAGACACAGAATCGGAAGCAAGTTCCAGGCTCTGAGCTGTCAGCACAAAGCCCAACACAGGGCTTGAACTCAAGAATCGTTGAGATCATGGCCTGAGCTGAGGTCGGATGCTTAACCGACTGAGCCACCCAGGCGCCCCTGGAAAAGAACATTTTTAGCTCGATAGAGGAAGAGACCTGCTATTGAAATGATCTAGTTATGAGGTAGAAGCAAAGGGCAAGGGATATACAGAGGAACTGCAGAAAGTCCCAGAGGGAAGCAGAAAATGAGAGGGAGATGCAGCTGCAACAATTTAAAAATAGAAACGAGCGCTGTCTGCTCAGAAAAGCACTGCCTCCTGATGGAGCTAGAACGTCTCTGAAAAGCAACATTCTGAAATCTTCCAGGGGTTCGCAGCATTAGAGAATGGCCTGTGAAGACTGAAAGACTTAAAGGTCAATTACAAAGATACATTTTGGAAAGATGGGCAAGCAAATGATGAGATGGAGCCAGTAAAACAAGCCGCTGACAAATCTCCGGAGGGGGCGGAGCTGTACTTGAGTTAAACCATTAAAAGAAACACCTTCCTGGAAAGAAGACTTGCTGTGGAGGAGAATCTCCTGGGATCTGTTCAGCAGATGAAAGATGAAACCAAGGATTTGCAGCAGAAATTAGCAGAACCGTGGAAGCAAGAGAAGCCCAGGACTCCCATGCCCGGCTCGGCAGAAACTAAGAGATCGGACATGGCCATCCAAGTCCAAAGCAATGGCTCCAGAGAGCTCATCAAGGAGGACCTGGCTCTGGTCTAAACATTTTGAGGAAATCAGGGTGACTGGCGCATAATTCAACCCATCCCCCACCCCACCTCCAAGGCTGTGGCCTCAATGTCCTCACCCAATCTCAAATGAATTTACTGTTGTAAACAGGGCACCCTGACAGATCTCACAGCCCAAAAGAGGCAAGTATTCTGACATCAGAATGGGAGAGGAGGGACAGAAATGGCAGTGACCAATAACCTGGCAGTTTCCATGTGCTTTTGAACCATGAAGCTTTGGGAAATTCTTGGAATTTGGGATGCTGCCTTTAAGAATTTCCTCAATCACTGCCATCGCCCCAGAATGCAATCGAGAGGTTGCTTTAAGGAAACCAGAAAGCCCTTGACAGGTCTGCCCATTCGACTGGTTCATGCACGTCCTTCTATCACTTAGCTCTCAAGCTAAGAGTTGCAGACGGTCATCCGTGTCTGGCAGAACAAAACTTCAATACTTTCTGACATTAAAGATTAACATCTTCAACTATTTACAGAATGTAAGTGTCAACGGAGTGGATTATTTTTTTCTAAAATGCGCCTCAATGCCTAGTTAGAGATTGATGAATCTGCCTATCTGCCTCATCCTGGGCTATTGGAGGTGTGTTAGTCTCCAACTTCTGGTTGAAGTTGAAGGTAAATTTCATCTTAACGAAGTCCGATGAAAGATAGTTTATTCTGTATTTGCTTCCTGGACATTAGACTGTCTGACTGTGTGTTGTTGACTTCATTTTCTGGCCGCTAGAAGAGTCTCTATCAGGGCAGACTGGCCTTGGTAACATGGCCCTGATAATAGGGTTTTACTCAAAACCTTATCGACTTGGTAGAGACATCCTTTAAAGAAGATTCATATATTAAGATTGTTGCTGGAATCTTATTTTTCAAAAAGTAAAATACTACTGGGTATCAAACAATCTAGAGTTGATAAACTGATCACTGATTGTTATAAATGGATGTTTTAGTCCGAAGAAGATCACACTAATTCCAGGGCATTATTCTCACTTTAATAACTTTCCTTTCATTACTAAGTTATTTTTTAGGGAAAAAAAAACCAAAATGTATCTTTGAATTGAAATTATAACTTTTATGTATGATCGATATCCAATAGAAGAAATAAGGCAAAGTGTCTGGCTTCTTAACCTAAGAAATTTTCTTCATCCGCATCAGAAACCAGGCTTTTATATTTTGAATAGCAGCAACAACAACAACAAAAAAGCAAGAGAAAGTAATGTTCAATTTGTTTCCAGCCGAGTGCTAACCCTATGATGATGTTTAATAGAGCAATACGTATTTATATTTTGATGTCTCACATGGCAGTAAAAAGCTGTTTTGGCTTCTGTTTGTTTTCATTTAACCAAGTCACTAATATGAAAAATCAATTACGCTTAAAAATTTTCCATTCAAGTAGGCTTTTTGGTAACCTATTTTGAAGAAGTGTATATGCTGCTAAAGGTATTTTAGCATTTGATCATTTAATTGAGTCTTCTAAGTTTCCATTACAGATAGTAGCATTCCATATTTCCCTTCTCTCAAATCTATCTTCTTCCACAGAGTCGCTATGTGAAATAAAGTTTGTTTTGAACGCTAGGAAAGAAATAAACTCACACAAGCTTAGGGGACTACAGTAAGCAGGGCAGATATCTGTTTGTTGTTGTTCTATCTGTACATTCGGAAGAAATGAAAGATTCTAAGGAAAAATCCCAAACTCCATAGTATGGCTTCCAAACAGGGCCACGATGAGACCGGGGCCAGAGAAACACCGAAGGGGCAAACTTTAAGGAGTTGCTCATTTTCGAGGTCATGCGAAGAGGCCTTTCATGATCTGATCTCTTCCAGCCCCATCTTTCCATGTCCATGCCCTGTATCCTGTACCCCAGGTCTACTGAAACCTTGACTGGTTTTTAAACACACCAGGCTCAGAATAGTCTCTCTTTTAGAAACCATCTAAAAGAGTTTCTGAAAGAGTTTCTATCACTCTTCGTCCATCTAAAATTACTCTCCCTACAGCTGTCTAATATGGGAAGGATTTCTGGAAAACCCTTCAACCACACAAAATCGAACTGAGTCCTTATTCCCTTAGTATCATGTTTATCACACTGTATGCATAGATTTCTTTTCCCAATCTAATTTACTGAAGTATAATTTGCATTAAATAAGTGCCACCTATACCATGCTAAGCAAACATAGTATATCTCTCCATTGATTTAGGTATTTCATTCTCTCAACAATCTTATGTCACTTTTAGTACACAATTCCTGTATCTATTTGATTAACTTCGTTCCTAGGTATTACATGCTTCTGATGCCAATTTGGCATCGACATATTTACACAGCAATTTAATTTAATTTTTAACTATTCCTTGCTAGTATAAAGAAATACAGTTGATTTTCTACATTGATTTTATATTTTGTGATCTTGCTAAATTCACTTTTAGTTCTAGTAGCTTCCTTGTAGATTCTTAGGATCTTCTACATATATAACCATGCTATATGCAACTATAGACACTTTGACCTTTTCCTTTCCAGGTGGGTATCCTTTATTTCATTTACTTCCCTTATTACCCTGACTCCACCTCTAATAAATGGTGAAGAGCAATGTTGAGAGTGGAGATAACTTATATTTTCCCCAAATTTAGGGCCATTATATATGATCTTAGATGGAGGGTTTTGTAGATGCTCTTTCTCAGTAAAAGGAAGTTCCTACCCATTCTTGCTATCTTGAAAGCTTTTATCACGATTTTATATTGTTTTGTCAAGTCCTTTTCTGCATCTGTTGAGATTATCATAAAGTTTTTCTATATGTTTTACTAATACAGTAAATACATTAATTGATTTTCAAATTATAAATCAATTCTGTACTCCAGAGATAAATCTCATTTGGCCATGATATGGTATAACAATTATATATTACTGGATTTGATTTTTCTGACGTTTTATAAAGAATTCTGACATTTACTTCACAAAGAGTATTCATCTGTAGTTTTATATTCTGTAACATTATAATTTTCTAATGTTAACACCGTAAAATGAATTTTGACATGGTCCTTTTTGTCTTTTGTGAGTTTGTGAATGGTGGACAGTATATTTTTCTTAAAGGTTTGTCTAGGATTCACAAGTGAAGTTATTTTGGACTGGGTTTTTCTTCAGGGGAAAGTAGTTAATATAATTCAATTTATTTCTTAGGTACATGGCTATGAAAATTTTATTGGGGGGCAGTTTTTGTAGTATGTGCCTTGCAAGGAGTTTATCTACTTATTTATTTAGTACCAAATTTATTGACATATTATTCATATCATAATATTCCTTCATTATCCTCCTAATGTCTGTAGAATCTGTAGATATCCATTTCTCATTATTGATATTGGTAATTTGTATGATTTTCGTTTTTCCCATTCAACTTAGCTTGAGTGTTTTCAAATTTATTGGTATTGTCAAAGAAAAACCTTTTGATTTAATTGGTTTTCTCTACTTCTTTTCCATTTTTTTCTTTCATTGTTTTCTGTTCTTATTATTGCCTCCTATGCAATACCTCTATTTTTTAAGTATTTTTAATTAATTTATTTGTTTTCTTGTTTATTTATTGATTTATGTAACTTGTATTACTATAACTTACCTTAGATTAATTTGTTTTCTTTTGGTAGCATTTATGAAAGAACCTTAAATAATGTATTTTAGGCATATTTTATTATTTTCTAAAATAAGAATTTAGAGCTATAAATTTCTTTCTATAGAACACATTAGTTGCATCACCCAAATTTTGATATATTGTGTTTCCAATGTTATTCAGTAAAAAAAATGTCTAAATCTTTATGTAATTTCTACTTGGCCTATGGGTGTTTTGACCTATTAGGTCAAATTGGTTAATATCTATTGATTTGTGTAATTGTTCTATCAGTACCAACAAAGTACTGTGGAATTTACAAATATAATTGTTGATTTATCTAAATACCTTTCAGTTTTGTCAATCTTTATTTCATATATATTAGACTATTTGATAGTAGCTCGCACATAACTAAGATCTTTCATTTCCTTTTCAACTTTTTTCTCGATGTATTTCAGTTTGGATAGTTTCTACTAATATATCTTCAAGATCGTTGAACTTTTCTTCTGCAGTTTCCAATCTGTTGTTAACATGACCCATTTAAAATTTTCATTTCATATACTACATATTCAACTCTAAAATAACCAGTTCATATATTTATACATATATATACATTATACATATGTATACATACATACACATATATATGTATACATACACACATATATACATGTATGTTATATATTTATACATATATATAAATAACCAGTTCGTATATATACATATGTATGTGTATATATATGTGTGTGTTTATATATATGTATATATGTGTGTGTGTGTGTGTATTTCCACCTTGTTGCTTCATTACATTTATGTTTTTCTTTAAATCCTTCAGCACATTTATAATCATTATTTTAAAGTCATTGATAATTCTGTAACCTTTGTCATTTCTGGATCTTTTTCTATTAACTAATTTTTCTCTTTGTGATGGGCCACATTTTCCTAATTCTTAATTGAATTTTAGACAGTATAAAACTTACATTGTTGGTTGTTTTAATGATTTTCTATCAAGAATGTTGACCTTTGTTCTATTTGGCAATCAAGTAACTTGTTAGTTGGTTTCAGTTTTTAGGGACCTGTTTCTAAGCTTTGCTGGGATAAGTCTAAAGTAGATTTTCTTTTAAGCCACTTGTATATGTACTAAGTGTCCTGTGTTTTCAGTGACATTTGTCCACTTTGCCTGATTGGGACTCAAATATCTCACAGTAATGTGAGCTCTGGTTATAATTCAGTGGTAGTTTTCCTTGGTTCTACTTCATGGAGTATAACCCTGTACACATGCAGTTCGTAGGCAGTCAAAAACTCAAATAAGTCTCACGTACACATCTAGGACTCTTTTTTGTGGGTTACAGATTTCAGCCACGTTAGCCCCCTCAAACTCTGGTCTCTGTCTTGTTTGGGCTTCCCTTTCTCTACCATGGTCCTGTGAGAGCCTTAAAAGAGAATCTATTCCTTTTCTCTTCCAGCTTCTAGAAGCTTACCACATTCCCTAGTTTATTCCATAGTCACATTCCTTAGCACACTCCTTCGCTCAGGGCCACATTACTCTACTCTCTGCTTCTGTTATCACATCACGGTCCCCATGGGCTGATCCCCCTACCTTGTTGAGGACACTATATTTGCATTGGATCCACCCAGATCCCTTGGGTGGATCCGGGATAATCTCCCCATCTCAAGAATCTTAGTCACATGTGCCATATAAAGTAATCTATTCACAGGTTTTGACAGTTAAGTCTTTGACATCTTTAGGAGGTTATTTAGCCTATCCCGTATGGCAATTCGTGTAACGATTATAACGAATATATTTATGTGAAGATTTTGGATACTTGAATTAAACAGGAAGGAAGTGATTTTATTAATTGTCCATGAGAATGGGTTATCAGAGGGATAGGCCAGTTAGTAGTGATGGCTCTCCAGAGAAATAGAACCAATAGGATGCAGAAAGGTAGAGACTTGAGATTTCTTTTACAAAGTTAATCCATGTGACTGTGGAGGCTGGCAAGTCTGGAAAATCT
Source organism: Paguma larvata (assembly GCA_030068075.1). Taxonomy (NCBI): domain Eukaryota; kingdom Metazoa; phylum Chordata; class Mammalia; order Carnivora; family Viverridae; genus Paguma; species Paguma larvata. The sequence goes on from CM057833.1 coordinate 87,398,663, forward strand.
CCAGGGTGGGTCAACAGGCTAGATATTCTGGCAAAAGTACATGTTTCAGTCTTGAGCCAAAGGTAGTCTGGAGGCAGAATTCCTTCCTCCTCTGGGGATCTCAGTCTTTTTTTCTAGAAACCTCTAACCGATTGGTACAGGCCCACTAACTACTCAAAGTCTGCTGATGTAAGCGTTCACATCTAAAAAATACTTTTTTTTAAATTTTTTAACGTTTATTTTTTATTTTTAAGAGACATATGAGCAGGGGAAAGGCAGAGAGAGAGGGAGACACAGAATCTGAAGTAGGCTCCAGGCTCTGAGCCGTCAACACAAAACCCGATGCGAGGCTCGAACCCACAGACCACAAGATCTTGACCTGAGCCGAAGTCGGCCACTCAATCAACTGAGCCACCCAGGCACCCCTAAAAAATACTTTTACAGCAACATCTAGACTGGCGTTTGCCCAAACAGCTGGGCATCATAAACCATTTATGTTGACAAATAAAAATTAACAATCACAGACAGCATAGTGTTGATGATTCCACCAAGTCACTTGTGCAGAGGATTTGCCACAGGCAGAATAGAGTATGGTTCCGGTATCAGGGGTCCAAAGTGAGAACATTGGAACTTAAATCTTGGTGTGGACTTTCAAATTCTTATGTTAAAAAGAGCTTTTTTAAGTAGTTTATCTAGCAGAAAATATCAGTGAGAATGAGCCCATGCATGAGATAAGCCAGTGCTCAAAGGTTGATTCCTGAATACAGGAGAAACCCACTCCCTGAGAACTTTTCTATCCTAAAAGTTGCTGGATGTCCTTTGCAAATTAGAAGAAATCATGTCAATGTTTATATTATTAATCTTAAAATGATCCAATCTATATCTTAAAGGGGGAAACACCCAGGAAAATTCAAGTTACAGTTATCTGTCCTTCCACTAAGCAGAAAGCTTCTTGAGTGGAGACTCTTCTTATTCACCGCCATATCTAGAGTAGCAATCCATAAATATTTGTTGAAGTGTCAGTTGGCAAATAAGAAAATTGGGTAAGGAAGAAGCAAATGAAAATAACGAAACTCTTCTAAATAGTGAGAAATTTGGAGTTAATGTATATTAGCTACAGCATTCAGATCTATTCTCGTATTTCCCCACTCCCCACTCATTCAGTCCTACAAGCTGCCTGGAAACACAGAAAATGACACCACATACAAAGCAATATAGCGTTAGAGCTCTTGGACTTAAATATAAAGGAATTACTACTCGCTGCCAAATTCTAACACATCAGTATCTCTGGGTGCAAAGGATGGTGAACAGATTCTATTTATTCTCTCCCACTGTGCATCAGAAGCTACACAACCATTGTAGAGACGAGTGACTTCACATGAATGTTATTATGATGGCTTCTTTTCAAATAATAACAGGTGTTTTATTGTTAAGCACAATAAAATAAATCAGCTACATATACTATATATATATGTAGTAAGTACACATACTACATTATGGGTGTGCATTCACACCTTAACCAGAAAAGACCACTCTAAAATAATAATAAGAATAAGAATAATAGCTATAGTTTTCATAAGGTTGCCACCCAAAACAGTTTTGAGTAGATAGGCTGATGAGCTTTTCAAGGGAGAAACTGCACAAAAGAAAGTAAAGTGATCTTACACCTATGTTCTCGGGGACTGTACAAATCCAAGGGACTGGCTAAATGGAGAAGGCACAAAGAAGAGGCTAGACAGGAAGAGAACCTGGAGAGTAAATATAAACAAGGATAGGAAAGGAGAGAGCTTCAAGAAGCTCAAGAAGCCAGAGGAAGAAATAGAAAGTGCTAAATGGTGCAGAGACATAAGGGAGGATGATAAAGAAAAAATGCCAGCAGGTAAAGTCGTGTCCTTGAGAAGATGCAGGAGATGATATAACACGGGGGGCAGGGTTATCCTCGGACAAAGCACAGGAGGGAAGAAGTAAAGGAAGTTTGGAAAATCGGTCTGTGAAGGTGCCAGTGAGGCAGGAACTTGATAGAGAAAGTTGGTAACTTGTTTTCTTGATAGAGTTTGAACAGAGATTGTTTATAAGGTAACAGTAGGGTGATGGGAAGGCAGCTTGAAAATTATTATGAAAATTTGAAATTGTTCTTATGGTACATAGATTTTAGAGTCCTTAATAGTGCTTAAAATCACTGTGTGTATATGGGGCTCGACCGGGATACCCCAAAACCCCCAAGGGACTCCCGACCCGAAGAGCCTGAAAAGGCTCTTTGTTCTTGCATCGGACTCGGCTCCCTGGTGGTTTTTGGGGTCCCCCGAATTCTGGGCATAACATAAAATCACTGTGTGTGTGTGTGTATTTTTTTTTCTCCTAGTACCTAGAGATCTTGGTGTAGGCCCCAAGATAACAGACCTATGGTTGGTGTTTCACCAGGCCAATGTGTTTCACAAGGAAAAGGGTTTGAAATGATAGCTCCTGCACATGCTCCCAGCCTTTCCTTTCTAGAAAGAGTAAATAAGCATGTGCAAAGCCTTACAGTGAGAGGAAGTCTTTGTGTTTCAAGTACTGAAAGTCATGGAGGACCCCACTCATGATGAAGCTCAAGAGGAAGATGGGAGAAAGACCAGTCAATAACATAGAGAACTTTTGTCATAATCATGAAGATAGTAAGCAGAAAGTACCCTGATTGGTACTTCTGGCTACAAGGGGAAGGGGGCAGAGTGGGGGTCAAAATGAATGGGATGTAGTAATTATTCCAGGCTAGAGCTGACCGTGACTTAGAAAAAGTGGTGATGGAGAGAAAAGTGGACACTTGGGATATATTTAGAAGCAAAGTCAACATTCTTCTTGCTAAACTGAACATTCCATGTAACACCCATTTGTTGGAGCGGACAGGTTGATGATTGCTGCATCTGCAAATATGGAATCCACAGTCACATTTATATGGTCACAAAGTGCCACCGACAAACCACAGCATGAATTTTCCCCAACATTAAGAAGAAATAGAATGCTCATAATGAGGAAAACTACCCCTGATTTTTGAAATAGGTATCGGAGTGTGATTTGAATTTGACAGGAAAATTCTCAGATTATGTAGCCTGCTCTGCTTTGTCATTGAGTCTGCAAGCTAGTGAACAATGTCACCATTTATTCTAGAAGGAATAAGCACCCAACCAAATCAGAGAGCTGAGTAACGGCTCTCAGTAATATTCTCATCAGAACTCATTCTGGCATCAAACTAAGTTCCCCAGACAAATTACCAAGTTTTATACATAAATTTTTTCTCTCAGCCAAAGCTTTACCCTAACTTACTTTAAATTTCTTTCCTGTTTTTTTCCCTCCCATAAAACAAATGCCAGTACTTTCACCTCAAAGTGCCTTCTCCATTTTATTGTCTTATAACAAATTTTCCTCAGTCTCTGATAGCATATTTTGTACTGAGAATGAAGTTGGAAAAAAACATCATTAGATTTTAAGCTCTTTAGGAGGATTTTGTCTTCTTTTCTCCAAAATATCCCCAAAACCTATGATAGTGCCTGGGATATGATCAGTGTCTAGTAAATACTTGTTGAAGACATAATAAATACATGAATGAATAAATGAATGAGTGAGTAAATGAATGAATGAGTGAAGTTAGCTTAAATGACATTTTTCCAGAACAGCCTTTTCCAGTCCTCCTGAAGAGATCATGCTCCTGAAGAAAACCAGAATATGTCACTCCAAATTACGCCATTTTTGCATATTGATTACTTCGAATCAAAGACACTTAAGAAATAGCAGGTGCAAGAAGAACACTGTTTTTCCTTTCTAAAAGCAGAAGCTCCCTGGGAAAGGTCCTTTCCCTCAACCTAAAGGAAGGAAGACAGTCTTATCACAGGGAATTTGGGGTTGACAAATACGTACAAACAAACCTTGTTAAACTCACCCTCGTCTTCCTAGTTACTTCTCACCCTTTACTACCCCTGGCTCAAACCTCTTTGTCTTGGCAATTCTTTTTTTTTTTTTAATTTTTTTTAACATTTATTTATTTTTGAGACATAGAGACAGAGCGTGAGCAGGAGAAGGGCAGAGAGAGAGAGACACAGAATCCGAAGCAGGCTCCAGGCTCTGAGCTGTCAGCACAGAGCCCAACGCGGGGCTTGGGACCTGAGCCAAAGTAGGCCGCTTAACCGACTGAGCCACCCAGGTGCCCCTGTCTTGTCAATTCTTAATAAATTTATTGTTCCTTCATCTAAAAGTATAAAAGCTTCCTGCTCCAATCACGTCTTTGGATCCTCATTCTCTTATGAAGGCTACCATGCAGGTGTAATAATTTAACAAAAATTTTCATGCTTTTCTCCTGTTCTTTGGCTCAGCCAGAGACCCAAAAAGTGTAGAGGAGGATTTTTCCCTCCCCCATCTCCCCTATCGATCACTCTTTTTAAGCCCCCACTCTTCTGCTCCATGGCACTGTTCACGATTGTAATTAAGCAATGAAGTGGGCAACTGGCTATTTAACTTCCATTCTCTAGCTACTCTAAGTCCTACAACAGCAAAGATCATGCTATCTTATTCACTGCTATCTCCCTGGTGCCTAACACCCCACCTGGCACACGAGGCAGGCCATGCGTATTGTTTGCCAAATGATAAATAAAATAATCAAGAGATGTGAACCCTCTTGGGTAAGGGAAGGAATTTGCAGTGTCAGACCTACCCGGATTTTGCAGTTGAGGGAATGGAGGCCCAGAAAAGCTAAGTGACTCGCTCACTGTTTCATAGCTAATAAGCAGCCAGGGCTGCATTTCAATCCCAGTTCTCTCCAACTCCATAGCTTGTGCTTTGAAACGGAAACACTGGGCCATGCCACACCATTTAAGCCATGATAGATTCATTTAAAGCACCAGAGATCACATTTTAGTAAGAAAAAGAGTTTGTAGTATGAGATGAATCAATCAGCCATATGGAAGGAAGAAAAAAAGAACAGGCTGAAAGCTTCCTTTCACTTTGTACAATATGAATTGTCACAGGAATCAAATTTGGCACATACTGTAAAGCAGAGAAAAAAACTATCCCACACTGGGTGTAAAATGTGACTTGCATTTTGCCTGTGATTTTGAAATCCTGAAGAGGATACCAAAAGACTTGTGGAGTTAAGGGCATGATGTTTCGATGAGGAGCTTTTTATGCACTTATCCCCAGGCAGCGAGGTGAGGACCTGAAAAATTAAAGCTGACCTCAGACATAATGAATACATTAAACGGCGAAGCGGCTGGTCAGGGTCAGACAGCCTTCTTGAAGCAGAGTGGCTGTGTCTCAGGACTTCGAGTCTCCAGACGGAGGCAGGGCAAGGAGTGGCCTATCGGGCCATAAAACATTTACATCCACTCCTCTTCTGCCACTTCTCTTTGAGGTTGTTTCCCTTGCCGTCAGCAACATTCCAGGTTCACAGCCAGATTCTTCTGCCTGCTAATTGAACAGAGGCCTAACGGCCATGATCGAGTCTTCCCCTGCAGCCGGCATCTAATTCTAACAATATCACGGAGGTAATGGCGTTTATGGACACTAAGTATTGACTCTGTCTCATCTGCCACATCCGGGTTCCACGGATTGTCTTTTCCCATTTGCCTCTTCGGTACAATCTTTGCCACTCTAGACTCTCAAGCCCCAACATTCTAATAGATCCTTATCACAGAATTTCAGCATTTGAAGGCACTTTAGAGATCGCCAAGTGAAACGCATGGCATGTGCAGTGCTCTTTAAAATCCCTGTCTTAAAGACTCATGTCCAGCCTGTATTGCAACCTTTGATGGGGAACCACTCCCTCATGAGGCAGCTTCACTCCACTGTTGAACAGATCAAATCGTTAGAAAAATTTCCATTATGAAATCAAAATGGGCTTTCTTGTAACTCCCATCCTGTGGCTTCCTCTGCTCTCTGGAATTGCAGAAACGCTTTATCTACATTGTAGGCCGTGCTGCAAAAAACAGGGTCCATGACAATAGCTCTGGAATCTTACAAACTTAGACTCAGATGCTAATTCTGCAACTTAGTCATCATTTATTCTTCTCCAAGTCCGATTTCTTCCCCTATGTAATGCAGGTAACACCTCATGGAATTTCTGTGAGAATTACAAGAGTGAGATGCTGCTCGGAGCCAATGCGTAGAGTCCAATGGTGAAGAACGTAGACTCTGGAACCAGATGGCTTGATTCAAAACTCGGCCCCAACAGTTAACAGCTGTGTGACCTTGGGCAAGTTACTTAAACTGTCTGGTCTCATTTTCTTCATCTCTATGATATCTAAAAGGGAAATAATATTACCAATCTCCAGGCCACTTCTCTCCAGGAACGTCATTGTCCTCTAGGAACTTGGATCCTTCTACAGAATCCTCTACATCCGGTCCAGAGATAATGGCCAGCCAAAAGAGCTGAAAAGGCAGACAGGGTCTTAGCCACAATGGGCCAGAGCTGTCATCCATCTCTTCCTCTCACATCCCATTGGCCAGAACTAGTCTTGTGCCACATCTGAAAAATGAAGGCTAGTGGCTTTCCGGGACAAAGAGGAAGCGGGTTTGGGGAGTATATAGTAATGTGTCTGGCACATATGCTCTAAGGGAGCGCTTAATATATATTGCCCCTCAGGTATGAGCTATCGTTATCACCATACTAAGCAATAATAGCAATTACGATTACAAGAGCCCTTAATATTTAAAATATGATCACACGTGCTGGGCTAAGCCTTCTTACTTTTTCCAGTGATTGCTCATATTATCATGGTTCAAGTCCTTTCATTCGCTCTTAGACTTCATAACGTCACCTTCACCCTGGATCCCAAGCACTGCAGAACACATACCTCACAGCTCATGGTGCGCACACAGTATGAGCACAAATCAACTGGCCCCATTTTGAGTTTCTTTATTTTTCTTCATCCCATGGTTTCCCTGAATCTGTGCCTTCCATTTACTTTAACTCAGATGTAGCTTCCAGACATACTATTGATCGGGGATTTTCAAACGGAATTTTAACATATGAGTGGGATGAGAAAATTTCAGGAAGTCTAAGCTGAGTTTCTAGAATAGGATAGAAAAAATACAGAACCCCTGTCAGGTTTCAGTGAGTCCGTATATGTAAAGTATTTAGAATACTAAATTTTAAAATTGGAGAACTTGAGAAGGAAGAAAATTTCCACACAAACTACAGAATAGATGAACCTTGAAGACAGTAGGTTATGTGAAATAAGCCAGTCGAAAACGACAAATATTATATGACTCCACTTACATGAGGCACTAGAAGAGTCAAGTTCATAGAGATAGAAAGTAGAACGGTATTTGCCAGGGTCTAGGGGATAGTGATATGGGAGTCACTGTTTAATGAGTACAAAGTTTCAGCTTGGGAAGACAAAAAAAAATTCTAGAGGTGGGTAGTAGTAGTGGTTGCACAATGTGAATGTATGTAATATTACTAAACTGTACACTTAAAAATGGTTCAAATGGCACATTTTATGTCACATATTGTCATCACAATAAAAACAGAAGGAGATTAGAAAGTATGAGTGCCTCACACTTCAGTGAGGTAGGTATTGGTTTACAAAACATTTATTTCCTATATATGTGTACCTAATCATGAAGTAAATGTATGTCTTCCTGTAGGTCAGGTTTAAAAAAAGCCACTGTCCCAGAAAATCATCATGAAAACAATAAAATAAAGCCTATCCAATATTTCTCCTGGTCAGATTCTTCTTTGTTAAATCTAGGTTTCTGATAATTGTTGCTTTTGAAATGGGTGCAGCCGTGTATATAAACACACACACGTGCACACACATACATGTGCACACACAGACACAGACACACACACACACACATCACCTTTCACTCATTAAAATTACTCCATATTCTCACATCCCTTCCTTTTCTCCTGCTCACTTCATTCTATCCTTTAAGGGTCAAGTTGAGCATTGTTCTTCTGGGTACCCTCCTTCAACCCACTCCTGCTCCAGCTCAGAGAAAAACATACTTCTTTATCATGTGTTTATTATTCTATTTGCAATCCTTGTTTAATTTTCTGTCTCTCTCACTCAGTGATAATCTCTAAGAAGAAAGTGTTTGTCTTTCTCACTGCTGAATCTTTAGGATTTAGCACAATGCCTGGCACATTAATAATTATGAACGAATGAATGAATGAATGGTGACTGAATACAAAGATAGAGCTACTCACTAACAAACTCAAACTCAAACAGGTCCTTTTATGTAACTCATTTCATTTTTGTCCCTATGTCTTTTTAATCTCCCGAGGTTTACCCTCAAGAGAGGAGGGATAATATAGATATTTATTTTCTATTTATTTCTATGATACTTTCTTCCAATATTAAGTGAGGAGTTTAGCGTTTAAGACAGGTATGCGATGAGATCATCAGAGCAAAGAGAATTTTATCTTAAAGAAAGGAAACACAAGCAAGATTTGGAGGGCTTACACACATGGTGAAGTTGAGTTTCACTTTTGGCTCCATGTTTCATGGCAGCCACAGAAGTTTGAGATCCATAGATGAGCATAAAAACCCACAGCCCCCTAAAATTTCAGCAGTTCTTTTGAGGGTGTTAGTCAAAGAGCTGCATCTTTAACAAGTGACGATTTTTCCCAGGCTGCACACACTCACCCGTGAAGCCTTGTTGTATTGCTCTTACCTTCAGTAGCTTCTCACTCTCTACTCCTGCCTCTAAAATGATCAGACTAAGAGATACATACTGCTCTGCTTCCATCCCCTTGCTGTCAGGTTTCTAGAGAGGAGGCTAAGCTGGCATTTGGGGTCAAGGAGAGAGACTGGAAGCAGGTAGACAAAAGGCCGGTCGGTCTTTGCATTTTCTGTTTTTCCCATTTTTAATGAACTCCCAGGCATTTTTTTTTTTTAAGTCTGCATTATTTCTATTGGATACACGAAGGGGGCATAAGAGAAGAAACTTTGGATCATTCATTTTCACTGTTGAATAAACCTCTCATGGTTACTTGAAGTGCAATTTGGTTCTCTGATGCCATTCTCCACATCACATTTAGAATCTTCTGCTAACACAGGAAGTTAATTTGCTTTTCCTTCACTCAAGACATCGATGCATATTTATGAGAACTGGCTCTTGGACCACCCCTGCAGCGTATCATCAATAAACAACCAACTATCGACAGGACTGCCATTGAAACAGAACTTCTCAGAATATATGCCCCTCCTGGAAATTCTGACTTTTACAATTAGAGTAGAAATCAAAAACTAATAGTCGCTCTTGTAATTAGCAAGTCACTATCACACACTCTTACAGAACCCCAGGACGCCCGAGACCCTGAGGATAAATGAATTATCCCAACTTTAAAGACCTTTTTCTATCCAGCCTTGCATATCCATACTGCAGCCTTGGATGGATGTTAAAATGTACTTATTACATAAATTTTTGAGTGCCATGTCCAAGCAAATATAAAAAAGGTGCATTCCTAGGACTTGGTAGGGATATTTTCTGTTTAGAAAAAAAAAAAATGAGAGTGGAGTTTGAACAGGGAATCTTTAATTTTATACGGAAAGAATGGAAGAGAATCCAAATAAGAACATCACATCCATGCTACAAGTAGCTAATGATATTCTGGAACCCAAGAGGCAATGCGTGGGCAAGAGGGGAAGTTTCGGGATCCCGGGACTAGGCGATCAGAGCTATGCTGGTCAGGACACCTAGAGATGAGATAGGGACTACACCAGGAACAAGGGTCTCGACAGGAGGGGCACGGGGTGCTGCCTCTTTTCTCTGCCTGAAATGTCTTTCCCTTCCACTATTAACACGACGCCTCTTTACATTCTTGTTCTCAGTCAAATGACACTTCCTTAGAAGTTACCCCTCCGACCACTCTTTCACACACTTGCGGTACCCCAGCCATTCTTTTTATTTTTAAAGATTTTATTTCTAAGTAATCTCTACACCCAACGTGGGGCTCAAACTCACAACCTCTAGATCAAGAATTGCATGCTCCACCGACTAAGCCAGCTGGGGGCCCCAACAATTTTTTTATATACTTTATTGTCAAGTTAGCTAACAAACAGTGTATACAGCGTGCTCTTGGCCTCGGGAGTAGACTCCCATGATTCATCACTTACATACGATACCCAGTGCTCATCCCAACAAGTGCCTTCCTCAATGCCCATCACCCATTTTCCCCACCCCTCCCCACCCCCCACTCACTTCCACCCTCAGTTTGTTCTCTGTATTTAAAAGTCTCTTCTGGTTTGCTTCCCTTTCTGTTTGTAACTATATATACACTTTCTTCTTTCCCTTCCTTCAGGGTCTTCTGTTAAGTTTCTCAACTTCCACATATGAGTGAAAACATAGGATATCTGTCTTTCTCTGACTGACTTATTTCACTCAGCATAATAATTAGAATCTCCTGCTAACACAGTTCCATCCATGTTGTTACAAATGGCAAGATTTCATTCTTTTTCATTGCCAAGTAGTATTTCTTTGTGTGTATGTGTGTCAGTATAAATATATATATCAGACATACATATATGTGTGTATATATATATAGACATATATATGTATGTATGTGTGTGTGTGTGTATATATATATATATCAGACATTCTTAATATCATTGTCAGCAGACTTTTTTCATAGTTCCTACACATCTTATTTTATTTTGGATTTCACTTGTTCTTGTTTATCTGTTTTCATATAGAAAGCACGTTTCATAAGAGTCTTCTCTGTGTCTCCAAGCATAAGACTGAGCGTGGATCAGGTGCTCAGTAAAGACTTGTGACATGAACGAATGAATGAATGAATAAATGAATGATATAATGCATTCACACATGAACTGTACAGACACTGGCATGCAAACTACATGCGTAATCTTCTGCCTGTCAGATTTACCTTGATGAGACACGTTTCCTCCTGATAGGAAATAGTACGATACATCTATTCCTTTCTAAGAGACCTAGAAGCCTTGCCGTGTGAAGGGCGCCCCATCGGTGCAGTAGGTCTTATCTAATCCTCATAATCCTCTGTGAGAGTGGTGTGATTACCCACCTTAGACATGAGGAAAGTCACAAGCTGTACATGAACCGGGATTCTGTCTCCAAATCCCTCGTTCTTTTCTTCAAATGAAATTCTGAGCCTCTCGGTATCTGCGGTGCTGAAATGAAAGAGACATAAACGTTGGTAGGTCACCAATAACCTCTTTGCTTTCTCTTTCTTCTGGTTTTAATATCTTCAAGAGGTAGGGGAGGAAGAGAGTGTATATGTGTGTGTGAGAGAGAGAGAGAGAGAGAGAGAGAGAGAGAAAGAGAGAGAGAGAGAGAGAGAGAGAGAGAGAGAAAATAGACTCTGTGCCAAACTTCAACATTCATTATGTTCCCCAGAATTTACTAGTTAAAACATTCTAACTCCTAATCCCTCATCCTGGGTCAGGGCAGTATATTGGGATGAATAATGACTTTGAAGATAGAAAATATAAATTCTAATATTGACATTAGTATGTATTAACTTTGTGGCATTGACATTAGTATATAGTAACTTTGTGGCTTTGGGCAAATTACTTACCCTTTTATACCTCCACTTCCCCAAAATGAGAATAATAGTACCATTACATTACATAGTTGCTATGAGGTGTAAATGAAGGCTTATATAATCCTAACAGTGTATTAAACACTCATCAGCTCTGCATGAAAGTTTGCTCCCTTCTCCTTTATTTAGGTTCTATTTTCTCATTTTTGTTATTTTACCCATATACATGTTAGGGTTACTTATTGCTTGAGGATTTCTATATTTACTCAAGTAATAACTTTTTTGTTTTTACTGACCACTTTTTTGTATCCCATAAACAGGCTACTGGTGTTAGACACTTATTTGTTTTTCCTTTTTTAATTTTTTTTTCATCTTTGATCCAGTCTCTCTGATAATCCACACATGTGGAAGTAGAAGTTGTCTGTGCTTGTGATTTTTTTTCTAGTTATAACTCTAACTGAGCTTTAAAAAGAATTATACAGTCTTTAAATTTGGAAGGACAAAAAAAAAAAAAAACAAACTTAGAGGTCATTGGTTCCAAAAGCCAGCTGAATAAAATTTGCCCGGGAGCTTAGCAAAAATACAGACATTACAACCTAGCCGCATAGATTCCGATTTAGTAGGTATGGAAAAATACTCAGAAATTAGTACTCTTAGGAAGCTCCCCGTGAATTCTGTGCACTGCCAAGTTTGAGAAGCAATGAAATATAGACTCGCGGTGCTCAAAGACTGTTAAATCTATTGAAGACTTTTTCCACCTCTTTACTTGGAACCTTAATATGTAAAACTAATGAAAGTAGAGCTGTTCTAATTGAAGACAGAGGGATGGACACCCTGGATGTGCCCTTACTCCATGCTTCTTGAGGACCACTGAACTCTAATGAGGAATACAGGCTGAAAACTATGGATCTAGACCAAGTCTTCCCAAATATCACTAACACATAGTCATTCAGCTCTGGTTTGAAAGCTACCAGTGATATAAAAGCTTCCTGTTATAGATAGCTCTTATAATTGAGATATTCAGTTATTTCTTATTTGCTTGTAATATATTGCTCCGCCAGACTTCAGCAGGCTTGTAGACTGACATAATTTAATAGCTCGATTAAGCATAAAACTAAAATTCACACTGGGGTGAACACGATACTTTCTTCCCATCACTGCTTCCTGGTATTCTAATCATCCTCTTTTCTGTCTCCTTAATTCTTTCCTAAATTTCTCGATTTTTTCCCCAGATAGTCAAATTATAACAAAGAAATAGCATACAGAAGGGCAAAATGTTAAAAAAAAATCCTTTTAAATTATAAAACGGAAAATTTATCATTGCTTTGACAAAGGAAAAAGAAGTGCATTAGCTTGTTGGTGTCATCTCTTGATATAGTTTGTAAATATCACGAAGATATTTAAATATCTGCTCATTTTACAGCACATACTCACAACAATATTCGTGAGCACTAACTCTGTGCCCGGCCGCGTTCTAGCACTGGATACACAAAGGCAAGTCCAACTGAGCTTCTGCCCTCCATGCATCCAAAAAGTAGAAGAGGATACAAATACATAAACAGTTGTAATATAAACAATGAAGTAAGTGCTAAAAAGACATTATAAGAGCCAAATGGGGAAGGTGCCTAGCTGGAGGAGGAGGAGGAGGTATTTGAATTGGGCTAAGAAGAGTTAATAAAGGAACCAGAAGAACCAGAAGAGAGAAAGGAAAGAAAGACAAGTAAAAAGAACAAGAAACATTTTTCTCAAGATTAAACCATGAAAAATAAATGGAATACTTGGAATTTTTACCAAAATAATCATGAAGAATATAAGATCTCTAAGAAATCTCTCTGATTCCCAGGTGTGAATTTTAAATAAATCTGAGTTCTGAGAGAAAAACAATATAATTTCATCTGCATCATAACTCAAGAGAAATGTATTAAATTAACAGAAGCATGAACTTTATTTTGTTTTAAAAAATCTACAGGGGGCACCTGGGTGGCTCAGTCGGTTAAGTGGCCGACTTCGGCTCAGGTCATGATCTTACGATCTGTGAGTTTGAGCCCCGCATCGGGCTTTGTGCTGATGGCTCAGAGCCTGGAGCCTGCTTCGGATTCTGTGTTTGCTTCTCTCTCTCTCTCTACCCTTCCCCTGCTCATGCTCTGTCTCTCTGTCTCTCAAAAATAAATAAACATTAAAAAATTTTTTTAATCAAAATAAAAAATAAAAGAATCTACAGATCAGGTATGGTGTGATAGGGTAAGGAATGACTAAATCTCATTATTAGCCTTATAAATGTATTTGAAATTTTAAACTATATATATAAAGCAAATATAGAAAGAGCATTATATCAACATACTAGAAGTTTGATTTTATTTTAGAAGAAAAGAATGGTATGTTTCATGAGGTTTGTATGTTGTCGAACCAACATTAATACCACCTTCTTCTGATATCCCCTCTACAGCGCAAGGGAGAAGTTGGAGAAGACCTACATTTCCCAGCATCCCCTTCCCTGTATAGTTCCAGGATGCAGTCCACTAACAAGAGGACGTCAATGCAAGGAAGTGAAATGCTGAAGAAAAAAAAGCCATCCTTTCTCAGAAAAAGTTGTAGCCAAACTCCTGGGAAGAAAGCAGACTTGAAATTTAAAATAGCATACAGGGGATCTTATGAATCCTCCAGGACAGTGTTACAGACTGAGAGATACGGGGAACTCCTGTGAGGATCTTGGGGTTTGCAGCTCCTCCAGGTGAGCTCTTGAAAACCACAGGTGTCAATGCTTACAAGCAGAGACAGTCTGTGATGGCTTCCTTGACCTTTGCCTGAGCTTGCAAATGGTTCTGTAAGCCTCCAACTCCCCATATTAAAGCCCCTTTATACTTGGAATACATAGACTGGCTTCTTTGTCCTTCCTGAACCCAACTGGTACAATGAGAAGGAAATTCTTCATTAAGTTTCTTATTACATCTCCTTCATCATAAACAACATTGCAGTGATGACAATTGTTGTGCTAGTTATTATAATTAAAGAGACGAAGAGAGAATTGTGGGTAAGCATATACTCTGTGGAACCAGGTTCCTGGGATTCACATCTCAGCTCAGCAATTTTCAGGCTATGTCGTCTTAGAAGATACTTAACCCTAGTGAGCTTCATTTTTCTTCCCCTGTAAAATGGGGGTAATAATAATACCTTTCTTAGAGGGTCACCTGAAAATTATTCAATTTTAATTAAATAATTAATTTTATTATTTATAATAAATTTTAATTATTAAATAATTTAATATTTAATGAATAATTTAATAATCAGTAAATAATTTAATAATAAATTAATAAATAATTTAATAATTATTTATAATTTAATTTAATTTAATAATAATTTTCAATCAAAATTAATTCAATATGAATTCAAGGAAGTTCTATGAAAATCTTTAGCACAAAGTAAACTTTCATAGGTTTTAACTGTCATCATTGCTATTTGTTCTCTAAATTTTCTCTGATCTCTCTTTAGAGCTCTTCTCTAGTAAGTAGTGATGGAGAATCTCTCATTGACCAAAAGTTAATCAGACTCCTTTGAGCCCCGTCCTTGACAAGGCCCCATCCTTGGACTACTGAGCTCAGTTTTAGCACAGAATCCTTCTAAGCCAGTTTAATCAAGAATCCCCCCCCCCCGATATCTAATTAGGCTTCTCTTCCCTCACCCTTGATATCTGGTCAAGTTGTTCTTTCCCTAAAACATTGATGCCTAACCAAATTCCTCTTGGTAATTTTCCATCCCCTTTTTTACCCTGCTGGTTGGCTATGAATCCAACCTTGTCCCTATTGTATTAAGTGTTGAGTCAGTTTCTCCCCGATTGCAATTGTCTTGGGTAAAGTCTCCCTTGCCATTTGTGACAAGTGTCTAGATTTTTTTTTTCTCTTTAATAGTGGCAGGGAGAAAAAAATCTAATTTTAGTCCACTCCCTTTATACATAATCCAATAACTTAAATATTCTCTTTAGATTTGGCCTATTCTTTTTTCCCCTCTTTTTTTTTTCTATGCTTGTGTTTAAAATGTTACCTGGGTATGCAAGAACCCTTTACCTGACCTTGAGCTCGTCTCTAGGTGTGTCATTTTGAGTCCACTAGTGTTCACCTGGCTTTATTTTATCCTGGCCTGTTGGGATCATCTCTTTGACTGAAGAGATTGTGGTCTACTCTTTCTCAGCTCGATCAGGACATGGTGGCCCCTCTCTTCTGACTAAGCTTTTGCCATGCTCTCTCTCAGTGGTGCTGAAGACCACTCTGAGTCTCCACTTTCTCCATCTGGCACCTGATTCAGCTACTCCTCCTCTCCCCAACCCTGCACCACCAAAGACTTTGCTATGATGACTCTTGGTTTCCTCCATGGCCCTATGATATTCTTACTGGTGCTGGAATCTGTGTCTATGCCACATAAGCTCCAAGAAAGGTCCTCAAGTACAAAACAGAATCGCTGTGGTTGACCATGATTCCATGTTGGCCTGGTGTTGTTTTGCATAGTGATCTCTTCAGCTTACCAATGAGAAGAGGGCAAAAGTCCTCCCTCCCCTAAGATATCAGAGCGGACATACAAGATCTTAAAGACCGAGAGATTTCATCAATATCTTTCCAGACTCACTCTCATCTTCTTTCAGTTGTCTCTACCATAATCCTCTAAGGAGTAAAAAGAAATAAAGTTCCCTTTTAGGGGCACCTAGGTGGCTCAGTCTGTTGAGCGTCCAACTTCGGCTCAGGTCATGATCTCGTGGTCCGTGAGCTCGAGCCCCGCGTCCGGCTCTGTGCTGACAGCTCAGAGCCTGGAGGCTGCTTCGAATTCTGTGTCTCCCTCTCTCTCTGCCCTTCCTCCACTCATGCTGTGTCTCTCTCTGTCTCAAAAATAAACATTAAAAAAAATTAAAAAAAAGTTCCCTCTTAATTTTTCTATGTCATATCTTGAAGTAACTTCACCTCACTATGGAAGAAACCCTATCACATGACATCAAATCCAGTGCCTTGCATTTTAAGTGGGAGATAAAGGACTTTAAAAAGTCTTTTAAAAACATTCAATTAAGTTCCTGTAATATTCTACTACATTTTTCTCTATGAGTTCTTTTTGTAATAATCCTAATTTCTACTCTGAGCTCCTCAAACATATAATTAATAATAATAATAATAATAATAATAATAATAATAATAAATAAAAAGTCAAAGACAAAACGCTATAGTAACAAGCTACTAAGATTAAGCAGAAAATTGGTAAAACAGATAAATACAAGATGGAATACAACTTTTTCTGCATTAGCTTATTATTTGAAATTGAAATGGAACCAAAAAATTTATTTACAATGGCAACAAAAACTGTTAAATACCAAAGCATTAACTTAACAAAGAGGTTTGAGATTATGTGAAGATCATTATAGGAAAGCTTCTGATTAAAAGGCACAAAACCAAGAACAAAAAATGAAAAGATATAATATAATTTTGGATAGGAAGATTCAATATCACTAAAATATGAATTTCCTCCAAATTAATATATACTTTTAATTCCAGTACCAAAGAGTTTTGTTGTTGTTGTTTGTTTGTTTAAGGGATGTTCCCCCATGAGTAAAATTATCTTAAAGTTAATGTGGCAGAATTAGAAGAAATTGTAAAGAAACAGTGTAATGAAAGAGGATTTATCTGAGCTGATATTAAAAATTATATAAGTTCTCTGTAATTCAACAGTATCATGATACTGTTGGAAGAAAAAAATAAATCAATAGAACAAAATAATCTAGAAATAGTATATTACACCCTAGGCAAAGATCCACTATTTGACAAAGATGGTATAATCAGCAGAAATCAAGTTTATTTAGTTAATGCATTGGTGCAATTGGCTACTATCCAGCAGAAAATAAAGTTGAACTAGTACCTCACACTGGAGTGACACAAAAATAAATTCAGGTGGCTTAAGAACTTAAATATTTTTAAAAGTACTTACTGAAAATTAGACACAGAGATATAACTTTGGGTTGGAGAAGCTTCTTAAACAAAATGGAAAATCTAGAATATCTAAGAAAATTAAAATAGATGTTTTGACCAAGTAGAAATTAAACATTTTGGTACAGAAAATAGTATCATTAAAAAATTTAAAAAAAAGAAAAGAAAAATATTTGCAATGTGTTGGACAGAAAAGAAAATAAACACTTGTCTATAGTATACAAAGAATCATTTTCAAATGAGTAAGAAAAAGGCAAACTACCAAAGAGAGAAATGGTCAAATGATACATATAAGCAAATAACCGAAAAACAAATAAAATGTGATAGACATACGGTCAGTAGATACGCAACCTCATTATTATCTAAAGAGGCATAAACTAAAGTCATCACTGAGATAGTTTTGGTCATTATCAGATCAACAAAATTAAAATTTTTAAAAGATAATCTCTGATGACAATGAAGGTAAAATAAAGTATAAAAAACAGAAAGCATTTTGGTCTCTGGTAAAACAATCTCTCAATATACATTAAAAATAAAAATACAAACAACCTTTGTACCAGTCACGGTTCTTGGGTATAATAAGAGAAATAGGCCCTAGATAATTTAAATAGTAAAGAGATTTACTGGAAGGAGATTAATCACGACAGGACGACAGGACGACAGGACAGGAGAGTTAGAGAGGGAGATCAAGGAAACAGGTGAGGCTCGCTGAAGTGTGAACAAGGGGAGCCACAGCCAAGGGCAAGCCCAGGAAAGCCCATTTCTCCCAGCAGACCCCGGACACTGTTGCTGGCACGCCACTCAATTTTCGAGAAAAGAAAAAGTTTAATCTCTCAATTTTAAAACTCGGATTTTGTTTTTCTAACTGAAAAGTCACTTAAGAAAACAATGTCTCTTTAAGTGAAATGTACTTTGAAACAATTTGAATTCCTTCGGTTTCAGTTTAATTTTTTTCTCAGTAAAAATTCAAAATCAATTAAGAGGCACAATTTTAGTAAATACTAGTATGTGTACATATCAATATATACATATATATGAATGACATTCATCAATTTTTAATAATCATTTTTGGTAGTAGAATATTTTGGATATCTTTTATACATTTTAATGATTGGTGATTTTTTTTATAATTAAGAATATCTGCTTTATTACAACAATAATGTCATTATTTGATTAAAAGCAGTAGACGGGGCCATTGCTGTACTTTGAAAAAAGAATTGTAATTGCTTTAAATACTTTACCCCTGTAAATACTGGATTTTTTTCTTTTTCCATAACAAGGTGACTGGAGGGAATCAGCCCAGGCTTTGATTCCAAAGCTAACTTCAGTCAGCCTTCTAGATTGACTGGATTTTCTGTAATTTTCATGTGCTGCCACCTCGGTTTCAAGAAGGCTGCAACAGCTTCAGGCATGTGGGGCCACAGGACTATCTTCAAAGATACAAAGTGCAAGGCATTGCCTGTCTCTCTCAGTGAGACTGCTCACCAGCTTCCTCTTTATATCTCATTTCTACCCTACTTTTTTGCCTGGCTTCTCTGAGATTAGGTAAGAGATCTCGTCATGATATAAGAACAAAGTTGGGATTCTGTTAGCCAGGAAAGGAGAAGAAAGAGGTGATGGCTTTTAAAGAAGCAATATGTCCTGTCTACTACAACCATTTTGTTAGTTTCTGTGTGTGTGTGTGTGTGTGTGTGTGTGTGTGTGTGACAGAGAGAGAGAGAGAGAGAGAGAGAGAGAGAGAGAGAGAGAGAGAGAGAAAGGGAACTTCATAAACGGTTCCAAATTATATCTATGTTTATTTTTATAACAAATATAATTAGAAATTCAAGATCTCAACTTAGCTAGTCATCCAGGAAAGAAATCTGGCATTTTCACGAGATTATTTCTTATTTTGCTCTTCATTAATCCTTAAATACAGAGTTTATAGGTTAACAATGGTTTCTCTTTCCAATATATTTCCTTGGATTTTGCTGCTAAACTATAATATCTGTGGTAGAGACTAGGTTTAAAAAGCGTATGAATTCATAAGTCTATTCTCTAAATTAATTAGAATAAGCTACATTGAAATTAGCATTTAATTTGTACTTTACATCATTTTTTTGAAATTTATGGCTAATACACTCAAAGCGATATAAACTTTTTCTTTCAAAAATGTGATTTTCTTGGGGCACCTGGATGGCTCAGTCACTTAAGCGTCCAACTTTGGCTCAGGTCATGATCTCCTAGTCCATGAGTTTGAGCCCCAGGCTCTTCACTGACAGCTCAGAGCCTGGAGCCTGCTTCAGGATTTGTGTCTCCCTCTCTCTCTGCCCCTCCCCAACTCACTTCTCTCTCTCTCTAAAATAAATAAACATTAGAAAAAAATTTTTGATGTGATTTTCTTCTCCTTATAGACTTCAGCTTTGTACTTTTTAATAAATTTGGTATTGAGAAAGGAGCAGTAGAGGTCCCATTGAACAGAAACTGGAAGGTCACAATTGAAAAACTTCAGGTAGCAATGACTATAATTTTTTCCTTCTCTGCTTTATAAGAAAGTCCCAGTTAAATGTCTGATTGAGAGTACTGGAGAAGCAAATAAAAGCCTCAGTGAAAGAAGAGAGTAAGTTACAAAATTCTTATCTTAGGAAAAAAAAAAAAAAACGAGTTGAGGGAAACTACTTTTAATTTCTGTGCACATTTCCTGATCCAGAAAGGCTTGTTTTGCCCCTACATTAAGAGAAATTGGTGAGTTTCAAAGGAACATTCTCATCAGAACCTAATAAGATTCAGTTTGTACTAAATGGGTAACAATTACAGATAATGAAAAAGGTAGCTAATTGCACCTAGATGTTTGTTTTCTTCAAAATCGTCATCACTTTGTATAATCTTTTAAGGATAGCGCTTGGGAATCTTGGTAATGTCTTGTTATTATAATAAAGAGTTCTATTTTTGTATTAAATGAAAAGTCTTAGAGTCTCTATTAGTTAATTCAATCTACTCCATAAAGCCCAGTGTGTGGGACACATATTGAAAACCATTACTCATTCATTGACAACTCAGTGGGTTTCAAGCAAAATACCCAAAGAGATTCCAGGACCTGAAACCAAAGGAAAGTGTGGCAGGACTTTCTTTTCCTTCGTGGAGAATTGGGCCAGTATACCTAAAAAAGAAAGAAAAGAGAAAGAAAGAATACCTGACAGTACAAAAAACCAAAACATTAAGCCATTTAATAAGACCAAAGTACATGAAGACCTACATCTTGGTTCATCTTGGTCAATGAACATGCAACAATTTCATTCTTTTACTTGTATCTCCCACCTTTGGTTAGTTGCTTGAGGCAACTATAACATTTGGGCAAAGATTTGGAATGCCACTTAAGGTCCAATGGGAAAACAACTTCATCTGGCTCAAATATGGTTTGAATTGGAACCAGTTATTTAGGTGTCTTATTAATTTTTTTTGTAATTTGTTTATCCTTAATCAAATAATCTTGTTATTTTCTATTATTTCTGGAATCCTTCCATTTTGAATTATACAGGCAATAGCATGGGGTTTTATTTATTTTCAATTGGCCATTACAGAATTCTCTTGTTTATGTGGCTGGGAGAGTGGAAATTTGGGCTGTAAGTTTTAATTAAGACAAGAGTCATTTTATAAAAGATTTGGCAACATTCTTTCCCTGAATGATGCTTCAGTCAAACTGCTTCACAAGCAGTGAACATAGCAGACTGATTTGACTGTTGAAAAATGAACAAAATCCACATCGAATCACTCCAAACTAATTCTCAGTTTGAGTCATTTTGCTTTCCTAGAGCTTTAATATTTAAAGTCTGGTAAATTATAAATTGAGAGGCTATGAGATTTCTTTTTCAAGGAAACCAAGAAAAAGGCAAACATACGTTTAAGGGATTTAAGTGGAATTTTCATTTGTGGGGCATTAGTAAAAGAGTAAAAGATGTATTTGAGGTTCTTTTCTCCAATATGTTTGCCAGTTTAAACTCATTTTAGACATGGAAGTAAGTTTACAAATGAGCGTGGTAGGCAGAGTCAAGGGAATTTTGTTTAGCCTCTCTTTCCTTGATTGTATACACACGACATCAGAAGGAAAAATGGTGTCATTATTTTTGTTTGTTCTCTCTCTCTCTCTCTCTCTGCCTCTGTCTCTCTCTCTCTCTCTCTCTCTCTCTCTCTCTCTTTTTTTTTTTTTTTTTTTTTTTTTTTTTTTTGGTGAGCAAGGCTGGAGCAGAGAGAGAGGGGAGAGAGAATCCCAAGCAAGCTTCATGCTATTAGCATGGAGCCTGACACAGGGCTCAATCTCATGAACCATGAGATCATGACCTGAACTGAAATCAAGAGTTGGACACTTAACCAACTGAGCCGCCCAGACGGTCTCTCCCTCAAAAAGCCTTTGGAGTAAGTATCTCTTTAAGCGGTAACACAGCATTCAGAATTTAATTTCTAGACCGCAGGTTTATGCAGAAGCTATAGACATTAAGTAAGTAAACCAAATCCCAGTGAGGAGTCTCCAGTCAAGAGTTAAAATAGTCATGTTTTTTCCTTTAGTTTTCTTTCTTATGCATCTCATATGGGGACACAAAGAGATCCACCAATGGGCATTAGTTACTTAATCATAGAAAGTTCATGAAAGTGGTCAATCACTTCTTGCCAAGCATAACACTCAACACGTTTTTTCTTTAAAGAAGTGCATCTGCCAGGGAAAATAGAACCCACAACTCATAGGGGACAGGAAGACAATCAACAGGGATGAATACAGATTGATTAATGGAAGCAACCACATTTGGTAATAACTCCCAGGTTCAGAAAGATTTTTGGAAAGCTTTAAAATCTGACTTTTTAAACTTTGTTTTCCTTTGTCTGATTTTAACTTAATTCAAAAAATCCCTCATATTTTACTAAACTGTTAGGGTCTTTTTTTTTCCTAGTTGACACAGTTACTGGAAAATAGAAGATGCCCAATTAAGGGTCAAAGCCCTTACAAGTACCTACATAAAACTTGAATCCATACATCTCAAAGCAAAATGTTAATATTCTAGATCCACTATCTTGGTATTATGGACTGAATGTGTCTCTCAAAATTCATAGGTTGAATCTGTACCCCTGAATGTGATGGTATTTGAAGATGCAGCCTTTGGTAGGTAATGAGAGTTAGATGAGATATGAGGTTAAGACTTTCATGATGGGATTAGTACACTTCTAAGAAGGGACACCAGAGAGTCTGGTGGGTCTCCACCATGTGAGGACATAAAGAGGAGGTAGCTATCTTGAAGCCAGGAAGTGAGCCCTCCCCAAGAACCCAACCAGCCACCACTTTGATCTTGAACTTCCCAGAGCTATAAGAAAATTAGTTCATGAATTTCTGTAGTTTAAACCACCCGATCTAAGGTATTTTGCTATAGACCCCAAGCTGACTTATACTCACGGTCTATAGGAAACTGATATTATGCAAAGACTTATTTGGAACGCAAAGGTCAGCCTGACCTTATCTCTGTGTGACCTTGAGCAAGTGGTTAACCTCTCTTCACTTGTTCATCTAAAAGATGGGGGTAAAGATACTTTATTCATGTGTGTGAAAATACCAACATGGTGAAATAAATGGCTTCACAAGGTGTCTGGCAAGTAGCATCCCCATCAGTTCTGTGAAAAGTCTCAGCCCCTTTCAGTCAAAAGCACAGAATGTGACCTGATGGATCTCCTGCTATTTTTACAAAGCCCTTGCAGATTCCATTCCCTATTTCCACCAGTGCTTCACTGCACATTAATAAATTGTTCGCATTTCTTTTTTATGATGCCAAGAAGAAGTATTTCACTAGGCAAACAGCTCTTCCAAAATGTATTGTCACTTTGTTGGAATATGATGTTACCCTCTAAAGTCTGGTTGTTTTCCAAAGGACTTAAAATGAAATTCTAAACCCATCTGAATAATGTACCAATAATTCAATATAGTAAATATTTTTGAACACTTGATATATGCTGGAAAAAACATTGTCCTGGGAGCTGTAGAACACACAGGGGTGGCTAAGACTGGGCTCTGTCCCCAAAGAGCCCAGGATAGTGAGGAAACACCCATGGAGATAACTGCCTTCCAGCGTGATGAGTGCTGTACTAGGCACAGCCTTAAGACATGGTGGAGGCACGAAGGAAAGACTGGCTAGTTCTTCTTAGGGCAGGCGACAAACCCTTCCTCCAGAAGGTAATACAATTAAGCAGGTGGTTTTCCAACAGTCTTTAAACTTTGTACCTTACTCCAAAGCGAAATGAATGAAGTGAATTCGTGAGGAACCATTATTTGCAATGTGAATTCTTGACAGATCCACTTGTGTTTTTTTGTTTTTGTTTTTGTTTTTTTTTCTGTTCCAGGATCGAACACAGGATTATCCACCACATTGCACTGAACAACACTGAACAATAACACTAGCAAATTATAGCCACGTTACTTCTGTTACCACTCCTGTATTACTACTACTGCTATTACGATTACTACCAGTACCTCTACTGCTAATCGGAATCTCTGCCGTTTGTACAGCTCTTACAAAGTACTTAACACATACCCTTCAGTTGCTATTCTTAATTTCATCCCAAACGAGGAAACTGGGGTGCAGACAAACTCAGCAATTGGCAAAGTTAGCAAAACACCAATAGCCCTGGCACTTCTTTCCCCAAAGTGATGAAGTTTAGAACACAGGAAGCAAGTCTATTCCCTCCAGATGTCTACCCAAGCAGCACCCTAGCTCCCATTATACTGTCTCTTAACTACTTGAAAGAATTAGTTAACATTCTCATTTACATCAATTAACATTCTGAGAACTCTAACAAATGTTGTTCATAAGCTGTGTTTCTACTACATTGCTTTTCCTTTTTTCACATTTTTAATTATGAAAGTAAAATATGCTCATTATAGGCAACTGAAAACTGTCGACAAATATTAAGGGGAGAAAGAATTAATCTATAACCCTAAAACCCAGAGATATCCACAGTTAATATTTAACCATCTATTTCCTTCTAGCCTGTTTTCTTTTGTGTTTGTCTCTGAGCTTGGGGATGTATTTTTATTAGGAAATATACTGTATAAATAGACATGTTATGTTGTATTATTATTTTAATAACTTTTGGGGAATAATTTTAGATTTACAGAATAGTTGCAAAAATAATACAGAGAGTCCCTATAAACCCTTCACCCAGTCTTCCCTAATACTAACATCTTATGTTAGTTTTAAAACTGCTTAGCTTTGTAAAAAATGCACTATATTAGTATTGTGCATTTTTTTAAACTAAGAGGTTAATTATTCACCTAAACTACATATTTTCTTCATTTCTCCCCATTTGTTCTGCCAGCACCCTTTATCTGTTCCAAGATGCAGTTCAGGGTATCAGACTGCATTTAATTGTCATGTCTTGTGTCCTTGGTCTCCTCTGGTCTGTGACAGTTTCTCAGTCTTTCCTTGCTTCTCACGGCCTTGACATTTTGAAGACTGCTGTCAGATAGTTCATAGAGCATCCCTCAAGAAATTAAATACGTTTTCTTATGATCAGTGCCCTCTTCATCACATCATATCAGAAGTACACGACATCAACATTAACTTATCACCGGTGAGGTCAAACCTGATCTCTTGGTTAATGTGGTGTCTGTCAGGTCTCTTCACTATAAGGTTATTATTTTTCCCTTTCCATACGCTGTTCTTTGGAAGTGAGTCACCAAGTCCAGTTCACCCTAAAAACCTGGAGATCAAGCTATACCTCCTGGAGGAGGAGGCGGAGGGTGATTTATCTGTTCTTTGTTTATTTATCCCATTGTTTATTTATATCAAGATGGACTCATGAATATTTATTTTATGCTTGGAGTCATACTATGATATTTATTTTGTTGCTTAAATTGACCCCAATTTGGCCAACAGGAGTTACTCCAGGTTGGCTTTTATGTGATTTAAAATTCCCCAACAGTACTTCTTATTTCCTTTTGTTTTTGAGCATTTTTTTTTTCTTTCTGGCACCACAAGACACTCCAGGTTGAACCTGTACATATCCTCCCTTAGCCCTAGAGTCAGTTATTCCTCTAAGGAGCCCTGATTCCTTTTATTGAAGAATGATGTTAAAAACCAAGATCCGGGTTCTAGGTGTCATCACTTAAGTGGAAACACGATATTATTCACCAACTCTATTATAAGTGAGCATGAAATAAAACAATCTGTTATTTGATTTGACCTACCATTGATGCCTCTCTAGTTTTCCTTCATCAAAATTATAATCTGCATAATATAATACACTGGTTAAGAGCCCACGCTAAAAAATCAAAAAGGCTAGGTTTATATGTTGGCCCTATCACCTGCTTGCTATGTGACCTTGGGCAAGCTGCTCAACTTTTTTGTCACTCAGTTCTATCCTCACAGTTTTAAACATGTAACTAGTAACAATACCTACCTCACAGGTTAATTGTAAGGCTTTAAATAAATTGATATTTACAAAAAAACTTGGAATGGTGCCTGGCATCCACAAATTACTGTTGTAATTCATTGCTGTTCAGACAACTTTAACCACAAGCCCAGTACTCAGAAGACAACATCCAATAATAGCCAACACATATTGAGCCTATCTTATGAGAAGGGCAATCATTAATCCTATCCATAAAGTATATCCTATTCTAAATAAAACATTTTCTTATTATTAATTATTAACTTAAATTTGTTTCAATGGGCATATTTTAATCCATATTTTATCCTTTAAGTGTTTTTATTCAATTTCTCATAAAAACTTTATGTGGCGAAGCATCCCTAAGATGGCCTCTATGAATTCCTTCCCTTATTGTAAATATATGCCGTTTCTCACATCCAGAAGTAGAATCTAACTCCTGCTCCCTTTTTAGGACTTTCTTGGTGATTCATTTAACCAACAAAATACATCAAACGTAATATTTTTTGAACTTTTGAAACAAAGTCTTATAAGAAATTTTGGCACTTCCTTCTTGGTCTCTTGAAACTCTTTTCTTGGGGATTACCCATCTCAGAGCAAAGCTGCCATGAGGGAAAAGCCTAAGCTGCATGGTGAGGCCAAATGCACTCGGGTTGACAACCCCAGGGGAGCCGTCGGCTGACAGCCAGCATCGGTTGCCAGTTACCTGGGATCCTCAGTTAGTCAAACTGCAAATGACTGAGGACCAGCTGAGAATTGATGCCGCTTTGTGCACTGTGTCCAGTCAATACACAGAACTGTGAGCAATAATAATAAGTTATGACTTCAAACCACAAAGGTTTGGGGTGTTTTGCAATGTGGAAATAAGTAATGTGAACAGATGACCTCTTCAATCTTTTATGCTCAACCATTGATGACAAATTTTGTTCACAAAGTAAAGGTAGCAAATGTTGGAGGATTATCAATAACCTTTTGCCTGCCAGATGGAATTTTCGCCATTGCAGAATTTAGATCATTTACTTTGTCTAACTCTTATGTCATGAAATCTAACAGCTCTCTTTTACTATCCATCGACCGACGTACTTTTAAGAAACTTGGTGATAATCTGCTTGGATTTCAAGTCCAACATAACTTTTTCGTATCAAGTATTCAAAAATAATGATAAAGCTTTTCCGTACAGATAGCCCAGTATTGATCTACTGATGTTAATAATTCTTCATTAAGATTAAAATGTTAACATCAACTAAATATCATTTGTAAAATCCTTTCACTCCGTGTTTTTGAGATTGCATTTTCCTTTTGAATCTGTAAACTCTGTGCATGTTAATGTTTTCATAGCATTCGTGGTGTTTCCAATAAGTTCCTTTAGGAGCTGAGTGATATAAACTTTAGCAAGCCAATAACGACGCTTCGAAAATATTCAACATGAGAATCATTCAGAAAAAGTGGTTTTGATTCTTACAGCTTATTAATTTTTCTTTGGATGAGCAACACAATTCAGTATGAAACAGTGAAGAGTGGTGTCTGCTCCCATTTCTTCACATAAAGCTGAAAATAGAATGGAGATGCCTAGATTGTATTAGATTCACTATTTTGATAACATCGTTTAATGTGGAATTCTGATCTATAGCAAATGTCTACATCGGAAAGCGTTGCTGGGGAGAAAATAATGTATTTCTTAAAGCTCACGGTTTGTGATATCATCTATGTGAGAAGGCCTTTACAACTCCCCGCCATTGTTGCCTCACCAGGAGGACAAATTTATGCGGGGTTTCTATCTGGTGTGTATCAAAGCATTCACTTATCAATTTAAATATTTCATCTCCTGTAGGCGCTTTCGGTATTTTACAGAACAAATCAAGTTCTTCAAAGAGTTTCTCTTTAGAGATTCTCACTAGCACCATTACTAACAGACGATCCAATCTGTAATGAAACTTGTTTAATCTAAAAGTATTCTGGATTAGTGTGAACTCTATGCTATCCAACATGTCCTCAATGTGTCTACTAATTGAATTAATCAAAAAGTAGTGCATTTCCTATTTTCTCTGCATCATTGACCGCATGTATTACATTAGCAGTTTCAAGGCAGGCTGTGAAAACAAAAACTACAATTGACTGAGGCATTCTGTGTTTGGGCATTACAGAGCTTTCCAATTAGTTCTTTGAGCATAAACTAATATCGTATAAGTGATTTCATGTAGCAAATCTGTTTCTTGGTCATTTATTCAATAATGCTTTATCCAGACCCTACTATGTGACAAGTGTGACTCTTTGTCAATGAACAGAGCATGCAAAGATTCCTGCCCTTGAGATGATTACAGTTCAACAAGGCAAGACAGACGGTTAATGATATCAACAATAAAAATTAGGGGCACCTGGGTGGCTCAGTCGGTTAAGCGGCCGACTTCGGCTCAGGTCATGATCTCACGGTCTGTGAGTTCGAGCCCCGCGTCGGGCTCTGTGCTGGTGGCTCAGAGCCTGGAGCCTGCTTCAGATTCTGTATCTCCCTCTCTCTCTGCCCTTTCTCTGCTCATGCTCTGTCTCTTTCTCTATGTCTCTCAAAAATAAACAAACATTAAAAAAAAAAAAACATTAAAGAAAAGAAAAGCTGTTCTTTAAAAACAAAATTAAATTCCCTAATGTACTAAAATATATTAGTTTAGCCTAGGGCTACTCTAACAAGGTACCACAAACTAGATGGTTTACACACCAGAAGTTTATTGCCTTACACTTCTGAATTCTAGAAGTCTCTGATTAAGATGTAGGCCAGGGTTTTTATCTCCTGAGGTCTGTGAGGAAAAATCTCTTCCATCCCTCTCTCCTAGCTTCTGCCAGAAATCTTTGGCTCCATCTTCACATGGCATTCTTCTTGTCTGTGTGTCTGTGTCTTAATTCCTCCTATTTATAAAGACACCAGTCATGTTTGATTAGGTGCTCACCCTACTCAAACCTGACCTCATCTTAACTAATTATATCTGCAATGTCACATTCCGAGGTAATAGGAACTTTACCATGTAAATATTTTTGGAGAGATGCGATTCAACCCATAACAGATGAAATGTGCCAAGGATAAAAGAAAGAGTAGATTGGGATGAAGGTATGGGGGGGGGGGCGGGGAGATTGAAATATGAAACAGGGCATAACTTACCAGGAAGTTTAAGTGAGATTTGAAGTAGTAGAGAAAGTTAACTAAGAAGATATCTAAAGAAAGACCCTTCCAGGTAGATGGGAGAGCATATAAAAGACCTTTGGACCAGAAGAGACCCTCTAGCTTAAGGAATAGCCAGAAGTCAGTGTGGTTGTAGTGGAGCTTGTGGCAGAAGACAGCAGCAAAGACTGAAGAGCCAACTCACGTAAAGCTTCGCAGGCCATTGTAAATTTTGTCTTCTGATCTGAGTGGAATTGAAAGCCAAGGCAGATTGTGAACAAAGTGATGTGACTGACTTCTGTTTTACCACAGTCACTGTAGCTGCCAGATAGAGAACAGACTTATGGCGGGTGAGGACGAAAGCAGAAGCAGAAGCACCTATCGGGAGACCCTTTCAGTAATCTAGACACAAGATGGCAGTGTCTATGGCCAGGATAATAGAGTGGAAGCATGAGAAGTGGTAGAAGTCTGTCTCTCTCTTTTTTTTTTTTTTTTTTTTGAAAGAGTTGACAAGCTTTCCTTACAGAACGAATGGCAGAGGAAGAAAAAGAGACAATTCAAGGATGACTCTGGGGTTTGGAATTGAGCAACCAGAAAGAAGAGGTTGCAGTCAACTGAGCAAAGGAAGGCTGTTGGTGGTGAAACAGGTCTGTGACATTCTCTGTCATAGGGCAGCCTCTGAACAGCAGCTAATAACCTCCACTTCGTGGCATTCATATTCTTGTATATGGGTTCCCCTTCCGGTATGCCTTGCAGCTAAGGATTCGGTTCAGTAAACATATTACAGCAAAAGTGTTGGGATATCAATTTCTATATTAGGTTAAAGAAAAAAATGTGGTTTAGACAGTCTTAGATGCTTTGTCTCTCTTGCTCTCTGGCTCTCTTGCCCCCTTAGGGTAGCCAGTTGCCATGATGTGAGCTGTCTTATGGAGAATTCAGCTGGTGGGGAATTGAGGGAGGCCCCTGGTCAAAAGCCAGTGAGGAACTGAGGCCTTCGTCCAACAGCCTACAAGGAAATGAATCCTCGTAATAACCTTAGGGGTGGATTTGGAACTGACTCTTACCCTGGTCAAGCTGTAGATGAGACACAAAAATAATTTTTCAATCTAACTTAAAAAATGCTACTTGTTATGAAAACAGATCTTCAAGAAAAATTCCCTATTCTTGAACTTTTTCATCTTGCAAAACTGGACCTGTATTAAAAGTCCTTGTATTTTAAATGCTTCAGACTGTATTCATTTTATTTTCTCCTGGATCTCTATAGCACTTATTTGGACACTTAACTATAAATACATAGATGGTAAGTGGCCACATGGTAAATTCTGGTTTTCCCCAAACAGATTATAAAATCCCAGGATTTTCCTTCTCATTCCCCACCACTTCTTTACCCAGGCTAGGTTTGTACCAAATTCACACCATGAGTGCCCCCTCCCCTACTATTGAAATTCTGTGAAAGTCCCCCATCACCCTGGAACCCACCAGCCCCCCACACTTCATGCCCCCAAACCTTCTCAAAATGTACACCACTGCTTCAGGGAATCTTTCCAAGCTCTGCCTCCCCAAGCTCCCAGCGCTCTAAGCCTTTGCTTGGATCCTATTGAGGACATGATCCATGGTGCCTAGGAGCCTGTCTTAGTTCAGGATGCTGCGACGAAATATCATATCCAGAGCAGCTTAATGATAAGCATTTATTTCTCACGATTCTGGAGGCTAGAAGATCAGGATCATGGTCAGATGCCTTGTAAGGTTCTTGGTGAGTACCTTCTTCCTGGTTACATACTCACACAGCCTTTTCTGGGCGCACGCAAACATACACACAGAGATTCGTGCCTCTTCTTTTCTCTAGGCCATTAATCTCATCATGGGGATCCCACTTCATGATCTTATCCAAACCTAATCACTCCCACCTTCCAGCAGCTTCCCCACTGGCAATTAGGAACTCCAGTTTGTGAATTTTGTGGGGACACCGACATTTAGTCCATGGCAGAGTCCTAGAGTAACTAACGTGGAAGAAGGGGGCAGAAACCTTTTAGCCTGAAGAATTATAGAGGGTTGTATTGATTAGATGGCATCTACGAGGCCTTGGGGAATAAGCAATGTTACTATCCAAGCCTATCTCAGAGAAAGAAAACAACAAAAATATTTTCAGCCTCATTCTGCAGACTGTCCCGTAAATGTTTTGTTTCCACTAAATTTACACTCCAGAGATCCAGAGTGGCTGGATTTCGCTCAGAGGGATATGAGAAAACCGGGAGGATCAAAACGAGCTGCTGAAGAGAACAAGGAATGGAAAATCAGGAAAAAAAGGTAGAAGTGTCTAGATTTGGGAGCAAGTAGAGAGTGGGCAATAGAGAAGGGCCAAACATCTTTTGTTTGGTCGGTTGGTTTCGTTTATCCCAAATCCTATAAATATTAATTTTGTGCATTAGTACTGTTAGATTTTCCTGACCCCTTACCTTGTTAAACCTCTTCTCAAGAGAAAGTCTTTGGAACAAACAGCATTTACGTTGGGACTTGAAAACAGACTACTGTACAGACCAATAGAGCAACAACAACAAAAACGACATAAAAGAGAAGGAAAGAACAGGGATAAAACTAGAAGAACAATTCTAGACTGAGAGGGAAGCGTACATTTAAAGGATCTGAGGTGAGAAAGAGCTTGGCTTTAAAGAAAATTAAAATTAGTTCAAGGCAATACTGTGCTAAGAAGTAAGAAAGGATAAACCTGAGAATGGCTCATTGAATATGAGACTGGAAGGAATGGGGCAAAGGATTTTACGAATTACAGTGAAAAATATCCAAATTCATCAACCTTTGCAGTCGGCATATTTGAAAACAAACTTTGACCACATTTTTAAACTTTTTTTTAATTTTTTTTAACGTTTATTTATTTTTGAGAGACAGAGAGACAGAGTGTGAGCAGAGGAAGGGCAGAGAGAGAGGCAGACACAGAATCCGAAGCAGGCTCCAGGCTCTGAGCCATCAGCACAGAACCCAATGCGGGGCTCGAACTCACAGACCGCGAGATCATGACCTGAGCCGAAGTCGGCCACTCAACCGACAGAGCCACCCAGGTGCCCCTGACCACATTTTTAAAGAATAGAAGCAGATTAAGAAATGTTTTTACACTTAGGTAACCTTTGCTGGATATTATCTGCTTTACGAGGCCCAGCACAACTGAGAAACAAAAGTAACAATGTGGCCACTCAGTGCCATTTCCCAGCCTGTGGAGACACTTTGTGGTTTTTAATTGTTCAACATGTTTTCATTCTTGGCCCAAGAAAAAAATCACTTATAAAGTAGCTCTCAGAAGGCTCATCACGTCAAGAGGGATGTGGTTCTATCTGGCAGGGAGAAAGGGAAAAGACAGGAATGATAAGGGACTCTAAGGTGGTGTTCAGGAGAAAGGGAATACAAGGAGATGCAGTTTCCAGAACTTCAAGCCCCTCTTCCCCAACCCTGGAGTATGAATCATTTAAAATAAATGATATGTCAGTAATTAGGGTTTCCCAAAACAGCATCAGCATCACCACTTCTAACACAATTCCTCTGCTGGTGGCCAGAAGACCCCATCACATGATTTTGGTATCACAGATGATAAAGAAAAAAAAATACCATTCATTATCTAGGAGTCACTGTTAAAATATTTTAAATAATATTTTTTAATATAATGATTAGGTGGAATGGTAGAAGGAAATTGTGTATTGTAATGTGACAAAGTCTTTTCTTAAGGGACAGGAGATACTCTAAGTCATTGTTGAAGTTAAAAGTTGTTCACATTGTAACAAGCAAGTAGCAAATTCATGCATCTCTGAAGTTCTATATACCTGTTACCACACCCTTCTATAATCATTAATAACTTTACCTAAAGAACAAGTCTCTGATTAAAACTGATCTGTTGACCATAAGCACCATTCTAATATTTATTAAATAACTTTGAATAAGGGAGCTTTTACCACTCTTCGATTTGTAATTTTTTTAAAGTATTGTTTTTATATTAATGGGTCATTTTATCAAGTCAACTGGCTAGCCCTTTGATCACTGAAGGGATGCATATCTGATATGTAATGAAATAAGCCAGTTTTCAAATTTAAAATAAATTTTTTAGCACAGGTTGTATTTGAGTAATGGTACCAGTGGCTACACCATATCGTATTTTTGAGGATATGGTAGCAGGGTATACAGAGCATAAAAGGCGATTTATTTGTATAACTTGTCTTCACCTTAAAGTGCACTTAATGGAGAGATGCCATGTTAGCTGTTCCCCAGATTTCAATTCAAGCCAACATTTCCGGAGTGACTTCAAGAGATACGTCTTTATGCTAGGGACGGCATAATGCAAGAGTGAGTGAATTTCTTTTCCTAACATTTCACACTCCAGAGAGGAGCTAAGACCCATGCACAAAGCACAATAATAAAAGTAGAATGCAAAAATTGCTAAAAACAAACATGAACCATCGTTCCGGTAGCATAGCAGGAATAGAGATTAATGGCTGGTGTACCCAGAGGGACATGACGTAGAGCCTCGTTGAAGAAGGAGAGGATTCCGAAAGACCTTACTGAAAACAATGGATTTAAGTTGCAGGGGTTCATTGTCTAAGGCATACATGATTCTTCTTTAAATATAGTTGCTTTGCATCTGTATCTAATATTTATCTCACAGGTTTGGGATTCAAGGAGTTTTATAAAGTCTAAACCGTTGCACAGTTATAGAAGAGTAAAATTATTATTACACCATATTACTGCTGTGTCCACAGCCTGACCCCGGGCATTGTGAAGTTGCAAAAGCCTTGTGAATGTTTGAAGACCTCAGATGCTGTGTAGATGAGGACAAAATACCTCAGGATGCACCAGGCAGACAATGTAGGCAACAGGCAATTGACTATTGTTGGTGATTTTCTTTCCTGCCCAGAGACTAGTCAACAGTCGGGGCCCCAGCTACAGACTTCTGCATCAGAGGGCCCAGAATGCCAGCCAGGGGGCTCCTTTTGTACCCTGGCTCTAGGTAGAAACAACAGATATTAAGAATGGACCTGTTATTGATCTGAGGCTCATGAAACACTTGGACGATTTCTTGTGACCCATCTTAAGAAGCAGGAGTCCTGACACGCCCTGCTGTATGGGATGCTTTGAAGGAGGCTAGAGAAACACGGAAGAAATACCAGATTGACTCTTCGGTTCCTTGGATATCCTCTGACGATGTCACCCACTACCGCTTACCTGATAATCATTCAATAATGCATTTTACTTGCATAAAACATAATTGATGTTACGTAAAGGGTAACCTTCTTCCACTCTGTATTTGAAAATTCATGAACCTGGTTTGAACACCTATCATGGGCCAGGTTATTTCCCATTTTAAACCTCATCCTGGGAGGGCAATTAAGTCCCTCGCTGACTTCTTTTAAGAATGAAAACAGGCACGGAGAAGATTATTACCTTCTTCCAGTAGCTACCTGGGTTGCCTCAGGACTAGTGGAGCCTTGGGGAGAACAGAAGATGGACTGAGAGGGAGAGAGGAACTGCGTGAGCACCCCGGAGCCATAGCCCTAGGAGTTTCCATGGTCTGCTTTCCTTTCACTAGTTGAGATTACACACGGCCCATGCTCAAAAACAAAACAAAACAAAACAAAAAACAAAGCAAGCAAACAAACAAAAAAAACAGAGTGCCCAAACCCAAGTCTACTGAGGAGATCTGCAGGATTTGCTTTAAAATCTTTTAAAAAGCCTAGCGGCTTCCTGAGAGGAAGTTTAGGGCCCCAGGGAGCTGTGTCAACTCTCAGCCACAGTTGTTTTCAGGGTATCAAAATAAGCAATCGTAAAGTGGTAGCCAAACGCAAGAAAGAGTTAATGTAGCCTCCGCAGGCGCCAAACTCGCGTAGGGACTCAGAACAGTAGCCCTGTGCGCAGGTATATGTTCAGAAAGCAAAATGGGGAAAACTTTTTTAAAAGGAAAAAAAGAATACCAAAAGACACACTGGGGTAGAATAATGTTTAACTTAATAAATAATGCACATCATAAAATATGTATTTATTTAGTAAACACCTAGGATACCACAACATCAGTCACCCAAATCACCCTGGTTTTGCAGCTGAATAATAAATACAGCACCTTAGAATATCTGGCTGCCAAGATGGATAAAAGAGCGAAGCAGCCAGCACGCACTGACCTCAGACTCCGCAGCCTTCCCTGCCTGCCTCTGGGGGAGAAGACACAGAGGATGCTGAGTGATTAGGCCGCGGAGGCTGCGGCGGGCCTCGGAGGCACTGAATAATGGATATCTTTGGAAGCCCTTGGTGGTGGCTGCAAGTGGCCATGGGAGGAGGGGAAAGTGTCCAAGAATTTGAAGGGTCTTGCAGAGACCAGGGGGGAACTAGGAGAGAGGAGATTGGCAATAAATCTTTCAATACTCAAGAAAACGGGCCACCAGGTGAAGGATTTCGTCCATGTTCACAGAAGAACGTTTGCTCGCTTGCCATGATATGAATGCCTCCTGTGAAATAAATGTATTAATGCCGTTAAGATCCAGTCTGAGAAGGCCGGACCCATAGCACCCATTTGAAACCATTTAGTTGTTTAACCCTGGCTTGGAGACGAGCACAAATTAATTGACAGAACATACTTTGCCGGGAATTTTCAGAATGCTCTGCAGATGGTTGAAGCGAGACACTTTATTGACCATAAAAGGGTTCCTAATGCAAACGGAGGAATGCTGAGGCGGCACTGCTGTCTCCAATAGGTCGCGGTTCCCAGCGATCCACTTCCCGGCTCCTGTCAAGCCTTCAGGCCGCTGTTCACTGCGCAGCCGTTCTCTGCACATGCTGACACGTGTAATCTAGCATCTTCGCTTTGCCACAGTCAGAGCAACGGCTTGACAATTTGATTACAGTTTCCTGTCAGCTCATGCATGGAATATTTCTGTGAGCTTTCAGCAATCGCAAAATATTTTGATTTTTGAAATGATAGTAATCCGTGAAGAAGAACGTCCTCAAAATATTGATTCCTGATAACAAATCAAGATCTGCATAAAGGAAATTGCTTTAAGTGCCTCTGAATAAGGATGAGTTGGAGCACAGAGGGAGAGAGGGCGGAGGCTGCGATAACAGGAGGAAAGAGACAAGGACTTGGGTTGTGGAAGCTTCTGAAGGAAGCCGAGCTTGTGACAAAAGAGCCACCGTTGGAATTCGGCGGCCTGGTGGAGAGAATCCAGTCACAACTGGGCTGGACGGGTAGAGAGTAGGTGTGTGTCAATGTCATTGCAAAAACGCTCTTCGCCCTAAAGAACTAAAGGTTGTTGGGCATGGATATTGGTAGAAACTCCACAGGAAAGGAAATGAATGAAACATTGTCCTCGAGAGAGAGCAGAATGCCTCTCGGTTTAATAAATAATTTGCGGATTAGCATGTATTTAAGTGAACTAATATCAAATGTTAAAGGTCATATCTGTATGTAAGGAGTTTTGTCCCTTACTACAAAATAGAGAGTCTTTTTCAATATATGAGTATGACTGACTCTTGGTGACCTCTAATAGAGATATGAAATAGGATTTGTCTTGAATTATCGACCTTGCCCCCTGAAATGAGAATGTGCCAAGAAAGACCTCCACATCCTTTTTTAGTTTTTTTTGTTCCCTCAGAAATCACTCATTCAAAATGTTACTACCAGCATTTTAGGCACTTCTACATCTTGGTAGTTTTCTACAGAATAAGACAAAACTGAAGTTATTTCCACAAATGAACAAGATAGAAATGGGCATGCAATCAGCTTGAAAAAAAAAAAAAAAGAAAAGAAAAAATCTCATGGAATTTTAAATGGAGGAAAATGTTCTGAAATGAAACCCTATTACGGTAGCCCCGGAGCTAAAGGTAATTTATAGGTAGACCAGTAAAACATGCATTCCTCAGTAATGCAATCAATCATGTTCCCTGGAATCTAGCCACTCGGCACTGTACGGTACGGCTCTAACATGCATCGAGATTTTTTTTCAAGCTGCTATTAGTCAAATAGCTTTAATGACTTCTACTTTTAGACAACAGTCAGGGCTATTTAAATCTACGATTTGTCCTACATTTCTTCTTAAACAGGCATGCAACCCTACATGCTGCTATTGCTCATATTCAGAACAGGGCATGCACGCAAATGGTGTCCACACACGGACTGTGAAAGCATAAATGATACAGAAAGTTTCTGTCACTGACATTTCTTCACATTTGTGTCATAAGGCGTAATTTACATAGGGTAAAATTCATGCTTTAAGCGTACCACCCTGTGAGTTTTGACACACACGCACAGCCACGTAACCGCTCTCACAATGGGATATGGAACGGTTCAAGAATCCGCCCAAATTCCCTCCTGCCCTTGATAATCCATCCCTTCTACACCCTCAGCCTCTGGCAACCAGGGTTCTATTTTCCATCCCTACACTTTATGTTTTCCAGAATGTTATATCAGAGGAATCATATGGTTTATGATCTTTTAAGTCTGGTGCCTTTCACATGGAATAAATGTGACTGAGATCCATTCATGTTGTTGTGTGATCAATATTACATTCTTTTTATTGTGGAGTATGGTTGTACCTCACTTGGAATTGATTCCAGTTTTTAGTGATTACTAATAAAGTCACTATTAACATACATTTTTTTTGTGAACATGAAAATTTCATTTAGCTTGGGTAAATAGCTAGGACTAGGGTTGCTAGGCCGTGTGGTAAGTATATGTTTAACTTTACAAAATAACTGCCAAACTGTTTTGAAAAGTCATAGCGCCATTTTGAATTCCCAAAAGCAATAGGGAGTTTCTGTTGCTTCACATCCCTGCCACCCCTTGGTATTTTCAGTTATTTGATGTGCTTGTTTTAGCTATTTTTTAAAAATTTTTTAATGTTTATTTATTTTTGAGAGAGAGAAAGAGAGAGTATAAGCAAGAGAAAGGCAGAGGGAGAAGGAGACACGGAATCTGAAGCAGGCTCCAGGCTCTGAGCTGTCAGCACAGAGCCAGACACGGGGCTCGAACTCACAAAGTGAGTTCATGTGAGATCATGACCTGAGCTGAAGTCAGATGCCTAACCGATTGAGTCACCCAGGTGCCCCTTGTCTTAGCTATTCTAAGAGATGTGCTGTGGTATCATTTTGTGGGTTTTATCTGCATTTTCTTAATAAGTAAGGATGTTGGGCATTTCTTTATGTATTTATTTGCCATTCCTATATTTTCTTTGATAAAGTGTCTTTGTAAATCTTGTGCCCATTTGATTTTTAGTTGGGTTGATGGTTTTCTTATTACTGCCTTTTGAGGGTTCTTATGTAAGCTGGATACGAGTCCTTTTTTGGATATGCAATTTCAAATATTTCTGCTAGTCTGTGTCTTTTAATTTTCTTAATAATGCTGTACCAAGGGAGAAAGTCCTCATTTCAATGAAATCCAATTTATCAATCTTTTCCTTTCTCTTATGGATTGTGCTTTTTGTATCTAAGAAATCTCTGCCTGATCCAAGATAGCAAAAATTTTCTTCTGTGTTTCTTCTAGCCTATAGAGCATTCACAACATAGTTTAAAATAGACCAATATTAATGAAATCTCAGTGATGTTTGTGAGGAAAGAAAGGATAATTTCTTTAATTCCGAAAAATAGAAACAGCCTTCAGTATTTTGTATATTTGGAAATTCTGAAATCACAGTCTATGCCCTAAAACATAACGAATTATACCAGTACAATCATCCATTCATTGATTTGTCAAGTATTTATGGATGGCCCAACTATTTTCGACTTATTCTGCTAGATGGTGTATCAAATGTGGTTGAGTTCTTCCCTCAAGAATTTCACACCCCAGTATAGGGCAGAGACAAGTAGAGAGACGACCATAGTGCAGTATGATAAGAGTAAGGGCTAAGGTCATCACCAGCAACAATAGGAGTGAGAAGCAGGATACAACACAAAATGATAAAGTATAGTAACCCCATGTAGGAAAGGAGATAAAACTCATAGCCCTCAGGAGCACACAGTTTTATGGAGGAGATGAAAATACAAATACATAAATAAGTATTTAATTACCAGTGTTCTTGGTGCTATGAAAGAAAGTTATACAAAGGGAAGAGAATATATAAGAAGATATAATTTAGCCTAGGAGCCTAGTGGAAGACATCTCTTGGAAAATAACATGTAAATTGGAAGGTTAGCATAAGTAGAAATTCATCTTGGAACAAGAAGGGAAAATTCAGCATCCCAGTCTGAGAAAACTGCCCATTTAAGGACCCCAAAATAGCAATTAAGTGAGTGTATTTGAGAAAGAGTGAAAAGGCTAAGTTAATAGGGAATAGTGTAGTGGTTTTCTAATTTAAATTGAATGAGAATCACCCACAAAGCTTGCTTAATATTAAGATTACCAGGTCTCACATATAAAGTGCTTATTTAATAGTTCTAAAAGAACAAGGTGATTATGATGTGATGTATCAACCACCACAATTCAATAAATTCTAGAATAGAAGCAGAGGAAGAGAGTGGTAGGTTAAGGAGAGAGGAAGTAGGAACCAAGTTATTCAGAGTAAGGATAGTAGACAAAGCTTTACCCTAAAAACCTTGAAAAGCCCTTTAAGGATATAAAATGGGGATGAGTCATGATCCAGTTGGCATTTTAAAAACTTACTTTAAAGTGATGTTATCGAAATGGTGACATGGATCATATTTAATTTCAGTCCGCCTCACAAGAAGACCAATTAGCAACTCTCCGTAAACAAGACACCACTATGGAGGTCTCAGAACCAGGAAGTGAGGCTAAGGCCCTCCTCCAGGCAGCAGAGATTGAGCAGAATCCGACTGGAAGGAGAAGGGAAGGGGCTCCACATCAACCACTCCCAAGGCCAGGGCTTTGCCACACCAAGAGGGCCCCTCTGGGCCTCCAGTTCCTCCAGTGATAAAAAGAATACCCAAGCAGACATTCAGTTTCACCAGAGTTGCAAGATGTAACTAAGCAGGCCCATTCAGGTCTTACCTCACAAGTAGCACCGAAGGAATCTGTCAAGCTCCACCACTGGGGATTAGGTAGAAACAGATAAGGGGTTGGAGTTTACAGTGCCCGGCATTCAGAGCTCAGCAGACCACATTGCTTGTAGCAACACCTGAGCAGAAACCCTAGCCTGTGGTTCTGCCCATCTGGAAAGCCAAACAGGTGGCCTTGTCTGGCCAGGGAGTTCAGTTGGTAGCTCTGCCTGCTGTGACTCATAAGCCACAGAGCCGTACCAGCCGTAGAACAGATTCTCCAGTCCCACCTTGGCAAGAGAGCAAATTCACTGTGCCACCCAACTGTTGAACATAACATCCAGTCCCACTGCTCTGTGCAGCTTGGCCGCAACACCCAGCAGCCACAGAACACATTCTACAACCGGCCCAAACAGGGAACCAAGTCAGCAGCCTCCGGCCTCACATAACCATTGAGCTTCAATAGTGACCCTGAGGGGCTTCGGTACCCAGCCTGTGGTACTACCCAGTGGCAGAGCCCAGCCTACAACCCCATTCAGTAGCAAAGTCCGTTTAAGACCCTCCCCCATAACTGAAGAGCCTGTGGCCCCGCCTACTGCAGGGATCCCAGCCAGTGACCCTGTCTAATTGTGGAACAGAACCTGCAGCTCCTCCTAAACAAGAATCTAGGATGGTGATCTTGCCCAACCAAGGGAAGAGATGGAAGAAAAGAAAAAAGTAAAATCAGTAAGGGAAGAGGAAATGAACAACACTACAGACGAAATGGACATAATATATATAAAACGTTCCATTCAATACAGCAGCAAAATACACATTCTTTTGAAATATACACAGTACATTTTCTAGGATAGATCGTAAGTTAGGTCACAAAATAATTCTCAACAAATTAAAGAAGACAGAAATTATATCAAGTATCTTTTCTGAAAACAAGGGTACGAAACTAAAATCAGTAACAGGAGGAAATCTGGAAAATCCATAAACATGTAGAAATAAACAACATGCTCATGAACAACTAATGTACTGAAGACGAAATAAGTTAAATTAAAAAAAATACCTTGAAACAAATGAAAATGGAAACACATCATACCCAGACTTATGGGACATTGCAAAAGCAGTTCTAAGAGGAAAGATTTTAGCTATAAATGCAGATATCAAGAAAAAAAGAAAAGTCTCAAATAAACAACTTACCCTTCTACCTCAAAGAACTAAGAAGAAGAAGAGGAGGAGGAGGAGGGGGAGGAAGAGGAGGAAGAGGAGGAGGAGGACAAAGAGAAGGAGAAGAAGAAACTAAATCAAAGTTAGCAGGAGGGAACTAATAAAGATTAGGGCAGAAATAAATGAAAATCAGAATAGGAAAAAACAACAGAAAAATTTAGCAAAACTAAGAATTGATTCTTTGTAAAGATAAACAAAATACATAAACCATTAGATATACTAACAGGAAAAAAAGGACTCAAATAAATGTGTAAGGGAAAGAGGAGACATTACAACTGATACCACAGAAATATGAAGGATCATAAGTGACTACTCTAAACAATTATATGTTAGCAAATTGGATAACCTAGAAGACATGCAATTTATAAATTCCTAGAAACATACAGCCTACCAAAACTGAATCATGAAAATCTGAACAGACCAGCAATGAGTAAAAAGATTAAATCACTACTCAAAAACCTCCCCACAAAGAAAATGCCAGGGACACATGCTTCACAGCTAGATTTTACCAAACATTTAAAGAAGAATAAATGCCAATCCTTCTCAAACTCTTCCAAAAAACTTTGAACACTTCCAAACTCATTCTGTGTGGCCATATTACGCTGACACCAAAGCCAGACAAGGACACGAGACAGAAAGAAAACTAGGGGCCAATATCCCTGCTGAATATAGACACAAAAACTCTCAGCAAATTACTAGCAAATTGAATTCAACAGCATTGAGTGTGGACTTTTGATTTCTGTTTGGGTCATGATCTCACAGTTTGTGGGTTCAAGCCCCATGTCTGGCTCTGTGTTCTCTTCTCTCCCTCTCCCCTGTTCATTTTCTCTCTCAAAAATAAACTTAAAAAAAATAAAGATAAATAAAGTTCATACATTTTACAACCTATAGGTTTAAGAAAATTTGGCAATGTGACAAATTTGCTGCTTTATTTTGCCCATTGTTTGCATTTAAAACAGAAATTATAGGCACCTGGCTCAGTCAGCTAAGTGATCAACCTCAGCTCAGGTCATGACCTCGCAGTTTTTGAGTTTGAGCCCACGTCGGGCTCTGCGCCCTAAATGTGTGAGACTGTAAAACTCTGATATTATAGCTCACACACATGTTATAGCTGTCTTCATCCCACACAGCTCCTGTCAGAGATATTCACACACAGAGGAGGCTTGCCAAATATCCTGAGTGATATGATCATTTTTTTTTTAATCTGTGAATTGTTCTGATCAGAAATCGAATCCCCAGTCTTCACTTCCTTTGTCCTACGTTCTAATAATTTAGAAAGTGATCAAAGTGTGTGCTACGTGGTCCTGTAGTATGAGTCAGGTTTTTTCCACCACAGGCACAAACTCGAATTTAGTCTAATAAGTATATGTGCTCATAAAAAGAATGGGAGAGGAGGAGGGAAAGAGAGAGAGAGAGGATTAAAGAGTGTGTGAGTGTTTCACCTGATATTCCAATCAGTGAGCACATTCCACGAGCTGGAAAATAGGGCTCTGCCTTTTCCTCTGGTGGCTC
The DNA here is from genome assembly GCA_030068075.1 of Paguma larvata. Lineage (NCBI taxonomy): Eukaryota > Metazoa > Chordata > Mammalia > Carnivora > Viverridae > Paguma > Paguma larvata. Next base: position 87,441,339 of record CM057833.1, read on the forward strand.
CACTTCCCACGCCCCTCGCCTGATGGTCATTTTGCTACAATTCTGAGGATTCTCGTTTTTAAAGATATTTATTACATATAATAGGATTCCTGAATTCATTGCAATTACTTCATTTGGGAATCAACCAAAAAAGAAAAAAAAAATCTGTCTGTTCCAAAGCTAGAGGGAAAAATTGGCTGTACTGAGAGATGGTATATCAGCTTCCAACTTGGCGCCTTCCTAAGGGATGTTCAAGGGCAAGTGTGCCTACACTTAACTTCTGCCTTCACCTGCTGACTCTAGACATTATTCCCACTTAAGATGCCACTCTGACTGCATGTCACTCCACTCTACCCTGGAAAGGCTCTTTCTGACTTTGATATTTCATGTATTTTATAGGAGATGTTCTCTGTTCATAACGGGTGATTCAAACCATCATAATCACCTGCCATCATTTTAAGACTTTTAGAAGCAATATTACAGATAACAAACAAATGTACAAAGAAAATCACAAAACAAGGGGGGGGGTGGGCTTTAGTACACATGCACACGTTCCCAGAGGAGCCTGACAGGTTAAGGAAACAAGAGGAGAATCCTGGATTTAAGACAATGTGGGAGAAAGAAGAGGAGGGGGGAGATGAGGGGAGCCAGAATAGCAGGGGATACTCAGCCCCAACCTACTGGTTCAAGGCAAGAATGTAGGCCCCGAATTGCCAAATATTCTTTTTTTTTTTTTAAAGAGAAGCTGAAAATCTGGATTTATGTAGGAAAGGCTATCAAAAAACTTTTAAAAAAAGAGAATCCTCTAGGTCACGAACACAAAGCCTAACGAACAAGATCGAGAGGTCTGACGTAACACAGTGATCATCCATTTCCAATCTCTGCATGACCGCGTTTTTATCACAAGTAAGTGGCTTTTCTTAAGTAAAAATACAACCACCTGAACCCATCCAGTGCTTAATTAGCATTCTGCAAATTGCATGGCGTGTGGTTTTCTTTCTATGGGGCAATTATGGAATTTTGCTGAATCAGAACAAAATGATAATTTTTAGTTTGCCTGAAAAAAAGTATTTTATACCTCCCAACCTAGAAGGACATTATAGCATGATGCCGCAGCTGTGCCTAGAGCTCTTTCTTTCTTCTGATTAATGAGAAATGCTTCCAGTTACTGTTTACTGAGAAGTTAAAACATAAAATTAATTAAATCGTTTCCGACCCATGTAAAACAAGTTGGATTTATTCTTCATGGGTTCACAGTACTAGATTATCATGATACACAACCATAAACACAACTTGATGGTTTCTCTATCTTCAAAAAAAATTCTGTAGCCCCCAAATCGAGCCTTCAATATGAATCAAGGAACTCTCCTCATAGGAGGAATTTCTGACAGGGGAAGTCAGTCCTCTAACAATATAGTTGTTGGCAGAGCATTGTCTGACTCTGTGATATACACGGCATCCGAAGTCATAGCTTGGAGGTTGAACCCTGACATCATGACTCCATACATACCAAACCTCTCTGCCCATTTCTGTAATCGTTCACAGAGCACAGACACCATCAGAGAGGAATCAGTCCAGCAAGGCAAACCGTGCTTCTTTTTCGCTCTAAGGGATGTAGTGCTCAGCAGAGTGGAATTACTTTTCCAGCAAAATAAATCAGAGGGCTTCCAAAATTTTTTAAACCTCAAATCATGAGTGATGTTTACATTTCTTGTCGGTCTCTAGTTTCACATCCAGCATATGGCGAGCAAAATATATCCAAACCCATTCCAGAAATGAAAGGCAAAGGCTGTCTTACAGTTTGATGTGCCCCAAGTCCTCCGGTACTGGAGATTGTAAATCTGTTCTTTGTTGTAGCGTTCTTTCTGGTGAGCGTGTTTTAAAACTGCCTACAAAATAGACCAGTTAAAACTATCCCTTGCGTAATCATTGTCTAATAATGTAAACTGCCTATTGGACAATGAACGTGAAAGCTAGTACGAGTTTAAATATAGGAAAGTTCTCTTATAAAACTCTCATAGATAAAGGAATAAATGACTTAGCATTAATCAAGCTGGGACAACTCAATGAGTAGCAGAAGATATCTACCTATCACTGCTCTGCCAAAATAATGCGGGAGAAATGGCCTATTTTTGCCTAAATATAAAATGCAGGAGGATTGACTGCTATTGACTGATCACAAGTTTGAAGATGATGGTTAACTCTGTGTTAGTGTCAAGGTCACGAGAAGAGTGATGTATACATACATGCCTGGTAACTTTTCAGAAAACACTCTCCAATCCCAATCTTTTTTTTTTTTTTTAAATTTTTGATGTGTATTCGTTTTTGAGAGAGAGAGAGAGAGAGAGAGAGAGAGAACGCACATGAGGAGGGAGGGGCAGAGAGAGAGGGAGACAAAGATTCTGAAGCAGTCAGGTTCCAGGCTCTGAGCTGTCAGCACAGAGCCCAATGCAGACCTTGAACTCAGGAACCACAAGGTCATGACCTGAGCTCAAGTCAGATGCTTAACTGACTGAGCCACCCAGGCGCCCCTCCATCCCCAATCTTTAGGGGCAGCCTTCTCTAACAAAGGAATGCTTAATATCTGCTCTGTAGTATACCAATTTTATTTTTTAAAATATTTCAAATGATTATTTATAGCTTAATGTAAGAGCTATTTGAACAAATCCTACATTTTAATTACACAAGTTCAGAGTTCTATGCTGTATTATTTTTTTAATCTTCAGAGATATATGATGCTGGTGGGTTTCAAAGTTACAAACTAATCCTCACAGTTGGGATGCTGTGTGCCATCCAAAGATCGTGAAATTAATGAGGTCAACTTTAAAGGGGCCAAATTTTCTTGAACTGGTTAGATTTGAGCAAAAGGGACTCGTTTTCATGTAGTCTTAAAACATTTTTATTAGAGCTATTTAATTTTATGACACTGGTCCAAAGAGTTTTCTAAAAGTCAGGGGAAATCTCTATTTATCTATATTTCACTCTCTCCCTCTCTTCTATTCTCTTTATATTGAAATTTAGGATCTCACTTCCTTATAATTTGCCTACAATCGCTTTCTTATTAGAACACTCAGATGTGAAGGGTATTTAAAGATTTAGGGTGCATTTTGAATCTTAAAATCCTCATGAAAACCAATGTAAACTTTGTGTACATCTCTACAGGTTCATCAGCTTCCAAAACCTATTTTAGAAGCTCCTACTAAGTGCCTATAAAATGTTCACCTCTCAGTATTAAACAACAAAAAACTATTATTTCTGACTTAGGTATCAAGTGACATGGTTTTTAAATTAATCTCCATGCATTGGAAGAGATATCATTTAAGTTCTGTTATTTATTAATGTTAAGTTAGTCCCCCATGAAGGTCTACTGAAATGATTATTAGAATGTCTTTTGAAACAGTATAAAGGCACATACATTTGTTACAAATATCTCTATTGCTGCTACAAACAGTGATAATAGAGAAATACACCATCCTAATTACAGCCTTTTACTTGCCTCTTTTCCTTGCTGGTCATGATTCTACTGTTAAGATCAATAAAAAGATGTTTGGGCACCTACTGTAGTTCTGGGCCCTGAGAAATTAAGTAGATGACATTGTTCTGAGGTAACTTAAAATCTAATTGGCAAGCTACGAGACACACACACACACACACACACACACACACACATATGCTTTTCAAAAATCACGTTTGTCCTGAGGTCACCCTGGCCAGACACATTTCAGACATTATAAGCCACTATTTCAGGCAGTGAAACAGACCCTTCCACTCTGTCTACAGAAGCTCTAGGAAGATCTGTACCTATAGCCATCTGGAAAAAGGACAGACTAGGGCAGGACAGCTGGGGAGGAACTTTAGGACTAGATATATCTACAGAGAGACACACAGATCTATGGAGGTGGATGTAGATAGTGGTGGAGATACAGATATATTTGTGTGTATATATTTACCCAGAAAATATCAGAATTCTTCCACTACTTGCAAACTCTGAACACATGCATGTTGGAAATGTAGATCTCAAACTGAGGAAATTAAAAATCTGTCATCTCCCAGGGTGCAACAAAAATATTTGGGGAGAGAATAAAAAACAAGACAATAAGCCACTGGCACCCCCGGAAATCACTACTAATGCATGTGATTAAATACCACAGTTAAGGGGCACCTGGGTGGTGGAGTCTTTTAAGTGTCTGTCTTTGGCTCAGGTCATGATCTTTGGCTCAGGTCATGATCTTGCAGTTCATGAGTTCAAGCCCTGTGTCGGGCTCTGTACTGACAGCTCAGAACCTGGAGCCTCCTTCAGATTTCGTGTCTCAGTCACTCTATCTGCCCCTCCCTGCTCAAACTTTCTTTCTTTCTCTCTCTCTCTCGAAAATAAATAAACATTAAAAAAAATTAATCATGATTAATATAATAGCTTGTATTGTGTGGGAGAAATACTGCCACCTAAGGAATAGAATATTTTTAGCCAACTAACTGGAGAAAATGTCACCAGTGGTAGCTTTAAGGCTGGCCTTGATGTTTGGCAGAACGTCATTAAGTGTACAGGAGTACGTAAGTATATACTGTAGAGGTGGGAGAGGGGTCTTACATTCCGGAAAGAGGAACTGTGCCATCAAAGGTACTCGACCCACACAAAGCATGTTAGGAGGGCAATGAGGAGATCGCTCGGCTGTATCAGGCAGTCTTGAGCTAGATCCAAGCTGAGAAATGTAGATTTCTCATTAGTATTTAATTGGGAATATTGAAATTTTGTATGAGAGAATAGTAGGTACAAAGGGTAATCCTTACATGTTTATTCGCTCAGTGTTATAAAAGATAGATTTAGGAGAACAGGGACCAAACTTTCACTTGAGGTAGATTAAACATACGGTGATTAGGAACTGAACCAGAATGGTAGAAATAGAAATAGGAAGAAGAGGACTAGATAGGGTGTTTGATTTCAAAGACACTCCATAGCGGGATAGACAGTGTGAGGCTAAAGGAAAAAACAAAGATGTCATGACTTAAAGGTTGGATGCCAGAGAGAATGCTCTACTGCTTATTAATTTATTTAAAAAGTGTATTATTTTAACAAATATTTATTGAGGGTACACTATTTGCCATACACTGTCCAAGTCCATGGGGATTCAATGGAGTTTGTAATCTTCAGAGGAAGATAGATAGCCAGAAATCAAATAATCAATATATAAATATATTAATTACATGTACATATAGAATAAATATTCTAATGTATGAACATATATGCCTATAATATATATTTATTTAATATACATTAAATGTATACATATTATACGTATAATCTTATATGTACATATATACCCATACTCATGATGTAAAGATTGACATTACTCAAATAACCAATATATTATTTATAATCAAATAACAAATACGTAATTATGAACTCTGCTGGGGTTTATAAAGGGAAACAGGCAGCTATGAGTTCATGCAACTAGAGTACCTGGGTGACTTGGGATGATCCAAGGACGTTTCTCTGAGAGAGTGATGTTAACCAGGCAAATGATGAAAAGAGCCTTCCTGGGAGAGGAAGCAGTGTGGACCTAGGTCTGGGAGGGAAATTGTGAGTTCATTCCTGGACAAATGGAGTGTGATGTACCTTTGACACATCCAATTGGAAGTGTTGAGTCGGAAGATAGAAATAATGTGTCTGACGCTGAGAGGAGCAGTCTAGGCTGCAGACCTAAATGTAAAAGTCCCCAGCAAACAGATAAGTCATAGTCAGGGAGGATACCCACTGGAAAGAGAGTTTACGGTGAGAGACTCAACAGAGCTCGGAGCAACCCTTGGAAATCTTCAGTATTCAGAAGTTGAGTAGTCTCCTGTTGGCACAGAAGACTAAGAAGTTGAGTGCTAGAAGAAAAACTGAGGAGGTTGTGCGGTGAGAAAATTAAAAAGAGGACTGTTTCTCGCTGGGAGCGGTTAACAATATTGCTTAGACGGCACACAGGTTGAAACCCAAAAAACACCTCCTATTGGATTTTGTAATGGGAAGGGTATTGGTGGCCTTGATGAGAGTAGTATAAGAGGGGGAGGAATAAAATCCAAATTATTGTCAGATAAGAATTGAGTGGGAGGTGAGGAACTAGAATGTTGCTATAGCCAGCACCATCTGAAACATTTGGCAGTTAACAGACTTTTATAATAAACTTCATTTTTGAAAAGAAGAATGAATAAGGTTTTGCTGTTGTTCTCCTTAGTTTGATGTGTGCATGTCTCTGTGTGTGTTGTTTTTGAAGAAACTGATAAATCAGTCTTAACCTACCTGAGCTTGGGAAGATGACAGAAACTTAAAATGAAAAATTTCAAGCACCTACATAGAAGAAGCCACAGCTCAAGAGAAGGTGTGAGGATGGAGAAATGGGCAAGGCAGCCATCTTAGAGATGAGGAGGGTTTCTATTGGCTTCCGTGGAAAGAGAGCACGGGGAAGAGCTAAAGCCCCAAATGGTCTTGATGAAATTTGCTTGGAGGAAAAAGAGCTAGAGCAGAAACTGGAATCTAGAAATGAAGACAAAGAGGGGCACCTGAGTGGCTCAGCCGGTTAAGCGTCTGACTTCAGCTCAGGTCGTGATCTCATGGTTCATGAGTTTGAGACCTGTATCAGGCTCTGTGCTGACAGCTCAGAGCCTGGAAGCTGCCTCGGATTCTGTATCTCCCTCTCTACCCCTGCCCCACTCATTTTCTTTCTCTCTCTCTCTCTCTCTCAAAAATAAACATTAAAAAAAAAAGTTTAGAAATGAAGACAAAGAAAAGCAGTCCATGAAGGAGACAGAATAGTGAATTTATAAACCAAGGGAGGGATGACTTGTAAGAAGTAAGACTTCCAAAGAAACATGTATAACTTTTAGATAAGCTGTTTGCAGTTACCACCACTTGGTAACTATTTATTCAAATTAAATAAAAGATTCTCTTATGTAAATGTTTTAAAAATGTCGAAGATACACTTTCCTGCTGTCTTATCCAGGGTGGGTTTTGAAAAACAAAAAATTAGGGGCGCCTGAGTGGCTCAGTCGGTTGAGTGTCCGACTTCGGCTCAGGTCATGACCTCCCGGTCTGTGAGTTCGAGCCCCGCGTCGGGCTCTGTGCTGACAGCTCAGAGGCTGGAGCCTGCATCGGATTCTGTGTCTCCCTCTCTCTCTGCCCCTCCCCCACTCATGCTCTGTCTCTCTCTGTCTTAAAATAAATAAACATTAAAAAATTTAAAAAATCAGAATAAAAGTAAAAGGTCAAGCAATGTTGAAAAGATAGAGAGTAAAATATTATTCTGATTCTTCCCAGCCAGAAATAATCACCATTAACTTTAGTTAAAATTAATTTCAGCCTTCTCTTTTTGTCCTTAAATAGATGGAAGATAATAAATAAGGATATGTGGAATTAGGACTGGATTCCAGAGAATTTTTATATAAAGATACCTATGGGCCTGGATTCTTAGGCAACTAGATATAGATCTAAGCTTTTAGTAATAATTTTGGAATAATGGAATCATATCATACAAACTGAATACAAATATGAAACTAAACTTTTATTTGAATTTAAGATAGGAAAAAGTTAAGTGGAAATAAAATGCTAGAATTTACATAAATGTTTCTTCAGTGGAGAGACATTAGTTCCTTAAGTAGCTTATTTATTTAATGAAAATGGTTAAAAGGTTGTAATCCTGTGTTTTTAACTACAAGTTTCAAATATATACCAATTCATGGAATGTCCATCATGATGGATGAACATATTAGTCTTGGACTTTTTCCCATTTCCTTTCCTATACCTTCCATGATTTTTCCTTACTTTTTTCCATTGTATACTTGATACCATTGTTTAAATTCCATCGTTTAACTAAAAGTCCCACTCTAGTTATAATTCTATGTTTTAACAGATTCAGAGCTTATTGGGGGTTTTTTGACATTGTTTCTCTTTTTTCCAGGTTCAGTTTTGATTCATCTTCTGGTTGGCAAGATCCAGCCAGTAGTTTTTCTAAACAACTTTTTTCATTGTTGCTGCATTCCCCGAGTTCTTCCACATATGAGATGGTCTATTGTCTTTAATAATTAAAGGACAACTGGACTGGGTATAAAATTTTGGGCCACAATATCTTTCTCTCAAGACTTTCATCATCATATACATAGTCTCCTGGCCTTGAGTTCTCTTATAAAAGTTTGAGAGCAGTCTGATTGTTAATCTATTTTCTTACAGGTTGTTTATATGATGCTTTATTTGATTTTGAAATTTAGTGATTTTACCAAGTTTGGCACTGATAACTCTGTATCATCTTTTCCTACAACACGAATGCCTTTTTGAGTTGTAAATAAAAGTCTTTTTTTTTTTCAGGGCCATTTTCTTAATATATATTCAAAAGCTTTATAAATTGTTCCACCTGTTTTCTTCAGAAATACTAAATATGCATGAGTGAGCTCTCTTTCGCATTTTCTATCATCTCATTGTTTACCACTTTTGTGTCTTTGTTATTTTCCATTTAATTTTGTGTGTTTTCCCCATTCTACTCACCATATCATTGTGCTTTCGAACACTTTTATCATATTTCAAATTGCCTTATTATATGGTTTTATTTCCAGTATGTTTTATTTGTTCCTTACATTTCTTTTCTGAAGACTAACATCTTGCTTTTAACTTTCTTCTATGATATAGAGTCTCTTATTCGGGCCCTTTTATTTCTCTTTTGACTTCTTTGAAATTAGAAGAAGCTATTTATTTAAATTCATTCTTTGCATTTTTAGGTAAGAATTCTTATGATACATGTTTACTAACACGTGTTTATGTATTTTTCCTCCACTTAGTCCCACAGTTTATCTGTTGGTTTCTAAGTCTTACTCAAGTTCGAATGAAGCTAGCTACCTGCTAAAATAATGAACAAGACTGGAGAGAATGAGCTGTAAGTCAGGGAGGTCCAGAGTCTAGACTGAACGAAACTTGTCGTCTTAAACATTCTCACACCAAATCTTTCTTTTCCTTTGTCCTGAATGCGTGACTCATTTCTGTGTGTAAGTAGTAATTGTGACTCACAGAAAATCCTTTCATGTGAGCTGTTGCCTGTGCTGCTGCTCCCTCGCCCTGCCTCACCTCTGGCACTCTCGCAAAGGGTGCGAGGCTGGAGTCCATTGTCATAGTGAGTGCCCGTTTGGTTTCTACCTCAGCGCCACCTCTCCCGCCATTCCGTGCTATTAAACTTACATTCCACAGGGAGCTTCTGTAGTTTTCTGCAGCCACTATACCCCCTGGATGTTGTCATCTTTAATCACAGAACCATTGGATATGCCTTTCCGGATTGTAACATTTACTTTTGGAAAATCGATATCCATTCATGTTCAGAAAGGCATGTGTTGGCTCTCGGTATTCTGCCCTCTTTTGGCCCAGATTTGACATCGTTTGGTAGGTGTACAGTCTGTTGTTTGAAATTTTAGCCATTTCTTTGTTTCATTTTAGCTAGGAGGTGGATTGTTGGTTGTTTTTTTTTATATTTCCAGTAATTGTTTTTTATGCATTTGAGAAAGAAGAAACTTTACCCTCTGAAGTAACTCTGCCATCTGAAACCTGAAGTTGCTGTGCATTAATTTAAAACTGCTGGGACAGGGGCACCTGAGTGGCTCAACAGTTTAAATGTGGGACTCTTGATTTTGGCTCAGATCAGGATCTCACAGTTTGTGAGTCTGAGCCCCACACCAGGCTCTGTACTGAGAGTGTGGTTCCGGCTTGGGATTCTTCCTCTCTCTCTGCCCCTCCCCTGCTTGCTCTCTATCTCTCTCTCAAAATTAATAAAAATAAACTTTAAGAAAGAGTGCTGGGAGTATCCACTTTGACAGTTGTGCAAAGAGATAGCATATTGTTGTGATTTCTCAAAGAGCTTAATAGGTTCAAAAAAACTACAAATCCAGACAAGGAAACTCCCTGTGAAACTGGGACCTGTAAGGTACAAGTAGAAAAGCAAAGAGACAGATAGGCTCGAATGTAGAGGGAAAAAGTTATCCTGCCTTCGTTAAAAGTAAAAGAATTTCAGTTGGATTATTTCTAACATGATACCTAATGGACATTTAAGGTCATGTACCCTTTCATCTACTCGATTTTAAGCGCTTGTCCTAACACTATCTCTTATTATAAGGAGAAAAAAAATTTCCACCTGAAAGATTTTGTCCCTTACAACCCATTCTCTCCCCAAACCTGACCCTGCGGTGAAGTCAAAATGACAAATTTGTGACATCATCATAATTTTTTTTCTTCTCCAGGAACAAACTGTGAAGCCATTAACACAGGATGGTGACTTCACTGTAGGATCAAACAGAGCAGCTGGCTAGAGAGGAAAGAGGGAGCATTCTTATTCACACACACATACATCTTCAATAATAACCAGGGAAATTCAGAAAATTACTGTCAAAGTAAATTGCATTTTGTATAAATGCCATCCCCTCTCAAGTGTGCCCCGGCACGATCATCCTTCTTTATTTAGTGGTGTTGCCCTTTTTTCCTTAGAGACCTTTAACAAAATCTCCTTTTATGTTTCATGTATCATTAAAATGACTTAAATGGGTAGGAATGCAGCATGCCTGACATTTATTTTTAATTATTTACATAAATAAAGAGATGTTCTTATGTTACATCTACTGCTGTTCTGAAAATATTCTCTACAAGTAGATTCAATGCTCATGTTAGTATAAAGCACTAAACAGGTAATATCTATTCCGTTGTTAGTTCACCAGACCAACAATGTATGTTTTGATCCCAAGGAAACCCCATGTGTTGATAATGACGCTTCAGTAATTTTTGTTCATATCTCTATTCAGATCTATGAACAGTGAGGGTAGAAGGTACAATATCTATTCTCAAGGTTGATACACATGACACATTAAACAATCATACAAGAAATATGAATAGTGTTAAATGAGCAATCCAGACCATATGCCCAGAGCCCAGAGGACAATGCCATGGCTGTGAAGACGACGGGAACGGAGTCCAGGCTCTGGAGTTGGACCATTCCAGGCTCAGCCCTGAGCTCTGTAATTTAACTGTTAAGTGACTTCACTTCTTGACGCTGTGATGTCCTCAGTTGTAGAAGCAGAGGAAGTGATACCTTCTTCACACAGTGATTGTGTCTGTGGAAAGCACCTAGCAAAGTGCGTAGTGAAAGCCTTCAATAAACGTAAACAAATCTGAGCTGCCGTTTTCAGATGGAACTGAGGATGTCAGATTTCAGAATTTTAAGTAAAAACAAGACTTAGAAGACAGAAATCTAGGAAGGGAAAACTATTTTGATAATCCTCTAAAGGGAATTATTGAAGGAATGTACACAAACCAGTTTGGAGAGTAATTGGAACTTAGGATTCACAGAAAGCAGAAAAGAAAGGCTTAAAGAAGCAAGCTAGGGTCAAATTGTGGAGAACATTAAATTCAGACTACATTTAGATTCTACACTATCCGTTCAACAATTGAAAACCTACTCCTTACCAGTGACCTAATAAGTAAGGATATAATAATAAGGTGGATAAAGTTTCTATCTTCATGCAGCTTATTATACCAAGCAAAGATACTGAAGGCTCTGAAGGAGGGCATAATATGATACAATTTATATTTTAGAAATATTAATTAGATGGCCATAATCAGAAGAAATGAAAGAATAAAGGGATTACAGTTTTCTTGTGGAATGTTATTACAATGACTCAAAAATGATAGGAAGAGGTTCTGGATTAGATAGAAGCAGTGAGGCTAGAAAGAAAGATTTGACAAAGATCACAAAGGAAAAAATATCGTAAGAATCAGAGATTAATTGAGCATGAAAATGCTGAATTTCGGATGCGATCCTGTTATTTTAAGTGCAGTCAAATCTTCAAGTGAGAATTCGGCAGATAAATTCCACGGGAGGTTTGTGAATTTCCTTAGTTCTTTCTTGGAAGCTGTTTTCTTAGCATTGATGGTTGGAGATGTGAATGGATACAATAGTGAAAGTAGATGTTAAGAGATAAGTAGAAAAGGTGGGGAAAACCGTCACATCCTTAGATCTTCTAGAGAAGGAAGAAAATAAAGCCAAACAGGAAACAGAAAAGGAGTAAGAATACATACTTCAAAACATAGTTTTGTCATAGGTGTCAGAGAAAAGTGATGGAGGAAGTGGTCAAATGTGTTACATGTACCAAAACATCAAGAAAAATAAGGACAAAGAAAGGACTCTTGAAACTGACAAATGAAGACATTGTCATAAACCATTTCGGTGAGCAATCTCACTGGGGTGGTGAGAGAAATTATTAGGTTGCAGGAAATGGAGGCAATAAATAGACCCCACTCATTCAGTACGTTTGGCATTAAAAGATAAAACGAAGTGTCTCAAGTGTCAAGCAGATGAGTTAGTCACGTTCCTCTTTCCCATCCCAGACGTTAACTGTAGTCCCGAACTACCATTTCAGAAGAGCCTGCTTTTGGTTGCTGAGAAAACGGAGTAAACAAGTGTCAATGGCTTGATGCAGATTCACCGCTGCTGCAGAAGAGCGCGTTTTGATGGTGTCCAGTAATTGCATTATCTTTGCAGCTGCAGCGTGTGGATGATTTTTTAACACTACGCAAAATTCAGAAACCCGTAGGAGAGAGGAACTACGTTTAAGAGAGTCCAAAGGAAAACCCCAGCTTGCCATGTGCTGCAATGCTCCCATCTGTACTGAATTCTAACAGAACGTCTCTCCCATCGTAAACAGATTTATGGATGAGTTCTTTTATTACCGCACATCTTTCCTTCTTGAAGATGACAGAAACCTACAGCTGTCAGTCGCTAATAAGCGTCCTTTTCTTGCATTACAATCCACGCTACAATGTGTTTTCCTTGTAAAATCCCAAGAGTAAAAAAAAAAAAAAAAAAAAAAGATATATCTGCAGCCGACTGCAGTGAAGCTGACAAATACTAAACGGATTCACCCCTCTGTCTTGTGTCTGAATTAGCACATACAGTTCTGGGGCATTTGTGTCTGCCAGGGTGAAATAAAAAAAAAAAAAAAAAAAGCAAAAAACCAAGAAAACAACGCACCACTCTATCGTCTCTTTCAATCCATATTGTGACAATGCGCACGCAGTCTGACTTCTTTGGATCTGCCTTTCTTGATTAGCTACTACCCCGTATCATCCCTTTTGAAAAGCCCTTCATCCTGCCCTCATAACGGAGAATTAAAGATCCTGAGAAAGCTGACCCACCCAGGAAGTCTCTAAATGAATACTCACAGGCCCAGAAATTTTTCAAGGTACCAAGATTTATGATTTTGAGTCTCAAAGAGAGGGACAAGCTGACTTTTCTAATTCCTTTTTTTAGAATTTTGTATCATAACCGTGAAAAGCCTGAGAGCTTGTCTTTGCTTACCTTCTTCCTCTAAGTAACGAATTTCCCCAAAATCTTACCACTTGATCACGGATTCAAATTGGCCACACTGGTACCCAAAGAAAAATTTTTCCCACCCTGGTTTGTGATCTTTTAAGAAAAAAATAAATAAATAAAAGTCATCACGTGTCAATATTGCATGAGAAAAATAAAGTCAAAAAGTTCGAATGACCTTAAAGGTAAAATAAGGTTGGATAGCTCTATCATGGCCAACCCTGGCGTGGAATCTCTGTGGTCTCAGAAAGGGGTTCTACTGCGTTCCGACACTACAAACGTCTTGCGCAGCAGGACAACTTGTGAAAATGGTCTTCGAGGTGGATGAACCTATTCCACCGGGGCAGTGCTAAGCAAGAGGTGCCTAAAAGCAGGAGCCTCAGGTAGAAACCTACTAGAATATTCTGTGCATGAAGGGAGGCTGTAGATCTATACAAGCATGGTTAACACATCAGTGAGAATATAGATTGACCAAATAGCATGTGAATTCATGGTAACATGTCCAAATTTGGAGCACTGAGAAAAAAAAATCATAGGAAACCTAAAAAGCCTACTATATGACTAGACTATTTGTAAATCTTTAGATTTGGAATTCTTCTAATTAGCAGTCAGCTTCAACTTGCTGGTGATGACTATGAAAATCAACCCTGAAAACGCTACTGTAGGTCAATAAGTTGTAATTAAATTTGAAACATCTCTGCCTCGTGATGAAAATGCAATACCCCTGGTTGATTAGATACCTGGAAATGTCTGTTAGATAAAAATTCTGTCTCATAAATCATTAAGAAAAGATTGAGTCACACTTACATGCATAAATATTGCTTAATCTCAACACTTAACTGCATGTGCATTATTAATTAATAACATGTGTTCCTCATAAATGACTTTTAATGCTGGTTACCAAGTATAATAGTTGACCTTGAATAGATCCCCCTTTTATACAGTGTCAAATGGCAACATGCTTCTGAATGTAAATGAATTTGATAAGGGGGTTGGGTATGTGTGTGTGCATACCTTTAAATTTCCGAAAAACACAAAAATTTACGTTAAGGTTTTATCAAGAAATTCTTTATTCTAGTAGAGACCGAATTTGTTTAATATTAAAATCCCATCCTTGGTCAGAGATTTAATCCTTTCATCTCAGAATTGAGTCCCTGATAGAAATAACAAAGAATGTATTATGAAAGAGAACTGGCTGACCTTCTTGTCATTCACTCGAAATCCTCCATAGCTTCTTTTAGAAAATTGTTATGGATCTCTGAGCTATGATTTAAAATCTAAAGATTTGAAATATGTAATTGCATTTGCCAGTGTGCAGCTATTTTTTTTATTATTATTTTGAATCCGTGTTAAGTCTTCAGGGTAATGAGTTTTATTATTTCACCTAAGCTTGCTGCCTGCTGTGTCAAGCAGTGCTTCTATTTATTTAAAATGTTGCAAATGCTCTGAGTGATAATAGTTAGTCATTTTAGAGTAAGGACAGCTATCCAACTGAAACAACACAAAGTAAAGCAAGTTCAGAAAGCTGCGTTGAGCAAAACATGCAAGGGAAAAAAAAAAAAAAAAAAGACCTAACATCATAATTCTCTAGAACCGTGAAGGAATTAGTTATTATGAACAGCTGAGTTTTCCACGTAGCTACAATACACTCTTTTAAGCAATAAAATTTGCCTTAAGAGTTACAAACGTAATACCTGCGGGAATACCAGTAGGAGCCATGCAAGATGGAGTGTGGCTAACGGAGATGGCCGCTATTCAGGTCCAATTATTTGAGACTGTTTTGCTTGTTTTTCTGCTGATAGTATTCGTTGGAACAGAAGGTGTATACAAGAAAATACACAGCAGGTAAGTATACAGCTTAATATTGGCAAATGTATAGAACTATCACCAAGATCAAAATAAATAATATTTCCAGCAGCCCACAAATTTCTCTTTCCCGTAAATTTCTCTGCCATGCCCCCAGAGACCATCACTATTCTGATTTCTAGGATTATAAGATAATATTTTTTGTTCTCAAAATTCTCTGTATATGGAATCATATAGGATGTACTTTTTATGCCTGGCTTTTTTTTTTCTTCACATAATGAATGAATTCATCGATGTTGCTGCGTATCAGTAATTTGTTTTTGTTTTTATTGTTTTTGTTGAGCAGATTGCACTACAGAGCTAAACCACAGCTCATTAATACTTCTGTTGATGGACCTTTGGCTGATTTCCAGTTTGAAGCTATTATGACTAAAGTTGTTATGCATTCTTATATAAGTCTTTTCTTTTGGACATATACATTTATTTCTCAACATTAAATAAGGAGTAGAATTTCTAGGCTACATTTTAGCTACATGGTCAGCTTTATGATAAGCGTTCAAAGTTTTCCAAAGTGGTGGCAATATTTTTTCATCTCATTGGCAAGATTTGAGAGTTGCTACACATCGGATTGTTGAACAGTAAGACCGTGTGTTCATTATCACCATATCTTCCAATTTTTCCAGGAAATCGGGAGATGCCAATTTTTAGGTGAACGTTTCTGATTTTTAAATATTGGCAAGTAACGCAATTGTTTTTAAATAAACTAACCTATTATATTCACCAGCTAGATTCTTCCTGTAGATCACTAATTTGACAATTCTGGTATATTACTTACTTCTCTAACTTCTTTAATAGAGTGACGTAAATAGATCTAATTATTTTTGATGACAGACTATTTATAAATATCCATTATTAATCTGTATTTACTATAATTTTGGATGACATCAGAACCTACTGAGGTACAAGGAAGATCAGTTTCAATTTCAAAATAGCTCCCAAGTATTCTAGCATTTACTTTTTACATCACTTCTGCCCTTTGTGATTTTTCTATCTCCTTTGTCGTCAGTAGCCGTTTGCTAAATTCTTGATGATATAGATATGATGATTTCTCCCACTTCTAATTTATTGCTTCCTAATCTCCTTTGTAGGATTCTAAGATAATTACTTCTTCATAAAGAACCATGTGTCAAATGAGGACAAATAAATTTTGAGGGAATGTCTGAAAAACACCTCTTAGAAGAGTAAGAACTCAGGGCATAGATTTTTGTGACATCTATTTTTTTTTTGCTTAGAGTGGCTTGTTTATGTGTTGAGCCATCTTCCAGAGTGAGGAGTTTTCCAAAGAGTTGAATTTTTAGGTAGCTAAAGTATTAGTCTTATATCAATTTCTAGGCTACATAGAAGATGTTCTCATAAAGCTAATTTTCCAGGGAAAAAAATGCATCACCAAATGCTTTGGTCTTTCTTTGTACAATAGAATAACATTTTATGGAATTTATTGCTAATATTTATAAAGGCTGGTATGAACCATTTGTTCTCAAGTAACTATTACTTTTTTTTGGAAATGCACAGTGTACTTTTAATTTCTGGTTTAATTTTGAAACACTAATAGCTAACAATAGTTGAGTGTTTACTATGTGGTTGGTACCATCTAAGCATTCTCCATACATGGCTGTGTCTGATCCTTACTCCATGCAATGAGTATAGCTGTTATCATCAGACCCATATTCCAACAGAGGAACCCGTAACCCAGACATGTTAGCAAGGGGATCAAATTCACTCAGTTAATAGAGGTGGGAGCAGAAATTGAACCCGGAAAGTTTTCCTACAGAGCCCGTGATATTATCCACAATGCCACACATTTCTGTGTCTACATCTTCTTTTTCTTCTAGGTTGAAGTGTTAAGAAAATAATTTAATTAATGTCACATTTGCAATTACTTTCATAACTTGCAATAAATCATTGTCATAGTTCCCCACATTCTATTGAAACTACCAGAAATCACTACTGAATGAGCAACATCTCCTGAATAGCTATTTTTAACAAGCCTCTGTATTAAAGGACAAATTGCTAAGCCGAAGTGCTTGCCTATATGATAGATGCCTTTGAGGTATTATAAAGAAGGCGGTAAATGGTACATTCCATTTATTTCCACAGCCGTACTTTCAATATATTCACAAGTAGGCGCTGACTATGTAAGTTAGTTTGACATACCACTTAGAAAATCAAGTGATTTGTATCCTAGGTATTTAAAAAGAACAATTAGCATTCTATTAGAAAGAAAAGAGTCTGTGCAATTGAACATAGACACAGTACAAGCTGCAGAGGGTTTCCTTGTGCTAAATAATTAATTACATATCTCTAAAAATGTTCCACTTTATTGATTTACTGGGAAGGCTTTTCCATGTTTGCTACTTGGTCCACAAAGCCCTGCCATTCTGACAGCTATAATTAGGAATGGGTAGGATTTCTAAATTTGAAATATTATTTGCTTGGCAATTAACATAACTTTTAATATAAATGTGTGAGTGGGTTCGAATAAGTTCTTTAAAAAAAAAAAAAACGCCTCCTGCAAGAATATAAAATATGAGATCCTTGAGTATAGACAGTCACCACAGTTTCACTGGACCTCACCCTTCTCCCACTTCTACTAGAATTGGAAAGGTCAGCCCCGAGGGATTCTCCTAGTTTGGAAAGGTGGCCCCTGCTGAGGGACTTTCCACACTCATCTCACGTCTACCAGGCCATGGCGGGAATCTGCCCAAGGAGCAGCCAGGCTCCCACTCATCATTCAGCTCTTCAGCGGGTCACTGCGAAGAGCCACTAGCTTCTTTGAATGCAAATATGAATAAAGAAAACATATTTCCTAATGACTCAGCAACCTCTTCTCCCAACAGGAGCCATTGTTTCTCCCAGATTGCTAAAAATACCGAAATTTTCTTTTTTGTTTCTTAAAAAAAAAAACTTAAACTACAAATAATAAGTGGGGGGGAGGGATAGTGGGGGGAGGGGCCTTTGGGTTTAGATAAAAATTTAAAGCACTCTTGTTTAAACCCTGTCCTGATACTTTGAAGGAATAACCATTTCTAGTTGGTTTTCTGTATTAACTTTCAAACTGTTGTTACCGGGTAAGAGATGGAGTAGGTCTAAAAGATTCTGATAAAGAATGGCATCAATTTTTTAACCAAGAAGTAGGTTTTACATACAGATAAAATATCTAATGCCAGAGGACACCGGGTTAGAGTCCCATCAACTTACAAAAAACAAAATTCACTTTCTGAAGACCTCTGTTTATACCAACATGGATGTTCGTAGGAACACAGAAGGCTTAATAGTTTCAGCTCATTCATTATCCAAAGCAATTGCCATTACTGGGAACAGGCTTTGAGGTTGTTCACTATATGACAATATGTTTTGACTAAGCATTCAGTATTAGGGATAATTAAGCAAATTTAAGCATATCAAAAGCTTTTCGATCCACCAGGAGCTCCTTTAGTGTTTTAAAGACACCCCACTGAGGAAAGACACAGTCCTCTCTTCTTGTCTCAAACAGGATTCCATCAAATCCCCTCAGCAAAAATCCTGAGAAAATTGTATGTGAGCGATATTATAAGAATATGTTGGTATCATTTCACTGGGAGATTAATAAGTTCTCTGTGGGGTGGCTCAAGTTTTTCAGTGCATTGCATTTTTATGCAGATAATGGATGGCAGTCATTGTTCTCCTTAAGGACAAAAACAAAAAGAAAATGGGATAAGATGAACACAAAATGGTTTTATAATGTATAAAAGGAAAAACTTCCTTAGAGAAGCAACCGATAATTATTGACATTATTGGATTCTATTACAGGAATTTGTTTCTCTCGAGGTGGCAAACCAGCAGCCTCAGGACTGAATCTGGCCATCAGACACGTTCCACTTTGCCTGCACTGTATTTAAAAACATTGAGAGATGCTGTGGGAACATTCAGATTTCATGCTTCTAACGGATGATCTGGCAACACTGTGCTCTTATAACTGCCTGACTGCAACCACGTGGGGCTGAGCAGTGGCTGTCTTGTACACACTGGACATGCTGTCTCTGGTTTACCCTGGCCCATTTAACTTCCCATTGCCTGATTCTCTGCCTGCTTCATACATTTATTTTGCCTGTGTGACCCTCATAAGTAGCTGTTTTCAACCCCTGTGTCATTCGTCCCTCCCAGCTACTCACCATGTGCTATAGTTATGCTTCTCAAGTTTTGAAAATACATTAGTTCCCTTTCCTCCTCAATCTTCACTAAAGTCAGAGAATGGAGTAGCAATGCATTCAAAAGCATCAGTCTCCAAAGAATTAGAATATAGGCAATCCAAACCAAACAACCCATATAGCCCAAAATCTCTGGGAAACCATAACGGTTAAAACATTCAGCTTAAGAGCATTCAGTGTCTTCTGAGAACAGCCTATGGGTTAAAAAAAATGAATCTTCAAGGTCAGATCTGTCCAAGTTCCATGTCACTCTTCAGATGTGGGTAGAAAACATCTGTTGTTTGAAAAAGCAAAGATGAAATACTTTCAATAAATAATCCTTTCCAGGAACAATCACAGATCTGTATTAGGTAAACCCTAGACCATTCTAACATTCAAGTTCAGTTGACCAAACTACTGTCAGGAATAGAAAAGTAAATCACTATATTACATATCTGAAACTAATATAAAACTGTATGTTAACTCTACTGGAATTTAAAATAAAGAAAGTAAAAAAAGAAAGAAAGAAAGAAAGAAAGAAGAAGAGAAGGAAGAGAGAAAGAAAGAAAGAAAGAAGAAAGAAGAGAAAGAAGAAAGAAGAAAGAAAGAAAGAAAGAGAGAGAGAGGAGGGAGGAGAAAGGAAGAAGAAGGAAGAAGAAGAAGAAGAAAGAAGGAAGAAAGAAAGAAAGAAAGAAAGAAAGAAAGAAAGAAAGAAAGAAAGAAAGAAAGAAAGAAAGAAAGAAAGAAAGAAAGAAAGAAAGAAAGAAAGAAAGAAGAAAGAAAGAAGAAAGAAAGAAGAAAGAAAGAAAGAAAGAAAGAAAGAAAGAAAGAAAGAAAGAAAGAAAGAAAGAAAGAAAGAAATCTGGTATCAACTCAGCTCCTGAAATATTCAAGGCATCTTCTATAACAGTGTTTTTCAAGTTTTATTTTGCATATGAATCATCAGGGATTTTTATTCAATAGGTCCAGAATGGGGCCTAGGATTTGCATTTCTAACAAACTCTCAGATGGTGCTGATACTGCTGGTCCTAGGACACAAGTTGAGTATTCATGGTCCAGAACAATCTCATCCGACCTACCTTTTCCTTGATTCTTTCAGTAGCTTCCAAGGGGCTTGGATGATGTCACTGAAGCATGATGGATCTGACTTATTATCCCCTCTTTCTGTTTGGGCAGCTATAACAGAATACCATATACTGGGTGGCTTACAAACAGAAGCTTTTTTCTCACAGTTCTGGAAGTTGGAAGTCTAAGATCAGAGTACCAGGGTGGTCAGGTTCCAGGTTGCAGACTGCCACCTTCTTGATTCGGTGGAAGGGGTTAGGGAGTTCTGGGGTCTCTTTTATAATAACAAAAATCCCATTTATGAGGACTCCACCCTTGTGACTTAAGCATTCCCCAAAGGCCCTACCCCCTAATATCATCACTTTAGGCACTAGGATTTCAACATATGAATTTTACTCATTTATTTTTTTCATTTTAGAGAGAGAGAGAGTCAGGGAGAGGGTCAGAGGGAAAGGAGGAGAATCTTAAGCAGGCTCCACGGAGCCTGAGGGGGGAATCCATCCATGACCCTGGGATCATGGCCTGAGCCAAAGTCAAGAGTCAAGATACTCAACTGGCTGAGCTACCCAGGTACTCCTCAACATATGAATTTTGAGGGGATAAAAACATTTAGACCAAAGCAGCAATTAAAGTAATAGAGAGAAAGAGAGTGCAAAATTGGGTGCCAGGATAAGTGTTAAGTCTGAGAAAGCATTCATGCAACAGTTGTAAATTGTTTAGATTGAATTTCCAAACATCACAGTAGTTGAGGAATAAGTATGGTTACCAATATCTGATAATAAATGTTATAGTTCCAAATTTATTTCTTCTGATTAAAGATCATTTTGTTCAATTTCTAGTGATTGTCATAAATAAAACTCAAGTGATGTTAATGATTTCACAGGTCTGTTCCACGTCATTATGATGGTGAATTAATTTTAATGATCATCGTAAGTGACTGTTAGCAAGTCACAATCACAAGTGATTAGGTAATCACTAATTTTAGATCACCCCAATGCTCTAAGAGTTCAAATTAATTTGCAGTTTATCAATATTTATATATTAATAAAAATGCTAAATTTTCATACAATTGACAAAGCACTTAAATAGATTGTTGGTACTCTTCCAAATTATATAGGTTAAAACAAATGATCGGTTCTGGATTTTTGAATCCACCTGGCTAATGCAATGGAGAGATTTCAAAGTCATCTCTTTGGTCCAGATTTCAGAATCAATCCTTTAGTATTCTTACGTCTTCCTTCCCTGCGAGGTAACCAATTTAAGTGAAATAAAGCGATTTTTAATGGAATAGACTGTTCGAATGACCCTATTTCCTGAAGAGGGCATTTTCATGAATATTTATTTAATCTCTTTTACTTTTCTCAGGTTTTAGTTTAAATTATGTTCACCAGTATAACCTCGGGAGTTGAAAAATCTATTTTTTCATGAAGGCATTGAATAATAAACATATACCTGTTGCGTAAGTTTCTCAGAGATTCCTATAACTTGCTTTTAAAATATTCATGTAATGCCATCCAGCCACAAATAACAGATATACCTCCTCTTTCCGTTAGATTTTTGAAAAATAAGGCAAAAAAAAAAAACATGCACGAGGCATACAGAACTGATATAACTGAAATGTAAAACCAAATGGTTATATTACTTAGAAAGCTATTACAAATACGAAGTATTGATATGTTCATGATGAAATGGGGAGCTGTGCATATATACTGCATGCAAAATTTTGTCTCTCTGAAATACATAAACAACATAAATGGTTTACATAAAACGTTTAAAAACTGTTCATCCTGTAGAGGAAGTTTGGGGAATTTTTACATAAGCTTAGGCAAGAATAATACATAAGTTTATGAGTTTTCCTTACATCTGTTTAAATCAGAATCATTAAAATCTTTATTTAAATTCTAATTGGGAAGTGTTTTGAGTAGCTGAAAATAATTTGTAAGTAAATTTGGTCCACAATGATTCTTTTCCTAGAAGATCACCATCATTCAAGTTACTAAGAGAGAGAAAAAAATATGTATTTTCTAAAAGATATTCTATTATGATTCCTGCAAGTCCGAACAAAGACCATAGAAAACACGTAGCACTGGACTTACGGATACAGATTTTTTCATTACCATTAGATACACACATGGCTCGGGCCAAAGTCACTGTATCTTGCCCCTCCAGCTGCTGCCAGGGAAATCCCTTCCTATGTGTCGTAGGCTTAAAATCATAACCAGCTCACCTTTCACAGAACCAATGTTCAAAATGGTATTTAATAAGACAAGTTGGCCTGGAACTTTGAATCAGTTTGAGCTGCTTTTTTTTTTTTTTTTTAATGTTTTTATTTATTTTTGAAAGAGAGAGAAAGAGAGAGAGACAGAGCATGAGCCAGGAAGGGGCAGAGAGAGAAAGAAGGAGACATAGAACCTGAAGCAGCTCCAGACTCTGAGCTGTCAGGACAGAGCCCGATGCTGGGCTCAGACTCTCAAACTGTGAGATCATGACCTGAGCCGAAGTCAGACGCTTAACTGACTGAGCCACCCAGGCGCTCCTGGGCTGCTTTTCACTATCACTTTGCACACTTTTAACACCAGAAACGCTCTGAGCTTTAAACAAACTTAAAAAATTACCCTATCGCCCGTACGTAGTTTGGAGCCTGCCAAGTTAGTGAACTTCCCCTCTTCCCAGCTTCTGTACCTTCTACGGGCAGGACAACATGAAAAATGAATGAGCAGTGAGTGCCTAGCATCGTGCCTGATATCTAGAAACTGGCCCATAAAGTAAACATTTCCCTTCTTCCTCCCTCATTGTTCTCCCCACAACCTATTCTAGGAATCCCTGAAACATACGGCTGCTTGGAGTTGTCTACCCTTATATAAATTATTCGCCTCTCAATTTTAGATTAAAAATGTTTTAATGTTTTGTTATTTATTTTTCAGAGCGAGAGAGATACAAGAGCATGAGCAGGGGAGGGGCAGAGAGAGAGGGAGACAGAATCTGAAGCAGGCTCCAGGCTTCCAGCTGTCAGCACAGAGCCCGACAAGGGGCTCAACTCAGGAACCATGAGATCATGACCTGAGCTGAAGTCAGATGCCCAACCGACTGAACCATCTAGATGTCCCTCAGTTTTAGACGTCAGAGCCAGAAAACCCAAATGTGAACCTTTGAGCTGACACTGTATGAGTTACAAATATACTCAGTTCCCTTATCAGTAAAATAAGAAAAATGATAATCCCTACTCCATGGGGCTGTTGTGAAAAAATCAAATGAAGTAATGTATGTGAAAGTGCTTGGTGAGCCCGTCCTGTTAACAACTCTGAAAGCAGGCAACAAGCTGACTCTAAATTCAAAGGTGGATAACTCCGTAAGCCCTACGAGAATATCCGGTAATGTCAAAAAATAAAAAATAATAAAATAAATAACTAGCCCCTAAGCAAATTTCTGTCTTTATACATTTCTTTCTCTAGAAAACCAAATGCTGAGTGGAAAGGCAGCTCTAGCACTTTATAAAAAGCAGCACAGTGCCCGATCCATTTCAACGCGAAACCTGGAATCAAATTGCTATTTCTCTTCACCTTGATACTCCATTCTCAGTACTGTGGATAAAAGCCACAGGCATTAAGTCTGGTTCACCTTGGAATTTCCCATCAACTTCAAAAAGGAACCAAAGCACAACAAGGCCTGAGCCTATTTTGTTCCTAGTATGAGATCGCAAAGGAACTGACTTAACAGCTCTTCATGCGAAAACATCCTGAGGTTTTTAGTTGACTATAAATTCAATATAATCTTACTCTGTGAAACATCTGAAAATAATACTAACAAAAAAATAACAATAATAATGAGAACAGTTAATATTTGTTGAGTACTTACCATATACCAGGTGTTATTCAAAGAGATCCCCATTTATTTAACCCTCCTAATTATACTATGAGGTAGGTATTATCATAATTCCCATTTTCCAGATAAGTAATTGACAATAACAGCTACCACTGACTGCAAGCTTATTCTGCAAGCTAACCTAGATGCTGTACGCACCTAGTCTCATCAAATTCTGTCAGAAAGAAGAAACACACACCATCCATCTCCTATATTCAGTGTATAAAGGGAATTAAAATAGGAATAGGAATAATTATGTTAAAGGAAGTGACATGAAGCATAAGACATGCACAAATGAAAATGTTCTTAGAGCTTAGAGAGGAAGAGTCATTGCGAGCTGGGAAGAGACCCAGAAGACTCCATGGAGAAGACATGTCTGGGACCTGGCTTTTGAACGAAGGATGGGCTCAAATAGTCTGAAATTAAGAGAATTCTGAGGAAAAGAACAAAAAAAAGAAAAAAAAAAAAAAAACAAGTCAAGATACAGACATGACAAAGTGTAGGGCATTTTGAGAAACTGTGATAGCACCATCGCGAGGAAGAAGCCTGGCATGATGAGAGGTGGGGGGGACTGGAGGGTAGGGAGATGGTTAATAGGAGAAAAGGAAGAGAAGACAGGAAGGGAAATCAGGGAGGATTATGACGGTCAGGCTAGAATGGTGAGGGAGTCACTGAGTGGAGAGACGCATGACAAAAATTGTCTTTTGGAAATATTTACCAGGCAGCTGTATTAAATGTACTGAAGAGGGCACAGCTTAGAGACGACATATGAGCATGTCTAACCAAACCAGCAAGCAAACCAGAAACTAGCAATAGTGGAAAAAAGAGGTGAATTCAAGAAATGGTTTTTTTTTGTTTGTTTTTGTTTTTTTTTTTGTTTTTGTTTTTAAAGTTTTTATTTATTTTTGAGAAACATAGAGACAGAGTGTGAGCAGGGGAAGGGCAGAGAGAGAGGGAGACACAGAATCCGAAGCAGGCTCCAGGCTCTGAGCCATCAGCACAGAGCCCGATGCGGGGCTCGAACTCAAGGACTGTGAGATCGTGACCCGAGCCAAAGTCGGCTGCTCAACCAACTGAGCCACCCAGGCGCCCCAAGAAATGTTTTAAAGATAAGCTCAAGTTTTTGGCCACTAATTTGATATGAGTGGGTCAGCTTCACTCACAGTGACACTTGAGCTTAGGTGAATTTATGGAGCTATTTATTCAACCCAAAATTATGAAATATTTATGCCTAGATGGACAAAGCACTGCGTGTTAGGCAGTGGAGATACAGAGGTAAGTGATTCCCAGCCTTGGATGAATGGAAGGAGATTAATTCCAGACCCAGGGGGAAAACAGTCAGAAAGAGAAGTAGATAATGACAAGGATAGATGCAGCTATGGAAACACCGAGTTTGAAGACCTGGATAAAAATCCAGGAAGATGTGTCTAATAAATGGATAAAACTTGTCACAGCCCAGCTTTACTATCCTCTTTAAGAAATACTTTCCTTATTCATTCAACAAACATTTTTTTGAGTGCCATCTCTGTATGTCTGAGGATACAAGTATCTAAGTGCTATTGACTCTACTCGATTCATATCTCTCTGATCTGCCCACCTTTCTTTATCCCCCTAGTTATCCCTCAGGCCTCCATGTCCTCTCAATTCAATTAGTGGAACCAGTCTCCTTACCTACAGTCTTAGGCCTCTACAAATCTATTCTCTATATTGGAGCTTGAGTGGTTTTCTAAAACATAAATCTGATTGTGTCCCTCCCTTGTAAAATAAAATTCTCCAGCTTGAAGAATAAAGTCCAAATCATTCAGCATGACCCACAACTCCTGCTTCCTGTTCACCTCTGCCAGCATTTTCTCTCAATACGATTCTCCCCTTATGCTAGACTTCAGTAACACATTCATTCAGATTTCAACTCTGCTGTTCTCTCTGTTACTGCCAAGTATCCTAGGACGCGATTCCTTCTGTATGCACTACTCTAGTTCCCTCTTCATCTGCCTGACCACATTTTAGATTTCAGTTATCAATTTATTTTTTAATATAACTTATTCTCAAGTTAGCTAACATACAGTGTATACAGCGTGCTCTTGGCTTCAGGAGTAGATTCCCATGACTCATCACTTACATACGACACCCAGTGCCCATCCAACAATTGCTCTCCTCAATGCCCATCACTCATTTCTTTCCCCTTAATCCCCCCACCCCAACAACTCTCAGTTTGTTCTCTGTAAGAGAACTCTTATGGTTTAAGAATTTAAGTCTCCTATGGTTTGCCTCCCTCTCCGTTCGTAACCTTTTCCCCTTCCCTTCCCCCATGGTCTTCTGTTAAGTTTCTCGTATTCTACTTATGAGTGAAAACACATGATATATTCTTTCTCTGAATGATTTATTTCACTTAGCATAATACCCTCCTGTTCCATCCACAGTGGAATACTACTCGGCAATGAAAAATAATTCAGTTATCAGTTTAGACACACCTTCCTATACCCCAAGACGTAGATCAGATGTTCCTATAAAGCACTTCATAACAGTATATTTCTCCAATCCTAGCACTTACCATACTAGATTTTCGTTTCCTGTTCATTCTTTAGTGCCTGTCACCTACAAGTTAATATATCACGAACTCCTTGAAGTCAAGGATTACATTTTATAATCTCTGTATGCCTTGTATATTCCAAGATGACCTTACCATGGTAGAAATTCAATAAATTTTGGCAAATTGAAGAAGTGAATGAAAGTCAGTGTAGTGATAAATACACCACCACATCTCATTTTCTCAGCAACCTTGTTAGATTAATAGATGAGGAATGTGATACTTTTGCAGCTTAGCAGCCAAGCCGATGTTCTGAAATCCTAGATAGATGTCATAAATTCACGATAGTTTATATCATATGCCTCCCCATGATACTCACTCCAGTCAATTCTGATAGTTTAAAACAGAATCCCTATTGGGCAGGACATGGACCACCTTCCTAAGAATGACTTAGGGTGCTAATCAAACACACAGATTCCTGGGCCCTGACCAGAACTCTTTCATCAACGTGTCTTCACTAACAAAGTTTGAGAAGTACCAGAATAAAAGAATAAAAGAATTCTCATTTACGCTGACCTAAAAGATTCGTTTCCTGTAATGCAACAAAACTCCAAAATGTTGTCCTTGACAAAATTATAATCACATCTGTTCTCAGGAATCTCTATTTTAGGATCTAGGCATATTTCAATTACCAGTTAAGGAACAGAAATTAAAAAAAAAAAAAAACTGCATTCCTTGAGCGCTTCTTACATAAACATTGTTCTGTCTTTATTCTCTAAGGCAATCGCATTTTTGACATTATTTAGTAATGTGTTGCCCCCTTGCAGGAGCATAATTGATCTTTGATAGGACACTGGGCTTGTGCTGGGAAGAGGATGTATTTACTGTCTAAGTACATCCATATTTAGAAAGACACAGCTGATGAGGCAAGTGCTGCCCAGATTAATAGGTCACCAAAAAACAAGAAAACTTAGCTTATTCAGAAGCCTATTAAGAAAGACCTTTGGAATTATATTTTAAGTTCATCATTAAAAATGCAGTTAGTACCTACTAAATGATCAAATTCTCATGTTTTTATTGTGTATGTGTTTATAGCAAAATGTAATTATGGAACTGGGTGGGAATTCCATCTATCAAGAACAGAAGCCTTACTCTGTGAGAATATACCATTTGTTCTCTATTTGAACACCTTATGAGGGATACACCTCATGGTGGCGGGAAATTCATCAACCGCAAGGGCTTGCAGGACTGTATGGCATGAACTCTGGTCCTGGAGATGCCATTTTATCATTCAGTTGTCTCATCTTCTGTATTAGTAAAGGTTCTTTTGACTGTAAGCAATAAAAAGGAATTCAGGCTTACCTCAACAAAAAGGGAATTTATTGAAAAGACATTAAGGTATCTCACAGATTTCAAGGAAGAGTTTGAAACAAAAACAGGCCCCTGAAGGTAAAGGATAGAAACAAGTCATGGAATTTCAGTAGCAGCTCGTGCTGTCATCAATGTATCTCAAAACTCCGCTCAGTCTTTTTGTTTCTAAATTCAAATTTTTATTTATGTTTAAAAGTTTTTAAAATGTTTTTATTTATTTTTGAAAGAGAGAGAGAGAGAGAGAGACTGAGCATAAGCCGGGGAGGAGCAGAGAGAGAGGGAGACACAGAATCCAAAGCAGGCTCCAGGCTCTGAGCCGACAGCAGAGAGCCAGGTGCAGGACTAGAACTAGTGAACCACGAGATCATGACCAGAGCCAAAGTCTGACACTTAACCAACTGAAACACCCAGGTGCCCCGTAAGTTCAAAGTTTTAAATTCTAGAGAAGCAGAGTGGTTTATTGATCCTTCCTCTTCCAGTGTGATTGCACCAAAGTGAAACATATCTAATCAACCAGAATACTATATACAAAGTCAAGAAAGAGACGACAGAGTGGAAAAAAAATGTTTGCAATGTCCAAAACTGACAAGGTACTTATAACCAGAATACACAAGGATCTCCTAAAAGTTAGCTAAGAAAAAAAAATCTAGTAGGAAAAAGAACACAAATAATGCAAAACAGAAAATCCTAAAATTTATGAAGCATGAAGAGATGTTAAAACATTCAAGTAATCAGACATGCAAATTAAAGCCAGAGCAAGCAATCAATCTAAACCTATTAGATCAGCACAAATTAAAAAGGTGGTAATGCCCAGTGTTGGCAGTAGTGTGGGGCTGCAGGAATCTTCAGCATTATTGTTGGGAGTGTGAACTCGAGCAGCTATTCTGGAGAACAATCTGGCTCTACACAATCAAAATAGTATGTGTACAGCTCACCGCTTCCAATTCTATTTTGGGTATATATCCCCAAGAACCTTGTACAGAAGTCCCAAAGGGGACATGTACAAGGATATTCCCTGCAGTGCTGTTTGTGGAGACAAACCTGAGTGTCCATTACTGGAAGAGCAATAGGTAAAATGTTTGGAACGCACACCACGGAGTTTAGTGCACGGTTAAAAGCAACAACTTTGATGTAATCATAGCAACATGGATAGAGTTAAAGGCGTTGCTCAGAGTGAAAAGCAGAGGCTGAATAGAATATGTTATACAACACTATTTATACTAATTAAAATTGCATACGAACAAAACAAAAATACACATTTTGCAAGAGTATGTACCAACAAAAAGATACATGTATACATTAGAAAATTTGCCTACGGTGGCGAAAGGGAGGAAGATGGGGGTTGGGAATGGAGATACAATGGAATCATTAAATAAACGAAACAAGGAAGGGGATGTGTATGGATCAAAGATGACAGTGAACCGTGAGGTAAGTGGCTAACCGTCCTACTCATCACCTGCCTGTGTATTTACACAGATTTCATTAATGAAAATTTGATTAAAGAAATGAAAATAGAAGTCCATTTAAGCATATGATCTTGATAACCTAAAGAAGAATCTAGTTTGGGAGGTAAGGAAGCTAGATATGAACAGAGATTAAAAGTAGCTACTCTCAGGGTGCCTGGGTGACTCAGTTGGTTGAGTGTCTGACTCTTGATTTGGGCTCAGGTCATGATCCCAGGGTCATGAGATGGAGCCCCACATTGGGCTCCACACTGAGGCACTGAATATGGAAGCTGATTAAGATCCCGGCTCTCTCTCTCTCTCTCTTCCCCTCCCCTGCACCCATGCTCTTTCTCTTTCTCTCTCTTAAAAAAAAAAAAAAAAAAAAAAAAAAGGTAGCTACCATCAACTTTCGAAAATTTGTGTGATCCACAATTCCTTTTAATATTCCAACGCATTTTACAATGTTATTACTTTATTACAAAATTTTCCTAAAACCCCACAGAAACTAATTTTAATTGTACAAACTATATATACATTTTCTTTCCAGCCTAGTCTGGAAATATCCACATCATGACCAAATCAACTTTCGATGTCGTTTAGTGACTCTTCCATGAATCAGCCAACAGCTTCCTGTTTCTGGTGTCATTCATGCACAAGCTTCACCGTATCTTAGACCTCATTGTCTCATGGTTTTCTTCCTTATAGGCCTCTAATAACTTCTTTACAATGTATTCTGCCACTTCCTCCCATTCGTCAGCGCTGCTACTTTCCACTGTCACTGGTATTTCAACAGCTCAAAGAATAAACTATTAAGAAACTTGATTACTATTGACACCTTGACACCATAGTCACGGAATTCTTCAACATCTAAAATCTCACCACTTCTCTCTTAGCAGACTGCCTCGTTTCAGACTTTATTAAGGATATTGAGCTCTGTAACCAGCCTGCCCCTCAATTTTCCAAATGTTGATCAGTCATCCCTATCTACTCATCCTTTTACCGCCTCATGGGAGCAGAAATCTTTTCTCTTATCTAACTTCACCTCAGTAATAAATCCCAAACCTTTCAATTCCTGAGAAACTTGCTCTCGTTTTATCTCATTTCTCTCAGTAGCTCCTGTTTCTCTGTCTTCACTGGATTTTTCTTCAAGCATACTTAAGCCTTCTCTCATCTTGAAAATAATTTTTGCACTGAAATCATCCTTCTAGCCTAAACCTCTCTCTTCCTGATCCTATGGAAGGATTGGCTATATTTCTTTTTATGTATATATAATTTTTTTAAGTTTTTATTCATTTTTGAGAGACAGAGAGAGACCGATTATGAGTGGCGGAGAGAGAGGGAGACACAGAATCTGAAGCAGTCTCCTGGCTGTGAGCTGTCAGCACAGAGCCCAACACGGGGCTCGAACCCACAAACAATGAGATCATGACCTGAGCTGAAGTCTTAAGCTTAACTGCTGAGCCACCAGGTGCCCCAGGATTGGCTATATTTCTTAAATGAGGCATTTAGACACATAGCATCTTGCATTGTGGGTTAATATTTTTGGGGGGGATAATTATTCACTTTACATACCTCCCCTACCCAAACACACACATACATGAGGACACATACGACTGATATCTTACACAGAATGTGAACCCTTTGTTAAAATGTTAAGGACGTTGTCTCTGTAGACATAACCTTTAAACAGCAAAGCCTTGGAAATAATTAATATATCCAAGTCTTTCCTGGATAATTTCCACCGCTTCCTAACTGAATCCTCTGTCTCTGTTTCTCCCGACTCCAACCTTCTCTCTTTTTAAATATCTGTATTTCTCTACAGAGATTGTAGAGAAATTGTCTGGAAAATGAAGTTCCTCTCTTCAGTGTGACATGGCATCCTTTAGCATAGCATATAATCTGTTTCAAAAATGTACCCTACCTCTTCTCTCCAGTTTCAGCTTCTCTCAGAACCCTTATTCTCCCCTATGTTTTTCCCATGTTCTAGCGGTATCAAACTAAGCACTTACTGAAAAACAATATGCTACCTTTTGGTTTCATTTTCATGCTTTCTACATTCTGGTCTCCCTACCTGGAATATATGTTTTCATCTCTACTTAGTAAACTTGCATTCAGCCTTCAAGATCTTTCTCTAATATCATTTCCCTTGTGATTTTCACATTAGGGATTAGGTGCTCCCATGGCCTTCTGTTAGCACCCTGCTGTTCTGTATCATAATACACATCATACTTTATAGTAATGACCTAAAGAATATATGACTTAACCACCAGAATGCAAGCAGAGACAGTCTATCTTATTAATCACTATATCGCCAGCATGGAAGTGACTGCCTATTATTATAAAAGATAATCTGTGAAGACTCATTGAATGAATGACAGAAGGAATGAATGAATTAGTTGTATTCATCTTTACATGTCTTCCACTCTATCCACTACCCGCAGAGTTGTCCCATAGCAAGAGTTAGTGCTCGATAAAAAGTTATTGAGTAGATCAACAGAGAGATAAATGAATGAGTTTAATCCATTTTTCTTTGTCTAGGCTTTATCAAACCACTCCCCTTCTCATATGAAATTGTAATTAATAATTAAAATTGGTAAGAGACTGACCTGTCTCAGCTTTATGGGTCTCTGACACATTCAAAAATCTGTTAAATATCATGTAAAATATATTTATAAATTTATTTTTGGGAAAGTTTACTTTTTATTGTTGTTATATTAGGGGCATAAGAATAGACTAATCATAATCCTTGGTTCATGAACATTATCATTATTGGTTATTAATGCCCTTTTGTATTTGACTTGTCTGATTATTTGTACATTTATATACTGAATGGGTTTCAATGCATCAAACCAGCTAAGAATAGAGTATTGCCAGTGACTTATATCCATCTCTGTATTACTTCTTATTCTACACCTCCCCTTCCTCACTGTGCCAGAATAACCTCTATACTGAATTTTGTTTTTATCATTCCCTTGTTTTTTTTCTCTCCTTTTTCACATATAGATATACACTTGCTTTGGAACTGTATAAAAAGTGTGCCATACTATATATATTCTTCTGGGAATTTATTTGTTTCCTGAACACTTCATTATGAAGAATCAACCTATTTATGTTTTTTCTATAGCTATATTTTTTTCTGGAATGATTAAAATCCATTGTATTATAATTATATTTTTAGTTTTAGGAGAGCAATGCCTCCTTTCTCAAAAGTCTGACTCCTCTTAGACATGTGATTTCCAAACACTTATTCAGTGATAAAATTAGTATATTTTTAGACTGAGACTTAAAGGTTATATCTAAACTCTAAGAACATTGCTCATTGATTTATTTTTTTAAATAAGACATAAAGTTTTAAGCATATGAGTCTGCAGCTAACTACCCAAATACATCTGGGATTACTCTATGCCTCACTAACAAGAACACAATCTCTTCTTGTCTAATTTGTACACTCAAGAAGCATATTTTTAGCCTGCCTACTGTGCACCTGGCACTGATTATAATTTCAGGTACTCCTTTTGTTTGGTCCTTTTCCTGACTTATCTTTTACCAACCAATCCCATAAAGGATGATCCCATATCAGTAACCCAGTGTGCGGTGGTTGATATAGAACTCTCACTAGCCAATAGAAAATGATTTTGGCCAGAGACAAAAGCAGGGAAGGCAACGAGAAAGCTTAGTGTAGTACCATGACATTGACTCCAAAAAGGTAGAAGGCAGCACAGTGTAACAGGGAAAGACACAGGCTTTGAGACCTGGCTCTGCCATTTTTTGTCTGAGTATTCTTAAGCAAATGACTTAAGCTCTCTGTACTTTGGTTTGTTCATCTGTATAAAGAGATTAACAACAGGGTTGTCACAAAGATGAAATGATTTAATATTTATGAAGTTCTTAGAAAAATATCTGTTACATAATATAAGCCAATATAAGTGTGTGATAGGTAAATAAATGATTTTCCTGGTATTTCATATTTGCTTGCTCCTAACTTTATCTGCATTCAGATTCCTTCTAAAAGAGTAATAATAGCAGTATGTTGGCACTCTGTGAGATCTTTTCTGTTGGAAAACATGATATATTATCCAACACGGTAACTCTGAAAAAAGACTCTGTTCTTGATAATCGAAGATTGGAATTCAATTTTGCATATATGCAAATTTCAGGTGAGGCCACTGTGTTGACCTAACTCATTCATGCAGTGATGCAATGAATATTTATCGAGCTTTTAGTTTATGCAGAGAACTGTGCAAGTGCTTCAGTGAATATAAAGATAAATCAGACATGGGACTTGACTTTGAGCTGCTTACAATCTAGCAGCACAGATGACATGCAGATGTCATATAGGAAGTGAAGGTAAATTGTTGCAGGACTTGGGAAAGGGAGATCTCTTACCCAGACAGAGGTACCAAGAATTTCTAAGGAGAATGCAGCTCAGGTACATCCTGAAAGGTGAGCGAAGTATGTAAAGGAAAAGTGTTTCCAGTGTGAGAGAGCACAGGATTGTGCCATTGGGCCGCAAGTTAGCCAAGTTTATCAATATGGGTAGTAAGAATAAATCAGGCTAAAAGGTAAACAAAGACTAGATACTAATAGCTTGCCATTAGTAAGCATATATTATGCTCTAGGCACTGTGCTGACTGTTCTAAATATATTCTTGTCTTTAATTCTCACAATAGCCCTGTGAGTA
The DNA here is from genome assembly GCA_030068075.1 of Paguma larvata. NCBI lineage: Eukaryota > Metazoa > Chordata > Mammalia > Carnivora > Viverridae > Paguma > Paguma larvata. The sequence goes on from CM057833.1 coordinate 87,475,667, forward strand.
GGTACTAATATTATCCCTTTTTGTAGATGAAGGTGCTTAAGGTCAAAGAGGTTAAAAGATTTCTAGTGTCCCCCACTAGCACTGGGGGGCAGGGGGTCACTCAGAAACTAGTCTTAGCTGAAACCTGTAAGATACTGCCTGAAATTAATTTTGAATTCATTTAAGATTTTCATTTTTCATTTATGTTGTATAGCTAAAGCCCAGAAAAGGAAAGATTTGAGTTCTAAATAAGTATTAAAATCCTTGCTATGCAAAGAGACACTATTTGGAAAAAGGTGCCAAGCCCATATAAAAGAATCTGTATCTGAGATGCTTTTATTGCCTTTAACTCCTTGCACAGTCTGATGGAGATTATCATCCAGGACATTCCTATATAGGAAGTGTTCTTGGCACCAACACCTATGGAAGGAAAAAGAAAAAAAGCAGGATTGCATAGAAGAAATTGTTCTATAATGAAGTCTCAACAAAGTCCTCAGCTGACGCCATGGAGTGCTTTGTCGCCAAGATGGCTTTTAGGGTTATTGCTACTTGAGTTGAGGGGACCACAAGACTTTTTACCCACTGAACACAGAAATCTCTTCAGTTCAGGTATTCTCAAAAGTGGCTGACAACTGGGGGACTGTCTGCTGCTAGCACTCCCTGGAAATAAGTCCTTCATTCTGAGAGAAGAATCTTCTAGAAAAAAGGCTAAAAAAGTTTCCACCACAGGTAACATATTAACCCCCAAATCTCAAAGACTTAACCCAAGGGAAGTTAATTTCTTTTTTACATAAAATCCAATTGGCATTGGGATTTGGCGGTTGCTCTGGCCATGCCATCCTTCTGGAACCTAGAGTCATTCTGCCTGTGGCTTCTCCCACCTTACGATGTTCAGCACCCTTTCCATTCATCCAGCAGAGGGGAAGGAAAGAGTAGAGAATCACAAAGGAGATTGCCTGGAATCTCCTGGCTGGAAGATTCAGGCTGGAAGTGACACAAATCACTCTTGCCCATCTTCTGGCGGGGGGGGGGGGGGGGGGGGGGGGGGGGGGCGGGGGCAGAAGTCACATGACCATACTTACCTGAAAGGGAAACTAGAAAATGTAGTTAATCTGTGTGCTCAAAAAGAAAGAGAAATGCATTTTGACACAACTAGCCATCTTTGCTGAAAGGACCTTCTCAATAATACTAATTTTTCTGTCCTTTTGTTGTACTAAGTGATGAGCTTTCCAGATCATTCAGCATGGAAGTCAGCATACAGGGAATCCCTTAGGCGTGAGTGGCATCTTTGAGATTGAGGAGACCTAACAGCTGACCTAGATAGACTTAGACAGGACTCAGAAAATGTGCAAGTGCATGATAATACGGTCAAAATGATTGGTCAAAAGTGTACATCTATTGTACTCATTTACAAGTCTGTCCTTCTTCCCCAATGCTCTCCTTCCAAAAAATTATACTGTAAAACATTTGGTCTATGTACAGTAATACCCTATGACAAAGATAATCATATTTTTCTTCTTTTGGTTAGACTTTTTAGGGTCTGGAGCCATGAGTTAAGAGGGTATCACCATCAGTGCTTACTACTGGTAACATTACGATATACACTACCGAAAAGTCTTCAGTGAGTAAAGGGCAAGTGGCAAAAACATAGTAAATACCACAATCTTATATTCATAAAATTCCAAGTTTTTAATAAACATTTATCCTAAAGCTAGCAGGAAAAGGAATACATTACTTACTTTTTGGACTTCTCTCTAGCTCAGATGGGCTGGCATGCCATAATATACCATGCTGGCATGCTTATTTCCTTCAGCTATGCTATACAGCCTCTTCTCTCCTTCACTTACATTGCTATATTTCTAAAATAACATCCTGACACTTTTTATCCTCCATTTGTATCATTCCAGCACTTTCCTCTTCCAACTGTAGCATGAAATGTGTATTAACAAGTATGAGACAGCCAAGGATTGTTTCATACAAGGGAACCCGCACTGCGGTAAAAGCAACTTGAAAAACTCCAATGTGTTACTGCTCCTCTTTCTGCCTGAAGAAACTTGAGGGTCAGACTCTTCAGGTCCATCTGTTGCTACCTTCTAAGCCCTGTGTGTAGAGGCAAATCATTTTACCTTTACATTCTTCATTGCTTTTTTACCTATAGAAGAAGGGTAAATGGGGTGCCTGGGGGGCTCATTCAGGTAAGAGTCCGACTCTTGATTTTGGTTCAGGTCATGATCTCATCGTTCCTGAGATTGGTTCCTGAGACTGGGCCCCTGTCTGGCTCTGTGCTGATAGGGGGACCCCGTTTAAGATTCTCTCTCTCTCTCTCTCTCTTTCTGCCCTCACCCAACTCATTCTATCTCTCTCAATATAAATAAATCAACATAAAAAAGAACAGGGGTAATGATCATATGATACTGCGATTTATAACAAAAAATATATATTTGATCTTTGTCCCTGTTTCTGGCACAGAGTTCATAAAACCATTTGAATTTTGTAAAGGCCTAAGGCTACTAGGGTGTCTTTTCGTATGCTAATTAAGTAACTTTGGGAAAGCACCTAAGGATGGGGGCTGGTTGCCAGGGGACCCAGCCAAGTGATTAAAGGGCTGGAACTTTCAGTCACCCTCCTGAACTCCTGAGAGGGTAGAGGGCCTGAAGATCGCATCCATTGCCAGCGGTCCATGATTTAATCAGTCATGCCTGGACAATGAAACCTCCTAAAAACCCACGGTGCAGAGAAGTTCCAGGGTGGTGGACACATGGAGACGTGGGGAGATGAACTTGGAGAGTGCACAGGAACTCCATGTCCTTTCCCTATAGCCCTAGGCATCTCTTCCATATTGTTGTTCCAGAGTTATATCCTTTTACAATAAACTAGTGATCAACTAAGTAAAATATTTCTCTGACTTCTGTGATCTGCTGTAACAAATTAATCAAGCCCAAGGAAAGAATCTTTGGAACCTTTGATCTATAGCTTTTAATCAGAAGCACAGGTGAAAACCTGTGGGGTCGGGTGGGGGACTGTCTCATAGGACTGAGCCCTTAACTGTATCTGATGCTATTTCTGCATAGATAGTATCAGTATCAAGGTGAATAGTAGAACACCAAGCTGGAGTCCAAGATTCATTAGTTGATATGTGGGGAATGGAACCCTTCCAAACATTGGAATTGGTGACCAGAACCTTTTGGTCTACCGTCATGTAGAGCTGTGGGGGACCATTGAGAATTAACACTCATTATGTGCCTGTTACTGCTCCTACTGGTTTTAGCATTTAGTTCTTGTATACCTAAACTATATGGGGTGAACACAGTTATCCCCCTGGCTCTTGTTTTATAGATAAGAAAAGTGATGCATAGAAATTTTAAGTAACCCTCCAAAGGTCTTACTCATAGTATGGCAGGGCCAGAATCTGAGTCCAACCAGTCTGACTCCAGAAATTACACTTTCAACCAATACACTATATACTGAGAACTGTAGCTAATTGATTTGGGGTCACTTAAAACATCCCTGTTGGGCAAAATATCACTCTTTGTCACAGAACTGGAACTTAAGTGATGTCTGTAACTTACGGGCTCCAGACCTGTACTGTTGCTTGCCTCTCTGAGTTGATATCAGCAGTGGAAAATCTACGTGTTCAAAATCCTTTGAATTCTCCAATAATGATGATGATAAAAATTCAATCAGCTAGAAGTTTACCAGAAGATTCAGATTCCTCTCCGAGTAATTATTCTGTATGAATCCGACAGGTAATTTTAAGATTATTTCTTTTTAAAATTTTTATTTTAGAAGGAGAGAGAGAGTATGCATGAGAAAGGCAGAGGAAGAGAGAGAGAGAATCTCAAGCAAGCTCCATGCTCAGTGGGGAGCCCAATGCAGAATTTGATCCCACGACCCTGGGATCATGACCTGAGCCAAAATCAAGAGTCAGACACTCAACTGACTGAGCCACCAGGTGCCTCAAGCTTTATTTAAAATATAAATAACTTAATGAAAACGATATAAATATCAACATTATAAGGCTAACAAGTCAAATCAATCATGGCTCATGACATGAAAAAAGAAACTCCCAAGGACTAAAGTTTTGAATGAGAGAATTATTTTTTTTTCCAAGTACAATTTCAGTTTCAATGTATTATTTCTTTGTGACTCCTAAGAAGTGAAAGATAAAGTCCAATCCTTCATTTAAAATTTTCACTTTTTAAGACATAAGGAATTGGAGGTGTCTTCTATTTTTGTCACTAAGTAAATCTTTCTTAAAAATAACCTTTCATATTTACATAGCTCACTTCTCTAAGAAACTCAAACTAAAGCACTCATTGTAACAAATTACCCATGAAATAAAAACTTGAAAATGTAACATGAAAAAGTATTTAAATTTAGAATTTCAGTGGTAATAAAAGACCTCAAAGACTCCAAAGGACTCCTGACTTGATGCTGGTTCTGAGAAAAACAGGAATAGAGTATTATACGATAGTGATGTGGGGGAAAGAAACTATGGCTCTACTCGTTTTGAATGCCCGTGTGCTACTTGAAACCCACTGCTCTGACCTCTGGGATTGGGACCAGGAGTTTTTAAGGGAGGACACCTAACCCTCTTGAGTGACGTGCAGTGGCTCACCACAAACCTTAACTGCTGCTATAGATGTTGGCCACAAAGAAGTTGTTTTCCTGTTCTCAGAAATCCTATCGCATTTTCATTCTTCATATTAAATATCTTAATGCATTCTGCATTCTGTCATGGGGTGTGAGCCTATAACGTCCCTACTGGATTTGAAATTCCTGAAAAGTGATCACGCCTTCTTTAGCTTTGAGTCTACACAGTGTTTAGTAGATGCTCCCCATTTGTTGAATGGATGAGCGAGTGAATAAGTGAATAGATGGATGGATGGCCTATGCATTCCTGAGGAGTTATAGTCCCTAGAATTCTATTCAGGTCAGTTTATGCACATCTTTCTAATATACATGGAGCCAGCATATTCGGGAGATGAGGGCTGTGGGCCTATTCTTGACAACCTATGACTAGCTACCATTGGCTGAGTAGCAGTGTCAGGCAATGTTTGGATAACCATCACAATTTTTTTTTTGAGAGAGAAAGAGAGAGAGGGAAAGAGAATGCACATGCACCTGAGGCAGGGACAGAGGGAAAGAGAGAGAAAATCTCAAGCAGGCTCAACACGGAGCCCCATGCGAGGCTCAATCCCACATCTCTGGGATCTCTTTCTGCCCCTTCCGTGTTTGTGCTTTCTCTCTCAGAAATAAATAAATCTAAAAAAAAAAGAAAGAGAGAGAGAGAGAGAGAGAGAGAGAGAAGGAAGGAAGGAAGGAAGGAAGGAAGGAAGGAAGCAAGGAAGCCGGACTTCCCTGCCACCACCAACAGAGAGGCTGACATGAAGAGGGAATTGGAGAGAAGATTCTGGTGATATGTGGTTCCTTCCAGGCAACCAAGAAAGCTTGCCATTCTCAGGCTCGGGTAATGAAAGAGGTCTTGTAGAATCGATTTCCTGCCTTTAGGGCCAGTGACTCCTCCCACAAGTAAACTTTAGTCCAGGGAAGTTCTTAATTCTTAGATCATGAGGAATCATGTAAGTCACCCCTCTCCACCGTGGAGAAGAAAAAGTAGGGGAACGTTGGGTTCTGGTTTTAATTCTCTCCCTCTGGGTACAGCAATTTGAAAAATAGAATGAGAAATCCCCTTCCCACCCGACTCATGACGTAGCCTGTAATACTGATACATAATCTATTCTACACACAGATCTCATCAGACGTCACCTCTATGAGGCCCTCCCTGAGCCCAAGATCTATACCAGGTCTCCACAGCAGGTCACTACCAGATTGCCCCATCTTCTTTCCTTCACAGCATTTATTACTAACTTAAATTATTTTATTTTTTTTCCCTGCCTACTGTCTGTATTTTTACCATTAAAACATAACCTCCACAAGAGTAAGGGATTTTTCTTCAGGGACTGAAACAGCGTCTGACACCTAATGAGTATTCAGTAATTCATTTTTAAATGAAAATACAGTCTTAGGTATGGATATATGTCTATATATATATACACACACTTGAGCTTATTGCTTATTGTTTTATGGGTAACAGCCACGTCTTATACTTCTTTTAACGTACCCACAGAATTTGTCACTTGAAGAGAAGTTAATAAGCATTTGCTCTTGTTGATATATTTGTTCGAGTTTTTCTAACAACTTCTTTGATGGGCACATAGTCTTTTTCCATTAACTCCTAACCACTTTTCTCAATAAGAGAAATGTCTGATAATTTTCACTCAAACTGACAAGTGTGCAGTTGAATAATAAATTACTGGTAATAAATGGTTTTCACCAGGCCACACAAGTCTTCTGGGAAGAGGGACACTAATGAGCTTCTCTTCAGAGAATAAATAGTATTTCATGACTCAGCCTCACCTGTTATTATGAGATTATAGCCCTATGAAATATCTCCTCCAACAAATAAAATTGACTTTAGAATGATAGAATCTAGGTGAGTTTTTTTAAATTAACAAACTGTATTTTTAGAGCAGTTTTAGATTCATAGAAAAATTAGGCAGAGAGTCCAGAGCCTCCATCTATCTCCCACCTCGTCCTGCTTCGCAGTTTGTCCTATTATTCACATCTCACACTGCTGTGCTGCATTTGTGATGATCGATGCCAGTGCGGATATGGCTGTTATTAACCAAAGCCCATAGTTTACGCTAAGGTGCACTCTCTGTGCTGTATTGTTCTATGGGTTTCAGAAAACTGCATATCATATCTTCACTATTCCAGTATCATACAGAATAGTGTCACTGCCCTAAAAATGCCCCGTGTTCCTCTTCTTCATCCCTTCCTCCTGGATATAATCAGGGTTTAAGTAATATTTATTCATCAACATCTATTGTCAGCTGCCATGTGATGGCTTCTTTTTTGTTCTCCTGCTTTGTCTTCTCTCAGGCAGGTCTGTGGTCACAAGCTGCCTCACTTCACAAAGACCTAGTGCCAACATGTGACACGCCCTGCACAACCGAACTACGGCCTGCTGCACCCCGAGCTCAGCAAAGTCTCAGTAATCTTTAGGAGAGGAAAGCCACCGTGTTTCCCACCTCTGTCCTTTTCTTGTGCTATATTTGGTCACATGCAGACAAAAGCAGTCATCTTGTCCCCCAAGATTTTATGGGATCTTCAGGAAAGTAACTTTTGCAAATGTTACTCCCCACAGCTTCTCTCCCTACTACTGAAAGGTAGGTTCCATAGGGCAGCTGGCCCAGCAATGATTCTAGAGGCCTTGGCTTACTGAGTGGCAATGGTTTGGTGCTGTGACCCAGAGCTCAGCAAAGATCTTCCGTAGACGGCCCGAGAGTAATTACATCAGACTTTGTACCTTCACATAGCTGCCATCACATATGCTTTCTTTTCATTTTGTTTTTTCTACAAAACCAAAAAATGTCCAGACGTTCTTAGTTTGAGGGTCATAGGAAAATGGACCATGAGCCAGATTTGGCCTGTCGTTTACCAAACCCTGCCCTAGAGTCAGACCAACCTGGGTTTGGTTGTGTCTCCTCCATTCACTAAATATACAACAGACATGTTTGATCACCCTAGGTTTCCCCATTTCTGAAAGATGGAGAATAGTTACTACCTTAATAGGGCAAAACGGAGATTATGCAAGATAAAGCTTACAAGGAATCTCCTAGTACCATGTCTGACATTTGGTAAGTACTCAATAAATGTTACCTATTGGTATTATGATTTGTCAGAAGGACATCTCCCTGACTGCTGGGTCTTTATTCCTGACCAGCTTTGACTGACTTCACATGCCGTTAGGATAAATTCTCTTCCAGAATTTTCCTTGTTCCCTTATGCAAATTGAATCTTTATGGACCTTCCCATCCATCTGCCAGATACATCCAGGTGTGTTTACTTCCACTACGGAATGTGCTTAGGCCTAGGCTAAGACTCCGCCTACAAGAATGAAAGTAGATAGAAATAGATAAGATGGATATCACCAATTAATCCGCGTGTGGTAAATTATCCAGTAATGAACAGGCTGGTTGAGTTCGGAATGCCCCAACAACACCCGAATGAACCAATTAGCATAAAACTCAGGGTGAGTTATAGCTAAAGCTCATTACATAATTTCTTGTTGAATTTAGGTACTACCCCGGTCAGTTTCCAGTGATAAAAAGGCACGTTTTTCTCTTGGCACAAACTGCAGTTTTTCAATTCAATGAATATTTATCGGACATCTATTTTGTGAAAAGCATTGATCCAGGCTTTATAGGGGAAACAAAGATGAACAAGACATAGCTCTACCTTTAAGGAAGAAGGAAAAAAGAAGGTGGGTGCCCAGTCGTGATAAAAGGTGTTGCAGAAAAAAAAAAATGAGGTGTAGGAGAACACAGTCAGGAGTTTGCATAGCTCCTCTGAGCAATGAGAAGTGCCTCTAAGCAGCTTTTTGGCTGCATCTTAAGAGATGGATAGGATTTCAACAGGATGAAATCAAATCATAAGAATGGCTTGAGTTAGATAACAGCGAGCAGTACAGTTGACCGAAGCACAGAGATCAGGATGGAGAGTAGTTAAGTGCTGAGGCTGGAATCACAGCAACCTGAAAATATGTGCGTGTTCTTTCAGTCCTAAATTCTCCCACTGCCCAGGAGGAAACTGAATCGCAGAGAGATTAAGCGCAGTTCCCATGTCGTGCCGCTAATGGCAGAGCTGAGAGGTCCCTCAGCCACCCAGCTTTCCAGGCCGGTTCACTTTCCATTACCTAATAGTTGGGGACAGATAATGGATGAAATTGAATACCGCACTCAGCTTCTTGGTTTTCCTCTGTTAGAAGTGATTTGACACTGGAAAACTCTGAGCAGCAGGGCGCCGTGGTCAGGGGTGTAAACCAGTGATTTAAGCAGCCCTGCAAAAGGGAACCAGAAGAAGAAAGAGGCTGGGGGCAGGGAGAAAGGCCAAATGTTGCTGGGCTCCCTGGGGGCCTGAACCAGGGTAGCGGCCCTGGGAAAGTCTTGGATGGGCCAGATAGCAGAATCACTGTTCAAGGAAAGCCAAAACAACTGGAAGAAGGAGAAGCAGAACAGGGAAACGAGAGGAGAAAACGTCACACCGGCTGTGTCACTGTGGACAAATCGGGTGACCTCTTAGTGCCTCTTGTGTGTGAAGTAAGAAAGAGCAATTGCTTCTGCCCTTATTCTCTGCATTATCTTATCGCCACAGACCTAATAATTACCCTCTTGCATGTGTAGAGGAGACGGAGTAGAGAGAACTCTGCTCCATCCCAGGCTGCTGCCGACTGCACGGCCTCTAGCCAGTGACTTCTCAGAGCTCTCATTGTCCTGTTCTTAACGGGAGGCGTTGCGCAGACGATGCCCCTCCCAGCTCCCATGATGGCGTCTCTAGATCTCATATTCAAGAAGCAGCAGATGGCTGCAGGTAGCCGCGAAATGTGGAAGCATGTTGCATGCTTCTTCTTGGGCCAAAACGGGAGCACTTGTCTTTGGCGCTGGAGGGGCACAGGCCGGAAGAAGTTGCTCTTCTTTCAGAGCTCAAGGAGAATCCTGCTTGGTTGTTCATCATCCTCCCTGAACGCTGAAGTTAAACACATGGCCCGATGAGGTAGCAGAAGAAGCTCCAGAAAGATGTAGCCTAGCAGCTTGCCGGTATGCAGCGAAGGCCAGAAATAGCACACCCCATGGAGGAGGCTGCCCCGGCGCATGCCCTTCTTGACAGTTCTCTCAGCAAGTCTCTGATGTGTCACCTGTCATGGCAGGTAGTCAGTCAGGGAGTCGTCCTCTGAGCTCACAAAAAAGGGAGACCGTGAGCATGCCTCCTTGACGATGAGGCTTTCGGGTATTGGGGAAGACCTTTACTTTCCATTCTGTTATCCGTAGGAACGGGTAACCAATCAGTGCTCACAGCCAGCCCCCGTGGTCTTCCGTATTCACTTCGCCGAGGCCCCAACCCCAGCTCCAAACACACATTGTTCTGAGGAGTTTTCTGCTTCTGCGCCAATGCAAGGGCCCTATAGCACAATATGACGGATATATCGTTCGGCATCAGATAATCAATTATGCAGAACGCTTCATTAACAATAACTACTGGAGTCAATAGCCAGGGTCATTGAAATGTGGCTCATCTGTGCTTGAATTCACTGACCCCTCCCACTCTCCTTGTCAAGAGATATCAAGGAACAGATTCATCAGGAATAATGGCCAGATGTTTGCTTGTTAATGATCGTTCCATAATCAGAAATGCGATGACCACGGGACACTTAATCTTGTCAATTCTTGTGACAGAAAACATGCTTAATTTATCATCGGCTTTGAAGAAAACAGAGCTTTTGTTCATCCAAGCCAAACCAGAAAACAAAAGGACTGGAATTCAGTCTTATTTGCACCATAAGCCCAATACGAGTTTTGCAGAGCTGGCTCGCACTGCTTCTGCTTCTTGCAGATCCCATCAAATCGACACTGGGGACTTGAACAAGCAGCTCCCAGACCCCACCTCAAGTGTTGAGCTGAGCTGAGCTGAGTGTTGTTATAAAAGAGCTCTTAAGGGGATCGATGCCACATTCTTCAATTTGTCCTGAGGTCTCCACCCCTGGTCTGTCTCACCTGCACGGTGGGAAAACCCCTCACCGGCTTCCGCCACTCAGTGCTCAGGATTACTTCCGCATTGCGTCATGTCCCCCACCCTCTTCTCTGGCACCCTAAGGTGCGTGTGTGTGTGCGTGTGTGTGTGTGTGTGTGTGCGTGTGTTCCCTCACAGCTAACACTAACCATAGTGCACTTCTCTTCTCCAAATATGAAGGTGTGTATCTTCTCCACTCTACATCGTTGTGTTACATGCAGTGTCATCTGGTTGTTTCACGTCCCGGCTGAATCAGGCAAGGCCTGAGCAAAGGCTTTCTCATAAATTCTATAGTTGATGAATTGGGTGAAGATGTAAATAATCCTCACAGAGGCCACGAGAGATATAGGAAAGGACTTGGAATCAGAAGTCCAGAACCAACTTTGAAATTATAACTCACACTCCTACCGGTTGTATAACTGTGGGGAAATTATTTAACTTCTTTGAGCCCCAGGTTTTTTGTGTATAAAAGGAAGTCCTTGCAAGGACCAAGAAAAATAACTGAAAAGCCTGGTCCAGAGGAAAGACGCAATGAATATCTGTTTCCACTTCCTTTCTGAATGATGCAAAGACCAGAATCTGGCATCTTAATCTCTCTCCCTCTGTCTCAGTCTAATTGACGAGCACATAGACATTTCACACGCACACACGCCTACAAACTCTCAGCCTCACACCAACGCAATGCCCACCAGTTGATATCTGTGTAAAACTAATGGGAAGGATAGAAAAACAACAGCATTGAAACCAACAACAATGTACAACGTATACACCTGACCCAATAAAACATCTAGTTTCAATGTCTTATCAGGGTAAAAGTTATGCAAATACACAAAAGTCTTCGAGCCACGCTGTCTCAGTCTGTCCAGGCTGCTGTAACAAAACACCATAGACTGAGTGGTTTGAACACTTCATTTATCTCTCCCAGTTCTGGAGGCTTTTTATGAAGGCATTAAGCTCATTGTAAAGGTCCCACTCACATGACCTAATCTAACCCCAATACCCTCCCAAAGGACTCACCTCCAAATACCATCATATTGCATACTAGTTCTTCAACATATGGATTTTGGGGGGACACATTCAATCCATAGCAAATACCATATAAGTATTGCTCATAAAACTGTAAAATATAGCCATCTCATCATGTTTCGTGACCCTGAAAGTGTTATATACTTATTTTTAACAGTAAGCCATCATTTTATTGACTTATTATATATGAACATTATTTGAAAAAAAATTATTTTACATTTATTTATTTTTGAGAGACAGAGTGAGACAGAGGGCAAGGAGAGGAGGGGCAGAAAGAGAAAGGAGACACAGAATCTGAAGCAGGCTCCAGGCTCCAAGCAAACATTTAGCACAGAGCCCAATGCAGGGCTTGAACACACGAACCATGAGATCATGACCTGAGCCAAGTCAGACTCTTAACTGACTGAGCCACACAAGTGTCCCTGAACATTATTAATAATATTTTATCATTGATAATTTAAGGTAGAAATTATTTCTCCAACTCTTAATTTATAAACTAACACTGGGAGTTTTCTTTGTAAAGTCAAACAAATTAAGAGGTTGCTCTAATTTAGTTTTTAACTGAATTTGTATTCCAAAAACAGTAGAGGCATAATAGACGAATAGAACCAAAACAGATCAAAAGAGATAATGCAGCTCCATATTTCCCCATTACCTTACGTAATGATGTCAAAATACCTCAAAATGCTACAGTCACCATTAGGACAGCTTGAGTGAAGCAGCAGAAAAATAGCATTTTACTCTATATTTATTTACCTTTGAGTAGGAAATTAGAGCAATGTTGAAAGTCCTAGTTTTCTCCATCTTCTGGAATTGAGAAATCGCTTGCTGTTCCCAGGCCGGTGAGGAAGCCTCTCCTTCCCTTCGCCACATTTCAGCGACTGGTGTCTATTTCTTTTATTTTTTTAATTTTTTTTTAACGTTTATTCACTTTTGAGAGATGGAGAGAGACAGAGCATGAGTCGGGGAAGGACAGAGAGAGGGAGACACAGAATCCGAAGTAGGCTCCAGGTTCCAAGCTGTCAGCTAAGAGCCTAACATGGGGCTGGAACCCACAGACTGCGAGATCATGATCCGAGCGGAAGTTGGACGCTTAGCCGACTGAGCCACCCAGGTGCCCCTGGCTGGCATATTTCATGGTCTAGTTTTATCCATCTTTTATTGTCTCACTTAAGACAGCTATCGTGGAGGTAAGTGCCCATGATGAAGGATATACGCTGTGAGAGACAAAGGGGGCAGGGAAGGAGGATAAGACGGAGGAAGACAGAGACACGTCTAAATACCAAAGAATATCTCTACGTGTAAAATCCAGCAAAAACACCAGAAGTGCAGCAGGGTGTACATGAAAGGAAAGAGCTTTTGCACTGGAAATCTCTATATTTGGTACCTTATTACAAAATGTTATTAGGAAATATTTGATTATGCTTGCCCAAATCTAAATTGACGATGCTTGATCAAATGACATTAATCTATTTATATAATAAAACAGCAAATCTTTAACGGCTATCTCCGAACCTCATCAACAGCAATGTTGTTAAGTGAATAGACTAGCTCATCAGAAATTGACACAGACACCTATCCACTTGCTTAAGCCGAGACATCAATGAGTCATCCTTGAGCCTGCCTCTCTTTCACCTCCATCACCCCGATGCACCACCAACTCCTCTTATTCCAACTTTCCAAACACATCTCTAAGCCAATCCATGTCCCTGTGTCTCCACTCTCACCACCCTGTCTGTCGATTTTACCGGGACATCTCCAGTGAAAGTCTACCTTCTCTCTTCACATCCATCTTTCCTTGCCTGATCCATTTTCAAACAGTAGCCAGAATGATCTCTTTAAAGTACGAGTCTAATTTCGTCGCTTGCTATGCTTAAATCCCTTTAACTGCTTCATGATACTTTTTAGAAAAACTGTCAAAATGTCAATAAAAGCCTCGAAGTTTCTGCATGGCCAGGCCACTACTTGCCTCTGCAACAGCCTATCTTCTCTCCTCCTCCCCCTCTCTTGCTGGCCTTCTTCTCCCTGACCTACTCTGTTTCCCTCAACTAGGCCAAATTCGTTACTGCGTCGGCCCTTTGGTACACACTGTTCTCTCTATTTGAAGCACACCCCACAGCTCCAACCTCTTTTATCTGGCTAACTCCTACTGATCCTTCAGTTTTGCTTTGAATGTTACCTTCTCAGGGAGATTTTTCCTGACACTGGAGTCTAGGTTAGGGTCCCTATTATACTCTCTCAGGGCATTAGTTATATTTTCTTTGAGTCACTTAGTATAATTGTATGGAGCTATTTGTGTGATTATTGATTGAATGCCTGTCTCCACCACTGCACCCTAAGCACCATGGTAGCGGAGCCTGGCTCTTTTGTTTGCTCTCGCACCTCCAAGCCTAAACAGCATCTATATATAGCAGACATGTTTTGTTGAATTAATCCATTAGTAAATTCCATTTACTTCTCCATAATCAAGCAGCCGCATTTCCGCGTTTCTGTGCTAATCAATGGCTGTCATATTTTGGGCACTTATTATGTGCCAGGCACTGCGCTAAGCATGTCACCTATCTCATCTTTTTGGGTTTTTTTAATTAAAGTATAGTTGACACATGGTGTTACTCTAGTTTCAGGTGTACAACACAGTGATTTGACCATTTCATATGTTATGCTATGCTCACCACACAGGCCTTATCTTTATGGAAACTATATAATGTTATGCGGCTATCATCCCCATTTTATAAATAGGAACCCGGGTCACTCAAGGTCACTGATTAATAAAACTGAGCTTCAAAGCAAAGCGTTTCAGGCTCCCCTGGCTCATATTCTTAAACAGTCCTCTGTACGGTTCCCTCACCGGAAGAGGTCAGTTACACTTTGTGGAGTGGGGAGAGGCATCAGGAAGCCGTGTTTTGTTAGCAGTGGGTCTATCCATTGTTACTGTTTCACGCTGACCCAAGCATATAGCTTTTCTCTGCACCTGTAATTTCCATTGACAATTGTCCCTACCATGCCATGCTAAAAGGGGAAAATGTGTTTCCAGTTTCTGCAGGACGTTAAGTCATAGACAGGAATAAATTGCATCATGCCTCTTCCATCTCTTCCAGCTGCTTCGGCTTGTTTTGTTTTAAATACGAACACGTAAGATTTCTCCTTTACTGCCCTCTACACCGGTTTCCCTGCTTGGCATTCTTGCTGGTCCAAGATTGTGGATGACAGAAACAGCAGTGTGCGTGTGGCAGAATTCACACCAGGATAAAAGAAATAGGAGTATTTACAAGGAAAATTTAATATATCCTAGTTTGGCTTTAAGCAAAATGGTGAGTGATGTGGTTTAATTACTTTTTAAAGGTGACCAACTCCCCACCCTGGGATTATCCCGGCCTGCAACTTTATCCATTAAAAATCTTAGAAATGGCCAACTCCTCCATCTAATAAATACCCCTCTGCCTTTGGTCCTCCAAAACAGTTCCCTTGGTGACAAGTCTGTTCCCTGAGTGATAACTGATGGATTCTTTCCTGATGTCACTCAGAGGATGACTTTAATCTAAAGAAAGGCTCCAGCTCCTTCTGAGGCATTAAAAACAGGAGGTAATCACGGCCCTCCAGAGGATGAAAAATGGAACTTTCCTCTTAGCAAGGAAAAGCCCCATCCTGTGCTAAAACTTCAAGAAAATTCTAGTAGAGTTGCTTTAGAGAAACATTTCCCTGCTCTTGTCCATCCTGGCTAGTTCTGCCCGGCGTCTGGACTCTGAGAAACGAGGAGGGAAATGCCTGCATTACACAGAAATGTCACTACGAGTACAATTTACTTAGCTTCCTCTCATCACCGAAGTGACAGTATTTCACAATCCTGGAGAGATCCTCAAGACAGCACATCCCGTTAAGCCAATTTATGGAAGAGAGCCTTATTTTTTTCTGTTAATCTATTTTTGTGGGAGGCTTTAACTGCAGTCAATAATACTCTTTGGTGCTTATTGTTTATTTATAAAAATGTTTATTCTCCATGTACTTTTTTTTTCCTGCCTACTAAATATCAGGTGTTTCAAGGGGAAAAATAAAGCAATTAAAAACTTCGAAGCTAGCCAAAATCATTTTTACAATACGATTGTTTTTCTCTGATTTCCTGCAGATGATAAAATAGCCTAGTCCACAGGGGCGGGAAAGCAAAATTGATGTGCATCTAAGACTGCCTAATGTTGTTTTACAGAAATTATTAGGAGGCAAACAAAATATCCTGGCACTAAATGTCCATTTTGGCCCTTGTTCTGAGACTCCTGTATTATTTTTAGAGTGTTTTAGGTAGGAAAGCACCTGGAACATATGTTAGCTTTCTAAATTAATTCTTTCAGATCACAGTTAAAGTTTTATTTTCACAGCTTCTTTTAGATGCCTTGTTATAACTTCACTTCAATCATTGGTGCCATTAAAAACACAATTTTGAGAGTTCATGTGTGACATATTAAGATGCTAAATTCTGACTATTACAAAATGGATAATCTTAAAGTCACAGATGAATATATCAGTTGGCTACCTGATAGAGGGTGTTTTTTTTTTTTAATTTTTAAAGTTTATTTATTTTGAGAGAGGGAGAGAGAGAACATGCCAGTGAGAGAGAGGGCAGAGAGATAGATTGAGAGAGAGAGAATCCCAAGCAGGATCTGCACTGTCAGCATGGAGCCTGACTCAGGGCTTGTACGCATGAACCGTGAGATCATGACCTGGACCGAAATCAAGAGTCAAACACTTAACCGACTGAGCCACCCAGGCCCCCGACCCCAATAGAGGTTTTAATACCCCGTCCCATTGCATTTCAACACTGTTGACTATTCCAATTCCTTTTAAAACTCTGCAATAAGTAATCACCTGCCAACTTTCTCTTAATGTCTTCTAAATGAATATTCCAGGAGAACAAGGAAATACAGAGGCATTGCCCCTTGAGTGGGAAGGGAAGTAGAACTGTGAATCCAGAAGTGAAAAAGAGAAGAATCTAAACTCTAACCCAAATTCTGTTTCTCATTTCTTTATTTTAATCTTAGCTCTCCGACTGTCTTTTCTCAGATGATGCCGTGATGTCCATACTATTTTTTTTTTACCTTCTTACTACCCAGAATATCAACGCTAATGTAGTACTTTCACTCTCTAATTGTGAAGACAATGAATTAGAAGCAGTATCTTGGTAATCCCATATTATGAAGTGAGAATATGTTTTATCTCAGTTTTCAGTTCTGTTGCTATTTCCCCAAGTCACGACAGTAGTACTTGAATAGTAAAGTAGAAAGTAGTACTTGAATAGTACAAGAATAGTAAAGATGACCTAAGTAGACACTTCAGAGGCAGGCATTGTTTACCATTTTTGCTTACCATTACTAGGCATACAATGGGTATTTTAATAAAACTTTATGAATGAACATATAGCGGGTGGAGGGAGGGAGAGAATGTGATTTGAAACTCTAACTACCTTACAGAAGCTTCTGCCTCCCAGGAGAGCAGCATAAATTCTCTCTGTAACATAGCAAAACACATTGATGAGCATTTGGTTGTGGGAGAGAAAAAAAAAAAGCTCAGAAGGTAGAGGGGAGAAATTAGAACTAAATTATTTCTCTGCATAATTAGGTACAAGTTTGGGTGTTTCCAGGAGGATTGGGGAAGTGGAGAGAGGGAGCAAGAAGTCTGCAGAAAGGAAATGAGAAGCTGAGCTTCTCAGAATGAAAATCAAGCTCTCTGTGGATTACCCGCTAAGAAAAGCTCAAGGACTTTTGAGAATATGGTAAAATCTGAATTTTAAATTGTTTTTATATGGGCTGCGATGTAACCCACTGCCCACAGACTTCAGGAACTGATGGCTAATCACATAGCCTTGGGTCACTGGTAATTGACACAAGAAGGGTCAGACTTACCCAGTTGTGGGGAGCCATTGAAAAACAGTTGCAACGTATTTGTGGTGATGAGGTAAGCCACAACTAAATGAATCCAATGGTAGCAGAAACCCAAAGCCAAGAGGCCAGAGAAATTCGAATAACTCAAGTTGTCCCATAGATGTAGAGAAAGAGATTTCAAAAGTCAGGATACCCCCACATATATCTCTGCTACCAGTAATGAAA
This sequence comes from Paguma larvata, assembly GCA_030068075.1. Classification (NCBI taxonomy): domain Eukaryota; kingdom Metazoa; phylum Chordata; class Mammalia; order Carnivora; family Viverridae; genus Paguma; species Paguma larvata. The sequence goes on from CM057833.1 coordinate 87,493,399, forward strand.
ATATTAACGTCTCCCCATTTAAATAGGTTTCCAGCCTTCCATATATTGATAACGCAAGTGGTATATAAACAATAAACTTGAGAGGTAAGCCTATTCTACACAACATTTTGTCGACTCTATCTAATTGTGAGGGTTTTGGTGGTTGCTTAAGGTTCTTTTGTTTGGTGAGTTTCAAATATATCTTGAATTGCACAAACATAGCGCTATGATCTCATTTAATGCTCCCAAGAAGCGGATATAGTAGGTATCTCCTACTTTTATCAATGTGAAAATTTAGGTTCAAAAGTTAAGTAACATGTTCAAGAGTCACATAGACAATAAGAGACAGAGTCAGGGATTGAACATTTGCCTACCTGACTGCAAGGCCTATGGATATCCTGTTATTTTGAAATAAGCTCAAAAGAGAGGAGGTGTGTCATTTTGGAAAGAAATACAAGAAAGTCTCCCCCCACCCTTCACTAGAATCAACCTCTAAGGCTGAGAAGAAGTTGGTCAGTGAGAGGCCTTTGTATAGACCCATCTTATGGAGAAAGCTACAAGCCCCACTGGACTCAAAGATAAAGAATAGAACTCTGAGTCTTTCCTGTAACATACAGGATACCCAAAACAAGATGGAGTAACCCTAATAATGCAGGATGAGAAGGAAGTTAGCAATGTGGTTACAATCACCTTGAGGCGCACAGTGAAAGCCTGGGTTCAGATCTCACTGCAATATACACTTTTCTGTGCCTCTGTTTCCTCATCTCAAAAATGGATATCGTAATAATGTCTACATCCCACAGGGCTTGTGTGGATTAAATGAGATAAAGCAGCTGGGTTAGATGGCATTTCCACACCAAATAAAACTAGTGATGAAGATTATGATGTACAACACCGCCACTCCATCTGACATAAATAAAAGTATCTTGGATCTTAGTGTTCGGATTTTTCTTTCTTTTACTTAAAATTCCTCCTGATGTGTCGGATCAGGAGTTTTCACGAGGGGGTAATGACAGTCTTTCCGATGAGACCTTAATCTCAGTATTTTGGGCGAGGGCTGAAGGCAAGAAGATCTAATATAGACAAACTGAGTCCCTCACCTTGTGGAAGTAATGACGGCAAAAGGCCCAGGTTACTATTGGCTATTCTAATTACATTTATTGGTTTCCATTGTACAGCAGTTTGAGGAACAATGTACTCTAAATATTATAGCCCCCAAAGGACCAAGGATAAAGGAAGAAATATTTCCTGAGTAGTTCTGCTTTTGAGAGTTCTTCTTTGCTAACCTAGGAAATCCATAGCAAAATCCAAGCTAGTTAATATAAAATAAGTACACAAAAATGCCTACATAAGTCAGTAAGAAGATGAGAAAAATGACACCTACTCCCTCTCTCACTTACAAAAACACCTTAAACAACAACAACAACAACAACAACAACAACAACAAGCAGACACACTGCTGGCTTCTAGGTGAATTTAACTAATTGGAAAAACACTGAATTTTGAGCAGATCCCTCTGTCTGCCAAAGGCCACACTGCACCCCCCAGGAATACAGCTGCTAACGTGAGTTCAAGCAATGCACTCCGAACCATCTCAGTGCCTTGCAGAGGGGACACAGAACGTGGAGGGGATAGGGACTGTCTCTGACTGATGGACTCCAATTTAACCATCACATCCCCAAAGGGTTAACCACAGCGACATGCTAAGGGGGAAACAAGTACTTAGGAAATAATCAATTTTCACTGCTGTATGGTACTTCTAAAAGGTTGCTACGGTAATAAAATTAGGATGCCGCTTTATTATTGCAGTTAAAGTAATTTTATTTACTTTTTCAGTCAAAACACACACACAGGGCAGTGCGAGCAATCAGCCGCTGCACTTGTTAGCTCGCTGATTAAATATGTTGTCACCTAACGCTGAACTAATTAAGGAAATTGAAGCTGTTTGTGCATTAGCCAACGTGGTATTAACATTGTTAACTGAGGTGTTTGAGCTTGCTTCCTCTTTTCTCTGCTATAGTTTTAAAAACATGTATTAAGAACATTTCATCCTAAAGCAGCAGAATGTACATTCTTCTCCAGTGCACATGGAACATTCTCCAGAATAGATCACATGCTGGGTCACAAAGCATACAAAAAGGTACTTGAGATCATACCATGCTTATGTTCAGACCACAACACTGTGAAACTTGAAATCAACCACAAGAAAAATATTGGGGAAGACTGTGACTTTTACTTGAAGACTAAAGAACAGCCCACTTTTCTTTTTTGTTAGCAATTTCACCCAGAGTTACCAAAACCTGTTAGAGTAATCCTTGAACCTTTGGAGTATTGTTGATAATAGCTATTCACTTCTCGTGCCATTTGATTGTGGAAGAAACTCCAGATAAGAAGCTCTAGAGAACTATAGAAGCTGGAAATCTGAAATTAATTTGTATAACAATTTTTCCCTGCAGAACGCCTCTATTTGTGAGTGGATCTCTGAATTCCAATAGAAGGAAGCCAATGAATTGGCTTAAGGAAGAGTGTTGAGCAGCTGACCCTATGGGATCAACCTGAGTCTTGAGAATTCTGGGACTCCACTCCCCTGACTGCGCCTTTCAGCTGCCTGACAGTATCCTGGCCAATGGAATTGCCACTGTCTATGCCCTTATTTTCAATAACCGCCAACCCAGCCTTCCCAATACCCAAAAGTTGATTTATCTATTTCCAAAAGCAGAAGGATATCAGTGGGTTGTTTTTCCCAAAATGCTGGCTCTGAAATATTTATTCATTGCTTCGCTTATTCCTTATGCTAGTGGCAAAGCAACTTCAGGGCTTCAGGGATCCAAAAGGGAAAACTCTTGAAGTGCTTCAAAGGAAAGGGAGGAAAGAAAGAAAGATCTAGAACAAAAGTTGAACTACTGTGCTGTACCAAACCTGCTTCACCAAGGTTACTTTCCCAAATAAGAAAATATCAGTGCTTTGTATTCGTATGATGCTTTTAACTTTTTCAAAGCACTTTTACCTATATTATCCTGTGGAAACAGGAGCCGACTTTTATAAATGGAAAGGACGTACATTAAGCGATCCTAGGGTGCTTCTAGAAGTTCCAAGCCAAAAAAAAAAAAAAAAAACCTATCAGGTTTAATGAAAGTAAAAATGCCCAGAGGAGAATCAAACCAGTTCTAATCAACCAGCATGCAGGTTATCAACAGAAGACAAAGGCTGTCCATTTAAATGCCTGAGAATTCAACAGTTGAAGTAATGTAACAGCAATTCTAAGCAGGACTAAATGTACAGGGATCAGCTGGAACCACTTTTAGCCAAGATTGATTGATTCAGTTTTCATAACACCAGCCAGCCAAACAAGTAAACAAAGGTTTTTCAACTCCAACTGGTTATATTGACTTTGAACTCATTGTCTGTATCTTACCAGATTTTGAAAGTTATGAACCCAGGAGAGAGACAATCTGAGCCCACACTGGGAGTGGGGGATTTATAAACGCACACAAAAAAATAGGCTACATACACAGCATAAAACAGTAAGTGGAAAATAAAATTAATACAGATAGTGAGCAACACACCCATTATGTTAGGTTCATTTTTTTAAGAATTGCAAGTCTGTGACTTAGAAAAGAAATAGCTTGGGCAAGTCACTGGACAATGTTTTTCTCTAAAATCCCTTGCGGCATTAATGGATTATGATCCAGTAAAGAGCACCTTGAAAATATGGTTTATCAGCATGTTTATTGCCGTCTAGAGCAGCGTGTAGTTATTTACTTTGTCAGTTATTAACAGAAAATAGAATGGCCAGTGAAAGAAAGAAAGAAGAAAAGGAAAGAAAAAAAAGGGGGACAGAGGGGTAAGAAAGGGTGGAAGGAAGGTAGGAAGGGAGAAAGGAAGAAGAGAAGGAAAGAAAGAAGGAAAGAAAGGGAGAGAGAAACTTCCTAGGGGGCATCAAATCCATTCATATACTTTGTTTGGATAAAAACTCTCTCAGAATTTTCCATGAGCTTCCAGACACAGTCCCAATACACTCTGGTGGCTGGCCCTTGTTAGCTGCCAACTTAATCCATCAACTGCCTTAACTGAAAGCCCTGGAGAGCTGAGGCAGCCAAAGGTATTGGACTCTCCCAGCACAGCTGAGGAGACATCCCCTCAATAGCTATGGAGACATGGCCCAGGATTGCTTTTTCACTAAAAGGATGTAATTGCTAATGTAGTTATTGACTTGATGGATCTCTCCCAGCTTTGCTTATTTCATTAGGTCTGTTTCCTCAGCCATTTTAGGATGAAATTTCCTAGGTATCTTACTACAAAGAAGATGTCTGTCTGCCTTTTCTCCATTTTTTTAACATGTCATTACAATTGACTCATGTTTTCTAGGGCTCACGATGTACTCAACACAATATAATACATGGTTGTAATCCCTTAGCAGTTTGTAATCTAAATGTGCCCCCCTGATGAATTAAAAAATGAAAAAGACAAAACAAAACAAACCAAAAACCCAGCCTCCATATTTGAGATCCATAAGATGCCTGCGAAAAGCTTTGTTGCTTTCATGAGTCAGTTATTTCAGGCCACTTATGGTTCATTGATTCTCTTAAACAGTTGCTCGATCATTTCCTTGTTCATCAAAATATAGTCAACGTCACCGAAGAAATAGTTGTGGTCAAAAGTTTTGGATTTTCCTTTCGTAGGGCATGAGTTTTTTTGTTTTTTTTTTTTTTTAATTTTATTTTTTAGTATTTATTTATTTATTTATTTATTTATTGTTTTAATTTTATAATAGTTTATTTTCAAATTGGCTTACATATAACACCCAGTGTTCATCCCAACATGTGCCCTTTTTAATGCCCATCACCCCCTCTCCCTCATCCCCCTTACCCTCAGTTTTTTTCTTAGTCTTTGAGAGTCTCTTATGTTTTATCTCCCTCCCTCTCTGTGTCTTTTTTTCCTTTCCCCTCTTCCCCTCCCCCTGGTTTTTGCTTAGTCTCACAAAGTCCACCTATTTGTGGAAACATATGGTATCTGTCTTTTTCTGACTGACTTATTTCACTTAACATAATACCCTCCAGTTCCATCCATGTTGCTACACATGGCCAGATTTCATTTTTTCTCATTGCCACGTAGTAGTCCATTGTATATATGTACCATAACTTCTTTATCCATTCGTCAGTTGATGGGCACTTGGTCTCTTTCCATGATTTGGCTATTGTCGAAAGTGCTGCTATGAACATTGGGGTACACGTGCCCCTATGCATCAGCATTCCTGTGTCTCTTGGGTAGATTCCTAGCAGGGCTATTGCTGGATCATAGGGTAGCTCTATTTTCATTTTTTTGAGGAACCTCCACACCGTTTTCCAGAGTGGCTACACCAGTTTGCATTCCCACCAATAGTGTAGGAGGGTGTCGTAGGGCATGAGTTTTTGAAGTCATTTCTCAGTTGCAGATTAGAAGACCGAACTCCTTATTCCTCATCTGTTAGCCAAAGAACGATCCCAGTGATAAGAGTCCAACAGCAGCTCATAAATCCAAGTCTGATATTTGCTTCCACAGCCTAGAAAGGTTGGTTAATTCAGAGATGGCAGATTGCTTTGATCCAAATCTGAGGAATGAAACTATTCATTATAACTCTAAAGAGAGTATTTCTTGGTAGGGGCAAAGAAACCGAAATAAAACCGAACAAACCCAAGGTGCAAACTCAATGACTTCGAAACACACGTTTTCAAGATTGATTCACGGAGCCCACCTACATCTGATGGCGAGTGTGAGCGGCGTGTGAGCGGCGTTAATACCAGACTTCTCGCCCCGGCCCTTGCCACACTGTAATTAAAGCGGTGTCGGCCTTCCACTATAAACCAGTGGTATGATTTTCAGGGGTTTATGACTCAGCCGTAAAAATTCACTCTAGGCTGAAAACTAGCACAAGGCAATGAAACTCGAGAACACAATTTTTGTAGAGAAAATTATTTCAGCTCTTAAGGTTATAGAAACTTTTTTTTTTTTTTTAGTTTTCGTTCTCACATAATGAAAATAAATCTGCTTTATATATACACGTTTTCTATGGGTTTATTGAATTTCAATAATCTATGATGTTTAAAGCTCTAAAATATTTATTTCTATGCTCTTCTTACCCCTGAATAAAAGTTTCTGATGCACGCAAGTACTGGGACTCGTGCAGAATGGAAGTCAGGAGAAAGCACGGGAAGGCGTCAGGTCCGGATGCACTCATCCATGCAGGTGCCCTGCTGATGCTTACTTCCTTATTTCCTTCTGCACATTATTGATATATTCATACCAATTTCTTCCTTGGGTTCCTTAAAAATTCTTTTTTTTTTTAATAGGTAACACTTCTAGGGAGATGGTAATGTCTATCCTACTTGGAAACAGAAGGGAATTCTACTATTTTTATAAACTGTCATTAGAAGAATCTATGGTAAGGAGGGTAATTGTGATTAGTGCCTCAAAGGGCATTAATTAAAACAGTTGCTTTTTGGGGCACCGGGGTGGCTCAGTTGGTTAAGCGTCTGATTTCTGCTCAGGTCATGATCTCGAGGTTTGTGGGTTCAAGCCCCGCGTCATGCTCTGTGTTGACGGCTCAGAGCCTGAAGCCTGCTTCAGATTTTGTGTCTCCCTCTCTCTCTGCCCCTTTCCCCACTCGCACTCTGTCTGTCTCTCTCTCTCTCAAAAATAATCAAACATTAAAAATTAAAAAAAAAAAACAACAGTTGTTTTGGCTGCTCTGAGTGGTAAAAAAAGATCTCCCTTTGGAAGGAAAGAGTCCATCCTAAAGCAATGGAATCAGAAGGATGGATGGATTTTTCAGATTGAGGAGTTACAAACCTATTGTTACAGCAGTTTCTTTACATAAAGCCCTTATAAAGTCTCCAATCATTAGATGCCATTTGCTTTACATAAGCTCTCACTTTAAGAAGATCTTAAAACGTAATAAGATCCACTTATGAATTCAAAAACTTCTCCCTTGAAATTGCAAACAAATATGATTAACAACAAAAAAGAGAGATTCTTTGTGCATGTTGGTTTCTCTATTCCTGTAAACACTGTAAACAAGAAAATCTGGTCCTAAGTCTATTCTCTGATGAACTGTACATCTTTCCATATTAAGCATGCTATTTTCAATTCCATTGATTTAAAACAATTTGAAAGGTGAAGGATGTATTAGGTATGTCTTTCAGAGAAAAAGAGAAAAATTATTATTTTAGTTATTTTAAATGATGAGCAAACTGGAAGAAATGAAATAACAGTACCATTTAATCAGCATCTATTACGTGCCAGGCAGTTTGCTAGGCATTTTACCTTTACGTATTACATTTGTTTACATACCGAAGCCAAAAGAATTCCAGTTGAAGCAGATGCTTTCTCTAAGGGGTTAAGATCTGGTGAAAGCACCGGATCAGAGTAAAATTCAACATCGCCATTGAAGAATGCTTTTATATACTTCTGCATAACATAATGTATGCACCAAGTCCACAGGCAGAAGGTATAGACTGTCCTTGGAAAGTACATGGGAAAAATTAACCCCTGTTCCAAATCCATCAAGCCATAGGCTTGCAGTGACTTGCACTCTCCAGATAGTCTGAGGGCGATGAAGGAAAGTGCTCTGACATTCTGGCTCCCTTTGCAAAAGCCCTGTCTCCAAATGGCGGAGTTCCATCCTGACTCATTTGTTAAAAGTTGAGCTTCCTCTCCCAGGAAAAGGATGGAACACTCTAAGGGATCCGAAGAATAACTAGAGGAAACTGAAGGTGCTTTCCCTGGTGTGCAGCAGGCAAGAAAAATGTTTCCGATGACCCAATTTAAAAGACTATGACCTTGTAGGGCACAGAGAAGACACAACAGCCTGCAGGACAAGTAAAAGTTCCTTGATCAGAGGTGAAACAATTCAGTTTGACATCCCTCTGACTTTGAGGCCAAGACCACCAACAGAGCGCTCTTGGCAAGCTGCACTTAGAATCCTTGCTCAAAGGACAGGGTGGACTGGACTCTGGCGGGTGCAAACATTGCTGATTGGCCACTGGGAGTTTCAGCCACATCAGCACACGCAGGAAGGAACACTGTCAACCTGTCCTTCTCTAAATGCAACGGACAGAGAGGGAAAGTGAACATGGCTTTAAAAATGCTCAGAGCCTTCTGAGCAGTGTTTGAATACCAAAACTATTTTCCTCCCAGGTGGGACTCAGGCTTTTCTTTGTTTGCTGTTGTCCTTGTTTGTTTGTTTGTTTGTTAATGTGCTCCCATCAATTTGCCGAATGAGAGCACAGACTTTACACTTTCCCTCTAACCGTATTTTTCTAAAACAATAAAAGGTATTTGTTCAAAGGTCGTATTTTAAGCACTTTCTGCCTTCATTTCAATCTGAAAATTTGGACAAAGCAGGATTGAGTTTATAGACATGGCCTCCTGACATTCTGAATTTTCTCATTGTCCCTGAACTTCTGTAAAGTTTTCAAGTAAACTATTTGTGAGCTCATTATGCACAAATTGATCAAAAATACTTTGATATCTTTTAAGGTCCTTTTATTCACAAATCAATTTAGATTTTGGCTCACGATTTCTATTTTGATATTTGATAATTAAGGCAGTTGTCGATCTGTAGATGAGTTCTGAACAGATCTTTTACTTTTAATGGATACCGGCAAGGAGAAATTATCATTTCATTGTTTGTTCCTGAATCTGTTCTGTTCTCCTCGACTGCCAAAGCTGCCCAAACTCCTAAACTCTAGACTCGCCCAGCTTTTCTCAGTCTAATTCCTCCTCACCGTTTATGTCCACAATGTCTGGGAAGCAGGAAAGGAAAAGGGTGAAGTTTTGAGCACAATACTCCCCTCCGCCCTCCGTGATACAGGGTCCATGATCTGTGCTGAGCAGCGAACTTGCGGCTTCCTCTTTCCCACCGGGGATCACATACCCCCACCACTCAGCGCTCTGGATCGCTGGCACTGGACCGCTCGGCTCAGTTTCCTCGTCTTGGTTTCTCCTTCTGATCCTGATAAAACAGTTCCTTTCTGTCAGCTGTCACCTTGGCAAAGACGAGATCGAGCAAATCATCACCTGGCTAGCAGGCAACCTTCAGGTCCCTAAGTAAATTCCATTCCAAAAACCTTTCCTAAAATTTCAGATTACTCGAGCTCTTACTCTCATGGGCTTTAAAGACCTTGCCCTTTGCAGGACTCACTCCAACTATGACCGTGTAAATATTTATGTAATTAATTATGTAGTGTCTGTCTTTCCTACTGCCCTATAAGCTGCCTAAGAAAGGGAACGTGGTCTGTCTTGTTTCCTGCTGTGCCTTCGGCACCTAGCACAGTGCCTGGAATAGCAGGCCCTCCCGGAATACTCATCACTGCTGCCATTAGTCACGGGCGATTTCATATATTATTCTTCACATGGACTATTTGTCCTTTAGAGGAAGAGAAGGGAAGCATGGGTATTGGCTTCTTCCTGTGCCGGTGCTATGACAGGGACAAGCCTTATTTCGCTGGTCCTCTCAATAACCCTCTGAGGGATGGATTTTCTCATGTGAGTTCCTTATTTGAAGTCACATAGCTGGACTTGGACTTAAACCCAAACCTGGCCGACTCCTTATTCATTTTCACTACATCTTACTTCTTTTGCTCCCAAAGAAAATAATCACCGTGACAGAATGCAAGACATTCCTTTTTGACTTTTCTTTCACATTACAGAGATGATCATTTATTCATAAGCTTTTAATTGGCGTTTCATTGTGTACCCTCCCGCCTCCTAAAATCCTTTGTCTATACAACAGTCAGAGTCATCTTCTTAAAATATAAATCAACCCTGTCACTCTCCTGCCTTGAATCTCCCAGGGTTTTTGATGTACCTAGAAAGAAGTTCAAATTCCAATGGCCAACACGGCCCTCTGTGATCTGGCCTCTGACGGCTTCTCAGAACTCAACTCCTACCACGATCCCTTTTGATCACTATGCCCCGGCCTGCTCATCCTCTTAATTCTCCTGGGCTATGCCAAGCTCGTTCTCTTCAGAAATTCTGCTGCCCTTGCTTTCATATACGTGCCCACACCTTCTTACTGGTCAGGTCTCAATTCGACTTCTGCTTCTTCTGGCTCCCAGTCAGACATGGCACCCCTACCTCCATCCCTGTCATTCCCATTGGACTACCCTGACATGTTTTCTCAGCTAACCAATCAGACCTTCGCCTGGCTAATTCTTACCGCCCATGTCTCAGCCTAATTGTCACTTCCTGAGAGAAGCCATCCCTAAAACTACAGAGAGGGGAGCTCCTCCAAGTTTAGATTTTGTAGAATCATTCTTTCTCATGGAATTTTGGGTGTAGGAAAAGGTTTAAAATAGCTACTTAAAGTAATTATTATTTTAAGTAATTAAGTATTTCTTATCATTTATTATATATAAAATATAATATACAATTTATTATATATAAAATATAATGTATAATATAATATACAAGTACAAATAGCTACTTAAAGTAATTATTATTTTAAGTAATTAAGTATTTCTTATCATTTATTATATATAAAATATAATATATATAAAATATAAAATACAATAGAATCATTCTTTCTCATGGAATTTTGGGTGTAGGAAAAGGTTTGAAATAGCTACTTAAAGTAATTATTATTTTAAGTAATTATTTCTTATCATTTATTATATATAAAATATAATATACAATCTGAAATTTTAGGAAAGGTTTTTGGAATGGAATTTACTTAGGGACCTGAAGGTTGCCTGCTAGCCAGGTGATGATTTGCTCGATCTCGTCTTTGCCAAGGTGACAGCTGACAGAAACTATGAGCATAATTTTTTTCAAGTATTTGAAAATTTTCATATTTAAAGTAATAATTATTTTAAATGATTATTTAAAACCTTTAATTAATCTAAAGTATGATGAGTATTACAGAACAGAAATCACAAAATTGAGAAATTATAAAAGAGAACTCTGGGGACATGAGACAAGGAAGGCACCTATTCTGGTCTGGATAGAGGAGAGGTCAAGAAAACCTTCCAATTAAGTGCTGACTAAGTTGAGACCTGAGATATGAGTATGAGTTAGTCAGGCCTTAGGTAGAAACTGGGATGGGATAGTGAGGGAAGAATGTGAGAATATTCCAGGCATCTATAAACATATATATATTCTACCCTGTACCCCAGACATCCACTCACTCTCTGTTTCATTGTCCCGTCTCTTCATAGTCTGGCCACCACCTGAAAATACATTATTTTCTTTGTTTATGGTCTGTCCCTCTAAACCATTACAAGAAAAATTTCACGAGAGCAGGGACTTGGTCTGTCTTGGGCACCACTATACTCGAGTGCTTAGAACAGTGGCTATCATTTTAGGAAGCAATTGGTCACTGACTTCTAAATAAATGTGTGAAGGTCTTGAAGCAAAAAAGGCAAAAGCGGGGCACTACAAGAAAGGCCCCATGTCTGTGACACAAGATGGAAAGAGACAATGGCATAAGGTAATTTGGGGTTAGGGGCAAACAAGTAAGCAGAGAGCAGAACCAGTTAATGAAATTGGGCTTTCCCCAAAAGTAATGAAAGGACGTAAATTTTAAGCACCTGTGTTACATGATCAAAAATGTGATTTTAAAAGATCGCTCTAGCTAAGGTATAGAGAATGGATAGAAGAAGAGCAAAACTCAAAGAAGAGCAGCCAGCATTGGAAAAAGTTACAGCTGTCCACATGAGAAACGACAGTCTCCTGGACCAGGTGGAGGCCATGACAATAGAGAGAAGCAATTGGATTTAAAAACTATTTGAGGGGGCGCCTGGGTGGCTCAGTTGGTTAAGCATCGACTTCGGCTCAGGTCATGATCTCACAGTCTGTGAGTTCGAGCCCCACGTCAGGCTCTGTGCTGACAGCTCAGAGCCTGGAGCCTGCTTTGGATTCTGTGTCTCCCTCTCTCTCTGCCCTTCTCCTGATCATGCTCTGTCTCTATGTCTCAAAAATAAATAAACGTTAAAAAAAAATTTTTTAAACTATTTGAGTAACAGAATTGAACTGATGTAATAGATAACTGGACGTAGCAAGTGAAGAGAGAGAAGACCGCATTGATTCCTAGCCTTGAGCCATAGTGAATGATGGAGCCATTGCTTAAGGAGGACAATCGCTGGGGACTGAGCACGTTTGGTGCACAGGAGGAGAGTTCAGTGACTCTATGGGGGCGGAGGGGACTCTGAGACTTTCTAGTAGATAAGTCTAGTAGGAAGATGGACGTACATGCCTAGATCTCAGGCTAGAGGTAAACAGTTTTAGGAGTGATCTGTATTACTGGTGGCTAGCTGGTTGGATGCGTTGTCACTGCGTATTGATAAGGGTCTGGAGTCAGAGGGTCTGAACTGGAATCTCAGGCCACCGCCACTTTCATTGAATGGTCTTGGCCAAGTTACTTACTACCTGCAAGTCTCAGTTTTCTCATCTGCAAAATAAATTTAAAGAAGGATCCACCTCACTGGATTGTCTTGAAAGTGAAGTGAGACAAAAGAAGTCATGTGCATAAAAGATAGCCTCCTTGTATAGAGTAAGCTTCTAGTAAATGTTAACAATTCTTAGCCTGTTATTAGCCCTTTGGCATTCACAGATTTTTGTTAAATGTTACAGAGATAATGCAAAGCCAAGAGAATCTCACAGGCTAAGCTTTTATAGACTTCATCCAAATATCAATCACATAGTTCAAATCTTCAACAATAGTGACACCTAAGTTCCTCTTTACAGGCTGATGTCTTTCATTGTAACACCATTTTTGATATATCCTATTCTATATGTATTCTGTTCGTCAGATTATATTCTTGTCATCTTTAGTAATTAGTTACTGGAATATGAATATGCGTTTCTTTAGTAAGGAATTAAAGCTACATAACCTAAATTCCTGTCATAATTATTTTCCTCGCCAATCAATTAAAAGAGCATTCAAAAGGTAATATTATGCTTCCCAGAGGTATACACTGAACTAAGCCACTGAATAAGTGATTCTCTTTTTAACTATACTAGATAATATATATCTAAAGGATAAGTAACGTTATCAACTGAGATTGTCTTGCTCCTTTCCTTCATCAAAAGGACACTACGGAACGGAGCAACATGCTAAGTGTAAGTACAGACAGGGGCAGAAGTGTGTGTGTGGGTGTGCGCATACACACACATACACTCACACACACACCTGTATACGGATGGATAGAGTCAATTAAAATGGAACGCGAATGATAAAAACAATAGTTTTTAAAAGGAAATGAATCTCTGGCCTGGAAGGGACACGAAAAGTCACACGGTCCGGGGACCCCATCACGCAGACGTAGTATCTGAAGTCCAAAAGCTGGGATACATTGCTTGAGATCATGCACTAATACATGGCGGGGTCACGATAGGAAGCTGGTCTTCCAGCCCAGGGCGTCCTCGCTGTACTGTGATCGACACAGTTACTATTACATTTCACTTGAAATTGATTCCGATGGAATCATAAGTATGTTTTTTTGTGTTCAACCTTCCGTATCTCTACTGTAGTAGCTAAACAGACTCAAACTAAAGTGAAAGTGATTATCTAGATCTCCTTTATTTAACCATATGTAACAGTGCTAAAAGAAATAAATAACCCAACATACACCATTAAAAGATTCATACAGCAAGTCATTGTCTACAAAAGATTTGAAAATAAGGTTGACATCTGTTACAAAAAAGGATTAATTAGGTATTACTTTAAATGATGAGTTCTGGCTCCGTTTCCCATGAGAACAGTTGGTAAATGTACTGTTCTAATTAGGGATTTGGATCAAAATATCGTTTTATTCTAATCATGAAGCCTATTAAGATTTTTATTAATACTATCAGTTTTACTAACTATGTACATCACACATGTTTATATAACAAGCACAAATACTTTTCCTATGGTGAAAAAAAAAAACACATAAATGGTGTAACATTTACAATTGAGGGTTATTAACCTAGAGCTAAACTGCTACGTTATAATTCCCTTTCATCAAAACCTGCTTTCTTCACGATAGATCATTAAAGATATTATGCTCCTAAAATCTTGTAAGATCCTATAAAGTGACAGACAAAGCAAGGCTATACCGAGAGGTTTAAATCCCAAGCTTGTTTGCGGTGTGGAGGACTAGTTCCTCCAAAAGTATTTTCAAAACAAAACAACATGCACGGGCCCCACGCCTCATCTACTGTATTCCCACGGCAACCGAATCCAGTCACGTGACCTGCCCAGGCTCCTACAGCGCAGCATTCAGAAGGGTAGGGCAGATAGATAATAGAAAGAACACAGAAATTCGAATGTGGAGTCCTGGGCGTCACTCCTGCCCTTACTACTTAGTAGCTCTGTCACTTGAAGCTGGTCACTCAAGCCCCTAAACTCTTCCTATCTTCTTTGATGATAACACAGCCATTTCTTCGGGATTACTGTGAGAATTACAATATCGTGAGAATTATGGGTAGGTCACGCAGTATTTCCCATGTATTCAATAATTACCAAGTACCTCTCCTAGAATTTGTGAACAGCCCTTCTACATTTTCCGAAAGGGAACTGAGGCACCCGTAGGTGAGGGGAAGGATGAGGGAAGTTAAAATAGAAACCTATGTATGTGTATACATAAATATTAAACTGCTTGCTTGATTTCCACTGATAACATGCTTATTTTTTAATGAACGTATGATTATTTATTTATGGAAAAGAATTATCTTAATCTTACTTAGGGCAACCACAGAAAATTACCTCTCTGGTTAAGTTTCTCATTGTAATGGGCAGGAGGGTAAAACACCAAACCACACCACTGAACAATAGGCATTTGGAAACGCTAGTTACATGAGGAGGCCCGCTCTGTCCTCCGTACATCCTCACTGCCTCCACTGCATGCTTTAATTGTGTGTCACCTTAAAGGACAAGGAGGGAATGGTGGCTGAGATGGAGGTCAGTCAGGGCTAGATGGGAGAGGGGTAACTGCTGGATGGACTTTCATAAACAGAATGGAGGGAGACTCACAGGAGGAACGTGTGTGTAGGAGGGTAATTAGTGCATCATTCAAAAAATCTATCGAATGTACTTAAATTGTGAGCAGGGAAATATCAAAATGTTAAAAATCCAGGGGGAGGAGCCAAGATGCCAGAACAGCATGGAAGTCTTTTTTCGGTCTCATATACATGAAATACAGCCAGATCAACAGGAAACCAGCCCAAGCACCTAGAAAACGGACTTGAGGAATAACACAACAATCTGCACAACCTGAACCACAGAACTCAGCAGGTACGCGGGCGGAGAGGTTAGCTGGGGGAGAGAGGTGCCGGGGAGGGCAGGGAGCGCTTTTTCCTTGTGAGAGAGGATGGAAACAGGGGGGAGAGTGTGGGAAAAGCACCCCCCACAAAATCAGCTGGAGAGAAAGTAGAAAAGTGAAAACGGACACAGGGACTGAACTAAAAAGGGAGAGAGGAGAAAGCAGAGGGTTTAAATTCCATTAAGACTCTATAAACGGGGGAGCACAGTGTCTGAAACTCGCAGTTCAAAATACCTGGCAGTGCTCTGATGGGAAGGGCGAATTCCCAGGAAGAGTGGGTCCGGGAGGTGCTCGGGCCACGCGTGATTGTCCATAATCCCAGAAACGCTGCTGCTACAAGATAGCGTGAGCTTTATGGTGTGGACTTGCACCCAGCCGCAAGTCTCTGGACACCGGTGGTAGCAAGGTCCCACGAGCATTTCCGGATATGGACGGCACCCGGTTATTCCACGGTGAGACTCTCACCCAGAGGATCTGAGTGCAACAAAGCCACAGTTCTCAGAAGCGAGGGGTCGGGAAACACAACCGCATCTCAGATAAAACTCAGGAGGGAGGTACCGTTGGGCAACCTGATGGCGTGATCACAGACCAAGTAAAAGCGGGAAGTGACGGAAGACTGGTACGCAATTCCTGGTCTGGGATAACACAGAATTCCCACGCAAGGCTGGGTAACTGGATGACGCCATTTTCCCCGCCCACACATGCGCGCGCGCACCCCTATAGGCGGCATAATGATCCACCGCAGTAAGCCAAGCAGCGCCATCTAGTGGAGAAAGAAGCTGTTACACTAAGCCCCGCCCAACTGGGCCAACCACGCTCTTCAGGAGCACCACGAATCTCTCCTCCTGCTAAGTTCACGGACTATAAAGTGCTTCATAGTTTGACCTCTAGGGGAAAAAGATGTAATATCAATCCTATTTCAGACTATTCACTGGTCTAGCTATTTAATTTTCTTTTTACCTTTTTTTTCCTTTTTTTTCTTCTTTCTTTTTCATTTCTTTTATTTTACTTGAATACAGAAAGAGGAAAATATTATTTTTATTTCAATTTTTACTAAAAATATTTTCCTTTATTTTTTATTTTTTTCTACTAATTTTTTCACTTTTTTTGTAAATATTTCAAATTCTATTATACTTCCAACATTTCCTTTATTAATTTTTATTCTACTAAATTTTTCATTTTTATAAATTTTTCAAAATTCTATTATACTTTCGTCATTTATTTGATTTTTGTGTGTGTGTCTTATTTTTAATTTTTAACTGTAATTTTCCCCTTTTTTTCTCTAAGCGGTCAATCTCCTCTCTGTTAATCTATTTCGTTGCATTCATTTTCTCAAATTTTCAAACGCTTTTTTTTTCTTTCTTCTTTTTCTTCTCTTTTTCCTTTTTTTTCCTCTAAACAATCAAGCTCCTTTCAATAACCAGACCAAAACACACCTAGGATCTAGCATCATTGATTTGATTTTGTATGTGTGTATGTGTGTGTGTGTCCTATTTTTAATTCTTTAGTTTTAATTTTTTCCCCTTTTTTCTCCGATCAATCAAGCTCCTGTCAATAACCAGACCAAAACACACCTAGAATCTAGCATCATTTATTTGATTTTGTGTGTGTGTGTGTGTGTGTGTTGTTTTTAATTTTTTCATTTTAATTTTTCTCCCCCTTTTCTCTAATTGATCAAGCTTCTTTCAATATCCAGACCAAAATACACCTAGGGTCTAGCATCATTTATTTGATTTGTGTGTGTGTGTGTGTGTGTGTGTGTGTGTGTGTGTGTGTTGTTTTCAATTTTTTCACTTAAAAAAATTTTTTTAACCTTATTAGTTCCTTCCTTCACAATGACAAAATGAAGGAATTCATGCCAAAAGAAAGAGCAGGAAGAAATGACAGCCAGGGACTTAAACAACACAGATACAAGCAAGATTTCTGAACCAGAACTTAGAATCATGATGATAAGAATACTAGCTGGGGTCAAAATAGATTAGAATCCTTCTTTACAGAGATAAAAGAAGTAAAAGCTAGTCAGGGTAAAATAAAAAATGCTGTAACTGAGCTACAATCTCCAATGGACGCCATGGCAGCAACCATGGATGAGGCAGAACAGAGAATCAGCGATATAGAGGACAAACTTATGGAGACTAATGAAACAGAAAAAAAGAGGAAGAGTAAAGCAAAAGAGGATAATTTAAGAATACGAGAACTAAGTGACTCATTAAAAAGGAATAACATCAGAATCATAGGGGTCACAGAAGATGGAGAGCCAGAAAAAGGGGTAGAAGGATTATGTGAGCAAATCATAGCAGAAAACTTTCCTAACCTGGGGAAAGACACAGACATCAAAATACATGTCAAAAAGCATAGAGGACTCCCACAAAATTCAACAAAAACCAACCATCAAAAAGACATATCATAGTCAAATTCACAAAATACTCAGGCAAGAAAAGAATCATGAAAGCAGCAAGGGAAAAAAAGTCCTTAAACTACAAAGGAAGACAGATTAGGTTTGCAGCAGACCTATCCACAGAAACTTGGCAGGCCAGAAAGGAATGGCAGGATATAATCAATGTACTGAATCGGAAAAATATGCAGCCAAGAATTCTGTATCCAGCAAGGCTGTCATTCAAAATAGAAGGAGAGATAGAAGTCTCCCAAACAAAAATTAAAGGAGTTCCGGACCACTAAACCAGCCCTGCAAGAAATTTTAAGGAGAACTCTGTAAGGGGAGAAAAGACGGGGGGGGGGGGATAAAAAGACAAAAGCAACAAAGACTAGAAAGGACCAGAAAACACCACCAGAAACTCCAACTCTACAGCAACATAATGGCAATAAACTCATACCTTTCAGTACTTACTCTAAACGTCAATGGACTAAACACTCCAATCAAAAGACACAGGGTAACAGAATGAATAAGAAAACAAGATCCATCTATATGCTGTTTACAAGAGACCCACTTTAGACCTAAAGACACCTTCGGATTGAAAGTAAGGGGATGGCATCTATCATGCTATCATGCTAATGCTCACCAAAAAAACTGGAGTAGCCATACTTTTATCAGACAATCTAGACTTTAAAATAAAAATTGTAACAAGATATGAAGAATGGCATTATATCATAATTAAGGAGCCTATCCACCAAGAAGACAAAACAATTGTAAACATTTATGCTCCAAATGCGGAGGCACCCAAATATATAAATCCATTTATCACAAACATAAAGAAATTCATTGATAATATTTCCATAATTAGTAGGGGACTTCAACACCCCACTGACAGCAATGGACAGATCATCTAAGCAGAAAATTATCAAGGATACAATGACTTTGAATGACACACTGGACCAGATGGACTTAACAGATATATTTAGAACATTTCATCCTAAAGCAGCGGGATATACATTCTTCTCTAGTGCACATGGAACATTCTCCAGAATAGACCACACACTGGGACACAAATCAGCCCTCAACAAGTACAAAAAGACCGAGATCGTACCATGCATATTTTCAGACCACAACGCTATGAAACTCGAAATCAACCACAAGAAAAAATTTGGAAAGGTAACAAATACTTGGAGACTAAAGAACATCCTACAAAAGAACAAATGGACTAACCAAGAAGTTAAGGAAGAAATTAAAAAATACATGGAAGCCAATGAAAATGATAATACCGCAGCCCAAAACCTCTGGGACGCAGCAAAAGCAGTCATAAGAGGGAAGTATAAAGCAATCCAGGCTTTCCTAAAGAAGGAAGAAAGGTCTCAGGTACACAACCTAACTTTAAGCCTCAAAGAGCTGGAAAAAGAACAGCAAATAAAACCCAAAAACAGGAGACAGGAAATAATAAAGATTAGAGCAGAAATCTATGCTATTGAAACCAAAACCAAAACAAAAACAAAAACAAAAAAACCAGTAGAACAGATCAATGAAACCAGAAGCTAGTTCTTTGAAAGAATTAATAAAATTGATAAACCACTAGCCATTTTGATCAAAAAGAAAAGGAAAGGACCCAAATAAATAAAATCAAGAATAAAAGAGGAGAGATCACAACCAACACAACAGAAATACAAACGATAATAAGAAAATATTATGAGCAATTATACACCAAATAAATGGGGAATCTGGAAGAAATGGACAAATTTCTAGAAACACATTAACTACCAAAACTGAAACAGGAAGAATTAGAAAATTTGAACAGACCCATAACCAGTAAAGAAATCAAATTAGTCATCAAAAATCTCCCAAAAAACAAGAGTCCAGGGCCAGATGGCTTTCCAGGGAAATTCTACCAAACATTTAAGGAAGGGTTAACATCTATTCTCTTGAAGCTTTCCAAAAAATAAAATGGAAAGAAACTTCCAAACTATTTCTATGAAGCCAGCATTACCTTGATTCCAAAACCAGACACAGACCCCACTAAAAAAAAGAACTATAGACTAATCTCCCTGATGAATATGGATGCAAAAATCTTCAACAAGATATTAGCCAACCAGATCCAACAATACATCAAAAAAATTATTCACCATGACCAAATGGGATTTATACTTGGGGTGCAGGGTTGGTTCAATACCCGCAAAACAATCAATGTGATTCATCACATCAATAAAAGAAAGGACAAGAGCCACGTGATCCTCTCAATAGATGTAGAGAAAACATTTGACAAAATACAGCATCTTTCTTGATAAAAACCCTTACAAAATAGGGATAGAAGGATCATACCTCAAGATTATAAAAGCCATATGGAAAGACCCAACACTAATATCAGTCTCAATGGGAAAAAACTGAGAGCTTTCCCACTAAGGTCAGGAACAAGACAGGGATGTCCACTCTTGCCACTGTTATTCAACATAGTATTGGAAGTCTTAGGCTCAGCAATCAGACAACACAAAGAAATAAAAGGCATTCGAATTGGCCAGGAGGAAGTCAAACTTTCACTCTTCGCAGATGACATGATACTCTATATGGAAAACCCAAAAGATTCCACCAAAAAACTGCTAGAACTGATCCATAAATTCAGCAAAGTGTCAGGATATAAAATCAGTACACAGAAACCGGTTGCATTCGTATACACCAATAATGAAGCAATAGAAAGCGAAATCAAGGAATTGATCCCATTTACAATTGCACTTAAAACCATTAAGTACCTAGAAATAAGTCTAACCAAAGAGGTGAAAAATCTATACACTGAAAACTATAGAAAGCTTATGAAAGAAATTAAAGAAGACACAAAAAATGGAAAAATATTCCATGCTCCTGGATAAGAACAAATATTGTTAAAATGTCAATACTACCCAAAGCAATCTATATATTCGATGCAATACCTATCAAAACAATACCAGCGTTCTTCACAGAGCTAGAACAAACAGTCCTAAAATTTGTATGGAATCAGAAAAGACCATGAATAGCCAAAGCAATCCTGAAAAAGAAAACCAAAGCTGGAGGCATCACAATCCCAGACTTCAAGCTGTATTACAAAGCTGTAATCATCAAGACAGTATGGTCCTGGCACAAGAGACTCACTCAGATCAATGGAACAGAACAGAGAACCCAGAAATAGACCCCCAAATGTACGGACAACTCATCTTTGACAAAGCAGGAAAGAATATCCAATGGAATAAAGACAGTCTCTTCAGCAAGTGGTTCTGGGGAAACTGGACAGCGACATGCAGAAAAATGAACCTGGACCACTTTCTTACACCATACACAAAAATAAACTCAAAATGGATGAAAGACCTAAATGTAAGACAGGATGCCATCAGAATCCTCGAGGAGAAAGCAAGCAAGAACCTCTTTGACCTCAGATGCAGCAATTTCTTACTCAACATGTCTCCAGAGGCAAGGGATACAAAAGCAAAAATGAACTATTGGGACCTCATCAAAATAAAAAGCTTCTGCACAGCAAAGGGAACAATCAGCAAAACTAACAGGCAACCAACAGAATGGGAGAAGATACTTGCAAATGACATATCAGATAAAGGGTTAGTATTCAAAATCTATAAAAAACTTATCAAACTCAACACCCAAAAAACTAATAATATAATGACGAAATGGACCAAAGACTTGAATAGACACTTCTCCAAAAAAGACATTCGGAGGGCCAACAGACACATTAAACGATGCTCAACGTCACTCATCATCAGGGAAATACAAATCCAAACCACACTGAGATACCACCTCACACCTGTCAGAATGGCTAACATTAACAACTCAGGCAATAACAGATGTTGGCAAGGATGTAGAGAAAGAGGCTCTCTTTTGCACTGCTGGTGGGAATGTAAACTGGTGCAGCCACTCTGGAAAACAGAATGGAGGTTCCCCAAAAAATTAAAAATAGAACTGCCCTACGACCCAGCAATTGCACTATTAGGTATTTATCCAAGGGATACAGGTATCCTGTTTTGAAGGGACACATGCACCCCAATGTTTGTAGCAGCACTATCAACAATAGTCAAAGTATGGAAAGAGCCCAAATGTCCATCGATGGATGAATGGATAAAGAAGATGTGGTATATATATTACACAATGGAGTATTACTCGGCAATCAAAAAGAATGAAATCTTGCCATTTGCAATACGTGGATGGAACTAGGGGGTATCATGTTAAGTGAAATTAGTCAGAGAAAGACAAATATCATATGACTTCCGGGACTTTAAGATACAAAGCAGATGAACATAAGGGAAGGGAGAAAAAATAATATAAATATAGGGAGGGGGACAAAAACATAAGAGACTCTTAAATATGGAGAACAAACAGAGGATTAAGGGAGGGTTTGTGGGAGGGGGAATGAGCTTAATGGGTAAGGGGCATTAAGAAAACTACTCTTGAAGTCATTGTTGCACTGTATGCTAACTAACTTGGATATAAATTTTTTTAAACATTTTTAAAAAATAAAATAAAGAAAAACAAAAACAAAAATATTAAAAATCCATTCCTTTATGTGTACACTCTAACTGATATTCATATTTAGGCTCATATTTTTAAATTTATTAAAGCTAATTTGTAACATATTTCACCTAGTAGGCCAAGTAAACATTTATGATATCCAGTGACGACAAGTTTCTGGAAGTAGCCCTTTCAGAAATGTGTTCTAAGTGAAAGTGGTTTCCATAAAATCATTGCCGACCTCTCCTCTGAGCCTGTGGTTGTTCTTAATAGCCACCATGCCCTCAGTCTCCATAGTAAGTTAAATTTTTTCATGAACACCAACTTAGAATATTTTTTTAAGTTTATTCATTTTGAGAGAGAGGGAGATGGAGAGAGAGAGAGAGCACCCATGCACACAAGTAAGGGAGGAGCGAGGAGCAGAGAAGGAGAGAGAGAATCCCAAGCAGGCCCCATGTTGATGGCACAGAGCCAACTGGGGGTTCAATCCCATGAACAATGTGAGATCAAGACCTGAGCTAAAATCAAGAGTTGGACCCTTAACCAACTGAGCCACCCAGGGGCCTCTCAGAATAAAAGTTTTAAAAGATGTTTACAAGACCCAGTTTTAGAATTTGAAGCAAAAATAATGTTTATAGAGATCCATAAAAACGCATTTTCTTAGAACTTAAAGTACTTACTTTGCTGAAGAGAAGACTGGCAAGGAGAAAAATGGGCACTACCATTTAGCTACTAAAATGTTCATACCTAGACGTTTTTCAGAAGTAGCAATAAAGAAACAGGTATTAGCCTTCAGGCTGAATATACATCACAGGGCACATCTCAAAAGTAGTCAGGCCACATGCTGCTTACTGCTACAAATACACAGTCTGTATCAGTCTATTATCTAAAGTCCCAAGTTCAACTGCTATAAGAACTCCCTTGTAAATTGCCATTGTTGGTCCCTCTCGGTCTCTTGAACCTGTTCTGGCAAAACTCTTCATAAGAGTTAGTTACCTGCCTCTAGGCTGTGTCCTTGAAGCTGAGCATCAGTGAAGAGATTTACACAGCTGAGTAAATTTGTATCCCCACATTTTTATGATTATTAACTTCTGCTAACAACGAGTCCTCTGCTTCTCTTCTGAATCCTAGGCCTTCTCGCCTTCTCAAGGAATTTACTTCTTTGATTGTTCTTTTCCCCTTCATCTTGAACTTCTTCTCTCAACTGGATTATTTCTATCAACATGTAAGTGTCTTCTTTTATTTTGATCTTTAAAAAAAATCTTGAGCATTGCATTACTGCTCTCCATTTCTATTTCTGTTTGCATCCAAATATTTTAAAAATTTCTTCTTGCCTTGGCTTTACTTCCGTACCTTCTACCTTTCAGCTCACTTCAATCTGTCATCTGCCTGCAACACTCCATCCAACTCACTGTTGCTACAGTTGACATTGACTTCAATAATGAATTTTTAAGATCTAACCCAAGTGGCCACTATTTCTCAAAAACATGGGTTTTGTTGACTCCTTGACACTACAGTTCCTCCTACATCTCTGAAATGCACAGTGTCCTTTGCTAGTTACTTTTTTTTTCAGCATCTCAGTGTTGAAGTTCCTTGGGTTCTTTTCTTAGACTCTCTTACCTAAGTGGTCTCATTCATTGTCATGATTTTAAAAATACTATCTGTGCTAATGATGCCCAAGTTGATATGCCAATCCTAAGCCCCTAGAATGGCAATTAACTCCTTGACTCAGCCATTTAAATGCCTCAGGGTCATTGAAAACAACTTGTCCAATATGAACAAGTTCCCTTCCACTATCCCTTTCAATAGGATTTCCATTTCAGTTAGACTAAAATCCAATCTCTTTAACATAGCTCTCAAAGATCTGTAGGATTTGGCCTCTGTCCAGATCTTAAAACTCCATCTCATGTCTTAGCCTGGCAACCTTGTTGAAACAATTTTGGAATGGCTCCTGAGGAACACGAAACCTTTGCCTGCCTGGGTTTTGCCTATGTTATTTCCTCCATTCAGACAACTCCTTCACTTCTCCTCACCCATCCATTAACGGACTTCACTTGGCTAAAATCAATTCATCTACTGAAATTCAGTTCAGATATTATACACATCAACTCTCCCATCCAACTTAGCTCCTACTCCCCAGCTGTTATTCTGTCTCTTGGAAACCAGTTAATTTACTTCACAGAAGTTATCACAAGGTTTAATTATATAATTATACATTTGTTTATGTCCAACTTTTCTAGTAGGTGGTAAATACCATAAAGCAGGGACATTTTTGTTTATTTACCATTGTAACATATAGTCCGGTTCAATATACGCAGGTTCCTGAACCAAATGAATAAAAGTCCATTATTAGCGACTTAGATTAAGCCGTTTCATCTTTGTAATGAGTCTACACATAATGGTGGTCATGTATTAGAAATATAAAACATTTAGTATTTGCATCTAATATCCAAATTTACACAAAGTGTGTGGCATGGCATAACTACCTCATTACGTTCTCCAGTTTACAGAGTCTCCATTTTGTTTTATTGCATTTGAATTGCCAAACATCATTTCTGTTAGCCAGTAATGCAGCCGAGACTTAGAAACCTAAGAGATGAGTAAAATGCGCATTTCTAGCAAGACGGTAGATCTTCACAGTCTCGCACCTAGTGTTCCTTGCATGCATTGCTTCAAGGAGAAATTTTAGGGGCGCCTGGGTGGCTCAGGTGCATAAACGTCCAACTTGGACTCAGGTCATGATCTCACGGTTCATGGGTTCAAGCCCCATGTTGGACTTCATACTGACAGCTGGGAGCCTGGAGCCTGCTTCAGATTCTGCGCCTCCCTCTCTCTCTACCTCTCCCCTGCTCATGCTCCATCTGTCTGTCTGTCTGTCTCTCTCTCTTTCAAAAATAAACAAACAAAAAAATTTTTAATAATAAAAAAATAAATTTTAAACCTTTAGAGAAATAGGGCAGAAGCACAACTTTGCCATTTATTCCCTCTAAAGACGTTCACAAGAAACATTAACTTTTATGCCAGTAATAAGATCACATTATCAAATTCGCCCCCACACCCCCCCTCCCACCATGGACAATGCTAAATAACTTTGGCATCAGAATGAAAACATTTAAAATTATTGTATCTAGAAACAAACTACACCATGCTGGTTCCATTCACTCATTAAAATAGGATAATATGCTATTGGAGGAGTCCCCCTAATTTTTAGGAGAGAAATACAATAAACATTGTCGCCGGTTAGGTCTATCTATTAAGACACTGTCTTCTACACACATATCCACTCATCAGGTAATCCACATATTTATTTTGATAGTTATTTTCAAAGTGTAAACACACAGGCAGCTAAGTCCTATTCATACGGTGATGCAGGCAGGTTCTGTGCACTGGCGAACAGGCTCACTGGGAGTCGTTTCTCAGAGAATTACAGCTTTACCTTAGTGTTAATACGAACAATAATAGTCATAGATAACATTTGCTGAATACCTACAATGGTCGAAGCACTATTGTAGATTTTTTAAAGTGCTACCTTATTTTATTCTCTAAGCCCTATTTTATTTTATTCTCAAACCACTCTTTAAGGTAGACATCATTTTTGCCATTTTGTTTATAAAGAGACTGAAGCTCATGGATCATGAAAATGGGCTTCGAAATTGCTCAGCTGGTAGGTCGTAGAGCTGAAATGTTAACTCGGGTTTATCTACTTACGACTCATTTTCTTTACATGCTGGCAATACGGTAGTCTCCCCTTATCCGTGGGGATACGTTCCAAGACCCTCAGTGGATGCTTGAAACTGCAAAGAGTATCAAACTCAATGTACACTGTTTTTTCCTATACGGACATACCTATGATAAAGTTTAATTTATTAAACTTACTGTGCCTAATTAGCAGAGCAAGAGATGATAGTAAAATACAACAATCATAACAATCTTCTGTAAATAAAATTTATGTGAAGGTGGTCTCTCTCTCAAAGTAATTTTACACTATACTCACCCTCCTTGTGATGACGTGAGATGATAAAATGCCTACGAGAGGAGATGAAGGGAGGTGAGTGACATAGGCTTCATGACATAGCGGTAGGCGACTACTGATCTTCCCGACCATTCAAGGGAAGGATCGTCTGCCTCCGGACCCCATTGTTGATGCTGGCTGTGAGTAACTGCAGCCACAGAAAGTTAAACAGCAGACAAGGAAGGGGAGGGTCTACTGTGTTTACCACCCTTTGCCCTTTTTGATGAGCTAACCTTAGTTTCTTTACTTTCGAGGTAAGAGTTTATTTATCTATCTATCTATTCATTCATTCATTCATTCATTCATTCATTCATCATTTATTATTATTGTTCTTTTTCTGTGCATCTCACATTTTCTTAAGAATCTTTTTGGGTGCCTGGGTGGCTCAGTCGGTTAAGCAGTCAACTTCGGCTCAGGTCATGATCTCACAGTCTGTGAGTTCGAGCCCCGCATCGGGCTCTGTGCTGACGGCTTAGAGTCTGGAGCCTGCTTCAGATTCTGTATCTCCCTCTCTCTGTGCCCTTCCCCTACTCATACTTTGTCTCTATGTCTCTCAAAAATAATAAATAAAGGTTAAAAATTTTAAAAAAAAAGAATCTTTTAAAACTTCCATTAAGAATGGGTGTGATCCAGGGGCGCCTGGGAGGCTTAGTCGGTTGAGCAACCAACTTCAGCTCAGGTCATGATCTTTCAGTTCATGAGTTCGAGACTTGCATCAGGCTCTGTGCTGACAGATCAGAGCCTGGAGCCTGCATCGGATTCTGTGTCTCCGTCTCTCTCTGCCCCTACCCCCACTCGCATTCTGTCGCTCGCTCGCTCTCTCTCTCTCTCTCTCTCTCTCTCTCTCTCAAATAAATAAAGATTAGAAAACTTAAAAAAAAATGGCGTGGTCCAGTATCATTCTTCTGCATGTTGCTATCCAACACCATTTGTTGAAGAGACTTTTTTCCACTGATCTTTTTTCCTGCTTTGTCGAACATACGTTGACCATAGTGTTGGGAATGGGGAAATAAAAGAGAAGAGGGAAGTAAACTGCAAGAGACTCTTACTGATAGAGAACGAACTTAGGGTTGATGGAGGGTGGTAGGTGGGAGATGGGCTAGACAGGTGATAGGCACTCACTCAGGAGGGCACTTGTGACGAGCACTGGGTGTTGTACGTAAGTGACAAATCACTGAACTCTACTTGCGAAACTAATATTGCACTGTATGTTAATCAACTGATGAATGGATAAAGAAGTCGTGGCACATATATACAATGGACTACTACGTGGCAATGAGAAAAAATGAAATCTGGCCATGTGTAGCAACATGGATGGAACTGGAGGGTATTATGTTAAGTGAAATAAGTCAGTCAGAAAAAGACAGATACCATATGTTTCCATGAATAGGTGGACTTTGTGAGACTAAGCAAAAACCAGGGGGAGGGGAAGAGGGGAAAGAAAAAAGAGACCAGAGAGGGAGGGAGACAAAACATAAGAGACTCTCAAAGACTAAGAACAAACTGAGAGTAAGGGGGGTGCGGGAGGGGGGAGAGTGGGTGACGGGCATTGAGAAGGGAACTTGTTGGGATGAGCACTGGGTGTTATATGTAAACCAATTTGAAAATAAACTATTATAAAATTAAAAAAAAAACTAACAACAACAACAAAAAGAATGGGTAATTATGTGAGGTAAAGGATGTACTAACTAACTTCATTGTGGTGAACACTTTGCATTATATATATATATCACATCATCACATTGTACAACTTAAAATTCCATAATGTTATATGCCAATTATATCTCAATAAAGCTAGGGAAGAAAAAAAGAGAAATGAGTAAGAGATATGAGCATGTGGTCAGAGAGAAGCATGAAATCTAATTTTTTCACTTCCCAGCTGTTGATCTCGGCCACATTATCTTACTTCAATAAGCCTTAATTTCCTTGTCCATAAAGCAAGAATAACAATAATTATAAGCTACTTTATGGACTCTTTTGAGAAATAAATAGTGCATATCATGTACCAAATATGGTCCTCAGCCCTTAGGAGATGCCCAATGGAGGTAATAGTTGTTATCACACTTTATAAATTTTTTTTTCCTCTCACTTTGGCACTTGTTAGCTGTGTGAACTTGAGGTTACTTGACCTCTCCAGACTCCATTTCCGTTTATCTAAAACAGCAATTATAATATTATTACCTGCCTAATCGTTTTGTACAAATTAATTTTTGTTCAAATTGGGATAGTTTTGAGAATGAAAAAAGGCAGCAACATAACTCACATGAGTTACAAAATATTCCCTGATAATTTCGCTTATGCTGGTAGACCCAGAAAATAGTTCTGTACAAAAATAGTTATAAAAATAAAATTGTTTCCAAAAAAGCCAAATAACATATATTTGTGTATTTAAAGCAAAGTAAAATGTTTTTTTCATAGTATCTCCTAGAAGTATCCTCAAAATTGTATTTTTTGGCCAATGAATTTGAAATTATTGATAACCTCTCCTTGACCGTTCTATGTAGAACATAATGTTTGAGAAAATATTCTGTCGAAAAGCACTGAGGGATGTGTTCTGTTTAGAGCAAACGTGCTAAATGTAGGATGGTCTGAATTTTACTTTTTCATATTCAGGTGTGGAAATATTTCATCTCAGATATCTTTTGCCTCCATTCAAAGTAACAAATTCAACAAATAGTTGAAAAGAGTCAATAAGTTACCAAAAATAAAATAGGTAAAAGTTTGTAAATTCAGACCATTCTGTGAGTAAAAACTATATTATTATAGGAAGAACAGATCAGTCCCTAATGTTTGCAAGTCCCAAAGTGATATTAATATTTGGAATTAAGGAGCTAGAAATAAAAATTTATGATAATTTTCACAAAAATCTTAAATTATTATGTATTTTTCACAACAAGTTATTTTGTGTTTTAAATAATAATAAGTGACCATAATGGTAAATCATTTTTCTGTAATGGGATTATACTAAAATTTTCATTGAATTTCCATGTTAAGAAACTATAATAATAAATACATGGTTTTTATTATTATTATAAAGCAATATGTTATGATAAGATTATATAATTGAACTTATCGGTCATATAACAAGAACATTGTACTCCAACCCCCTTCACCCATTTCCCACACACCTTTGCCCCAGCAACCACCAATCTACAATGCTTCTATGAGTTTTATTTTTTAAATGTCCATATATGAGATCATACAATATTTACCTTTCTCTGACTTATTTCAGTTAGCATAATGCCCTGAAGTTTTGTCCCTATTTTACAAATGATGAGATTTTTTTTTCTTTTTTAGGACTGAATAACACACATCACACCATTTTCTTCATCCATCCGTGCATTGGCAGACACTCGAGTTGTTCCATGTCTTGGCTATTGTAAATAATGTGGCAGCGAACATGGGGGTGCAAATACCTTTTCAAGACAGTCACTTCTTTTCCTTCAAGTCTGTAGACAGAGGATAGATTGCTGGATCATATAGTTGTTCTATTTTTAGTTTTTTGAGAAATTGTTTTTCATGGTAGCTACATTATTTTACATGCCCGCCAGCAATTCACAAGGGTCCTAATTTCTCTACCTCCTGGCCAACAGTGGCTCTTTTCTTTTTCTTTTTAAAATTTGTTTCCTGTTTTAAAAATAATAACAATAATAACCACCCTAATGAGGGTAAAGTGGCATCTCGTTGTGGTTTTCATCTGCATTTCTGAATGACCACTGATGAGTATCTTTTCTTTAGGGTTTTTCTATATATAAGATCATGTCGACTACAAACAGAGACAATTTTACCTCTTCCTTTTCAGTTTGGATGTTGTTTATTTCTTTGTTTTGTCTGACTGTTCTGGCCAGGACTTCCAGTGATAGGTTGAATGGGGGTGGTGATAGTGGGCACCCTTGTCTTGGTCTTGATCTTAGAGGAAAGCTTTCAACTAGTCACTGTTGAGTATGATGTTAGCAGTGGCTTAAAATACAGGGCCCTTACTAGTTTGAAGTATGTTCCATCTGTACTCGATTTGTTGAGAATTTTTATCATCAGAGGGTGCTGAATTTTGTCAAATGCTTTTTCTGTATCTATGACCACATGGGTTTTACCTTTCTTTCTATTAATGTGACGTATCACATTTGTTGATTCGCATATGTTGAACCATCATCGTATCCTAGTGTCTCACGTGTATGATTCTTTCAATGTGCTGCTGAATTCAACTTGCTAGTGTTTTGTCAAAATTTTTGCACAGATATTCATCAAAGATATTGATCTGCAGTTTTCTTTCCTTGTGTCTTTGTCTGGCTTTGGTATCAGGGTAATGTGGCCATGTGAAATGAGTTTGGAAGTGTTTCCTCTTTTTCAATTTTTTGGAGGAGTTCGGGAAGGATTGACATTAATTCTTTTTTAAATGTTTGGTAAAATCCACCGGTGAAGCCGTCTGGCCCTGGGATTTTGTTTGTTGGGACGTTTTTGTTTGGTGACTTACTCTTTTTACTCACTATTAGTCTGTTCAGATTTTCTATTTTTTCATGATATAGTCTAGGTACGTTGTATTCTTCTAGAAATGTATCCATTTCTTCTAGGCTGTCCAATTTGTGGTGAAGACTTTTAATATTAGTCTCTTAAGAACCTTTATATTTGTGTGGTATCAATTGTAATGTCTCCTCATTCATTTATAATTGTATATATTTGAGTCCTCTATTTCTTCTCCTTGGGTGGTCTAGCTAAGTGTTTGCTAATCTTGTTTATCTTTTCAAAGAGCCAACATTTAGTTTTCTTAATATTTTCTATTGTTTTCCTATTCTCTATTTCCTTTATTTCTTTATGTCCTTCCTTCTGCTAACACTGTACTTAGATTATTTTTCTTCTTCTAGCTCCTTGAGATATAATGTCAGATTGTTTACTTGAAACTTTTCTTTAGGCATACGTATGTAACCTTACTTTCCTGTTAGAATGGCCTTTGCCTTATCTCATACATTTTGGTACGTTTATATGTTCATTTGTCTTAAGTTAATTGTTGTTCCTCTTCTGATGTCTTCTTTGATCCATTGATTGTTTAAGGGTGTGTTGTTTAATTTCCATCTATGTGGGGATATTTCAGCTTTCTCCCTGTTACTGAATTCTATTTTTATACCATGTGGTCAGAAAATATATTTGATATAATTTCTATCTTATTGAATTTATTAAGTATTTTTTTGTGGTCTAACATATGATCTATCCTAGAGAATGGGTATTCTGCTGCCGTGGGACAGAATGTTCTTTAAATGTCTGTTAGGTCTATTTGGTCTATAGCGGCGTTCAAATCCACTGTTTTCTTACTGATTCTCTGTCTGGATGATCTATCCCTGTTGAGAGTGTGTTATTAAGGTCACCAACTATTATTGTATTGATATTTATTTCTCCTTTTAGCTATGTTAGCATTTGCTTTATATATTTAGGTGCTCCCATATTAGGGACATAAATATTTATAATTATTATATCTTCTTGAGGAATTGACCCCTTTTGCATTATATAATGATCTTCTTTGTCACTCATGACCATTTAAGCCTAAGACTATTTTGTCTCATACAAGTATTTACTACCCCTGCTTTCTTTTAATTATCATTAGCTTAAAATACTTTTCTCTACCTTCTTACTCTGAGCCTGTGTGCATCCTTAAAGCTAAAGTGAGTTGCTTGTAGGCAGCATATCCTTAGGCCTTGTTTTTTCCTCCATTCATCCATTCATTGTCTTTTGACTGGAGATTTAATATGTTTATATTTAAAGTAGTTACTGACGAGGAACAACTTACCATAACCATTGTGTTCATTGTTTTCTGACTGTTTTGTAGATCCTTTATTACTTTCTTCTTTTCTTGCTCTCTTCCTTTGTGATGTGATGGTTTTTTGTGCTGCTATGCTTTGATTCTAGTCTTTGGTCCTAATCTTTTGTGTATCTACTACAGATTCTTCTTTTATGGTTACCATGAGGCTTACATTAAATATCTTATAGTTATAACATCCTATTTCAACCTGATAACAACTTCTATAACATAAAGAAACTATATACTTTTACTTTTTTCCCTCCCATCACATTTTAGGCTATTAATGTTACAGTTTACATCCTTCGTATATTGTGTATGCAATAACAAATTATTGCAGTTAGTTATTTTTAGTTTGTTCTTTTTTCTTTAACTTTTAAACTAGAGTTATGATTTACACATCACCATTACCATGTTAGAGAATCTGATTTACTATATTTACCTTTACTGATGAGTTTTATACATTTATGTTTTTCCTATGTTAATTAGCATCACTTCAATTTAACTAGTAGAACACTGCTCGGTATTTCTTATATGGCAAGTCTAATGGTGATAAACTCCCTCAGTTTTATTTGTCTGGGAAAGTATTTTTCTCTCTTTCATTTCTGAAGGATAACTTTGCTGGGTATAGCATTCTTGGTTGATAGGATTTCTTTTCTTTCAGTACTTTTATTAAATCATCTCACCCACCTTGGCCTGCAGTTTCTGCTGATAAATCCTCTCATGGTCTGTTGGGTGTGCCCCCATATGTGATGAGTTGTTTTTCCTATGGCTGCTTTCAAATTTTCCTCTTTTTATCTGACTTCTGACAATTTAATTATATGCATCTCAGTTTAGCCCTTTTAGGATTAAAACTTTTGGCGATGTTTTGAGCCTCATAAATCTGGATGTACATTTATTCTCCCAAGTTTCAGAGTGTTTCAATAGAAAGCCTGGTTTTCAAGAGTTGAAAAAGATTCACTTTCCCTTTCTCTTTCTCTTTCAGGATTCCTATAATGCATAAATTTTATTTTATTTTGCTGATGTCCCATAAATTCTATAAATTCTCTTCACAGTGTTTCATTCCTTTTTCCTTTTGCTCCCCTGACTGGATAATTTCCAGTAGAAATTGGAAGTTGATCTTCCTTCTGCTGTTGAAGCTCTCTGTTGAATTCTTTAGTTTAGTCATGGTGTTCTTCAGCTTTGGTATTTCCATCTAGTTTGCCTGACGATTTCTATTTCCTTGTTAGACTTCTCATTTTGTTCATGAATCCATTCCCTTATTTCATTTAGTTTTCTGTTTCTATATTCTTGTAGTTCACTGAATTTCTTTAAGAGGATTATTCTAAAGTTTTTGATAGGCAGGTCAATGGTCTCCACTTTTTAGGGTCAGTTAGGGGAGCTTTATTAGTTCTCATTGATGGCGTCATCTTTACTTGATTCTCCGTGATCCTCATAGCCTTGTGTTGGCATCTGCATACAAGTAAATAATCTCTCATCTGGATTTTTTAGGTTTTGTTTCATCCTGGGAAGAACTTCACCAGCCAGTTTGGCTCAGGGTACTGGATCAGCTAGTAGCATCTGTGAGCAAAAGGAGCTTGCCACTGGGGTCTCTAGTTGAGTGAGGCCACTGCCCCTGCCCTTGGTGGGATAGAGTTTGTCACTGGTTGAGTTGGCCTTCTGGCTGGACTCTGGGTTCAAGTAGTGCTGCTATGTACACTACCTGGTTGGGCAAAACTTCTGGTTGTTTTCCATGGTTAGATGGTTCCATTCTCTGGGCTCTACAGTCACCTCTGGTTGGGTAGGGTTGTAGGCTGTATTCCCCAAAGGGCAGTGCCACTGGTGAGCTTTTGCAATGGGATAGGGTTTCGGGCTACACTCTGCAATCTTTCCTGTTCAGGTCATCCTCCTAGCGCTGTCCTCCCCAACCTGGATGTTGGGGCTACTTGGACTCTGCATTTAGGCAGGGCTGAAGGCTGGACTTTACGGTCAGATGGAGCCTCAGTCTGTGTTCTGCAATTAGGGCAGCAGACTGTGTCTCAAAGTTGGTCAGGGCTGCAGGTCAGGTCTCACAATTCAGTAAGCCACTGGCTGTACTCCACTGTTGGGAGAGGTTGCTGACTGGGCTCTCTGGTCAGGTGTGGCCTCCAGCTCTACTCCACCATTGGATGAGGCTGGTGACCATGCTTTGTAGCTGAGTAGGGTCACTGTCCTTGCTTCCTGATCAGGTGGGATTTCCAGATATGTTCTGTGATTGAGCAAGGTCACTGGGTGGGCTCCCTGCTTGGGTGAGGACACAGACTGTTTAGCCATTAGTTAAGCCAGATCCTCCACTCTAACACTTAAAAAAAATTTCTTTTAACTTTTATTTATTGTTAAGAGACAGAGCATGAATAGGGAAGGGGCAGAGAGAGAGAGGGAGACAGAATCTGAAGCAGTCTCCAGGCACAGAGCCCGACATAGGGCTCAAACCCACAAACTGTGGGATCATGACCTGAGCCAAAGTCAGATGCTTAACAGATTGAGCCACCCAGGTGCCCCTCTCTACTCTAATACTGAGTAGGGCAGCTGGCTGGTTACCATAAGCTGGGCTCCAAAGTTCCTCAGGAACCTTCAGGATCCCTGCCTATGTGAGGCCAGAGGCTATGCTGAACAGTTGGGCAGGGCTGCTGGCTTGGCTCCCTGCCAGGCAGAGCCATAAGATATCTTCTGCAGATTGAGGGCATGTGGCCACTGTCCCCGGAGCGGTGGGTCTGGATGCTGTGCCCAGCAGTTGAGCAGAAACGGCAATGCCATACATGTGCTTCACAACCAGTGTGGCCCTGTGGCTGGAGAACCAAACTAGGCGGAAATGCCAACCAACCTTCCTGGCCTGACAGGGCCACTGGCTCGAGTCTGCTGATCCACAGAGCTGTTGGCCGCGATCTCGGATCAGGTGCCGCTGCAAGCAGAAATGGAGTCTGCCAAGATGCAAACGCTGGGTGCTTTAAGCCCCATCCTCTTTATCTGCCTCTATCTTAACCCCAGTCCTTAAGCTTCACAGATTCTCCTCGTGATCCCTGTGAGGAAGGGCCCAAGTGAGCCTCCTGAGAAACATCCCACAACGCTGGGGAAGATGGACCCACCTTAGGTCCTCTTTTTCCCACTGGAGAGACCATAGGGCCAAGGAGGCCCTCCCAGGGCAAGGTGATGTAATTAAAGTGCAACCATTCCTCCTACCTCTCAAACGCGGTCCGGCTCAGGCTCTGCGGTACCGGGGAGCGCTGCGGCCCTTCCCTGGATTCTGCAGCTTCACAAGGGTGCCACATCTACGCACAGTGGCTACTTGGTCTCCATGTTAAGGGGACCGAAGTTAGGAACTAGGAATGACCTATGTTACGTCTTGATGATGTCATCCTTTAAGCGCCTTTAAGCTATTATTCTTAAAATGAAATTTTAAAATACACAAAGCAGGGGCGTCTGGATGACTCAGTCGGTTAAGTGTTCAACTCGATTTCAGCTCAGGGCATGATCCCGCGGTTTCGTGAGTTCGAGCCCTGCGTCAAGCTCTGTGCTGACAGCTCAGAGAGAGCTTGAGATTCTCTCTTCCTCTCTCTGTTCCTCCTGCACTCGCATTCCTTCTCCCTCTCTCTCTCAAAATAAACAAACTTTAAAAAAATAAAATAGAATAAAATAAAATACGCAAAGCAGTAATTCCTTGATAATCTTGACCATGTTTTATATAAAAATATTCCAGACATAAAACACCTTTCATTTTGCATTTTTCTTGATTGGATTTTTAAGAGTGGTTCTAAAAGTATCTTCAAGTTAGACATTAGAGTAAATGTTCTTTCATATAAGTTTATTTCCTTTTGTCAAGGTCAAAATCTCTTTTCTCCTTGCTCCGATTTTGGTTTTGTTGTTGAAGTTAATACTGCTTTTGCTAATTCAGAGTTTAAATCAATTTCTGATTTCATTTAGAGAATTCCACACAATGTTCACAACTTTTCCTCTTCACATAGCCTCCTTTAAAGTATTTATTTAAGGTGTCCCTGGAAAGCTCAGTCACTTGAGCATCCAACTTTGGCTCAGGTCATGACCTCGTGGTTTGTGGGTTCGAGCCCCGCCTTGGGCTCTGTGCTGACAGCTCAGAGCCTGGAGCCTGCTTCACCTTCAGTGTCTCCCTCTCTCTCTGCTCTTCCCCCACTCATGCTCTGTCTCACTCTCTCTCTTTCTCCCTCTCTCTCAAAAATAAATAAACATTAAAAAAAGTTTTTTCAAATAATAAGGTATTTAAAGGAACTGTGGCCACCAGCAAACATTCAAAACCTGGGAAACGACAGTGAAGATTATTGAGCTGTATTCGAGCGCCAGATTATTTAGTAGCCTAGCAAGGCAGCAGCATACATAGACTCACATGTCAAAATTGCCAAGTCAATAACGTATTTTGTTTTCAGAATGTGTTGTTTCTTGGAATGCCACTTAATTGTCTTGGAACACCGGACGTAAGTTTCGTGTAGTGTATTTTGTAAGTACAAACGGATGCCTTTTTTCTTTTTTCTTTTTTTTTTTTTTTTTTTTGCAAGAATGACTCACCATTAGCAGCAGACAGGGTCAAGACCATACGCTTAGAAAATGGCAGTAACTCCAAGCATGACTGACTGATGAGATCATGACCACCGCTTTCCATCAGGGCCCTGTCCCTCTTCCCTCAGGCTAGATGATTGCTGCCCGAGTGTTCAGAATAGTTGCTCTCTACCTTCCCTGGTTCTCAGTCTCTGTGATTCTCCAGTGACCTACGCCAGTTAACACATTACATAAATGCGCAGAAGTCGGCCTGAACTGACTTGTCGGCCTTTCTGAAACAGGGAACAAAATTATACTTTTAATTATATATTTATTCCACTTTCAGAGTAGTCGAACCCCAGAAAAAAAATTGCCCAGGGAGACTCATTAGTCTACATTGTAGGTTTGAAAGATTGGAGTAGGGAATTATTTGAATGCTTGTATATCACGTCAGGAAAGGAAATCAAACGACCTTGAAACCACTTAGAGCCTTAAAATACTGCTAAGGTTTTGATGCCAGGGATTAGCCCGTTAAGCCACTGCCACCGATGGTAGCGTTCTGATATTCTGAGGCTGATATGCGCCTCTGTACTGCTCAGGGCTTAGTTACTACGGAAAAGAGGAAAGTCAGATTAAGCTGTCAGGCCCCCAAAATTAACATGTGCACCTAATTGGCTTAGTTTATGATTATGATTATGATTATTATTCATACAATTACAATTTGTGTCTACAGAAAATATGGCCCTTATTTTTAAATTGCTATTTTGGAAAGGCAAGCTATCCATAGTAGCATTGTGGCGGAAGTAAAGAAAATTCATAAAATGTACAGAAAGACAGCTAAATCCAAAATGGGCATATCAGTACATAAGTAGGAACACATTTTCAAGTTCTTGGTCTGCCTGGCCTCTGTCCCATACCACTAATTACTTCTTAGCTCAAATGGGCAAAATCGCTAGCAATTTGCTTGGCAATAGGTGAAAAGATATGTTTCTTTCTTTCTCTCCCTGTGGAGGATTGTCTGCATTGTACTGCAATGCTGAGCAAGTTATTCTTAGCAGCACATCTCCTCAGACATTTTATGGCAGCTTGGGGAATATTAAATGTATGATTAATAAATAATTACAACTATGTGTCCAATCTTTTGCTCCGTATTCAAAAGGAGCTTTGACTGTGTGAGGCATTTGAGAAGGCTTCTGAAAACAATATATTTCTACGTTTTAATTTAGATTTATTCCAGCGTTAAAGTACAAATATTTACATATTCTGAGCATATTTTACGTATAGAATTATTTTAACCATTATCGGTATACAACTACCTCCAGGGAGAAGTGCAGTGAGGAATTTAGCAGCAGGAAAACATAGTAAACAACAATTTAGGACAGAAGGTAAAGAGCCTCGTAAACATGGAGAATCTGAAATTAGAGAAAGAATTTTTAATTAGGTGGAATGTAATCACTCAGCTGGAATTTGTCTACGTTACCAGAACTGGAGCAATTTCGTTACTGTTGTGGAAAGTGCTTTCAAGATATTTCATTAACAAACCAAGCAGAAAATCTCATTTCAGTCTTATTCTGTCTCTCTCTCTCTCTCTCTCTCTCTCTCTCCCTAAGACTACAGTGCAATATGAGCTTAGCTGATTTGTTATTGTGTGGTGATACGATATTGGAATGATTCTATCATTTGCGGCGTGCTATCATCATGGTGAGCTTAGTTCCTGCGTTTTCTGGAAAAGTCCCAAATTCCTACTTGACCAATTCTATGTGGTACCTTTCGGTTCCAAAGTTACGGTCACTTGACTATAAAACAAAAAGCTGTGCCTGGATAAGAGAACACTTCTAGTTCCAGTTCTACCACCTGGTTTGTGCTCAAAAATGTTTCTTGAGCCCTTTGGGTTGCAGTCCCCCCTTCTTTATGCAAAGGCATGAATGCTAAGTTACTAAACAGCAGCACGCATGGTTTAACTGGTATTAAGCAGCATGGCGCAGCAGTTAAAAACAGACTGGTATTTGTGTGCTTGAATTTGAATCCCAGCTCTGCTAATCCCAGCTCTGTGTGACCCTGGGCAAACGATTTAACCACTCTGTGCTTCACCGTTCCCTGTAACATAGGCTTCAGGATAATGGCAATTTCTCGTGGAGCTATTATACGAGGCTTTGATCAGCTGATACACACGAAGCACCTAGAACAGTGCAGAAGAGTAAATGTGGTGTATATATTGGTGAAATAAACACATGTGGAAAAGGACAACATATGATCTCAAATTCTCTATTAATTCAGTTATTCAGTTGCTGTGTTCTCTTTGTACTCCAGCTCATACAACCCGAACGGATGGGTTTGTTCCGTAGAACTATGAGGAAAAGAAGTGGTGAAGTTAGGAAACTTGCCCACGGTCTAAGCTAATCAGTAACACTCACTACTTAAATCCTTATGTGTCCGATTTCAAATCTGAGCTATCTCAATGCTGCTTCCCCAAGGAACCCGGAGATTTTGCAAGCTGATTATGAACCCTATTATAACATGTCTTGGCCCTAAATTCATTGTAGCAAGCATAATTTTTGCACACGAGGTAACTGAAAAAGTAAACGTTTGCTTTCTCGCAATAAAGAATCTGCAGAACCAGATTCGACAGAAAGACTGCCTGTGTTCGCAATAGCAGCACTACCGCTGTCTGGGTGGCCGTGGGCTAAACCTCCATGCCTCAGAGTTCTCCTCTGTTATGTGGGCATGATAATACTTCGTTCAGAAGGGTATTTAAATAGTAAATTAATTAATAAAAATAAAGCAGTAGAGGAGTACCTGGGTGGTTCAATCGGTTAAGCGTCCGACTTATGATTCGGCTCAGATCAGGATCTCATGGTTCATGGCCATGGCATGGAGCCCCACACTGGGCTCTGTGAGATTCTGCTTAGGATTCTCTCTTGCCCTTTCTCGCTCTGCTCCTCCCCAACTTGTGCGCATGTATACGGGTGCACGCTGTCTCTCTCTCTCTCTCTCTCTCTCTCTCTCTCTCTCTCAAAATAAACTTAAAAATATAATAAATAAATAAAATGAATGGCAGAGGTCTGACTGACCTGGAAGGATGAGGACAATGTCAAGTACAGGAGGTGAAGACTGAAACAGAGACACCCCCCTGGCCACACCTGGTCAAAGCTTATGGAAAGCAATGAGCAAAGAAGAAAAGAAAATTGATTTCGGAAATCTTGTATAGCCTAAAAAGTTTATCATCTGGGGCCTCCCGGGTGGCTTAGTTGGTTAAGCATCCAATTTCTACTCAGGTCATGATCACCAGGTGTGTGGGTTTGAGCCCGGAGTTGGGCTCTGTGCTGACAGCTCAGAGCCTGGAGCCTGCTTCGGATTATGTGTCTCCCTTTCTCTCTGTCCTTCCCCGCTCGCACTCTCTTTCTCAAAAATAAACATTAAAAAAAAATTTTAAGTGTATTATCTAAATGTAAACAGTATATAGCTCTTAGTACAGAATGAAGCCTTAGTTATTTTCCATATTCACAGAATCCTAAATCTCAGAGTCCTTTCAGCCATTGTAAAAGAAAGTGGCCCAAATAGGCTGGACCCCCCTCAGTTGTTAACTTGAGGATCCGGTGCTCACACTGTACAAAACAAGT
Organism: Paguma larvata; assembly: GCA_030068075.1. Taxonomy (NCBI): domain Eukaryota; kingdom Metazoa; phylum Chordata; class Mammalia; order Carnivora; family Viverridae; genus Paguma; species Paguma larvata. Next base: position 87,533,471 of record CM057833.1, read on the forward strand.
AGCACTTGCAATATTGTCTCTTAATAAGGCTTATTTCTGAGTGGGTTTTTCTCAGATTTGTCTTGGTCGAGTTTTAGTTTCCCATTCGCTTCTTTTGTTTTCAGAAGAGGAAAAAACTTGAACAGATTTGTTGAGAGACTCAGTGAATGGGTCACTAAGAGGATTGTAGATTTTAATAGACTCTTCTCTTGCCTTCCCACACAGCTGGCTATTGCCTAAAACCCTAAGTTTGAAGGATTTGAAATAGAACTTTAAATATTATAGAGCTGAATCATCAAAGGGTTTTAAACCTACCCCTGGGTGAAGGACAGAAAAAGGACCGTCTGAGCTAATGGCATGAATTCTTAGCACTGCGGACGGTTCCCTGGAGCAGAACAGAGGAAAACAGGAAAGGAAATGCTTAATTGAGCCAAAATAGGCTACTATGATCACATGGAAAGCGAAGCTTTAAAATGACAAATTAAAATAAAGGGTAAGGAAAGGAAAGGGATGTTAACTTTCCAGGAGGCTGCTAACTTAATCTAGGGCGATAGCTCTCTGATGCTAGAAACAGCACTGGTCCATAATGAGGTTTTCAGTGGTCGCCCACAAAGTGAGGACGAAGTGGTGAGTTTTTTCATTACGTGTACTTTTTTTTATTTAAAGGATTAGTCCTTATTCTGGGAGTGTGTTCTATTAGCATTTTTTTTGTATTAAAATATCCTTTAATTAGAAGAGATGGTGATAACATATGATAGTTTATTTTTTCATTCCAAAGCCCTTACTGCCCAAAATGAAAGGTCCACATCACCATGTTCCCCCCAATTAAATATTATACACACACACACACACACACACACACACACACACACACACACACACAATCTGTGGAAAACAGCGACTAAGTCAGTCCTTTTCCGGAAGTGAATTAGAATTCCCTGAGAAGCAATTTCAAAAGAGAGAGTGCCACTCCCCCTCTGTGGTGAGCTCTCAAAAGGAAAGTGGAAGGAAGAGGAAGGGAGATATGTATTTTTATAGAAGATTCTGATACAGACCCTAATTGACATCCACAGGTCTCAGGAGAGAATGATCAGCTATCATCCTCGGAAGACCCGTGTCTTCTTTACTTTATCTTCTCCGTGAATGCATTCACCTCTGTGGACAGGAGACAAATAGTGTGCAATGAAGTTTCCTAAATAAGAGGAATCGTATTTCAGGAAACAAGTTTCTGTGCTCCACATAAAAAAGAGCTTTGAAGGGGAAGCTTCAAGCAAACGACAGTTCTTCTCATAAAGAAATTATAATATGAAAACTCTAGGGATATAACAAATACATTCTCGACTGTGGTGGCAAGCTAAATAAAGTCCTTGAGCTAATTTTAATGGAAAAAGTTTCCACGTACACACTGAGTAAGTAGACATACTCTATAAATATATATTTCTTGAGCTCTAAAAAGCTACATGGGGGAATTCTAGAACAAATATTCAAACTGTGCGAGATGGGTGAAAGTGTAAAATAAATCCGGATTTCTTTAACGCTGTGAAGCAAAGTAAAATGTTGAGAAGACCGAGTTCCTCTCTGTCCTGGAATAGATCAGTCTGGTATCAGTTTTTGCTCTAATCTAGCTGATTTCTTCACTAGTCTGTATACAAATTTTTTCTTTTTTATTAATTGATTTCCATGACAGGCTTTGCTCCCTTATATATAATATCATTGCAATTAAAGCTGTATACCCTGCCCTTCCCTTCACCCAACTCCAGTGCTACCACAAACCGTGTCTCAACTCCTCCTATGCAAATCCTGCTCATTCTCTAAGGTCTATCTGGCTTACGCAAACACTGCACACTTAGTACGTGCCAGGCACTTCCTAGGTTCCATAGGGCCATGACAGGCAAATATAACTTTAAAGCGAATTGTATTGCAGGTGTGACATATAGCTCGAAAGAAGTCTTGAATAGAAACATGGAGATTCATTAGGAGGCTATCGCAATAATCTAGGACGATGAATGTCAAAGTGGGGTCTTCGAATCAGCAAAATCAGAATCACCTAGCAACTTGTTAGAAATGCACAATTTCCTGCCCCGGTCCCGACCTACCGCATCCCAAGACACATCGCAGCAGCCTACACTGTGGCAAGCCTTCCAGGAGATGGAGGTGCAACGGATGCAACCGCGCTGACTTAGCAGAAGAATAGTAGGAGACGAGATTAGTGGCTGCGGATTTAGAGAGCAGAAAGCACATTTTCCAGATGTTCCTGAACTGAGATGACAAGGAAGAAGGGAAATCACATTTGAGGTTTATGATTTGTGTGATTGCTGCCTAGTGGAGCCTTTCACAGACATAGAAATATAAGCTCAGGTTCGGGGTGGTCAGTATAGAAAAGAAATGCTTACTTCACGCTGGGATGTGTCAAATCTGAAATATTGGACATTTAAGAGGAGATGTCCAGAATAGTAGGGTAACAGAGAGACCAGAGCAGAGGTAAAGGGATTAAGAGAAAGGTGATCTTAGGAGTGATTAAAGTTGAAGAGCTAATAAGAAAGGAGGTGGCGGAAAATATGATTTCACATATACATGGAATGTTAAGAAACTAAACAAATGGACAAACAATAAACAAAAACCACAATGAGATACCACCTTACACCTGGCAGAATGGCTAAAATCAAAAACACAAGAAATAACAAGTGTTGGTGAGGACGTGGAAAAAAGAGAACCTTCATGCTCATGGGAATGAAAACTGGTGCAGCCACTGTGGAAGCCAGTATGGAGATTCCTCAAAAAAATTAAAAGTAGAAATACCATATGATCCAATAGTTCTACTACTAAATATTTACCCAAAGAAAACAGAAATACTAGTTCAAAAAGATATATACCCTCCTGTATTTATTGCGGCATTATTTACAATAGCCAAGATATGAAGCAACCTAAGTGCCAGTTGGTGGATAAATAAGTAAAGAAGACATGGTAGAGATACACAATTAAATATTATGCATCCATAAAAAAGGGATGAGATCTTGTCATTTGTGACGACACGGACGGACCTAGAGGGTATTACGCAAAGTAAAATAAATCAGACCGAGAAAGACAAATGCCATATGATTTCACTCATATCTGGAATCTGAAAAACAAAAGAATAAACAAACAATAAGCAGAATCAAACCTATAAATATAGAGAACAAACTATTGCCAGAGGGAAGAAGGGTAGAGGGAAGGACAAAATGGCTGAACGGGAGTGGGAGATACAGGCTTCTAATTATGGCATGAATATGTCACGGGACTAAAGGCACAGCATAGGGAATACAGTCAATGATATTGCAATAGCATCGTGTGGTGACTTGTGTAGCGACACAGCATAACACAGAGAGGTGTTGGATCACCATGTCGTACACCTGAAATCAGTGTAACAGTGTAGGTCATCTATATTCAAATAAACATTAAAAAAAAAAAACACTCATAACTACAGAGAGCAAACTGGGGGCTGCCAAAGAGAAAGTAGGCAGGGGGAGGGGAATGAGAAAAATAGATGAAGGGGATTAAGAGATAAAAACTTCCAGTTATAAAATAAATAAGTCACAGGCGTGAAAAGTACAGCATAGAGAATAGAGTCGATAATATTATAATAATGTATGGTGGCAAATGGGGACTACACCTGTCATGGTGGGCATTTTCTAATATATACAACTGTCAGATCACTGTGTTGTATACTCAAGACTAATATAATATTCTCTATTAATTATAAAAAAAGGGGGGGGTGGAAATCACCCAAGGAGAATACAAGAAGAAGTAACAGAAACTGAAGAGGGAATCTGGAAAACATAACATTTAAAGAATAGATAATGGCAGAAGCTAGGAGGTGAAAAACATAATCATGGTATTTTAGAAACCAGCCAAGCAATCGTTACAAGAAGGAAGAAATAATCAACAATTATAAATGTCACTAAGAGGAGCACCTGGCTGGCTTAGTCAGAAGACTCTTCCTCTCAAGGTCATGGGTTCGAGCCCCACATTGGATGTACAGACTACTTAAATAAATAATTACCTTAAAAGAAATAATACATGTTACAAAGAAATTAAGGAGAGAAATATATCCGTTACATTTAAAAATGAAAATATATCCATTACATTTTACATTAAAAATTGCTAAGAGAAATTTCACTGGCAAACAAATGAGATTATAGTAGGAGAAAAGAATGCATGAGTTAGGACTTCTGGTTCCAGCTCCAACATGTAAAAAGCTTAGAATTCATCACTTTTATTCTTACAACAACAAAAGAAAGTTGGACAAACTAAAAATAAATAACTTTCGTTGAACTCATCAGAGAACTGAGGTTTCAGGGAAAATCATTACCTCAAAATTGGGAGGGAAGGATCATTTAGGAAGAAAGAAACCAGATATGTTTATCTGAAGTAGAAGCTGCTGGAGACATAAACTGATAGGAACACTTAACAAGTAACTTTGGAAATTGCTGGAGGATGACAATGGACTAGCAAGAGTGGGAAAACCCCTGGGAGTGTCCATAATATGATGGGCACCCCTTCCAGGTGACGGGCCCAGGTGATGGGCCAGTAAAGATTTCTACCTGAGGGGCGCCTGGGTGGCTCAGCCAGTTAAGCTTTTGACTTTAGCTCAGATCATGATCTCATGGTTCCTTGTTTCGAGCCCTGTATCGGGCTCTGTGCTGACGGCTCAGAGCCTGGAGCCTGCTTCAGATTCTGTGTCTCTCTCTCTCTCTCTGCCCCTCCCCTGCTCTTTCTCTGTCTCTCTAAAATAAATAAACATTAAAAAAAAAATTTCTCCCTGAACCAGTCATGGTAAGGGAGAGGTTCTAGTCTAGGGTTATGGGGACAGCCAAACACACAACAGCTGACACTGGACATATGATTTGACTGCAATTTCTTAGTCACATATACTCACAGTCCAAGAGGAGAGAACCACATGCGATGCGGGAATTCATGGGGATTTCACTTGGAAACAGAGTCAACGATCAAGGGCTGGAGACGGCTTTGTAGGAGTAAAAAGGTGCGGCGACCCTGAGTTCCTACATAAGGATGTAACTGGCTGGTTTCACTAAGTCTGCCAGCTGTCAGGGAACTGGAATCCACTACTCGGGATACACAGGAACAGCATTTGGTCCATTTGACAGGGGGGGTTTTAAGGTAGGGGAGTCTATCCAAGGGAGTAGAGTGAGGAGGATATACTAACCAGGCTTCCTAGTTTCTGTACTGGATGCTTTGCCACCTGGGCCCCGCTGATCCTGGAGAGACCGCCCCTCCCAGGGCTACCTAATTCCTACAGATAGGAAAGGACTTGCCTGGGAGCACATCGTTAATATGCAAGCCGACAAATTCAAAGCCCACGCCTTCTGAATTTGTTAAATTCTTATACTTCAGGCCATTATTCCTCACTCTAGTCACCCCAGGATGAGGTGCCAGACAATTAAGGATAGACTCAATACCCCCAAGCCTATTGTAATTATTCCAACTAGTCAATTCTAAGCTTGTTTGCCCTGGCCTGCCCGTTTCTCCCTCATCTACCTTCCCCCTCCCCAATCCTTCCGCCTCCTGATCAACCCTAGCACGTCCACATGGAGCCCAGAGTTGTGGGCGGTGCCTCCCATTTCTAGGGATCTGGAGTATACAGGCTTCGCCCTGTAGGAGAGTCGCCTGTGACAGCATGTCTTTCCATAGCTGATTAAAACAAATCCCAGCTGCCTTTAAATAGAGGGCAAATTGGGTCAGGTCATCCAAGGCCCTCCCCATTTTACCAGATGCCAAGGAAGGACATAAATTTAGTTTTTGATCTCACACCTCGGGCAGGGGTGCTAACAATCATTGGGAACTATGTCCAGAACCTTATCAGAACAAACACCTACACTCCAGAGGAAAGTATTTGGCCGAAGCCTATCCCAGGAAGGGTGCTTTTTTACTCCAGGCCCATTCTAGTCTTTCTATCTCATGAAAAAGGGAAAAAGATATTCAACATGAGTGAAGATTTCAAGGGAACAGATAAGAACAAAAGGAAAAATAAACAAACAAAACAAAAACTATACCACTGGAGAAACACTTGCAAAAGTCATAAATCTAAGACACAAATCCATTACAACCCTGGGCTTTAATTGGAAGATTACAGAATGCCTCTCTCCCCGCACTCCAACATCATACCAGCAGGGATCTGGTGTAGTGACAATGAATCACGGCTGGAAGAACTACAAGACACAGACTCTAAGAAGAAGACTTAGAAAATTGCAAAGTCAAGAAGAGAGGCAAAAGCAGGGCACTAGAAAGGTGAAGCCTATGACATCAATAGTTACAGAAAACATTAACACACCTACTTCTAGCCAGGTCACCAGAGAGCCTCATATTAAAGGCCTAGTTACTTTAATTCCTATTACCAAATACAAGATGGACAGCTTTTAACAAAAACGTACAAAGCAAGGCAAATGCAATAAAAACTACAGAATGAAGAGACAAATCATCAAAACCGAGCTTGCTATGACGCAGATGTTGGAATCATCACAAGGAGAACTTCAAATAATGAGTAATATGTTAAAGGTTCTAGTGGTAAAAGTAAACAAACACCAAGAGATGAAAACTCTTAAGAAAGAACCAAAAGAGGGGCACCTGGGCGGCTCAGTCAGTTAAGTGTTTGCCTTCAGCCCAGGTCATGATCTCACAGTCTGTGGATTCGAGCCCCACATCGGGCTCTTTGCTGACAGTGCAGAGCCTGGAGTCTGCTTCGGATTCTGTGTCCCCTTCTAGCTCTGCTCCTCCCCCGCTTGTGCTCTGTCTCTCTCTCTCTCTCAAAAATAAATAAATAAACATTTTTAAGAATTAAAAAAAAGAAAGAACCAAAAGAAAATGTTAGAAAGCAATAACATTTAAGAAAAAATAAGGATGATTTTGATTGGCTCATCAGTAGATGCAACACAGATGAAGAAAGAATCAGTGACTATGATGATAAGACATCAGAAACTTCCTAAACTGGAGTGCAAATAAAATAAAAGAACTTAAAAAAAATAGAACAGGCATCTAGGAAATACAGGACAATTTCTAAAAGTATAAGTTGTCCATAAATGGCGTATTGGAAGAAGGAAACAAAGCAGTTATGGATTGTAACCCAGAAGATAAAATAAATACTCACGGGTCTATAGTAATATAAATAAATGATCAAATAAATTAGTAATGGGGGAAACAGACAAAATGTTCATACAGAAAAACTCCAAATAATTTTATAGACATTTTATTCTAAAGAAGATGGAGCATAATTTCTCCGTAAGAATTAGCTGTGCACTGAAACTTCCTTTCAGAGTACAGGTGTCCAGGGAAAAATACAGACTTTTGTATAAATTGTTTCAAATTAGATATTCATATACATTAAAATAAATGTTGGTCCATGCCTTACACCATGTACAAAAAATCATTCAAATTGGATCATATACTTGAATGTAAAATCTAAAACTAGAAAACTTTTAGAATAAAATAGGATAAAACCTTGGTGGCATTGGGTTAGGTAAAATTTCTTAAACATGCCAACAAAATCAAATTTTTTTAAATAAAACTTTTTTAACTTTTGTAAATCCAAATTAAGAACTTAAGCTTTTCTAAAAATAACATTGAAAAAATGAAAAGATAAGTCATAGATCGGGAGAAAATGTGTGCCAATCATAGAAATGCTAAAGTCCTTGTGTTCACCATACAAAAACCTTGGTTTGTGAGCATAATTCTTTCCAGAAACATGCTTGTAATCCAAAGCACTTGTATATCAAAGCGAATTTCAAGGACCATCGGCTCAGTTGTGATCATGTGACATTCGGCATCATGTGCTACTCCTATTGCAAGTCATCGCTCATCTATCAAGTGAAAATTTATTAGAAATGTTTGCTTGTCTTGCAGAACACTCCCAGAACAAGTTACTTGCGATCCGAGGCTTTACCGTACATAAAACCTTACAACTCAATAGTAAGAAGACAACTCAATAGTAAAAACTGACAAAAGATTTGCATAATTACTTCCCCAAGTTAGATACACAAATGACAGATATACACATGAAATGATACTCAGCATTATTAGTAATTAGGAAAATGCAAATTAAAACCACAAAAAGTTACCTAAACACCCACCAGAGTGGATATAATCAAAAGAAAGAATGTGGAGGCACTGAATTCTCATACACCGCTGGTAGGAATGTCAAAATGTTACGAGTACTTTGGAAAAAGTTTGTTAGTTTGTTTGAAAAGTTAAACATACACTTAGCATACAACACAGCGCTTCCGCTCCTCGGTATCTTCCAAAGTAAATGAAAACATACGACCAGATAAAGACTCGCACATGAATGATTATAGAAGTACTATTTGTCATAGCCAAAACCTGGAAACAATCCAAATGTCTATCAATAGAGAAACAAACAAACCGTTGTGTATCTGTATAATAAAACACCCTCCAGGAGTAAAAAGGAATGCAAAAGTGATACGTGTAAAAACACAAAAGAATCTCACAACACTATGCCATCTGAGATAACCTAGATACAGAAACTACTTATTGTACAAATCCAATTCAAAATTTCTAGAAAATACAAAACTATGAAGACAGAATCAGCTCGGTGGTTGTCTGGAGTTGGGAGTGACAGTGGGGTTAACTTTAAATGCTGTGAGGGAAATTTGTGAGGGTCAGGGGGGATGTAATAATGGTGGCACATCTCAATACATTTACTAAACCTCACAGAACTATATACTGAACCAGGTAGATTTTCCGGTCTGTAAATTATATTTTAATAAAGCTATTTTAAAACACAGTGAATATTTGCTAAAGACACAGAGTTTATAACTTACTTGAAAATTGACTATGGAAGGAAAGAGATCAGCATTAGATAGAAACAGGCTTGATGGAGATTTATTTTCTCTTATAAAACTGAGAAATCATTGAGCAAATGTAGTACAAAGAAGCCTGTAGTGAATAAGAGATTAAAAACATGGGAAAGAGAGAAAATAATTAATGGGTCCGGATCCCCGAAGAAGCTTTCAAAAGCAAGTAGATGGAATCACTTTAGACAAAAAAGATTACCTCATCCTCTGTGATGAGACAGGAGGTGGGAAGACACACATGAAGTTAAAGAAAACAAATGGCGGTGATGGGGCAAAAAGGCAGCAAGTTAAGAGTTCTGTTGTGGCGGTGTCATCTACTTGGGATTAAATAGAAGGAATATATTCTTTACTCATTCGGATTCTTCCTAATGGTTATGAACTCTTCAATTAGCCAGCATGAATACGGAGCGGTGTTCTTTCTAGCTGAAGTGCATTTATACCTGTAGTTATAACAATCCAAAGTGGCAAAACTCATCTTCAGCATCCATCAACTGTGAGAGGTGTGGAAAGTTGGGGGTCTGAGCGCAGAAGAGTCTGGAAAAGTACCTGATTGCACCTGCAGAAAAAGCTGATTGGAATCTACAAGATTGCTGGGAACTTGACCTACAGCTGAGCTTAGAGGCGAAGAGTAAATAATTACCTCATTTCTCCTATTTGGCGTTTTCCTCCAGCTCCACTCCACAGCACCAAGTAGATAAGAAAAAGGCAGGTGGTTAGATGGATCTATTAATGTTCAAACTATTTCCTAAAGGTTTCTTTAACAACTGTTTTAATTTAAGTTCGTTGCTCCATCATCCTCACCTTCTCTATAACTAGTCCTCACTTCAACCTACCACTTCCCACTTCCATCTGCCGCTCTATTTTACCTCAAAGGCCTCCTTAATTATTTGACTTGTGCAACTCTCTTTCCTATAAAGAGCAGTATGTGTAGGGAAACAATTTTTTAGGCTTTCTTGGAGTCCTACTTTATTGCTGAGCAATTAGTAGTACTAAAGATTCATTAAATTGAAAATAATTTCGAATTATTATGGAATAGCTACAAACAAGCTATTTGAAAACAAAATATTTTCTAAAATATTAGCAATAATATGTCTTAAATCTAATTTCTGGTTTATGTTCTGCCACCAAAGAGCCGGATGGCATTGGACAAGCGATGTAACTCCCGAGAGCCTCCAGTGTTTTCATCTGTAAAATGAATGATTGGCTTAGATAAATTTTAAAACTTTGCAATGATTTTTTTCCAACTCCGAGTGCACGAAGGGACAATACTAATTGTTTAAAAACCAAAATAGGTAGATGCTATAAGAATGAAGAGAATCAGGGCGCCTGGGTGGCTCAGTCGGTTAAGCAGCCGACTTCAGCTCAGGTCATGATCTCGGTCTGTGAGTTCGAGCCCCGCATCGGGCTCTGCGTGCTGGAGGCTCGGAGCCTGGAGCCTGCTTCGGATTCTGTGTTCTCCCTCTCTCTCTGCCCCTCCCCTGCTCACGAGCTATCTCTGTGTCTCAAAAAATAAATAAACGTCAGAAAAAAATTAAAAAAAAAAAAAGAATGAAGAGAATAGGATTTGTTTATTCCTAGATCTACTATTACAATTCCATGGCACAGAGTATAAAACATATAACATTATTCTGGTATCTAAAATATTCTTCTAAAATTGATTTTTTTGTAAATATTCAAAGAAAATTTATTTCTAATAGTCAAAAACTGGAAGCAACCCAAACATGTAGTTACAGGTTAATGGATAAACAAATTGTGATATATACAATGGAATGCCTTTCAGCACTAATTCCTAACAAGGAATTAGCCACTTACACGTGTAGCAATATGAATGAATCTCAAATATTCATGCTAAGTAAATGAAGCCATACACAAAAGCTACATTCCACTTACATGGAATTATGAAGAACTTTATGTAGAAAAAGGAAAATATAGTATTTCACAGGACACAAAGCAGATTTTTAAGCACCAAGCATGAATGATGGAGACTGACCAGAAAGGAGCACAAAGGAACATTGTAGGTAATGGTATTATCTTATATCTGCATTGTAGTGGTAGATTTGTGCGTGTCAATAATGTCAAATACATGACTGGCATACATACCCTTTCAATGTCAAGTCCCACTCCTCCTGGGTAGGACATAAGGCATGTGAAAGAATGATATGTCCTTCATCTCATTGCTTAGATTGAGTATAACAACATAAAGTACATACTATACTCTAAAAAACAAACAAACAAAACAAACAAAAACAACTCTCAAGATTCCTTGTCTGACTATATGGGATTGGGGATAAAGAAAATGAATGTAGGGTTTATTCTTTAATAGGAAAGCCCTGAAGTAAATAGTTGAGGGGGTTAGAACACATTTACTATGGCTGATTATGGAATTCAGATGGTACAGAGCAAAAACGAACAGAGATACACTAGATTCAATTAAAATAAAAAAAAAAGGTCAAATGGAAAAAAGGAAATAGGTAGGTGAGATCTAGGTTCAGGATAAAGAAAAGTGCAGACATATTACAAGTGATGGCAAGGTTCCAAGTTTGTAGAAATGAAATTGAGATGTTCAGAGTAAGGACATTGAGTCCAGAATTTTGGAAGATACGAAAAATGGAAGTTGAAGCTGCTAACATTTATCATAAAAGATGTGTGGAAAAGAACCTTGAAGTCGAGTAATTGAATATTTGAAAAAAAGATCATGAATAAAAAGGAAGGAAGTCTCTTGTAGCCAGCGTATAGCTGGGTCTAGCTTCTATATCCATTCAGTCACCCTCTGTCTTTTGATTAGAGCATCTAGTCCATTTACATTTAAAGTAATTATTGATAGGTATGTGCTTATTGCTATTTTGTTACTTGTTTTATGGTTGTTTTTGTAGTTTTTCTCTGTTCCTATCTTCTCTTGTTGTCTTCTCTTGGGGTTTGATAGCTTTCTTTGGTATTATGCTTGGATTCATTTCTCTTTATTTTTTGTGTATCTATTATAGGTTTTTGATTGTGGTTACCATTAGGTTCATATATAACATCATACGTGTGCAGTAAGAATTGATTTTTAATGAAAATTTTTGTTCTAGTATTTTATGTTGTTGAAAGAAAAAACAATTTCTAAGAAACAAAAGTAAATTTTAAAAATACATGTAATGATACAATATATCACTATGGAATTGAAAATGACTACTCAAAAATACAAATGCATCAATATTAACTAATTATACCCATGATAAATCTCTATTTCACTTACACGAATTACATATAATTTTAATAGAATGTCTCTTTAATAGATCAACTTTAAGGCTTTTGCAGCTAAATTTAAGTTTGCTGACATTTTTACTTGACGATGAAGCTAAAAACTATCTATGGAGTTAGGTCGCTTTTCTTAGGGAAACGTTGATCCAGAATGGTAGTAAAGGATAAGAAAATCTTATCTATATTAGAAAAAGATTAAGTAAATCTAGTGAATTGCTTAGAGAGAGGATATTAATATATTGCATAGACAAAAGTCGAGGTTATTTATTTGTTCAAAGTGGATCGTAAAGGCCAAAGTAGAGATTATGGGTACATAGCATAAGCCATAGTTTGTTCTAACCTGCATAGCCCCGCAACGAAGCGCGCCATTTCAAGAAGGAACTCAGCTTTGGTTCTCAGATGAGAGTGGTGAGATCAGTTGCCAGAGATACTTTAAAAGGGATCTCACTGTAGACAGGAAATTAGAATTTCCCATATAGAAGTCTTCGATTCACGATCAAGTCTATGACAAGGAGACTAAGTTAAATCTAAGGATTTCATAAGATTGTAATATATACTCTCATTTTTATAGTATGAGAAACTAATAAGTTGCTTCATCCATATATGTTTCATAATTATTTACTAAAGAAAATTGAATTCTTCATAAAGGTATTACAAAGGATGGACACTAATCATATCTACTAAATCTTAATTCTTCGCAACTTGCCAAGCAGTGTTCTGAGTGCTATACATTTAGAACATCCAATTGAAAAAAAAAAAAAAATAAAAGCCTAAAGCCCATTTGAGATATTACACTATTCCCATTTTACGGAAACAAAAACTGGAACCCAAAGAGATTAAGAAGTCGACATAACTAAAAAATGAAAAGGCCAGAATTTGAATACCAATGGTGTGATCACAGATCATAACTCCGTTCATTATAGACACGCCAGTCTTTTCATATGTATTTTTTACCGAAGTCATCTTTTTTTCCACCGATGTATTTATTTTAACATGGTGAAAGTAGAAAAGGAAGCAGGACAAATTATCTCAGCATCTGGATCACTGTCTGCTAGCTCCTTTGACAACCTTCATTAATCTTTCAGAATCTTCCTCCTGGTTATAGGATTTTTCAATTAACTAGCATGAATACAGAGAAGTGTCTTGACTAAATGAAGTTTATTTATACCTATAGTGTTACAATGCAGTACGGCAAAATGATCTTTAGCATCGATCAACTCCAACCCCACAAGATAAAATATTCCGTGTACTAGGGGAGGCAGAAGGAACTTTTAAAAACAAAAGTTATCAGTTTCTTTGTTTCTAACAAAAACTGAACTGGGAATTATCTGTCTAAAAATCTACTTTAAAGAAATAATCAGAATTATGAACAAAACTGTATGTAAAATATGTTATTTATAGTATCAAAACTTCAAAGTTCTCCAAATCCCTCCACAAAAGTATAATAGTTAGATAAAGAATTGTGGATCTATAAATAGATTATCATCCATACATTGAAAATCATGTTTTGAAAAATAGTTAATATCACCAAAAAAATTAATCATTATATAATCACGAGGACAAAGGATCCCAATATATACAAAAAATAAATTAGAAGCATATATTCCAAAGTATCACCAGTGATTATATCTTGGTGGTGTGATTGTAGGTGATTTTAATATTTCTTTTGTGCTTCTGTTTTCCAATAATCTACAATATGCGTATGGTGGATTTTAAAATAAAATATCTACATCAAAGTAGAATTTCATACTTTCTTTTTGAATAACATGATATTTACCCTTTAACATTGTTCTATAAATAATGAGTATATGTAGGGAGCTTTATAGTCAAACATATTTTAACATGCTATTTCACTTAATTATTAAAAGAAATCTTTGAAGTTTCTGATTCCAGCCAAGTTCAAATAACATATTGGATTTATCCTCCTGCCTGAAGCAATAGGACAACTGAATAAAATACATAAAATAATGGTTTTGAACACAATGGGCATCAGACGATGAAGGATATAAATTCACAAGGAAAGGGACCTCAATGAGATGATCCTTAAGATTGTCCCAGTTTACTGTCTCGAGAAGCTTCGCAGGCGTGACACAGGATGGTGAGGAGGAGCGCAGGCAGAAGACAGTGTTTCCCTGTGGTAAAAACATGGATTTGTGGGTCCAGGGCACCAGAAAAGCTAAAATTCAAAGGACAGAGCGCTGTAAAAAGAACTACAAAGAAGAAGGCGTCACACAGGATGGTGAGGAGGAGCGCAGGCAGAAGACAGTGTTTCCCTGTGGTAAAAACATGGATTTGTGAGTCCAGGGCACCAGAAAAGCTAAAATTCAAACGACAGAGCGCTGTAAAAAGAACTACAAAGAGCAGGAATTCTGAAAATCCACAAGGTGTGAGGAAACTGAGGACCTAAAACCGTAAGAAAGAACTAGCCTAAAAGGAACAGTCCCAAAGCTCACCCAAGGCGGGGAATAGTGCCTGTTCCCACCAGTCGAACTGGGAAACATCACACTTACCAGAGTATGCATAAGGATTTTTTTCTCAATAGTGGAGGAAAATTAATCCTGGACTAAATGCCACTCCGTTTTCATACAACAAATCTGAAAAACAAGATGAAAGATGAAACTGTTTCAAGTGATTTTATTGCAGTCCAGAACACACCTCGAGAATATTTATAGCAGTACAAAAATATCCAGGACACAGCGAGGAAAGATCTATCATGTCCGGAGTCAAATTTTTTAAAAAGTAATAATAGGCTCGCAAAGCAGCCAGAGAAAATAATGCACAATGAAGAGAAAAATTAATAAATCAAAACCGATCTGGAACTGACACAAATCTTAGAACCAGTGGACAAGGACAGTTAAAATAGTTGTAATAACTGTATTCTATTTGTTCCAAAAATTAAGTACAAAAATAGGAAATATTGAAATGACTCAAAGTAAACTTCTAGAGATGAAAACTACAGTGTTGAGGAGAAAAATACTGGAAGGGATAATTAGCAGATCAGAACATGGAGCTATAGCAATAAAACTCTCCAAAACAAAAAACACAGAGGAACGAAAGAAGTAAAAAGAAGAAGCACAGTGTTAGTAAACTGGGGGGGGGGACAATTCACATGACGTGATATACATATGATAGGAATCCCAAAGCAGAGGACAGAGAGGGAAAGGTATTAAAAAATTCTCCCCAAAATTCCAAAATTTCTAAATATTTTGAAACTGTAAACCCACCCATGCATCTGAAGCACCAGAAATACGGAAAAAACTACACAAGGCACAAATTCTAAACACAATTTTGGCAAATCAAACGTAATAATATATAAAAGGATAATAAATCATAATGAAGTAGAGTAGTCCCAGGAATGCAAGGTTAATTTCACTTTTGAGAGCAATCAGTGTAATTCATCGCAGTAACTGATTGAAAATAAAATCATCCATATGACCATCTGCGATGAGCAGATTCTAGGATGGTCCCTATGATCTTGACCAGAAGACATTTCACACCTGTGTATAATTCCCTACCATTCAGTGTGAGCAGAACCTGTGGCTTGATTCTAATGTATAGAATACTGCACAGGTGAAAAGTTGTATGTGACTATGTGTATATGATTACATCACATAAAATCGTGATATCAGTATTGTTAAAAGACACTCTTCGCTGCTGGCTTCAAAGAAGCAAACTGTCATGTTGTTTGTTGCCATATGGAGAGGGCCACTCAGAGACATGCTTGTGGCAGGTTTCAGCCACCAGCCAGCAAGAAAGTGAGGGCCTCCGTCCTCCAACCTGCAAGCAACTGAATACTTCCAGCAAGCATTTGAATTTGGATTTGAATTTGAATACAATCTTTTCTGATGCAAGCCTCACATCAGACTGTAGCGGAGGCCAATACCATGACTGCAGTCATGTGAGACCCCGAAGCAAAAGACTAAGCTAAGTCAGCACTGTCCACACTCCTGATCCACCCGAATTGTGAGATAACAAATAATGTTGTTCTAAGCTGCTAAGTTTGTGATGTTATTGTTAGAGAGCAACAGATAAGTGAAACATCATCCCAATAGATGCAGAAAAAGCATTTGACAAAAATCAATCATCTGTTTCTGGTTTTTAAAATGTCAGCAAATTGAGAATAGGAGGGAACTTCCTGAGCCTGATAAAGAACAGCTACAAAACACCTACAGATAACATCGCAGTTAATGGCGAAATGCTGAAGGCAAGAATGCCCGCTCTCATCACTTTTATTCAAGATCGTATCAGAAGTTCTATCCACTGCAATAAGGTAAGAAAAAGAAATGAATGGCATCTAGACAGGAAAGGAAGAAGTAAAACTATGTTTTTTAGTAATCAACATGATCATAACGTAGACACAACACTATTTACATTAACATCCAAAAATGAAATAGATTCCAGTATAAATCTAACAAACTATGCACAAAATCTATATGAGTAAAACTACAAAACTCTGATAAAATAAATCAAAGAAGAGATAAGTAAATGGAGAAATACTCTGCATTCATAGGTAAGAAGACTCAATACTGTCAAGATGTCTTCCCACATAATCTACAAATTAAATGTAATCTCAGTCAGAATCACAGCAAGTTATTTTGTGTACATCAAAAAACTGATTTCAAAGTTTATGTGAGAGACAAAAGAGCCAGAATAACCAACACGATTTTGAAAAAGAAGAACAAAGTTGGAAGACCGACATTACCCAACATCAATACTTACTATAAAACCCCAGTATTCAAGATAAGATTGTATTAGCAAAAATATTGACAAAATAGATCAATGGAACAGAATAGAGAGCCCAGAAATAGACCCACACAAATAGAGTCTTAATATCTGTCAATTTTGATAAAGGAACAAAGGCAATATATTGGAGCTCCATCTTAAAAAAAAAAAAAAGAGCGTAGATGCAGAACTTCTATTTTTTGTTAAAATTAAGTCAAAATGGATCTTATACCTAAACATGAAATACAAAACTATAAAACTTCAAAATGATAAAAAAAAAAAACAAACTAAAAGGCTTGGGTATGGCAATGACTTTTTTGAAAAATGAAAGAAAAAAAAATGTTACTTGCATGAAAAAAATTAATAAGCTGGACTTCATTAATATTAAAAACTTCTGTTATGCAAGACACATTGTCAGAAGAATGAGAAGACCAGCTGCATACTGGTAGAAAATATTTGTTCAAGATACATCTGATAAAGGGCTAGTATCGAAAATACACCAAGAACTCTCAAAACTAAACTATAATAAACAACCCAACTAAAAAAAATGGACCAAAGTCCTGAGCAGTGCCTCACCAAGGAAGAAGGTAATTAGCATATGAAAAAATGCTCAACCTAATATGTCCTCAGGGAATTGAGCATTAAGACAATAATGATGTACCACGGTACACTTATTAGAATGGTCAAAACTAAAAACACTGACAACACCAGTGGGGTTGAGGATGTGGACGAGCAGTCGCTCTCACTCATTGCTGCCGGAAATGCAGAACGGGGCAGCCACTTTGAAAGGCAGCTTGACAAGTTCTTACAAAATTAAACATACTCTTAACACACTGTGCGACAAGTGTGTTTCTTGGTATTTATCTACAAGAGTTAAAAACTTACCCATAAAAATTTGCAATGGATGTTTATAGCAGCTGTATTCATAATTGCCAAACCTTGGAAGAAACCAAGATAAGATGTCCTTCAGTAGGTGAGAAGATAAATAAATTGTGGCACATCCAAACAATGGAATATTACTTAGTGATAAAACTGAAATGAACTATTAAGCCATGAAAAGACATAGAGAAACCTTAAGTGCATATTACTGAGTGAAAGAAGCCAACGTGATAAGGCTACACACTGTATGATTCCAACTATAAGACCTTTTGGAAAAGGCAAAAATATGGGAATGGTTTAACGGTTAGTGGTAGCCAGGAGTTGGGTGATGAGTAGGAAAGAACAGACAGAGCACAGATGATTTTTAGGGGAGTAAAACTTGTCTATATGATACTATAATGGCAGTACGTGTCATTTAGACATTTGCCAAAGCCCATTGAATGTACAATATTAACAGTGACCCGTAATGTAAACGATGGACTTTGAGTACTAAAGATGTATCAATATAGATTCATCACTTAACATATGCACCACGCTGGTAGGGGATATTGATAATGGGGGAGGCTATGCATGTTTCGGGGGAGGAGTAAATAGGAAATCTCTGTAGCTTATGTTTAATTTTGCTTTAAAAAACAAAGTTTAAGGGGCACATAGGGGGCTCAGTCAGTTAAGCATCCAACTTCGGCTCAGGTCATGATCTCACGGTTCACAGGTTTGAGCCCCATGTCGGGCTCAGAGCCATATTTCAATTGTCAGTCAAATATCAAAGGTGAATGGTAGTAGTAAAACATTAGACTCTATTAGTTTATTTTTTTATTATTGACAGCTTTCAAGTCCTACTCTTCCCCACACACATGCCTTCTCCTCTTGTCCCACTTCTGAGCAAGCCCAGGTGCTCCCCTCCTGCCATGCTTACACCAGGCAAGCCCCAGCCTCTTTCTGCAGGAGCCTGACATCAGCCCCACTCCCAAACCATGATAGAACTCAAAGTCAGTCGCGCCCTCCTTGCTCTCTCAAAAGCCGTTTTCAGACCCACTTGAGAGCTTGCCCTGCTCTCCTCAGAAAGACCGTGTGAATAACAAAGCTCTTCACACCCTCTTGACACATTTGTGGCATCATCAGTCTCGACATTAAATCAAATTGTGAGTAGGGACTTGAGCCCATTTCCCGTGGGATGGCCATAATAGCCACCAAACCAATATTCTTAAAATCAGTAAATGAAGAGAAAGAACCAAACATTCATGCTGCCTTTTCCTATATCGATTATATTCCAGAACAACAAAAATGCGTAAGAAATAAAAGAATGAGAAGCAACATCATGGGCTACTGGGTTTAGACAACAATCATCAATGACTGTGAAAACCATTAAATGAGAGGCTGATGGGAAACTTTGTAAAAGGCAGATTAGGCTGGAACCATCTGACCTGCATTGATAACCTTAAGAGCCCTGAAAGAGAGACGACCAATTAACACATGGATCCCGATGAACGCAATAGGAAACGCACAGCACAATCTGTTCAATAGTCTGACTAAATTATAATAAGAATCTAATCGAGCTTTTTAGATTTAACTATTAGCTAATATAAAATGTGGTGGGTAGAGAAACTTGTTAAATGTCACCGTGAGACTGAAATTAGTCAAATATAGGATAGAAAATTTCATCCGAAAAATCGATGGGTTTCTTCCAAAACCATGGCATTCAAATGAGAAAGGGAACTATTATAGATAAGATATACGAGCCTATTATGATGCATGGACTTTGTTTTGTCCTAATGCAAGCAAATCAATTATTTTGGGTTAATCAAGGAAATCTGTACACAGACTGGACATTAGACGATATTGAGAAATAATTGTTAAACACGACAGATGTGATAATGATGATGATTTTTTAAAAGGGCTTACCTATTATAATAGGGATTGTGGAGCGGGGAACGTATGGTGAGGAAGGAGGAGACTGTTAGAGGTACATGCTACTGAAAATTATTAATGTCTTACCTGAGACCTACTAAGTGGGTAGGAAGGGGAGGGAAGCATGTTCCACATGAAAGAAATAGCACATGGGAAGCTGTGAATATCAGAAAGACCATAATGTATCCAAGAAATTGAAAGATACATTATAACTGTATTGCAGAGCTTGAAAGTCAAGAGGTAAGTGGGAACAATTAAGGTAATTGGAAACTGTGTCATAAAGGGCCTTAAATATTATGATTAGGAGCGATAAGAAAAGACTGGAGGAGTTTAACCAGGAGGAGGACGGAACGTTGTTTCTGCTTTAGAAATGACACTTTAACTGTGTTATGTGGAATGGACAGGTAGGGTAAGATTTAAAACAAGGGGACGATGAGTTAAAAGCCTTTTTTCAAGAGTATGTGTGTGAAGAAAGTGACAGTACAGTTGATGAGAAAAATTTTAACAATATGAAGTAGAAAGAATTGGCAAGACTTAGTGACTGTATGTGAGGAGCATTGGGGTTCAGGAAAATACGTAAGCAAGGATAATCCCAAGCTTCTAGCTTATGGAGATGAAGAGTAGCATTTTCTTTAAATTGAGATAAGGAACAGAGAATAAAAAGATGATCTTGGAACAAAGATCGTTTGCAGCCACACTGAATTTGAAATGTCTTCAGTACACGTAAGCGGAGAGCTATCCAGTAGTCAGTTGGATGTATGAGTTGGAAACTCAGGGATGTATCTTTGGCAATCATCAACACATACAATGTACTTAAAACCATAGGAGTGAATAAGAAGACCTGGAAAAGTGTGCACTGGAAAGAAGAAAACCGATAAACAAACCTCAAGAATATGTAACTAAGAACAAAAGTGGAGGAAACTCATTTTAAATCATCTGATTCCAAAGACTTGCACTTGAAAATGGCCACTATTTTGTGAAGCTAACCAAGGGCAGAGATTATGTCTATGCGTTTGATTTGATTATGATTTTTAATCTAATATAAATATGCAAGAGATTGTGTGATTATACTACTTTTTTACCTAGTTTCTTGTCAAGTATATTTTGCTATTACAAACCACGCCATTACGAATATTCTTCCCACCCTGTCTCCTTGGGCACATACACGATATTTTCCTTATCTAGAAGTTGGATACATATGCAAGAGTTTCCATAGGGCATGTATCTAAATGTGGAATTCATAGGTTGAAGGTATATTAGTCAGTGTTCAGTTGTAGGAAACAGAAACAGCTCCGATTATTTTAAGGAAAGGAGTCTGGGATATAGAGTATTAATTGATTGCAAAATCATTGAAGGAGCAGAAAGAATAGATTTCAGACCCTGGGAATAACTCAGAACCATGCCACCAAGTGAACCCATCCAAAGAATTTCACCATGGCTACGATCAAGAAGATAGGAAATCAATAGGCCACTACTGGAACCATTAAATTGAAAAACGAACCACTGTCACTGTCCCAGGATTGGGAAACCATAACCTCTGAACTAAACTATCTCTTAACTCTGATGAACCTCGCAACTGACATTCACTGCTGCAACAACAACAACAACAACAACAACTAAAAAAAATACAAAACTTGAACCAATGTCTGCGTGACTGCCTGCCAACCAAGACGGTACTTCAGGAACTGCCCCCTTATCATTTCTACTCTTTAAACATTGCCCAACTGTATCAGTTGACAAAACCTAATGTGTTTCTAGACCTGTAACTTCATGAGAGTCTGAGAAATGTTGATTTCAGCTCTCAAACTTTAACAGAATGGAACGGCGCAGTGCACCTGCGTGGAAATGAATGAATTCCAGCACCAGACTTTCGTTACATCCACTACATAGCATCTGTAAATCTTAAATCTGACCACACGTTGTGAAATAGTTCTCTCTATTAATCAATATGAGCTCCCACAACAAAATACAATAGTTTGGGAGATTTAACAACAGAAACTTATTTCTCACCATTCTGGAGGCTGGCAAATCAAAGATGAAGGTGCCAGCCTATTTGGTTCTTCTTGAGAGCTCTCTTCCTGTCCTATAGACACCTTCTTACTGTGACCTCATATGGCAGAGTACTTGGCTCTCTTCCTCTTCTTATAAGGACTCCAATCGCATGGCGTGGGGACGGGGAGGGCACTGGCAACATCTCATCTAAACCCAAGTACTTCCTAAAGGGCTCGCCTCCAAACGCCATCGCATTGGGAGTGAAAGCTGCAGCATATGAATTTGGAGGAAAACAGTCAATAACAATCCCCTATGCAGCTTATCAATATGTATTTCCACTCCTAGTGATGACTGCTCCTGTGGTTCAAGATCCTCTCCAACATGTGGTATCTTCCAGAGTCTTTTTTTTTTTTTTCACTTTTATCCATCTAATAGGTGCAAAATTATATCTTATTCTGGTTTGAATTTGCATTTTGCAATTACTTGTTAGGCTGAGCATATTTTTACATGTTTGTCTGGGCATTTTAATTTCTTCTTAACTTTAGATATCTTGTCATGTTTTTCTATTGGGTTGTTAATCTTTATTATTATGATTTATAGGCGGCCATTGTAAATTCTGCTTCCTAATTCTCTTCTGGTTATATGCATTGAAATTATCTTCTAGTATATGGCTTATGCTTTTCACTTCCTGTTATTATTATGGCATCTTTTAACGATATACTTTTTAACATTTTAATTTGTATATAATATAACTTAATTTTTTCTTTATACTGTATTCTTTTGGGGTCCTATTTATTATATGCCACTCCTAGAATTATGAGACGAGATTTTCTATCGGAGCAGTTCTTCATAACATCTAAAAGATCTAAAGATTTAATTTGTACAGTAGGTTTTATTAATCTTCTCGTATTAACTCTTAGGTATGATGGGAGGTAGGAATCCAATATGTATATTTTATTCCTTATGGATGAAGCATTGTTTGAGTACCACTTTTTCTAACCTTTCTTACTGATAAGAAATACCACCTTTGTCATAAATCAGGTTTCTGAGTCTGATGCTGAGGTCACCATTCTATTTGTCTGTTCCAGCACCACACATAAATGTCTTAATAGCTTGATAATATTTTGCCTTGAAGTCTATTTTGTCTGATTTTAACATAGCAGCCTCATTTTGTTTAATATTTGTTGTACATTTTTATGGTTTCACTTCCAATATTTGTGTTTCTTTTTAAGTATGTTGTTTTTCTTAATAACATATAACTATATTTTTTTCAAATTCAAGTTCGACTATTTCTTTTTTAGCTGGCAGATAACTCAGTCACAGTTGTTGTGATTACAGTTATATTTGGACATATGTCTCATTTTGTTACTTCTCTAAGCCTTATTTCTATTCTTCAGTATTTGTCATTTCCTACCTTCTTTTGGATTCATCAATTTTATTTTTTTATTATAATTATAGCTATTATTATTCCATTTCCTTCCCCAACTAGGTTGGGAGTTGTTCCCTCCATTTTTCTTACTTTAGTGTTTATAATCTCCTTTAAGCAGTTTGACATGTGTAACCAATGGTTAAAATGGGACTCTCTCTCTTTAGAGTTTCAGCTTAAAAAACTCCAAGACCACAGCCAATAGACCTAAGTACTTCCATAAAAAATTCTGTACAGCTCTCAGTGCTTATGAGGATAAAAGTACTCTTAGTCCCCATTATCTATTTCACCCATCCCCCCCATTCCACCTCCTCATTGACAGCCATCAATTTGCTCTCTATAGTTAGGAGTCTGTTTTTTGTCTCTTCCTTTGTTCATTTGTTTTGTTTATTAAATTCCACATGTGAGTGATGTCGTATGGTATTTGTCTTTCTCTGACTTACTTCACTTAGTATTATATCTTCTAGGTCCATTCATTTTGTTGCAAATGGTAAGATTTCATTCTTTTTATGGCTGAGTAATATTCCATTATATATATTTATATATTTATATATAAAGAAGATGTGGCATATATATATATGTATATATATATATATATATACATATATATATATGGTGGACAATTGGGTGTGTACCATATTTTGGCTATTGTAAATAACACTGCAATAAACATAAGGAGGCATATATCTTTTCGAATTAGTGTTTTCATGTTCTTTGGGTAAATAGCCAGTAGTGGAATTACTGGATCATATGGTGATTCTATTTTTAATTTTTTGAGGAACCGCCATACTATTTTCCACATGTACCAATTTGCATACTCACCAACACTGTGCAAGTGCAATAGATGCAAGTACCCCCATATTTAAAAACACATATGTTAGATCGTCTGTGAAGAATTTGCAGACCTGTTCTGCTACCACGTAGGCTACCTCCAGGCCGTATGAGAGAAGGCCAGGAGTTCGTTAGCAGTAGATCAGAATCGGAAAGTTCATTGGAAGATGTCGTCTTTGCAGTGCCATTCGCTTTCCCTTTACCCCGTCTTCACCAAGCCAACTGAGTTGGAATCGGGGTCCACTTACACGAACACTTGGAAAACTCACTTGTACCACCTGGAGTTTGCAGATCACGAAGCTGCTGGAACCCGACTCTCTCTTGAGAAGTCTGAAGGTGGATGCTACCTGGAGCCACCCTGATGTCAGGGCACGTAAACTGGGCTATGGTGCAGCAAGCTGTCAGTTGGTCCATAGATCTCTGGAAGGCCAGACCTGCAAGGTTTTTAAGCACATCCCCCTTCCCTAGAGGCCCAAGAAGGGCAAAGCCAACAGGAAAATCTGTGTAGGATGAACTACCAGAAGACAGGACCTGAAAAGAGAGAGACAACATCTCTCTGGTGGTAGAAAGAACATTTCCCATGGAAGGGCATGAGAAGGAAGAGTTCCCCCATGAAGAAGAGTCTCTGAAAACCCACAAAGCAGCCACATAAGAGAAGGGATCAATATTTATGTGTCTCTTAAACAGAAGGCCCATCTCATTGGAACCTAAAAACACTGGAATAAAAACCTAAAATGTGATACTAAATGTTTGTTACACTGAAGAACAGCAATTTTCTCTAGTCAACAGAAAAAAAATATGGAACATCCATTGGAATCTAATACTCTATTTCTTTTTTTTTTTTTTTTCCCTCTGTCCCAGTAACCTTCTTAGGGATGTTTCTCATCAGCTACAAACATCAAATATTTTACAGATGCTAAGCAAAAAGTTGTCTATATACCAGTGTATTTTTAAGTTTGTTTATTTCGAGAGAGAGCACAGCTAGGGAGGAGCAGAGAGAGAAAGGCAGAGAGGAGAAAATCCCAAGCAGGCTCCATGCTACCAACGCAGAGCCCAACTCAGGCTTCAATCTCATGAACTGTGATATCATGACCTGAACCAAAATCAAGAGGTAGATGCTTAACTGACTGAGCCACCCTGGCACTCCTGTCAGTGTATTTTTAAAGGTTCTGCCAAGACATGGGAGTTACATCTAAAAGCTTTGCTTCTCTCTTAAAAACTTTGGTCCCTCTCTCAGTACAGGATCTGCTTACCAGGCTGCCCTTGGACATTTCCCTGCCTATCCTTCCTCTCAACCCCCAAATTATTAGATTTAACATGTCTACTTATCGCCCAGAAAAAGTCCTTAAATGGCCAATTTACCTTATTACAATGCAGCTGTCGTAGGGAAAGATTATTATAGCCGATGGCCAAGAGCTGACTCTTGAATTATTTGTATGATTGTGGATGGCAAGATATTTGAATAAAATAAATGGATAACTAAATAGACGCTTTTTAAAAAGCCCTCAATTTCCTCTGTTTCTTGAGTCATTAATGGAGTCTTTGCTGTTTAACAGGGAGAACATCCATGAGCCAAGAACTCATGATGCTCTCTAGTGCTACACACTTTCACAAATCAAACATGTACCCCTGCATCGTTGGACTGACTCAGCGATGAAGGAAGGGTAACGCAATTTGTGTGACCATCACAGAGCTGCAGCCATTACCAGCCAGTCGCCATCATTGCCAATGCTCTGTTCTTTCTTTTAGGCTCTTTTCTGAAATCTGAAACTCAATTGACATTTGCTAAAGGGTAAAGATTCCAATAAGCCTTGGCTCATTGTGGTGTGAAGTTAAACTCTTCAAACTGTGTGTGGATCTAGGCTAGATTCCAGCTTCTTATATTCCCTGTCCCTAGCCATCCTCAAGACTCCTCCTCACTACCATGGTCTCCTTTTGGGGAAATCCCTTTGGCTTGACTTCTTCCTTCTTGTCTAATGTACAAAAGTCAGGTGGCCTTCTTCCCAGGCTTAATTCATTTGCCAACTCTTTCTGTCAGCTTTTGAGAGGGACAAAGTAGGGGAATCCTCCCTTCCTGTAACTTTGGAAATGTTGTAAGATTGTTTTTAAAGAAGATCAAAGTGAAAATATCTGGGATCTCTAAATTTTCTATCAATCGAATCACCTCTGTAATTAGTTGAAGTCAAGTGCTACAATAGCTGTAAATCCTTTGACAAAACTGTAAATCCTTTGACAAAACTCTAAAGTAACAACGGAGCTAGTCTGGGAGGTTTCACTTATATGTAAGACATAACAATTAAAGTTGCAAAGAAAGAACCCAACCAAGTATAAACTAAAAAAAAAAAAAAAAATTAAACTATTTTTTCTTAACTCATGTGATTTGTAATGAGTGAGGATCGATTTGAATTTTAAAAAAGTAAGAAAATCGTTGCTTTAAGTTCTTAGCCCACAGAAAGAGGATCATAACAAAATAGACGCAAAAGAGCATCATTGATTATGAGATGGTGATTCTGTCTGGGGACTCTTTCACACAGATATGCTAAACAAAACAAAAAAAATAATTAGAAACAATTTAAACAGAAGCATTAAATACCAACAGAGTGAAGTTCTTCTCCCAGAAATTTGCTGGGAAATTTTGTTTCCATCCACACACCGTAGATTGAGACAAAAATCAGTCTTTCTGCTTCCAAGGAAAACAATCGTTGCCCAAAACGTTTCCGTAGTTCTCAACCTGAGCTCATTGCTGCTCAGCATTACATCGCTTCTTTGGCTCTGTCTGAATCATATTTCCTCCTTCTCATCTCTAATCCTTTAAAGTTGACTGATACCTTATGCTAGGAGAGACCAGACTGCAGATACAAATAATTTCTTATTCCAGTAGAAGGTCAGGATTGGCACAGTTTTCTTCACGTGGTAACTCAAAGATCTAGGTCATTTCCATATTTTTTATCTTTTAAGTTTTTAATGTTTATTTATATTTGAGAGACAGAGACAGAGCGCAAGCGGGGGAGGGACAGAGAGAGAGGGAGACAGAATCCGAAGCAGGCTCCAGGCTCTGAGCTGTCAGCACAGAGCCCGAGGTGAAGCTCGAACTCAGGAGCCGTGAGATCAAGACCTGAGTGGAAGTCAGACGCTTAATTGAGCCACCCAGGTGCCCCATAAGGTCGTTTCCATCTTAATAGCCATGTAAGTCAAAACATGCAGGCTCGAAGGTTACCACAGCAGGAAAACATAGGGATGAGGTAGCTCACTGGCTCTTCTTCATCCTGCAAGTGGTACACTCTCATCGGCTAGAATTGTCCCTGCCAGAGAGGCTGGGAAGGATAGAGGAGTGCATGAGTAGCAGTTGAGAGCTCATCATTCCTTTTTTTTTTTTAAGCATATTTATTTGGGGGGGAGGGGTCAGAGAGAGGAAGAGAGAAGGAATTCCCAGCAGACTCTGCACCATCAGCGAGGAACCTGATGTGGGGCTCGAACTCACGAACTGTGAGATCACGACCTGAGGTGAAGTCAGACGCATAACCGACTGAGCCACCCAGGGGTTCATCATTTCTGACACAAGCGCGGACTTCTGAAGATACTTTAACGCTTTCTCTCTTTACCTGAGATTTCCTAATGTTGCAGTTTAGCTCGCTATGAAAGAGCAGTGTGTGCACATGTGTGTGTGTTCGTGTGTGTGTATGTACACGCATGTGTGGCTTTATTCCAGTCTTAGCATATCTTACTCTTGGATTACATTGAATTTCCCAGTAACTTGGTCACACATTTTTTAGTAAAGTTTACTCTTTTCGAGATAATTTGAATTAGTCTGAAGACAGGGTGGGGGTGAGTAGCTTGTCAGTAGAAGCCTGGCTGCCTCCTTCTTCATGGACAAAGGAAATGAAATGTGGGGCTCAGGCATGGAGGGTTCTTTTAATTTATCTAAAGAGTTTGTCATGGGGTGCCTGGGTGGCTCAGTCAGTTGAGCGGCCGACTTCAGCTCAGGTCATGATCTCACGGTCTGTGAGTTCGAGCCCCGCGTTGGGCTCTGTGCTGATGGCTCAGAGCTTGGAGCCTGCTTCAGATTCTTTGTCTCCTTCTCTCTCTGCCCTTACCCTGCTCATACTCTGTCTCTATGTCTCTCAAAAATAAATAAACATTAAAAAAATTAAAAAAAAAAGAGTTTGTCATGTAAGTCTAGCTCTATGGATGCAAAAGAGTTAAGAAAGACAAAGTCCCGATGCATTTTGTTAGAATGCACCCCTGTAAATCAACCGCATGTTATTACTTGCCAACATATATTTTTCATGTTTTCATAAATCACAAAACAGCATTCACAGTCTGATTCACTTGGAAGAAGTAGAAAATAGTTATCATGCTCTTTCGGAGAATGAATTCTCATCAACCAGCCTAGCGACCAGCTTAAGCAAAAATGAATATGAAATTGCCAATACAGTACAGGACGAAATGTGTGCTGCTATATTAAAAACATCTTCATTTCGTGTGGGCAGCCCACAGAGCCACCGATGGATGGTATTCAGCCTGAGTTCAAACGAGTGCCGGCCTAGAATGGAGAGAATATGGAGAGAAAAAGAAAAAATAATTACAACTCAACTGAATGATGGTAGTGTGAGACCATGCTGCTCCCCTAGCAGGTTAGTGCAGCGGGCTTACCTCTGCAGATCATCACCCTTGCCGACTTTGGTTCGCATCTAAAATACATGCAAACTCGTAAAGGATAAACCATAGTAGGGCCCTCCTGTTACAGATGTAAAAACTGCATGTAATTCACTGGGCCGTGGAGTCCCGTTAAGTCACAGCCCTGAAAAATGTTTCAAAATATACTGTGGCATCTAGCTAGTTAGTTTAGTTTGGTTAAACACTGGAACTCTCAATGCCATTCACACACACACACACACACACACACACACACACACACACACATGGGTGAAAGATTGCACGTCAAAACTAGCAGTTCTCAACTTGGGGTGATTTTCTCCCCCAGGGGACATTTGACAATTTCTTGAGAAATATTTGGTTGTCAAAACTGTATGGATGTTCCTGGAGTCTAGTGAGTAGAGGCCAGGAGTGCCACTAAGCATCCTACAATGCACAGAACAGCCCCCATAAACAATTATCCAATTCAAAATTTAAATAGTGCTAATGTTGAGAAACCCTAATCTCTATTGTTAATAATCATGTCTCTGAGTAATAAAATTAATAGGTATTTCTGTTCCTTCTTTGTGATTTTTCTGTATTCTGGATTATTTACAGAAACGAGGAGCTTGTTTTGTATTTTTATTATCAGAGTAAAGGAAATACCATTTGAAAGAAATAATCATTTAGCTTATTTGAATAAATATAAATCAAAGGTATTTTATACAGGAAATCTTGGGGATAGATAGATGATATTGTTCTATTACGTGACCTTCCAGTACCAATAAATTCATGCTGCTCTCCGCTATAATAGCTATTCCCCAACTTCTCAGAATTGCATGTTGTAATCCTAAAACTAAATTTCCTGTTTTCCCAACAACATTTATTGAAGACTCTCTTTCCCTCCTTGTACATTCTTGCCTCCTTTGTTGCAGATTAATTGACCGTATATGTCTGGGTTTATTTCTGAGCTCTCTGATTCCATTGATCTGTGTGTCTATTTTTGTTCCAGTACCATGCTGTTTTGATTGTTATGGCTTTGTAGTATATCTTGAAATCTGGGATTGTGATACTTACAGCTTTGTTCTTCTTTCTATTGCTTCGGCATGATACATTTATCATGGTAAGCATTGAGTAATGTACAGAATTGTCAAATCGATACACTGCACACCTGAAAATAATAGGATATTCTATGTCAGTTATGTCTCAACAAGAAATTCTTTAAAATGTGAATTTCCTATTTATCATTCTTAAAGTGAGGCCACAGCGTAGATAGAATTCAAGCATCAGGTGGTAACTGGCCAGATCAGAAATTGGAAAGACAATTCCTCATTATCCTGAATTATCCCAAGCATTGTAAGATTTCTATCATCTCTGTTCCCTAACCTACTAAATGCCTATAGGGGCCCTTCCCTTCAGTCATATCAACAATGAAAAACGCCCGATACATTTCAAATAACCCTGGTTTTGAATCACTTGACTAAGTGATTTTAGTCATTTGTTTGAATCTTATGATTCTTATATCTCACATACCAAATGGAAAAAAAGAAAAAAAAAACGAAAAACAAACCAAAACAACAAAAACAAAAACAAAAAGCAAAACTAAAAAAAAGAACAAAAAAACCCCAAAACAAACAAAAAATAAGTAACAAGCCTGTCCTGATTCTTCCATTTCAATAAGACACGCTCCTGAAATAGAGCCATCAATATTCTCAGACCTCTCGTGTTGAAAAAAATGTCACTTTATAAATATACTTGCGTTTTGATCAATTAAAGCAGAGTAAATTGGAGAGACGAAACAATAGATCGTAACTCAAGTTCTAAGTGCAGCCAGTGGAGCCAAAGATTTGTTAGTAGATGCTGACATAGTGTGATTGGTAAGAGCATTTTCATAAATTTGACATTTCTCTCTACTGTGATCATCTGGAATTTCTGTCTGATTGCCTCTAATTTCCAAGTCCTAAAGCAATTGCTATAAATAGCCAAAATTTCCTAATCTCCACGACATATTTTCCTACATTTGGTCAGGTGCCTTATTGTCTTAAGAGTTACTTTTAGCAATACCGCTACAGGATATCGTAACGACGTTTTGGGACTATTCTGAGTAGAACGCTAAAAATTCCATATTATTTTCAATTTTCAAATTTTATCATGAGAAGGATATTAGACGAATTGTAATCCCATAGAATTTTTTTTAAATGACTTTGAATTTATTTTATTAGGGTACAATAAAATCCTTTCCAAGCTCATTTTTTTCGTATGTCAGCTGGCATGGAAGGCAAGCAGTGAATGGCAAAAAAATTTATCATCTAAATTGGACTACGAGGAGTATACTGGACTGAGTTGAAAAGGAGACTACCTTAAGTTAGCGTTACAAGCAGAAGAGAAAGAAAATAAACAGAAATAGTTCCTAAAAAGAGGGACTGGTAACCAATTAACTGTCTACTTAAGCCGATAACAGAAGTGGCACACTAGACTATCAGGAAGTTCATTTATTTCAAAAAGACTTGTGATGTTTTGATTGAAGTCCACGGCTTTCCTAGAGGCACATAATTTAAACTCTTTTGAATACATAACATATATGACAGGTAAAAACACTACTTGATTCTTGGATTTAAAAACACTTTTACTAAGGACTGTACAATAACTTTTTTTAACCTTTTATTCTGGGAAATTTCAAATAGATGCAAGAGTAAAGAGTGTGTACAATGAACTCCACGTAAGTATTATCCAATTTCAACCATTTTCATCACAAAGACAATCTTGCTCTTTGTGTTTTAATTTCGAGTAATGCCTGTCTGACTGGATGGATTTCAGAACAGCTTCCCCAGAAAACCCGAACGTGGTCTGGATAATCTCCAGATTTCTTAACCAACTGAGCCACCCAGGCGCCCCAATCTCCAGATTTCTAACTTCAGTGTCTAAAGAAGAACTTCAGAAAGATTAAGATCCCATGTAAAAACATCAAATTGCGCGCACCTATCTACTTTTTAATCCTCCAAAACCCACCAAAGCAGCAGTAACTAGATTTCCCCCCGGCATTTTCCCATAGTAACCAGGAGTGCAGGAGAGAGGACAATAGCAGTAAGGTCTGGAAGCTAGAAACACACGGAAGAGTGGTATATGACTGAATCCTAAAGGGGAACGGGCCAAACCTGAAAGCCCGCCCCATTTATATCTCTGAATCTCTAGAGAGTTTATGGAAAACTCCAGATCTCAGCACGCTAACAGTCATCCTGTCTCCACACAGATGACTAGAGGATCATTCTCTGCAGAATATGAACAACCTAAAGTAAAAGCCTTAAAGATGAGGGTCCTCACAACTGAACGGTCCAGTCAGGTCCTCTCCCAGCGAAGCTCACAAATGGCAAACTCCCTTCATAGTCTCGACGCTCCCGATCAGAGGTTCAAGTCCCCTACTTTTG
The DNA here is from genome assembly GCA_030068075.1 of Paguma larvata. Classification (NCBI taxonomy): domain Eukaryota; kingdom Metazoa; phylum Chordata; class Mammalia; order Carnivora; family Viverridae; genus Paguma; species Paguma larvata. The sequence continues at coordinate 87,565,369 of CM057833.1, forward strand.
AATATGAAACAACGGAGAGCAGGTACCTGAGGAGAACGTCTCACATGAGAAGTTGAGATCAGAATAATCAAAGAGGAACAGCAATTTGAAGGAAAAATGGACTACAGAGTGGAAAGAACATAAAACACACACACACACACACACACACACACACACTATTATCAATATCCTCAGAGAGACAAAATAAGGTATTTCATCCATGAAACAAGAATAGAATAACAATTTTTTGAAGGAAAGAAAAGTACTCATAGAGCAAAAAGAGAATCCTTAGAAATTATATATATAATTATATATATGTAATAGATGATGTACAAAACTCAATAGCTAACACTGAGTACATATGCCACAAATGAAGGAAGGAAGGAAGGAAAGAAGGAAGGAAGGGAAGGGAAGGGAAAGAGAAAGAAAGAAAGAAAGAAAGAAAGAAAGAAAGAAAGAAAGAAAGAAAGAAAGAAAGAAAGAAAGAAAGAGAAAGAAAGAAAGAAGAGAAAAATGAGGGAGGGAGGGAGGGAAGGAAGGAAGAGGAGGGAAGGAAACAGAATGAAGAAAGATAAGAAAAATGAGATCCATCTAGATGATCCAAACTTCAAATGATAGAAGAAAAGAACATAGAGAAAAATCATCCAGGAAATAATAAAAGAAATTTTTTCAGAACTGTTGAGAAGCCCATCACGTCCCAGCAAAATGGTAAAAATATAGCCACACCATAGAACATCACCATGAAACTTCTAAACACCAAGGACTAAGACAAAATCCTAAAAGCTTCCAGAAAGGGGATAAAAAGGAAGAATTCTTCTGCAAAGGAACAGGAATGAGAGTAGCCTTGGATTCTCAACAGCTGTGTTCTAGTAACTCACAGTTTACTTTACAGTTCAGCTCTGGGTAAAATTCCCTAGTCTTAATAATATCTGTCTTCTAGATATAAGACGTGAAAGTGATTTCTCTGAAAAGGGGAAAATGGACAAGAGAAAGAGGAGGAAGACTAATCCTTTCTACGTCAAATCTTATTTATCGAAATAGTTTATTTGATTCTTAAAATGGTTTAATTATTTGATGAACATTTGAAACATTTCAACATTTGAAATTTCTCTTAAAATTTTAAAACCGCAACATTGACAAAAAAAGGAAAGGAAGGAAGGAAGGAAGGAAGAAGGAAGGAAGGAAGGAAGGAAGGAAAGGAAGGAAAGGAAGGAAGGAAGGAAGGAAGGAAGGAAGGAAGGAAGGAAGGAAGGAAGGAAGGAAGGAAGGAAGGAAGGAAGAAAGAAAGAAAGAAAGAAAGAAAGAAAGAAAGAAAGAAAGAAAGAAAGAAAGAAAGAGAAGAGAGAGAGAAAGAAAGAAAGAAAGAAAGAAAGAGAGAGAGAGAGAGAGAGAGAGAGAGAGAGAGAGAAAGCCTTGTTTCACCTCTTTGTGTTACTTGGAAATCGATACTTGCGTTAATTTCCTTTGGAGAGACTCCTCCAGTAATTCAACAGCCCATTTTCTCACACTGCTGAGTGGCCAGCAGCTCTCTGGGTTTCTGAGAAAGCTGCTTCCAGGCTGCTCTGAGATTGAGCTTTGACAAAAGTTATGAAACTGAAACAGAAAACAACTGACCCACATAGTGTTTAATATGTCCACGGGGCAAACAACACTTAATTAGCTGAAATGTGTTGACAAAGGAAGACCTCCTTGTTGATTCAACAATTTTCCATCAAAAGAAGCTGCTACAAAGCACTGACTGAGATACTAAATTGTTGGATTGCTTACAACCAGTTTCTATCTACACACGCTCTGTCTTGGGAGGCGCTTAAAGAGCAATGCGGAGCTCTAAAAAAAACCACTAGCGGGCATTCACGAGATGATGATTTTCAGCCCCCAGACACCTCACGTGTAAGGACAACACCGGCTCGGCTGCAGCCCCACTCTGAGTTATGTGCTGGCGAGTAGCAGATCTCTGAAACTTCGTGACTGAATTATTAATTTCCTCTCCCTGATTTTGTAAATTACTGACATGTCGCTGATAGCTCTAACCGCCGCCACGTGCACCAGCCCTCATGCCCTGTTCTTTCCTATCTCCACCACCACCAGGAACTACTAAATATACAGACATTTAAAAACTAAAATATAGACATCTAGAGAGGAATGAACTGCGATAGAAGTCATAGGGAAAACAATGTAGCAATGAGAGGCATAGCTGTGTGTAGTCTTTCAATCCCCTCTTTTGGAATATGTCTGACAAGATGTGAGAACAGCGTGTTCTTTTAAGTAGATTAATATTTAATATGTATAGAGGGCTCATAAATATGCATCCAGAAACTTCCTTCCACACGGTTCAAAAGAAACGCAAAGATGTCTAAACAACATGAGTTAAAAATCAGGGCACAAAAGTAACACTAGAATACCATTATTTATGATTTCTGTCACCAGACATTCCAGTCACTGATGTTACGGCTGGAAAACACGAATCCTTGTCCTAAATTGCATCTTTCTACTAATATTTAAGAGAGCACAATGAGATTCACTTCAAAAGGTTTATTTTATAATTAACGTAGTTCTCTCATTGCTGGTTTAATTTATTTCCTTTATTCTTCTAGGGTATAGCGAGCTCTGAGCAATCAATAGGGGGGAAAATGAAATGCAATAAAGTTTCGAGATGCACTCCCTTTAATTCTTTTGACACTTGTTTTTAAAAAAGTAAGTGACTTATGTCCATCTATTTAAGACCCTGTATTCTGCCATTTTTCTGTGAGGTAAAGGTCAGGTCTGAGGATTAATATATATTTCTAATTTTCTCATCATTTAAAAATGGTAATGGAGTTACTGTAATTGGTGTTACCAAATTTTCTGACACGGGATAAGGGGAGTTAGGGGTCTCTTTACTCTCTGTAAGTCCAGGTAAAATAGAAATTGTCAAATAATCCACATAGACTCCAAAAGATTATAGGTTTCTTTGACAAATGCTCACAAACTATTCTGTTAATAATTCATTTTAGATTCCTGCTCAGATGCATTAGGGGAAATACAGTTGATCAATTAAATATCTTTACACTTATGAAAATATAGATTATATCTATTTTTACGTATTTTTCATGATTCTTGTAAGATATCTGACAGAGGTTCGACAATATCGTCTTCAAATTCCTGTTTCCTGAAAAATAATTTCTCTGAATTTAGACGGCTAAAGCACTCAGAGATTGCACAGAGGGCATTTCAGAGGTGCAAGGAATCTGGGGCCATTATGCACGAACTCCTGTCAATCATTAGTTGAAGGCTTTCCCCAAATAGATTAACTCCCAATTTGTCTGGAATGCTCCATTCAGACTGAAAAGTCTACACCTCTCCAAGGAATTTGGGTTTCAATCCCTTTCATTGAAATTTGTTCTACATCTTATATTAAACATAAAGATATTTTTTCTTAGAAGCGGTATTAGTTGTTTCTTTGACGTTGGAACTTTTACTTCCCAAATCTTTATCATTCTTCCTTTAGTTCCTAAGACAGCCATTTTGGTTGTCTAGAGAAATTTTCATAAGCCTTAGTTTATTCTAGATTTTACAGTTCTTTGTCTTATTCATGGTCATCCCTACCTGGATATCCCTCATTTCTTGTTTTGCCATGGTCTTTCCAAATCTGACCCAAACTGAGAATACCATTCCTAGGGAAGACCTTAAGAAAGGTGGTGAGCATGAGGTCATCCTGGGAAGCACCCATGGAAGACAGAGTACATGAGGCAGGGAAAGGATGTAATTCAATGTAAGGTGCGTTAAATAAGCAGGATACTTCTGCGGGTGGACAACAGAGACTTGATCTTGCTGAGGAGCTTACGCAACTGCATAGAGAGCACCCCAGGGGGCCCCGGAGGCAGACATGTGACACACACTCTTGTCAGCTATCAGTGAAAGCTCTGCCGAAGAAACTAATTACCGAAACATGTCGAGGCTGCCTCTTGTAGGCTAAGAACTCTCCACTTTCTGAGAGGAGTCTCAAGCAAAGCATTGCAGGGGTTTACGGTAGAGAGCTCTTGGGTCAGGTCTGTAAGCACAGGACCTGGATGTGTTCCGTGGATAGGAGCGAGGATACCGCATCCGTCTGCTAAACGTGCTAAGATGGATTAATATGTCTCTTTAGAAAGCAGCCGTTCTTTATTCTGATGAGATCATTTTCTAAGTCATTGTTAGAATGTGTTTTCAGAGGCTCCAAGTCCTTCCAAGACATCTCCCTGTTCCAGCCTCGGATCCCAGAATCCCACTATCTTTCCTTCCATTTTTTGAAACTGGTGTCTCTAGTGTCCAGGGTAGACACTCGAGTGATTCAAGTGTCCTTTTCTCCCACTCATCTAGTGTGGTAATGCCGTCACTCGCAGCTCCAGCCAATGGGCAAGGGCTCAGGGTCCTCATCCTTAAAACGAGGATGCCAGGAATACGTATTTACTAGGTTACAAAGATTAAAGAGGTTACTATAAGTAAAGTGTATATCATAGTTCCCATAAAATAGTAAACCCACTAGTGTTAGTGATTATAATAGTATTACTATTAATTACTGCTTTCTCTAAAGACTTTCTAAACTCCTACTTTTTTTCTTATTAATCAAAATTATGCCTGAAAAACTGGTTCCCTTTATCTCTAAAACATTGTAGGACAGGACTTCTCGACTTCATCACTAACACCTGGGGTTGGATCAATGTTTGTGGTAGGGCACTGTCCTCGCCTTTTACTCACTATATCCCCATGGCACGCTTGCTCCAAGTTACAGCAATTAAAAATGTCCCACTGAGGCCGGGACTTGAAATTGTTAGGGCAAAAATAATACGTGATATATAAATAAGCAGTCAATAAGTAGTTGTTGAAAGGAAAGAAATAGAGTAATAAAAAAAAAGTGAAAGACGAAGGAAGGGAAGGAAGAAGGAGAGGAAAGAGGGAAAAATGGGAGAAAAGGAGGAAAGAGAGAGGCAGAGACATAGAAAGACTCCTTGTGAACAGCAAGAATCTATCCTATACACTGCATTTAGCTAACGAGAGTATCAGCGATGATCTGATAGCTAGTCCCCAAATCTGCTGCCATATACCGCCCACACGCCAGATTCAGAATGAGATTCAAGGAACTACAATCTATGTTCTTGACCTAGGACTGCAGTCCTCTGTTACTTATATTCTATTTCCCTTTTACTCAGAGCCTAAATATTGCCCATAAGTTTTTATGGTAGGTAAATGTTGTCTTAACATATGACAGTACTTGATTTCTTTGGCTTAAAGCTCTATGATTTTTGAACTATCTGTAATTGCCTTGTCCAACATGGTAGACTGCAGCCAATACACTTAGCCAATATATATACTATAGTATATATATGCCGATTAATCATTTTTACTTGATTACCTGTTCAAATGACAATATTTTTGACATATTGACAAATAAAATATAATGGTGATATTAATTCACCTCTATCTTTTTACTTTATTAATGTGCACCCAGAGTTAGCAAAACTCTCCAGTTGAAGGCACAATCCTCCAGACGGACAAATGTACCCAAGATTTCTGACACCAACTGCAAAGAGTTATAGTCGAACTAAATGTTAGAGGGGACACAGCCCTCACTTCAGGAATCAACTACAAGTCTGTAGGGGGTTCCAAACCCCACTCCCAGTTTTGGTAATTCACTAAAAGAGTTTGTAACTCACTGAAAGCTATCATACTCACAGTTATGGTTTATTATATGGAAAAGATACAAAGTAAAATTAGCGTTGGGGATGAGACTCATAGGGCAGACTCTCCAGAGAGAGAAGCTTCCATTCCTGTCAGGATGTACTATCCCCTCGAGGCATCCATGTATAACAATATACACCGAGTATTGCCAACCAAGGAAGCTCACCCATGCTTCGGTGTCCAGAACCTTTTATTGAGGCTTCATTACGAAGGCAAGATTGATTGACTGATGTCCTACATGGTTGAACTCAGGCTCCAGGTAAACCAGTGCCATGTGACCCAAAGCCCCCACCCTAAATCACCTGGTTGGCCTTTCTGGCATGGCCAGCCCCCACTCTCAGACTACTAAGTGTGGCTGGTCTCACCTTAGATCTGATACCGCTGACCCCCACCCTAAACAAACAAACTCCTATCAGCTATGACAGAGATTAGTCCTAAAAGAAAGGACAGAAGTGTCTCCTGGAGCAATGCCAAATTCTTTACTACACAATGTGGCTACAAGCAAATGTTAAATTTGATATGTGGCTCATATTATAGTCCGATTAAATAATACTTATCTATATCTTCCTATAGCCAGAATTCTAGCAGTCAATCCTATTATACTAAATCTCAGTAATATCTTTAGGTTCATATAATCATGTTGCACCGTTTTCCATCATCTTAAATATGCATATTTTTTTTCCTTTTCCAATATGACCTATTGGGAAGATTCGCCATGTTATTCCTCCTTCTGGGTCAGTTTAGGGTAACAATATATTCACGTGTTTGAAAATCCCTCATCTGTTATCAACTGACCCAGCTGGCCGGTCTCTTAGTAAATGAATTTTCTTAGGCATCTGGGCGAGTCAGTCAGTTAAGTGTCCAACTCTTGATTTCGGCTCTGGTCATGATCTCACCTTTTGTGAGTTTGAGCCCCGTGTTGAGTTTTCCACTGACAGTGCAGAGCCTGCTTGGGATTCTCTTTCTCTCTGCCTCTCTTCTGCTCGCTCAAACACATGTTCTCTCTCTCCCCACCCTCTCAACATAAATAAATAAATGGCTTTTCTCCATCTTCGGAGCTCCTCTTTTCCATTATGGGCACATAATTTTGCTAATCTTAAACCATTCCCTGGGAATGTCATCATCTAGCAACCAAGTTGTTGTTGTTTTTTTAAGTTTATTTAATCATTTTGAGAGAGAGAGAAAGCGCAAGTGGAGGAGGGGCAGAGAGAGAATACCAAGCAGGCTTCAATATGTCAGAGCCAGGCTTGATGCAGGGCTCGAACCCATGAACCGTGAGATTATGACCTGAGCCAAAGTCAACTGCTTAACCAACTGAGCCACCCAGGTGCCCTAGCAATCAAGCTCTTAATTGGATACATCCTCCTTTCTCTTCCATATTCTATACCTTATATGGAGAAAGAAGAGCCCAAAGTTTCATAGACTCTGTATAGGCTCCCTAGATCTTTTTCAGAAGTTTTATTCATCCTTTAAAAATAGTAAACTCAAGGGTACCTGGGTGGCTTAGTTGATTAAGCTGCCAGCTTCAGCTCAGGTCATCCTCTTGAGGTCTGTAGATTCCAGCCCCATGTCAGGCTCTGCGCCGACAGCTCAGAGCCTGGAGCCTGCTTTGAATTCTGTGTCTCCCTCTCTCTCTGCCCCTCCCTTGCTCACACTCTGTCTCTCTCTCTTTCTTTCAAAAATAAATAAACATTTCTTTTACAACTTTCACCAAGTGCCCTGTGTAATTGCTCCAAAGACATAGTCCTGTTTCTAGTTAGCCGTTTCAGGACTGCATTTAGCTCTCTCCTTTTCAATACTTTGACTGCTAATCAATCTGATATAAAGTTGTTTGGCTCATGCACCATTTATTCAATACCTATGGTGTGATACTAAGCAAGAGTGTGAAAAAGAGCAAATAGAAAGTTTCGGCTTTCAGTGAATTCTCAGCCTGGAGTGGAAACGTAGCAAAAAAGCCTCACATGGCCAGTACGTTTTAAGATTATAAACTCGATGGGACAGGCAATTTGAAGATAGACCAGGAACTGAACTGTTCAGTCCACGGGCTGAGGAATTTATTTTACATTGTTATCAAACTGCATCTTGTTGGAAGAATAAAAAAAGTTGTTAGGTTTAATAAGACCTCAGTTAAGAACTATCCACTCTTAAAGAATGTGTGTTGCAGCAACTGGAGTAAAGCAATTCAATTAGCTCTGCTTTTGCAATGGGGATTCCTGAGTCCTGGATCTTACGAGGTTAAAACAGCCCATTAATTATGTTCAGTTTGGGTTCATCTTCCTGTACCACTTTATTCTGTCATGGGGCATATACCAATTAAAATGCCCACACATTGTTTTTATGAACACATTAAATGGAAATGACAATCACTAATGCAAAACCAAAACAACGAAGTTGCTCTGCTGTGATTGGCTGTGGAGGGGGGCATTGTGTGAGATTCTGCAGCCTCAAGCAGATCTGCCGGTGGCCTCGTCCCCTGGCAAAACCACCGAGGAGGACTCTGAGAGATATTACATCTGCACAGACGCTGTTGGCCGTCCTTCCTTCACGCTTATTCGGCCCTAGCTGACTTTGCACATCTGTTGTAATTTGGTGAATAATAATAAATCCACTTCTGCAACGTGTGATGCTTCAAGGCGCACACAACTAAAAAACCAGTCAGGCAACTGAGATTAGGGAAGTAATCACCTGCTAACAGGAACTACCTCCTTGTAGCCATCTTGTGCCAGACTAGGTGTTTGCAACGCCAGGTCCTGATCTAATATTTCTCTTCCCTACTGAAAGCTTCTAGGGAAGGGTATCTCGTAACTTCTCTGCCTCAGTTATTCATCCGAAGAGTTAAACCCCCCATCTCAGTTGCTTCAGAGTGCTTATAAACATTAACCGGGGTTCTCCTTTTCTTTAAGTACTCAAAAAATCTCTCACAAGTCTATAGGGATAACATTTCCTTTAAGGTTTTTTGACCACAACCTCATTTTTATATCCCTTAAATGAGGTGGTTTTCCATAGCACCACACGAATTGTCAGTGCCATTCAAGAAACAGGTTTGAAATTCCTATTACTAGTTCATCAGCCTGAAGTTGTCTTCTGAAACAAAGATCATAATGTTTTGATCACCCATCAAAAGATATTAAGGCAGCATTTAACAATCTTCTCAAACGTGCTTGCTAGTCAGGGAAACCTCAGAGATTTGGCTGCAACTAAAAGCCACAGTTTCAGGAAAGTTTTTATATTTCTTCTTTCTTGTCAATAGGCGGTTGCCCTATTTCCTTCATTACTAAAGCATTCTCTAACAAATAGTCGTATTACCATCAAGTGATAAAACAGCCATCTTCTACGCCTATGGAAATATTTCTGCTGTTGACTCATGGCAAATTAACTATGATGCTGAAATTAATCACCCACACTCTTTATCTCTAGGAAAAATAGGAATTTCTTGTTTTTTTGTCATTGGTACCATGAGGAACCCAACGTAACATTTATAGTGCTCTGTGATTGCCATAATAGGTCTAATTGGTATACTAGGTCTTGTTTTCCAAGAGTTTCCATATTTCTCATGAATTTGCTCTCATGTTAAATTGTCTAAATGACTATGCATGGAGGCCAACTCCCAACAAAGGCAGACTGTTCATCAGTAAGAAAGACTACTAATCTCAGAATGTTCTCCCCCATGATTTTAAGTTCAAGTATTTAGAATATATCCCCAATATCAAGCAATAACCTACACAGTGAAATTTCAAACCTCTTAAGAACATATTTTGTATGATTTTAAGTTTAAATATTTAGAAGTGAGCTTTCAGCAGTATAAAGTGTTCTGTTAAAAATAGACATAAAACGCTAATGTTGGTTCAAGAGGCATTTTCTAAATTCCTACAGCCAAAATGTTAAACAACAATAATATCTTGTAACTGAAAGGAACTTCAACTGCTTTCATAAGCATTACTCATCTTAATGAATCTCAAATGTTTCAATAAATGGTGGAATATAGATGCTTTAAAGATTCTGATGCAGAGACAAATATTCTCTTTGTTTCTTTTCAACGACATGTTTATAATTCCTTACAAGTTGGGTAGAATATAAAGATTGGTAGAAATTCTGACAATTTCTTTCAGGAAATCATTCGATTACTTATGTCGCTGCAGAAGAAGCACCAAAGGAAGATACAACATATGAGTACTTTGTTTTAAAGAAAGAAAAAAGAAATCAAAAGCTTCCCTCCATAGATTATATATTTGGGAAATGGAAAACTAAAGGAAGAGAACCCACAAGTGTTCGTGCATTTCAAACTGAACACAATTAACACAAGTTTGGGGAGTGTCCACTGGGTGCCAGACACTGTTTTAGGTCCTGGAGACACATTAGTGAACAAAAAATAACCTGTGAGAGAATGTAATTTATATTCGAAAGGAAAAGACATCAACACACCAATAAATACAGGAAATACAGCACGCGATAGTACTATGTTCACAAAGAAGAGCAAGATCCGGAGCTGCAGAGTTAAGGAGACACTCTTCCAGAAAGTCCAGTCAGAAAAGACCCCGGAAAGTTAAAGAATTAAAGAAATCCTGACTAACGTAAGGGAAAGAGAGATGTGGGTATCTGAGGTAAACGCGTGCTTGGACAAGGGAACAAATATAAATGCCCTAAAGCAGGAGAGTGATCAGCATATTCAAGGAACAGAACTGAGGCCGTGGTAGCTGGAACACGATGGGGAATCCATCTTCTATTAGAATTCGCGTCACCGTGACTGCCAGATCGCCCCACACGGGGTTCAAACACCTATGGCCCAACACAATACAGAAAGAGAAAAGCCTTTGAACAAAAAGCATAAGCATACTGAGTAAAAATCAATAATCTGAACAATATGCAGAACATATTTATGTCAAGGAAAAAAACACTACTGTGATTTATAAAACAAAAACCAAAGGCACTGTTTTTCCCCTGATGCCTTAGAAAATTATTTAACTGCGTTTTTCTCTGAAAAATTAAAATCCAAGTTACATTTCATGCGAAAATGGAAAAAAATGCTTACAAATCCACTCATTACTTGTGAGAAATCATAATAGAGGCTTCAGAATCTGATAAAATTAGACTTCATTCTTCAACTCCCTTAAGCATTATTAATAGAGATGTTGTCTCTTGAGGTATGTGTTGTATAATTAACCAGATAAAGGATACTCGATTATAATATTTTCGACATTGGGGTTTCCACAATCTTGGTTTTTACAAGGTCAAAACACAACACTTTTAAAAATAATTTTTTAGGATACTTTGCTTTAGGGGCGCCTGGGTGGCTCAGTCAGTTGATCGTCTGACTTTTGATTTCAATTCAGGTCATGATCCCAGGGTCATGGCATCGAGCCCTGTGTCGGGCTCTATGCTGAGCGTGGAACCTGCTTGAGATTTTCTCTCTCTCTCCCTCTGCCCCTCCCCGCTGCTCATACACTCTTTTTCTCTCAAAACGTTAAAATATAAAAAAATAAAAATACAATGTATCTTACTTTATGTGTTTGCTATCTTTATAATCATTCATACAAATTTATTCTACCATAGGTGACGGATGGATGGATAGATAGATGGACAGGTGATAGATAAATAGACAATAGATGGATTAAAGCATGCGTGCATTGATTTTATGAACACAATAAATGGCAATCATAATTATTTATGCAAAACTAAAATAAGATATTCTTATGTTAATTGCTTTGAAAGTTAGTCTTTTATGAGATTTTCTCTAACATTTAGCTAATTTAAGAATATTTAAGGAATGCCTGGGTGGCTTGTTTGAGCGTCCGACTCTTGATTTCAGCTCAGGTCATGATCTCACAGTTTGTGAGATGGAGCCCGGCCTAGGTCTCTGTGTTGATGGTGCAGAGCCTACTTGGGATTCGCTCTCTCCCTCTCTCTGCTCCTCCCCTGCTCTTTCCCTCTCTCTCAAAATAAGTAAATAAACATTTTAAAAAATAAATAAATCAACAATAGTTAGTAGGAAAGTGAGAAGCGACAAAAGAATTCTACCTCAGAGGAGACTACAGACATTATGTAGTCCCGGCTCTGCCATTTACCAGCTACGTGGCTTCCAGAAGCTACTAAACTTGCCAGAGCCTTGGTATTCTTCTGTAAAACCAAAGTAATAAGTTCTTATTGTTTTAAACATACACCATCAGCAGCCATGGCACAGTACCAAACATCTAATTAAGGCCCTCAAAAAAATGATGCCTGTGTAAGTAGCAGTAGTAGTAGTAACTTGTTTTTTCTATCCTTGTCACCATTACTAATCACTTGTAAGTCTCACTGTGTCGAGGCATCACAAAAAGACCATGCCCCTGGTGAAATGGCAACACCGGCCCCCGCCAGAGTCTACTGGTTACTTTAGAGAAAGACCTGCTCAGCCTGGCATTATTAACTTCCCTTATGGCAGATGGCAATTTGTGATAAGATTAGTCCTGGGAATTATGCCGTGTTGCTGTGTCATTATCCGATGATGAAGGCCATGCTAGCATAAAAGCAAATGGTGACCACTATCTGCAGAGTTATAAACTCAGTGAAGGAAAATAATGAAGAAGGTTATTCTCACAACATTTTGGTATAAGAGTTCTTTTATAACAAAGAAATGTTAGTGACTTAACAGGTCTTGCAGCAAATAATAGTTGTACATTGTTATGACTTCCTTTTTGAGAAAATCATATTAAGAAAATGGTTCCATACCTTATGCAAACACTTCCTAAAGGACATTTATTTTATTAATCACAATAGCTATAAATACAGTACTACGTTGATGCACAGAATCCAGAATACATATGGGAATTTATATATTAAAGTGCCATCTCAAATCCATGGGGAAGTATAGATTATCCAAACAAAGGTTTTAAACCAACCTGGTGACTGTCTAGAACAAAGTGAAGTTGGTTGCCCACTTCACACATTAAAACAGGATTAATTTCTGAATAATCAGAAGTGAAGCAGCCGATATATTCGGTGTAACACTCTGCTTCCCCGGAAACCCCCAGTGCTATCCACAGGGAGTCAAGACATAGCACATTCTGAACATAAGACCACCTGCCCTCCAATCAAAGTCAAGAGCCTAAAAACATACCTCCTAGGGCCTCTATCTCCTTGATCAGAAACTCACCCACCCCCATGCTTTCCAGTTTAAACTCTTAAGTCCCGAAGAGGCTCCCTGCCATAGATATTCTCAACTTTCTTCATGAAGCCTGACATCTCTATTTGGGACTACCACCACACTCAGAATACCCCCACTCCAGTCACAGTGAGAATCCCTGCATTCTCTTCTCTGTCTCATTCTCCCAGGCCACCCAGCGGCCAAGACTCTCCTACTCCACCCTTTGAAATTCCTTCCTATTAACAGCAAAATCCTCTTTCCTTCACCTTCTTCACCCAACTGAAACCTGGTTCTGCTCAATGGACCCTGCGTTCTCCGCAGCTCTCTCAAGTGGTGGCTGGTTTTGACCCATAAGTTTAGTGCCACCAGGCTGTAAGTGAGCCAAGTGATAGAGGTCCCTCTGAGTCCTCATTGCTGCTTTCAGACCGTTCCTTCCTTTAAAAGCCCAGCTTTGAACCTATTGTCCTCAGACTATATCACTAATTACTCCTTATTTTTGCTGACCTATTATATGAACTGGATTGTTTCCCTAATTTCTCAATAATTACATAGCCTGATGTTATCCTTTTAAAATACGTCCTATTTATCATTCTGCTCAGGCGTCTGCAGTGATCCCTCATTTCACTCAAAGTAAAAGCTAAAGTCTTTACAAGGGTCTAGAAAGCTCTGGTTTCCTCTTCAACTATTCTCCTCCCCATTCATTTCACTCCAGTCCCATTGGCTTCTTGCTCTTTCTCAGGCACGCTCTTGACTTAGGGCCTCAAGCTAGTACCTTCATCTCCCTGAGGTCTGCATGAAAGTCACTCACGTCCTTCCTTGCTTTGCTCAGATGTTACTTTCTCAATGAGGTCTGTACCACTTACCTTATTTTCAGTTGCAATCTATACCCACCCCTTGGTATCCTGGTTCCCCTCAATGGATTATTCCTATTTTAATTTTAATAATATTCATCACTTTCTGACATATTATGTAATTTACTCATTTTGTTGTTGTTGTTTTTAATCATTCTCCTTCCACAAGAATATGGACTCCACAAAGGCAAGGATATTTGTCTGCCTTGATCCCTGATACATTCCAAGTACTTAAAATAGTTCCTAGTAGGTGAGAGATAATCAATAAATATCTGTTTAATGAATGGATCAACCAATCAAACACAAATTTAAGTGTTAAAAAATTTAAATTATAAAATGGTGGAAGAAAATTGTGCTTTAGGCTGGGGGCAGGAGACAGGGCTTTTGTAGGAAAGGGCTTTCGATGGTATCTCAACACCCCAAATCCATAGAAAGATAAGTAAATGTGAATGAATATTTTTTAAAAATTGCATAGAAAAACACCAGAAGCCAAGAAAAATCTCAAATCACCAAAAGGCAATTTTATTTTTATAGTACAGATAAACGTGTATTCTTGTCTAACAAATCTAACAACCCAGTAGAAAAATAGGTAATGGCTATTAACGTACATAAATGGAAATAATCATGGCTTTAACCATAGGAAAAGATGTCTGACCACTCTCATAATGCAAATTAAATCTGTCCTGAGATACTGCATTTACACATCAGAGTGATAAAAATCCAGAAGCTAGATAAAGCTTTCTGTAGGTGAGAATTCTAATAGCACCCTCACACACTGCTGCTGGAATTATAAATTTGTACAACTCCTATGGAAAGTAATTTACCCAAATCTGACAAAATCACATGCATAGACCCTTGGACCTCATTATTACCACTTCTGGGAATTTATAGTACACAAAGCTATCTGCACACAGGTGACGGGAGGTCTGTAAGAGGTGTTTTTTGGGAGGTTGCGTGTCGTAGTTAAACACTAGACACAAAACAAATGTTCATCAGTAAGACCCTCGTGAAGTAAATGATGGCGCCTCTATCAAATGAAATACCGTTCAACTGTATAAAACAATATAGTACCTCTGTATTTTAACATGGCAAAACCTCTAAGATGTAATGTTAGGTGAAAAGTAAAAGAAGTAGAACAATGGTAACTTGTGTTTAAGAACTGGAGAAATAACAATATTTATATTTGTATTTGCTTACATGTATATAAACCAAACCTGGAAGGATATATAAAAAAATTACTGAAAGTAGTTCCCTGTAGACTTGCGAGGTAGGGATTGGGCAAAGGAGAGGAAAAGGTGGGAATGAAACTTTCCACCGTGTATCTTTTTGCATTTTTATATAATTTTGAACTATGAAAACACATTATGTATCCTAAAAATCAAACGATGAAAAACAGTTGCAGAAAAATAGCTCATAAGAAAATCATATCAGCACTACATCATTGAAATGCCAACTAACTTCTTTTTATAAACACCCTGATTGAACACTTTGTAGATAACAAATATGAAACCAAAGGGAAAAAAAACATTTCTCCATTTTGACTCCAGGAAGATTGTGGTGAGGGAGAAACAGGAACTGGTAAAGAATTCATTATTGTTATTTATTAGCTACTGGAGGCCTGCAAACATGTCAGGACTCCAAATAAAACAAGGCAAGAAGCAGTATTAGCATCAAAAACACCCACTGACAGTGAGCAATACCACTTGCAGAATGAATAAACAGGTGTATAGCCACTTAAAGCTTAATTTCCACATAATAGGAACAAATAGATAAATAAAAGAGAAGCCTTCCCACTGAGAGCAAGAGAAATTGGACCACGGAGCAGTAGCACAGGACTAGCGTTGAAATGTCAGTCAAGATAGTGGGTGATGAAAACAGAAAGAAAACGCAGGACTGGAAAAAACCTTCCTTATATTTAGTATCTGTCGATTCCTTTCTATGTAAAAAGCCCTCGTGTGCAAACAGATTTCTATGCCAATGCTCCCACCTTTGGGTCCAAAAGTATACGTATGGTTAAAAAGTGATGAGTATGGACAATCAGATTTCTCCCACTATGGTTCCAAACAGAAGTTCACCAAAATCTGAGAAATCAAAGAACAAGTGAAATTTAAAAAAAATAATAACTGAAGATGAAGAATGGAGAAATGCGTGTAATTGGGAATACTTTACCTAAAGAAGAGAGTAATCAGAGAAAGAGCAAGTAGATTCAGCATCAACTAGAATGTATAGTATTTGATTATCAATCATTTGAGACTTTGGGAACCAGAGACTAAAAATAAGACACAGACCCTCCCTTCAAGGATTTTAGGAGATAGGACATACACAATGGAACAAAACTGGCAAATGTGCTGTTTGTGGGCAGACCAGCCTAGAAATATATTATGAATAATATTTCTATATTAAAGTACTATATAAAAATCTGGATTCATATAAGAATCTAGATTTTCAATTCTCCTCAAAATTTGGGACCTAGAGGTTTACCAAGTGTTGAGAGGAAGAAGTTTTCAAGGTTCCATGGAATATATTTTACCCTGAAAACAGAGGAAGCTTAGAACAAGACAAAAAGCAATGTTGAGAGGTGTATTAGTCAGCTTGGGCTGTCATAACAGAATAGCATGAACTGGATGACTTATATACAGTCATTTATTTTTTCATAGTTCTGGAAACTGAAAGTTTGAGGTCAGGGTACCAGCATGATCAGGTTTGGGTAAGAGTTCTCTTCTTTGCTTGAACACAACCACGTTCAACTCGCTTGAGCAAGAGGTGGCAATCTATCTCCGTCTCTGTCTCGTCTCTGTCTTTCCCTTCTTATAAGGCACTAAACCCAATATGAGACTTTCACAACCTCATGAATTAATCTAAATCTAATTACGTCCCAAAGGCCCCATCTCCAAATACCATTGCATCGGGGGTAAGGCTTCAACAGGTGAATTTGCGAGGAAGACAAAAACATTCTGTCCACACAAGGGGCCAAGGTAAACTGTTTGCTGGCTAAGAAATTTGTGTGGAAATTATGGAAGCCTTGTAGGAAGAGATAGGATTTTTCAATTATCTCTTTTTACTTTTGTATTTTAAATTTGGTGTACAGATCTTCCTTGATGTACGATGGGATTGCAACCCAATAAACTCATCATAAGTCGAAAATATCATACTTCAAAAATGTATGTGGGGCATCTGGGTGGCTCAGTTGGTTAAGCGTCTGACTTCGGCTCAGGTCATGATCTCACGGTTCATAAGTTCGAGCACCACATCGGACTCTGGGCTGACACAGAGCCTGGAGCCTGCTTCGGATTCTGTGTCTCCCTCTCTCTCTGTCCCTTCTCTGCTCTTTTCTCTCTCTCTCTCTCTTTCTCTGGCTTTCTCTCTCCCTCAAATAAAGAAACATTAACAAAAATTTTAGGAATGCACTTAATATCCCGAACTTAACAAACATCAGAGCTTAACGTAGTCTATCTCAGTTGTGCTCAGAACACCTACATTAGCTTACACTTAGGCAAAATCATCTAACACAAAGCCTGTTTGTTTTAAAAAGTTTATTATTTTGAGAGAGAGAGCCCGTGAGCAGGGGAGAGGCAGAGAGAGAAGGAGAGAGACAGAGACAGAGAGAGAACCCCAAGCAGGCCCTGCAGCGCATAGCCTGATGGGAGGCTCAGCCCCATGAACCGTGAGGTCGTGACCTGAGCCGAAGTCAAGAGCTGGAAGCTGGACTGATGGAGCCACCCAGGCGCTCCTACCACAAAAGTAAAGTGTATTCCATCTTATACCAGTTATGTGCGTAAAACTATGAGGTCAATGTCACAAACTCCATCAGAAAATTGGTCTTATTAATTTATATTTATGTCTCATTAAAAAAAGAACTCAGTGTTTCTAGTGAACAGAGGTTTAGAATCTAGTCGATAATTTGACAGATAATATTGGTTTATTAATTAATTTAGTGATGCTAATACTGTCAAATGAGGTCACAAGTTTTGCTTTAAAATTAATTACCTGTGCATATTCTTCAGCAAGACGGAAGCATTTCACTTATTTTGCAAAACAGCTGTTAAATTTCTAAAATTTTAAAACATGCTGCTGAAAAATCTGCTTTTGCCCATAAAAGGCACCGTATTTACATCTCTATTATTCTCCATCCCAGCACCTTCTTTCAAAAGCAGGTGGTCTGCATTTCATAATTAGCAAAATACTAAAATAGATCATCAAAATGCAACTTTGTCAAGTTCCTAAAAGAAAGAATTTGTATCAGAAAACGGTCCGATCCTTCCTAATGATAGAGCTCATAAAAGTCAGCTCTTTACAGAACGGGGCCCCTCGCATGGCATGCCATGCCCAACGTTCCCTTCACGGGTCCTCCCCATCATAGTCCCCAAAACCAGTTCGGGATCAGGGTTCACCCCGCTAAGAGGCAGGAGAAGGAGCTGGTCTGTGAAGCAATGCTAGCCCAAAACCTTGTCATCTGTGTGAACCACTCCACAGACTGGGGAGCCCCTGATTAGCCATAGCGCTACCATCTGCTGGTTCTTTGACTACTTAATCACTCTGAAATTCAGTTCCCCGATCTGCAAAAGCAATACAATAATAATGCCTGATTTATCTAGGAATATTATTACATTCTTAACACAGTGTCCTACAAAATGAGGAACTTAGGTGCAGGTCAAAGGGCAAATAGAATACATGAATTCACTTTCTCCCCTTCCTGAAACCATATCATAATGGTGGTGTTTTATTTCTTTTGCTTTGTTTTAAGACACAAAGCTACAAAGACAAAGAGAACAGAGGAGTTAGAGAAAATAACGAAAATTTTGAAGCCAGAAAGTAAATACCTGACCAATGGTGACTGACAGCAGGCACCAGAAGGCAAAATGCAAAGCAGGTAATGGGGCAGGTGAGAAGCAGCCCTATTTATACCGTGTGTCTGCACCCCTCCCAACCCTGCCCAAGGTGTAGATGAAAATAAAACCAGAATATGAAAACTGATGGAAAATCTTTTTAAGAACCAGTTATCCCACCATTATAAAGCCAGATTCACTGGGTGACTGCTTCTCCCTGATGAATATTTACATCGTGAGTACTGTATCCCCAGTGTTCTTACCCCTGCCCTTCGCAGAAGTTGAAAATGAGGCCTATAAATAACTCATCTGGATTGCAGGAGCATTCTCAGAACTCTCCGACCTCTACCATGAAAGATGGGGACCAAAACAAAAATAAAAATCCTTCTCAGAAGAAACAGAAACTATGCAAGGAAAAGAAATTTTCAAACTATTATCGAGACCCTTGGAAATACAATAAAAGATAATGCATCAATGAAAAAGAAAGCAAAATACTACGAAAAATATTATATCAGAGAACAAAGAAGAGTTTTCTCAGTTTCCTTTCCAGGCAGTAAATACAGTAAGCGAATACTTCTATACCTCTTAATAAAGATTTCCAAAATCAGAAAATGGCCATCTGTGAGTGTCTTCTATCTCTCTTCCCCTGCTCTTATGTCCCTTCTTTATATTCATCCTCCTTGGCTCTCCATTCTGATTTAGATATCCCTTATCTGTACACTACACATAGCCTATACGTATATCTTTCAATAATGTAAACAATATACCATAATGCTTGTCTGTTTGTTTGTCTATGTCTTATACTAGAGTCTGAAGTTTCTCCAGAGAAGGGGTTGAATATCCCCAACACGGAGTATAGTATCTGGCATATTACTAGGTGCTCGAATATTCGTCGAATGGATAAATGAATGAAAGAGTGAACGGCCATCACCAGCTTGGTCTGTCTCCAGAACTGATAGCCCCAAAAGTCCATTATTAGCTTTGCTGAACCCCCTTGTTAAACTCATATGTGCCAATTCCTTGAAGAAAAATAAACAAAAATATTTGAGTAGAGGAAGAAAGGATGGATGAGATCCTCCCTTCAGTAAAGAACACCAACCAATACACGAGAGAAACAACTCTATGGAGCACACTTGAATTTCTATTTCCAATTTCAAAGGCAAATGCTCTATTACTATAGTTAAAATCTCAGTGTCCATCTGTATCTTTTAAAATATTAACAATAGTCATATCTGAAATTATTTTGTTCCTTTTGCTTCTGTATTTTCTTATGCTTCTACAGTGTACAGGTATACCTAGATAATAAAAATTAATTTTATATGCATAAAAATATATAAAATAATATAAATTCAATCAATGGTATAGCATACTTAATTAAAAAAAAATTCTCACCTCTTTATAAAATGTACTTTGAACCAACAATGATAAGGGTTCTCAATCCTGTTTCTGTATCATAAACTACATTTATCCTAGCTCCTCCCAGATGTATAGAATAAAAATCTATGGGAGGGAGACTCAGGCATGTGTATTTGCAACCAGCTACGTAAGTGATTCTGGTGCCCGGGCAGGTCTGAGAATCACCATTTATAGAACCCATGAAGGCTCATTAAAGATCCATGATCTTAATCCAAGAACTCCACTTAATAACTGCATTCGGTGACTTCATTCGTAACTCGTGGGTGGGAAAGTAATCATTAGCTCAGTAAGAGGAAGGGTGGGTGGAGAATACCTAAAGAACAGAGTTTCTCAGGGTGACTACTGAGCACAGCTTAATCCAGATCCAAAGTACCTATTAAGTGAAGACAATGAGTAAGACAGGATTTATCAGGCTTACTTCAAGTTTATCTTGCTTTTTGGTATTTCTAACTGCTAAGGAGTAATTTCTTAGAGGATTACCTCCATTAAAACCCACCCTCTTATCCTTTTTGCTGGTAAGTCTTTACAAAGTATATAAAAGCTTATTTCAGTTTTTAAGAAGCTAGTAAATCAAACGGATATTCAAGTTCATTTGCTGGTGTCCTTTGCTAAGAGTTGACATTGAAATAAGAGCTTATAGCATATGCATTTGAGCTGTTAACCATACCCGCTAACCATTTATCTTTTTTTTCCGAACTCAAAAACTGAAATTCTGTTAGCCTGCCACTTTATTTTCCCTCAACATATTGCATTCAAAGAGCATCACTATTATATTAATGTAATAGATCATCTCTATAATTGAGTGTGAATACTATCACTTTGCACCCTTCTGGAGTTATTAATTTCAGTGTATTCATTGTGTTTTTGAATGTAGCTGCACAGTAAATAATGCAACACAAAGAGGCTTTAACCTATTCCCAAAGCCTACAACAAGGATATAAAGCCAGTGGTGTATTAGCTTAAAAAATAGATCAATCTTATCTTCTAAAAAGAAGATAAAAGGTAGTTCTGTCAGAAAGGACAACCATGCTCAAGGCTGTAAACCATACTCGAGACTATAAAGAGAAGTCTAGAAGCATGTGTTAAATTTTGCTTCCTGTCCTTGGAAAAAGTCTTCAAGTCAATGGACATTTTAAAAACAAAGAATGGATTCAATCCATTTCCAGGTATTTCCTCACGGTGACTGCTGAGAAAGCATCAGCTCGACAGTTGTTGTAAGTAACAACAATAACAATTATTTTGTCACTTCATAGCACTTTATAAAGGGCTTTAATATACATGAAGGTGAAAATTAATTGAATTCTTAAGCATGGCCATTACACTATTCAATGATATCCTAAGGCATATAAAACTAAGCAGAGAACATAATGGTATTCATCACAAGAGTAGCACAATAGTTCCTCAAAACGGCAACAAGGTTCAGTGCCAAATAAATACCTGCAGAGCCATGTAGGAAAGAAATCTGGATGATACAAGAATCATCCTTGCCTTTTTGAGAAAGGCACTCAGCATCATTCGCAAACCATAGATGAGCCTGGGTTAAAAGACTGCAAAGTGGATGGTGAGTTCTTGGTATTGCTGCAGCCTTGGCAGCTTCTCAGGGGAAACCTAACACTGGCCCCCATTCATAGAGGGCAAGGAGGGACTGAAGAAACAGGCCAGCCACTGCAGGTTGGTAGGTGGCAGGTTGAATAAGCAAGAGAACTTATAAGGTTTGTCTTGGCTTGCCGTGAAATGAGCAGGTCTCCCTACCTGCCTGCCAGAATCTTGAAAATTTGTATAGAGGCCTTCACTGGGTTCCTTCATCTGTCCCCTCTAGATGCTCTCAGCAACACATTGCTCAAGGCTCTGTCTTTTGAAAATGGCTCTCCCTGGAGACACTTGGGTGGCTCAGTTGGTTAAGCCTCCCACTCAATTTTGGCTCAGGTTATGATCTCACAGTTTATGGGTTCAAGCCCATGTAGGGCTCTGCACTGACAGAGTGGAGGCTGCTTGGGATTCTCTCTCTGTCCCTCTCTCTCTCTGTCCTTCCCCCACTTGCACTGTCTCTCTCTCAAAACAAATATATAAACATTTTAAAAATCATAAAATAAAATAACAAAATAAAATAAAATAATAAAATAAAATAAATAAAATGGCTTCACCTATGGGAACAGTGGGCAGAAGGAACATTCCAAAGACAGGAGGAGGTAGGAGTCTCCATCGTCCCATTGTCGAGGTCCAGCTCCCCAGTCAATCAGTGGTCACGTCCTGTCAATGGGCCTTCTCCAACTCTCCACTCCTCTATGCTGGGTCTTATAATCTCATGTGCCTCCCTCTTCTAGAGTGTGCCCTGAGCAGTCTGTAAGGGGTTCATTAGCATGGAGGTGGCTCCTCTGGCAGCTATCTGGCTTCCTGGAGTAAGATACCATAACAACAATACAGTCACATGCAAGAGAAAACACGGATTGAGACAATGATGCCCCAAATCGGCGACAGCTTTTTCCACCAAAGGTCTCATGATCCGTACCATTGATTTACTAAGTCTCCTAGGCTGGGTGTTGGATCACTCAGGACATTCACTGTGTCTCACATGATTTAATAAAGATGACACATTAGCAGACTCATCAGATATGAACACACAACCTTCTTTTTGGATAATGACGCAGGTACCTCTTGGCAAGGCAGCAGTAATGTCCAAAGCCATCTTATTTTGGAGGACAGCTTTTCTCATTAAAGACATTTCAGTGTTCTGTAAAGAAAGGCTTGCTGGCTATCATTTAAGCCTTGTTGGGTGAATGTAGCAAGGGCTTCTGTGTATTGGTCCTCCAGGTCATTGGAGGGGAAAGACAGCAGCCAAATGATTATACCAGTGGAAAACAGAATATGCCCATTTGGCCTTGTGAAGAGGGAGATTGGCAATTTTCACTACCATGGGGCAGATCCTCCCCTGTGCCCACCAAAAACTGAGGTTGCAGTGGCCCAACCAGCCAGGTGGAAACCGTGGTCAAAGATTTATGTCACACACCCATGTGACCCCATTTGGGACCACCCAAGAAATACCTAGGCAGCGTGACCAATTAGTGCCAAACTCATCACTATCCTTTAATGTGACAGAATGACTACACAGGTCCAGTGATATCCACTCCAGATTCCTGGTACAATTGAGCTGGTTAGATTGATTCTGCTGTTTCCAAAATAGGAGTATCCAGGTACTTAAAGGTCTATAATCCAAGGTAAGCCAGATGAACCCATCCCAAATCTGACTGTAGCCACCCATGGCTCTACTAGTGGTATTTTTAGGACCTTTCTGGTTAGCAATTTGAAGGACTGGATGTATAATTTGAGTGACAGAAGATGACTACCTATGCCCAGTATTACTGATGGTGTGTATCACAGGCCAGGTTTCTGCATCAGTATTGATGGTATCACATGAATTGAGAGTACTAGTCCTAGCTTGTTCTTCCTTAATGTAGTGTCTTAGGGCCTTCCAGTCCCTTCCCTGGGGTGATGATACCCACCATGGTAATCCTGATTAGCTAGAGAGGGGCATCTTTCCCACATACCCAACAGTTGGATTGATTCCTTTGCCAGGCATATGAAGGGGCCCAGTACAGAAAGGTATTTCCATCTGGTACCCAGTCCATGACCAGATATCACTGGAACAGCAGAAGCCTAAGGTCAAAAAGATAGACATTTAGTAGGAACTCGTATGGGAATGTCTTCCCCTTCTCTAAAAATTATACTTGTGGCCTGATCCTTAGATGTTAAGACAGCTACAGCTTTAGGAATTTGACTTAGTTGTGCATATCATACATGTTGGCTGAAGCTGGCAGCACTGTCAGGCATGAGAAAACAGACAGGGGGTGGGATTTACCAGACCAGAGTTCCCACCTTCTCCATTTCTTAAGTGATGCTTGTTCCATTCTGGCTTGCAGCCAGACAACAAGATGCCAGTGGAAATTGATTAGTTCCCCTTCACCAAAGGATCCAAAGGAACTCATTCATCCCATGGGCCATCCCATTGCAAATTCCAGTAGACAATGCCTTTCCCAGGCATCTTAGGGCTTGGTATTCTCAGCAGCATAGCATGTTGATTCTTGGTGAGGGTCTGGGCAATGGTCATTTCCATACCTTTACATTTTTGGGTGTCTTGGCAAGGGTCCGCCGTCTGGCACATGAGGTAACAGGCCATTGTAGGTGACCATTCAAATGTATTAGAGCTCGGGGCAATCCTTTAATCCCCATAGCTAATGTGTGTTTTTATCTGTTAATAATTTGATCTCCTGCTCTAACATTCCAGTTTTCCTTTCTTTTTTTTTTAATTTTTTTAATGTTTATTTATTTTTGAGACAGGGAGAGACAGAGCATGAGTGGGGGAGGGGCAGAGAGAGAGGGAGACACAGAATCAGAAGCAGGCTCCAGGCTCTGAGCTGTCAGCACAGAGCCCGACGCGGGGCTCGAACTCACCGACCGTGAGATGATGACCTGAGCCGAAGTCGGACACTCAACTGACTGAGCCACCCAGGCGCCCCTCCAGTTTTCCTTTCTACCAACCCTGCTGCTTATAGGTTATAGGGGTCATGGAACCTCTATTCAATGCCATGTTCTTTTGCCCAGGCTTGCATATTAAGACTTTTGAAATGTGTCCCCCAATCACTGTCTGTTTGCTGAGGGTATCCACACATGGTACTCAGGTTCCCTAAACAGTCTGGTTTGCTTGGGAACAGGGAAAACTTGGGTTAGGCTGGACACAGTGTTCATACAAATCAAAGTATGTTTAGAACCCTCACTCAGAGTGAAGGTGTCAATATAATCAACTTGCCAATCCCTCACTAGTTAGGATGATGGTCCCGGCCTCCTTTGGCAGTTGCCTTGGACATCATTTAGAACACAGAAAATAATACTGTTATTGCATTTACCACATCACTGTATTTCAAGGGCAATCCAGCATCCCTAACAATATGCCATTCCACCCAAGCGCTATGTTAGCCACTCCTTCTATGCACTCAATCTATACTCTAGTGAACGGTCAGTTGCTAGAACTTGTACTGAGCTAGGGCATTGGTTTCCTGATTGCCAACGGGAGTCAGGACTTTATGAATCGGGATGCGGCAGATAGTGAAGACTGCCTCAGGCTCTTGCAGGCTGACCCAAATGTCTTTCCATATGTCCTGACTCCACAAGGGCTGATCCACGGTGTTCATCCCTCAGCTCTCACTGTCCAAGCCATACAGTCAGAGTAGCCCACTGTCAGTGCAAAGCATTAATGGCCAGGGCTCATGAGTGATCACCAGCCAAATGGCTCTGAGTTCAGCCCACTGGCTGTTGCAGTTGGTTCCTGTTTCTATCCAGATGCCTGACGAGATCCAACCATATTCTAGGCATCAGCAGGAATTTCCCCTGCTCCTTTCTATGGGCCACACGGGCTACCAGAGGAAATTGGTGGGACATTTGGGCTCAAGTGGATCTGAGTTTCTAGAGACAGTGGTGCACGTGGTACCCCTCTCCTGAAAATGGGCTTGTCACTCACTTGGTTAACACGGAAGTTCGAGTCATGCCAGAGATGGGTCAATGGAACATATTCTGAGTCCATCCGTCAATAGGAAGGGAAGTTCTTACCATGACATGCTGTTCCTTTGTGAGAGGGTCTACCTGGAGGAATGCTATGTACACCACTAGGAGCTGTAGGGGCCAGAACATTTCTAAGGATTAACATGTATGAGAGTACATTTGGTCCCCATGTCAACCAGAGTCGTCGCCTTTTGTTTATTTCTGGGGGATCAGTGAGTAGTGAACTCAACTTGATGTCTTCAATCACCCCCAATGGCCCTCACCTGGAGGCAGTCTTGGCCTGCATCTTATACGTGGGGCGTGGGAGACACCCACCCCAAATAGGACTGTATTCCTGAGGCCCTGCTGGAGCAGATGGGGGCAGCAGGGATGGTAGGGGCAGGTGGGGCAGGTTTGAACTGTTGTTCAGGTTTTAAGGCTTTCCACAGGTCGACCAACACAGCATTGGGTTGTCAGTCTACCTTCATAGGTGGAGTCCCGGCCGCCAGGAGGGCAAACCACATTTGCTTCCAATTTACTTTTACAGGATCCTTCACAGCTGATTGGGATAGCCTTCTGGTTTTTCAAGTTCCATCTCTATGTCAAGTCTTTCCCATAGCTGGTAATTTCCTGGGAGTTGTCAGTGTCCCCCAGATCAGCAATGGATTGCCCAACATCATAGATGTCCTGTCCCGTGACAGAGCTCAGCATGGACATTGGTGTCCCATACCGGGTCCTGGACACAGACTGAAGTATATCAGCTTCCGTTCCTGCAGTGAATGTGGCCCAATCAGAGCCTTCAAAGATAGGGGTTAGATGGCTTATCTCATTCCCAACTTCCTCAGAATTTGTTGCACCTCCTCTATAGATTTCCAGCATTCCATGTGCCCAGAGAGATCCTCTTTATTGGGCCAGGCCTCCTGTGGGGTAGAACAATCCAATCTCTAACAGACTGAGTATCTCAAACACCAGAGCGCCATGCAGGTCCTGCCAGAGGACAGGGTGCGTGGTGATGTTCGTTTTCTGTGCCTCCTACCTAGTCAGAAAAATGTCATTGCCGCCACCCCCCACCCCCACCCCGGCGCATAGCCACACTTACTACACTGGAGTACTTTCCCTGCCTGGCCTTTTGCTGGAACGTGGCAGCTAAATCAATAAGCTCAGTGGGAGTATATTCTTTCACCATGATTGTATCCTGAATTGGGGTCTGCCCTGCTGGCTGGGGTTGTTTTGGCTGCGCTGTGCTGTTGTGTTTGTATTAGGGGTCGGTCGGCGGGGAACATTTTGTCCGTTTCACTGTCAATCACAACATCCTCCTCTTTGCTCTCCTGGCTTTCTCGGGGATTCCACTTCTTAGCGTCCCAATCAGGCTTTGTCACAAGAACTTGGGCCTTAATCCACAGCAGCTTGCACCCTCCTAGCTTTGCAAAAAAGCATGCTAAATTCTCCAACTCACTGTCCTGCTCTCCTACCCTGTCCGCCAGCCTTGAAGCTGGGCACCCACACGCCCTTTTTTTAACCTCAGCTCTTCTTTCAGCTTTGTAAATTGGTTTCAGTCTCTCATTTGTCATTTGGAGCCAGCCGGATGGCCCACAGTAGACACAAGCCCGCTGCAGCAACCATTCGCTTCCCTTCTCTGCCACAGTTCCTCAAACCAGCACATTTTTGAAGGCATCGCTGTACTCATATGGGGTTCACGAGCATCTAACGGACACACCGCCCCTCCTCACATACAGGTTGACGGCCAACTTGGAAGTTCTGCCCCCATGCTTCTTTCCCAAGATTCAATTCTCTGACCTCCTGGCCGGCCCGCCAGTTATTGGTTCACAAATTTGAGAGCTTCCTGGGTGAAATCTGAAAATGGCCCCCATTCACAGAGGGCCTGAGGAAAGGAGACTGGGAGCTGGCAGGTTCAGTAAGCAAGAAACCTTACATACAAGGCTTGTGTTGGGCAGCCACAGGACTGGTCCGTCTCTGCACTCACCTGGCAGGATCTTAACTGTTTATATAGGTTCTGTTGGGTATATAGTCCAGATGGTCTCAACAACACATGACACCTTCAAGATCGTATTCTTGAAGTGGCTCCAGCTACGGGAAGAGTGGGCAGGATATACATTGTAAGGACAAGGAGGGGGAAGGAGACTCTGATTGTCCTAATGCAGCTCAAGTGTCATCCAGTGTTCTCGTTCTCTCTCTGACCTCCTCCAACAATTGGGAGCTCCTTCGGGTGGAAACTGAGACTGCTTCCTCCTCCCTTTCTTAAAGCTCAGCACAGTCCTAGGTATTTGGAAGAAACTCAACAATATTAAGTGAATAAACCGACTAAGATTCTTCAATACAGTCTACTACAGCATAACTAACAATTCCCACATCACAATGTTTCTATATAAAACACATATGGAGATTAGATAAAAACACAATGTCTGTCATGCATTTTTTCCTTTGGTGTATAGAAATACAGTAGCTGCAGAATAGAGATGGAAGAAATGAGAGGCTCAGTTACCTTCCTTATGCAAAGTCATTCATAGGCTTAGCACAGTGTATACCATAGTCACTGCAGAGATAATAAAGCACTGAACTCTATATGGCAATGGAAACCACAAGGATTGATTTCAACACACATCATGTAGAGCAAAGACAAGTCATTTCGCCCCGTTAGCCCATTTTCTGACTTCTAAATGGGGTTAATGATAATACTTACTACCTAGGTTTTGTGAAGATTGAGTTGTGTCTGGAATATAGAAAGCATGAAATAAATGTAAATCATCATCAAATAGTTAATATTATGATAACACGTATGTTGCTCGACTAGACACAACAGGGAACTGGTTCCCGTCTATAAGGAGTTTACAATCCAGTACAAAAAATAAATAAGAAACGGATATAGCTGCCATGTGCCTCGGTTTCCCAAATTGTGAAAATAGGGGTACTAAATACATTCCAGATTTTTGAGAATTAGAGATTATTCCCTAAAATATAATCTCCATAAAAACAAGGATTTTTGTCTGTTTTGTTTACCCCTACACTTTTGATACAGAGTATCAGGTGATCATTAAATATTTGTTGAATGAATGAATGAATTAATAATGCATATAAAACATTTAGTCAATGCCTAGTACATGCTAAACACAATATGTTTTCCCTATTGTTAGGCATATAATATATAGTATGATGATAAAAACAAGTTATTTATATAAAGTAGAAAACAATAAGAGTCAAAAGAACTATACAGCAAAAAAGAACACCACAAAATTCCTTGTAGGAATGATTATTTCCACCTCAGAGGATCTATAAGATAGAAGAAATGGTTAAACAAATTCTAGTATATTCGTACAATGGAATACTATAAAATAAAGCAATGAAAGTGAAGAAAATACTTCTACATATAGTCACAGGGATGAATCTCACAACCATAATGGTGAGCAAATGAAATTAGACACAAGGGACCACATACTGCATGGTCAGATGTATAGGAAATTCACCGAATCTTTTTATGGTATTACCAGGATATATACCTTTGGGGAAGAGGGAAAGTACAGGATTGGAGGGACACGGGAACACTCCTGGCACTGGTGGTGTTTTATGTCTTACTTGGGTGGTGGTTCTCTAACGGTAATTCATTCTGTACATATATTTGTATAAGTCAGCTTTGTTTTACTACAGCAACAACCCCAATATTTCAGCGGCTCACTGTAACAAAAGGTTTTTGTTCCTTGCTTCCACAACATGGGAGTTGCAATCTAGTAGGCTTTCCTGGGTTCACTTAGGCCCAGCTCCACCTGGCTTTATTCCAGGATTATTCACTTCTTGGAGCCAGACTAGAAAAGTAGTCACTATTTGAAGAGCGCTTCCTCAGCTAACAGGATTCAGAAACTCAATGGTAGTAGGCAGTCTATGCAGCTAGCGGCATTATAATTTTCTGCTCAGATGTGGTCACGGCTTATTCAAAACTTTCTGATCAATTTGATACAGTCAACTCCACATGCCATGAGCCACACCCGTAGTTCTCTGAGACATGGACTTATTTACAGATATTTCACAATATTTATGAAGCTTCAGTAGGAACACACTCTTTGTCTCGTCACCCAGAACCATTTTCTGCCGCTGAAAAGTATTCTTTTCAGATGAGGTTCCCAGCTG
Organism: Paguma larvata; assembly: GCA_030068075.1. NCBI lineage: Eukaryota > Metazoa > Chordata > Mammalia > Carnivora > Viverridae > Paguma > Paguma larvata. The sequence continues at coordinate 87,594,930 of CM057833.1, forward strand.
ATTTTTAGTGAGTCAAAAGGGAATATGGGTGAGTGGGAAGGAGAGAATGATTTTTGCTAGCCCCCCCACCCCCCAAGGCCAGAAAGCCTGGAAGAAGTAAGCTGCCATGTTGTGAGAGAGACTTGGCATGGCATGGAATTGCCAGAAGCCTGAAAAAGCTGAAAGTAGCCCCTATCTGATAATCAGGAAGAGGAGGGAAACTTCAGTCCTACGACTGTGAGAAACTGAATTTTGCCAACCACGTGAACTTGATAGATAGTCCCAAACTCCAAAAAGGAACATGGCTGGCCTGGCATCTTGATTACAGCCTTGCAGTGAAGCAGTGGCTGAACTCGTGACTCGGGTCACAGGGAAATAAAAGAAAAAAAAAAAAAAAAGAAGTTTGTTTTAAGCTGCTAAGTTTGTAGTAATTTGTTCCACAGCAATAGGGAGAAAAAAAATAGACTTTCCATTCCATAACTCCACCTGGCCTCACACTGGTTCTGGCACTCTTCAAATTGGTGTGGTTGTGCTCAAATTTTGATGTACACCAGAATTACATGAAGGGACATTAGAACAAAGATTGCGGAACCCTAACCCCAGAGATTCTAATTCATTAGATATAGAGTGGGATCCATGCTTGTAAGATTTCCCAGGTGATGCTATTACTGTTGATCTAGAGGGGCGCCTGGGCTTAGTCAGTTTAGCATCTGACTCCTGATGTGGGCTTAGGTCATGATCTCATGGTTCATGAGATGAAAACCCGCATTCAGCTCTGTGCTGACTGTATGGTGCCTGCTTGGGATTCTCTATCTCTCCCTCTCTCTCTCTGCCCCTCCCTTACTCATGCTCACTCTCTCTCTCTCTCTCTCAAAATAAATAAATAAACTTAAAAAAATACCGTTGATCTAGAAACCATACTCTGAGAATCACAGGTCTACCTGTGACTATGTTTACTTCTATGCATTTTAAATGTCCTCAATAGCAAAAAACTATGAGATTATAAGCATTTGGTTGAAGCAAATGGTTGATTTCTTTCTTATTGAAGGTTTTCATGAAAGAAAAAAGATACAGGAAGAGCTTATTAAATAATAGTCATTAAGCTTGATATCTAATTTCCTTCAAGCTACCTGATTCTTATTACTCCTGTGGCAAGTAAGCAAATTTCCATAGATGCACAGATATATTAGTTTTCCCCGTATTATAATTAACATCCCTGGGTTTTTTTTGTACTATTTCCATTATAGTGGCATGATTTGTAGTAGAAATAGTTAAAATGTCATACCAATATTTATACCCGAAATTGTTAAAATGATGCATTCAATATTTTAAGAGGGCCCAATAAGGTTAAACCAAATTGATAATTATGGATTACATTCATAGTATCTTTGTTGTGACTATTTAAACAATTTAACACAAATATTTTTAAAAGAATTCAACTATTCATAATAATATCTTCGGGGAGCTATGAATTTGCTATTCATCTGTTTTAGTGTTAGGTTTAATAGCTGGGCCAATACACCATGGAAAGGCACTATGTACATCAAGAGAATAACATATCCTAGGCTTTTTGTTTAACTTTCCAAGTTGTTTTAATACAAAGATCACCATCTTTTGCCTTCATTTTCTACAAAAGATTTTTTTTTTAGATAGGAGTGGCTCTTTCTATGCTGACAGCTTCCAAGTAACTATGGACTGGTAAGAACTACATCATTTAATGAATATTCATAGCCAAGAGATATTTATAACATTTTTCGTGTCATTGCTCCTTTACCCTTTCCCAACACACACTTTGAGAATTACAATGAATTCTTGAAATCCTGAAGGAACTACCTTCAAGTCTAATACCAGGCTTTAAAACAGATTTTTAAACAGACCTTCAAACTAAAGAGGAAAAATTTTTAAATAAGTATTTGTGAGAGGCAATCACATTACAAACTCCAAATAAAATAACATAGGAAAAAATTGTGAGAATTAAAAGTGGTATAATAATTTGCTTAGGTAAGGCAAGGTAAGAATAGTAAATAACACAATATTAACACAAAAATATAAGCTCTGTGGAGGTAGAGATTTTTGTCTGTTTCTTGATATGTTCTTTGTTTCTAGAATATTTTTTAAATGTTTGTTTATTTTGAGAAAGAGAGAGAGAGGGAGGGTGGAAGATGGGGGGGGTGGACAGAATCCCAAGCAGGCTCCACGCCATCAGCACAAAGCCTGATGTGGGGTTCCATCTTGATCTCACAACCTCAAGATCATGACCAGAGCTAATATCAAGAGTCAGACGTGTAATCAACTGCTTAATCCAGTTGCCCCAACCCAGGAGCCCCTGTTTCTAGAATATTTAATGAAGAGTAGAAGTCCAAAATGTTTATTAATAAATGGATAAATACATCGATGCACGTGATACAGAAAAATGCGTTCTCCTAGACATACAAAACACATCTATGATCCCATGTGCTCTCAGGAACAACAATCAGGAACATTGAAAGCATTCAGATTCCAGCACAATGCACTGGATTCTCAATATCAAAGTGAAAAATATAAAATCTTGGCGTTCGACTATCCACCATCTGACATGGAAAGGCCAGATTCGTAAGTAGCTGTGGTCCAATGGGATAAGTGAAAAAATAATTATATGTAAGTATGATCAGTCAAAGACTGGTTGAAGAAGCTACAAATAAATGATCACATTTGAGCATTATCTAAAAAGATGAGTGAGAAGACAAACCCAAAGGAAAGGTACAGAAATGTAAAATTCACAGCACCTTTGGAGAAAAAGTGGTGGATTTCAAACTTTTGAACCATAATCGGGAACAAGAAATACATATATAGTGTATTTAACTGAAACCAGCGAGTATTGAAATAAAACTCACCCTTACTCATTTTATGTACTTGAAATTTTCTATTCTTTCTTTGTTTTTTAATGCTGGCGAAGATGTATGAAATCAATTTGAAGATCCATTCGTTTGAAAGACATTGGGATTGAGCATCAAATTGATGTGGTGAGTGGACCACTGAAATGAAAACATAAAGAATGCTCTGCCAGCTGAGCTCCAAGTCCCCTCCCATTCGGGTGGTTTGCTGGAGCTCCACGACTTAGAAGAGAATGGTGATCTACGTCCCTTTCCTACTTAAAACAACTCATCGTGGTAGAAAAGATAAGTCAAGGAATCCCTCTCTACGTCAAGCCAACGTGCAGGAAGGGAAAGAGCCACAGACCATTTCTTCTCTACTCCGGGCATAAAATGTAGAGCTTAACATTATTCTGTCTAGAAGGGTTAAGAGTGTTTGAAAATAAAGCAACTCTCAAACTTGGGAGCATCCCAAATTCAATCGATATCTGGATTTATCTCAACATTTTTCAGAGTCAAATTGTCACACTGAACTACTAACAAACAAAACTCTTCTCCTTCCCGTATGAATAACTATTAAACTACTACCACAACTGTCTTCGTTGAAGACTATTTACAGAGAACTCTATGTGCCAGGACCTGTTCGAGTGCCAGGAACTACAACAGGGGGGAAATAAAAGTCCAAGCCCCTTGGAGTTTCTATTTTACGAAAACAAAATACAAACAACCCCCCCCCAAAAAAAAACAGAAATAAACTAAATATATACAAATAATAAAAGCAGTAAACAATAGAAAATAAAGCAATAAACAGTATTAGAAAATAACATCTAAGGTAGCCAAAGAGGGCCTTTATCAGAAGATAATATGTAAGTTGAGACCTAATGGATGAGAAGAAGCCACTGAGGTTAAGTACTAAGAAGAAAAACCATGTTCCAGGCCTAGAAGAGCAGAGGTGAAGACCTAAGTCAGGAAAGAGAGTATCTGGAGCCCAGTGAGTTGGGAAGGGTAGTATGAGATGCGATGGGGAGTTATCTGAAGTTCCTGGATTCTTTCAATACCTAGAATGGGAAGCCAGTGGAAAATGACATGGTCTAATTTGGGTTAGACCCAAATTATGGATTAGATAGTGGTATGTTTAGAAGCTGAGCCATCTTTTAGGAGGCTGACTTCCAGCCAAGCAAAGATAGAAGATTAGACAAGAGTGCTGGCAGTAGAGAAGAAGAAAAACAGATGGACTCGAGATATATTTTACAAATAGAACCAACAAAAGTTAGAGGCAGAATTTTCTTAAAAGAGACCATAGGTAAGGGCATTGAAAATTGGTTGGAGGGGTGCCTGGGTGGCTCAGTTGGTTAGGCGGCCGACTTCGGCTCAGGTCATGATCTCACGGTCTGTGAGTTTGGGCCCTGCGTTGGGCTCTGTGCTGATGGCTCATCAGAGCCTGGAGCCTGCTTCAGTTTCTGTGTCTCCCTCTCTCTCTGCCCTTCCCCTGCTCATGTTCTGTCTCTATGTCTCTCAAAAATAAATAAACGTTAAAAAAAGTTAAAAAAAAAAAAAAAAGAAAATTGGTTGGAGGAGTAAGTGTATTTAAAAGGGGAAGGGAAGAATTTGGAGGAAGGAAAGAAGTATGCACGAAGTAACAACCTGGAAGTCATACATTAAAGTGGTCACATTTAAAACTCTAATCCCATGGCTTGCTCTGTGCCTCGATTAAAAAAAAAAAACACCCAAAAACAAACAAACAACAACAACAACAAAAACACAAGCCATCAGACTGGGCAGAAAGAGGAACTGCTTTGAGGACTTACAGCCTTAAGTGGCTGAGTCCGGGCCATTGAAAAAAGATAATTCACCCAATGAAAATAATGAAGAAAGATTTAACTAAGATCGTTTTAGTGAGAAACCGTGGCTGCACATGCAAATTCCCTGGGGAGCTTTTAAAACTATATGCCCAGACTCCACTGAAGTGGTTCTGTTATGATAACTTTGAGGTAGAACACATGCATAGGTATTTCTTAAATGCTACATAGATGATTCTACGGAGCAGCAAGAACCGAGAGCCCTGAGTTAGAAGTGTAGCCGAGGATGTCTGGTCAATAAACCTATTTCATTAAATAAGGAATTAATAGAATGAAAGGTAAAGGAACTTTTTCCCCAGATGAGGAATATAGACCCATTGCTTAAATAGACATGGCTTGAGACTACAAGAAAATGAAAGTCTATTTTCCTCAATGTGATTTTCTTGAGGCTGGAAGAAAGTTTTATTCTCACAGTGTTAGGAACACAGACACTCATAAAGACATCACACATATTTTAAAGATATTTTATTTCTATTATGAACACCACAGAAGGAAGAAATTAACAGCTGATAGTTGACTGAAAGAAAAAACAGAAGAGGAAGAGTATCAATCTTGTGCAGACAATCACACAGAAAAAAAATTGAGTTGCAGTGGAAAAGTGAGCATAAGGGAGGAAGCACTCAGTTATTTCTGAGGGAAAAAATTTTAATTGGTTACCAGAATACAACTGACAATGAGTTTCACTGTATCAAATCACCCTTGCTTTTTCAACGGTTCTTTAGTCTTAACCCTTCCAAGATTTAAACCTTCAGTGAGCCGCTGAATTACCAAAGCAGGACTAAGTCAAGTTAAGTACTCTCCTCAAATAGAGACAGGAACATAATTCTCGACTGCAATGAAGATTCCTTGTTGCTGGTATGAGTGCATACTTGAAGGCAAGAGTGGTCATATAATCCGTCCTCATCTTTTTAGTTAATTTGTGGTCTCACCAGAGTCAGAACCAAAGTTTTACACCCTCAGGGGGTTTCTTTGTTGTATTTACCCCTTCTTTGCACACTAACTCCATTGAAAACAGGAAAGGAAACGTGCTGTGCAATTTTTAAATATCCATCTGGAGAACTTTAAGAGTAGTAATGGTCCAGGTGAGGTGGCAGTGTCTGAAGGGCGTCGCCCAGATAATTCGGTGGAATAAAACCAGGGAGTTGAGTGGACAAGACAGTTGAGCTGACAAAACAAACATGGATTTATAGTCTTGTGGACAAGTGGGATTTGAGGAAGAGAGTGAAAGCAAAAGAGGATTGAGGAGCTAAGGGAAAGAGGCGTACGTAAAGGTTCGTAGAATCTGGGCTTGGTGAGTGGGAAAAAGAGTCCAGGACTTTTAAAGAGCAAATAAAAGAGTGGAGTAGAGCTCTGGAGCTTCCGGCTGGCATCCACGCGGCGAACTCCCAGGAAGTGGGAGGCGGGAGCGCGCACTACAAGTCCCAGAAGCCCCCGCTTCCTGGAGCCCGCGAGGAGCGGCGCAACGCCCGCTGGGAGCCGGTCGGAGCCGCCAAGATGTCGCAGCCCAAGAAAAGAAAGCTTGAGTCGGGGGGCGGCGGCGAAGGAGGGGAGGGAGCTGAAGAGGAAGATGGCGGAGAGCAGGAGGCGGCCCTGCCGCGACCCCGGAGGGCTAGGCGGGAGCGGGACCAGCTGTACTACGAGTGCTACTCGGACATATCGGTCCACGAGGAGATGATTGCGGACCGCGTCCGCACGGATGCCTATCGCCTGGGCATCCTGCGGAACTGGTCGGCACTGCGGGGCAAGACTGTGCTGGACGTGGGCGCGGGCACCGGCATTCTCAGCATCTTCTGTGTGCAGGCCGGGGCCCGGCGCGTGTACGCGGTGGAGGCCAGCGCCATCTGGCAACAGGCCCGGGAGGTGGTGCGGCTCAACGGCCTGGAGGACCGGGTGCACGTCCTGCCGGGGCCAGTGGAGACGGTGGAGTTGCCGGAGCAGGTGGATGCCATCGTGAGCGAGTGGATGGGCTACGGACTCCTGCACGAGTCCATGCTGAGCTCTGTGCTCTACGCGCGGACCAAGTGGCTGAAGGAGGGCGGTCTTCTCCTGCCGGCTTCCGCCGAGCTCTTCGTGGCGCCCATCAGCGATCAGATGCTGGAGTTGCGCCTAGGCTTCTGGAGCCAGGTGAAGCAGCTCTATGGTGTGGACATGAGCTGCCTGGAGAGCTTCGCCACGCGCTGCCTTATGGGCCACTCGGAGATCGTGGTGCAGGGCTTGTCCGGGGAGGACGTACTGGCCCGGCCCCAGCGCTTTGCTCAGCTGGAGCTGGCGCGCACCGGCCTGGAGCAGGAGCTGGAGGCTGGGGTGGGCGGGCGCTTCCGCTTCAGTTGCTACGGCTCGGCGCCCATGCACGGCTTTGCCATCTGGTTCCAGGTGACCTTCCCCGGAGGGGACTCGGAGAAACCGCTGGTGCTGTCCACTTCGCCTTTTCACCCGGTCACGCACTGGAAGCAGGCACTCCTCTACCTGAACGAGCCCGTGCAAGTGGAACAAGATGCGGACATTTCCGGAGAGATCACGCTGCTGCCCTCCCGGGAAAACCACCGTCTCCTGCGCGTCCTGCTGCGCTACAAAGTAGGCGACCAGGAGGAAAAGACCAAAGACTTTGCCATGGAGGACTGATCGTTGCCTTTTCTCCCAGCTACCTCCCGAATCGGCCTGACCTGCGTGGCGGAGGCGGAGGGGGGTTCGGAGGAGAAAGGGAGATTCCACGTACAAGTAGGGGGCAATATCTTCTGTCTCCTTCTTTCCACCTTGGCTCCTGGGGAGGGAGAGTGACTCGTCTCCCTTGGAGGAGACTGCTGGCGCAATTTCTTTAAAAAGCGAATCCCGATGCCCCCAACTTTGGAAACAGCTTATCAGTGGGCTTTCGTTGAGCCTTAAAAGCATGTGGTACCAAGCACTTGTATTTCTATTTCTTTTTGTTTCATGGGAAGAAAGCAAACACACAGAAGAAAATAACAGTTTATGAAGGCTCCATGCACATCGCTGACACCTCACGTTTAAATCTGCAGCCAGGGAGAACACGGAAGGGTTTTTGTAGACTACATAAATTTCCAGTATGACTTAAATAGCTCTCCAGAGCCATATTCTATCATTCTCTGAATTCCCTCCTTTCCCAGGTGCCTCTAGGCCTCAGTACTTCTCCCTCATAGTTTTTTAAATAAACTTTGCTTCTGGTACTGAGAGGGAGGAGAAAGAGGAAGCAGTTTGAATAACCCTTACACTTAACTACTTCCATCGGGTGCTAAAGTTGAACACGTTTCTCCGTGGAGTAAATTTGGCTGTGTATAGCTGGGCAGCATACCCAAGCAACCCAGAAGGTAGTTGTAGAAGAAAAAGATCTGAAAGATGGCAAAGTAGTATGGATTTTTTTATTCTTGTCTTTTAAGACGGAACCAAGGAAATGCTTTCTTTCATATTTGTTATGTAATAAAGTTTGGTGTGCTTTTTATTAAACAGGCTGAGAGAAGGCTTTTCCGAACCTGACCCAAGGGTTTATTCATCATTTGGGGTAAATTAGTTAGCCTCTCTAAATGAAGGGAAACATTTTCCCACCCGGAGAGATGCACTCATTTAAACTCTCATTTAAAGAGATCATGTGATCTGGCCTACTTACATCAAGTGAAATTTCCTTTTTTAGTGTTGTTTTTTTTCTCCTTCTTTTTAGCACAGCCAAATGTGAAAGTTGTGAATTTAAGAAAACCATTTGTAATGAAGTGTGAGTCATGTTATCAGATTTATTTCACGGATGTTTCCCTCCTTATCCCTGTGGCAAATAAAACATTGGCATTCTATTTTTATAGATGAAGTACGAAGTCTTGTGTACCGTGACTTATAATGCTTTTGCCTTTTTAATATTGTCAGTTCTTTAGAAGGTCGTTACAACCCCTTCAGAATATAGTTTCAGGGTGATCCGTGCTTAGTGTATATTTTTTCTTCATACTGGTAGCTTTTGGATGCGAATAGAAAACAGGTGTGAAACAGTGGTCTTCTGAAATAGTCCAACATAGTTTTGTTAATTGTGACTGAGTTTTCTCTTTTATTCATCGCATATCAAGGTACCGTAGTATTATAACTAATTTGCTAAAATTTAGTGTTAACGCATGAGATTTTCAGTCATGAAGGGAAACATACAAAATCAATGAATTTCCAAGATCCTCGAATAGCAAGCAACAGCAGTGAGAGTTGTCACCATTTTGGTAGTTAACAGTCTATGTCAGTGGTACAGTCCTAGCAAGCAAGGCCTGATTTAAGCTGGAGGTCTAATCTAGGTCCTTTTTTTAGAGTCCACTGTACATTAGAAGTTGAACATTTATTTAGAATTTCAGTGTATGGTTTTGAGTAGATTTCTCATATTTTTTAACTTCCTATAACAATCCCTTTTTTGTTTGGGCAAACAAAAGCATTCTCCCGAATTCCATTTTTTTAAGTACAGTCTATCTTTTATAAATCTATGCACACTATTGAGTTCTCATCACCAGTATAAGCATGCAAAGAACACCAGTTAAAACTAGGGTACCTATAGAAGTGGAAAGTAACTATTTCATAATTTGACAAAGTAAGCGTAATATTCTTGTTACTGTTTCCCAAAAGAAAAATGAATTATAATAAATATAGCTACTGAAGCACTTAGTCGAGAGGCCGCATGGCATATGATTAAAAGCTAGGACTTGAACCAGACAGATCCTGCTGGCATCTAGGCTCCACCACTCTTTAACCCTGTGAGCTTGGGCAAAATACCTAACCTCTGTTTCTCTCCAGTGTTCTCATGCAAAATGTATAACAATCATACATGCCCCGTAGAAAGACGATGCGTGTAGTACATGTGGTTAGTGCACGCAAGGATATAGTGCCTGGTGCACAATTAAGATCTCCGTAATTCCTAGCTGTTGTAATTACAGAAAATTACTATGCAAACCTGAAGCATTTGGACACCTATAAAATGTACCTCGGAATAAATATTCAACATTTTGATTTTTTTTACAGGTATCTGGCAGTATCAGCATGGCTATGTATGACGAGCGGTGAATGACTGGACACCAGATGATCCAAAGGAAGCCCAAGCCCTTTGGAGTGACAACAGTTCCAGAAGGATGAGAGCGTGACAGGCTCCAATATCCAGGCACTGTCCAGTGTCTGTGTGAACTGGTGCTGACCGCCTTGGGTCATTTGGGCCACAGGAAGAACTGTCAGCCCTAAGGAGAGAAAGAAATGGTGAAGTTCTACCCGCTTTTTTCAGACAGCTTACATTTATTTAGCACTGTGAAACTTTCCGAATTATTTACATAAACTCACTGGACCAATGGACATTTTATTGAGTATACCAGGTAACAGGCGTTGTGTGAAGCACTTAGGATACAAACCAATAAAACATAGCTTTTGCTTCCAAATAGATGTGTTCATAGGATAAACCAGAGAGGGAAATACATAAATGATAATGGGTAAAGACTGGGGATGGTGTGTTGGGAAAGGCAGGTAATTACCTTCACTTTACATAGTAGGGAAAGGCTTAGATACTGAAGGATTTGCCTCTGGTTACATAGCTAACTCTTGACAGTCGAACACAAGTATTTCAGTTCCTACCCCCAAACAACCTCTTAAGTTAAGAAGGTTCCATATCTCATAGGCTCAAAGAGCCATCATGGGATCTCCAGGTTGACAATTCCTAATTTCTAGACACTAGGGAAACACTGTGTACCCGTTTCCCTAGCAGGACTAATCAAGGGTGGCGTTCTTTCTGAGGCCTCCAGGAGAAAATCCTCAATGCAGTCGCAAAGAAGAGTAGATACATTCTACCATTCTGGCTATAGGTACTTTGTGCCTGAGATCAGAGAGGCCTCCAATGAGGCGTTCACCAATTTAATGATTTCATAAACACCGACTATCTAACAATTAAGTTCTGTGATAAATAAGCAAATGGTACCCTTGACTGGGATACAATAGGGGAATAAAATTATCTAGACCAGTAATTTGCATATATTCTTTAGCCTGGAAAAATCAACCCAACTAAATCTTAACCTCTGCTGAAGCCAGGATGAGAAGCCAGCCCTTTTGTCCATCGTAACCTTAAAATTCCTCTCGAGTGCAGCTTCCTCTCTGTTACTTATTCCACAGATTGTGAGAACCTCAGAGAAAGATGTGATGGCAAAGAGGAAGGTGATATAATATGACTATTCCTCAAAACGTATATGCTTGTAGGATGAGGCATTTGAAACAAAAAAATCCGGAGCTACCTAAACACAGAATTTTACTCAACGGTAAGGCATGACCAGTAACGTTGGAATTGTGCTCCTTTGGGAGCTTTGATGACTAAGTTCATCATTATTGATAATAACTTGGAGTAAAGCCTGATGAATATTGTAGTTGATCGGGTAGCTTTTTAACCTAAAATACAGAAGGCTGTAAGGAAGGAGAAAATTCCCCTTTGTTCATGCTGCCCCCTGCACACAAAGGAAGGTGGGATGGAAGCGAATCTTGCCCACACTTTAAAGTGCTTTACAGGTATTGTTGCAATCACAAGATGCAGGTATTTGTGAAACCCTTCATAGTGTGTAGTATCGTGCACCAAAAATAGCAGACGTTAGGGAAAATTAGTTTGGGTGGACAATTAAAACCAACGTAACTTTGTAACCAAGAGTACTAAGAATACCAATAAAAATAGCAGCAGTTGAAAAAAAGATGCTAGTCCTAACAATAGCGCAGTAAGATCGTGTGATGGAAGAACAAAAGCAAGAGTTACTGAGACAAAGCCAAATGCACAAAAATGGAGTGAAGATTTAATAACCATTTCAAGACACAGAGCCTGTGGTCAAACAGCGCCAGGAGGAAGAAGTAGGGTGTGAGAATTTTGACTCCCAGCGACTGCGTCAGTGGACTTTATGTCAGATGGTTGTTGCCTGGCAGGATGATTCAACCAACCAATGTCTGTCCACGTTGTGTTCTGACAAGGTTCCTCTACTTACCAATACCATTTCAGTTTATTCATTATAGAAACATGCATGACAGTAGAACATTCTGCCCTTTGTTCAATTGCCAGAAATTAAAGGAATGTGGAATTCCTTTGGGCTTGTAGATCTTTTTTTTTAAAACTATTTTTTTTGTTAGTGTTTTTGAGAGAGAGAGAGAGAGTGAGCAGGCTCCAGCCTCCTAGCTGTCTGCACAGAGCCCTGTTGGACCTGGGGCTCATCTCAGGAACCCTGCCCAAGGTCATGAGCTGAGATGCTTAACATACCAAGCCACCCAGAGGCCCCAAAGATCTTTTCTTTTTAATGCAAATTGTCTTTTATGACAACATAGAAGATATCTTGGGGTTGCGATGTGACTAGTGAGAGAAGCTAGTAGATAAAGATCAGGATCCCAATGTATACATTTTGCCCACATCACCGTATCCTAGGATAAGATTTTTGGTTGAAGTCATGGGCTCAGGACATAACTAAGATGGTTTTAATAGATTACAAACTATTGCTTATTTTGATATTTGCCCTTAACGTCTTGTTTCAGTTTAATATCTAAACCGATTCAAGGACTGTTCTGTTTAAGAACTTAATCCTTTCAAATTTGTGAACAAAACCTCCAACTTCCATTACCTCAAGCTATGTGCGATTTAGTAATGAGTGGTGTGGACTGGGAGGACATTAGGCCTTAAAAAACAAAAACAAAAAACTTGCAGCTTTGCCCTTGGTAAAATTATCACATTTAAGAACAAAGTGTAGGGTTCATTTAAAAAAAAAAAGGTACAGACTTCCAATTATAAAATAAGTCACTGAGATGAAAAGTGCAGCAGAGGTAATATGGTGATTTTGCAATAATGCTATTTGGGGACAGATGGTGACTATATTTAGCAGGGCAAGCCTGTATAGAGTTGTCAAATCACTAAGTTGTACACCTGAAACTAATGTAACATTGTGTGTCAGCTATATTTCATAAAAAGATAATGTACATGAATAATTTGATACACAAAAATGAAAAAAGTGTAGGGTTCTAGCTTTAAATTATAAATGATACTGGAGAGATTAAGGTCCACAAATGGTTAAAGTTTTCATTTTATGCATTCATTGGAATCAGACCTTTTACCAGGAATTTTGATAAAAATAATAAACTGCTTACTTTATTATTATTATTTTAGGTAAGGTCCATGCCCAAAGTCGGGCTTGAGCTCACAAGAGATCAAGAGTCAGATGCTCCACCAACTGAGCCAGCCAGGTACCCCACAAACTGCTTATTTCAGTGTGAGCGTCTCCCTCCACCATCATTTATCATCTGGCGAATTATGGGAATAGACACTTAAATGGTTAAGAACGTACACAGTAAAAGACAGAATTAAAAAGAGAGGATTTGGAAAATCTACAGATTACACAGTCCCTGAATAATTGAGAATTTACTCTAGTCTGAATAATTAGGGGAAAACAAGAGAATGACAGTAATTACAAGGGGATTTTAATACAAAATGAAATGAAAAACTACCAGGAAGTGGGCTGTTTGTAATAAATAGAATTCAGTATCATCTAGCTTTGCTTGGACTCCCAGTCAGAGGGATTTTATCAAGCCCAGACATTGTCGTAAAATTGGTTTACGTGTAAGTTAATTCCATGGTGTTGGGCCCAAGAAAAATGGGCTTCAGGATGGTAAGTTCTTAAGGAGACCAGAGATCAGTTGAGTCACTCTAAGCCATCAGTTAAGGTTTGTGAAAGTAAACCCAGACCAATAAAGGATGTGGTCATTGTACCATCCCCACAGTGATAGAAGACATTAAAATGATATATTATTCAGTGCTAAAATATGTGATATAGTTGTTAGGGAGATATCAGTTTTTGTTTTTTGATTCATTACCTGATTTATGGTATCCCGGATGATGATGCCTGCATAAAGACGTGTGGTGAAAATAGCACATGCTGAAACTTGAGACCAAATGATATTCCAACGCACCAGCTCCTGCTTCTCAGCATGTGGAATGCTTTTATGCAATAATGGTATATTAATCAAACTGTGCAAAGTCCCGTTAAAATCAATGATGTATTAACCTTGTTTACTTCACATGAGTTACACATAATAAAATAACGTTCTTTAAAGAGTGGCTTTCATCCTAAGGAGAGCTCCATATCTATTATAAGTTTTCACTTAAAGGAAACTCCTTTCATTAGACATGCCACAGCACACACAGAGATAGTCCCTATACTTATCTAAAGCATCCTTATTAATTTTTAAATCATTATTGAATGCCTAATGTTCTATATGCATTTTAAGTACATTATCTTATTTAACTCTTTGAAATAGCTCTATGAAGTAGTTCTGTTATCAATCCCATCTTGCAGATGAGAAAACAAGGCATGGAGTCTGGCGAATTGCCCAAGGCCAATATGGAGAGTCAGTGACAGAGCTGGGGACTCCTAAAGTCTGAGCATCTGACTTACTACGCTCTGCTATCTACGATGCCTGGGCTCTCAGGAGTTAAGTACATCTATAGTCAAGAGCCATTGACATATAGTCAATGACCAATAGGTTGGTCATTGTCTTAGACCAGGATCCCCAGAAGCAGGTCTCGAGACAAGGATACATATAATAGTGTTTATCAAGTGTTCTCAGAACATGCCAGAAGGGCAGTTGGGAAGCAGAAAGGAAGGGAAGGAGAAGAGACTAGGGTATGATATTAAATCACATCCTAAGAAAGGGAAGTTTGGCTCGGTCCTGCAGAGATGCTCTGGAGACAGCATAGCTCACATCTCAGAACGTCCCCAGTTAGGGAGCAAGGCTCTGGAGCCCGCGTACCTTCTCACCCATTGGACATTGGTTAATCCTGCCCCTGGAGAGATGTAAACCCGTAGGCACTTGCCAGCTCTCCTGTGGATGGGCACGGCAGTTCTCCCAGCCTAAGGGCAGTCCCCAGCTGAGGATTACCAGTGAAGAAGTGTGAGGGCGAAAGTACTGGAGAAGCAGATATACAAGAAAAAAAAAAGGGTGAGAGATGCAAAGTGGCACACAAGGAATAAACGGAGCACCGCTAGGACATTGTTACTGTCATAAACATCCTTTCTGAGACTCCTCTACATTCGAAATAGTTACAGACATCGTTTGTTTACGTCCCTCTTCCGTTCGTCTTTTAAAAGCTGCATGAAGGGGCGCCTAGGTGGCTCAATCTGTTGAGTGTCTGACTTTGGCTCAGGTCATGATCTCTCAGTTCATAGGTTTTAGCCCCATGTTGGGTTCTGTGCTGACAGCTCGGAGCCTGGAGCCTGCTTCGGATTCTGTGTCTCCCTCTCTCTCTCTGCCCAACCCCCACTCATGCTGTGTCTCTCTCTCTCTCTCAAAAATAAATATTTTTAAAAAGCTGCATGAATAAGTTATAAAGACAATAAACATGTAGAAGGAAAAAGTTAATCTATTCCCTACAGTTTAGAATGTATCTTTCTACTACATTCACTTATATACAACCTCTATAGTTGTTTTTACAAATGTGTAAGCACATTATCCATGTTACTCTGAAAATTGTTTTTGGGTGGTTGTAATACATATACTAAATATCCCATGAGGTCAGTACATGTATGTTAATTTATTCTTATTAATAGCAATATGAAAATGTGAATAGTACAATCCATAATTAATCTAACTGGTTTTCTATTGGTAGACAGTTGTTTGTAATTCTTTGCTACTACAGATTATACGTACCTTTCTTTTTCTCTCTTCTTTCCCTTGGTGAGCTCAGCGCTTCCAGTTGCATTACTTTAAATAGTGTCCCATCCATATGCCAATGACTCCCAAATTCATATTGTCATCTGTGACGTCTCTCCCGCATTTCAGACTCATACGTACAACTGCTTAACTGTCATCTCCACTTGGACATGACAGGCATCTCAAACCTAACATAACCAAACTAGTTCATATAAAAACATTACGTATATAATTATATACACAACTTTTACCATATATGTGTCTATCTCTAAGGAGCATATTTTCAAGTTTTGCTTGTTTTTCTCAAAACCAATATACATTTATTAAATATAGTTTTTAAATAGTCGGAACCTTTAATCCTCTACCCAACTCAGTCTTTAGTCAAGAGTTAATATGCTTCTTGAAGACTTGACAATAGCACAATCATTACATCAGATTATGATCATGGGTGATTATTGAATGTTGTTGCATAAGACTACTGTTTTTGATATTGGCAGGTCAAGAAGTATAGGGCAAGGTCCTGAGCCGGGAGGAGAGGAGTCTTACATGGAGAGTAAGCATCTCAATGTTCCAAAGGTAACTAGAATTATAACACAACACATACAGTCGATGCCAAATGAATCACTCGGACAAGTATGATTATAAGGGTTTTGTTGCAAGATGGGGAAATCAGAGCTTCTCAGTGAAAATGGAGGAATGGAACTGGCATCTTTCTGACTGCCAGTCATGTCAAGATTCTCTCTTATTTACTCTCCACTTGGAACATCTTTTCCTTAGACTGTATGTTTCACACATTCTCTCTCTCTCTCTCTCTCTCTCTGCTTTCAGTTCTCTGCTTAAATGTTACCTCAGAGTGACATTTCCGTGACTACCGTAATGAAAATAGTCCTCTTCCCCACCACAGATGCCATTTTCCCTTGGTTATCTGAAAGTCAGTTGTTTACTTGTTTACTGTTCTTCTCACAATATGAGATTTAGGATAATAGGAATCTTGTCTCTGTTGTTCGGCATGGTCTATCCATTGCCTAAAACATTTTCTGGCACAACTTAGGTTTTCAATAAATATTTGTTAAGTAAATGGGCCTCGTAAACCAAATGCGACTTACATAAGAAGGCAGAGTAAACATTCTAGGCAAGGACAATAGATGGAAAAAACAAGTGCTTAGTTTCTTCGATCACCACCTATAGGTGGAAATTTCAGTGATACCTGGCATACTGAAAATATCACAGATGGACAGTACAAAGGATTGGGCTTGCCAGCATTATAATAACCCCTTGTGAGTTTATAGCCACTGAGCCGTCTCCTGGGTCTACCAGTACTCCTAGAGCACACAGACTAAACTTTGACAAAGCATACTTGTTTGGATCTCTAGAAGTGAACTTTTGCAAGACATAAGAAAAATAAGAGTTGATAAGACTTTTGAAATGATTGGTTTACTTTTCGAGATTTCCGTGAACAAAAGAGAAAGACCAAAAACTATGTCAAAGGATGAAAATGAAACCAAGGTATAATTTATTAAGGGTGATGAAATCCATTTTTCAAAGCTAGTATTTTGACAACTGGTTTACTCAGGTTTCTCCCCAGTTACTGTTTGACAGGCAGGCATCTGCCGGTCCTCTCTCCCCGACCAGGCCTGAGTGGCCAAGTTCCCACAAAACTGCCCAAAAGCCACTGAAGGAATCACAAGCCTGGGTTCTCTCCATTCATGGTCAGCCTCAGTGCTTCGTGTATCTTTAAATGGTATGGGCAAACACATCCTACAGACCTTATAGGTTTCCATAAAGGTTTCCTTCAGTGAGATAACCGAGAACGAAACCTTCCAAACAGAATGGGACAAATATTTTACATATACTGAGCCATTTGGGTTATGTTTACAGTGCAATGCCATTTAAAATATATTTTGACAGAATGTGTGTATATTAAACAATAAACTGCTTAAAATATTTTAAAATCCTGTTTTTATATTTTTAATGTTTATTTATTTTTGAGAGAGAGAGAGAGAGAGAGAGAGAGACAGAGTGTAAGCAGGGGAGGGGCAGAGAGACAAGGAGATACAGAATCCAAAGCAGGGTCCAGGCTCTGAGCTGTCAGCACAGAGCCCGACATGAGGCTTGAACTCATGAACCATGAGATCATGACCTGGAATGAAGCCCAGTGCTTAACCGACCAAGCCAGCTAGGAGCCCCCAAAACTCCCATTTTTATGATATCAGTTTTCTCTATATTAGACTGGAGTATTTCTGTCATCATGAGGAAGAATCCATGGGCAAATTTCCCCCCAAGTGAAGGTTTCTTTCTAGGAGTCAGTTTGGCCATCAAGGAACTTACCTAGTAGAGTCCATTTTGCATTTATCTCATTAACTGTGTTTGTCAAATATGCATACATGCGCACACACACACACTTTTTAAAAACTTTGGAAACAGACCAAGAGCAAACATCTATGGGGCAAATGTAACTCAATTTCTGAGCAACATGGTGGTATCATCCCAGTAAACCATGCAATTCTCTAACCCCTTTCCCTTACCCCCGCCAGCCTTGCCGTCTAGAATGCCCATCTTCTCCCTTTTCCTTCCATGTCCAACCTTTAAGATCCTGCTTAAATTCTACACCCTTCCAAGTCTTTGTTCATCTTCCCTGATGGAAGGAATCTCTTCACAACCTCACGTTATATTTTACTTGCTTTACTCTTTGAGACTTCCCAGGTCTACTTTAAATTAGTTTTAAAGTCCTATAAGGGCAGGGCGCATTTCTTACTCACCTTTACTCTACCTTACCTGACATACAGTATTCGATTTTTTTTTAATGTTTGTTTTCTGAGAGAGAGAGGGTGCGAGCCAGGGAGGGGCAGAGAGAAAGAGAGAGAGGGAGACACAAAATCTGAACCAGGCTCCAGGCTCTGAGCTGTGAGCACAGAGCCCGACGGGGGGCTCAAACTTACGAACCGTGAGACCATGACCTGAGCCGAAGTCGGACGCTTAACCAACTGAGCCACCCAGGCGCCTCTAACTGTTTTTATTCTGTAACACTCGATGTGTTTCTTCCTGTTCCTCATAAGGAAAGAAAGTCTTTTTGTACTTTAAGGCAGAATTCCTGGCTTAACTGATTTTACAAAAGGCCTTAGATGAGCGTGGCATCCTTATGTTAGAAAATTCTATTACTAAAAGAGTATCAAAATAGTCCAAACAAAAGATGGTGTATTTTTAATTGAACAATAATTTTGAGACTGAGTTCTATCTGACAAAATAGCAAAATACCTATTGAAAAAATAAAATTGAACATATTATCGTCCCTCAAAAAAAGAAAACAAAACCAAACAAAAAAACCTTAAGCAATCTACAAATTTTAATTGGGAAGAAATTCATCCAAAACAATGCGTATGCCAGTTTCTGATAAAATTAAAGTAAATTATAATTAAATAATTATAATTAAAATTACTTCAGTATAATGTTTATGATCCATCCCTATCTAATGTACACATATGAAATGTGACGTTATTATAAAGTGTAATTATTTCTAGAAAGCCTGAAATAAAAGTGTCTTTAATTAAACATTCATCTCACAATATATTGACTGTAAGTCATTTTATCTCAGAAAAAGTAGGCAATATTTTAACTACATTTTGACAAAAATGCATTAAATCTATTTTTTAAAATGTTTTATGACTTGCAAGTTTCAGCCTGATGTGATTTTAAAATAGCCAAGTTATAAACCGCTGAAAATTGGAGTTTATAATGGAAATACTGACAGACCTTTAACTTGGGAAGGACGAATGTGCTGCTGTAATAACATTTGCTGATGTCAGTGCAGCCACAGGATTCGGGTGCGGGAGGTGGTATTTCAAATACAAAACTGGGTGAATACTTGCTGAACAATTTTCTATGTTCCTAGAATTTTAGAAAAGTCATTTCTTGTTCTGTAAACTCCTTTTCTCTAAAAAGTCATTATAACCACCGAGTTATGAAGGCTCCCTCTCTCTCCTGTTCCAGCATCGTCTGCTTAATCATCTTGTCTTCTCCCATTGCTGGCTTCCACAAAGCTCTCCCACTTCGGTCCGCCGCATCTCCATCCACCAGTTGGTTCTGGAAGCCACAAAATGAGAGGTCAGTTGTAATTCGTGTTGCTTCTCCGCCACATCTGATTGGTTGCGAATCCTGAGGGTTTTACTGCCAAAATATATTTCGAAACCATTTCTTTTTTATCGTCAGGGCCATCGCCTCAGTCCATGCCACTGAAAAGTTTAGCCAAACCCATCACAATCGTGCATCCAGGATAACCAATAGTTGATGACAGAAAGTTCTCATTTATAGAATTCCAGCAAATAAACTGGTAGGAATAGTAGAATTGAAAAATCACCATTTCACAACCCATAATGAAATAATGGATCTTTGCAACGATGATCCTAGTTGCAAACACCAGGAGGAGGGGAGTGGTCAATGGGTAATTGGTATAATCAAGAAACAGGCTTCCACGCTCAGAACCCATCAACTGTACTAATCCCTAAAGTGGGAAAAACAGTGATTATGTGTCTTAAAACATGATGAATGCAATAGGCAGTATACGTGCCTAAAATATCGAACCTGAATCTAGTCAGGCCTTAAGATTTATGGGAAATATAGGGAATGGAGGAATAAGTTAAACAACACCATGAGGAAGCAACCAGCCAAATCTAGAATGTGAGTATTCTATAGAAAAAACAACTGCCTACTTCCTCCAACAAATCAATGGTGTAGGAAAGGTAGAGATGATGGGGGTGGTTTGTTATAGAACAAGATTTTCAGAGACATAACAACTAAATGCAATATGAGTACCTAATTGGGTCTAATACAAACAAACCATTTGTAAAAATTACATCCGAAGCAAGGAGGGAAATTCTAATATGGACTGTATCCAAAATAAAGATGGCTGCCTGGGTGGCTCAGTTGCTTAAGTGTCTGATTTCAGCTCAGGTCATGATCTTGTGGTTTGGGAGTTCAAGCCCCGTGTCAGGCTCTGTGCTGATTGATTCTATATCTCCCTCTCTCTCTGCCCCTCCCCAGCTCTTGCTCTGTCTCGTCTCCCAAAAAGGAAAAAACATTAAAAAAAAAAGCACTATCCCCAGATCTATCTGTTTTGTTTGACTTAGAGTTTAATTCTTATGCCACAAAATTTGCACAGGTAGGCATAAAAATGTAAACTAAATGGAGAATTTAGGAGGTCATTGAAAGGAGGGTCGAATACCACCTGCTCTGTCTTCTGAATTCACTTCTAGCAAGACTCAATTCAATTCAACAAGCATGAATTGAAGACCTAACAGGTTTAAGGTATCTAGAACTTTTTTAGAAGGCAAAAATATTAATTATAGATCCTTCGAAACAGAAACCTGAGCCCCAAACATATTAGGTTCATTCAGTAGGTCTTTTTTCTAAATTAAAAATGACAGATAGCTACCTATGTTGATGCCACTAGACTTAACAGTTTTGTTCCTGTTGTTATTTTGCTAGCAATAATCATGAATTCCTAATTCATTGATTTTTCAGTGCATCAGACAGAATCGTTCAAAATTCTTGTCCCATTTAAGAAAACAAAACTGTAACTACATGTTTCATATTTGGCTCCAAATTGGGTAATCAGCAGTCATTACCTTCTCAGTGGGGGAGGGGCTCCCTCCTATACTGCCTATAACTAGTTCTATACTGATACATGTAACTACATAGTTGCTCATTGAAGCCTGTTGCTTATACAATTTCATACATGTACTAGGTACTCAATAAACACTGACTAATTTTAAATTATCTAACATTTCTGAATTATAGGAATGTTATATAAAAAGGAAACAGTTTGAGTAGACAATTAAACTAGTTAAGGACCCAAAGAAATTGGAAGTGATTTTTTGAACATGTCAGTTGAAGAGATAAAAAAGAAAAGAAAAGAAACTGGTCACTTTAAGAAAAATAATTGGATTCCAAATCCTCTTGCCTTATTAGAGAGGGTTGTGCCTTTGATGGAAAATAGACTTACACTGCTTTTCACAAGTCCAAAATATCAAGGTTATTGGCTGAGTAAACAGAAAGGTAAAGCTAGTGACATTGGAGAGGAAACATATTCTATCTCCGGATCTGTCTGTCCATCTACCTACCTACCTACCTGTCTGTCTATGGAGAGAGGAAGAGAGAGGAATTTATTTTAAGAGGTTGGCTTATGCAATTATGGCAACTTGGAGAGTCCAAAATCTGATGGGATAATTGGCAGGTTGGAGACTAGGGCAGAGTTGCAGTTCAAGTCCAAAGTCAGCCCAGTGGAAGAATTTTTCCTTGCTGGGGGTAGGTCAGTCTTTGTCTTGTTGAGGCCTTCAACTGATTGGATGAGGCCCACCCACATTATGGAGTAAATCTACTTTACTCAAAATTTATCAGTTTAAATATTAACCTCATCCAAACAACACCTTTACAGAAAACATTCAAAATAATATTTAACCAAATACCAGGCCATCGTGGTCCAGCCAGGTTGACACAAAAAAAATAACCATCACAGAGGATAATTTTCATAGGTGTTCATATTTATAAAAGCGAGCTATGTGGCATATTTGGGTTGTTGAAAAAGAAGATCCATCTTTTGGTGAGCCGTCTGTTTGTTTACTGTTAATGGGAACTGACTGGAATCATAGCTATTTTAAACCGGCATTATCGCAACAAATTACAGGAACTGCATATGCTGGAAAAAAAAAACTGGCCAGTAAAACATATTGATGAATAGTTATTGACAGCTTTTATTCAGACATGCATTTGCAGAAACAAGTCTATATTTTTGCAACAGGCATTCTTATCACCAAATTGCACAGGCCATAGTGTGCATATAGTCGAAGCTGAGAAAACACATGAGCTGAGTATGAAGAGTTGGTCCAGTGTTCACAGATAGCGTCTGGAAATTAGATCCGTATTTTGATACAAATATATAGTAGAGAAGGGGGGGTGCACGCTTTCGTGGAAAGCTTTTGCTTGGGGGTACTCCGACGTTCTTTGTTGAAATGCTTATTTTATATAATCGTGTTTTCCCCAGAGGGAATAAAGAAAGTGATTGTTTTTTCCTTCTGGAAATATTTAGCTACTTCGTATCCCGGCCTTTATTACTCATGTTTTCAGTTTTGTTTTTAGTTTGGGAAAAGTAACTCCACAGATAGAGAATGTCAGCCAGCCACATAACATTCTGCCCTTAGCAGCAAGGCCGGGAAGGACCCTGAGCTTACTGCGTCAGTTTGCGTTCAGGGGAGTCCAGTGCCAAAACTTGGCATTGCAGAAGTTAAATCACTAATTTCTCCTTATGTATCCCTTAATTATCCCTTAATTGACTGAAATCATTTTCTAGTTACTGCCAATAGAATCACTACTGGGTCAGATTTATTCACATTTATTTATTTACTTTTATTTATTTAGCAAAATAACCACCATTAAAAAAAAATCTATATTTGTGCTCCTGCCACTTTTTGTTCCAGAAAGTGTTTGTTTCTCTTTCAAACTCTGCTTAAATTTTTTTTAATGTGTATTTATTTTTGAGAGAGAGACAGAGCATGAGTTGGGGGAGGGCAGAGAGAGAGGGAGACACAGAATCCAAAACAAACTCCAGGCTCTGAGCTGTCAGTGCAGAGTCTGACGCGGGGCTGGAATTCACAGACCACGAGTTCATGCCCCTGAGCCGTAGTCCGGCGCTTAAGCACCTGAGCCACCCTGGCGCCCCAAGCCCTGTTTAAAAATACCCCTTTCAAAAAAGAAAAAAATTCTTGAAGTGACTTTGCCTTTAATGGTTCCAGCTCAGGACCTCTCTTTGGGCTTGCAGGTGTCCTGAGACATTGTACGTGTATGCACAGAGCGTGGCAGGACCAAATAAATATTTGTGTCAAGAGTAGCCATTATCGGGCTGGGCAGTCAAAGTGAAAGTGCCTGGAGGTGCCCTAAAAGGTTGTCTTTAGGGCCTCAGGGGAGTCAACCAACGGGGTCCCCCAGGGCTGGCCTGAGATGCTCCGCTTGATTGAAAGATGAGCAGACGGTGAACCAAGGCCAAGCCCCTGGAAGATTCCGTCTTGTCAGAGGTTCTCCGTTATGGCCACCCATCAACTTCTTTCTTCTCTTCTTTTCGAAAATCTGACCGGAAGCATTTTCTAAATTTTAGGCACTTCATCTGTTGACCATTCCATTTCCAAAACCACAAACTTGTTTCTCATCTCCAAAGTTCTTCCTAGGGTCCATCCCCCATGTATCATCGTCCCACCACCAGATTTGTTATTCGAATAAATTAATCTTCTTCTTTAATAGCAGACAGTGACGGTTCATTACAACAAGATCTGAAATCATTAGAAATATAAATCCAGGCTTATCTGAAACAGTCCCAGGATAGCAAGAAAAGGAGGAAAAATAAAAGTGTTCACTTCCCACGTTAAAACAGATTGAATGTTCTTATTCTACTATATCCATGCAGGGAAATCATGAGATTCAATAAGTGACATTTTCTCTGGAACCCTCATAAATAAACATTTCTTTTCAAATGGTTTCTCAGATTGCGCCCTGCCATACTTTTCAGTTATCAGCTTCCTCTGTGTCCTCTCCAGCAGGAGCAGTGTATCTTCCCATCTCCATCGAGTACTATATGGCCAGGTTATGACACTCCCGCAGTGCTGCCTGAGCTCTGGATGGGACAGTTGGGCTCTGAGAAGGCTTGGGCCAAGGCAAAAGAATGACATCTCTTCCTGCAGGGTCGAAGGAGAGAGATGCAGTCTGCTTTCAAGTCCCACTGGACTTATCTGGCATTATGAAAGAAAGAGAGGTCGATGAGGTAGGGGGCAAGGAGGGAAGAAAAGAAAGAAGGAAAGGAAGGAAGGAAGGAAGGAAGGAAGGAAGGAAGGAAGGAAGGAAGGAAGGAAGGAAGAAGAAGAGAAACAGAGGGGAAGGAAAGAAGGAAAGATGATAGGAAGGAAGAAAGGAAAGGAGAGAGAAGAAATGAAAAGAAAAAAGAAAAGAAAAGGAGAGAAAGAGGGAGGGAAGAACAGAAGGAAAGAAGGAAGGAAGGAAGGAAGGCTTCTCAGTCTTGGCACTATTCACATATCCTCGGCTGGATAATTCTTTGTTGTGGGGGCTGTGTTATATATTGTAAGATGTTCAGCACATTTCTGGTTTCTACCCTTCAGGACACAGAAGTACATCCCAAATCCAATTTTAAAGTTCATTTTATTTATTTTGAGAAAGAGAGAAAACACAAGTGGGGGAGGGGCAGAGAGAGGAAGAGGGAGAGAATCCCAAGCAGGCTCCACACTATCAATGCAGAGCCTGATACGGGGCTCGAACTCAGGAACTGTCAGATCATGACCTGAACCAAAGTCGAACACTTAACTGACTGAGCCACCCAGGCGCCCCACCGCCAATCCAATTTTGACACACAAAACTATCTCCACCCCCACCCATTGCCAAATGTCCCCTGAAGGCAAAAACTCCCCCCAGTTTGAGACGCATGCATTTAGAGCCACTGCTTGGCACGTTTTAGTTTTAGTTCTCTAAAATGAATTCAAATAGAGTGAAGATTGTATATAAATTTCTTTAAAACTGATATTTAAAATACATTCCATCCCAAAAATCATACACTGTATTAAAAATCGAATGAGATGGTTCATAGAATATGCATATTACTGAATGAGATATTTACTACGTAGAACATTCTCCAGCGAGGAGAACGATAGCCCAGAAACGGTGTGGTGGTAAACCACAGGAACCATATTAACCGGATGCCTGTCTTTCTCAAGCCCATAGAAGAGATTTCCACCTCCTCCCCTTTTATAGAATAATCTAGCTATACATCTAGAGTGTTGAGGCTTTTTTATTTAGAAGATTGTTTTTCTTAGCTATTAAAATTCTTATGGCATTTTTATTACCATAGTCAGCGTTTGTTTACCGTAATGCTAATGAACGCTTTTGGGTTCGGTTGATCTTTTCCAGTAGGGTGGTTCAAGAATGATTTTAACAATTGCGGTTTGCAAAGGGACTGTCATCATGTTGTCTAATTTCTCTTGGTATTTTGAATAAACGTCTTTAAAATTGCTGAGATGTTATGCCATAGAAAATGACTTGAGTATGCTGCAATAACAGCTTTTCATTTGGGTTATGAGTCTTAATATCCACTTACGGCATCAACTCTCGTAGTTTCAAATACGCTATTATGAGCCATTTGGAATTTTAAAAGCATTCATAAATAAGTGCGCACTAGGATAGTTCCAATCGGTCGGATAAGTAATGTCCATTTAAAAAATTAAAATAAAATAATATCAAACTGCGTATGCACTTTGGTTATATAGAGTAAGGGTCTTTCGAGTCATTCAGATATATTCTTCATCATGTCGAGTGAGACTTTCAGAAATGTTGCTTTTGCATTTTATAGCAAATAGCAAATAGTACCTTGGCCCTGCAAATGCCAGAATAAGAGTGAAGATTGCAAATAAAAAGAGAATATTACTTGACTAGTTTCGTGAAGAGTAAACATTCAACACCTGTTGCTATTTGGTTTTTAAGAAGCCTTATTTGCGAAGGACATTGACGGAAAAGTATTCCAAGGAATCAGAAACTTTTTTATTACTTTGCATTCAGCCTGATAGGATCTGAAAGAATCAAATTAGATCACATAGACTGAAAATTAATTAAGTAAATGCTACTTTTTAAAAAGTTTCTTATATAATCAGAAGCTTTATAAAAGAAGAAAGAGCAAATACCCCTACTTTCTGAAATTAAAATCTCATTTTATTTTTTAAATGTTTATTTTGAGAGAGAGAGAGCGAGTGTGAGCAGGGGAGGGGCAGAGACAGAGGGAGAGAGAGAATCCCAAGCAGGCTCCTCACGGTCAGCACTGATGCAGAGCTCAACCCCACGAGTGAGATCATGACCTGAGCTGAAATCAAGAGTTGGGCGCTTAACCAACTGAGCGACCCAGGTGCCCCTGAAATAAAAAATTCTCAATCCACCCCCCTCTTCTCCTACAATTCAAGAACAGTGAAGCCCGTGTTAACCACTCTGCCCCTTCTCCTTGCCCAGATCTTTGTGGTGCTTTTTGTGGCATACACACACTTTACTACTGTGTCAGACGTGACTGTGGTCAAGTCCCCTCCCTAAAAGAACAGACCTTGAGATAAGGGAAGGCAGCCCGGCTAGTGTGTGCACATGACTTCCCCCACAACCCTGTAACATGAGACCACCCGTCACAGACCGTATGCCTGTACATTACTCATATATGGGAGCCAGAGAATTAGACAAGGTATCAAAGACTATGCCGCGATGTGGAGTTTGGGGCTCAGTTTTTCAGTACAAACCCAACGGAGCGTGCATCAGCACAAATAAAGTTCTTCCTGGAAAGAAAAGCCTCGGTGTCACAACTCAAGAATCCTAATTTCTGTTGGGACACATGCAGCCATCACCGTTTGAGGTCCTACCTGGTCCTAGTGTGTTGGTACAAATGGAAAACAAAACTTCTTTACTGGTCTAGCGATACCCGTGTCCTCTTAGGCTCGGAATCTTGCCACCTCTGTCATCTTCTCAGATGCTCACTTGAGAAGCCCTTCCCAGGGCAGCCCTGTCTCCTTCTCGAATAAAAAATTCAAGATGGCTTCGGATAGATCTTTAAAGTGGCCATCAATTACCACCAAGGCAAGGGAAGCAAGAACCAAGAGGTTTAGCTTCTCCTTCATTCTTTCTATTCTCTCCTAGCAGGGAGAATAAATCAATATTTTAATAAGCCTATAAATTATATATATTGCCTCTACCCATCTTTCTTTATTCCTCACAAAACTTTTGCAACACGCATTGCCATTTCACAGACTCAGAATGACACTGAGAAAGTCTAGCTGTCTGGCCCAAGGTCACAAAACTAGATGGAGCAGAGCTGGGACTGAAGCCCAACTCTGTGACTCAAGCCTCTCAGATTCTGTAAAAGTTTCAGACTGGATGGATGAGCCACTGAAAGGCAAGGTGCTATTATTGAATTTACCCTTTGCTGACTGCAGAACAAGAATGTCAGTCCCAGTGCTCAGCAGCTATCGTCGGTAGAGTAACGGCCCCACAATCCTAATCCCTTTGAGATGGGGAGTGTATCCTAGATTATCTAGGCAGGCCCACGTAATCACAAGAGTCCTTCCATGTGGACGAAGAAGGCAGCAGAGTGAGTGTCAGCGTGAAGCGAAGGACTTATTTGGCCATTGCCGACTGTGAAGACCGAAGGGGCACCCTACCAACCAAAGGGTGCAGGTAGCCTTTACAAGCTAGAAAATGCAAGAAGACGAAAGATCCCCTCGAGTTTCTAGAAAGCTCTGCTGACGCCTTTAATTTGGCCCAGTGAAATGTATTCTACACTTTAGAACCCATATGTAAGATGATACTTTTATGTTGTTTTTAACCACTAAGTTTGTGGTAATTTGTTACAGCAGCTGTAGTGCAGCCGGATTGTGGTAATTTGTTACAGCAGCTGTAATGTAGCAAGATTCTCACACAGATTCGTGACACCAACGCTTTTCTTTCCAGGAAGCAACTGTATTCCTGCCGGCACCGCTCGGTTGGGTTCGTACCTGAAGAACTGAGCCCCAAACACCACGTGGTGTAGTTTTTAAATTTATTTTCCACTTCTTTGCCTACCATATATGGTACCATACAAACCTATACTCTGATTAAGTGGTCTCATGTTACAAGGTCGTGAGGGATGTTGTCACATATGCATATAACCAAGCTGCCTTGACGGGTTTTTTTTTTTTCTTTCCTCAGGGAGGGGACTCCGCCACAACAGAAAATTGTTAGAGTCTATATCAATTTTATGTTTTTTCAAATATTGTAACCATAAGGGTGCCTGGGTGGCTCAGATGGTTAAGCGTCAGACTTCGGCTCAGGTCATGATCTTGCACTTCGTAAGTTCGAGCTCTGCACTGGTCTGTCTGCTGTCAGCACAGAGCCCCTTTCAGATCCTCTGACCCCTCCCCCACTTGCAGTCTCTCTCTCTCTCTCTCTCTCTCTCTCTCTCTCCCTCTCAAAAGTAAATAAACATTAAAAAAGAAAGAAAAATAAAATATCGTAACCACAATTAGCAAATAATAAACCAGAAAAAAAAATCAAAGAAGTTAGTATTCCATTATCATTATGAAATGCACAGCCCAAAAGCTACACGAAAAATATACAAAGTTGCCAAAGCTTTTCTTTTCCATATTTATTCAGGCATACAATTATTCAATCAGCAATTATTTACAGAACAGCTGCTATTAACTTGGTGTTCAGGAGATGGTGGGGGCAAAATAGACAAAAGTTTCCGTTCTTCGGAGGTTTGTGACCAGGAAAGTCCCCAAATCTGTTTCACTGAGTGTTACTTTATATAAAAACTGGTCAAGTAGAATGAGAGTTCCAAAGAAATTCACAGTAAAGTCAACTCCGGGTCAAAAGAAGAGTCAGGGTCAGCCCCGGAGCCTCTGCTCTGGTTCGCCCTTTTGGCCGCGGAGCTCAGCCGTGCTTTGTTTTGTCTGTTCCAGAACCACTGTTCAGTCTCTCCCTCGTTCCTCGAGACTAGTCATACGGTGGATTTGGTCTTGACAGGACTTCCTCTTTTCTAGCTGCTTCAATTTCTTTTCATATTTTCACTGCTAACCACTGAATTACAACACCATCAACAGCAAAGCCAGGAGGTAAAATTTGAAAGCCTGCGGTGTTCTTATAAACACAGGCTTTGACTCATTTTCTATCCATACCAAAAGCATTCCCCTGCTACTCTGAGAGGGGCTCAGATAGTAACATCGATATAATTAAGGCCTAAATGTGGACTCAAGGTGGAAGAAAAGCTGCCCTTTTGACCTCAAGTGGGCTATTGTGTTTCGGAGGCTCTCCCAAGAGAGGACCCTCAAGTCACTAGGGTGCTCAATAATTATGCCCTTTGGGCATTTCCTCGGTACCACATCAATTAAAGGGCAATTCTAGGAGGCTTAAGTCAGGAAAGCTGTTTTCAAACTTATTTTGGCTGTAACCCAGAGGAAAAAGCAGATTTTAATCTGTGATCCCATATTCACTGAGAATTGAAAACAAAGTTTTACAAACAATACTTATCCCTTATACCAATGTATTTTAATTTTTTTAATTCTATTTTTTTTTTTTTAATAATACTGACTGATCCCACCCTGTAGTTTTCAAAACACTCCAATGAGCTATCGGGAGGAATTGGTTACACAATGTGACACCCGGTTATTACAATCAGAAACTCTGGATAGGAGTCCTGGATTCGACACTTTCTTAGCTGTATGAGTTACTTCAAGATAACATCTCTGATTGTGATTCCTGTTCCCTAGGGTCCCAAGATTAATAGCTCAATGTACAGTGTTATGATAGGAAAAGATAGGATTCAGTAGACAGAGGGAAACAGGACCTGAGGTCCCTGGGTAGGGAAAAACCACCTATTTTGGAACAACGCCGGGTGTGTCTGACCACAGCAAACCCCCTCTGGTGTAAGTTTTCTCTTAAGAATGTAACTGACACCACCTACTCCCCCTCAGATTCCCTTCAGGAGTTGACAAAAGACCTGACTAAAAATAAGTAGTAGACAATAAAACCCTTGACCCACAAGGAATGATATGGCTATAGACCACCCCTCATGCAATGGACTTCAGCCAAGCAGAAACGGACAACCCAGCCCAAGAGTTTTCCAGCCAATAAGGGTAGGAGCTGAGAAGGGCGGAGGAGGCAGGGAGGGAGGGGTGACCACACAAAACAAGGACCCTTGCCTATAGTCGCAGGCATTCACTGTCGAATGTCCCATCTCAGTAAAGAGAGCTTTCCTACTATTCTTCCTTTCTGATCTACTCTAATAAACTTTTGCCTGCTGCTGCTTTTGTGTCCACCTCTTCATTCTTCAAAGCAGCGAGACAACAAACCCAGGGCACTGAGATAAAAAAAACAAAACAAAAAATCCTGCAACACCATGAGGATGTGATTTTCATGTATTTTGTTCACCAGTGTACTCAGTGGTGTGCTGAAGTCAGCTCGCACAAGCTCACAAGAATTGATTCTATACGTCTTCTCCCAACTCTTCATTGAGGGGCATCCTGTTAGCAACTTGAAATCAACCATCATGAGAGTATTTACACCAGGGAAGTGGCCAGAGCTACAAATCAAGACGTCCTCCCTCCCACCATTATTAAACACTCACTGTCTCCCAAGCCCCTGAGATTGTGCCTGATGGGATGGCTCTTAGTAAACAGTCATCAAATGAATAAATGGCAAAATGAATATAAAACATTTTATAACAACTGATATCACCATCTGGAAATACCTGTTAATAGAAAGGGCCTTGGGGACGGCTTCGTTGAAAAGAGAGTCACCTAGGAATTGCCTTTAAGGAAGACCTTTCCAGGAAAAGACATGGTGCCACACGACTTCATTTCCTGTTCTGTCCCTGTAGAACCGGCGAGTTAAATGGTGATTAAAAAAAAGAAAGCCATTATGATTTCTTTAATAGCTTTCCCCTCCATTCCCATCTTTGTCTCAGCGACAAGTAACTAACTTCTAAAATGTCAAAAATCAATTATGTTGTGCAGCACACAAACCCCATATATAATTTGTACATGTTTTTTTCCAATGGTGATGAGGAGGTAGGAAGTTTGCCGGCTAATACGAACTCTGTAACTGAGAATAACAGAGACATAAAGCCTGTTTCCACTCAGCAATATGCACTATCTAGTTAAAAATAAAATAGTAAAAACATCGAAACATATTCCGATCTTTCCTTGTATCTCCTTAGACTCCCTTCCCACATATTATCACCTTCCCCCAAAAGACTGTTTTCCAGGGAAAGAATGAGTGTCTTTTTCCTATGGGATCCATAGTTAATATATGTTCTTGGGTGTATATATCACATATTTATCATACACAGCACAGTATAATTGCCTGTAATTACCTGTCTGCCCCCACATGAGCAACTGAAGTTTAATAGCTTTCTTTTGTTTATAATTTGACACTCAGATTAATAATTCTACCTTCTAGAGTGCCTGGCACATAACAAGAGTTCAATACTGTTTGCTGAATTCAGATTAAATTATACATTCATCAGTTAATGAATAGTGTTTTATACCTTAAAGATAAACTGGAGACTTTGGAAAACTAAACAACTAAGAAAGAAAGAAAGGAAAGGAAAGGAAAGGAAAGGAAGGAAGGAAGGAAGGAAGGAAGGAAGGAAGGAAGGAAGGAAGGAAGGAGGAGGAAGGAAGGAAGGAGAAGGAAGGAGGAAGGAAGAAAAGAAAGAAGGAAGGAAGGAAGGAAGAAGGAAGGAAAGAAAGAAAGGAATGGAAGGAAGGAAGGGAGGGAGAGAGAGAGGGAGGAAGGGAGGGAGGGAGAGAGAGAGGGAGGAAGGGAGGGAGGAAGAGAGGAGGAGGGAAAAGGAAAGATTACCTTTTTGAGATTAAACCAATGCCCATTCTCTTCAGACTTCATGATAAGATGTATGAAGGCCACAGGCTGTTTGGTTTTTGTTCCAAGGCGTGAGGGAGGACGGGGATCCCATGCATAAAGTAAACCTGGGGATGGTTCCAAGACAAATGAGTAGAAATAGGTATGTCTCCAACATTCGTTGCATGGTCAGATAGTTCTACGGAACACACACCTGGTTGAATTTCTCTTGAAAAGTTATGTCTACTTGCTTAAATCTCAAGGACTCAGTAATGTTTGACTAAATCTCACTCAGAAACTAGTTCTATCCATGTTCATTGTTTGAAGACATTCATTCAGGGATTGTTTATACGCATCTATATTTAAACACAGTTAGATACAATCAATAGAAAGGTCAAACATGGACATTTTCACCAGTTTTTAGTTTAAATGATAAATGCAGAGATTAAATAGCAAAACAAGTAACTAAGCAAAACATATCATTAAATTTCCCACCGCTGAACTGGTTTGCTTTCCTTTGCATTTGCTTGAGTTTATGTTAAAGAAGTGGTATAATTTCTGTGCTCCTTAGATTCTGCCAAATCATAGCAGCCGATAGTCACATTAAATCAATGCATATTCTTCGTCTAAGTCCCTTAGGTGCTGTTGAATTGTAATAAATGCAGCTCTCTACTTCAGTGAGCTGGGCTGGAGTCCAGGAGAAAGGAAAAATCTTGAATTTAGAGTCTTGGCTTATCTACTGCTCAGCAAGACGTTCCAAATTTTAAAAAAGATGCAACTAACCAGTGCATGTAAATAATGAAACTGGAGCTTGTTTTCACTGGGCATGAGACACCATGCTCAATTCGGGAAATAATTCTTTTTTGTCTTATTACATTTCAGGTCGTTGTACCATTACTTAGACATGCCGTTTATCAAGTACTGTGTATCTTTGGGTCAGTATTTACTATTGATGCTGTTGGAATTAAAAAAAAAAAAACAAACAACTTACTTCCAAATCCAATATAATATCTTGTATACTAACTATGAACTTAGAATACATAATATGTTCTCTGGTAGTGTGATTGTGAGCAGTACCCCCATCAGAAAGTAGAGCCTAAGTATGCTCACTGGGGCACATGGGCCAGGGCATTCCAGGAATGCACACCGGATTTTTATTAGAGGGGTTTTTGTTTCGCACCAATAATTTGATCAGAGACATTTAGATCCATGAGTTTTAGTTTTTATTCATTGAAAAATATAATGTTGGACTTCTGAAACATTTTATGATACTTGCAAGTTTAATTAGTTATTATCTTAAAATTATAGTTTGCATTCACAGAGACAATGAAGTAGTAAATGCTTTATCATAAAACCTCCTGTAATATTCCCTGTAAAAGAGAAAGACTTTCTCTCTTTGTGTTGAACTAGTACGACAACTGACACAAAATTAAATCTGAAAACATGGCAGATAGGGGGAGAGGCGGGTGAACGTTGGATGTCAGACCAAGAAAAAGAGCTCTGTTTCATTCCCAGTTTCAAAACACTACACACCGAGATTTATTTTAGAGAAAGACAAAAAAGAAGAATGGAGCCCATTTCTTCAGTTTCACGCACACCCAGACTGTGATTGTCTCTGATTCCCAGCAGCTGGCGAGGACAGAGTTAAAATATCCTAAAAAGCAAGGATTGTGTTCTACTTTTTTTTTTTTTTTTCTTCCCCTAGAATCTCTTATTTATCCATTCTTCAAATATTGATTGAGTGTCTGGCTCTCCTGCTCACCACTGATAATACTGTGGTGAACTCTATCTTCCAAAAATGGCAGCAGCCGAATCTCCCTCCCACAGGCTCTTCTATAACGTGACCTGGCTACTGCTGTCAGAAAGTGCAGTCTGATTGCTCTTCAACTGGGCTAGCCTCAGAACTTGCTCATAACCGACAGAAGGCAGTAGAAATGGGGGCGCCTGGGTGGCTCAGTCGGTTAAGCATCTGACTTCAGCTCAGGTCATGATCTCACAGTTTGTGAGTTCGAACCCTGCGTCAGGATCTGTGCTGACAGCTCAGAGCCTGGAGCTTGCTTCAGGCTGTCTCCCTGTCTCCCTGTCTCCCTCTCTCTGCCCCTCCCCTGCTCGCACACTCTCTCTCTCAAAAATAAATAAACATTAAAAAAAAAAAAAAGATGAAAGTAGTAGAAATGAAAGTGCATGAATGTTGAGGCCAGTCATAGATGACAGTGCACCTTCTCCCTGGTTCTCTTGAAACTTCTGCTCTGGGGAAGCCAGCCAACATGCAAGAAGTCTGACTAGCCTGAAGCTGCCTGGTGTAGAGACCACATGTAGGCACTCCAGTCGGCTGTTTTGCTGAGCACAGTCTTCCTGCCATGCTCGCCAAAACATCCGATGTGGAACAAAGCTGTCTGGGACCTTCCAGAACAACTGGTCTCGGTCAGTGCTACAAGGAGCAAGAGATTGTCCAGACCCTTCTTAGATTTCTAAGCACATCATTTTAACGTGATTGTTGAGATAACCTACTGGGTTTGGGATTGCTATGTGCCAACAGGCAACTCTAACAACAACTATTAATAATAGCTAGAATCTATTCAGCTCTTCTTAGGTCTTAAGTATTTATTCAATTTTCAGGTAAGTATTAACATCATCCGTACTTTCTAGAAAGGCCAAAGTAAACTTCTCAAGATCACAGAGCCTAGAAGAGATGAAGCTAGAATTAAAATTCAGGGTTTGAATTCTGACCTGCTATACTCTACAAAATCTCTGCCCTCAAGGAGCTCCTACTCCAGTAGAGAAATAGGCCCATTAATAATGACAATAAAATGTGACCAGTATCGTAATATAGGCTTCATAAGACATCGTGAGAATTTGGAAGAGAGAAAATGTAATTCTCTGTTGAGTGAGAAGGAGATGGGGGAGAAGAGAAAAGACTCAGAAAGACTTTGAAAAGGAAAGATAATTTGTTCACGTACACATCATATGCTTGAGTGAGAGAACATTGCATTTATTTTTTTTCTTCCCTCCGTCCCTTCCTTCCTCCCTTCCTTCCTTCCTCTCTCTTTTACCCCTTCCCCCTTCCCCTTTCCTCTCTCTCTTAATGGCAGATAAATATGGCTAAAGCAAGAGACACTAACAGGATGGAAAAATTTTTTGAGAAGGCAAATGAGAAAAGGTTTACATGGACCATTTTATTCCATGCTAAAATGTTTTTATTTTTTTAAATAAGTGATAAGGAATTACAGAGGAATTTTGATAAAGGAAGTAGCAAAAGAAAGCTTGCATTTTTGCAAGATAATTCTGTAGTGAGGAAGATGAATTGAACTGAATTTAGAAATAGGTACTCAAATACATATTTTATATAAAAGAATAAATGGATTAATTTAAATTATAATTTGGTTTCTCTCTCTTTTTACTGCCGTAAGCAGTTTACCTTATCATTCGCAGCGAAACAACACAGAATACACAAAGTTAATAATAATAGTAACTAACATTTATTGAACACTTATTACGTGTGTTGTCATTTAATTCTAACAACAAACTACAATGTAAGAATTGTTATTATCTCTTTTTTATGTAGGGGAAATTGAGGTAGAGTTTATCCAAAATTACAGTTATTTAGAAGGTAGCAAAGCTGGCATTCAAGCCAAGGCAGTCGGTTCTAATGAATACTATAGGTTCTAGGACAGAGTTTAGTGAGTGCAGACCCCAGCGCAGATGTATTCATTCTCATTTAGCGATGGATAATATAGAGTCACGGAGAGAGTGACGGTCCTGTAATGGGAAGGCGCAGCCAAAACGGAAAGTTGCGGCAAGGCTTTCTTGAGAGTGTATATGAGTGAATTTCAAAGGATGCAGTTTGTCCTTCAAGCATTCATCCATTCGCTCATTAAATATTTTTGAGGACCTTTGGCACCAGGCACCTATAAATACCAGGAGAATAAGAGAATTAGTCAATTTATAGCATGTAGAGTCAATGAACAAATCATTACAAGTTAACATTATGAAGGAGAAGTGCAACGTTCTAGATCAGCCCCTCAAACAAGAATCCTCATCTAATCCGAAGAAGAAGAGTTGAAACCAAGTGATGGGGCTCCTAGGTGGTTCAGCTGGTTGAGCATCTGACTCTTGATTTCAGCTCAGGTCATGATCCCAGGGTCGTGGGATGGAGCCCTGTGTTGGGCTCTGTGCTGAGCAGGGAGCCCACTGAAGACTCTCTCTCTCTCTCTCTCTCTCTCTCTCTCTCTCCCTCTCCCCTGCTTGCACTCTGTCTCTAAAATAAGCAAAAAATTTTTCAATTAAAAAAAAGCCAAGTGCTAAAGGGTAAGAGTTATTCACAAAAAGCAGGAGAATAATATAGGAAGAGTATTCCAGGCAGAGAGAAAGTCACCTTGGCAGGCAGAGAGGCGAGAGAACACAAGGACCTGCCATACAGCAAGTCTGATGACAACAGAGTGCTGAACAGAATTACAAATGGAAGCCAGGACCTAATCCATGGAGAGTTTGATGGTATCATGTGGACCATGGAACTATGTGAAAGCATTTTAAAATCCGATTTAGTGTTTATTAAACTCACTCTGGCCACTGTGTGGAAGGACACACAAATGGAAGTGAGGAAAGAGTGGGAAAAGATGGATCTATTTTAAATATGTTTTGGAAATATGATTGATGAGATTTGGTGACTGATTACCTACCAAGATTGAAAAAAGAAAGGGCGTTTTAAAGGGCAGCTCATCCATTTGTAGATTGTATGACTGGAGAGATGGTCATACCCAACAAGACACACGTCAGAAATCTGGACAAGGAATAGTGAGGATGTGGGGCAGGGTTGGGGAGGGGGGACTGGAGGGCGTGAGTGGGGTACT
Organism: Paguma larvata; assembly: GCA_030068075.1. Lineage (NCBI taxonomy): Eukaryota > Metazoa > Chordata > Mammalia > Carnivora > Viverridae > Paguma > Paguma larvata. Next base: position 87,631,548 of record CM057833.1, read on the forward strand.
AGAGAGACACCAAGTTCAGTTTGGACAAGCTTAACCTGACGTGCCTACGAACTACCCAAGGCGAGAGTTAATAATATATAGTTGAACACATGGATGTCTGGATTGAGTATACAGATTTGAAAATTCCTGAAAAATAGACATATCGTAAATGAGGTTATGAAATTGCCCAGGAGGGAGAGTAGAGTGACAAGAGGAGCTCCTTGGACAGAGGACTCAAGAACATTCCAAGCTGGAGGTGTTAGAGACAAAGGAAACAGGAATTTCCTCAAGAGCTAGCAATTAAAACTGGACCTGATAGTGTTTTAGAGAGAGCTTGAGGTGGAGGAAGTGGTTCGTAATGTCAGTGAGCTGACCTGGGAAAATGGAGAGCAGAGAATGAAGTGTTGAATTTGACCCCCTAAGGTGACATTCACTTAAGTGAAGTGTGAAGGACGGGTCACAGTGGGAAGGGAAGACATCTCTGAAGAAATGGGGCTGTGAAGAATATAAGACAGTAGCTAAGGGGAGATAAGAGATCAGGAAATTTTCTTATTGTTTGTTGTTTGTTTTTCTTTTCCTTTTCCTTTCTTTTTTTCTTTTCTTTCTCTCCCTGCCACCCATGGAAGACTCTAGGCAGTGTTAGAACGTTCTAGTCAGAGTTCACCAAGCAGAGAAAGATAAGTGCTTGTATGTCAAGTCCTGTTCCTTCCACCAAGAAAAAAGAATTGTTTCAAAGTGTGAGATCAAAGACATAAAAGAGATCACAAAGATCAAAATTTGCTTAGAAGGTGAGAACATGACCAGAAAATATATTGCTGCAATAATTTTGAGAAATCTTTCCCACAGTCATTTTTTTCTGTTATTACTTCAAATAAATCTGTGGTCATTTGTACAGCCATTCACTGTTTCCTGTGAGGATTGTGGTTCTTAATGTGGTTAATAGCGCTAATGTTTATTTAGAGTAGATATGCATGTTAAAAGTGCCCAATGAAAGTACATTTTCAAGTCTGTATCTCCCAAATGTTTAAACCTATCCCTACTTTATAAACAAGAATTTGTCTTCTAAAAATATTTATGGGTTTCTGGTTCCTAGAAACACTGAGAATAGGCTGCTAGCTCCCTTTATTGAAATCCAATGCCTGATATGCCACAGAAGTGAGATAAAAATTTTCACTGAAAAATTAACAATAAAAAAGAAACCCTAGGTACATTATTGTTGGCCCCTCCCTCACTGTGAAATAGGGAAAAGTAACTCTGGCTAGCACCAGGGACGACAGAGGCAAAACGGAGTGGCATTCAAAGCCATTTGTGGTATGGAGGACATGACAAAGGGTATAGGCAAATTGTTTAGGTCCTGGGCACTTCCTCCACCCATGATTCTTTCCTACCTCCACCCCTCAATCCACGAGGGGTCATGTGGGTTGGTACGAATGACCTTTTGTCCATTGCTGGGAGAATGGATAATTAAATATGGTGGACACACACTATGAAATACCGTACCACAGTTAGAAGCAATGAATTAAATGTACATTCACCGATATGGATGGACATTAATAGATGCCTGAGTTTTAGAAAGTGTAAGAAATAAAGAGAGAACTATAATCTATGGTACCATACCATTTACATACGTTTTTAAAAAAAGATTCGAAGCAACATGAACAGGATATACGAATGAGCACTATCTTAAACATAATAGTGTCTTGGTGAGAGGAGGGGGACAGGAGAGGAATGAGACTGGCTGTTGGAGGGATAATTAATTACAATTTAAAAAGGAAATGAGCTCTGATGGAGATGGTGTACCATGAACTCAGATCTTTGACTAAAGAAGTCTCTGTACAGCCATCCAAAAAAGATAAAAGCCAATATAACCAACAAGAAATTCAAAAAATTGTATACTGAACATGCAAGTAGGTTTATAGTTATGACGGTTAGCAGAAGATTGAAATCTGCCCAAATGTTAATGGGGAAGAGGGTGGGCTTTCTGTTACTCAGCCGTTTAAGATGAAGAAAAAATTCAGCATCCATTCCTTCAGGCTACTATTGATTCATCAAACTCTCCCTGGTAGTTCCAAAAGGCACATAGTGAAAAGGGTCACAGAGGGTACAATATGAGATTTTGAATGAAGTGACCCTCTGGTGAAAGAACAGGAAATGCGGAAGGGTTAAAAAAAAAATCTCAGTAGGCTAGTAAAAGACCTCAAGAGATAGATCAATTTTGTGGAGCTAGTTTGGAGATTGCCTTCATATATTTTAAAATATTTTTGAGAGACAAAGACCTAAAGGCATTGCCAATTAATAAGTGCAGAAAATCTATATACTGGAAAATTTTATTAAATTAATATTTTACACTTGTGTTGAATGTCAGTCTTGACCCAAATGATGCCATGACTTTGAGTAGAACAAAAGAAGGTTAAAAACGCCCTTCGCATGAAAGTTTTATATTCTGACAGCACAAAGGAATGAAATACTTTCTCATCTGAAATAGCAGTTGTCTGGGAGGTTCTTTTATTCTTTCATTGGCACATAGTAAATTGAGTCTTTTCAACAGTAATGCAATTGGGAACTTTAAAGATAATTAAGAAACATAAAATATGTCAGTCTTCTCAAACATAGTTGGAATATGAGTTTTAATCCCTCTCCTTCAAGAGCATTAGTATAAATTGAAGACTACGCTCTCATAATTTTTTAAAAACTGTATCATTTTAAATATATACCAAGAAAAAACATCTAATAACCATGTACAGAAAAATAAAATGTTTGTGTTTTCATAAATATTTAATAAGAGCTGTGCTCAAAATATATTGCTATACATGAACAAAATATTTCTTAAATTTGTTGATATAATGTAACAAAAAATATAAAAGAAGAGAAAGGAAATCTTGTAATAAAAATTAGGTTCAATAACTGGCTCCAATATAAATGTAGAATTCGGTTCTCTCCTTAATGTCTTAGAGGTCACAGGCAACACAAAAGGATAAGTGTGTCTATCTGTCTCCTTCTTACAATCTCAGCAACTATACTCATTGTCGTATAGTGTGACTGGTACCAGAATTTACACCTAATGCTTGTAGTATTTGTAGTCCCCGTAAGGTTTCCAAGAGTCCTACCCACTGTATAGAATTTAAGAAAGAATGTGTGATTCACAAGCAACTTGGGAATCAATGATGCATGTGTCAACTCCAGTTCAAAAGAGTAAACTTATTTTGAAAGTTTATAGGGGTGATCTGTGTGTGTTGTAATCTCATTTATAATCCACTCTTGGATTAGCCTTTTCTCATTTCCTCTGTGTTCTGCATCTACAAACCACTGTAACGGAGTCTGTAACCAGGGGAAATATTATTCCCAATTCAGAGGCATTTATCCTCATAAGTGCATTTGTTTCCTTAAGGATATAGCCCTTCAAACATTTCACAGTCGACAGTCTCCACTTGGGACAATGTGCAATTAACCTCTTATTACCCGAGAGCACCCTGTCATAGTGTTCTCCTCAGTGTCCGTCATTATCACAAAAGTTGAAGACTAAGGGGCGTCTGGGTGGCTCAGACTCTTGATTGAGGCTCAGGTCATTATCTCACAGCTCATGGGATTGAGCCCCGCCTAGGGCTCTGCACTGACAGCGTGGAGCCTCCTTGGAATTCTCTCTCCCTCTCTCTGCCCACTCTCCCCCAAAATAAATAAATAAACTTAAAAAAGAAAAAATCAAACACCAAGATTACATGGGTCCTACATAGCACACATTTAAATAAAACAGATTCCCAGATATAACTCTACCCTAATGACAAAGAAAATTCGGCAATGCTTTAAAATAAAAGGAAATGCAAGAATCTTACCAAGAAGTCTGGTCAAATCTGCGAAGCACATTTGGAACATCAAAAAAAGACCCATAACTACCATTTACGTATTTTTAAATCTCTTTTTTTTAATTGAGGTATAGCTGAAATACAACATTATATTGGTTTCAGGTATATAATGTAGTGTTTCGACAATTACATACATTTTGATGATGCGTAGTTACCATCTGTCACCATACAAAGTTATTACAACATTACTGACAATATTCCCTTTGCTGTACTTTTCAGTCTGTGACTTATTTTATAACTGGAACTTTGTACCTCTTAATTCTCTTCTCCTATTTTGGCTATTCCCGCACCCCCATCCCTGATTCCCTCTGATAATCATCAGTTCATTCTCTGTATTTATAAATCTATTTCTGTTTTTTTGTTCATTTTACTTTTTAAATTTCATTTATAAGTGAAATCGTACAGTGTTTCTCATTTTCTGTCAGACTTATTTCCTTTAGCATAACATACTCTAGGTCCATCCACGTTGTTATGAATAGCAAGATTTCATTTTTTATGGCTGAGTAATATTCCATTGTATTTATACACCTTACCTTTTTAAAATTGAAGTAAAATTAACATACAGTGTCATATTAGTTTCAGTTGTACAATATAATGATTTAACAATTCTAGACATTATTCAATACTCATCACAATAAGCGTATTCTTAACAACGCCTGAGCACTGTTGGTGGGAATGAAAATTGGTGCAGCTACTGTAGAAAACAGTATGGAGATTCCTCAAAACATTAAAAATAGAATTACCATATCACCCAGTAATTCCACTACTATTTACCTGAAGAAAACAAAACCAGTATTTAAAAAAGTTATATGCACCCGTAAGTTTATTGCAGCATCGTTTGTAATATCCAAGATATGGAAGCCACCCAAGTGTTCACCAACATATGAATGGATAAGGAAGATATGGTATAGATATACAATGGAATATTACTCAGGCGGAAATCTTGCCATTTGCAACAACATGGATAGACCTAGAAGTATAATGCTAAGTGAGGTAAGTCAGTCAGAGAAAGACAAATATCATATGACTTTACTCGTACGTGGAATTTAAGAAACAAATGAACAAACAAAGAAAAAAGAGACAACCAACCAACCAACCAGACAAAGAGAGAACAAACTGTGGTTCCCAGAGGGGAGGTGGATGGTGGGATGGGCAACATAGATAAAGAAGATTAAGAATACACTTGTTGTGGGGCGCCTGGGTGGCTCAGTCGGTTGAGCATCAGACTTTGGCTCAGGTCATGGTCTCGCGGTCTGTGGGTTCGAGCCCCGCTTCGGGTCGGGCTCTGTGCTGACAGCTCGGAGCCTGGAGCCTCCTTCGGATTCTGTGTCTCCCTCTCTCTCTGCCCCTCCCCCGCTCATGCTCTGTCTCTCTCTGTCTCAAAAATAAATAAACATTAAAAAAATTTAAAAAAAGAATACACTTGTTGTGATAAATATCTTATTTCTAAATATCTCCAACATACAGCAATTTTTTTTTTGTATGGCAATTTAAATACTTCAAACACAAACTAGACGGTATGCCGCCAGATGACACATGCTCAGAATACTATTCACCCTTCAGGGTTATGAAGCCGAAGCATTTTTCACCAAATGACAAATCAAGAGGGGGAATGAGTCTCCACTCTGTGGAGGGTGAAGAGGGCCAGGCTTCTTGGGTAGATGAGATCCCTTTTCCCCCAAACCAGAAGTGTGTCACACAGTATTGAATTTGAGAGAACACCTTCTCGGAGCTACAGCCTGGCAGAGCTGGTTGGAGAGCTGTGTTTGAATTTTAACTTTCCTGATAATTAGTTATGTGAGGTTGGGAGAAAAACTTCAACTTTGTAGGCCTCATTTTGTAAATTTATAAACTAAGAAGTTTATATGAGATGATTTTTGTTTTGTTTTTGTTTGTTTTTGTTTTTTTTTCTTCTCTGTTTTCATTTTTTTTTAAATAATTTATTTTCAAATTGGTTTCCATATAACACCCAGTGCTAATCTCAACAAGTGCCCTCCTCAGTGCCCGTCACCCACTCGCCCCCCTCCCACACCCCCTCACCCTCAGTTTGTTCTTAGTCTTTGAGAGTCTCTTATGTTTTGTCTCCCTCCCTCTCTGTGTCTTTTTTCTTTTCCTCTCTTCCCCTCCTCCATGTTTTTCTGCTAAGTCTTACATGAGATGATTTCTAAGGTTCTTCATATATGTCATTTTTATCTGTTTCCTTAAGTTAAATTTAATATTTTTTTCATTTATGTAATAAATGTATATTAAGTTTCTAAAGAGTGTTAGGTACATGCTAAATATGAAAACACAAAGCCAAAAATCTACAACATACATTTTGTAAACCTATCCAAATACCCATATAAGAGATACTATATTGGTATCATAAAAAAAATATTTTAAAGATAAGAGGAAGAATGAACTCAATATTTGTGGCACATAGAAACAATAATCTCAGTGAGGGTGTTGGATTAGATCTCGAAAGATGAGGAATTTTTTGCACATTTGGATGAACACAGATGCCCTCTCCAAGTCCCTTCATATATTAGAATTAAAAATAATTACTGAGATCTTGACCATCAAGTATACTGACCAAAGCAGTATTACCTTTACTAGAAATAATGAAAATCTTAGTGTGTAGTGTAATGTTAAAAGTTATAAAATTGAAACTCTGAAGTTACTAGATCACCACAAATACAGTCAAAGGTGAGGTATTTAACATTTAAGCTCCTTTTTTTTTTTTTTTTTTTTTTTTTTTTTTTGCATTTGGTCAGGACTTTTGGTGGCAAAAGAAACGCAACTTGAACTGTATTATGTAATAGCAGGAATGCTGCTAGACCTCAGCGGCAGTGGAAGCCTACGGCCAGAACAGTAGAATCTTCCCACATTCCCTAATTGCTAATCTTGGCTTCATTTTCTTAGCCTGGCTTCTTCCAGTTGATGGAAAACATGGCTGCCAGTAGCACCTAAAACTCTCAACTGTCTTCTTTCACTTCCTCCTCCTATTACCACTAATTCCTCCTTAGCCCCAGTTTGGAAAAGACAAGTGGCTGGCTTAGGTCATGTGCTTCCCCTTTAGAACAAGCAGTAAGCTGAGGTTCGGGGGAAGGTAAGATCCTTGGGCTGGCTGCCACCACGGAACAAGGACCTGCCGCCAGGGAGAGATGGTGATATGAGACACAGCTGGGCCCCACACTGTACTGCTCTATGATGTTGGAAGAGTTACTTAACTTCTCTAAGTCTCCATTTCCTCATCTGTAACAGGGAAGAAATGCAAGCTCCCAACTCACAGAGTTCTTGTGAGTATTAAATGAACTAATGTACCTAACCCAATTAGCACAGTACCTGGTACATATTAAATGCTTAATAAAGGGGCACCTGGGTGGCTCAGTCGGTTGAGCATCAGACTTTGGCTCAGGTCATGATCTCACGGCTCATAAGTTCAAGCCCCACATCGGGGCTGACCGCTCTGATCCTGAAGCCTCCTTCCAATTCTGTGTTTCCCTCTCTGTCTGCCCTCCCCCTCTCATGTTCTGTCTCTCACTCTCTCTCAAAAATTAATATGTATTAAAAAATACCTAATAGTAAATACTTATTTTAAAATTATCACCATCATCGTCATCACCATCATCAACGTCACCACTAAAGCTCCCATTAGAATCACATCGATCAGAAAAGGAAAAGGTACCTTCCTCAGAAGAATAGAAAGTATTGAATGAGCCAAATAATATTTGTTATTTGCACTGCTGCTAGAACATCTTATTCTGAAACTCATCTTGGAACAAGAACATAAAAATAGTTAAATGGAAAAATAAAAGGACTAAACATATGTCTAAGGGAGGAAAGAAAAGGGCAATTAGAACAAACTTATAGATAATTAAGAAGGAAACACTTAAGTCTTTTTTATACTGTAGCAGTTGAAGAAACATCTATCGCTGTATTTTTCCTCTGATAATTTCAATGCACTGGAGTTGTACATTTACTCATCGTACAATTCCAATGTCTTCCTTTGGGGCCACACTTGCCGATGTGGGGTAGGCGAAGGAATGAGGAAACTAAGCTGAATAAATCAAATACGCACTTCAGTTTAAAGCTTTTCCACTTATAGAATTCATATATAATTTATATATTTTAAGTTACATAATCTAGTATACTATTATGTTTAGATAGGGTCCAGCTTCTCTTGGATAAAAATACTCAGTGATTCAGAACCCTGCCCTTTGTTATTGTCTGGGTGTGTGGTTGGACTTGGAAGAGGGAGAAGGGTTGCATGTCCTTGTGGACTTGGCAGAGGAGATGAGGCTCAGCGCCTGCGTGCAGTCTAGCTTCAGAGCTGCCAACAAGGGCTATACTGGCTCTGCTGAGACATTTGTGATTCAGTTTCTGACTATAGTGCCCATGATTTGGTCTGGTTTGGCCATAGACTGGTGGTAGCCCTGCCTGACTTCTCAATCCCTAGTGGTTTCCGCTAACCGAAGGCACTTGGGTGTCATCAGACCCTTCATCTAGCCCGGACTGCTGGTTCCCTGCAGCCCCTGCCTCAGTGGGTTTCCTAGCAAGCCAGCAGGCTCACAAATCGGCGTCACATCCCTGGGGAATGCTACCTTCCGGACATCTACCTGGTGCGCTTCCTCCTCTCCTGCCAGTTTCTACTCAAGTGTCACTTTTCAGCAAGGCCTGTGTGAAATCGCACCCCCGACGACACTTACTACCCTTCCTGCCTAGCACTCACTGTCATCTCGCATGTAATAATTTTACTTGCTGTTAAATGTCTTTCTCCCACTAGAGTATAATTTTGCCTTTATTTAATACTGCATAGTCAGTTTCTAGCACAAAATAAGTGGTCAATGAACATATCTGAGAAATGCTTCAGAGTTCCAACACTCTCTCTCTCTGTGAATATACTGCTTTATTTCCTCAACTTGTTTTGTTCCTGGCACATAGTAGGTGAGTGCACAGATGGGCTTACCCTTTTTTGTCGCTTACTCCTTGCTGTGGCTCAGCCGTTGTGGTTGTTAGCTAAGCCCTTTGGTCCATTTCTAGGGTTTGCTTTCATTTCTCAACTATCGCTTGATGATTGATGCCCCTTCCAGGCTTTGATTCCAATTTAATTGTCTGTGATTGGATGTAACAATCCCTCCTCGTAACGTGTCCTTGAAGATTTTATATCTTTTACCTGTGCTCCATCCCTGCCTGTCTAACCCTGTGCTTATTCATAAGAGGAATTCCTGCCTCGACAGCTCTTCACTGTTACGTACCTTCAGGCTGTTAGATTATCAGATGATTAGCCTCATGCAAAATTCTGGATGTCCCTATTCATCTCATTTGGACCTTCAAGGAACAATGAACTCGCCTGACCCAATCTAAAGTTTCCTTATGTCATCATACTGTATCTAGAATTGTGGGTCCTTGCTCCATTAAAAGACCAACCTATAATGGGTCTACATTTTATAAGCATATCTGAATATTGCAAGGTTATATAAGCTTGCAACTTTAAAAATAGCAAACATTTATTGAGCTTTTATTATGTGCCAGACACTATGCTAAGCATTTTCTCTGTACTATTGCATCTTATTTGCACATAACTTTATGAGTAGACACTATTGTTTTGGCCCCATTTTCTAGATAAACTAAGATTCAGACAGCCTAAGAAATGTGCCCAAGGTCACACAGTTAGTAAGCAGCCGAGTTGAAGTTCACGGCCAGTTGTGTTTTTCATCGAGACTTCTTTTCTGAAGGACCGCACCAAATAAGCCTTTATTATTCGTGGCCACTAAAGAGGAATTTTACCACAATTCATTTTTGAAATAAGTGAACTGTGTAAAATCAGAACCAAGCATTCTTTTAATTTTACAACGTCGAACAGAAGAGAGCATTTTTTGTCACTCAGAAATATCTTATGATTTGGTAAATTCCCCAATGAATACTGAGATCATAAACAAACAAATGGATTCCAATGAGGCAGAAATATCGTTTTTTCCCTCCTATATCAATATCATCTTTCCTTTACTCATTTTTCACGCTGTATTGCATTCATATTCCACTGATTAGAAAAGACGACGCAAAATGACTTCTCTAGCACTCCTTCTCATAGCCCTCTACATAATGACTTTGGCTTTAAAGCCACTGGGCTATATGTGTTTTATTTGGCAATGGTTACAATTCTCATTAGTAGCTTAAGTAAATGCAATAGCAACGGATAATAACGTGCTAGAGCACATTAAAGTTTGCAACTCACACGTTGTTGACTAGTCTTATCATGTTCTAATTACCAATACGGTCGGGAGCGAAACACCATTTAGTTGTATTTTCTCCCCCTTTTTACGTGGCTCAGCATGGATGAGCTGAGAAATGTATTAGAGAACAATATTTCTAACGATTTTATTTCAAAATATGTTTCAGATTTTTCACACCGAGAAAGTTACCTTCTGAATTCTTAAATGGCTGCAATGAACTGAATGCTTAGAATTCTGTAATCAAAATCTCTGAAATAAGGGAAGTCTTCAAAACAAGAATTGCTTTATGACCCCAGTCCCTCCCACACTTTGTATTTACGTGGGGCTTAGTTTCTGTGGCCTCATAGGCGAATGCTCCATTTCTTCCTTTTTTGAAGTTTATTTATTTTTGAGAGAGACAGAGCATGATCAGGGGAGGGGCAGAGAGAGAGGGAGACACAGAATCTGAAGCAGGCTCCAGGCTCTGAGCTGTCCGCACAGAGCCCAACGTGGTGCTCGAACCCATCAACTATGAAATCATGACCTGAGTGGAATTTGGAAGCGTAACCAACTGAACCACCCAGGCGCCCCTGAATGTTTTATTTCTAAAATAGGAATAGGCAGAGAAGATGGTCAGTAGAAGATAAAAGAGGAATAGATTACGGTCACCCCAGGGACTACCGCCCCGGCCGTTTACAGCTAAATTTCCTCCGTATCAAATCACTCAAGCATTGTTACAAAGTCTATACACACTCTTGCTTTCTCTTTCAGCAAATAGGGTCTTTCATGCCTCTTTCAGAGCAGCGACTACTTTTGTCAACAACCAAAGCAGCTCACCGCTGTGAAAATAACTTGGAGTAAAAACCAACCAACCAAATAAAAAAATATATTTGTTCCTCAAAATTGAAGTGGGATGGAAAATCCCCAGGGATGTTATACTCGAAGAAATATGGTAAGGAGACTCGTAAGCCTTGTTGGAAATAGGTTAGGTTCCGGAGTTAGAAGTTCCTACAGGGTGGAGGCCATTCTGGCATCCTTTGACAATGAGTACTTGGATGAATCTTCCAGATGCTACTGTGCTTTGACAGTTTGGTTGACTCAAGAAGAGAGTGAGGAGAAGGGAGCTGAATATTTTCTTTTGCGCTCCTCAGTATAAATGCTGCTCAAGCTATGTGTTTCCTGGAGTCCAGCATACAACCGGTAATTCATGACACGATTTTAATCATAGTTAGACTGTGATGGATTGAAGCGATTAAAAGAGGCTGTTCCTGAAAGGGGAGGTGAAACATGGAACACACACACCTGCTTCTAGTTTGAGGACAGAAAGCCCTAGAAACCCGTAAAAGCAGATGGCTGAAGCTTGAACATGAAAGTGTTAAATGACAAAAATAAATTGTTTACATGAATTCTGAGATACAATTAGGATATTTGTGACGTGACTGTGAAGCTAACGTTAGGCGGCCTCATTTATTTACCATAACCACAGATTCCATCCTGACACAAGAGCCACGAGCCATGTTCAAGGCCCGTTTCATCCTGAGTTCGTGGCGCCGTCCCGTAGCTTTACTGGGCGATCTCTGTATGTTTCAGGGTTCCGGACACTGAAAAATGCAGCCGAATGTTCATTGTGTTAGTGAAATTTTGATCCCACTATCTCTTCACAGTAATTACATGATATCGCAGAGTAAGTCATGTCTTTATTATTGCTTACAGATCTAAACATTTGGTCTTAAATGGGTTTGAAGAAAGCTGTCAGTGTGTCCCAGGCCAAGGGATAGTACAGAAAGTCTTCTTATCAGAAAGAAACATTCTCGAAGAAATTCCATTTTGATTTTTTCCCTTCCATTGAAGGATCACCTTTTCTGGTTCTTTCCATAGAATGCCTCACATAGAGAATCCCCAATATAAAACAGATTGTCCTAGAGGTCATATTGCAGCCATTTGTTTGAAACACAGAAAACATTTTCCTAAGATTTGGTGCTATTAGACTAATTAGATTCACCCAAGCTACAGTGCCAATTTAGCAAATAAAGTAGCAGTCCTATTTAGGTTAACACATTATTTCAGTGAAAAACACGTACCAGATCCTACTGGGAAAATATCTTTTGTGACCTTAGCGGTAACCTGACCTTCGTGGCAATTAGTCCAAAAGCCCTTTTCCTAACCTAGTGCTCATCTTCTCCAATGGCTTAAGGATTTGATTCTTATTAGAAAGTACCACTGTAATTTCTTTGTAGTTATTTACATTTTCACTTTGTATAAGGGTCAAAAGAAAAAGCAGAAATCAGTAAATTGTACATGATAGAGGTAGATATATGCATAGATAAACAGATAGAAATAGAGTTTTTGCTAAGTATTTGACCTTACATAATATGGAAGCTCAAGTTGGTTAAGTAGTCTCTGGAAGGCTGCTGACTTTGCATCTGATGATAGAACATCGTATAGTAGTGGCCTACGTCCTCTTAATGGTCAAGGTCAAACACAACAGCCAATGGAATAACATTCTTCTTTGCCCGTTGATTCAGAGGCCTAAAGAAACCAATGTCCAAGCAGCAGTTAGAATGGAAACACTTTTGTGTCCCCAGCAGATCGTGGACACGGAAACAAAAAAGTATTGCTAGTAGATCATTTAGAGGAATACTGAAAGAAATCACTTCTCCCTCTGCCATTAGGTTCCTGGACGGATGCATGAATCCTGGTTATTGGAAAACAGTGTCATTGGATGCCGATTTAGGCATATACCAATCCAAGAAGACATTACACTAGTCCCTCAAGGTGTCGCCATCCCCCAGCACGAGTTTTCAAATTCTGCCCAATTGAGCCAGCTCCTTTGAGATGACAGGGAACAAGTTAAGAGTCATGACTTCCACCAGCATGAACCCATTGCCACACTTCATTTTTTGTGAAACGATTTCCTTGGTCAGAAGTGATGCTGCGTGGAATACGGTGAAGGCAGGTAAGGCATCCTGAGGTCTACGGCTGATAGTTTTGGCAGAAGCGTTAGGGAAGGCAAGTCTACATCCCGAATAAGTATCTATTCTAGTAAGAAATAAATGCTGCTTTTTTCGTAATGCAGGTGTCTTATCGTAAATTACCTGCTGTAGCTTGCCGACCCCGCAGGGGAATAGTGTCACATCAGGGTCTTATGTTGGCTTCTGTAGCAGTTCTCTGCTAGAACTGGGCCCTCATCAGTGGGGACAGCCGGATCAGCCTTGATGAGAGCAAGTCCATGAGGCCGAGCCTATGCGTAACCTCCATTTCTGCTTCCATAGCCATGTGTCAGTGAGCCCACTAGGCAAGGACAGGAGGGGCTGGGGAAGTAAATAACTTCACCCATAGAGTGAGTCATCGTATCCACCTGGTTATAAAAATAATTTTCTGCCACAGTCACCCTTTGATGAGCATTCATAAGGGACACAAATCTTTAACTTTTCTGCTTATTTGGAATGATCCACCACACGGTTTTTTCTCAGAAATCCTAATAGTCAAGTTTCCCATCAACTCTTTGGAAGTCCCTGACCATCCGGTCAAACCATTGATTCTGCTTCATAAGTCTGTGTAGGTTTATATGCCATGCCATCCCTTCTTCCAGGAAAAATGAACATCCAGGGGCACTTCTTGAAGTTCGTCCCATTGGGAGGATTTTCTTTGACTACAACACTGCGGGGTCATCCCAGGGTGAGGCTGTAGTGCTGTGGCTGTTCTCTTTTGGGTTGTGCCTGCATATCATGAAGAACCACCTATAAAACAAGCCCAAGATTTCTCTTCCTCAGTCAGTTGGTCTTGTGGACCATAGGTACATGTTGAAAAAGAGAAGGGAATGTAGCAGGTGGAGGGACAAGGGGCATCTGGGTTTGGGTAACTTACTTGTGCCTTCAGGGCCGGCTTGGACAAGACCTTGTATGTACTTTTTCTGTTTGATGAGGGAGTGTAGTTGTGCAACCCAGCTTTAGGGTTTGAAGGGCACCGCATGGAATTCATGATGGGCAGTCAGGTCACAAGTAAGTTGACGGCCCATGGTCAAATGATCAGTCTCTACTAAAGACCTGTAGTAACATAAAAGCTGTTTCCTAAAAGAGAAGTTATCACCAGATGATAGCATGGCTTTGTTCCAAGATTCTAAGGGTATTCACTGTGATAAAGTTCTGCCAAAAGATTCACGTAGCATCTCTATTCATCACTGACACTTCCAGTACTGTAGGATCTGCTGGGCCATATGGCCTAAGTGGAAGAGCAGCTACCAAGGGTGTGTGGACTGGTTACAGAGCCTTCTCTTACACTGCGCTGCACTCAACACTGGCAGCTGGCAGCTTTTTGGGTCCCTCAGTACCGGTCAGCGTAGCATGCCCAGATGGGGCTATACGTTGCTCCCAAATCCAAAGTGGCTCACTAGATGATATGCCACTTTCTCAACTTTTCCTTCACCTTGCAAGGGATAACTTGGTAGGTCTCAAGCCATTGCACCTTTAGAGATTCCACCAAGGGACAGTCCCCTGAATTTTTATAGGTTTTATTCCCCACCCTTTCACACGCAAGTGTTTTTACCAACTTGTCTAGATAGTTGCTACTTTCTGCGTACCAGGTCCAACGAACAAAATTTTTTCAATGTAATGGACCAGCTCAATGTCCTATGAAGAGAACGATGATCAATATTCTGCAGATTAAATTAGGACATAGAGCTGGAGTAACGGCATGCCACTCACATCAGTGAAGGTATATTGCTGGCCTTGTCAGTTGCAAGAAAACTGCTTCTTTACTGGTCTTTACTATCAAGTATAGAGAAAAAAGAATATTTACCGGATCCATAGCTGCCTACCGGTTGCTGGGTATGTGTTGGTTTGGTCCAGATAAAAGAAAAAGAAAAAAAAAAAAAGGCTGCAAAACAGCTGGTGCAATTGGAGTCACCACCTGGTTAAGTTTATAATAATCCACTGTTACTCTCAAGAATTCATCTGTCTTCTGCACTGGCCAAACAGGCAAGTTGAATGGAATAACCATCTTTCAAGTCCTTGATTGTGGCACCGTGTCTCCAGCAATGCAGTATTACTTCTGGTTTTCCATTTTCGTAACTGGAGGCAGTTCTAATGGCTTCTATTTGAGCTTTCCTATCATAATAGCTTTAATTCAGGGGCCAGGGAACCATTGTGGGGATTCTTCCCATCACTAAATATGCACATTCCAATTATGAATTCTAGGACAAGGATAATAATCACGGAGTTGGCTTAGAGACCCCAAGTTTCATTGTGAGAAAGTCCTGCACCAAAGGGCCCACTCCATGGATTATTTGACCTCCATGAGACCCAACTCTAACCACAGTGATGTTTTAAGTCTACAGGAGTAGGTATTAGTTGTAAACCAGTTTCCATTAATATTTATAATGTTTGATTATTTTTCCCTCACAATTTATAGTCATATTGAGAAAATGGCTACAGATCCCCTTGGGGGAATTCTGGGAAAAAGAGCAACAGTATAACTTGTTGTCAGTGTAGCAGAGTCTTTTCTCAAAGGATTCTTGTTGTGCGAACTGGCTCAAGACTGGGAATCAATGGAGGAGTTATGACCCTGTTTTGGTAATTCAATTCAGATTTCCGTCCGCTAGAACTTTTCCAGTTATAAAGATTAAGTAAGACTCTATTAGGCTACACATCATTTTCAGTCCTGGGACATCATGACAATCTGGCCAACCGGTGAGTTAGTCCATTCTAATGACTGCATTGGCTCCAGTGTCCGTTACAGTAACCATTCCACCTGCTTGCTTTGGGAAATTAAGTACTGCTTCTTGGTCCCAGTGATGCCATCAACCCCATTGCACATCAGCCTCCCAGCTTTATGGGAGCAGTTCTAGCTATAATTTCTGACCTATGAAGAAGAGCTACCACAAAACTTTTCAGGGATGCTAGGGTCTCCTCACAAATTTATTTCTCATGACTTCATGAAAAATATGTCCTTGGAACCCTCTAGAGGAGAGTGAGCAGGTCTTAGATGAGAAAAATACTTTAATATTCTAATCACCCTACACCTTTGGATGCCTTCCTCTACAGTATTCCAAGAAAGTTATGGCATTTTAACTTAGTTGGCATAGGGTATTTCAGAAGCATATTTCAACCAGCCTACAAAAAAAAAAAGTAAGGACCATTTCTAGCTTCTTCTCTGTTTAAAACATTAAATCTAGACTCTCTCCTTAGCAGACCTATAGCAATATTTTAGGCCTGATACAACTTTATACTCCTTCTACCTTAATTCCACACCTGTGGTATCTACTGTTACATGTATCCTTCAGGTTTATGTCAAAATAAATTAGCAAATTGTGCAATTCTCTTGGTGAATATTGCACCTTACCACAGGTAATGACTTCTACCGTACCCTTTGGGGCCTTCTGGAACTTGAGTCTGGCTATATATCTGGAACAGTGGCAAGGGTAGGTCAATAGGATGATCACAGTGCATTGCAAGGCCACTATATCAGGGGAGGCCATTGCAGGCTTCTCAGGAAAAGGAAGACTAACCTACTTAGGAAGGGTGGAAGGGCTATTTCCGCCAACATAGAAGACTCAAATCATTTTAGGAGATTTGGTCATCAGAATCTGCCCAAATGTCCCATTCCCATTTTCAGGATCTCATTCCTGCCCAATCAAGGCCATAACTTTCAGAGAAGAGATGTTTCAAAATTGATAATTCAATTTGCATTATAGTTTAGCCACATACAGGATTGGACTATGGGTCTGTTTTTCAGAAATCTTAGTCCCCCTGTTACAGGAAATAGGAGTTTTCCTTGGAGTAGTCATATAAGGGCCTTTCTGTAGACCTCGAGATGGGAATTCAAAGCACTGTGAGTTCATTGTCCTCTTGCTTCAAGTTCTCCAGCAATTAGAAGCAGCCAATCAACCCCCATTATACTCTGTATTTTTACTATAATATTTTAAGGCTGTAAATATCTGATCACCCAGAATATAGCCTTCCTTTTTCTTTTCAAATTTTTATTTAAATTCTAGTTGATTAGCATATAGTGTAATATTGGTTTCAGGAGTAGAATTTAGTGATTCATCACTTGCATTTAACACCCAGTGCTGATCATAACAAGTGCCCTCCTTAATACCCATCACCTATTTAGCCCATCTCCCACCTCCTTCCCTCCATCAAACCTCAGTTTATTCTCTATCATAAAGAGTCTCTTATGGTTTGTTTCCTTTGCTCTCTCCCCACCCCCATATGTTTATCTGTTTTGCTTATTTAATTCCACATACAAGTGAAATCATATTGTATTTGTCTTTCTCTGACTGACTTATTTAACTTAGCATAATACACTCTAGCTCCATCCACATCATTGCAAATAGCAAGATTTCTTTCTTTTTGATGACCGGATAGTATTCCATTGTACATATATACACCACATTTTCCTTATCCTTATGGACACTTTCCATATTCCTTATGGACACTTGGGCTCTTTCCATAATTTAGCTATTATTGATAATGCTGCTATAAACATCAGGGTGCATGTACTCCTTCAAATCTGTAGTTTTGTATCCTTTGGGTAATTACCTAGTAGTGCGATGGCTGGATTGTATGGTAATTCTATTTTTGCCTTCTAAAGACACTTGATTCGAGGTATCTAAAGATCAAAATCAAGTCACTGTGTTGCCTACGTTGTCTGTGCATGCCATAGATTACCAGTGCCCCCTTTCTCATGACATACAGGATCATTAATGTCTTTAAATTTAAACACATCAGAGAATCAATTACAGAAAACCCAGAACCAATATAAGGTAGAAGGAATATAAAGTTGTATCAGGCCTAAAGAACTCATTTCTAAGATTTTGTTTCTCTGAAGCCACCTCACTTCCAGTAGTAAATTCTGTATCAAATCAGGATATCATCAGAGAAGCAGAACTTCTGTAAGATAAAGACATAGATAGTTATATAAATAGATGATTGATAGATAGATAGATAGACAGACAGACAGACAGATAGGTAGGGATTTGTCACAGGGAATTGATCTCCTGCAGTTGTGGGAGCTGGGGTTGGTTAAGCAATCTCTGTGAGGCTTTATTCTTCGCATTTGACAATAAAATCTTAAGTCCACAGGCCAAATAGAGTCAGGAAGGGAAGATGGATATAAAATGAGGAAGAACAAGAATAATATGGAACCCATAAGCCTGAGCTGAACTCATGAGGATAAGTTTTATCTCTGGTTCACACACTTGCCTCAGGAGTCAGAGAAGCAGAAGGAAAGATCCAGGGACAGCCTGAGCAGTTGCAAATCCTTAGGCCAACAAAGTGCATCAGCAGATCCATCATTGTGTGTGAACTACAAAATGGCTGCCGTTTCATTTATGTCTCCAAATCTCCCAAAGGAATATCTCCTGGGTTCACTGTAACTGGAAACATGTAGGAAACAGAATTCTGGGAAATGTAGTCCAGCTTAACCAATCTGACACTCATGAAAACTTTATAGCTAGACACTTATAAAGCCCGCATACACCCTGGGGAGAAGTGTTCCATCAGAAATTTTCTGAAGAGATTTTTGACAAGGGATAGGAAGTGAAGGATGTAAAGCAGTGCTGAGTGACTAGGTGGGTATAATCGTAAATAGCAAATATCCTTAACGGAGAAAGTAAACAGCAGACTCGCCTGTGTACCATAATGGAAATTTATCCACCTTATTATACTATGTGGGCTTCTGATTTCTTCTATTGATGTTTTACCCAAAATGATGCAATTTTTTAATTTCCCATGAATTGTGATAAGGATTTCTCTTTGTCATGAGAAGCAGATGTGTCTGGGATATGTGATTCCTCTGGCTAAAAATTCAGACTTTTGTTTCTTTCTTGCCTTTGAGCTATTCCTACATAACTCTTTCTTCATTTGCAAAAACAATAATAGGCTTATCTATATATTATAAAATTTCGGGATTTACTAAGCACATACTGGTTGCAAAGTGTTATATTGATACTTAAAAATTGCCTTAATCATTAATATAACCAAATAATAATTGAAAAGTAAGTTAACAATAATTATGGTCAGATTATTATGTTCCTGCAGTATTATTTATTGTTTTCATTTCCATGGTAGATTATAAAATTGCCATATTTTTATGCTACTAATATCTTTACCAATGACATTAGGATTAAAAAATTTGTTTAAAAGATGAAACTTTCTAAATCATTTGCATTTTTGGTAGAGAAAATCACCATGATAGGCACTGTCCCGGTTATGAACGTCCCACTTGGAAAAGTAAGTGATAGAGTTGACAGAATTGTACACCGCATTTCTGAGTCCGTGCTGGTAGTAGATGCTGTGATGTGTTTCCAAATCCCCTTTCAGGATCGTAGGGCCTGTTCTCCCAGCTGTTGGGAGTGCTGCCAGTTGACTAGCCCCATCCAGAAATGAATTAGATCCATGATTCTCAAAGTATGATCCCGAGACCAGCAGTATCAGCATCACTTGGATCGCTGGCATTGCTTGTCAGAGAGGCAAGTTCTCAGGCGACATCCCAGACCTTATCAGACACTCCAGAAGCAGGACCCAAGAGTTGATTTTATTTAGCTGTCACGGGTTCTGATTCTGATGTATGCTAAAGTTTGAGAACCACTGACCTGCACTAATAAGAATTGCCTTGACCAAAGTCCCACTCCATTCTGCCTCTTTGTCCCAACTCGGAGCAACTCTGAAGGGCTACCCCAGTTTTAGTATGCCCCAGGATAGTTGAAACCTTTACTGAGATCGATTGCCTTGTGGCCCAAATTCTCCCTTTTCCCAGTTATGTTTGCGTTCCTTCTGCCACGAATGTGTTTCCTGCGTTGCTAGTCGTAGCTTCACCTTTTGCTTCTTTAGGAACTCAGCCGCCAATAGTCGATACCAGGAGTGGCCAGAAAGTTCAAACACTAAGATGGGATATTGAGGCTTGACCACCTGCCAGTCCCCTGGCAATGAGGACCCTGTTACTGATGGCAGTTGGAGCTCCTGGCAAAAGGTAGTGGTGAAACTGTTAAATTGTTCCCTGGCGGTGAATAGAGTTGGTATAACAGAAGTAAATGCATGAGTGGGTACAGTGTATCAGGTGTTTGAAAAGTATTAATTATTATAATTATAAGGATAATGGTATTATTTGGTTATTTATGGGAATAACCGATGCTTTGAAAAAAAAGTAATAAAATTCTGAGCAATAAAGGGGAACTATGCAAGCCTGATGTCCTCTTCGATGGCATATAAAGAGACTGTCATCTCGCAGAGCTGGCTGGCAAAAGAAATGCTGAGAACTAGGCCCCAAATTGAATTTAAAAAACAGCAGAGCTTGAAAGAGAGAAAGAGGAGTGAGTACTCAACCTAAGCAAGTCGGCTATGTCAAGGTTAGGACCTTAACTGGGGAAGATGAGATCCTGAGATACAAGATGCACTTGAAATTCTTAAATCCCTAGTTTCCAATGAACCTTATAGATCTGCAGAACTTGCCCACTTGTCCCTCTCTGAGGATAGCACATTTCTTGGTGAAGACGCAGGAGCCGGTGCGATATGAGACACCATATTCACACTCTCTCCAGATCTATCCAGCCTCCAGAACAGTAATTAAGGTTGAAATCACTTACAATCAAATATAACCTGGCTAGGGAAGTGCTAGATCTCAGCACTAAGGAAGGAAAAAGACTATTAAAGAAGATGAAGGACTTGGTCAACACGTTCCAGAAGGAACTAAAAGAGCACGTCTGCGAACGGATGTTAAGGATGCTGGATCGAGAGAGGCGGAATATAAAGTTAAGTAAGGAAGAACTCATTCTCCTAGAATACAGGATTTAGCATCCTGACAAGGACCTCCAAGCATGCTAACATGCTTGGAGGTGTAATGGCCCACGTTAGGTAGAAGGGTGCATGCATTGTCATGGCCGTCGGTAAAAGAAGGAAACGAGGGCTCAGAGAAGTGAGTGTATAGAAGTGGGTATATTACGTGAAGTCTAAAAACCCACCCACCACCTATGTCCTGAGAGGCCCTGTTCACCAAAGCAATAAGGAACGCACTGGTCATCGGCAGCATGAGACGTTCCGCGTGGACTCTCTTTTGTAAGCCAGAGCCGGAGGTGTTGTTCTAGAAGCATGCTGTCACATAGTCATGCAAAGACAGGATTGTAAAATGGTAATTGCAAAGCGGTGCGTTTCCTATGCTGCATATTACAAGTGGATCTCACCTTCGTAAGCCAGGGCCTTGGTTTGTGACCTCTTCTGGGAGCTTCCCAGGTGAAATCTGAGACCGGCCTCCATACACAGGGCAGAGAGACTGAAGAAAGACCCAAGCCACTCTAGCTTGGTAGGTGGCAAGTTTCGTAAACAAGGGAACTAACATATGAGGCTGGCCTTTGGGGGCTGCGAGATGAGTGGATCTATGCACCCACTCACCAGATCTTAAAAGTTTCTGTGGTTCAGTCACGTGTACTGTTGAGTCATGTGTACCATCCAGATGGTCTCAACACCGTATCGCTAGCCCAAGGCTACGTCCCTGGGACAGCTTCTGTGAGCTGGGAAGGCGAGAAGAGTGCAAATTCCAAAGACCAGGGAGGGGATGGAAAACCTCTGATTCCCACGGTCCAGCTCACAGGGCAACTGGAGGTCACATCCTCTTGATGACCTCCTCTAGTAAAAATGCCCCACCGTAGACCTCCAGTTCCGTAAAATGTCGAAATACTTTTGCACTAGTTGGTAAACAGCCATTACAGTAAGCGCTCTGCGACAACCAGCGTCCGATATCCCCTCTTTCCACCCCTGAAGTTTCATCGTTGACACGGCATTAAAGAAGAGCCCATGTTGGTTCTATCTGGTAAAGACCTGAGCTATACTGGTTGTTCAGCATTTTGATATTTTGAAGGGCCTTCGTCTATTAAGCCCGTTATGAAGATTAAAAATCAGCACTCAAATATTCCTTTTATCATGTACATTATGCACATTTATATATATCAACTCTTTTAAATATCACATTACACCTTTTTTTTTTATTGTGGCATATTTACACTATTTATTTGAAGATGTGTGCAACAGGATGGTATGGGGGCCGTGGTGTTGTGGAAATAGCAGGACAGAGAGGATGGAATGAAAAAATAGGTCACATGTTCCTTGGTTACGGCCTGTGTTGAGAATATCAAATACATAAGTGTTTATGTTTAATTATCTACCTTCCTTACACTAATCCACAACTGAGAAACAGTTCTGTCTTTGTAAAACATTACAGTTTTATATTAGAGCGTCCCTTTAAATCCAAAATATTTTTAAACTTTCAATAAAACATGTATTTAAATCCCTTCATTTGCTGACCTATTGTTGAAAATCATTGTAGGCAATGAAAACGCTTTTTAATAATCTTCCCAAATCAAACAGACCCCAGCCAAATAGTCCCCAAAGTGTGAAACAACAAAGTCAATAGATAAAAATGAATCAGCGATGCTGTCTGGAATTTTAGCTTAATTTTTCGCAGTTGCTCAAATATTAATAACTTGAGATTTGATCTCCTTAAATCTGCAGAGTCTGCTTAAGCTTTTAAAAAATAAAAAATCAAAACAGAGACTTAGCCCCACGCGGTAGGAAGCCATCCCAATTTGGCAGAAGAAAGAACTAGACAATTGTAAGACACCGAGGGTGGTTGTATCTGTGCATTCCCAGAGATCTGTCCTGAGCGGGGTGACTGTAAGGAAATTGACTCTGCTCTCGATACAGGGCTGTAGGCGTGCCGTCTCGCTACCTGGGCAGACACTAGCACAGAGTGTTGAGTGAGTGGGTCACAATGGTGGGCATCTTACCACGGGTTTGAACAGACAGGAGCCACATGCAAATCGACGAAAAGCAGAAACTGTTTTATTGTCATAGTTATGAGAGGATTTTCAAAGGCTGAGAAACAAGTACTGAATTCTTAGTCAGGAAATGATTGTAGTTTTATTTATTTATTTATTTATTTATTTATTTATTTATTTATTCAGTTTGCTTTTCTTCTTTTTTTTTAATTTTTTTTTTACATTTATTTATTTTTGAGAGACAGAGCACAAGTAGGGGAAGGGCAGAAGAATGAGACACAGAATCCAAAGCAGGCGCGAGGCTCCAAGCTGTCAGCACAGAGCCCAGGGCAGGGCTGGAACTCACAAACTGTGAGATCATGACCTGAGCCGAAGTTGGACACTTAACTGACTGAGCCACCCGGGTGCCCCGATTAGTTTGCTTTTCAAAGCATGAAATAGGGAGCAAAAAAATCTTCAAAACTATGTTCAGTTACTGAAACTTAAACTGCTCTCCCTCGAATCTTAGAAGTACAAAGAGAAAGCATATGAATATGAATTTTCTTATTAAAACAATGGTTTTACCACCTCTTGCATTTTTTTTCCTAGTTGGAATTTGCCAGATGCCTAATTTTCTTTATATGTGCAATGAGAATTATATGTACGATGGGAATTATAATAGTAACTACCACATACATTTTGGGGGGAGTTCATATATACCAAATGTGGAAAATTTCACCCGGTAGGTTCTAAAGTGCTAAGTAAGCCTCGGCTGTCATCATTTTGTCAAATATTGTAATTTGACAGTAGCTTTGCTACCTTTTAGGCAAAACAGGCATTTTTGGTCTTGGAACTTAACCTAATTTTTGTAATTCTGACTCTATGTGAACATGCATTCTCCACCCAAAACTGAGGCATGTATGTACATATTAGTTGAAGACCGTCTGAATCAGGCAGTTTGCGAAAAGCACCCAAGGACAGCTGATCGTCTCTCGTATTTTCTGTACTGGGTCTTGTCACTGCAAAGCAGTTCAGACGACAAGATGCCCACATGTCTTACCTTTCTTAATTCGGTAAGGAGAACAAGAGGCAAAGTGTTGCGAGATCAGTGTGGCCAGGCACCTGTAGGTAAATCTTTCCTCATAGGTCATGCTAAGGGTTTACTTTTCATCCCAAGAACAATGGAACCACCAAAGGTATAAAACAGCACATGGCATATGATTAGTTCAGTTCGCCACAGATTCAATATTGGATGAGATATGTTGATAACATATATAATTAGGTGTGCTTCTAACATGCTGGTTGCCATTGTCAAGAGTGAATTGGTGGGAGTTTAGGAATCTGGAGGTTCCTGGGTAGTTACTGCAGTGGGCTGGTGAAAATAGCCATTGGAACCAGTTTTTGCTTATTGTAGAGGCGGAGAGCCGGCCAAAGTATGTGAGATTTCCTTTCGGGGACTTGTATTCAAGTGCACAGCATTATGCTAATATTTCTGCCTCTATTTCCACATTCATAAGGCAGGGAAATTGTACTTACGGCACACACAGTAGGCATGAGGATGAAAGGAAACTTTGACACAGAGAGGCAGAGTAAGGCCACACGACGAGGAGCTAAGATTAAACTCAGGCTATGTGACCCTGAGCTTCTCCCTGCACGGGCTGCCATTAGAATTAAATGAGAAGATGCTCATAAAATGCTGAGAATCACACTTGGCCTGGGGCAAGGTCCCATTAGGCGTTACCTACTGTTAATGATTGTTAAATAGAAATCCTTTATACATTTTCAAGCACCGTGCTGACCAAGTTATAATGTGATCCATCGAACAAATCATATGCCAGGGTGTCAGTCACACTTATTACAGGGTAGTTTCGAAGTTCGGTTGCAATTATTTGACCATGGTTTTAAAGAGAAAGGGCCACAGAGGCAGCAACCTGCATGGTGGCGCTCTTCCGCTGGGATTGTCCTGAACTGTGTATGTTTCCCCCTTGCTGGCTGCTACGGTGGTTTTGACAGGGAATGTCAAGAAGGATGAAATTGGTTCTCAGAGCTCTTATCTGAACAAACAAGATGTGGATGGTAGCGGTTCCCTTCCTGTCCGGGATCCATCCCTATGTGAGTCCTCAGTCCTCGCTCCTTCACTGAGAGGGAAACAGTCCCCAAAACGTTAACCCACTACTTTGCAATATTCTCGTTAAGGGTTTAGCCTAAATAAAGCAGCTCTTATGCAGCTGAGGACTGAGGACTCAGCCCTGCTGAAGGGCCACACTGATCTGGTTCAGACCATGCTTTGAGACCTAAGTGTACCCCTCTTGACTTTATCGGAGAAAAATAGACAAAGCGAATGAATTTGGGAGTCCATCACCGGTGTTAAATCCCAGGGAGATCACTGACGTCACAGGCTGTGGTCTCACCTCCCTCGGAGGCCTCCAACTGCCTGGGTTCTGAGAGCCTTCCATGTTGGAAGCAGGGGTGGCCTGTTACGGGAAGAGAAGTGGTGTCTTTTCTATCCTTTCCTTTTTGTTTGCACACTCTTTTAAGTGAGCCTTCCTTTTTAAGCACCAGGTGTGAAAGAGTGTTTAATTAGGTCAAAACGTTGGGGTTAGGCTAGGGAGAATTGAAGCCGGCTGCCGGTAAATCAAGTAACCCCAGAAGCCGTTCGGCGGTATTTATACCCTTGCACGTAGTACACGCCCACAACGTATTTGTGGGGCTGATTAATTGCAACATTTGGAAGGGGTGTAAGGGCCCCGCAATTCCATTTCCAGGGGAGAGTCGAGTCATTTGTCCTTGCCCAAAGTTCACGTTGCACATGACACCAGTGGAAACCTCATGTGCATGAAAATCGTGCATTGTGCCACGGAAGCTCAGGTGGCAATAAAACCCGGAATGCGGAATCAAAACGGTGAGTTTTACATCCGCAAAAAAAAAAAAAAAAAAAAAATGGTCCATAAAGTGAGTCAGCTAGAGTGCATCGTAAATAGTCCAGTTAAAGAAACTGCAGTTAAATGGGCCGGGTTACATTTTCAGAGAGCGTCTGCCTCAGAACCTCAGAAGCGGTAGCCTCTGCACCTCTGTCACTTTACCTAAATGCCCATTCCATCATGAATCTGCCTCTGCAGCTTATGCAATCATTGAGAAAATGCACTCTGTCGCTTTCTTAAATACCTTTAATTCCTAGCAGCTTGCAATTTTACTATATTATGAACTAGAGTAAAAATGCGAATTTCGAATGTGTTTCACAAGAGCACAGACTCGATAATCATAAAAGGAAAGAAAAGAGTATCCTCCCCCTATCGTTCAGAGAGGTACACAAAGAGCAATGAATAGAAATAATAAACCCCAACCAAATGCAACATTTCTTGGTGACCCAGAAGGAGGCTTACCGATTTTGACGAAGGCAGATATATCCATTAAATATAAAGTTGAATTTGCCACTCGAAGGGTATTATAGTCGAGCTTCAGCACAGCCCTGCAAAATCTCCCTTGAACTGGCCTTGCTAGGAGAGAAAAGGAATAAAGTATTATGATACCAAAGAAGGTAAGATTTTTTTTTTATATAGATCGGTGTGAGACTGATATCTTCAAATTTAAAATGTGTGTGACAAACGAAGGAAGTTAAGTGTTGGATATGGCTGTGTTAACTGCCAGGCCAACCTAGGAAGACTAAAATGGAGTTAAACTAATAATGAAGGGGCTTTTCAACACAATCTTTTGTATCCTGGCTCCTTCAGCTGTAATATGTCTATAACTGCATCTCCTGTTGGGCTCAATTGTACCTATGGAAACCCCTTCTTCTCTGAACACAGCAAGGATTCCGAATTGTTTCACTTGTGTTCTGTTGTATAATCAAAATTAAAAAAAAAAAAAAGAATAAGTATTTAGATTTTAAATAGCAATCTAGGGAAAAATGATGCCTACAAAAAGTGATAAGTACCTAATTCTTTACTCCTTACCCCCAATAATATGTATTTACTCTTTCTGTCTTCTGTGTTAAAAAGTGACTACTGTACTGAGGCAAGTATAGTATGAACATTTATAGGAGGAAGACTTATGAAGTCATTGAAAAGCTTAGTAAGTTTTGTATTCCTGCATTCACAGTAAAGAGCATGGAATTATAGGATTTGAGCATATAAGGAACTTTACAGAGCATCCATTCCACAGCATTTTGCAAAGGAAAGGAGAGTCAGTTAGGTGGAAGAGGCAGCATTCTATAGCAAAAGAGGCAAGACTTCGAGGCCAGACTGTGCTGGGTTCAGTTCATGGCTTCATAATTATGTGCAAGTATTCGGGGCAGGGACGCCTTGGTTTCTTCACCTGGAATGGATGTAAGGGTGCCTACATCACAGGCCCCTTGTAAGGATGAAATCAAATGATGACACCAAGTGTCTAGCACATGGCGAGGTGCGGGATACTCAGTGTATAGTCTTTGCCTCTCTTCCCTCGGGCTGGGACACACCCCTAGCCAGTGGCAGAATGGAAGTGATAATACGCATCCATGGAGCCCCCCACTTACACAACATCCCATCTTCAGTTAGATGGGCTGAGCCGTAGCCGATCTACTTAAAGACACCCTTTGTCACAGAGGGTCAAGCACCTGGGGACATTTGTCTCAAACCCACCAAGAGATAACGCCATAGGGTCGGGGAAAGGAGCGCAACAGAGCACTTGTGTAGGACATTCGAAAATGAAAAGTTGCTCTTTTTCCATGCCCAGTGGATTTCATTCTAATTCAGCTCCAAACAACTTGAAAAGGACGTGAGGGTTCCAACTACTGAAGTGGCTGCCGAGCAAAGCCAGCGATGTCTCTCGGCACCAGCAATAGGCAAACGCAGTAAGTCCTAAGAACCAAGGGTCACGACGCTCGTGCTCACACATGGTCGTTATGTCAGAACACTCTAGCAGGGGAAAGGGGTTTACGTTTGTTGAACCAGGAATGAAGCACTGTTTTCAGCCGGACTGTGAAATAGGTGTTATTACCCGCATTTAAAGACATAGGCTCAGATAAGTCAAAGAAATAACCCAGGAGAAATAGGGTAGTAAGTGTCATTGTCAAGATTTACAGCTAGGTATATCTGACTGCAAGCTGGAGCTGGTTTCACTGCACTCACAGCCTCCCGGGATTGCTCACTTCGACACGTCTTGGCTAAGCCTGCTCAAATGAAGCTTTGAGTATGAGTAGTTGGGATTATAATACTCTGATTATAAATCAGGGAGACTGACCATGGTGTTTAAAGATGTGCTTTTCAGATTCCATACCCCGTCAACTAGGGAAAAACTAAACAGCAAATCAATGAGTAAGACTATAGTAGGAGGCATTTAGTAATTGATTATGTTTTATAGGAAAACACATTTTTCACCAGTTTTTAAAACCCACGGGTCAAAGAATCTAGAATATGTTCACTAGGAAAAGATATAAGTTTCCCCTTAATTGTTTATCATACCAAACTTTGAAAAGTGAGAGTCTCCGGGCAGAAGAAAGTTTTCAAGTGTGTGGACAGAAAAAGAACAAATTAAATTACCATGTAGGTTAGAAGATCCAAATAATAGAAAAAATAGAAAATATTTAGATGAATTGTTATTTATTTTAAAAACGAATTTTACTATAATACTTGAATGTGATTTCTGGTAAGTTCGGTTTACATGAGGATTATTCTGCTGTGAATTTTACAGGTTCTGCACTGATGCAATAGAAGCTCTATTCATTAAGGTACAGTTTAGCCACTGCAAGGAGACCCAAAATAATGTCATATAAGCATCGGAGCATAGCAGTCCACGGCCCCCGTGCTGGTGTGTGGTGTCAGGAAGCCAGGACCACTTATCCTTTGCTCTGTAGCCCTCGACACCTAGCTTCTATGTCATGGTTCTAGATGGTTATTCCAGCTCTGACCTTCACACCTGCATTCAAAAAAGGAAGGAGAAAAGGGGAACACAGGAAGACTCATTCCCTGTAAGGGTACTTCCTGGACGTTCTACATACCATTTAAGGGAGGCCGGGAAATGTCCTCAGCTACAATCGTATGACAAGGACAGAACGAAAGACCAGGTAATGGAAACGACTACCGTGGCTCAATCTCTTACCCATACTGTGTATCTTCATGGGGCGGTGTGAAAATGACTCTGTCAGAGACTATTTCAAGTTGTGAAAATTTCACAAATGTTAGACGACGTGCTCATTTAAAACTGAGCAGACATGCTCTAGATGCGCACCGAGAGAGAGGTATGATAAGGCAGGCAGACCTACAGCAAAGGGACGACCCTGCTGGGCCCTTGCAGGCGAGCAGGACTCCACGCTCGTGCTTCGTTTCTCTGGAACCTGTTACAACCAACGATTTGTAAAGATTCACAAAGTTTTCCCAGTAAACAAGACTGTTCTTTCTTTTTTAAAATTATTACATGATGCTTTTTAAGAAGAAAACAAATATGACAAATGACATGGTAAGGTATAAGTACATGCAATAATTATTTTGTAAAGTAAATATTTATGGTTTACATAGTGTCTTATTTTGCTAAATAAAGATTCCGTGATAAGTGTAAACATTACATTTACAAATATCTCCTGTCTTTAAACAATCCAAAGTGATGAAAGTTAAATACTATATTGTCTATTTGATTTGCTTCTCTATTTATGTTGCAAAAACATTGTGTGGCTACCCACATAAGCCATGTAATTTAATCCTTTTTTTGTAACTGCAGAAGTTGTGTGTTAGCTCCTTTTTATTCTTAAAAATCAGTATTAGAGAGGACGAGGTCACTTGGGAGGATCACGTGGGTCTTAAATAGAATAGCTGGAGATCAAAGCGGAGTAGTTCGCCTCCAGAGATTATGATGTCTCCCCGTCTAAGAAAGCCCAAACCCTAGGTGGCTCAGTTGATTAAGCACCTAGGTCTTGACCTCAGGATCGTGAGTTCAAGCCCTGGTTTGGGCTCCACACAAAGCAAAACAACAAAATGAACCCAAACTCTAGACAAAGTCTTCGGTGGCTATCCTGGAACTTTTTAAGCCAGTAGGAATCCTCACATCGTGCTTATAACCAGTGAAAGAAATTTAAAGTGAGACTTGGCACCAAGTGGAAGGCTATCACCTCCTCCTCCTTTCTGCTTGACTCATTTTCATCACTTAGGATCAACACCTTCCCTCCCCCACCTTTTAACATATTGTGGCGACAAATTAATTTAATCAGAAAGCCCTGGCGAAGTGTAAAATTTGTGGCAAGATTGTTTTCCCTTTCCTTGTACACGTAATTAACCTATGGCCAAAGTGAGTTCGAGTCATGATCTGAACTGATATCTGAACGTGAATTTATTGAATTTAGAACTCTACCAATTGGTATTTCATTGAATGTGATTACTCTTTTATTTTCAATTTCAGATCAATACAGTTTTTGGATGCTTCTGCTATTCAGTAATATATTTTTGGATGACAGACTAGAGGGTGAGCAAATATTTCGTTTGTTAAGTGTTCCCAGAATCACTGGAGAAAAATCTTTAATTCCTACTTCTTTCTAAGCTCTGTAAGAATGAACTGATTCTGAAATGACAAATTGATTATAAATGCTGCTTTGGGTTAAGATGATCTTTTTTGAAAAGCTAACCTATCAGAACTATTAGCACAGTATAATTAATTTTTTAATAAACACCTTTACATATAACCAAGCCAGTCTTTTATTTACAACTTGAAATAACAATTAAGCTTTATTGTTTAGTGTTACAAAACTGTTGGCTGTTGCTGCCCTTTGCTGGTTTGCAGTGGTACCACAAATCACGGCTCAGGGTTAGTTGTCAAAGGTGTGAAGATCTCCATCTGCTATGCATTGTTCCAGATAACTCGCGTTTGTGAAGATCAGCCAGGGAGCCATCCGTGATAACTTTTCTTCACCTTTGGGCTCACAGAACCTAGTAGTACTTACTGTATGCTGTCATTCCCTGACCTGAAATCAGGTTCCTCAGAATTTCCCACTTGTTCGTTCAACATTCTCTTACGGATCCAAGTCATCCGTGTCCTCGTTGCGGTCAGAGAGTAGAGATTTCCACATCGATCTAACCCGTGACATATAATTAGGAGATGAGAGTGAGGCAAACATTATAAATCGTGACAGATATGTAATGGGCACCACATCAAATGCACGCTGCGATATCCCTGAGAAGATTTTCTACGGCTTCAAATAAACTTGTCAGAGCTTCTTAGTAGGTAGGGGGGCTTAATTTCTGATTTTTATCTGAATGCTGCTTTCAGCAGCTCTACAGCGACTGATACTATTTTCCGATTATTCTGAAGCGTCAATGGGTTGTTCCTTCCTGGCCACATACACGAAAGATACTTCATATTCCCCACAACCCCAGATTTAACGAACTTGGGAAAATGGGACCCCGAGACAAGTGAGCACTCCAATGGTTGAGACATTATGGTTTCTAGGTTCTGCGGTTCGCCAATTCAGAGGCTTCCCAGCATCAGACAAAATGTTCTAGTCTCTTAATCTTTAGCATTCCTATAAAGGTGTGCGACAAAACTAGAAATCCCATCCGAGGTTCCCTGGTTTGCTGTCAGGATCTTAATATGGAACAAGGGACAGAGACATAATTTGTGGAGTTTGTAAACACGTAGTTCTGTGAGATCCTAAGTGAGAAAGTGAGATTCTTTTTTGCTAAAACAAATATTATTTCATGTGGATGCCCTGCCTATCCCAGAGGTGCTCAAGATAAACAATTGAAGCCTTGAATTAAACTGCCTTTCCTCTGAAACATTCTTAACTCTCTGTTCATATCTTTGGCAAGGATGTTGTAAAAAATGTTATTTCATCACGCATCCTCTTTTTTCAGGACCCCTAGGGAAAATGCATGCCCGGTCTTATTAAAAAGAACAGTTATATTTTTCTATGGTATATCTAGTTGTTTTTTTTTTCAATCTCAAAGATGTGATCAATTAAGTTATAAGGTTTTTCCGTTTTTATTGTCCACCAGTCAGCTATGGAAAAACCTTATGTTCCCCGGACACTGTGCTGTCCATTTGAAGCCCTGTTCCCCATTCCTTGGTTTCTGTTCTTTTCTGGGGGTCATATTTTATGTATTCTTATAAGTAGCCTTAAATCCTTCCTGAAATATGGTGTCAGCACAAATTTAAAACCAGGCAAGGGAGTTTAAAACCACTTCCCAGAACTCTCCAGAAATGAAATCGCCACACAGAAATCATGATATCAATAAAAAATAATAATGGTAGCTGACACCAAGTGTGAAAAAGACTATTCTCTCTATATATTATGTGTATAATATTTATTAATAATTTTAGCACTAATAATTTTATTGTTAATAAATATTATATATATAAATAAAATAATTTTCCTTAAAGGCTCGAAATTGCTGTATAGAGGGCCGTGTGACACATTATAAACAGTACAAATATGGCTAAGTCTCAAAGAATTGCAAAGCATGAATTAAGGTGATTTGGTGTATATTTGTCAGACTTTGAAAACAAAATCCTAAATCCTTACTCGTGCTGGCCTCTTCTAACGTGCCAGGGAGGTGAAGGGCGTTTTCACTGGTTGCTTCCTTTTCCTGAAACATTCTTCCTCCAACTGTAAGATTCCTTCTCTTTCCTCCCTAATGCTGTGCCCAACGTCACCTTTGTAGGTCTGTGATGACCACTCTATTTCACTGCACAGCTCGGCCTCAGCATATCCCTCTCACGTCCTGTTCTGCTTTCCTTGTTTCCATACAGGTTTCTCATTCAAAGATAATAGATAATTATTATGCTTGTTGTTTATATCCCTTTCCACCCCCCCACCCCAAACTAGAACCTAAGGCTTATGAGTCTAATCTTTATTTGGTTCACTCCTGAATCCCAAACTCCTAGAACGATGCCTGTGTTACGCGTTCAATACATATTCGGTTGAATGAAGGAAAGGTGTGTGCATTTTGAACATTTGAAGAAAAATGAAAATACAAGAGTTCTGTTGGGTTATTTTCATTTTCCAATGCAAAATAATCGCTTAGCTTAAAATTATTTTTTATACATAAATTCTGTCAATAATCTCACCGTTGCCTCACATATCCCCTTTTCGCTTTTCTATTTAACAACTACCAGATCATTGTCTGCTCTTAGCTGCTCTCCCTGTTTTTAGTATCTTGCTGCTCTGATTCATTTCCAGATAAATTCATATGTATACACACACACACATGTATATGTATATATATGTAGAGCTGCTAAAAAGCAGCATTAAGATAAAAATCAGAAATTAAGACCCCCCCCACCCACCGTATTATTTATTCATGGGTCTCCCCTGCTCAGAACTCTTACATTTTTTTCAATGTTTTTGTTTTTGAGAGAGAGAGAGAGAGCGAGCACAAGTGGGAGAGGGGCAGAGAGAGAGGGAGACACAGAATCTGAAGCAGGCTCCAGACTCTGAGCTGTCAGCACAAAGCCCCACGTGGGGCTCGACCTCACAGACCACGAGATCAGGACCTGAGGCAAAGTTGCATGCTTAACGGACTGAGCTACCTAGGCAACCTCCCCGCTTCTGAACCTCAATTGCTATATAGCAATCTCCTAGAAAAAAATTCAAAACTGTTCACTGGGAATTCAAGGAACATTGACTTATGACCCACCCACCTAAATTCTAAACAGATACCCACAATTCCCTCAAATAATACCTTACTTCCAAATAATTTGCTTCTCCACGATTTCCTAGAAATGGCTAGACTTTCCTGGTTCAGCTACTTTTGGTCTTGCTCAGTGCCCTGATGAAATTCCCTCTGTCATTTACCGTCCAAACCCTAAACGGTCTTCCAACCTTTCTACCTCCCCTCCGTAAAACATTCTTTGATCTTTGAAGACCAATTGTATTCAATTTTTAGTCAGTTTTTAAAATTTGTATTTCAGTTTTTAACCTTCACTCTGTGATATTGCTCTATAAAATCCTCAAGTAAAATTTCAGTGCCTTAGGCACAGAAATTACAGCTTATGTTTCTTCTATATTTACTTTCCAGAGTATTTGGTACAGTGTTAGATGCATAATAGATGACCAAAAATAAATAAATGAATTTTGACATTAATATTGGAAGGTTCAATACTATACTATGAGAAGTAAATAATAGTTAACATTTACAAAGTGTTTTTTAACCAAATATCATATTTATTCTTCATTACAGTCTTATAAGATACTCAGCATTATTCCCATTTCATAGCTGAGGAAAGAGAGATCAGAAAGATGAAGCCAGCTACCTAAGGCCATCAACTGTTAAACAATGCTGGTCTTCAAGGATTCACTGATACATCCTACTACATTTCAGAGTGACTTCGGCTCAAATACTCAGAAAATATATGCATATGTATACTGTATGCACATCCTTGTATGTAGTTTGATAAGTTTTCAATTAAAACGTTTTGGAAATTCTGACTGTTATGGAGGCTGATTGTAATAATTCACTAGGGCATTTTGCATACACATGTTAGTTACTGCTGGTAAAGAAAGTCCAATAATCACTGACTGATTTTGAAGAAACTCAGCCATAATAAAATGTTAAAAAAAAGCTCTTGACACCCCATGACTAGATCTTATGGTAGGTTTCAAAGAAGTAATGTTTACAAGTTGAGTAATATACTTCTAGGAGAGATTGATGGCAGCTTATAGCTAATACATATGTTCCAGATATGGGGCCTTAGTGGGCGTGATTACAAATGAACTGTATTATGTAGCAAATGCTTGATTTCTCCCTTTCTAACAATCTGGTTTCAAAGTCCTTGGCCTTCATTCCATCTAACCTTGCAGGGAATCAAACATATATCCCACTTAATTCTAATACATAGACATTTATATAGAAATGTAAAAAAAATATTTTAGAAATCAAAATTCCTATTCTATTATCCAAGAATATGAGGGATACATTTATTTTTGTCTCAGCATTCATTTAAATTAAGCCAGCCTC
This sequence comes from Paguma larvata, assembly GCA_030068075.1. Classification (NCBI taxonomy): domain Eukaryota; kingdom Metazoa; phylum Chordata; class Mammalia; order Carnivora; family Viverridae; genus Paguma; species Paguma larvata. Next base: position 87,666,244 of record CM057833.1, read on the forward strand.
AAAGGAAGACTCAAAATGCAAAAGCTAGAAGAAACCTTAGGCTAGTAGGGATCCTCGAAATTTAATATGCTTAAATAAAAATCACCAATGGAGGTGCTGATTCAGGAAACTGCTTTATAGAAAGCCCCAAGGCTTTGACAAGGCATGAAGTTCGTGAACCCCATTTTAATAACTACTCCCTTAGATTCATCTAAATCAGCTTCCTCCTTTAACAGATTATGTAGTTAAAGCCCAGAGAAGTAAAGTGACTTATACAAATTCTCACAGCAAAAAAAGTGCCTTAGCAAGGTTTTGGTCTTTTACTGGTCCAATGCTACTTACCATTATATCTTCTTCTTTTTTTCTTTTTCTTTCTTTCTTTCCTTTTTTTTTTTTTTTTTTTTTTTTTTTTGAGAGAGACAGTGCACGAGTAGGGACGAGGGGCAAAGGAAGAGAGAGAGAGAGAATCTTAAGCCCCATACAGGGCTTAAACCCCACACAGTTAAGAGTCCCACACAGGACTGATCTCATAACTATGAGACCATGACCCGAATCAAAATCAAGAGTTGGGTGCTGAGCCAACTGAGCCACCCAGGCACCCAAAATGACACTATCTCTTAGTGGACTTTCTGAAAAAAATTATTTGAAAACATATAATAGTTTTAAGCTAAAGTCACATATATGTCAGTCCCAGATTTTCTGTGGCTGAAGTTTAGGGTTCTGTTTCTCAGTGCTTGAGTGAGCCATGAGCATTCAGCAATCCTTGTCTATCAATCAATTTTTTTTTATTTTAAGTAGGCTCCATGCCCAACATGGGACTTGAACTCACAACCCTGAGATTAAGAGTAGTATGCTCTATGGACTAAGCCAGCTAGGTGCCCCTCAATCAATTCTTAATATGAGGATAATTGCAACATATAACAGCGGTATGTATCCCATGACATACAGTAACTAACAGTCTAGCTCTCTGCCTTCATAGCAAACTCAGCCTTCAGGCCACTAATTGGGACAGATACAGTTTCAGGAAAGTGGCTGAGGAGAGGAGTAATTTTCTTAAGTCTCATTTTACACAGATATCAAGAAAACTAAGATAAATGCAGAAGGCAATTGGGAAGATGACAGGTAAAAAACAAAAATAGGTTATTCGTTTTTTCTTCTTCATCAATACATCTCTTGATTTTTTAATCATAAATAGTAAAAAGCTTGATTAATGGTCCTATCTTCACCAAAAAAGGGAAAAAATCTGAATTCTGCTTTGATTTAGAGAAGGACTGGTTCATGTAAATAGCAATTTGTTGCTCTTTCCTTCCATTTTGCGTAACGATTTCTAAATTTCTTGAATGTTGCCCTCTTTTTCTAGTTTGTTTTATTTTCTTCCCCTTCCAGGGGAAGTTTGAACACTCCAACAGGACTTTGAAGCACACTTATTTCAGATTGCAAAAATGTAAACCATGGTGGAATGATGGAGGGCTGGTTCATTCGTCTAAGGCTTAATTGGTATCTGTAATTACTAATTATTCAACTTCCATTATTCATGTGTGGCTTATCCCTGGTTAAATGGTTGAACCCTGGGTTTCCTGGTCACCAGTCTGCTCTGCGGCCCGTTTCTCCCGCTGTCAGTGCTTACTCAGGGAAATCCGACTAATTTTAATACCAATCTAAGCACAAAACCTCATTAGGAAAGGAGATCTCCTGCCAAAAGGAGGCATATAATGTACGCCAAAAGCAAATATAGAAGCTTTAAGACTTATTTTCAGTTTTAGATTACGCTCTTGTCTTCACAGAGATTAGAGAAAAATGAATGGGAAGTCCTTGGTCCTGCAAGACTGACATATAAAGTTACCATTTCTGTGGTCCGTAACGGTAGAAGATCAGCATGCTCATACATCTCAACCTAAATAACATAGGCTACTCCCTTTCATTTGATTCTCTCTCCTACTGTTCTCAATTCTTGTTACAGATTTTCAGTGTCAAAAGCTTGTAAGCATTTGCCTCAAAGGCTCTCTGTGTGGGCGGTCATCCCAAACTGCCGTAAAAACAAAACAAACATAAAAAGCCATATCGGATTAGGACTCCGGACTTGGCAGCCCGCCCCCTGTTTCTGGGTCAGAAGGCCTTTTGCTCCTTTGTCTGTTGGGCGAACACCGCATGCTGGTTGAGGTGTGTTGTAGTCATACACCCCTTCAACCACCTAGCTTTTCCCAGGATTCTCCAAGAAGAACCAGGCAGTGTGTTCCTCTGGGGTTCGCTTGCTCCCTGTGGATTCATTCTCAGTTCCTGCAGCAATATTACGTTGTCATTTACAAATTTGTTTTCTAGCACTGATTGTAAACTATGACAGACACTGCCTTATTTATCTTCTCATTTCCAGTGTAGTCCCTAGAACGTGGTGGGTGTTAAATTCATGTTTGAGAGTAAGAAAGAAGGACGAGAGAGGGGGACAAGAAAGAATTCTTATGATATCATAGCTATCTTACAATTGTGTTATATTCTATGGGATTTCACAGTTTGGAGAACTGATAATTGAGTTTTCTTCCTGGTTTATGGGAGAAAGAAGAGAATTCGCCATGCCTCTGATTTCATTCTTCTCCATTACCAATGGAGGCAGAATTTAAGAGAATCACTCATCTTCTGTAGGAGAGGAGCCTTCTTGCCAAAGGAAAGGCTACTTGGCACAAATCCATCTTACTCACTAGAAGCCAACACTAGCTTACGTCCACTGCCTCCATTCAGCATAGAAGCTAAAGGATGGGAGCCATAAAGCTGATAAAAACAGCAGCCAAGGTAATCATTTCAGAACAGTAAACCTCAAACTAAACCCAGAAGCAGGGAGTCAAGAAAAGCGGGGAGAAACATCTGGATAGAGTATAACTCAAACGAATGCACCCCGTGATCTTAGATTTCTCTTCTGTGTCTACTATTTTTAAGTCTTGGAATTTCTATCATCATGAATATTTTGACTGCAGTGGCTCACCAAATTTTGGCTCAGCCATTATTGCATTTGTATAATAGTCCAGGAACCTCTTGCAGAGGCTGCTAAACCAGTCTACACTCTACTGTCGTCTGGGCCAACAGCCTCTTAGAGATCACGGACACCATCATCTGAGTTGCGTGCATCTTTGGCCCATCTTGGGTACAGAAAGTCTCCAGACTTGACCATGACAACTACATTTCCTTTCAGAAATCTCTGGTATAACATTAAAAATGCACATTACAGTTAGTCCAACTCTGTTTTCCCAACATGATAGTCTACACTCTGACTTGAGAGCTTTGCAGTGCCTCCAGCACCTAATACGGCTCCTGGCAGGCGGTGTGTGTTCCATCAATATTTATTAAATCAGAGAGAAAAACCATTGGGATGGAGTTGATGGAAAGATCTCTAAACTACGCAAAGGGTGTTACTCAGTCTTCCTACATATATTTTCCTTCTCAATTTGAAAAGGATCCTGATTTTGTTGTTGAAGAATAATTGAAAATCTGAAAATTACATTGGAAGAATCTACACAGCTGTTGAGTTTTGAGATGAATTTTCCAGCCAACACACTAGATTAATTGCAAGATCTCCTTTTTTCAAGAAGTAAGTTTATGATCTTAGATAGACAAACTAAACACAACGAAATACAGGTTCATAGACACTGAGTTTGTTCAGACCATAGCATTATCCAAACTTGCTAGTGGTCTCAGAAAAACTGTTAAACAAATATTGACTATGTGTTCTAAGTTTCAAAAACACCGAAATAGGTTAAAAAAAAAAAAAGCTCAAGTTGTCATGATTTTGACAGACTTTACTGGCTGGATAAAAACATCTAATGTCACATGCTCTGAAAGTATAAAAATTAAGAAGTGGGGGACCTAGATGGCTCAGTTGATTGAGCACGCAACCTGATTTTGGCTCAGGTCATGATCCCGGGGTTGTGGGATCAAGTCCTGCCTCAGGCTCCGTGCTGAGCATGGAGCCCACTTAAGAATCTCTCTCTCCAAAACATAAGAGACTCTTAGAGACCAAGAACAAACTGAGGGGTGAGGATGCTGTGGGAGGGGAGAGAGTGGGTGACGGGCACAGAGGAGGGCACTTGTTGGGATGAGCACTGGGTGTCGTATGGAAACCAATTTGACAATAAATTATTAAAAAAAAGAATTTGTCTCTCTCCCTCTGCCCCTCTTGTGTGCATTCTCTCTCTCTCTGAAATAAAAAAAAAAAAATTAGAAGTGATTTCTATTGATTTCTTACGGGTGAGATAAGGTAAACAAAAATAAGAAAGCTATTCTCCCTCAAACACTTCTAGGTCTGTGAAGTCAAAATAGAAGAAAGACATGAAATACTTGACTAAAAACAGTCATCACTTAGGTTAGAATGCTTTCTCGTAAAAAAAATACCAGAATCTGCATCTTGTTAAATTTTTATATTATTTTAACCAAGCGGTTTATTTTATTATTTCCAGAACATTTTATACAATGCCCTATATAAGAAAGCACATGGGTACCAAAGGTCACTTTCCCTGCATCAGTCAGTAACTATCAATTGCTTCTACCATCTGCTATTCTTCATGTTCTAGAATCAGTAGCCCAGTAAATATGTGTGTTTTCTTATATTAAACAATATGCCCTCTGGTCTACTATCGGTCCTCCAAAAACCTAAATGAGATTGCTGGTATATCTATGCTGGGCATGCTTGATACTTGGATACATTGGGTTTGTAAATTTAAAGTTTGAAGGTAAGTGCACTTGGAACACCTACACCAGCAGGAAAATGCCAATATAGCCTAGTGATAGAGCCCAGACCAGATGGTTAGGGCTTGTGAGAGGTTTAAATGTCAAAATATTTAAGCATTAAAAAATCCTGTTAGGTAAGGAACCTCAAAACCTGTCAAAACTACGCCGCTAATGGCTCTGTAATAAAACATGTCCCCGGGCACAGAGTGGGGGCAAGAAACAACTAAAGGTTTTACAACTGCTAGGATGTTTCTACTGGGACACAAGCAGCAGTTATAAAAAGCAACGATCACATAGTGTGCAATTGGCCAAACAGAACTTGTCCCCGATTAGGATCCTTTGGACATGGAAGTCTTAATTAAATATGGTGGGCGTTAGTTCCTGTTACCAAGGAGGCTATGGCTGGATCCTGGGAGTGGGCAACAATTATTCACACCTGAAATGAATCTTGGTCTTATACCTATTTTATGTTAAGTACTTTACAGTACTTATAAGAAGACACATATCTTTTTGGACCAGATAACATTGCAAATATGCCACTACTACACCATTTTGGCATATTGACGTTGCAAGTATTTGAACAGCTTTGCCAAATCTCTAAAAGGAAGGTTTTTAAGAAGCTAATAGCCTAGCAAAATGAACGATAGTTAGAGACCTAACAGGATTACAAATAAATGAAAATCTAAATTGAAGAAGAATGAGGAATGCATGGAAACCTGCCAGAGACCTGAAGCTGGAGAACTGAAAGATCAAACAATTCTTTTCTAAAAGGAGAGAGGAAAAAAAAAAAGTAGAGTCGAAAGGTTAAATAAAAACAGAAAAATCGTTCTTTCCAAAGAAAGTTAAATATATATATATATATAGGGGGAGAAGGCAAAGAACGGTAGGAAAAGTAAGTATGCTCTAACTTATTTTCTCTGATGCCAAGAATATATCTAAAGTAAATTTCTGATTGCTATGTATTACATAAACAAATGTGCAAAGATACATTCCGGAAAGCTGGTTTGATAGATAAATTCAAGGGTTCTCTGTTTCAGGGAGTCTATCAGATCCACCCAAACTACTTTTTTTTGGAGCTAGGGTCCTTCCTACTCCCTCTCCACTGGAGGAGGGATCATGATCTGGAGAGGAAGGGATTTTCATGTTGAAAAGTCTCCTTTGGGGAGTCTGATTTCCTGGCCAAAGTTTAAGTCCACATGTTTCAAATTGGTGATTTACCGAGGCTGTGAAAAGATCAGAGCAGGTGTTTGAAAAAAAAAAAAAATCATCCCTGAAGACTGTCCCACTCCTGGAACAGGAGAGGCTACTTAACTCGAAAGGGTCTCCCTTCACAGATCATATTTTGGGGCTGGCGTGTGCCCCATAGTCCAAGAAGCCCTGGCGATGAGGGAGGGTCTTAGTAAAGCAAGAGGGGAAGGAGCTCAGTTCCAAGGCTGACATTTGGAAGGGAATGTTTCTCCAGGTTGGGAGCCAATATCAATCACACAGATCTTGGTATATGCCAGCAGGGAATTTCCTGATCTCTACATGGATAACTTTACTTTTTCTCAGCAAAGGACCTTAAACTACCAGACGAAACTGGGGATGGAAACGCAGAAGGGGGTTTCTTGGCTTGAGCCGAAAGAACAAGAGAGAGAGATAGAGAGGTAAGGCTGAGAGAGAGCTGTTTGTTGTACTCAATGTTGAGAAGAGGGAGGGCAGCGAGAAGTGAGAGCAGCCCTGTGGGTGTTGTTTCATAAGTCCTACTGGCCCCCCTGCAGGTTCTAGGCTCCTGGAGCCTGTGAGGAAGGGTGAAATGGTGAGTGGTTTCTCCATATAATCAGCATATTTCAACCCTGGATGAGCATAGACAGGGACTGAATGAAGAGCCAGGAATGGCCACTGTCTAAGCAATGCGTTTAGAGTTTCACCCATTAGGTCATCCCTTTTTGCAATGTCAGTGCTTGAGAATAGAGGTGGGGAGGAGGAAAGCAAGGAAAACACAGGTTCCAGCACTGGAGAAAGTCAAGGGAAGGAGGATTCACTGTGACCTCTCCATGTGGGAGGGTCTAGGGGCAGGATGCCTGGAGTCCCTCCCTCCCTTCTGCCTGCTTGGCGGCCAAAGAGAGTCTGGTTATAGGCTCAGTTCGACAAACTTCTCCCTCACTCTTCTGAGCACCCCCCCCCCAGCCATTGCAGAAAAGTGACCCCTCTGCCCTTCGCTCTGTGCCTCATTGTGGGGTGTGTAGTTAGTGACCCAAATGTTCCCAATCGCCCACTTCTTACCCTCTGCTTTGCCTCGACGGAACTTGATCAGGCTTCTCTTCTCCCCACCCAGCCCTGACTGTTAGCTTGCCTGCAAATCTGAGCGAGCACTAAAATGCAGAACATGTCCCCTTGTCCGCTTCTTCCCCAAACCCGTGGACCCCAGACACGCAGTTCTTGTCAAACCCCGCAGGTCAGTCATGCCTTCCGTCTACTTCCTCTCATCCGTCCAACTCTCCCGTACCGGGCGTTCCCCTGAACCGTACCAACGCTTTTTTGTTTGGTTCTGAGATGCTTACAGATTTCTGAAATCAGAGCTCTCTCTTTCTCTCTCTCTATTGCAATAGTCCTTTTTAATTAAAGTGTCTCCCATCTAAGTCTGGATTTTTTAAATTTACTTTTTATTTTTTGGCGTTAGCTTGTAGGTAAGAGTGATCTCAGGTAAGTCTGAGCCCCCACTGGTGGGAAAGGCGGTGGGGCCGGGGCATTTGCGGTTTTTTTCTCGGGAAAGGCAAGGAGACCTGACAGACACAGCTTTCTTTTGAACTTCAACTTTCCAAAGGAGAACGGATTGCTAAATGAGAGGTTCAAGGCCCGCGCTCTAGGGGCCGCTGGCAGGGCCGGGGAATTGCTGGCAGCAAAGCACAGCAGGGATCCCTGCTGGGGGCGAGGGGTGCGCTTTGGCGCGGTGTGGGGGAGGGACGGGACGCGCGGGGGCTCGAGCGGGTGGTACGTGAAGAGTTACTGGAAAGGGCGCCTCCGTGGGCGAGCTGGGGGTGGGGAGGGGAAGGGTGGTCTCGGAGCCTCGGCCCTGGGAGGTCGCGGAGCGGCGGCACCGGCGGCGGGAGCAGCAGCAGCAGCAGCAGCAGCAGCAGCGGCGGCGGCAGCAGCGAGCGGGACGGAGTTAGGACCGCTCGGAGCGCCCAGGTCTCGAGGTAGCGTAAGGTTTGCAATCCTTCCACTTGCTGGCAGTTGCAGAAGAAGATCTGCTTTTAAGTGAAGCGTTCGAGCCACCCCTCTGAGGGCTGCGGCTGCCCGGGGCTCGCGTCTTCCTCTCTCTCTCCTTCGCCGGCCCTCGCGCTCACTCTTTAATCCGCACGCGCCCCGAAGTTTGCCGCGAGCTCGCAGCCCGCTCGGAGCCGGTCCGGCCGGGCGCCGCGGGCGGGGGCGGGGAGCCCGGGCCCCGCAATCCAGAAGCATCGAGGGCCATGTCTATTTCATCAAACGGACTCCGGGTGCGTCGCGTCTCACAGCCATCAACGCTATGTGCGGTGACATTTCTGACTTGAGTGGAGGAATGCGCGGAGGACGCCCGGGCGAAATTGTTACTCTAGGATCTTCTTGGCGCCAATGCTAATTGTCCTGATTTATGTCCCTTCTGACTAAGCTCAACGTCTTCATCTGAAATAAAATGAAAGCTGTGCCAAGCGGGGTAGAACCGCCCGGCCGCTGGTTCTGATCCCCAGGAATCAGGAAATCGTCCTGCAGTTGAAAAAAAAAAATTAAAAAGAAGAAAAAAAAAGAGAGAGAGAGAGAGAGAAATAGAAATAGGGGGGGAAGAAATCCCCCAGTAAAAGTTTAAGGCTAGAAGTGGCAGAGGCAGTGGCGCGAGGAGGCGCGGAGGAGAGCCGGCGAGCGGGGGACTGGGCTGGCGAGACCTCCCGAAGGCTGCGATTTCATTATTAATATCACTATATTTTTGGAGGGAGAGGCACCTTTCTCATCCTCTCTTCCTCTCCGCCCACCCCTACTCCCTCCCCCTCATCTACCTGTCAAAGTCACTGATCTTTTGCATTTCGGAAGAGGACGTCAACGGGCAGGAATTCCCCCTCTCGGCGAGGGCTCCGAGAGGGGGCGACGCGCAGCAGGCTCCCCCCTCTGGGGCCCGCGACCAAGGTAATTAAGCGGCGGGGAGTGGCGGGCCGGCGCGGGGCTGGGGGTCCGCGGAGTCCTCTCCCACCGCGGGCCGGGCGCGAGCGGGACCCCGGGGCTGCGGCGGCGGCGGCGGCGGCGCGGGTCCACACCCCGGCCCTCCGCTCCTCCCGCGCCCCGGAGGAGGCTCGGCGGGAGCGGCCGCCGCCCGCCCGTGCGCCGCCCGCGGGCTCCGCCGCTGCGGCCGCCGCCCGAGGCGCACCCGGCCGGGCAGGGCCGCCGCCCCGCGCCGTCGGTCGGCTCCCAGCCGGCGCCAGGGCAAGCGGGCCACACGGTAAGTGCAGCCCGGCGTCCCCCTCCTCCGGCGACCCGCGCGGCTCCGTCTCGGCCCCTCTCGCCCCCTCCACCCCGGGCGCCCTCCCTCCGCCCCCCTCCCCCCTCTGCGATCCACAGGCGGGAGGGAGGCTCCGGGTGGGCGAGGAACTTTGCGAAGCGCCTTGAGGAGGCAGCGCGCGGAGCCGCGGCGCGCACACGACCCGCACACTCTCACACCCACGCTCGAGTCCGCCCGGGTGTGCGCCCCGAGCGGGCTGCGGGTCTGCGAGTGTCGCACCCGGAGCCGGGGCGCGGGGTCGGTGCCTCGGCGGACTCACTGACGGGCGTCCTGCGCGCTCCCCCTCTCGCGCGCACACACCTGGCCGCACACAGCGCGCCGGAGGGTTCTTTTTCCCTTTTGCCAATTGTCTTTGCTTTGGGGGGGGGTCGGGGGGACAACACTTGCCCTCTTGCCGGCCCTGTGGAGCCGGTGGCCACACTGAGAGCGTTTGAAGTCTCTTTCTTTTAATCTCCGTTATTGGTGCGAGATTAAAGCATTACTATCCCATGGTGTGCAGCTGGGGAGAAGGGACGATTAAAACAGGGAAGGACTTGGTGTAGGAATGCTGTGGGGACTATTTTGCTCAGATTCTTTGCTGGAATGACTTTAATCGGTTGGTGGAATCGTCTGGGGACGTTGAATTCCTGTCCTATATGGATCTGTGCATATCTATATATAATACAAATAATCCCGAATATTATTGGGCCCAAAATAACCAATTAAGTGATTCATACACGCGGAAAGTTCGATAAAAAAAGAAACTGCGCCCTCTGCTGTTTATTCTGGTAACCTCACCCGGGGACCTCCACCCCCCACCCGGTCTGCTTAGGTTGTCGTCTTGCAGGGCTTGCGGGAAAACTCCTAGCGGGGATTTTAAAGCAACTTTATTTGGAGAAGTCGGAGGTTGCGTTCCCATCGTCGTATCAGGTATAGATTTCCAGAGAGTAGAGGCTTTTGTTACCCAACTCCCCCTCCATTCTTCTCTGTACTCCAAACGGCAACAGTAATGGAGCCGCTCGTTATCATAACAGTTTGTCAGTCTTTGGAATGGAAAATTCTGAGTCAGATTCAGAATTCCACTAAACATATGGCGTATCTGGCACTCGGTTGGCTCTAGAAATAAGGCCCTATTTTATGACTGAAAATACTAAAAGTTTTCCTGTCTTACTTACAGAAATGGGCGGAAAAAAAAGAACCAGAAAAATCCTCTAACAAAATCCTTTATTCAGATTTACTTAATGGGTAAGCTTGTTAGAAAAAGTTTTCCAGAAATTCTCTTTTCCGGAGAAGGGACAAGGTTTTTCTGGTTTGTCTAGACCTCGAGACCATCTCAAACCTGTGGGGAATTAGCCACCTCAGATCTCGTTAAGGATTTTGAACTGTGTCCCTTTGAACGTCTCATCCTACCCACCTCCCCCATCCCTTTCTCTTTGGCAAAGGAAAGGCCACCCAGTAACTCTCCAAGATTCTTTTGGAAGATAAGCAACTTTCAGTTTTTCGTTAAGATAAAATTTAGGCCTTTGCATGTGGATCGGGATACAAAGGAAAAGACGCATCAAGTGTTGGACACTTAATGTTGTTCCAGTTTCCATATAAGGGCTGTATTTTCTATTCTCTTCTGGATGCCATGAAATGACATCTGTTTCACCCCAAAAGACCAACACGAGGGGATTTGGAATTCCACACACTGGCTGTGAATTTGGTGATACTTCATTCTGTGAAATTTAAGAGATATAGTCCTAAAATTTTGTCAGAAAACAGTTTATTTACCCAGAGAGCTTTTTTTTTTTTCTATTGAAATTTTTGTTTTGTCGCCTTTCACAGGGCATGTGTGTCAAAGTGATTCAGGTTAGTTTTTTTTAGGAGGAAGCTAACGTATTTTGCAGTTTCCTTTTGTGTATTTGCCGTTGGTGCAACTACTTGTCTGCTTCCGTTGTTCTGAAAAAAAAATAAGATAATATGTCAAAAAATTAAACCATTACACATTTAGTTGATATGTCTTCTAAGTGTTGTTAAGATTTGGAGAGTTTTAGAGTTGCGAGAGCGGCAGTTTGCTTGGAAAGAAAGAAAATCTCATGCAACTCAGAAAGTCAATTATTATGTTGACAAAAAAAATGTGTGTGTGTGTGTGTGTGTGTGTGTATCATATTATAGGTCAGTAAGAGATGTAGCATACTTTAAAAAATAATTTTATCTTCAGAATCTAGAGTTCTGTTTCAAAACTTCAGGTGGGTGTAATTTTCTTAAATGTGTGTTTGAAACCTTGGATGTCTGAACTTCCCTGTATAAGAAGGCAAGATTTGCCGTTCTGTGGGAATGAAACACCAGATTACTTCTAGGTTTAACTGATTCTGAAATAATTTTCCATGTTTTCCCCTCCCCGTATGTCCTGCCAAATATGTGCTCTCTGATTTCTCTCATCATTCTTCTCTCTGTGAACACCGAGATTTTTCAAATACAAAGGTGTGCTATTTGGTTTTATTAAGAATCTCATGATTCTTAATAGGCAGTTGCTCATAATACCCAATCAAGAATGAGTCAAGTGTGCCCACGACATGGCAGTACACGTTAAATTCCTGACATTTTGAGACAGTTAACAAAAGGATACAAGCCAATGTTTCCCACGATGATGACTGGGAAATGCTACCTTCGCAATAAATAAACAAATGGAAAGAGCATTCATTATACCTTAGATATCTCGTCCAGTCCAGCTCGTTATGACAGTGTTCGAATCTGCTAATTTCGGTGGATTATAGAACCTGGGTAATATCTTTATCTCTTTATACTTTTCACTCAATGAAATGTGATTATAGTCCATGTTCTTTTTGTTCCTTCCCATTCAGAAACATGCATATTTATAAAACTCTTAATTTCGGTGAGGAATGAGTCAATAGCTGTCTATTTCAGGTGCCCCTGAAGAGCCGAGTGTTTATGGAATAAATAGCCTACTCCCGCCACCCCCACCTCCTAGTGAAATTATGTAACAAAACGAATGAGCTGGAGTTCACAGATTTACTGTCAATATTTTCCTCTCAGTAGATGAAATGGGCGATTGTTTTTAGAATATAATTTTGATCATTATTACCTCCATGCAGTATTTTGGGAGGCTTCTTTTCCAGTGAGGGAAAGGGCCTGTGAAGCATCTTCTGCGAAGTTAATCCAAGGTGGAAGGGAATGAGCTCCAGAAGCCTGGAAAAAGATGTCCCCTGGATACAAAGCCATGGTAGAGCCCATTTTCGTCCAGATCGGTAACATCTGTCGACTCGAGGACATGACATAATTTTCTGTATTTGCATTGGCTCTGCACGTTCATATACCAGTGAGAGCCTGTGGAGTTCTCATAGCATATTAATGGGTATCTTGATCAAAGTGGACTTCTCAGTACTTCAGTGTGTAGGTAGAGACGATGGCATTATTTGATTACCGGGAGTTCCCACGATTTGCAAAGCAAAGAGCTAGAACGGGGGCTGCCCAGAGCTCTTCTGAAGCTGCTCGCATTGAGGCGATGCAGACACCGGACACATCTTCAAGGCCCACACTGTTTGGCAATTAGTTCAGTTACGGGCCAGAAGGGGTTGGTTCACTGTATTAAATCCTCACCTATGTCATTGACTGCCCTTCTCATAATCCGTGTGCCTCGATATTTGCTGTGATGACCTAGCTTTTAAGAAGCGATTGATGATTTTCACCTGGTTGAAAGCATAGCCTGCTGGGAGCCAGTGCCACTGGGCACTAGACGCTGGGGGGTAAATAATATTCTATTTTCCTGTCATTTTGTTTCCTTCGAAAACTCCATGATGATTCTTTAATGGCAACGTTTCCATTTTGACTCAGGCTTCTTTTCCACTATGTGTCATGGCAATTCACAAATTTAATTTCTTATTAATTTTAAAGTAAGAGGATTTTCTTTGAAGTGTACGCGGCACCAAAAAAAGTAAGGAGACCTTACGATATGAAGAATACACACTAGGATACACGCGACAAATACAAAAATTAGAATGAAATTAAGCAATTACGTTAAAGAAGAGCTCAGTGACCCTCTGCTCGCGATGTGTAATCTGCCGTGGTCAATATCTTTTTCTGTGTCAATGGGAGCTCATTAAATGTAAATTCTGCAGACTAACTGAGCCATGCCATATTAGCGCTTGCCAAAGCTTGACATTTTTAATACATTAATAATATGTCTGTAATGTAATGGAAAACTATTAATCACAACTGGTTATGTGCCAGAAATTTAAGCTATAATTGGCTGCCTCTTGTCAAGAATGTCTGTCGCACAGTCCTGCAACTGCCTAATATTCAAATACCTTGCACTCCTCTGCGTTTTTCCTTGTCAGTTCTCAGAATTCGATCAATGGTGTAGTCCATAATTCTGTGTAATGACCATCATTATAATTCTGCTCTACTTTAATGAGAATTCGTTCTGTTGGGATCGCTGTTGTGTCAAGAAACAGTCACAAGCTCACATACATTTCCTGAGTGTCCAAATTTTTCACGGACATCCACCTGGTCAGCCTTTATTTTGTGGTTGTGGTAAGGCAAACTGTGGCTGAAGAAAGAGTTAGAAGACGTAAATGGGTTAGGGGATAGCATTTCCTGTTGGAAAGAAAAGTCAAGATTAGGCTCCGAGAGCGTTCAAATGTAAACTTAAGGTCACTTTTTAAAAACAGTAGTAAACACAAACTCATAATTTTTCATTCCGTTCAAACTCAGAGCAGTCCATTCCCCGGTCTTCGAGATTATATTGCTCTTGATAAGTAAGTTGCTGTGTATTTGAAACTAGGAATTGAAGTTAATGAGTTCTAGTCTAGTAGATTTTACACTTCTGCCCTTGTAACGCCCAGGCCCCCTGCGCCCCGTGAAAGTAGTGCACAGAGTGGAAAGGCATCTAGAAAACGTGCACGTGTGTTGTTTTAACACCTTTTCAGGTTATTAATTGTCAAATCGTTCGATGTTTCTGAAAATATCAGCTTAAAATCACCGCTGAATCTGAGAAAGCAGAAGGCTGTGCTAGCCACAACACATGCTTCTCTGTGGTCGTTTTCTTTATCGCCGAAGATACCAGAACGGGCCCCACACGGTATCGTATAGTCTTTCTGTCACAAGGAGGAGGCAGATTCAAATCAACAGTTTATACGTGTTTAGACAAACTGCTAATTATTGCTTCATAGGAACCCAAATATTCAACACTTTTCCTAATAGAAAATATCACAAATTGCAGCTGGATGATAACGTTTTATGAATTGAATATAATGAAAATTGCACTTGCATCCATAAAGCAATTATTATAAATTACTTTGCTATGGAAACACTGTTCAACCATCGGTTGGCATTTCATAGTCTCTGTGGCTTAGTTCATTTTCAGATGGTGCATTATTTAAGTATATTGAATTCCTGTGATAAGATTGTTTGAAGGTAGTGAACTTCCCTATTTAAACCGCTTACTGTGAACTAAAGGGCCTGTAATGGTATTTTCTAAACTGTGGGCTTTCTTGTCCTTTTTCAATTGCTTAAAAAAATAATTAATTATTGGGACTATGACATGATGAACCAACTAATTACACGAATACCTCTTTTTCACACCTGGATTCCCAGTGTTGTTGCCAAATCTAAATTTGGGCAGTGATCTCTAAAGAGCAAAGTTGCCAGTTAAACTCACCGGTGACGAGCGCTCATAGTTACGTAGGCGGCATTATCAGTTAACCAAAAGTACTTTTAAACAGTAATTTTTATTTTCTCTTAGAATTAGTGCCATGTGATTCTGCTTCATGTCCTGTTAACTCACCCTCAGCTATTTTTATATGTGCATTTTAAATTGTGCGTTTTACTACAGAGCTTTTTAGTTTTAAAGCAGTGTATAATATTCGCCTTTGGGACAAATTCTCTTCTGTTACAGAAAGTAAGTGCAAATGCAGATGTAATGGCTATAAAAAGATGTAAGAAAATAGAAAATTCTTATGAAAGGAAAATTTGCTCCTTTGGTTTTATTTTTGAGTATTTTTTTTTTTCCGGAGAGCCAAGTTGTCTTTATCACTAAATGCAACTAAACAAAAGAGGCTAAATTCTTCCATATAATGAGCAAATCCAGAGGGACAGCCTTGTGCCAACAATGCCGGTTTTCACTCGAGCTAACAAAAGCTAAGAAATGTACAAGGAATTTAGAGATTTTTTAGGGTCTCTGTGCCAATAGACAAAAGGCATACAAGTAGTTGTCACTTCTTTGTCATTGTTATAAAAGCATTCATTTTCCCCCCATTGTTCTCCTGGAAGATTTTCTAGCACTGCAATCCATGAGAAATGTTTAAATCTAGCTGCTCGCGCTCAGTTTTGTCAAGACGGAAATACAATTTTTGAAGCGAAAACCTGCAGCTCACCTGGAACACGCACATCCGTCTTTGTTATGGAAGAGTTAAACCCTTCGTATCAAAATTCTCCCCAACGTGAATGGTTTCTGTGGTTTGCTCATTCTAGCAAAGCAGCGGACTAAAGGTTATCCATATTACACCAATTTGCTTTATATTGCATCCTCCCTCCCAAATGTCAACATATCAAACATTTTGTAATGCATCGATTCTGGGGCAATAACTTTTACTCTTATTGTTTCTTAAAGGGTGTTGGTGCCAGAAGGAAAGAATGATTGATGAGAAGCAGACACCGGGCTATAGACACTCATCCTCTTGCTTCAGATACTGATATCAGTGCATCCGAGCGTCCCTTGTGAGCCGCGAGCACTGAGGATCCCCCAGGGTTCTCGGATGTACAACTGGGAGCCATCACACCGCTCAGTCGTCCTCTGCTCTTGGACATCTTTTACAGAAACCAAGCTAGACCCGAGTCTAATAGGCACGTTCTAGGACAATGCCAAAGCTGCACGTCGTTGGCGACGCCTAACGCACAAGTATGTTAGGCTTCCGCCCGAGTCCTCGATACACCTGAGCGCGCACAATATCAACCCTTCACTTTTAGATTTGGAATCTACATTGAGATTTCATCCTCTTTTTTTTTTTTAATCTACAGACTCACCTACATATACACGTATGTGTATATGTAGAAGGCGCATAGATCAGAGATAAGCGAACCTGGCCTTATTACCACAAAGATTGCCAAGAGTTTAGAGATGTATTTGTCAAGATTCCTATCAATTCACGCCCTTTGGGTTACCGTGTCCTCAGTGATGCAGCCCTACCCTTTGGTATGGGGACATTATGATGTGTGTAAGACTCAGATTTACACAGAAGAAGGGAAAGTTTGGGATTACATGGCCTGTCAGCCGGAATCCACGGACATGACCAAATACCTGAAGGTAAAACTGGATCCTCCGGACATCACCTGTGGAGACCCTCCTGAGACGTTCTGTGCGATGGTGAGGCAACCTTTCTGAGTAGAATGATTCGTAGTAAGTGGAGGCATGTCATACAGGGGTACAAATATGGTGGGCATGAAGACCCAACTCGTGCAATGAGCCAAATCTGCGGGTGGCAGGTTGGTGCTAGCAGGCTGCCTTCCTTCTCGGTGGAGGCTTGGAGGACCTGGAATTACAATTCGCAGGGTGATTCATGCACTGGAGCGTGCCTTCTGCCTTCCTGCAAACCGAAGCTTCCGTTGAGACAGGCGTACTGTATATAAACGATAAAAGAAAGAGTTCAGCTGAGGGTTAAATTTCAGATTGGAGTCTGGGCATATGATTAGGCCATATGTATTATAGTAAAGGATAAAATCCATTGATAAACCGACTTTAGAAACACAAATGTCTCTTCAGGTGCCTGGATAGGGCCAGCCCTGAGGTTCATGGTCCAAGGCTAGATTCGAGTTCATGGTTTTCCTTATCAGGAAACGATGTGATGCGGAAGTCCTTGGTTAGGAGGTCAGTGAGCAGAGAAGCAAAGGAGAGAGGAGCTAATGCCTCCAGAAGAGACTTATTCGTCAACTCCTGCAGCTCTTATTTTCAAGGGTTTGTTCTTTGGGTCTTTTAAATATGAGTGTTGGGATGTGGAAAGCATATTTGCTAAAGAGTATGACCTCGGCATACAAATCGAGATACCATCCTTTTGAGAAGCAAAGTTAGAGGTCATTGGTTTTGTGGTGTACATAGGTCTTTTCCGAGGTGAAGAGTTAAATGCCGTGTGAAAGGGTAACTGGAGTGACACGTTGTATCTTCCCGAAGGATGTGGTTGAAAGCTTACCTAAAGGTGTCAGTAAAGACCGTGCTGAGTCACATGATATGAATCATGGTGCTAAAGAGTCCGGACAGTGTGTTTGTTTGGTTTATGTCATTTTTTTGTATTCTAGGTGGTCTGTATTTGGTACAGGAATGGCGATCCCATTTTTCTCCGTATAACAGATATAATCATACGGCAGATATTAACAGTGTTCTTATCTGACTTTATTGTCTTGAACCTGGCCTGGCATTTGCAGGAGAGTGAAACTATTAATCAAAGAAGTATCTGTTCCCAGTCCCCAGTGAGTCCAATTAGCATAAGATCATCTTAGACCTAGCACTGTGTGGAAAAGGTTTTGTAACAGGAAACAATTTTGAGCAATAAAGAGCGTTTTTACCTAAAAGCTAACGGCTTACCATTTTTCAGAAGTGCCTTTGGGGACCGGTTTGAATTATAGTCTAAACCTGATTTTGTGGAGAGTGAGAAAAAGAGCTTGGCTATTAGGTGTCACTATGACTAAAGTGCCCTGAAAGACTAAATATTTCAAAGAGAGGACCCGTCTCTCCGGGAAACAGGTATGTGCTTTGCAAAAAAAACAAAACAAAACAAAAAAAACTACATTTTCGAGACCAGAGATTTCCAGAAGAGTAGTTCGTTCCAACACATTAGCAAAACTATAATAAATCCGTAAAAGGGCAGGGACATTTGTTGGCTTTATGTAAGGTCTTTGATAATCTCTCATAAAAGGTCAAATTTAAGATCTTGTTGCAAATTTGGAGTGAAATTGCTGTGCGGGTGATAGGTTGTACCCTCCTCACAGCAGAGAAGGAAGTTCTGGGCCAACTCTTCATATTGTGAAGAACACTCTAGCTCTATATATTGGTTTGCATGACACTTGTAGCAATATGCCTCTCCTGGAATTGTTTAATAATTTACAGATTGAAGTAAAAGAGCAGACATCCGTCCGCGGAGCGCCGTTTCCGCTTGCACAGGTCCTGTGTAGTGTGTTCAACCTGTCATTTCAATGCGCATCTTTCCTTCTCTCGGCCCCCGGCAAGAGCAGGCCGGTCCGGCACCGTTCCTGTCCTCGCGGGGAAGGGTTTATTTACTCGGTGTCCTCGGCGTGCCTCCCTTTCCCATCATGAGTGGGAAAGGGCACATTACAGAACTTCTCATGCTTGCCTTTCACGGGGACATGGTGTAAGGTCTTTAAACAAGTCAATTCCCGACCGCTTCCCTAGCTATGCGATGTTAGAGACCAAAAGAGACAAAAAGAATTAAAGCGATACCCCTCAACGGCAGTAACATATATACTTTGTATGTTTACCCCCAAATCCACAAGAGCGTCTTTTCAAAGGCTACATCTGAGCAGGATGCAGATATTTGGAAGCCTTGGTGCATTTAAACTTGTCACGAGGCAGAATCGTTTTCCAAGGGAGAGTGTAAGATTTGTGCGATGTTACCTATCAGTGCCGAATTTGGGCTCCTTAATATGCGTCTGATTGGCAGAACAGATTTAATAACCTGTCCTTTAAGCACATACTTTGGGACTATCGTATGCATATTATATGCCAAGTCAACGATGATGGCCGAATACAGCAACACTTCCTCTCTGTAGCTTTGGATTTTCCACAAAAGTCTTGAGTGTCAGGGTTCCTGACACCAGGCTGTAAAGCTGTCTCAGGACGCTGTCATATCCGACCTGTTTAGGTGCTCCCTAGCCCAGGGTCTAATGGGAATCCATAAAGTCATTTGTGTTGTGACTTTCTCGTCCTTTCCTCCTTGACACACATCCTCTCCTGCTCCCTCAGGGTCGTCATGGCCCATTACATCAGGGGTGCTGCCACATACGCACAGTCACTACTTAGCCCTTATATGTAAATGTTTGCTGCAAAATGGTTTCAGAAATCACCTGCTCCGTTAGTGACACCCTTATGAGCGGTGAGTGTCACAATTCTGAGCACTAAGGGCACATTTGGTGAGAGAAATACCCTGACTTTCCCGTAGCTGATTTGGATAAAGTCGAAGTTCATTGGCAACGCAGTAAGAGTCAGTGTTCCGCGTCTTGCACTTGCTCCATCGTTATGTGGCAGCGACTCTCCAGGAACGCGGCATACAGTTCATGGTGAAATTTTAGGAAAAAAGGGCCACGTGATTCCGTTTGACAATAGATCGGGCTTTCTAACCTGGCTGACCTATTTAATAACTCTTTAGTATACAGTGGTTTTAAATTGCTGTATCTGAATACTACCAGCATTTGTGAGCATTAATTTTACTAGAGAACTCTGCCATTTTTATTTATGAGAGTAGAATAGGGGAAACATATACACACATGCACACATCTGTATGAATTGTGTATATTGAGACCAATATATGTGAATTGGGTATATTGAGACCATACATCTTCTTTTTAACTTCATGTATTCTTCTTAAGTCATTGGTGGCCCAAGACCTGTCTCTGCTAAGGAGGAAGAATCCGAAGGTAGAAGAGGATTAGGCTTTTTGTTTCTTAGGCTGGGATAGTATGTGAGTCGAGATCATGTCCTTCCAGCCGCATAAAAGCTTCACGTAGCCCAGCTTTGTCAGAAAACACAGATCATCCAGTGACGACGATTTGTTTCAATTTGCATAAGGAGCGAACAGGATGATCTGAGCCCCCGTGTAAAGCTGAAGTGACAACACAAAGCTGTGACTTGTTCTTTGTGTTTAGACACACTTAGCTGTCATATCTGCACGCAACACCCCAGCGGCTTAAAAATGGCAAAATTATCTGCAATTATCTCCAGCCTGCAGCTAATTTTCTGGAGAAGTTAAACACAAGCTTTGAAAGGAAGCCTACAGACGGGAGGAGTCATGTGCGTTCGTACAATTGATGGCGCAGCAGTGCTGATGGCGGTGGAAACGGGAGCCCCTGAGAGCTGCTGTGGGCTTCAGAGCCAATAAGAACGAAATTAGGAAACAAAGATTATTAAAAAGTCTTCTGTGCATGTAATTGTGGCATAATATTATGAGGTGGACATTAAGTGTTCCCCTTGGAGACCCTCGGCGTCATGAATGCAGTGCGCCTTTAATTACGAGTAGACTCAGATTCCTAAAAAAAATGGAGGAAATAAAGTACTCTGAGGTGCAGTTAGCGATACCCTCATTATGTTTACTGAAATAATTAAAAGAAAGGGTATAATTTTTCTAAATAAAATGTCAGAATTTGATAGGAAAATGGATTTTCTTGAGGAAATTTACTAGCGTGTGCCCGAGCTCTTGATAGGCGTTTATTCAAGTACCACAACAGACCTATTCACGACCGTTCCATATCGTGCTCTTTCCAGATAGACTCCGATTAAGAAAGAAAAAACCAAAACTTTAATTATCATAAGCATCACAGATAGAACATATTTCATTTTGTTCAAATGGAATTTAGGAAAGTAGCGGAAAGCCTTTGGGTTTTATGATTTTAAAGGAACCCAGTGGGGGAGTGAGGGATAATGCTGGTTTGCAGGGCGAACCAGAACTTAAATTTCGAATTTGACATCACCGCGGGTTGCCATCTGGTGGCTATCAGGTGGCCTCTGAGAAATTAATTTGATAAACTGAGTTACGTTTTCAGTGACAAGGCATTAATATCAATTTTCCAAAAGCTGGAAATGACATTGACTTATATAATAATCGAATAATCTTAAAATAACTCTGTTCACATGAAACATAACTCAATAAATGAATGAAGTTTTAGTAACAGTGACATCTTTCATTTGAACTGATTTATCCCTTAATTATCCCAGAATGGAATTAAAAAAAAAATCAGTTCCTTCATTATTAACACTTCATCGTTATTTAGTTCATTATTTAGACTCATTTCTTAGAAAAGTTTAATTTGCGTTTGCGGTGACTTCAGTTTCATGGAGATCAGTCTTCTTGGTCTATCACTGTCTCAAGTATTTCCTTGTTGAGGAGCCTACAATGGCTCCTTATTATCTGTTGCATCAAGTCTAAAGTACTGTAGCTGGTTTTTCAATCTGGTTGTATTCAACCTTTTTCCCCATTCCCACTAGGACCTTGCGTATGGCCCTTTCAGGGGACTTATGGCTGGTGATCCGGTTGGCAGGGGGGCTACTGCATTAGGATTGAAGCTCAGGAGCATGGCATGAACAGAACATTACGGGGAGGGCGCTTGGGAAGGGGCTGGTAAAGATTATGGTGGGGCGAACAAAACTTAAAACCATGTCATGTCACTAAATGTTCTCAGACAGTGTCCTCTATGTGCACGAGTGCCTCTGTCTCTGTTGGGCTGATGCTTCACGAGTAGTATTCCAGACTCCTGAGCGCAGAGTGCAGTGAGCCGAGTCAGACAGCACATGCGAAACTGAGAGGCAGTGGTGAGAGTCAGAGTCAAATAACATGCGTTTCCTGCCTCCAAAGGAAGTCAAGAAGAGTCCTGAGAAAAATGAATAAAAAAAGTAGTGTGTGTACTCAGAGGCTGGGGGAGCAGAGAAGCAAAGCCAGCATTCAGAATTTAGAGGCGAAACATTATTTTGCTGCATATCAAGGGGCTACTTGGGGAATACTGCCTGGTAGCCAAGTGCCTGATGCTGAACAGTGTCTGAAGAAGATAAGAAAAGGCTGGGTGGGGCAGATGCAAGCACAGCGTTTAAATGACAGTCCAGTGGCCTGGTTAATGGGAGAAAGGCTCCTTCTATCTGGCAGGATGGAAGAGGAGCAAAAAGTCATGAAACCTGATGAGTTAGCCCTATATATACATATATATGCACACACACATGTATACATACATGTAATATACATGCACACGCATATGTATACATATATGTAATATACATACATAATTATGCATGTATTTGTCTTAACTTAGTTGATGCTGGAGCCTGCTGAGTAACATAAGCATGGCTCACCCCCCCGGGGCTCCGATTGTGCACAAAGATTAGGAGAGGCATTTAATCGAACGCACAAATGCAAGATTTTCAACAGTGAAACATGGGAGATATTAACTGTCTTGTAGTGGCTCGCTCCGAAGGGCCTCCTCGGTCCCGCAAGGAGTAATCGTCTCTGCCCTCAGTGGAGGACAGTCACTTGAAAAGTGTGAGAAGCAACCTCCTAAAAGTACCATAGCCCTTCCAGATGGTTGGGGGGTCTCTCCGGCATGTTCCCCAGACTTTGGTGAGGTGGGCTTGCTCTCCCAGCTCTGGGCCCGAACGTGGGTCCTCAGCTGACATCTCGATCCTCTGACGTTGAGGACTAGCGTCGTCACACGGGAAGTCCCTCATCTCATGTGTTTTCTCTGCGAGGACAAGCAGAGGACATTCGTCTTGCTTGGAACGGTCTGTGCTCCTCTGCACTTCTCTCGATTCCGCCCATCTTTCAAGGTCTATGTGAAGTTTGTCTACATGTACTTCCTGCCAGTTTCAGCACGTATCATATTTTTGACTATGTATATATGTGAGTCCTGGATGGTACCATTATTGCATCTTACTGATTAGCACACCCACAGGCACACTTGTTTCATGTGTTGATTATATCCTGACTCTTTATCTGGATCACTGCTCTTTAAATGAGATGATACGTAAGAAAGCCTACCGTGCCTTCCGATGCCCAGTAGGGACTCAACATTATACTGTACATTATCTTACTTTTCTACTTCATAGCATTTACCATATTCCTGGGGAACAAATAAATAATAACATATTTTCAATTGATTAATCGATCAGTTGACTGAATGTAGCATTTGATTTTCTAGAATGTTTTCTGTTTCTTGGGAACTTTTATCGTGGATCTGTTTTCTTTCCTCTGTAAATTAAGAAACCATGGGACAAGTTTGGCGACTGCACTTGGGGAGCTTATGCTGATGGTCTCAAGGGAGATGGGAGAGGCAAAATCTACTCAGAGTTCCAACACTGAAAGTGTATATGAGGGATTTTTAAATTCCGTTTCTCAGTGAATCTTTGAAATGCATTTTTCCTAATAGAAAGTTTGGGGGAAAAAATAGGAGAGCTTCACATGCAACGCTGAAGTCATTTTGTCATATTTCTTATAAGTCTCTCTCTCTAAATATATATTTTGTTTTATAAAATTGGAAGCATATCACACATTTTTTTCATCTTTTTTTTTTAATTTACTGCTACACTTATAGCATTTACTTGTATCTCTATATATTATTAGGAAGTGTGATTTTGATAGCTGTAAATATCCGATTGTGTGGATATACAATGTTTAATTTAATTACCCTCTCACCTTGACCGCATGAGTTCTTTTCTTTTTTTTTTTCCCTCTATGGGTCATATGCAGTGATGAACATATATCAGTGTAGTCTTTTTTATTGAACATATACTTCTTCTCCCGCGTTCAAAACCTCCCATATTTTTTTTAACTTTTTTTTATTTTCGAGAGACTTAGAGACAGAGCGTGAGCAGGGGAAGGGCAGAGAGAGAGGGAGACACAGAGTCCGAAGCAGGCTCCAAGCTCTGAGCCATCAGCACAGAGCCCGATGCGGGGCTCGAACTCACAGACTGTGAGATCATGACCTGAGCCGAAGTCGGCCGCCCAACCGACTGAGCCACCTGGGCACCCCCAAAACCTCCTATATTAAATGCACATGTTTAAAAAAATTTTTTTAATGTGTATTTATTTTTGAGACAGAAAGAGACAGAGTATGAGTGGGGAAGGGGCAGAGAGAGAGGGAGACACAGAGTCCGAAGCAGGCTCCAAGCTCTGAGCCATCAGCACAGAGCCCGATGCGGGGCTCGAACTCACAGACTGTGAGATCATGACCTGAGCCGAAGTCGGCCGCCCAACCGACTGAGCCACCTGGGCACCCCCAAAACCTCCTATATTAAATGCACATGTTTAAAAAAATTTTTTTAATGTGTATTTATTTTTGAGACAGAAAGAGACAGAGTATGAGTGGGGAAGGGGCAGAGAGAGAGGGAGACACAGAATCCGAAGAAGGCTCCAGGCTCTGAGCTGTCAGCACAGAGCTGACATGGCACGAACTGTGAGATCATGACCTGAGCCGAAGTCGGACGCTTAACCGACTGAGCCATCCAGGCGCCCACACATGTTTTTAGATTGTTGAGCCCATTATATTGTATTTGGCTGAGGCTAAAGAGTAGGGCTATGTATGTCCCTGTGTTCTCAAGAGTGGAATCATCACTGAACGAAATAGACATTCTGTATGTCAGTCAGGGGGACTGACATCAGCATGTAGGACTTGGGCAGGTCCCTCTCCGGGCCTTGCCCTCCGTTGTGTGGACTCATAGGAGCTTCTAGAGACAGGAGGAAGGCAGCTTCTGCCACACAGTGGAGGGCAAAGTCAGGGGACCTCTTTAGGAGCCACAAGCTAAAGATGAGCAAATTGCGCCTTATAAACAGGAGTTGCAGTTTTGAAACTTGCTTTAAATTGATCTACAGTGAGAAATACATTTTATATTACAACTCATTAAACACACGCTCTCCCCATACGCCACCAAAACAAAAGCTTCACACAAAAAAGTACTTACCCTCCCTAAGTACTATGCCCTCTGATACCTTTTCCTTCCCTTATAGTTCTTTTTCATCTTTAAGAAATAATTAGAAATTATATTTTGATTGTGATGCACAGATTATAGGTAGGATTATTCTTGAAACTTAGAATAAGTGGGAAGATTCTGTGCACATCATTGTATAGCTTCCTTTTTTTAAATTCAACATTATGTGTTTGAGATTTACTGCTATGTAGTATTCTACCATATGGATATTTTTTTAATCAACCTTCCATTTCTAGACATTTAGTTTGTTTGGTTTTTACACTTTAAGGCTCTCGACTGGAGTCAAATATCCTCCAGAAAGATGATTATTTTACACTCTGTTTTTAAGCATTTTACAAAAATGTGCCAGGCGTGAGATTCTCAATACTGGAAATTCTTAAATATTCTTCTAATGTAAGGCCTTAACAGATAAGTGAAAATACTTTACCAAAAAGAATAATGATAAAATTATCCTTATTGCCACCATCTTTTCTGCTGAGATAATAACTTCTATGATTTTACATTGATACATGGAGATATTAGAAGGTAAAATTACATTTTAATTTTTTAAAGATGTATTTTTTGCTTGTTGATTACATTGAGTTTTAATGTTTCCTGACCTGGGGCGCCTGAGTGGCTCAGTCAGTTGGGTGTCTGACTTGGGCTCAGGTCATGATCTCACAGTTTGTGAGTTTGAGCCCCGTGTCGGACTCTGTGCCGACAGCTCAGAGCCTGGAGCCTGCTTCGGATTCTGTGTCTCCCTCTCTCTCTGCTCTTCCCCTGGTCATGCTCTGTCTCTCTCTCAAAAGTATATAAACATTAAAAAAATTTTTTAATGTTTAGATTGATTTTTAATGTTTCTTGGCCATTTAAATTTTCTTATTCCTAATTGTAGTAGTTTTTGCACTTCTTGTTTCCCCCCTGCCTAATTTTTCAGTTGAAGCCAGCAATTAAATATATGTACATTTGGGCCTTTTAAACAGACACCATTTTTGGTCAGTTAATTAAGTTAAAATTGCGAGTATCCTTCCTTTCAGAAGAACAGGTCTTGTTTCAGGGACTTTTGCACACCCTTTATTTTGTGGAAATTTTGTGTATTCTTGCAGGAGATTTTGGCGGCAGGGAGCCATCACCTCAAAGCAGAGAAAAAGCCATGTGTGTGCTCCCTCCCATCTCTTGTTCCTAATGTAAGAACTTGGAGAAGTTGTCTCTTACCCTAAGTAAACACCCCTTTTCATTTAGCATCGGTCCTTTGGAAACAGTTGCATACTGAAACATATTAATTTTATAAAGTGGCTGGTGTGAAATCGGCCATAGTTTTAGTTCACCAGACCAGTGGGCAGACTGGTTTCTGATGTGCCATTTTTAGATTTCAGAATTTCTTTTCTTACAAGAGGGGAAAGTGCTGAAAGTTGTTTCACACCCATAATATTGGAAAAGAAGTGACTGAGATTGGCAGGTTGTAAGTTTCTTCTCCTCTTTCTGGGAATAGATAGATTCGCAGAGTATCAGTTCCATGAAAATGAAAGACGCGAGCTAAGGAAGAGCCAGAATTGGTTTTCATTCTTTGACCTACTTTGGAACTGACTTCTAAAATATTAAATGAAGAGTCGAGCTGGATATTGCTTCAGTACAAAGGAATAGCTCTTTTTGTTCCAGAGGGCTGATGTCCGTTGAGTGGTCTAGCAGCTTACATTATAATCAGATCTTGTCTGAACAATGATTTTTCACCATTCCATGTATACTTTTTGTTCCTTTTCTGTTGCTCTCTTTCTTTCTCAAAAATGATAAAACGAAGGAATCAAGTACACTTCCAAGCAACTCTCTCTCAAGGGAGAGGAGAATTCAACATAAATGGTCAACGCAAGTTGCAAGAGGAGGAGGTGTGCATGACAGAGGAAGAAGACATAACATAAGAGACTCTCAAAGACTAAGAACAAACAGAGGGGAGAGGGGGGTGTGGGAGGGGGGAGAGTGGATAATGGGCACAGAGGAGGGCACTTGTCGGGATGAATGAGCACTGGGGGTTGTATGGAATAACATAATAACATTCCATTGTATGGAATGACAATAAATTATTCCAAAAAAATAAAAAAAAATAAAATGCTGAAGTAAAAAAAAAAAAAAGTAAATAGCTGGCAGGCATTTTGAGGTTGGCCGTGATGCCTGGACCACTCCGTAAGGGTTTTGATTTCAAAGCTTAGAAGACTAATCGTATACGTGGTGTTGGGGAGCATTCTCATCAGTGTGTCTACTGTCTGACTCAGAATAGTGTTCTAGTGAGCCATCACTGGAGACAGCGCTTTAATAGTGCCTAGCACCGTGTGAAGCATAGGATAGGACTTAATGCATGCTGGTTGAACTGAACTTGTGCTGTATTTTTACAAGTAATGTTTGTAGTTGATGTTTATCAAGACCGTACATGGTACCATCCAGTGTACTAACTAAACATTTGCCTTTGTTGGTTCATGTAATCTTCAACCCCATCATTATCCTGATTTAATAGGTGGGGTAGTTGAGGCGTGAGGTGAAATAACTTTTCCAACTAAGTAGTGGCAACAGGCTGTGAACCCAAGCAGTGTGACATGCATGTCCTACTCATAAACCATACTATAAATTCCTCCCTAGTTTATTCGTAGCATGTGGGGTAAAACCATCACAAAAACCTGTTTAAAAAATCACATTTATGATTTGGACTATGAGCACAATACTGGGATTTTGTTATTTAAAATGTCTTTTATCTGAAATAACCTCAGAAAATTGGATTCTGTAAACAGAGTGTGTAGAAGGTTGGAAATACACATTATGTGATGAGTGTCTTCATTCAGGGAGAAGAGAACCAATCAACGGTGTTTGTTTCCATTCCTGCTTTCTTTTCCATTAACGTGTTCATATAAATGGAAATAAGCTGTTAGAAATCACACAGAGCAGAGTACATATTGTGTTCACCATCTAAAACCAGAATAATAAGTCAGCGACTGTGGGCTAGTTAACAAAATCATATTCTTGTGGGGGAGGTGTTGAGAAAAGTAGTTAGCGTGATGCTTTTGATTTTTTTTAACAGTATCAATAACAACTGTTACATAGCCAACTGCCTGCGTGCAGTCTCCACTCGGGTGTCTAGTAGGCATTTTAAACTTAACACATTTATTATAGAACTCTTGATTTTTTCTCCCCAAATGGATCTTGCCTGTAGTCTTTCCCGTATCTATAAACAGCAGCTTATATTTATCTAGTTGCTCAAGACAAAAAATCTAGGAATCCTCCTTCACTCCTTTATGTCCCTCACAACACAGATCCACAAGCCCTGTTAGCTAAACTTCGAAATATATCCCAAATCTGATTGCTTTTCGCCCTCTCTGCTGCTAACAACCCGACCAGTTTTATACCTAGGCTAGACTTCTGCAGTATTCCCTAACTGGTCTCCCTGCCTCCCACTCTTGCTCCGTTACCAAATTCACATTGGTTTTATAATATAACAATAAAGCACACGATATAAATATTATGTAAAAATTATACACATGGAATATAAATATGAGATACAATCATAAAATATATGGCATAACCGTTATATAGTTAGACGATGTAATTATATAATATACATGGAGATAAAGTTTTAAGAATCTGAATCAGTCAGGTCCTTTCCTTGTTCAAGTTCCTCCTCAATTGTTATGTCCCACTGAGAATTTTATATAAGCTCTTTTTTTATATATAATTTTTTAAATGTTTATTTATTTTTGAGAGGGGGGAGGGGCAGAGAGACAGAGGGAGACACAGAATCTGAGGCAGGCTTTGTGCCAAGCTGTTGGCACAGAACCCAGTCTGGGGCTTGAACCCACAAACATGAGATCATGACCCGAGCCGAAGTCAGAAGCTTAACCGACTGAGCCACCCAGGTGCCCCTGGATCTAAAGTCTTACTACTTCCCGAAAGGTACCATATAGTCCATTCTGATCCCTTCCACAGAAGGGTGAGTGGTTGCTCAGATCACTCCGCCTGCAACTTCTCGGTGTTCCGCATAAAACTAAGTTTATTTTTGCCTCATTGTTTGGCCCCACATTTTCAAAATCTTCCCATAGCTCCTTTGTACCTTTTATTCAAGATCTGCTTCTTGAATACCTTCTCAAAGAAGCTTATCTGACCACCTTATTTAAATAGCATCTCTTGGGGCTCTTGGATGGCTCAGTTGGTTCAGTGTCAGACTCTTGACTTCAGCTCAGGTCGTGACCTCCTGTTTGCTGAGTTTGAGCCCTGCGATCAGCGTCTGCACTCACAGCGCAGAGCCTGGTTCGGATTCTCTGTCTCCTCTCTCTCTGCCCCTCCCCTGCTTGTGCTCTCTCTCTCTCTCAAAAATAAATAAATAAAAAAAAAACCTAAAAACTAAATAGCATTTCTTTCACACTTTTTATCCATTCCTTGAGCCTGCTTAATTTTTCTTCATTGAATTTATTATAAGGGAGATATTCAAACTATTTAACAACTGGGACAGCATCAACACAATCCAATCAGAAAAGACATCAGTGGCTACACCTTACTGGGTACCATCTGATTGAACATTCATTCTAATGACTGGCTATTTATTATGTTATATACTGCTCATTTATTTCTGTCTCTTTTTTTCTCCACCGTATAAACTCCAGAGGGCAGGAACTTTGTCCTATGTCCATAGTAGGCCTCAATAAATATTTGTAGAATGAACAAATGAGCTGCTACAGCAGAGATATGTTAATTTGATGATGGTATTCATATTAAAGATTATTGCTATAATATATACATGCTCTTTAAAGTATTTAGGCGATGTTGGAGGTCCTTAATCTTGAAGGTGTTGTAAACATTTTCTTTTTTTAGTTTTTTTTGAATTAAAAGTACATAAGCAATATAGCAAATACATGTACAACCACCTCTTAAAATTAACAATGACGACATCACATTGTTTTTGTTAGGATTTTAAAAAATAAATATTACTAACTGAGTTGAGACTATATTTTCTCCATCCTCCAATCCCTTCCTTGCCTTCCTTTTCCAGAGGAACGAGGATCATAAATTTGGTTTATTTTCTTCTAGTCCACGTTTATATATTTTTTTATACGAAGCTTATATGCTCGTAAACAGCTTATTGTTTTGACTTTGGGTTTTTTCATGTTACCATTCTGAAAAAAATATTCTGTAACTTACTTTTTCATTCAACGTTGTTTTTGTAACTACCTGTTTGATCTCTATCATCTGGTTCCTTCATATTAAAATGTATCTATATCCGTATCTATCTATCTTCTATCTATCTGTCTATCCAACTAGATAAATACATTCCTCAGTTGTGGGAATTTAGCAAGTTTTTGTTTTTTTGTGTTTTTGTTTTGTTTTGTTTTGTTTTTTAGTTTTAGTTTTTTGCAATTACAAACCACTCTACAAGAACCACCTTTGTACCTAGATCTTGGTGCGTATAAGTGAGAGTTGTTTCGTCTTGCTTTGTTTATCTCAAGATGTGTGCCCAGAAACCAATCCGTGGTCTGTAGAGTATGGGCGTTTTCATCAAATGTCGTTGCACCACTTTGCAGTCTACCAGCAGATTATAAAGGTTCCTCTAAGTCTTGTTTTATGTTGTTAACTGATGTGTTTCCTCTTGTTATGTGATGAAAGATATTTAAGAAATCTTGCTTCTTTTACTGCTTTCGTTATCAGGGCACTCCTAGTTGAATTTTACGATGTATCATAACAACCGTAATTAACAGGATTTTTGATAAAACCTATATGTACCATGGATTTTATTCTTTCATCTTGGTTTTAATTATTTAATAGTAAATCACTTGGAAGTTGTATGAGCATTGCTAATGAATATTCATAACGGTGAATCAATAGGAGGAAGCATGAAATTTGGAAGAAATATTGAGAACCTTCTTTGACTAGACCTTTTTACAGAGGGCAATGAATTTTAAGAATAACATCTTGCATCCAGCCACCTACATTGAAAGGTGTTCCCTGATCTGGGCGACTAGTACAAAATTCACAGCTTAAAAAATTACTTATATAGAAGTAATCTTTTTTCCAAAATCATTGTTTTCATTATTAGAGTATAACAATGGCCGGTAGTGCTTTTAAGCTGGAAGTCTCCTTGCTTACTTTGCAAGACGGTATATAAATATTGCCTCATCCATCACCAGAACGACGTGTCTCCTAGATGAAAACCTGAGGGTGATGGGTAACTGTAATAAATTTGGGCAGCAAGGGAAGGGTTCCATTTCCAATTAAAACCACAGCCAGGAAGTTTCCATTTAGACTGACAGTACAGGTGCTCTGCCAGTACATATTTTATACATTTGCTGGTTTGTTTGGGGCAAATTGGGATTGTTTAACAGTAGTAACAGTTAAAGGAGTAGCATTATACTTTTTTATCCCTGCTAAGAAAGGGTCTATTGCCCCTTCCAGATAGGAAGTTTTTGAGATCTCTGGGTCTTGGGCATGTAGAACCAGGGAGTCAGAAGTGGGGTTGTCTAACTTGGGAAAGCGCATGCCTTTAAAGATATTTTGTGGAATTCAGACAGTCTTCAGGCTCAAGCTCCAACTTAATCAAGCTATTCCACCTTTTTGCTCTGAGAGACAGTAAAGTAACGATGTGGGCAGCACCGTGCCTGGCACATCGGAGATGCCCAATAAGTATTATTTTTATCATTGTGATTATCATTTCTGTTGATCAAAAGTTAAAGGCATTCTGATTCTCATTTTCTGCTTCGAAGGGATCTTCTGAATGGTTTCCCTTTAGTTCCCCTCTCTGTAAACTGTCCGGGCTTTCCTGATGGTACTAATGGCATCTGTTAACTAACTTCTTTATGCGGGTCTGGCTCCAAACCGGGTATTTAAAATAACAACTTCGCAACTGTGGTTTTGAAATAAATGAAAGGTATTCTAAATGACAGAGTATTAAAATAATCATTCATGGATGCAATGGCATTTGCACCGAGGTTATAATGGATAGCGTTTTAACAAACACATAGACATGTCTAAAGACAACATAATGACGTTGTCTAAAAACAAAAAGAAAATGTTAACAAATAGATACCTATGTGAAAATAAATTAAATAAAAGGTATTTTATTAATCAAATATTAGAATGGGCACCATATGTTGGCTCTCATGGATGCTTTGAAGTAGAAGCAAAAAATTCAGGATGAGAAATGGAAATGCCGGGTCCCAAATTAATTTTCTTGGCTGCCATATTATCCACAGTGTCCCCTTCCTCAGAAATACCCAATGGATCTCCACCTCCACTATAGTCCTGATCAACAAAATGAAACATTGTCCCTTGCAGCATTATTTACAGTAGCCAAGATATGGAAGCAACCTAAATGTCTAACATTGGATAGATAGAGAAAATTATATATATAATGGAATATTTTTCAGCCATAAGAAAAGAATGAAATCTTGTGATTTGTGACAACATGGATGGACCTTGGGGGCCTTATACTAATGAAATAAGTTAAACGAAGAAAGATAAATACCATACGAGCTCTCTTATGTGTAGAAGCCAAAATAAAAAGTAAAAGTAAAAGAAAAAGAAAAAGACCAGGCTCATTGATACAGAGAACAGATTGGTGGTAACCAGAGGCTGGGAATGTGGGGTGGGAGAAATGGATGAAGGAGGCAAAAGGTGCAGACTTCCAGTTATAAAATAAATAAGTCATGAGGATGTAATTAACATACAGCATGGTGACTCTAATAGTATTGTATTGCATATACGAAAGTTTCTAAGAGAGTAGATCTTAAAAGTGCTCACCACAAGAAAAAAATTCTGTAACTATGGATGGTTGCAGATGTTAACTAGACTTATCGTGATGATCCTTCTGCAACATCACATAAATATTGATCCATTATGTTGTACACCTGAAATCAATATAATGTATGTCAATTATACCTCTATTAAAAATAACGTTGTTAAGTGAAACCTAGATCCATAATTCTTACTCGCTACCACTGTATTTTAGTACACATGGTATTTGGCTAGTGTGTTAAGTTAGGGCAGCCAACACGTTGTATTATCAAGGCTACTGACTACGTGAATCAGGAAGAGGTTCTGTTTCCGAGAAATGCATCCTTGCGCCGTGGCCTCGAAAAGAGAAACTAGATTGGATCTCAGCCCCCATCTACTCCTTGGTTGGCTTCTTTGTGTTGGGCACAGGCTGCCCGACTGTGTTTGCTGGTCTTGTGCACTGTGCAGATTTCAGCTAGAATTTCATCTTGTTCTGGACTCACACTGCATTTTGCAATGAGTACCGCACAGCGGGGGAAAAAGCTGTTGCAAGTCATAGAGAAATCTTACTTTTATATTATTGAATGACAAAAGTAACAAATATTAGTGATTTAACCAATTTAGCAGATACTTACTGAGCCTGTAATAGGTGCATGGTACTGAGCTAGGGCTGTAAGGATGAGCAAGACTGACACATTCCCCAGCCTTGTGGAGCTCCTGTTCAAAGCAGGGAGAAACACACGAAACAAGTATACCAGTAATTACTACTGTGATGAATGGTTCAAAGAAGAAACTAAAGTCCGTATGAGAGTATATAATCATAATCTCTCTCTCTCTAGAGAGAGAGAAAGGGAGAGAGGGAGGGAAAGAGAATCCAATAAGGGGCAAGGAGAGAGAGAGAGAGGGAGAGAGAAAGAGAAGTGGGCTCACTGGAGGTGGGGCTCAAACTCCTGAATCGTGAGATCATGACCTGAGCCAAAGTCAGATGCTTAACCGAGTGAGCCACCCAGCGAGCCTCATATTTTTAAGGCAATTTAAAAACAAGAATTTTTAAGACCTGCAACTGCCACATTATAGTTGGTAGTTATCTTTAACAATACGTTTAACCCTTCATTTTGTAGTTAGTGGTTACTTGACTGCCTTCCACACCGGATTGGAAGCTTCTTGAAGAACAGAGACAGAACTTTGTTCTCTTTTTATCCCCAGAAATTGTTTAGTGCCAGAGATATAGCGGGCCCTTAATATATAACCACGGAACAGAGCATTCTTCTAACGGTCTGCGTTCCCAAATCTCTGCTCTGTGCACTTTTACTTTTTAATTTTTTTATTGTCTCTCAATCATCCTTTCTGCCTCCTTAATTCTTCTTTCCGCTGTCCTTGCCATCATTTACGACATCAAAGTAACCTCATGCGTGATCTGGCAGGAGATGATCCTCGGGGATATTTTGTGGGAGTCTTTAGTGTTTTAAATGGTGGATTCCCTCCAGTTAGTTCAGTACTGCCAGAGCCTTGTGGTGGGCATAATGGGAGATAACGGAGATTCTGCTTTCAAGAAGCTTTGTAAAGTAAACAGTTATTTGCAAAGAAGAAGAAAATAAATGCTATGCAAGAGCTACATTTAAAGAGCTGTGAGATTCCAGAGGGAAGCGATTCATGGCAAACTCAGAGGGCTCCGTGGTAGCTTCATAGAGGAGATGGCATTGAAGCTGAGCTTTGAAGGAAGAGTAAACCGTTCTGAGTTGGAGGAAGAGAGAGAAGGACGTCTCGGCTTAAGGAGACAAGCAAAACCTTGTCTTTAGCTTTCCTTTTAAATAATTTCCTTTTGTGGATCTATCTCAACAGTAACAAATGTTATGACTGTGCCATCCATGACTTAATCTAAATCCTGCTCGGCTGTCCTTATGTTTCCCACCACGTAATACTGGAACTTCGTTTCTTACCCTCGGCTTGTTCTCCCACTCTCTATCAATCATTAAACACCATTATGTGGGTGAAGGCACTTTATAAAAGGTGAAGTACTATATAAAATAGGAGAAAGTGCCCCACAAGGCACTATAACTCATTACGTATTTGCGAGCTCAGTGATCACATATCTTACTACTTAACAGATGATACGGAGATTCAGTTCAATAAATATTTACTGAAGCCTAACCCAGTAATTTTGGACAAGTTACCCATTTAAACTTTCAGAGCCCCGGGTTCTTTTGCCTGGTTTTGGTGAAGATTCACTGACATCATTAACTTTGAAACCTATAAAACACGGTATAAGAAAAAGTCACTCAATACATACCAGACCCTTGGTTTGACTTAGGCCTTTGGTACCAAAAGCTTTGCTGGAGAGATGAGACTCACATTATTGAGATATATAATAATTCATAAAAATAGGTGATTACTTATCGAAGTCACTGGTATTGTCGTTAAGTATCTTGGGTTTGTGTCTTTGTTCAGATGTGGGAATAGTCAGAAAGATCACAGTGATGAACATAGAATTCAAACATAAGCAACTTAACCTGCCTTATGTCCATAAGCTCTGATATTCAGAGGGTCTTCCATAATCCTAGCCCAAATCCCAGTGTTCCTTCTACTCCCAAAATACTCATTTAGGACTATATGACATTTTTGCTGGCACACTGGACCATTGCTTTTACCATTGTTTTCCAGTTAGAAGCATTTATAAGACTGCTTAAATTAAGCCTTTTTAAAATTTGCTTCACAGTGTTCCAGAACAAATCTTCATAACTCCATGAGTCTGCCTGTAGCCATCCTTAAAGTGGCATGAATTTATGCGTGATCACTGAGAAGAACTTTATTCTGAAGGAATCTGGCCATAAATGGAAGAACGTCAGTGTTCCTTTTTCCCCAGTTTATTAAATTTTAGTGATATAGAATGTTATTACATATAATTCATTATTATCTGTGTTGAATTTCTGAAGTGTTTAAAGTTCAAATCCCAGGTTAATTATACTAAATATCCATATTTCTATTAAAAATAACTTAAAAATGGTCTCACACATTTCAAATAGTGTCATCCTACTATATAGGTGTCAAAGCCCCATTTTATAAATGAGAAAGCCGAGATCTGAAAATGTTAATGACTTGCTCTAAGTCACAATAACTAATAAATTATAGAAGTTGGATGATCACATATTGGTAAAGTTAATAGTAATGAATTTTATAGGTACTGTATAAGTGTATAACATGCGTAACTTCAGTCTTTGAATGAAAGCTTGAGTAGATTTAAGAAGGAGGTAAATATGTCGCCCTTGAGTTTTCAATTTTTTTCAAAGCCATGCTTTTTTTCTTCTAATGGAAATGTCTTTTGTTAGTTAAGTAAGCACTTGGCAAAAGAACTTTGCAGTCACTATTGATGCTTCTTAGCTTGGTTGTCATAAAGCCTATGAAAGGCTTTTGCAGAAATAATGCTAGAACGGACTCCTCTGAGCCCCATACGATCAGAGGCATTGGGCTATTGACAAATTGATACCAGAAAAGAACTTAGAGCTCTGTGGAGGAAAAGCAGCCTGAAATTTCACAGTATAACTAATGGGAGGTTTACTATGAAAACAGAAGAGTGTTCATGTAGTCACAGTCTGAAATGAGGAAGACGGTTCTCAATTGTTGCTTCTGCCGGCTTTTCTTTCCTTCTTATCTCAATGGAACTCCACAGTTACCATAGGGGATCTTGGGTAATGTTCTCACTTACATTTTAGGATAATGTCAAGGGAAAAAAAAGACTTCAGAACTAGATTCTAATGTAAATAATTTCAGAAAGCTCTAAATTCATGTCTACAATGAAGTAGTCACTAATCTATAAACTAAGACACTATGCTCAGGAGAGTACTTTTCTGATTCACAAATCCTATTCCTTGTTAATATTCTGGATAGCTGAAAATGTTTCTCTCTGTGTAGAAACTTGCAATATCTTTACTTTAACTTGACCACGTGCATCTTTACTTTTCCTTGGCCACATGCGTCTTTAACTTGGCCACATACTTCTGCCTTCATCTGCTCATGAGTAGCTCTGCTCCTTTGAGGAAAATAGAAGTGGAATGACATACAGATGATGTTTGCCAAGGTCAACAAAATAAACTCAGCAGTAAATCTATTTTAAAATCATTCTCTTTTGAATTGTATCCTGGATGGACATAAGTACAGGCACATAGTATAATTTTTTTTTTCCCCAAGTCTACAGTAAGATCTTTGATCTCTCTACTATTTGGCTGAATCTTCTAATCTTGGGACAGGTCTGTCACTCGTTCAACCATAGAGGGCTGATCATAGAAATGACCAGCAACACGATCTATAGAAATATCTTAAATATTTAAAAAATTGATCAAATTAACCAATTTTAAACATGCGTCATGTTTTCAATAGTCCAAAATTTTCCAAAACCATTGTGAAGTCCTCCATTATGCAGTCTGCCTGTTTTTTCCCTACCAAACCCATACCCACATTTATTGGTATAGCAAAAATGAAACTATCCATTTAAAAGCATTTAATCTAGATATATATTCTTTGATTTTGTAGTCTACGTATCAAACTATTTGCTTGAGTGAGTGGTTTTTATAGAATATTTTAGAGATTTTTAAATTAAAGCATAATCAATATATAGTGTTAGTTTCAGGTGTACAATATAATTCAAAAATTCTATATATTTCTCAGTGCTAATTGAGATGAGTGTACTCTTAATCCTCTTTATTTATTTCACCATCCTCCCACCTTCCTCCCCTCTGGCAACCACAATTTGTCCTCTGTATTTGAGTCTGGTTTTTCATTTGTTTTCTTTGTTTGTTCATTTGTTTCTTAAATTCCACATATGAATGAAATCATATGGTATTTGTCTTTCTCTGACTGACTTATCACAGTTAACATTATACCCTCTAGATCCATCCATGTTGTTGCAAATGGCAAGATTTCATTCTTTTTCTATGGCTGAGTAATATTCCATAGTATATATATCATATCTTTTTTATGCATTCATCTATTGATGGATCCCCTTGGTTGCTTCCATATCTTGACTATTGTAAATAATGCTGCAATAAACATAGGGGCGCATATATCTTTTTTTTTAATGTTTATTTATTTATTTTGAGATAGAGAAAGAGAATGAGTGGGAGAGGGGCAAAGAAGAGAGAGAGAGAATCCCAAGCAGGCCGTGAGTTGTTAGCACAGAGCCCTACGTGGGGCTCAAACCCAGGAACAGTGAGATCATGACCTGAGATGAAATCAAGAGTTGGGTGCTTAACCAACTGAGCCACCTAGGTGCCCCACATACATCTTTTTGAATTAAGTGTAAATTTTCTTTGGGTAAATACCCCATAGAGGAATTACTGGGTTGTCCAATAATTCTATTTTTAATTTTTTGAGGAAACTTCTAAGTGTTTTTCACATCGGCTGCTTTAATTTGCATTTCCACCAACAATGCATGAGGGTTCCTTTTCCTCCACATCACCAACACTTTTTATTTCTTATGTTTCTGATTTTAGCCCTCTGACAGGTGTAAAGTGCTATGCCATAGTGGTTTTCATTTACATTTCCCTGATAGTGATGTTGAGCATCGTTTCATGTGTCTATTGGCCATGTGTATATCTTCTTTGGAACAATGTCTGTTCAGGGCCTCTGCAAATTTTTAATTGGCTTATTTTTTGTGGTGTTGAGTTGTATTAGCTCTTTACATATTTTGGTTATTAACCCCTTATTGGATATGTCATTCAGTAGGTTGTCTTTTTGTTTTGTTGATGGTTTCCTTTGCTGTGCAAAAGCGCTTCATTTTGGTATATTCCCAGTAGTTTAATTTTGCTTTTATTTCCCTTTCCTCAGGAGACATATCAAGACAAATGTTTCTATGGCCAATATCCAAAAAACTGCTGCCTGTTTTCTCCTAGGAGTTTTATAGTTTCAGGTCTCACATTTAGGTCTTTAATCGGTTATGAGTTTATTTTTGTGTATGGTGTAAGAAAGTATTTCATGTTCAGTATTCTTTTGCTTGTAGCTTTCCAGTTGTCCCAGTATCATCTGAGACTGTCTTGTCTCCATTGTATATTCTTGCCTCCTTTGTTGTAGATTAATTGACCATATAAATGTGGGCTTACTTCTGGGCTCTATTCTGTTCCATTGATCTATGTGTCTGTTTTGGTGCCATTATCATATTGTTGTGATTACTATAGCTTTGTAGCATATCTTGAAATCTTGGATTGTGATACCTTCAGCTTTGTCCTTCTTTCCCAAGATTGCTTTGGCTACTTGGAGTCTTACGTGCTTCTATACAACTTTTAGCATTATTGATTCTAGTTCTATGAAAACATTGGTATTTTGATAGGGATTTCATTAAATCTGTAGATTGCTTTGGGCAGTATTGTCATTTTTAACAATATTTATTTCATATATGGCCTTTATTATGTTGTGGTATGTTTCCTCTAAACCTACTTTTTTGAAAGTTTTTATCATGAATGGATGCTGTAATTTGTCAAATGCTTTTTCTGCATCTATTAGAATGATCACAGAGTTTTTATCTGTTCTCTTGTTAATGCGATGTATCATGTTGATTGATTTGCAAATATTGAACCACTCGTATATTGAATACATTTGTATTCTTGGAATGAATCCCACTTGATTGTGGTAAATGATTTTTTTAATGTATTGTTGGATTTGGCTTGTTAGTAATTTTTTTCAGGATTTTAGAATCTGTGTTCATCAGAGATATTGGCCTGTATTTTTCTTTTATTATGGTGTCTTTATCTGGTTTTAGGTATCAGGGTAATGCCGGCTTAATAGAATAAATTTGGAGGCTTTCCTTCCTCTTCTATTTTTTGTAATAGCTTGAGAAAAATAGGTCTTAACTCTTTAAATGTTAATAGAATGCACCTGTGAAGCCACCTGGTCTTAGACTTATTTGTTGGGAGTTTTTTATTACCAATTCAATTTAATTGCTAGTAATCAGTCTGTTCAAATTTTCTATTTCTTCCTGTTTCAGTTTTGGAAGATTATATGTTTCTAGGCATTTATCCATTTCTTCTAGGTTGTTCAGTTTGTTGACATACAATTTTTTGTAATATTTTCTTATTATCCTTTGTATCTTTCTTTCTTTCTCCCTCTTTTTGATGAGTCTGACTAAAGGGTTTAGTAATTTTGTTTCTCTTTTCAAAGAACCAGATCCCGGTTTCATTGTTTTTCTAGTTTCTATTTCATTTATTTCTTCCCTAATCTTTATTATTTCAGTAACTTCCTTCCACTAGCCTAGGCTTTGTTTGTTCTTCTTTT
This sequence comes from Paguma larvata, assembly GCA_030068075.1. Lineage (NCBI taxonomy): Eukaryota > Metazoa > Chordata > Mammalia > Carnivora > Viverridae > Paguma > Paguma larvata. Next base: position 87,706,095 of record CM057833.1, read on the forward strand.
TCTAGTTCCTTTAGGTGTAAGGTAGGGTTGTTTATTTGAGATTTTTCTTGATTCTTGAGATAGGCCTATAATGCTATAACCTTCCCTCTTAGAATAACTTTTGCTGTGTCCCAACGATTTTGGACCATTGTTTTTTCATTTTCATTGTATCCTTTTTTTTTTTTTTTTTTTTTTTGAGAGACAGTTCTGTTTACTGTCAGTGAAGAGAAAACAAAGTGTGGAAGTGCTCTAAACTGATGATGATGACATACAAAAGAGGGGGGAGGTAGAGAGGAGACACAATAATACACAGAATTATTTGGAGTGAGCTTCAGCTTTTTTTTTTTTTTAATGTTTATTTACTTTTGACAGAGAGACAGAGTGTGAGCAGGGGAGGGGCAAAGAAAGAGGGAGACACAGAATCTGAAGCAGGCTCCAGGCCCTGAGTTGTGAGTACAGAGCCAGACACGGGGCTCGAACTCACAGACCATGAGATCATGACCTGAGCTGAAGTCGGTGCTCAACCAACTGAGCCACCCAGGCGCCCCTCGGCTTTTCATTCTACTACTTGAACCAAGGAGAGAGCCATCCTTTTCCACTAAGGCTGCAGAAGAATGGAAACCTGCCTCTGTCTGCTAGTTCCTCAGGGCAGGCAGAGCAAGAAGCTCTTTTAAGCTGCTATCAGAGACTACTTGTGTTTTATTGAGAGCCCCCATCCCAAGCAGAGAATGAATGTTGGCAGTAGTCTACACCTGTTGGAGGTGCCTGGTCCCAGCTCCCTAAGTCCTGGACTTCTCTTGATTCTCAGTAACAAACTTGTCAGTCAAATACAGTTGGCCAATGTGGACCTGCAATGGCTTCTTCCAAGGTCTATTTTGACTTTCTTCACAAGGGTTTAAATTTCTACAGGATCCTTTACATTCTTATTTCCTCTGAAGTCATCTCTTACCCTTCTGACAGCCTAGGTTCTGTCATTGTAGGCGCGGAAGTGCTTGCTGTCTCTTAGCATCGCCCGGTGCAAATCTAACACTTGTGAGTGGCTGGAAGTTGGCATTTTGAAAAGAAAAAAAAATAAATAAATGGGTCCTCTTTAAGGAGGTCCAGAGTTTAACCTGACCCACAAAACTTTAGTTTATGCGAAACCACGAACGAAATAAAATAAAATGCAGCGGGGCTTGATCCTGCTTGAGGGCCAGGCATCAGCCTTGGCGACACTGCCCTCCATGTATTTTTTAATTTCTTCTTTGACTTTTTGGTTTACTCATTCATTATTTGGTAGCCTGTTATTTAGTCTCCATGTATTTGTGTTCTTTCCAGATTTCGTCCAGAGTTTCTTGAAACACACATGATATGACTGTTCTTTTGATAATGGAATCCTAATGGGTGTACATTTCTATGAGGCCTTCCCTGCCTGAGAGAAGGCAAGGTTATAACTGAGCAGGAATCTACAGTAATTTGGATGGAGCTATACTAGTTCTGACAGGACTGGCCCTGCCACGCTGTGAGGTCGCAACACTTCCATTTGCTGCTTACTCTTGCCCGATCTTTACAACTTAACGGGTTCTCTTCTCTTAGTGCCTCTCATGGGAATCGAGGACCTCTGAAGAGGAAGGTCTTAATAGGAATAGTGATGCTGCCACCCCTTCTAGAAACGTCTACATTTTTATAGGATCCCACGAAGAAGTGAATGGCTATCCACTAATGAAATTTTAAATGGTGAGCTATCCATTTACTTTCTCTTCTGTCTGATACAACACCCAAGCCACCTTGCGCTAGCCTGCTGTTATCAGAATCCAACCAGAGAAGTAGAACTAGTAGGAGATATATATTTAGAAAAGTATTTTTTTTTAATTTTTTAAAAGTTTATTTATTTTTGAGAGAGAGACAGGGTGAGCGGGGGAAAGACAGAGAGAGAGGAGACATAGAATCCCAAGCAGGCTCCATGCTGCAGGCACAGAGTGTGGGGCTCAAACCCAGGAAACCATGAGATCATGACCTGAGCCGTAACCAAGAGTCGGCCGCTTAACTGACCGAGCCACCCAGGCACCCCGGTATTTAGAAAAGTATTGCACAGAATTGGTTTATGTGATTTTGGAGGCTGGCTAGGCACGTCCAAAATTGCAAGGTAGACTATTAGGAAAGGTAGGCTTGAACTCTCAAGCATGTTCTGAGGCTGCTTATAGTCACAATTTCTTCTTCTGGAAAGCCTTGACTCTGCTCTTAGAGCCTGCCAACTGATTGAATTAGGCCCACCCAGACCACCTAATATAATCTCCCTTACTTAAAAGTCAAATCGATTATGGGTTGTTGTTTTTTTTAATGTTTGTTTATTTTTGAGACAGAGAGAGACAGAGCATGAGTGGGGGAGGAGCAGAGAGAGGGAGACACAGAATCCGAAGCAGGCTCCAGGCTCTGAGCTGTCAGCACAGAGCCCGATGCGGGGCTCAAACTCACAGACCGCGAGATCATGACCTGAGCTGAAGTCAGACGCTCAACCGACTGAGCCACCCAGGCGCCCCTGATTATGGGTTTTAATCACATCTATAAGGCACTTCGATAGCAACACCTAAATTAGTGTTTGAATCACTGGCGGCTGTAGCTTAGTGAGTTTACACTTCAAAAAGACCATCACATCTGCTTTTTAAGAAAATTATTTTCAAAGTGTTTTGCAATTTAGGTTTCTTACTTAAGGTCTTAAGACCTAAAGGAAGTGAAGTTAAAGGGGGTATTAGAGCCTAAAGAAGATCAATAAATTATTTCTTTTTTTTTTTAGGCCATGTCGAGGTCATACTTCAGAGTTCCAGTGAGTGACAGATTTCAGTACCCATGCAATATTTTTTTTATCTTTATGATCATCTTGTGGGTGATGATTTAGTAGGATAATTTAGCAGCATTAATGAATGACAAATCACCTAATTATAAGCAAAAAATTATTGTTACTGATGATGCTGGTAAAAAAGTAATTACTTAAATGGCAGAAATAGTATCATTAAGGTTAATAACCAGATACAAACTGAACATAATTATTGACACTGATGATCAAAACCAGTTGGAAATGAATTAATTGGATGTACCATTTGGTATTATTTATGTTTTGTTTTAAAACAGCTATTATAGGTCAGGTTTAGAAAACGCATTATAGTTACCATTGCTGACCCCAAAATAAAATAATAGGCCACTGTTTCTCACATTAGAGATACGTCTAGACTCTCGATTCCTTTCTTTTTTTGGAACTTTTAAAAAGAATAAGAGATTAATAATGGGGCCATTATTACTTGTTGCACCATATAAATGCTGAGTGTCCTAACCCACATCTTAATAAGACAAAATTTCATTACGTTGAAACGTAGCCCTTAGTATGTGAATAAAACCAGATTGATCGGTCTTGTTCTGTCAGTTCAAAACCAGAACATTTTTTTAGCATGACATTTCTGTATTTCAAATCAATACCACACTCTGTGCCCTTTTTAATATTTAAAAATATAAATGCTGAGTTATTGATGTTTTAAAATGCTCGGCAAATATTTGAATTTTTTTTCTCATTATGTACTCATTTAACTACAACACTTCCTAATTTTCTCTAGTCATTCTATACCAGCTCTGAGTCTTGGACTTAGACTCCTTCCATCTCCTAGCCAACATCTATTTCTCCTCCCCACCAGTCTTTCACCATGGTCTCAAATTCATTGGCAGAAGGCGCTGAAAGGAGATTTAAGATTTGGGATTAAGGTTTTTCTTCCCTCAAGGTGTCTGGCTGTTTCAAGGACACTGGGTTGTTTCTGAGTCGGTGGCTTGCCCTGGTCTGCCATTGTGTGGCCCGGCAGGGGCTTAGAAGCTCTCTGGCTGTTCTTTGCCAAGCTTCCATGGGACTCTGAATGCTGCAGCTCCCAGCATTAGTCACTGCATACCTGCTGCATCTATCACTGTAAACTCCATTTCCCCGGCTGTCGGCCCTCGGAGACATGACTGACCACCCCCCCTCTGAAGGCCCACGGTATTTCCGGAGACTCTCAAGCGACCATGATTAACCTCGTCTGAGTCAGTATGGTTGGCAAAGGCTGACAATACTCCTGACTGATTTTCGAGTCTCACATTCACATTGGGGCACAGAAATATTTTTTCAAGAGGCTGGATTTTTCTGGGGAAGTGGGGAACGGAGGGGAGAGGGGAGATGAGAGATCCAGGAGTCTTTAGAACCAAATGTTAACTTATTCTTCAGTCTCTTGCTTTCTCCTTCCTTTACGAGCTTGAAAATCTAGTATATATGCTATTTATTTGCTTTAGTTGTTGTATACTCTTCAGATAGCCACTTGACTATACAGCAGGCATATTGCTTGTTGCTTGTTTAATCCTCAAACAAGTACGAGGTCGGGATTATTGTCCTTATTTTGCTTTTGAGAACACGGAGACTCGGAGAGGTCAAACCGTTTTGTCTGTCATTACAAAGCTAATGAACAATCGGGGTGGGATTCATCCCTAATTCCAAAACCTGTACTCCGCCAAGGGAATTCTCGGAGACTGCAGTAACGTATTAAAAGCTAACTTCTAATGAGTGCCTACTTCGTATGAGGTACTCACAGAAACGTCTAGATGTGCTAACTCACAGCAACTCCAATAATTGGGTAATGTGACTGTCCCGTTTTTCAGATGAAGAGGGTGGAACACAGAAAAGTTATTGCCCGAAGCCACAAAATGAGCAAAAATCTCAGCAGTTGGGTTTAAACTTTTGTTTAGCTCGTACGCTGTGGCATAATTCATGAAGTCAAAATTCCAGAATCCAAGATTTAACATTGTCTTAATGATCCTGTCTCTAGGAAAGAAAAGCGACTAGTCATTTGGTTCAGCCATTCTTAGAATGTGGCATCCATTGGCTTTGTTTTTAAAAGTTGTCTTAATAGGAAAGGAATTTTCATGAAACCAATCTGAAAGGGGTTTGCCTTAAATCGTAGACTGCTTTTCCCATATCCTCTCACTAGGGACTCTCATATATATAAATTCACTAATTGATACTTGAAAAAAACCAACCTAACATTTTAAAAAGCAATATGTACTTGATAGAATGTTCGTGGTATGTGAAAATTATTTGTCTTGGAAACTCTAAAGTAGAGGACTCTAAAGTAGTGTCCTTCTGCAGTCTATATGCTCTGAACTTGACTTTTGAGAATAGCCGCCTTTCTAGAGAAATCACCTCGTTCAGAAGAGAGGACTTTTCTGTTTCCAGATTGGTATGAGATTGGTACGGGAGAGCGCGGTAATAAATTAACTGGTTCCCAAGAACATCATAATGGCTCTGTAGTAGGAATTGAAATTATACTTCACCTCTAGGCCATTATGTGTTATTTATCAAAGAATAAAAGTAGCTGTGCTCCGAAGATTTACTGAGATACATCCATCCATGATGCATTTTTTCCATTGCACCTTAAAATCTCCTCATAATTCACTATTCTAGAAATCTTTTCCATTTTCTATGTTGTTCCTTTTCCCCTTTCTTCTTTTTTATTTATTTATTTATTTGTTTTCTTTCTAGGGGTATAGGACCTAGGATAGGTAGTCTATACCTATATAGGATATGGTGTAGTCTAGGATACAGAGAGACTTGTGTGATTCTTTAGAAATACCAATTTCAAAACTCTGGTTGAAAGGGATTGGTGTTTCTCTTTTTCAATAATAGATAATTTGAATATCCTGTACTTTTTTTGTTTGTTTGTTTGTTTTTTTGTTTGTTTGTTTTGTTGCTAGGGGCAGGGAAGAAGTAAAGAATTGGGCCAGTGTTGCTTTGACAACAAAATATGACGCACCACACTTTGCTTTGCCTGAAAAATTATATGCCAAACCCAGCGTCTTTTATTAATGTTCCACACATTTGCTACGTAGAAAGTGAAGGTTTTATAGCTGTCTGGATTTTAAGGACGACCATGCTCATCTGGTGAAAGTAGTATGAGATGTTTAAGAAATTCTTCTTTAGAGCAATGAAATAAAATGAGAAAACAATCATAGCTCTTTATTCTTGCCACCATCCTAAGACAGATAAGCAAATCTTAAGCATTGAGAGACTCAGTGTCACGTTGAATGTTTATTCTCAGTGCTGGAAGAGAGATTTGAGTTTTAGAATTCCACTTCTATATAGAATTTAAATTCCATTCCAATTCCTTCAGAATTTTCTGGTCTTGATTAGTCAATGCTTTACACTAGTTAATATCACTATCGGGAGAGGAAAATTGAGTCCTGTTCAGGATACTTTTTAATGTGGCTTAAAAAGTAATATATACTGTATGTCACTGGAGAAAGTTATGTCAAGATTGTTTTTATTCGATTTTGAGATTTCAGTCTTCTTTTTTTTTTTTAATGTTTATTAATTTTTAAGAGAGAGGGAGAGCACAAGTGGGGGAGGGGCAGAGAGAGAGACACACATACAGAATCCGAAGCAGGCTCCAGGTACTGGGCTGTCAGCCCGGAGCCCAGTGCGGGGCTCGAACTCATGAACCAGGCGATCATGACCTGAGCTGTAGTCGGACACTGAACCAACTGGGCCACCCAGGCGCCCCAAGATTTCAGTCTTCTAAACTAACAAACTAATTTTAGTCCAATCACTACAACAATATTTGAATAGTATTTGGGTTTAAATCATCTCTCTCTGCTTAATGATGGCATTTATTGAGTGTTTCATGCTATGATTTGTGTTCCTTATAATAACCCTGTCAGGTATCTATCATTGTCCTCGAGTTATAAATGAATAAAAGGATCAAAAAAGTGTAGTAACTTGTCCAGGGATACCCAACTGATGTTTGGGCTGATTCTGTGAATTTCCACTGTAGAATCCCATCAATTTGGCTGGATATTTTGCCTAAAATATGCATGTCTTTTTGCTTATTTTCTCATTTCTTTGCTTTCTTGTCTCCCTCCTTCTTCTCTGATCCTTCTTAAAGGACTTTTGTTCTTCTTTAGAAGCTTTAGTGTGTTTTTACTGATAAAGCTTCCCTGACCACCACCCCATCGCTGCAAGGCTGATTTGTAGGGCCTTCCAAAGGGTTCCAAAAACATCCTGTCTATGCCTGTGCTAGCACTTTCTACATTGTACTATGAGCTCCTGTTTGTTTGTGTGGTTCACCTATTAGAGCAAGGATTTCATTCTCTGCTGGGGTGTTTTTAAGAAATGCCAATATTTGAATCCTTACAGAAATTATTAAACTAGCTTGAGCTTTTATTGCCAATAATTAGTGGCTGACTGACTCAAAGCCAAATATGTGATTCCAAATGCTGTTTTCTTAACCATTATACTCTACAGCTTTGGAGATGTTCTTGAAAATTATAAATATTAAAATCAATCATTTAAATGTATTTGCATATTCTGTTTTGTAAGATACTTTTGTTTTTAATTTTATACTTAACATTTCTAAGAATTAGAGACTTCTAAGGTATAGGTGAAATGGAAGTAAGTTCGAGCCTGTTTTCCCTTGAAGTGACTAAGTTTCATATGGTTATGAGATGATGGATGCTTTCACAAAATAAAAAGCACTTGAAAAATATATTAAACAAATTAAAATGATATAAAAATAAAGAAATGCCAGTGTTTGGGATCTACCTTTGAAAATGAAGTACACAGGTTGTTTTTTAATTGCTCTGATAATTTTAATGCAAGTTCAGCATTGAGAATGAAACATTAGCCTATAAATTTTTCAAGGGCAAGGATAATTCGGCCATATTCGTAGAATTTAGTACCATACCTGATATACAACAATATTTAATAGTGATTGCTTGGATGATTGAATGAATTAATTAACATTAAAATGTTGACCTACCCATGACTTTTGCAATATAAATATTTTATTTATTTATTTGATTAATGTATGGTTGATGAATGCATGAATGCTAGAATACCATTAAGTATTCAAGAGCACTTGCACTGCTAGCTTCAAATTCAGCTAGTGCTTTCTGAAGTTCACAAATAAACTGTACTTGCCCAGCCAACCTCAACACTGTAATTCTTCTCAGATGCTTCATAAAAACTCCAAACACAAGGAGAAGCAGTGTATTGGGATGAATGAAGTACAACAATACTGCAATCAGAGGGTGAGGTTTCTTTTCAAGACTATCCTGGGGTTCGAAGGACCTTTACCTACTGGTAACGTGATATCCTGCTCAATTTGTGTTGGAAAGCAAGAGGCATTATGGAATTCAACAACTGCAGTGGGGTCCCGGCACTAGCACACACCAGGCTACTGCCTTGGGCAACTTAATAGGAGAAATTGATTGTCACCCTTGGTAGCCATCGGGATATTACTAGATTTCTCGGAGCCATAAGAACATTAAGTGGGGTTTTCAGAGCTGTAATGTACCCTTTAGACCTCATTTCAATGGCAGTCAGTACTAAGAGTCCCCCTTTCAAAGCACTAGAAAACATGCTGGTGTAATTAATGTCACTAAGGTATTGTTTTTCCCTTTCCTTTCAGTGTTTTTTATCCCCTAGGAAAATCAGGCAAGTTATAAGACAGATGTCTCTATGAAAAACTATTACATAATTTGAAACAAAAAGCCAGTCCCTAATTATAGTGAGGTATTGGGGGGCAATAAGTAAATTTGCTTCAATGAGATCACTCATAGAAATTCTCTAGGGTACCATATTTCAACTTGGCATGCAAATTTCAAACGCATTTACAATATGCGTGGTGAGAACCACAAGAAGTTCGAAGGCCAGTTTGGGAAAGATTCATAACTTTGTCAGTTGGTTATGCTCTGCATAGGATCATAAGTAATTTTAGTGTTGACAGGTACAGATTCTTGCTGGGGGCAGTTTGAAATTAAATTCAGCAATTCAGTACAAATCAATAACTACTTATTGAGGACCCTCTATTTTCAAGGCTGGGGACTGAGAGGGAAAGGAAGTTGAGTAAGGCAAGGTTCCTACCCTCAAAGAACTTTCTCTGGCATTTTGGGAAAGCAACAGCTTTTGATTATAAAATAAAGTCTCGTTGCAGAGAAGCACGTTGGTATGGGGAGATTGATTTAGGGAAAATCAAATGGCTGCCCATTCCCTAGGGATACCCCCCTTTCCCCATTCAACGACAGTCAGCAACTCATTTGATAAGGAAGATACTGGAGTCCATATCTCTGTGGCATATGTTCCAAGACCCTCAGCGGATACCTGAAACCACAGATAGTACCAAACCCAATGTTTTTCCTATACATATAAATGACAAATTTTAATTCGCAGTCCTAGTAAGAGGTTGATAATAACTCAAAATAAAATAGAATAATTATAACAGAATACCATAACAAAAGTTATGTGAATGTGGTCTCTCTCTCAGAATAGCTTATGGTACTCTACTCACCCTTCTTGTTGCTATGTGAGGGGACGAAATGCCTACGTGATGAGATGAAGTGCGGTGAGTGACATAGGGGTCGTGGCATAGATAGGCTACTATTGCCCTTCTGATGATATGTCGGAAGGAAGAGGTCCTCTGCTTATGGACTGCAGTTGGCCAAGGGCAACTGAAACCTCAGAAAGCGAAACCACAGATAGGGTGGTCTACTGTATACATTATTTGTTTCTGAAATAAAGTAAAAATCACTAAGCCTTTTCACAGACCTTTATGTATGTAGATATCTATGTATCTATGTGTCTAGATACCTTTACTCTAAGTATCTGAATCCAAGATGCTTCGGAGGAAGATTTCTACTAGATTCACTCTTCTAAATAACTCAGCTGTATTGATTCTCACGTAAGGAATTTAAGGATTGCCTATCCTCATTTATTAGCAAAGTGTAAATCTTAACATCACCATTAAGTTTATTAGCTGACAGGGCTGAACTGTGTATACTGCTCACAGCCAGGGTTAAGGATGTCATGGTGCTTATCTGAATTGGAGTATACTGAAAATTTGCAGGTTAAATACAGTGCTTTATTACAATAGGAGATTCACTAGAATGGATAAAAAGAATATAATTGTTCACAATCTGTATTTGCAAGGGTTTCTGATTTTCATAGACCACATCCAGGCTGCCCCATGTGCCATTTCTTCATGTTTCTTCTGTTCAGTTCATACTGCCATTTGCCTACTTTGATGACTTTCTACCTCACATTTGAACAAATGGACATAGTCTAAAGCAGAGGATTTTTTTTTAAGTGTATTTATTTATTTTGAGGGAGGAGGGAAAGAGGATCCCAAGCAGGCCCCATGCCATCAGCACAGAGCACGAAGCACAGATCGATCTCATGAACCACGAGATCATGACCTGAGCCAAAACCAAGAGTCGGATGCTTTAACCAACCGAGCCACCCAGGCACCCCTGAAGCAGAGATTCTCAGCCTTGGTGCAGTTGGCATTTGGAGCCGGATAATTCCTTGGAAAAGGCCATCCTATACTTTGTGGGATGTTGGGCATCATCCCTGGCCTCTAAGCACTGGATACCAGGAGCACACCCCCCAATTGTGACCAATAAAGTGTTTCCAGACATTGTCACATGTCCCCCTCGGGAGCAAAATTGCCCCAGTGGAAAGCAATTCGTCTAAGGCAGCTTTCTAAATATTCTTCCTCATCTCTCCTGTGTTCATGATAGCTGCCATTTTAATGGTTCTAAGCCTTGCTTTCATTCTGTTACTTCATATGCCCCTAAACTTCTAGTGCCCTTCTAACAAGTAAGAGTACAGGAGAGCCATGAAAAGCAAGCTCCTGTTCTTCTTCTCATGTCTAGGAGGCAACTTTAAAAACTCTGTTTCTGATTTACCTCCAGCAGTTTTCTCCATAGCTCTGGGTTTAGTTATACTTCTGTTTACTTATCAATTTCAGGCTATATCTATTGGCTGTTTGTTTTAAAGATGGGGTTGCAGCTCAGGTATATAATTTGCCTTTTCCCTCTCTTCTTTCCATTTTTTGACATATAGGTGATTATTTCTAGTCATACATGGTAATCTTTAAAAAAATACATATTTTTGGTCAACCAACTTTCAAGACTACAGTGTTGCACCCTCTGAAGCTGAGTGGGATAGAGACCCAGCTGATAATATCTCTCAACCCTCCCACTTAGTAAGGTGAGAGCTTCACTGCTTTTACCTTTCCTTCCTCTTTTTCCATATCCCACCTCATGTCAGCTGTACTTTTATTTACATTTCCATATACAATGTTGACATTTTCATTCTGTCTTGCAAATACAACAGAGTCTTCTATGCCATATTCTTAGGTTGACTCTTAAAGTTGAAAGCCAATACACCAAATTTACATTATTAGGACTAAGCAAACATGTCTCACTCCCAGGTCAAGTAGAGAGCTATAATTTTACTTTCTTCTCCATTGTACATGGCATGATCCTTGAATAACTTGAAGGAGAAAGATCAGTGTTAGAATCAGAGAAGTTCTTTCTTCAACCCAGCTCTGAACAATCATAGCGTATTTTACATTGATTAATAAATAGCCCGTATCTTTCTTGTGAGTTTTTTTTTTTTTGTCTAGTTAACATTCATCAGCATACGTTCTTACAATTTTTTTCTTATGACAAACGTTTCTTATGAACATTTTTATTTTTGAGTCACTGTTTTAATTCCAATTAGTTAACCTACAGTGTTATATTTGTTTCAAGAGTATAATATAGTGAGTCGACACTTCCATATATCTCCCAGTGCTCATTATGACAAGTGAACTCCTTAATCCACATCCTCTATTTAACCAATCCCCCTCCCCCTTCCCTCTGGTAACCATCAGTTTCTTTTCTATAGTTAAGAGTCTGTTCATTTCTTGTGATAAGAACCTTTAAGATCTATTCTCTCAGCAACTTCCGAGTATGCAATCCGTATTATTAACTATAGTCACCATGCTATGCATTAGATCTTGGGAGTTTTTATTTGCTTTGCTTCTTGCCCTGTTTTTCTTCACCATGTCCTCACATTTATCATGCCGATCGATCTCTCCTGCATCCCCAACCCCAGCATTAGAGCTTCTCTTCATTGTGTTCCTAGGTTGGACCCACAGATGCCCGAATCCCATGCTTTGTAATTTTTGTTTTATCTTCATTTTGCTAGAGCGTAGGTGCAAGTAACTTAAAAAGCCTCTTCTGCGATTAAAAACTTCTCTCTTCTACCCTCGTTGTGATCAGTAGCTTGAACATAAATTCTAAGTTAAAAGTAATTTCGTTTACAATTCTAAAGGTACAGTTAGACCCAGGGCTGCTGAAAGGCATACATGTTTTCTTTTCTTGACATATTTTTTTTCTCTCTTGTGTTTGGTGTCACTAAGTTAGGCCATGGTATATGCAGTGCCAAAATGTCAGTAGCTTGTCACATGTTAACTGTGGGTCTCTCTCTTTTGGCCTCATTTGTCTTCGGAGTATGGGATCTAGATTCTAGAAGTCGTCCCTACCGGAGAATGCTCAACTCTTGACAAGAGAAAGGGACTATGATAGAACCGAATGTTGACACTTCAAAGCTCCTGCTAACGTTATTTCCATTCCCGTTCAAACCAGTCGCATGTCCAAACCTGACACCAATGGAGCAGGAATCGTTCCCTCCAAAAGTCATCATTCTCCAGCATCCCACACCCATCACATAGGACGGAGCCCCAGGGAAGGGCCTGAGGGATGGGCTTTATAGAGAGGGGCAGTGAATAAGTAGGAATCATAATATAATATACCACATTTTACGATTTTAGGATTTTCTCTTTATTCTTAGAGTTCTGAAATTTTATCATTATGTATTGAGGTGGTTCTTTTATTCATCCATTATGCTGGGCACTTGGTGGATCCTTATCATCCAAAGACTCAAATGCTTCTTGTGGGAAAGATTCCTCAATTCTTTAGTAAATCTTCCTTCCTGTTTTTCACTCATTCTTCCTGGAAATTGAACCACCTGAATTGCTTTTACATGTATGTTTTTATCTTTTTTATTTTTAAACAAATCTGACAATTACAAGTTATTGCTTTGTTATTTTCTCACAATATTTTGTGACTATTTTATGAATATAAAATGTTCTTGAATCTCTGAGTAGATGAATCCGATTATTTTAATATCCTGTTCTATTTCTTGAATTATCTCCATTTCCCTCTGTGTGCACTTTTCTGCTTGTTTACCTTGGCTCTCTTTTCAAGAATTTCTGACTGGAAGAGAAAGACAGATATCGTATGTTTTCACTCATATGTGGAACTTGAGAAACTTAGCAGAAGACCATGGGGGAAGGGAAGAGGAAAAAATAGTTATAAACAAAGAGAGAGACAAACCATAAAAGACTCTTAAATACAGACTACAAACTGAGAGTTGATGGGGGCGGGGAGGGGATTTGGGTGGTGGGCATTGGGGAGGGCCCTTGCTGGGATGAGCACTGGGTGTTGTACATAAGGCATGAATCATGGGAATCTACCCCCAAAACCAAGAGCACAATGTATACCCTGTATGTTAGCCAACTTGACAATAAATTATATTAAAAAAAAAAAAAAGAATTTCTGACTAGAAGCACTAGGAGGGAATTAGTCTAATTTGGCTTCCAGAAGCAATATGTCTGGTGATGTCCGTCTGATACACAAGAATGCCAAGGCTCCACTTTGAGACTACAGCGTCCACACAGGAGCCTTACCTTTGCTCACACATTTCCCTCCAGGATTTTTCTAACCCTTAGCAGCTACACTCCAAAGAGTGCCATAGATTTTCCTGCCCGAAGATATGAACATGGATTGATCCCCAGCCTTGGGAACAAGATAGGAATCCCCAAGTGCCTGCTTCTCTTTCAAGAGCCCATTAAGAAATGAAAATGTATTTGCATTTCTATAAGGTTGTGAATTTCACAAAGCTTGTGTTTTATACTGGAATGGAAGACTCAGTCAACCCTTTGACTTAGTAAGCATAGTAATTAAACTGGTCTGCTTGTCTGTGCTCTTTCCCAATGTCATTGTGAATGTTAGATGATTTGGTGAAGGGCCCTAGAGCACCAGCTTTCACATTTTTTTAATCTAAAATTAACTGTAATGCATTTTACATTAAGACTCGGTAAACACATACAAACATAAATATACATTTAACAGAAATAAAAATTCACAAAATACCCTACTGTATACAAATAAATTTAAAATTTTTCTTTCTTTTTCAGATATTAAAATTCTGATCAAGGCTTACTAGATGTGTGTGTACTAGATGTGTGTACTCTAAAGATATTTTTTTATTTTTTAACATTATTTTAAAACTCAGAGTTCTTTTTTTTAAGTCTATTTACTTATTTTGAGAGAGAGTGCCAGCAGGGGGTGGGGGGAGAGAGAGAGGCAGACAGAGAGAAAATCCCAAGCAGGGTCTGTGCTGTTAGCACAGAGCCCAATATGGAGATTGAACTCAGGAAATGGTGAGATCATGACCTGAGCCATAATTGAGGTCGGATGCTTAACCGACTGAGCCACCCAGGCACCCCTTAAAACTCAGAGTCTTATTATGTGTGTTTAACATAACAATTCTGAGCAAGCTTTGTTATCTGTGTATTTTCTCCAAAATTCAAACCTAAAGGAACACCTACAAAACTAAAATGAAGAGTTGACCCCAGTGGTTGCTTAGTATAATAATGGATATATGTGGTCATTGTCTTAACTGGGATACTGTGTGGTCAGATTGCTTGTTTTGGAGAGAATGGGATTTGCAGTGTACATCAAACAATTTTCATTAAAAAGATTTAAGCGTTGCTCGATTTTGGTCCACTTCTATATGTTGAGGTGACAGTAGGGATGGCTAGAAACAATAGCCCAAGAATGGTGCTGCAGATTTCTCTCTGCCAGGTGGCTGTGCCTGGTTAAAAAAAAAAGTGTGTCACATTGGCACAAAGTTGAGGACTCTTTAAGATTGATTAAAATCTGGGACTAGCAGAGCAAATGATTCAACAGAAAACATGAGGCATGTGTTGTTATGTTATACAAGGAAAATAACTCTGTATTCAGGACAGCTTTCTTAGAAAACCAGAGACAATGGCAGTGAATTCCGAATCAAAAATACATTGCAGTGAAATAACCCATGACTGAAAAGGAACTGTGAGCACACCCATGGTTAACATCAATTGATTATGTGTTGAGTAAATGAGGGTTTGTTTTCCATTGTTATTTGGGGAATTGAGTACCTTTCAAGTAGCAAGAAAAGTTGCATAAAGTGCACAGTTTTAAGTGGATTCTGTCATGTTACTGAAAAATCTTAAGTGTTGGTTAACTTACATAAAAGAGAAAGTAAAATACTTTGGGATTTTTCTTCCTCTGCTGGGGGTTGGGAAGATAATGGCTTGCTTTTTAAAGTTTTCCAGAACCTTTCCAAAGAAGCGTTGTTGCAGATTCTTTTAAGTAATAGCCACACAAATAATCACAGATTACGGCGTCATACAACTCCATTAACTAGGTGAAGGAAAAGTAGCAACATTTTCATTTTAATGAGATGTCAGCTCCCTCCCTTGCTGCCCCATGCATCTTAATGTCCTTGCTGTCTACACTGACTTGGGGCTCCAAGCCTCTGTCATTACTTGGCAATACCTTTCTCTAATGTCTTGTGACACACGGTGCTTAAATCCACAAGAAATGTGAGGTGAGGCAGAGAGAATTCCTGCAGACTGACTTTCTATATGCAGAACACTCATTTGCATTATTCATTAGATAAGAGCACTGATTTGCATCTCATTCTGGCTGTCTCCTTTAGGTGAAAAAATACTGGAGAACTCTCCATATTCCCCCGTTTTTTTATATTAGTAATAATTATTAGGGGAATTACGCTTGATTGCTCTCCTAGATTTTGTCCTGCACCATTTGCAATTTCTCTTTAAAAAATCCTAAACACCCCCAAATCCCCACACCAAAGTGATTTCCCCCTTTGTGTTTAAAATATTTAAAGCTTTAACATTTGATGAAAGATCTGAATACATAAATATATTTTATTGAAATGCAAAATGAGACATTTATTTATGATCTATATCTAACATTAGGAATGGGAAGGAGGAGGGAGTGGGAAAAAAAATACGGGCACAAGTACAGCATTTGAATCTCCCTAAATCTCATTTTAGAGAAATTTCCTAGCAACAGAACATGCCACAGATTAGAAGACACTGCTGGTAATAAATTCTTCCCGTCTTGATGGTCAAATCCAAGTGATGAAATTTTGCCTTGTATTTTCTCTTGAGAAGCAATTGCCAATTAAGAATATATTTTCTTATAAGCTTTAGCCCCATCATTATCACAAAAATATTTATCGATGATGTCCTCCTGTGGGTAGAGCTCTGCCGGTCTCTAGAGTTCCTGCGAAAGGTACAAGAAAAGCAATAAAATGTCCTTCTTTCTTTGGCCTATCGCCTCAATATCCCACGCTCATAGTAATCTTCCAAGCGCTCGCCGTTTCCTTGGCAGAGGTGATGTAGGGCTTTATTCATGCACTTGACTGATTCTCTGGGATTCTGGGGTGCGAGATGCACAGGAGACTCTGATCCGCAGTCTCACCTTCGGTTTGAACCCCTGGTGCCCTGACAAAGGGGAAACAGGGCATCTTGTGGATGGCAGCCTTCTTTCTCCTTCTCAGGAGGGAAGGAAGCAGAGGAATCAGAGACTCATTCTCTCGCTTGCTGGTTTGTCGCTGTTCAGTTGCCCCCCTGAATAAATGATGGCATTCGGTTGAAGGTTACAGCGAATCTAGAGTCGTGGATCAATCACAACGTCCCCAAATGAAGTGGGATTTCTGTGGTCTCAAGGTGACATCGTAACCAGACGCTTGGTGTCTGGCAGGCTGGGATGGTTTGTTTCTGAGTAGAGGTTTCATACAAATTGCACCCTGTTTGAACATAGCTACCAGAAGATTGAATCGATTCTTCTGCTCGACTTTTTCATGTCTCTCAAGGCCTTTAATTCACTGGTGGAGGAGGTCATCACAAACATTTATTATCCTTGTTCATGGGGCACCCCCTCCTCCAACTGCTGGTGATTCTCGTCTGGTTCCTGTGATTAATGCTGTGAAGGAAAGCAGCTACTCCTGTTCTTTATGGCTGTGTGTGGCACACTACAGTGTTTAAGGGGTTTTGGGCATCCCCTTAAGAAACACCATTTTCGAACAGCCCTATTTACATCCGGCTGAAACTGGAATCCTGTCCAAGATTTGATTTTTGGCCAGCGACCAGTTAGGTCAAATTCAAATTGTGTTTTTCTTGCAAGCATGATTCTTGAAAGATATTCTTCCACCTCAAGCACTCAAACGTTTTCAAATAATAAAATTCTTTTGCACTTAATTTCATTAGGGCCAAATGGTGACCTTTCAAGTCACAAACATTAATATTAAAAATTCGGGGCAGCTTATGCCTGGTTGTATTAGTTTGGGATGATTATGCCACTGGGGCGACATCAGTCTTTTATTTTTGTTAATGTCATAATAGGCTTGTAGTGCCACACTTCATAAAAATGTCACTGGTGAGCTATTTCCACTATGGAAGTGTTACTGTGATTTTAGAATCCTGAATGAACTAAAGAGATTACATTTGAATATATCATACACATTTCGAAAATAACGTGGCCAAGAGACAACTGTGATTTACCATTCTGCCCATTTGCCTTCCCCTCACTCAAAAACGATTACTAATCATTTCAGCAAGTGGGATCACCATCCCCTCTTTGTGTAAGCCAAAAATCTAGTTGGCATCCTTGGTCCCCTTTTCCTCTCTCATCTTTGTGGTCTGAGTACTATTGCTGTGTAACAAATCACCTCAAAACTGAACTAAAGAAGAGAGTGGGGGATGAAAGATATTGGAGCCATTTTTGGAAAATACTATCGAGCACTGTCTATCCTCTGTCCACAACTATTCGCATCCTTTCCACATGCAGAAGACATCTGATCTCCCGTCAAAATTCCCAAAGTCTCATCTTAGTACTCGAAGTCCAGGATGTGGTCATCCAAATCAGTCTCAAATGCCAATGAGGCTCTTCGGATGCAATTCCTCTAGCGTGGTTCTTTTCAGTCTCTGAAGAGCTGCGAGTAAAAGACTCCAGTGATCTTCCTTCCATATACCCCATATGCAGTGGGCTCCAGTGCAGGAAAACCACTAGAAACATTCTTGTTAAATAAGGGAGGAGGAGCGGGAGGCACACAGAGTCGGTGTCCAATAGCAACTCTGAAATTCGGTTGCGGACATCTTGGCAGTTCCTTGATATGGCCTCGAGTCTGCTTCTTACCGTTGTTTTCTCCACCAGCTAGATCCACCTTCTCCAGCGTTTCGCTTCACTCCCCAAGTTATTCTGCCTTCCATAAGAAATGGCCTATGTTTGCAGCTGAGTAGTTTTCTCATCCTGCTTCCTGCCAAAAGTAGTTCATGGGTCCAAAGGCCAACCCCTTTTATTTTATGTTGTATCGACTCCTTTCAGTCCAAGCTGATACAATTCCTTTAAAATGTTTGGGCTTCTGATGTATCAATACAGAAGTCCATCATATGAGACAAAAAAAATGTGTCCAGAAATCTCTTCAGTTTCTGCCTTTTCCTGCCATGGACTCCCTGTGAAGCTGCCGTAAGACAAATCCTTAAGAGTCTAGGTGTCTGTTGTTTGAAAGGCACGCCCTTAAGTCCAGAAGGCTCTGTATGTATTTGAAAGGTTTATGAGGCACCATCTTATTTCTTCCTGAAGTTTTAATGAAAAATTTTACAGCCACACTCTTGTCTTCATCTTAACGATGAGACATTTTCCTAACAGGTCTTGATTTGATCTTTGCACTGAGGCCCTTTCTTATGAGCATCTTCTACTAAGGAGACACTGAATGAACAAGTTATTTTTTGTTCAAGCCTACTAAGGCATTTTATGTTTTCTTTAAAGCTTTCTTAGAAGTTGTCCAGTACCTTTTTCCCTTATATCTTTGAGTCTACACCTTACACATGGCTAAAAAAAGTAGATTGGCACTTTCAGCATCCTTCCTGGGAAGTATCCTTAGACAAATTCACCAGTTTAGTACGTACATTTTTTTGTCCATGTTAATACAGGCAGTGGGATTGCCAAACGATAAAACAGAGGTCAGTGTTTCTAGCTTTCAGTAATAGTTTCCTCCGTGTCATCCCAGCTGCCACTGGTCTCTCTCTGTGTATCTGTGTCTTCTCCTCATTTTTGAAGGATGCCAGCTATATCGAAATTAAGGTCCACTATAATCCATGATGTCCTCATCTTGACTAAGCATATCTGCAAAGACTATTTCCAAATAAGGTCATATCCTGAAGTTCCAGTCGGACGTGAACTTTTGTGCGACACCATTCAACCCAGTACAATTGGAATTATGCCGTCCCTATAACGTAGTTTTAAAAGTTACATAGCATCATTTGTGCTGTTCTTCCATTGGTTGACACAGTCACAGTCATGATCGCTTAGGCTTAGAGGGAGAAGAGTTAGACTACATTTATTAATGAGAGACTTTCAGGACCACATTGTGGAAGAATGCAGAGTATGAGGTGTTCTGTTCATCTTTAAAAAACGCACTCTGCCGTGTCCTTATCTAGTCCATGACCAAAGTCTATTGAATCTACCTCCAAAATATACCCCAGATCTGTCCACTTACCTCCTTTGCCACCCACTCATGTAAAGCAACACAGTCTCCCATCTGAATTGCTGTGTTAGATTCTTATCTGATCTTCCGGTACCTACGTGTGCCTCTTCTAACCCATTCACCACCAAGATGCAAGAAGAGAGCTGTTAAAATTATAAATTGACTCGTATCATCATCTTTTTAAATCTCCTCGGAGGCTTCCAATCGCATGCACAATAAAATCCACATGTCTCCTAGTGGCCTCAGAGGCTGTGCATCATCTTTCCCTAACCCGTCTTTCCGTCTTTCCACGGGCCTCAGTTAAAAGGTGTGTTACCTTCTTCCCTATGTGCTATCACCAGCAGCCCAGGCCTTCTAACCATTCTTGGACCAGTTCAACCACATTTGCACCTCAAACACTTTGCACATGTACTTTCTCCTACCTGGAAGTCTCTCTCTTTGGTTCCTCATTAGGGCTCCCATATTGCACACTCCAAGTTTCATATTAAATGTTACCTCTTCAGATGATAGTGACCATACTAATTATGGCTAGCATTCTTTTGAGTTATCTCAAAACATTTGCCAGACCTTGGCCCTAGTCATTCTATCTGAATTATCTCTTTAAATCTTGATAACAGCCTTTGAAAGAAGTACTATTATCATTCTTATTTTACAGATAAGGGAATTAAGGCTTCATTTAAGAGTTTAAATAGTTTTTCCAGAATCATACTACCGTCTGCTGTGTAACATACGCCAGGTATTACAGAGTTTAGAATTATACCCAGGACTATGAGACCAGGGACTGCCCTCCCCACTACTAGACCCCGCTGCCTTTCCAGAAAGGTGTGTCCCTTATTTTGTTCTTAGACATAGAACCAATTTATTTTCTTCATTTTGTTGAACACTCTCTGTAATTTTTAAAGTATGTTTCTATTTATCTATTGCCTATCTTTCTCACCAGTATCGAAGAATATTTGTTGTTCATAGCTGGATCCCAGCACCCAACACAGCGCATGGCTCGTAGTAGATACTTAATAAGTGTTTGACAAGTAAGTGTAGGGATGTGTTGGCAAATATGTAGCCCCCAGGTTTGGGGAGGGCTGGGGACTGATTTCTAGATCTTTTGAATCTGCATACTGCCAACCGCAGGGCTGATTTCAGTCAGCAGTTTAACAGGTGACTCCTAAGATCCCGGAAAGTTAAGCCATGATTGAATAAATGAATGAATGAATGTGCAAAAAATGTGGTGGTTCACCCACAGGAACTGGTTTCCCAGGATGCAGGGCGTCCCTTCTCTCCACAAGCTCCCGTAGCTTTAGCTCCAAAGAGATCATGCACATTGGTGAGGTTTCAGAGCACAGCCATCATCCCAGCTGCACAAGGACAATGAAGAGTTAATGCTGTATCTGAAACACTACATATCTCTACAACAATGTCGTGAGAAACACTGAGACCAGATACTGTCATTTCTTCAACTTTTTTTTTTTTTTCACCGCCTCAGGTGTTGGCGAGGACACATATGATTCAGAAGCAAGGGCAGGATGACTTTGTTTTATCCTTTATATGGAAAGGATGGCAGGGGTTGGAGCAAGAAGGAGGGAAAAAAAGGAGAAGGGGAAAAAAGCCATTAATATTTCACATTAGGCGTAAAAATGCTCAGCTACAGCTTTGACTAGGAAGAGAAATCTCCTTGAGAATATTTGTTAGATTTCTATGCTGAATGATCACACAGAAGACTCATTTATAATCGGTACAATTATTTACTTCTGTGTGTAATATGGAATAACATAGGCATTAGTTTTTAAATCACTATTTGCCACTCAGCATTGCTGAAAATATTTTATTTGGCAGTTCTTAAATTAAAAAAAAAAAGATGTATTTTTTTGATCAGCAGTCCCACACTGGTGTGAACCTGGCAATAGAGCCAAAGGAATTCATAGCATTTGGTGGGATTTTATTTATCACATTGGGTATGAAAGTCCTGATGTGTTCGCTGATTGCAACACTAGGTGGTCAGACAAAGGGCGGTGCTTAGATGTCTTGTCTCAGTCATGGCCAGGATGTAATGTGTCTCTGATTTAACCGACAGGTCTATCCTGTGGCCCCATATGCTCTAGTCGGTTCACACCCTGCAGGGGTAATACCTCCTGGTATACACATGCATTCTGGGGTTTTGAGTGAATATATTCTAAGGTGCTCTCCTTGCCAGCTCTAGGATCCAGGGTTTTAAAAGTGCATGTGTAATTAATTTTGTTTTAAAAATTTGAATTAATACCAAGAGAAATGCCTTGCTCTTTATTAATTTCCAGGTGTGAGTCTAAAGAAAACAGCAACCACTTTTCTTGAAATCACATGAATAATATTGGAGCACGACTGTCTCAGTTGGAGACAAAAACATTATATTTATGTCTCATGGTAATCTATCCGTTGGTTAATGGACCCAGAACCCTCTAGACAGTTCACAAATCCACATAACAGAGCAGATTTTTGCATTAGGATTCCTGACTTAGCTGAAAAATGTGAAAAATCAGATGCAGCCAAAGAGTTCCCTATTGATTACAAATGTGAGGATCAAGAGTAAGTTATTCCATCGAAGGCAGCATTCGTTCCAATTTAAAATGGTCCTCCCTGGTAATCTCGTTTTGGTCAGTGGCATACAAATCGATGAAAGTTTTTAAGAGTATTAATTCTATCCTATATGAGGGGCTTCCTATCACAGAGTGGACATTGATATCCAGTCATATTTTGGAGTCTCTAACAGTCTGGGTGAATTTAGAAATGTGAACAGAGCTTAAGGACAGAGTTGTAAGTAATTCTTAGTTGTTTTTTCTTAAAGAAAATAAACAACTAGTAGCCTCTAAAGATAAAAATGGGAGTCAAATTTCCCAGCCCTGCCAAATTACTGTTTGCTGTTCAAATATTAAATTGTTTTTGCCTCTGCCATTTGAGCATAGTACTCAGTACAAGTAGGTTCATAAAATATTTCAACATTCTCTGCTTTTTAGAAGAACCTTATAGGCATATAATTCATCAGTTGTCCAGCTTCATATCTGGTATAAAAGTTTCCTATATATCACCCTGGACAGATAGACAGTTCCAGCTTGAACACATCTAAAAATGGAAAGTTCTTAATGTCCTAAGACAGTTGGACCGAACACCTATGACCTAGGAGGTAAATGCAAGTCAAGACTTAAGAAAACAAAGTGCCTTGCTTGAACAGGTTTTTGTACACCAGCATTAATAACAGCGTTATTCAGAGTAGCTAAAAATGGAAACAACCCAAATGTTCACGGACAGAGAAATGGACAGACACGGTGCGGTATATACATATAATGGAATGTCATCAGAAAGGAATGAAATTCTGACACATGCTACAACATTAACTAACCTTGAAGATACTATGCTGAGGAAAACAAGCTGCACACAAAAGGACAAAAATCATACAATTCCACCTACGTGAAGTATCTAGAATAGTTAAGTTCATGGGGACAAGAAGTAGAACGGTAACTGCCAGGTTCTGGGAGAAGTGGGGAACGGGGAGTTATTGTTTAATGGATGGGGAGCACCAGTTTGGGAAGATGAGAGTTTTGGAGTTGATAATGGTGATGGCAGTCTAACAAGGCATGTGTACTTCATTCCATTGAACTGTACCCTCAGAAGTGATTAAAATGTATTGTGTACATTTTGCCACAATTCGCAACAGCAACAAAAAAGTGCCTTGGAGGACGTCAGGAGTCCGCGAGCATCTTTCTGTACGTTCTCACTCTCCACTCAGTCTGTGTCCCTCGTGTCTGCCCCCTACTTCGTGCTGCTGGCTTCCTTCTTTGCACACATTGATCCTGGATGGACGAGCTCGCTCGATGTTTCCTAAGAAGAAAGCGGATGGACTTTGTTCAAAGGCCTTATCTGAAGGGATGACTTCAGTTGCAGAGTGTTTCACTATATTTTTCCCCCAGAAGTCTTCATAACCCCTGAGACCCAGATTCCAACCGTTCGCCCAACACAGCAGTGTCTGGAAGTTAGCCCTGCCCTCCTCCTACCAACTCGGGGACCCTAGAGACACACATAGTAGCCTGTAATCTCCCTCTATTTTCTCATATTTGCGGTTTTTCTCGCACGTCTTCCCCTATCTTGTTTTCCTTTTATTTCCAAAATGTGTATTTCGTTTGAAAGTTTAAGATACAATTGCTATTCCTGGATGGATGAAATGGTCTTTGTTACAATTGCTATTCCATATGTGTGACTACATTTTGCATGCTCGGAAATTACCGGCGATGCCATGGGATTTGGTTCTAATGTTCACCTTAATTCAGTTGGCTCGCATTATACAATAAAATCTGACTAATTCTGAATAATGGGAGTTAGGCTACAGTGGTTTCCTGAAAAATGAGAATGGCTGACAATTTTTTCAAAGAATTAAATTTTCTTCCTTTTAAATTCCACATGTATCATAAACAAAGTAAACTGAGACTAATAGGTAAAATGAGATAAGGTGTAGGAGGATTATAATTCAAAACATACTGGTATTCAATATAAAGCAAATGTCCTTAAACATGTATTAATTGATTAATTTTATGTTCAGAAATTAAAAGTACCTTTATAAGTGGCCAAATTGTCTTTTCCTTTGTTGATAGGAGCACTTTCCTGAATGGGGGGATGATTGTCTCTCCTGGTATTTTTTTTTAACGTTTATTTATTTTTGAGAGAGACAGATAGGCAGAGTGCAAGCAGGAGAGGGGCAGAGAGAGAGGCAGACACAGAATCTGAAGCAGGCTCCAGGCTCTGAGCCTGTCAGCACAGAGCCCGACGCGGGGCTCGAACTCACAGACCGTGAGATCAGTGACCAAGCCGAAGTCGGATGCCTAACCGACTGAGCCACCCTGGGCACCCCTCTCCTGGTATTCTTATCTCTCTGAGAACTGCCTTCGCAACTTTTTCAGTGCTGTTATCTCTCATGTTAAGTTTCTTGCTCGGTGCTCTTCTCCTTTCTCAGAGTCTTACTGTTATGATTTCAAGTTCTGCCTAGTTGCTGTCATTTCTTCAACTTCAACCTTTTTGTGTCCTCCAAGCCCGGATGACCAACTGCCAACCAAACATTTCCGTATCTCAGGACAAATTGAAATTCTAGATACTTTAAACCGAATTCAGTCTCTTCCTCCTTGTTGCCCACTTTCCCTGTATCCCTTATCTTTCTCTGGCCAGAAGACCTTCCTTACTCTCCTAAAAGCAAGTCGTAACTAGTATTAGTGAGCATTCACTCTGTGTCAGGCTCTTTTATACAGAACAGCTGTTGGCAGTGTATTTAATTCCATCCTCAGTGTACCGTTGAGGAAATATACTCTGAATGATGTGAAGTAGCCGGCCTGAGACTCTCAAGTGAAGACTCGGGCACTAGGACTACACGGCTCATATCTTCAATGCTGCGTTTTACCAATGGTCTCTAAGGCCTATGACATCATAATGTTGGTTGAACTTATCTCTCTTTTATATAGTTCAAGTCAGCAAAGTTTCACCGGGAATATTCCGACGCTTAACATGCCTTCAGTTTCACCACGCAGATTCATTCTCTTTACTGCTCCTGCCCTCCCTCCCTCCCTTCCTCCCTCCCTCCCACCCTCCCTCCCTCTCTCCTGCTTTCCTTCCCTCCTTCCTTCCTTCCTTCCTTCCTTCCTTCCTTCCTTCCTTCCTTCCTTCCTTCCTTCCTTCCCTCCTTCCTTCCTTCCTTCCCCCCTTCCTTCCTTCCTTCCTTCCTTCCTTCCTTCCTTCCTTCCTTCCTTCCTTCCTTCCTTCCTTCCCTCCTTCCTTCCTTCCTTCCCCCCTTCCTCCTTCCTTCCTTCCTTCCCCCTTCCTTCCTTCCTTCCTTCCTTCCTTCCTTCCTTCCTTCCTTCCTCCCTTCCTTCTTTTTTGACTGATGAAAAAATAATACTAAGACCAATCCTTTCTCTCTCCTGCTTAAACTTTTCAAAGGCTCCACCTTGGCTTCCCAATCAAATCCAGACTCCTTAGCCGTTTATGGGCAGGTCCCTGGAATCCTGCCCAGGATTGTGTCTCGTCATCTCCTCACACATCACTTCCACCTGTACCAAACTGCTTGAAGTTGTCAATGGATTGCGCGTTCTGGTTTTCGTGCCTTTGCACGCACTTCTTCCTTTGCCCAGAAGTCGTCTCTTCTTGGCTAAGTACTATCCTTCTTCATAACTCTACGTGAGTATCGCTCCTCTGGATGGTTAGTCCCCTCACTCTGCCGTGCGCCCTCACCCCTAGCGTCTGTTCTGTGATATTCTCAACTTCTTCAATAACTGAATATTCTTGGGTGATGACGTCAGGTGGTGAGCAGTGCGAGGAATACTCCGATTTGAAATCTCTTCCCCCGCGGCGGTCACAGCAATGTCCTGGTTTGTCTTTATCATTCCTCAGCTAGTTACATCTTAAATCGAAGCTATCTTACAGAAACCCAAATATGAATCAGTCCGCCCTTTTCTCCTAAAACTCTTTCCGGTTCATTCAGGCACACGGGGGAATACTTGTCAATGTTCTTGGTCTTCTTTTCTCTCTTCCCCTCACATCTTTTCATCTGAGTCCGGAGACAGCTCCAGGTACGGTTCATATATGCAAGTCAACATCCGTTTCCAAGAAAAGAAAATCTAAAGTGTCGAAAAGTGACATGGGCCCAGTACACCAACAGCATCCATCTGCAATGTGTTTAAAACTTTCTAGAAGGCTCTTTCAAGTCTCCACAATATTTCCATTACCTTCTCTGAATCAATACAATTTGCTTGACCTCCTGCATCACTATTAAAACATAAATAAGAACATATTTCCTATTAATTCACATGTATTAATTACTAATATGGCTATTGCTAACATTCAGTTTCTACTGAATATTCTTAATCAAAAATAAAGAATATCTGTGATTATTCAGCTAGAATATGGGTTCCATAGGACTATATGGGTTGACCTGGAAGCCAACAACCATTTGTCAGAATTTCTATGGGAAAGATGCCTTCCAGATTCTAAATAGCTGCCTTACAGACTTTGAGACATAGCCCTATGCAAGCTGTGGTCTTCTTACATACATTTGAATTTCTCAAAGTTTCTTTGCATATTTACAGACAATTTAAATTGTTTTCCGTAGGTGCTTAGGAAATAGTGAACATGTAGTGAAAAATGCCTGTGTTTTAGAGTGAGGCAGATCCGGATTCGAATTCCATCGCCGCCATTTACTTTTTCTGTGGTAATGGAGAATTTACTTAAGGCTCCATCTCCACATCTGTAAAATGAAGAGAAATCCTCCCAAGCACATGGGTGAGGGGTTTAGTGTGGCCAGGTGAAATACCGGAACATCTAGTTAAATTTGAAATCCACGCAAACAATGGATATTTTGTTTTTAATTAAAAAATTGTTTTTACATGTATTTATTTTTGAGAGAGAGAAAGACAGAGCACAAGCGGGGGAAGGGGAGAGAGAGAGAGAGACACGGAATCTGAAGCAGGCTCCAGGCTTTGAGCTGTCAGCACAGAGCCTGATGCGGGGCTCGAACTCAAAAACTGTGAGATATTGACCTGAGCTGAAGTTGGATGCCTAACCGACTGAACCACCCTGGCGCCTCTGGGTATTTTTAGTATGGAGTTTTCTTAATACATAAAATTTTAGTATGAAAAAGTTCATTGTTTATTTGAAACTTAAATTTACCTGAGCATGGTATATTTTTAGCTGCTAAATCTTGCAAACCTGCAGGGGGCATGAGTAGATCTGTATGATACCCACAGATATGTGATAAAGGAAAATTCGGTGGATAGGATTCCTTCTGCAGCCCCTAATCAGCGACAGTGGTCAGCTATGCTGAAGCCGAGTCGGTCTCCGCTTGCTTACTACTACTCCCAAATGCCACCCTCTGCCTCAGCAAATTACATAGTCATAGACTCCCTGCCATTAAACCATTTAATGAGAAATCATAACAGTCACCACTTTGGGATTTGTTCTTCAGAAGCTGCGTGATAGATGAAATGACCTTTCAACATTCAATTTAGTAATATTATGGTATCTTTGAATTCAGCATAATATATAGGAATAAGTCGACGATACTTAAAATCATCAACTATTATACAAGAAGGGACTTCAGCGGTTATCTTGACTACTCGTTATACAGCCATAAGGAGCCGACCCCCAAGGAGTTCAACAGATTCACACACAACTACATCCTGGCTGAGCCCAGGCTGGAATTTCCACCCCTGATTCCAACTTCAGCTGGTTTTGCTCCTGCAGCGTTTCTCCTGCAGTGTGCCCTAACTCATCCCCGCCATGACTTGTTAGAACACACACGCATGCAGGGACAGGAGAGGCCCCGTTTCATTTTCTCTGCATGGCACCTTGCCTGGGATCATTTGGATAGACGGACATAATTGATAATTTGGTGCACCGTAGTGCGTAAACATTGCCATCAATTTGGCCACTGCATTTTTAATCATATACTCCTCTCTATTAATATACTCTTCTGTGTATTAAATTGGATCACTGAATGTGATTATACAAAAGTAATGACTTTTTCCCAGACCCTTATAGTACACATTTCCCCATTCTTCAAGGTGCAGTGATACAATCAAAGGTAGATTCTATTGTGACTGTCATGACTCTAGCTTTCTAGTTATTCTTTGTTTTCAATAACTTAGTAAAACTTGAATTATTTTTAGTTCAAAGCAAATTCTAAAAATGGCATGTATGAAACAAGTGGAAATTTGAACATCAGCTTTTAAGTAATGTTGCAGACTTACTAGAAATTCTTTAGGTGTGATAATAGTATTGTTGTTATATTTTGAGACTCATGCTGATATCCTTATGAATGTGCCCTTGGATTTGCTTCAAAATCGCACTGTGAGAGGAGGCGGGAGTAGGTAGGAAATAGCTAAACCGAGACTGGCCATGAGATCATTTTCGAAGGTGGATGATGGATGCGTGGAGCTTTCATTCTACTATTCAGTCTGTTTTTATCTATGCTTGAACTTTTCCATAATAAAAAGTTAAAGCTAGATTTCTGATTCCCAAACTCTAGCCATATTATACAGAAATCAAATAAAGTTATATCCCAAAATCAAAGATTTTTTGATGTTTTTAGTTTGAGGGCAGAGAGAGAGAGGAAGAGAGAGAATCCCAAGCAGGCTCCACGTTCAGCACAGAGCCTAATGTGGGGCTCTATCTCATGACTGAGATCATGACCTGAGCTGAAATCAAGAGTCAGATGCTTAACCGACTGAGCCATTTTAATGTCCGTATTTAGAGGACAGAAATAACATTTGCTTTAATGGTCAGTACTTGTTTGCTTTTTTTTTTTTTTTTACCCTTCGTATTCATTTGGGAGAGTCACATGTAATAGAAAGTACTTAGAACTGGGAATTCAAGAGAGTCTAATCCTAACAAGTCTCTGCCTTTTGTTAGTCGCGTGACCTTAGACAAGATGCTTAATCTCTTCAGGCCTTAGTTTTCTCATTATGTGAAATGAGAACATTACACTGTGGTCTCCTAGGGTGTTCAGCTCTAAAATTGTTTGACTAGATGGTATCACACGCAGGCTTTCCAAGTCCACCATTAAGTTGGCTCATGGTGTGTTTAACCTTTAGTCTGTCGCCATTAATGGAGCAGTGGGCTCTATTCTGGGAACCACTGATTTTCACTGAAAGATATTAAGAATAGGATACTAATCCCATGGGTGCCTCCTGTACATGAACTTATTATTTAAGTCATGCTGAAATTAGTTGATGTTTTTTATTTGTATTACCTAGTCAACGAATTATAGAAATTGTCTTCCACTTTGAAAGGTTGAACAATATCCTTGGCATGACGCTAAAGTAAACTTTCAAAATTCTAAGGGTGTACCCTCATTTAAATCCCATATTTACTCTCTATGTATCATTTTATGATTGTGTTACGTTCAGTTATGTCCCTAGTTTTTTGAAAATATCTTTTATGTATTCTCATGTAGCAGGACACTGCCCTCTCCAGCAATTTCATTGTCTCTTTTCTGAACTGCTCCTACTTCCGTAGTTTGGCATACATTATGCAGATGGTATTTAAGTCATTTTTTTTCAAAGGTGAGACTTTTGAATATGTGAAGTGCAACCCTAACTCACTGCAAACCTGTATGTTTGTAACTTCCACCCAAGGATTCAATTTCATTGCCGTCCTATAATCATTGCCAAACATCTGCTTATGAAAAATACGCACTGGGCACTACTTTATAGTAATGCTAGAAGTATTATCTCAATGTCACATCAAAATTCATCCATTCAACAAATGTTTAATGAGTGTCTTCTAGGTGTGTTAATTTTGAAAAGGGATCTCACAGGAAAGAAGGCTTAGAACAAATTACCAGAGGACACAGATTTCCAATTTTAAACTGATTTATTCATCAGAAAATGTACTAAGAGACACTTACTTATTCATACACACAGCCTTCCTCTTGCACAGATACGTCAAAATTACCATAATTAATTCAGAGTCCTAACTCTGGCCCTCATAAAGTGAAGTGACTATTTCCGCAAAGCCGTGATGGAATATCTTTGTGAAATCCATTATTGCTTTTCTAAACAAATGTTCTCTGCTTACTCAATATGTTTGTGATAATCCATTTTATCGATCAGTAACTTTCTGGACCAGGATTTGTGTGTTTGGTCTCTGCGAAATGATGACACTTTTAGCCAGAGGCTTTCGGGGCTAGCTTCTCTTTGATCTTGGTGGAATCATGGGGTCTTCCATCAACCCGTTAGAAGTACTTGACATGACAAGTAATATGATCCATTCCTGTTTTAGTCAGACATGTACTCCAGTAACTATGTCAAGTGCTCAGACTGGGTTTGGAACCATTTCTTTCATTTCTCCAACACATGACTGTTGGCTCCTTTGTTAGATAACTCATTCATTCATTCAATAGACCTTTTCTTTTTTTTTTTTTTGACTTTTTCAAATCCACTGTGTGCTAGGTGAGTGCAAGAGTAACAAAGATAATCTCTGCAACCTCTACTTTCAAAATAACATAATAGTATGAAATCTGGTTCTCCTTGGTAGCCTATCAACGAATCACATGCTGTGCAGTTGAGTTCAGACAGTATGCACCGTCTCATTCACTGTGACGTTAGTTCTTTTCTGAAGGTGCTTTCATGGGCATTATTCATGAGGATTCCCATCAGTAGTTAGGGGAAGGTGTGTTCAGGGGAGATTTTTGACCAAATCATTCTCCATTCTTTCTTGGTCAGCTCTTTGAAGATTCTTTTGCTTCGTTGTCTTTTTAATATTCTCCAATGAGGAAACTTTTCAAAGCCCTTTTAAAGTCAGAAGAACTGGTTGCCCCTCGTTCTAGTTGTGCTCTGCTTCTTCACGTAATTTGTTGATGTGAAGGAGGGCTTGACTTCTCATTTCAAAAGTCAATTGTCTTTCCTCCATGAGCCCTTCCTATCACCATCTAAGGTGGCAAATCTGTTTTCTGTCTCAAATGTTTTCCCTCTTTCATCTAAATGGAATCATACAGCATATAATATTTTGAGGCTGGCTTCTTTCACTTCGAATAATGCCTTTTGTGAAGGCATGTGAAGATATATCAAATGTATCTTAATTGCAAAAATTTCAATCCAAATTTAAAATTATTCAGTATGGGATGTCTGGGTGACTCAGTCCGTTAGGCATCAGACTCTTGGTTTTGGCTGAGGTTATGATCTCGAGGTTAGTGAGATCAAGCCTCAGGTTAGGCTCCATGTGGACAGCACAGATCCTGCTTGGGATCCTCTCTCTCTGTCTCTGTCTGCCCCTCCCCTGCTTATGCTCGTGTGTGCACACATTCTCTCTTTCTCTCTCAAATAAAGAAATAAACTTTAAAAGTATTATTCAGTACATCCACAATATTTTTAAATGAAAGAGATCTTCGATCCCTCCACTCTGACCCTTCATTCTTCTCTCTGTTTTTTCTTTTTTTTTTTTTTTGCTATTGTTGTCTAGAATTTTGATTCTACAATTTAAAACATAATAATATTTCTTTGTTTTTGTGGGTGATTAAATTTAGCAAGAGTTTGTGAATTCCTTTGGCTACTTATATTCATTTTTGCATCCTTCTATCTTTCTGCATTCACTGTTTTTTTAAAACTTATTTATCTAAACATGAGCATGGGTGTGCGTGAGAGCCAGGGAGGGGAGACAGAGAGGGAGAGAGAGAACCCAGGCAAGGATGTGCTGTAAGCCTGACATGACGCTCGATCCCATGAACTTTAAGATCATGACCTGAGCCAAAATGAGGAGTCAGACGCCCAACCAACTGAGCCACCCACATGCCCAGGCAGTTACAATTTTTTAAAACTCAAATGCATTCCTTAATCATTCTTTTGATAAGAATCTATGAGTACTAATTTCTCTTAGCCTGTGTCTGAATAAGTCTTTTCTCCCCTTATTCCTTTAGCGTAGTGTATATATCCAGAGATAGAATTCCAGATGGACATTTATTTTCCACCCATCTTTGAAGAGTATTTTCCATTGTTTCCTGATACCTATTGTTACTAATACAATTTATTGCAAATTTTATCAATCTTGGGTTTTTTTGGTTATTTTTGGGGGGTAGACAATGATTTTTTTCTATGGAATACATATATAGTTATAGTTGCTCATCAATTTTGATAAGCTCTATTTAAGGTCATTTTTATTTTTATGTGTTTCAGCTTGGCCTTTGCCATATACTTTCGATCTGAGAGCATTTATTTTTGTTCAGTTTTGGAAATTTGTATCCATTCTTTTGTTCTATGCTTTGAATTCTTTTTTGAAGCATCAGAGAGTTTTGACTGATCTGTGTCTCTTAACTGCTTTTTCATATATTTTAAAAAATATTTTTATCTTTCTGCATTGCATTTCGGGTGAATTTCTCTATAGCATCTTTCCGTTCACTAATTCTTGTCATTTAATATCTAAAGTTTATTCTACTAAACAAGATTTATAAAGTTTTTTCTTCTAAACAAGGTTGATATTCAAGTGTTCTAATCTAATTACTCAGCTACTTTGTATTTTGTGAGATCGTTTTTTTATTATTGTTTTTTAATATTTATTTATTTTTGAGAGGGAGAGGGACAAAGAGACAGAGCATGAGTAGGGGAGGGGCAGAGAGAGAGGGAGACACAGAATCTGAAACAGGCTCCAGGCTCTGAGCTGTCAGCACAGAGCCCAACGCAGGCCTTGAACTCATGAACGGTTGAGATCATGATCCGAGCTGAAGTTGGATGCTTAACTGACCGAACCACCCAGGCGCCCCTGGTTTTCTTTTTATTAATGCTATTATCCTGTATCTCTTTGAAAATTCCAAACATTTTTATGTTGAAGCTGTCAGATGTTCTCGTTTCCGTTTCATCTGGAACACACTTTATACCCTACTTGTTGATTTCTTCGGTTGGAATTTTTAGCATTAGGTGTCATCACCTAGTTTAGAGTTTTGGGTGGAGGACAATGGTGAATTAAAGAAGGTCCCATTTTTTTTTTTGATACTCCTTACACCGACTGGTGTATATATATATACCTCTTCTTTAATTTGGTGGGATCTGTAACTATTTTGACCAAGATGCAATGGGGGTGGTACGGAGCCAGTTTCTGGGTACTTTCTATCTCTTGGAACAGTCCCTTTATGGATCCAAGTTTTTATGTGAAAAGTCCAACTACATGCAAATGACTGTGTGAAAAGGCCCCGAGACTATATATGGAAAGGGAGGCAATCCTCGTCTTCTATCTGTCCCTCCTACTGAATCAGCCATGTGAACAAAGCTGTCTCTGACCTCCTGTCACTTAGCCGCCATCTGAATATCATCAAGTGACCATAAGTGATACCCAGCTGAAGCCTGCTCAAATTCCTAAACTTCAAAATTGTGAGATATAATAAAATGCTAGCTGGTATAAGTCAGAGTACTTTGTACTGAGTACTTTGTTACACAGCAATAGGTAATGAAAACATGACCTTATTTCGAATCTGACTGTTTTCCTGCCTCCTACCCACTCTCCCGTGCTCTCTGTACACACTCATGGTGACTACTGGTTTAGGGGACGCTCCACTAAATTTCCCCACTCCGCCAGTCCACCCCTAGGCTTTTGGCCCCTGTCTATGATACTGGAGATGCTGCAGACAAAGCCACTGAGCCCAAAGCAGCTTGGCCCGGGAGTTGGCTTCCATGTTGTGCCTGCTTCATCCTGACTCCTTAGGTTTTCAGCTTCGTGGGAGCACCAGCTTTGGTTCTCGAGCCGCCTTCCATGCTGAGGGAGCCATGCTTGTCTCTAGTCTCTCATGTTGTGTAGGCACTTTAGTTCCAGCCACCACACGAGAGCTACCTGCCCAGTTACACGTGCCAGTTTCCAGACTTGAAACCCAGTAAACTTTCAGATTCGACCCCATTTAATCTTTGTGTTTCTTTCATTTCTGACCCCAGGAGTCAGATCTGGGGAGCTTAGCCAGATCTTTTTTTTGTGCTCTCTCTCTCATTCTTTTCCTTTCTATCACATGATCTGTTTTTCTTTTTTTTTTTTTTAAATAAATTTTTGGTTTTAGAATAATAGTTTTAGGTTTATAGAAATACTATAAAGAGGGTAGTTTCTATGTATCTGTATCCAGTTTTCATTCTTATTAACATGTCGAATTAGTGAGAGAAGTTCCTCACAATTAATGAAACAGTCTTGATATATAATTATTACTACAGTTCATAATTTATTAAGATTTTTTAAAGCTTTTTACCTAATGTCTCTTTTTAGTTCCAGGAGCCCATCGAAGATACTACATTACGTTAGTTGTCATGTCTCTGTAAGCTCTTCTTGACTGTGACAGTTGCTCAGACTTCCCTGTGTTTGATGACCTTGACAGTTTGAGGAATACTGATGAGTATTTAGAATGTTTTTTTTAATATTTATTTGTTTTTGAGAGACAGAGAGAGAGCATGAATGGGGAAGGAGCAGAGAGAGAGAGGGAGACACAGAATCCGAAGCAGGCTCCAGCCCGACGCGGGGCTCGAACCCACAAACTGTGAGATCATGACCTGAGCCGAAGTCAGACACTTAACCGACTGAGCTACCCAGGCGCCCCACTGGTGAGATACTTTATAGACTGTTTCTCGGATAGGATTTGTCTGATAATTTTCTCGTTATTAGACTGGGATTATGTACTTTTGGTAGGAGGACCTCAGAGATTAAGTACCATTCCGATCACATCATAGGAAGACTACATACTATGAACATGACCTATCACTCGTGTTGTTAACCTTGATCACCTGGTCGAAGTAGCCTTTGTCAGACTTCTCTACTATAGAGTTATTCTTTGGTACCTCTTTTATACTGTACTCTTTGAAAGTTACTTACTGAGGTTCGATCTGGGGGGCTCAGTTGGTTAAGCATCCAACTTCGGCTCAGGTCAGGATCTCACGGTTTGAAAGTTCGAACCCCGAGTCAGGCTTTCTGCTGTCAGCGTGGAACCCACTTCGGATCCTCTGTCCTCCTCTCTTTCTGCCCCTCCCGTACTTGTGCTCCCCCTCTCTCAAAAATGCTAAGTAAACATTTAAAAAGAGAAAAGAGGGACAGCCAGGTGGCTCAGTCAGTTAAGCATCTGACTCTTGGTTTCCGTTCAGGTCACGATCTCGTGGTTTCATGAGTTCGAGCCCTGCGTTGGGCTCTGCGCTGATGGCACAGAGCCTGCTTGGGATTCTCTGTCTCCCTCTCTCTCTGCCCCACCCCTACTCATGCTGTCTTTGTCTCTCTCAAAGTAAATAAACTTCAAAAAAATTTAAAAATTAAAAAAGAAGGGATGTGCATAGCCCATGCGGAAGGACCTGGAGTTCTGTTTCACTTCTCTGAGGGTAAAATATTTACATAAATTGGTACAAATCTGACCATTGGGAACTCTTTCAGTTGGCTCCTAGGTCCCTTTGACATACACCCATGGTCATGTGTGTGTGTATGTCTGTGTGTGTGTGTGAATATTTCTTTACTTGCTGACACTGCAAGATGCCTTAAAATATGTTTCCCGTCCCAGCCCTGGAATCAACAACTTCCCTAAGCAGCCCTGGTTCGTTTTGCTGGAGAATGGTATTAGAAACCAAGATCTGTGTGCTAAGGTGTGCTTATTGCTACTAGAATGTTTTTGCTTCAATGCTGTCTCAGCTGGCAGAGCGATGAAACTGTTATGTATATATTAACCCCTGTATACACACATATTCATAACTATTTCTGTAGGAAACCACTTATATCTATATTAAGCTAAACATGAATTCATACTAATGTCTCCTGTTCTTTTTTTTTTTTAATGTTTATTTATTTAGTTTTGAGAGAGAGAGAGAGAGAGAGAGCAAAGGAGGGGCAGAGGGAGAAAGAAAGCAAGAATCCCAAGCATGCTCTGCAGTTGACAGCACAGAGCCCAATGCAGGGCTCGAACTCAGGAACCCTGAGATCATGACCTAGGCCAAAATCAAGTATCAGATGCTTAACTGACTGGGCCACCCAGGCACTCTTACACTTTCTTAATTTTTGAATTCTAGGATACCTGTGTAGTGGTTTCAGATTATATAGTATTTCTATTTTCTTCTCTCTTAGAGTTTACTCTCTCGGCTTACATTGCCTGTTTTTGGATGTTGTCTGCTTTCTCTATTAGAGCCCTCACCATATTAATCACAGCTATTGAACTTCCTTGATAAATCCCTGTCATATCTGAATCTGATTTCGATGCTTCCCTTGCCTGTTCAGACCATGTTTTGGCTTGTTGGTATGCCATGTGTTTTTTGTCGAAAGTCAGGTTTGATGCGTTGGGTAGTAAGAACTGAGGTAAATAGGCCTTTAGTGTGAGTGTTCACATAAATCTGGCTAGGACTTGGGCTGTGTTTAATGTTTGCGCTAGCAGCGGGTATTAGAGGCTTTAGATTTCTGTAGTGTTCTTATTTTTGTTTCCCTCTTGATTTTGGGCTTCCCTAACTACTCCTTCTCAGAGAAAAACTGAATATTGGAGTTCTCTCAACTAAGATTCACTGTTAAAAAAAAACATTTTTTTAACGTTTATTTATTTTTGAGAGAGAGAGAGATAGAGAATGAGCAGGGGAGGGGCAGAGAGAGAGGAGGATACAGAATTCGAAGCAGGCTCCAGGCCCTGAGCTGTCAGCACAGAGCCCGACATGGCTTGAACCCACAGACCTCAAGATCATGACCTGAGCCAAAGTCGGACTCTCAACCGACTGAGCCACCCAGGCGTCCCTAAGGTTCACCGTTTTTATGCAGCAGCACCATTGTGTCAGGGAAAGGGGGTTCTGTGATCTTCTGATGAAATCTGTGTCTTTCAGTGACTATGTCTTTGGGATTATAACCTTCAGGGTCTTTCTCATGGCCTAGCTTTGTCCTGCCCCCATCCTTGCTCCGTTCCTGGTTGCAGTGTTACCAATCTATTTCCACAAAGCCCTCACCCCTCTTGACTAGGTCTTTTCCTCTGTCAGGTGGTCTGGGACGTTGAGAGCGCGCTGCATGGAGGGAAATGCCGTTCTTCCAGCTGGAGTAATGCCCTGAGAGTCTTTTCCTCAACATTAAGTCTTCTATGGAGGAGGCTCTAGGCACATGGCACAAAGATTATTTTCCCTTCCCCTACCAGGGTCAGAGAGAATCTTTGCAATGAGAACCTGGTGGGGATTTCCGAAGATACAGCCTATAGAAGTGTGGGGACCCCATTAAGGCTCTGGCCCCCAGAACCATCTCACTCTCAGGCTAGTTCACACTTAGCCTCCAGACATCCATCAACAATCCCTTTAAAGGGGTCCTTTCAGTTTTTGTCTTCAGGGCTTCCGGCTCAGGTGTGTGGATCTAAGCAGTGTCTTTCTGCACGACCATCTCCTGAAATTTCAGCGTGGTGGTTTCCCACGCAACCACAGTTCTCTGATAGATCCAAGAAAAGTCAAAGGTTTTTAATTTATTCAGTTTTTTCTTTTATAAGGATGGAAATGATGATGTCTAAGCTCTTTACATGTGAGAACTAAAACCACAGGCCAGTCATTCCTTTTATATTTTAATTTTATAATGATTTTTATAATGTATCTGTTATTGTTCAATGTTAGGACTAGGATATTGAGCCCCAAAGTGTGAAGTTATAATACCCCCTTGACCATGAATCCTGAATACTTTATTTTCTCTTTTTTTTTTTATTTATTTGAGAGAGAGAGAGAGGCAGAGGGAGAGAGAGAAAGACAGACTCTTAAGCAGGCTTCACACTCAGCCCAGAGCTCAACGTAGGGCTCAATTCCATTAACCTGGGGTCATGACCTGAGCTGAAATCAAGAGTCCATACTTAACTGACTGAGCCACCCCCTGAGTACTTTCTTTATAATTCTCTTTCAGTATATAAAAGAGGCTTTTAGCCTGTTGTATCAGTCTAATATCTACACAGAAATGTACACGAGCATATAGAGAACAATGAATTTTCACAAACGGAAAGTCACCTATACGACTACCCCCCAGATGAAGAAACAGAACGTCACCACCACGCCCAGGAATACCTTTCATGCCCCATTCAGCTGCCTTTAATACTTCTCTAACTGCCCCCAGCCCCAGAAGGTAACCGCTGTCCTGCCTTCTTACGGCATAAACGAGTCTGGCTTGTTTGGAACGTCATAGAAATGGGAGCCGACAATACGCATACTTTCACATCTGACTAGCTTAACATTGCGTGTTTCAGATCTAATCTGCCTTATTGTGTATAGTTGTAGATTGTTCATTCTCATTGCTCATTTTGTGACTCTATGATAATGTATTTGTCCATTCTACAGTGAATGAAGACTTGGGTAGTTTTCCAGGGCTGTTGGAACTTTCTAATATATATTTTTTTGGTGAACATGTTTTTCTTAGGTATATACCTAGGAGTGTGTTGGCTGGGTCATGACTTATTCTTACTTCCGGCTTTCCTAGACATGGACAAGCAGTTTTCTGAAGTGACCACACCTACTTTCCCTCATCTCCCACCCCACCCACCCCACCCAGCAATGCATGAAAATTCTGGGTCCTCCATACCTATACCAACATCCAATATCTCACATTTTTTCACTTTTACTATTCTAGAGTATACCGTCATAGTTTGCTCTAGTTTTAATTATCCTTTCCCTGGTGGGTAATAAAATTGAGCATTTTATGTTTTCTGGCCATTCAAAGGTGCCATTTATTATGATGACTTTTTTTTTTTTTTTTTTTTTTGAGAGAGAGAGCATGCAGAAAGAGAGGGAGACACAGAATCCAAAGCAGGCTCCAGGCTCTGAGCTGTCAGCACAGAGCCCGATGCAGGGGCTGGAAGTCACGACCTGTGAGATCATGACCTGAGCTGAAGTCAGAAGCTTAACCAACTGAGCCACCCAGCGCCCCATGATGAACTTTTAATCAAGTCTGTCTTCCTAGTTAGACTGCGAATTCTGTCTAGGAAAGGCTCATTGCATTCACCTTTGCGTCTCTCAAAGTCTGCCAGAAGGTCTTTCTTCCAATGTGCTTTTCATGCAGTGTTACATGGACGCCTGCTTAAGTGAATGAAATGGGGCTTTCAGCTTCTAGACCTGCTGAAGTTGCACCTGGTGACCATCTCAAACATTTTTCCCGGAGAATCAAGCATATAAGTTTTGGGCTTTAATCATTTAAAGAAATGTTAATAAGTATTTGTTCAGCCCCTGCTCTGTATTGGCTACTGGGTGAGGCCGGGCTGTGGGAGATCATATGAATGAATCAGGGATGATTCCTCTAGTCAGGGAGCTTTTAGATCACGGACCAGCCTAGCTTAAGTGCTGGTTTCAGATGAACCTTCCTTAGGTATAAGTCCTTGATGTCTCCTCCCACCTCTCTGGTGCAGCTGGATGGGCAGAAGCTGGGATGTCGCACTTGAACGTGGAGGCCACTTTGAAATTTGGTCCTGAGAGATTTATGCCTTGTAATTTTCTAGAAGGGAAAAAAAAAGATTTTTCACTGACATTTTCTTCAGAAGTGGTATGGAACATGTTTTGGAGATGAAAGCATCCAATTACTTGGTTCCTAATTTCTCAGGTATCCTGGACGGTCATAAGTGCCCGGGTGGGTTTCGTGAGAGAAATCCTCTTCTCTGTCCGGCACAGCTTTATTATCCTCTGTAATAGTAGTTCTGTGGTTTGCACTCTGAAGAGACACTCTTCCCAGCAGTGACTATGAGACCGAGAGATTTCATTTTGCCTGAAACACTGGCCCATTTTCTTCCTGTATCTGTGAAAAATTCCTCTTTGGAGTCAGATACTTATTGCAGTAGGTCTGCATGCTGAAGAAATGCCGTGAATCGCCACCTTCCAAAGGAAGAATACTGTAGCTCGGAGGGGAAATGGCACGAAGCCAAGGTTTTTACGGTGCTTAGTGAGAGGTCTCGTCGTGTACTTCATTATTCATTTTTAAGAGTCTCTCGATTCTGCTTTTTCGTTTCATCAATTTCTGCTTCAGGAATTAAGGACAAAAATGGACTCTTCCATGGAGAAACTGTACATATGTTTAGTGTCTGGGGTATAAATGTTAGCGGTTTTAATTTTTTTTTTAATTTTTTAATGTTTACTTATTTTTGAGACAGAGAGAGACAGAGCATGAGCAGGAGAGGGGCAGAGAGAAAGGGAGACACAGAATCTGAAACAGGCTCCGGTGCGGGCTCGACCCCACGAACCATGAGATCATGACCTGAGCCGAAGTCAGATGCTCAACTGGCCACCCAGGTGCCCCAGGTGTTTTAATTTTTTTTTATGAGTATTTATTTATTTGGAGAGAGAGAGAGAGAAAGAGAGAGAGCACAAGTGGGGAAGAGGTGGAGAGAGGGGGAGAGAGAGAATCCCAAGCAGGCTCCAAGCTGTTAGCACAGAGCCTGATATGGGGCTTGAACCCACTAATCGCAAGAATATGACCTGAGCTGAGATCATGACCTGAGCTGAAATCAAGAGTCGAATGTTTAACCGCCTGAACCGCTCAGGTGCCCCTGTTTTAATTTTTTTTTTTTTAATATTCAAAATGGTTCAAAACTTTGCCTACTGAAGATGAGGTGGCCAGTGTATCAACAAATATAATTCTGGTTCCGGCGACGGTGCTGCCATCGCCTCTGGTATCCACAGTCGCATGGTTTCTGCAGGACCACCATTGCCCGCCCCCTCGCCTTGACCGGAGTCGGGACAGAGCTGATGCAGAAGTCCTGAAGGTTCCAGAGGACCGTGTGTTTTCTCAAGGCCTCAAAGCGTTAAGGTCAGACTCCCGACTCACGCGGAAGTGGCAGGAGAGCTGTGCTCACTTCAGCGTTAGCCTTTATCATGTGTGTCCCCAAGCAGCACAGCAGAGGGAACTCTGTCATTTTCCATCTGTCGTCCCCATCCCCTGTTCCCGGAGAGCTGGCTGAGAGACACATAGGTGACCTCAGGCTTACTGCTTTCTTCCTTCCACTGACCCGGGCTTTCTTCCTGGATGAGGCTTGTCTGCTCTCCTTCCCCTTCCCCTGGGCCTTCTCCCTCTTAGAAGGCGCCTTCAGTCTCTCAGCCAGATGGGCCTTTGTGGGGGATTGTCCTCCAGGTCCTCTGATGGACTGCAGGCCCCTGCAGCCTCTGCAGGCTGCAGGCTCTTCCCGGGACGCCACCATCACCCCGCCTCCGCGGCCTGCCACAGGCCACCGCCGTTTTGTGAGGCTCTTGTGGCTCAGCCCACACACCACCGCGCTGTTTGTGAGGCTCTGGTTCTAGCCAGGAAATACAACCACTTAAGGAAAATAGAAAACATTCCCAGTTATTCAGGATCCAAACAAATAAACCTAAGATTTTACATTTTGTGTTCGTAAGCTTTTTGCTGGGTTTTTGATATCACAAACTCTTCTGTTACTTTTTTTTTTTTTTTTTTTGGTAACTTCCTGCTAGCCTTTTATAATTTGCTGCATTCACTTTTGTCCTCACTCTGTTCAACGGCAAATACCCTCCTGGCGTTAGTCCTGGGTCTTTGCTCCTCTGTTCTGGCCTGTCCCCGTTTGAAACCTTACTTACTGCTTTGATTACCACTACGTGGTGATTAACCTATTCTCTTTTAGTCAGTCACAAATTTTGACATTTTTTTGGTCCATTCGATAAATGTTTTTCAAGAGACTACAGTATGCTAAGCACTGCAGGCCTGTGCGGATATGCCTCGGGGTATACCCTGGAGGGAGGCAGAAAAGGAAGCACACCATGATATAATGACCTTGGTCAGAACGGAAAAGGTGTGAACGGAGCATCGATGGGCATGACTCAGCCTGGACAGGTGAGAAAGCCTTCTTGTGTTGGCTCTTGTTTTTCTTATGCTCAGTTCTCTCTCACCTTCTCCTGGTGACAGCCTCTGACACATGACCTTGGTTGAGCTGATTTAGTGCACCCCATCCCACTTCCCACAGTAATAAGCCCAGGGATAGACATATGACCTAAGTCAGGCCAACTGAACGAACACATTTTCCTGGAACTTTCCTTAGAATTCTCTCTTCTCTCTGTTCAAGAAGCAATTGCTTACAGCCATGTCGCTACCACGTGAAGAAAGCCTGTCTGTAGGAGCATAAAATGAAACCATTCCCATATTGGAAGATGGGGCAGGAATCCGGGTTCCAGGGAGAGATCTGACAAGAGGCGTGTCATTAGATGAGGCAGCGCCTGAGCCCTACTCCATGGCGGGCCTCTCTGTCACTGCCTCCCTTTTTTTGTCGTTAAGTTGGTTGAGCCTCTGAGTTGGCTAGGTTAGGATTTTAGTCAATCGCGACGAAAAGAGGTGTGATTTAAATATTTCCTAAAGGACATGATGGCAGAGCTTCATGCTGAAGGAGTCGAGAGGAGCGTTCCAGGAGGGAGAAACACTTTGAGCGAAGGCTGCAATGATATGTCATCAACAGTGGGGACGTTCCTGAGGGGGGAGGGACGTCGGTGGGGAGGACGTGAGAGAAGCAGTTAGGGGCAGTCAAGCGTTGAGGTTTGGAGTTTTACTCCGAAGACAATAATAAAATAATACAATTTAGAAGGATGGTTTGATGGGGCACCTGGGCGGCTCAGTTGGTTAAGCGTCCGACTTTGGCTCAGGTCATGATCTCTCTCTTCGTGGGTTTGAGCCCCCAGTCCGGTTCTGTGCTGTTGGCGCAAAGCCCACTAGCTTCAGATCCTCTGTCTCCCTCTCTCTGCCCCTCTCTCTCTCTCTCTTTCTCTCTCAAAATAAATAAATAAACTTTAAAAAAAGATATTTAAGAATGATGGTTTGATGACTATACTTAATAATCCAATATCGAACATTAGAAATAGGCTAAGAGAGTGGATTTCAGGTGCACTCATTACAAAAAAAAAAAAAAAATCCTAACTACAGGAGCAGATGACCTGTTAATCAGCGTGACTCTAGTCATCATTTCAGTGTGTGGCTGTATAGCGAATCATCATTTTATACACATTAATACAGAGTTTTTATTAAAACACACATTTTAACAAAAGGAATATGGCTCAGACACTCTAATCTTGTTTCGCTCCCGGTCATCTGGAGATGGGCTGGAGCGGGACAAAACTGGAGGCCAGGAGAACAGGTGAACATCTCCTGTGGCCACTTCGATCAGAAATGATGAAGACCTAAACTGGGACAGTGGCCCTGGGACAGAGGAGAGGGACGGCTGTAAGGCGAGTAAGGAGACGACACTTCCAGGATAGGGTCACTGGGTGGAGGGAGAGGGAGGCCCAGGGGCACCCCTGGGTGAAGGTTCCTCAGCCAAGACGGGGAATACGGGAGGCAGAGAAGGTCTGGAGGGTGAAGAGTGCCGGGAACCCATGCTACCCTTCTGCCCCTGCCAGATGAATCTTAAGAAAATACTATTCTCAGTATAGTTCTTCATCTGTGAAAAGGTTGTGCAGGGAGGATAGGTTTAGATTAGTTGATCTTTAAGATTTCTTCAAGTGATTTTTTTTAAAAAAGAATTGATTATATGTCACCGCTGAGGAATCCACACAAAAGGTTCAAATTCTAACCTCTCTTCCTGGCTCTTAAGTCTTCCATTTTAATTTAGCCCCCTGTGCCTCCCTAATCTTATTTGTAGCTGCTTCCCATGCCATGCTCTGCTCTAGGGAGAGCAGTACCTTCCATGCCCCTGAAGATGCTAAGTTCATAATGCTCCCTATTCTGGGATGCTCTCTCCCATTTCTTTATCCAGTGGCTGAGCTCGGCCACGCCTCCCTGCCTGTGGGGTGGCTTCCTTCTCCATCCCATCCTCTGTTCTGTAGCCTTTGTGTATCTTTTCCAAACATCCACTCGGACCCAACTCTTACTGTATAATCCTGTCTCTTACCCATATTCTCTACTACTTAGAGCCTTAGTTATTTTATATATGTTAGTTTGCTTTGTCAACTGAACCTGGTGCTCCTTAAAGATCTTTGGTGTCCGGAACAGTGCTGGGTGAATTACAGAGCATCATCTGAACTAGTTATATGTGGGGGCCCCTGGGTGGTTCAGGCGGTTAAGCATCCGACTCAGCTCAGGTCATGATCTCAGGGTTCATAGTTTGAGCCTCACGCTGGGCTCCGCGCTGGTGGCACACAGCCTGCTTGGGATTTTTCTTTCTCCCTCCCTCCCTTGTGGTCTCTCAGTCTCTCTCTCAAAATG
The DNA here is from genome assembly GCA_030068075.1 of Paguma larvata. Lineage (NCBI taxonomy): Eukaryota > Metazoa > Chordata > Mammalia > Carnivora > Viverridae > Paguma > Paguma larvata. Next base: position 87,750,175 of record CM057833.1, read on the forward strand.
AACAAATAAATGTAAAATAAATAAACTAGTGTGGTTCTTCACCTCTGCTAGATCCTGCCAAACTCCCACTTTGTCCAAATTCCTTTAATATATCCTCTGCACTGGGGTTTCAGTTTTGTCTCATCTAAGCCCCAAACTGAAATAGTAGCTGCTCTTTTTTATACCTACATATATAAAATATGCAGCACATATAATATAATGTATAATATATATTTGAGCACGTGTATGTACATGTTTATATATTTGAAGATAGGAACATATTTCATTCGTATTATTTCTCAAATAATCTGAACCAGCGTCTCTAATCATACATATAAGAGACAAACCAGTCCACTTTTAATATCTTTAAACCACCACCCCCAGCGCCATTACTACTTGACCCCTGGAAAGATTTTCGTGGACAAGAGGATCTCATATTCATATCCACGGAGTCCCTTTGGCACGTTGCAGCGTGAGGAGAAGGCGGAGCTCGTCCCGGGAGTAAGGCCATCAGCGGACAGAAGGCAGGTGATGAGATCTCTCACCAGATTAAAAAGGGAAGGGCAGCAACTCATTAGGAAACACAGAGATGTCTGCTTAATTACTTGAAAAATGTCTGAGCCAGTACATTTTATGACACCTGGAGGGTATAAACATGCCCATAAATTTAATTAATTTTCTTTCTTCTTTCATTGCACCTGTATGGCCTGAAGGAAAAGAAGTCTAATGAAAGTACAATCAAGCACTTCTGCTGGACTTCCACAATTCATTTGGGCAATATTCCGAAAATGAAAGACTGAATTTCCCATCAGTTTATGGGGAGAAATGTATTTGGAAAAATGCAGCCCAGCAGTGAAATTATTCCCACGTCAAATTCTGATCAATGGTTCCCTCGGCTTTATTTCCAAAAAGAGCTTAAACCTCTTTATAGATATATTAAAATATATTGAATACTCATAAATCTCTAAGGAGAAAATCAGCACTAGATATTACTGTTTTCCTGGAGGAAAGTGTTCTATGAGAACCAGAAGGCTTAAGGGTTGGTCGGATCCTTAGACCAAGTAAATCCCATTCGTTCTTATTTCGGTGACAATAACCCACACAGTTTTGTTGAAAAATTTAAAATCTATGACATTGCTGTTTTACCAATTAAGAAGTTAATAGTAAGGAGTATCTTAAATTCTTAGTACTGACATTGTGATAATATGATATCGTTGAAGAGTGCTGACTGTTTGCCAGAGACTCTACGAGTACCTGATGTATTTTGTCTTGAATTCTCATAGCAGCACTGCAAGGAAAGGATTGTCCCTTTCAAAATGACTCCCTGGCAGATTAAGGGACTTATTCAAGGTCACATAGCTAGTAAGTGTTTAAATCTGGATTCAAACCCAAGTCCTTTTGGCTCTAAAATCTGCGCTCATATAATTTTGTTGTATAAGCAGTAACGTCGAGCTATTTTTCTACCGGTTAGTTCAATGTCACCGAACGTACGAAAGGTCCAGAAACATATCTTGTTTTCTTAAAAGAAAATCTTGACATTATTGAGCTTTGAGTAGTGAATTATTCATGGAAGCTTCTGGATTTTGCCCGAACAATCTCCTTCTGGAGAATTTACAGAAGAAAACTCCAGCTGCCTCTGAGTCCATTTTACCTGAAATATATTTGTTTGTGTCCAGTAGTTTCTACAGAAAGCAGAAAAAGGCTTCTTAGCATCTGTGGTGGAAGGCCAAGGAGAAAGAAAACGTTACACACTGAACCCCGGCTCTGTGCCCCATCTATGCTCAGCGTTTTGCATGTATTAACTCACTCGAAGCGAGTTATGTGGGTGGTGAAGGTGGCCCTTCAGAGGCCGTGCCCACTGGGAACACCCCGGGGCGATGCTCCCTCTTACTTTGGCTTCTGCTTTTAAAAGACACGGTGGGCCAATGCCAAGCGTCTTAGCGGAACATCTTCTGGAGTGATTTGAAAATTGCTGCTAGATAAAAGTGAAATTAAATATTTTCATTTTAGCTGTTACATTCCTTATTCTGTCATGAAATACTGTCGTTAGTGCTGTTTTCAGTTTTAATCTCTTGTAAACCCATCGACTGTTAATGTTTAGTGGGCTCATTAATTTGAATCGATCTGATTTTGCACAATCAAGCCCGTCACACTTGTTTTAACTTTTTGCATCATGGCTCTAACATCTGGAAGCCGTGAAAAGCACAGCAGCTGGTCTAAAGAGACTGCCACAAGAAATCATGTTAAAGGACATGTATTAAGACTTGGCTAACCACAGGCTATGAAACCTCAGCCATGCTGTCTCTGTTTCTGTATCCCACATCTCAGACAGAAATACAGACTGGGGGCTGGAGCGTGCGTGGAAGGCAGTTCCTAAAACCCTACTTGGGAATTATTTTTCCCCCAAACAGATTGTTCTCTAGGTACCTGCTAAGCCCTCCCTTCCCCTCACTCTGCCTGGTTTATCCTTCTAGGCCACTTACTAAATTAGCTATGACTAGTTCCTCCGTGATATTTTGGACCCAGTTAGGTCTAGCTGACAAATTCCTGTGGCAAAATTAGAAATAACTTCTGTATTCAAGATTCTCAGCCATCAAGCATGCCTCAGTAGGACTCTCTGCCTTTATGTTTTTTCTAATCATTATTCTTTGAGGAAGGGAGTAAACAAGTAATTTTGCCTTTGAAGGCGGAACATTTTAAAAGGAGCCAGCCGGTGATTTTATGCCAGCCATAGCAAGGGGGAATTAAAGTATCAAATTCATTCACATTTTTGCATGCATTTTAAACCTTGATTTAGATTAACATATGTTTGCGTTTCTTGCCATTTAAAATATATCCTTTATATATGGTGTGGGCTTTTGTAGGTAGGCATGGCATAAAGGTAGAGCGAATGGGGATTAAGGTCAGACTCCTGCTGAGGTCTGGCCCCACCACTTAGCAGCTCTATGACCTTGGGCATATGACTCTGCCCTCTTAGCCTCAGTTTCCTCATTTGATAGACTGTGTCTCATAAGATTATTATAAGCATGAAATGATTTAAAGTATGTAGAGTAGTGTTTGGCACAAGGTAAATGCTGAATAAAATAAAATAATTACTATAACTATGCATTCAGTTAATTTAATGGCATTCTTAGTTACAATCAGGCATTATATTCCTCTTGTGGAAAAGAGAAAAAAATGGAAACTGAGTAAAAACAGTATATATTTCCCTTACTCCCACCAATAGGAGGCAATTTATGCTACCATTTTGATCTGTTTATTCTAATCAGTTTTTAGCTTAATTAAACTCCTCCACTTACTGTCAGTGTAACCTTGAGCAAATCACTCAAGTTCTGTGAGCCTCAGTTGCGTTGTCTGTACAATGGAAATGATTATAGCGTCTACTTCATACAACTGTTGTGACGTCAATTAAGATGGCACATGCAAATTGCTGAACTCAGGAGTTGTCCTGTATTCAGAAATTTGCATGAAATGAAAATCGTATGAAATTGCCAATATCCACCATATTTGACCTACGAAAAAGTTGCTTCATACAGCCAGAGGAATGAGAAGAGGCAATTTTTATTAGCTTTGATGATCAGGCTGGGCAAGGGCTGTGATGGTTCCCAGATGAATCCGGAATACCCTGGGGTCTTAGCCACAGGGAGGCCACAATCCTTTAGGCAAGAGAAAACATTCTTTTCAAAACAAAAGCAAACAAACATCTGTCAGACAAAACTGATACGTGCCCTAACGAAGGCACAGGTCAAATGGGGGATAATTCCAGCAAGGGCAGAGCACCCCTGTCTGGTAAATCCAGGGTGGCTACGGGGTGAAGGTGACACCTGTGCTCAGCTCCCAAGTATGCCTAGTGTCTACCTATCCAAATGCAAGGAAAAGCCTTTTTAGGTAGAGAGAGAACCTTTGGAGCCAAGAAGGAGTGGGCGGAATGTACAGAGCCGGTAATCTACTTGTTTAGAACTTAGGGCGCGCGAGGACTGGACGTGGAAGGTAAAATGCCAAGCATGGGTCTCACACTCAGCACAGCACCTGGCCCGTGGCTGGTACCTGGAACTCTCTTGAACCCATGTGCGCTTGAACTTGCGCATACTGTCAGTCAGGTTCCTGCTAGGCTCTCCAGCCTCGTCTCTCGCCTTTCCTTCTCCTCTTCCCCTACATCCACGCCCCCCGCCCCCCCACTCTAAAGTCTAACTCTGCTAATCTTATTTCAGTCCCTACAACTTGCCAAGCTTTTCCTTGTGTCCCAAAGCTTTCTACATGTGGTTGCATAAGCCCTGAATGTCCTTCTCCTCAGCAATCGTCAGCCCCTGCTCATCATTCATCTTGGTCGACGCATCACTTCTTGCAAGAAGCCTTCTCTGACTGCTTGTCGTCCACCAGGTCCGGATCATGTCCCTCCTGGATACTCCCATGGCGGCCCGTATTTCCCACACGCTAACACTTCTCGGCTTCATTTTCTCCGTACCTGCCTCCTAACCACTGCGCTGGCAGAATGACGACTGTATGACCTATAGCTTACAAGAGGAGGTTGAGAGGAGGTAAACCTTCTTTGGAATCCTGGTGCCTGCCATTTAATGCTTGATTGACACTGGACAACTTCCCTTATCTAGCTGATTCTCAGCATCCTCATCTGTATAATGGAGCTAATAACAAAGCCTAATTTAAAGTCCTTAGCACGAGGCTTATAATGTAATGAAGACATCATAAGCACTCATTAAAACCTTGCTTGGTAGCGACAGTCATGCCCTCAGAGTCCCCACACCATATGCTACTGAGCAGATAATAGGGGTGCCACATATTTTCAGGCGATTGAAACAGTGCCTGTGGAAATGACGAAGATGTAGGTGTGAGTATTTGAGGATTAAAAAACAAATCTCGATTTTTATCTTGACACATGTTATAATTTTCTTGGGATAGAAAAATTTTATGTGCTTGGATACACACCAGTGTCCCATTCTCATACGTAGAAAAATAGAACCAACATGTATTGATTGCTTACCTCATGCCATGCTCTCTGCTAAATTGCTTTCAGCATCTAAATTAATTCCCACAAAAGGAGGAAGGCATGGTTTACATTGGTTATATATCTTGCTCAGGGCTTATAGCTAGTAGAGTGATTTAGCTGGGATTCAAACCCAGATCTGTTTACTTCCAAAGTCATGTTTGAACCCTTCATCCATGTTGTCTTAACTGCCCTGCCCCCCCCCATAGCTTGCACTGGTAGATTTATGTATTTTCACACAGAATTTATGACTGAACACAGGCAAGACTGGTTTGCTTTTTTAATTTGCGCTCCATTTTCCTTCGTCCTGCATACGGGAGCTTCTCACCTGCCTTTGACCGATCAGACGGATATAAATACCTTTGTGGTATCTGATGATCCCAGAAATACCCTTGAGAACCCCTTTCCAAAATCAAGCTCTTATCCAGAAGCTTGGGGCGCTAAAGGAAATTGCTTATTCTTCCATTTTCGTTTCTTCTTTGTCTTATGTTCTGGTTAAATGGTAAATTAGTATTTCCCTTGGGAGAATCTTCTTTTATTGTCTTAGAGGCATTCTCTGGATATGTGGACTAAGAGCAGTAGTAGCAGTGAAAGCAGTAATTGCTAACGTTTATGAAACATTTACTATTTGCTAGGTGCACGACTGATCGATCAATACGCGTTATTTCATTAACTGCCCGCTAAAGCCTGATAAGGGAAATGACTATCAGACACCGGAGGAGAAACTGAGCCACAGTCTCAGAGCTAACAATTTGCAAAAGGGGTCTCAAGCTAGTTTCTGTCTGACATAAACATCCATGCTTTTTTAAGTGCTATAGATTTCTCCTCAGTTGTAAAATGTGAACTAAGATGCGATTTAATTTCTCATTATTCCTGCATAATTAAATGAGCACACTGCAATCCTGCAGCTTCTGTTAAATACCACGCAATACCTCAGAAGAAAAAGCAGACAGTAATCCAGGAGGGAGCACTTAAATCTGCAGCATTCCAGGCAGGAAAACTGAATCAAATCCCATTAAGTAGAATCTTTGGGGACCAACAAATGTCTGACCGCAGAAGCTTTCCCAAATAGCTGCTTCCCAGGGGGCTTTGCTCCGTGGTCCTCTTGACGAGTCTGCTGTGTGGTGATGCTGTGGAGAAGATGAAGCAGTCGAAATATCCAGGAAACAGATTCATTACGTTGCAGATGGTGGCCTGAATCACCAGCCTTAGAAATCAGTGACCACTGCATGCGAAAGTCTACACACACATCAGTTTCCTGGAAGATGCGTTTCTTAGGTCTGGGCAAATGCTTGGTGGCTGTACTTTTCAGGGAGAGCAACCCCTAGACCGTGAGCCTCCAATGCAGACTCATCGGATCTTCAGGTAAGGTTGGTGGCTGTGTCAGACCGAAGCATGTTAACAATGGATACTTGGCATCCTTCCACAAAGCAGGGAGGTGATATTAGGGCTAATTATTTAGCCTATAGGAACAGGGAGAAGTTAACCGGCCCATTAGGGGATCAAATCCATAACTTTGTTCTCTAAAAAAGCATCTGAAAACAACTGAACTATCATTTTCAAAATTTGGATTTAAATAATGCCTTTATTTTGCAACATGCCATCATCATTTCCTTCCCCATCCCTTCACAAGATGACTCTCTTCTCCTCTCCTAGGCTCGCGACTTAATCTGACACAATTCCAAATCAATTCTTCCAGCGTTTTATCCCCAGCTCACTCTGCTTCTGCCTTGTCTAAACGCTATAGAAGTGTTATCTAATTAAAAAAACTAAGGAGTGCCTGGGTGGCTCAGTCAGTTGAGCATCCAGCTTCGGCTCAGGTCATGAACTTGGAGTTCATGAGTTCAAGCCCTGCGTCGGGCTCCGTGCTGACAGCTCAGAGCCGGGAGCCTGCTTCAGATTCTATGTCTCCCTCTCTCTCGGTTCCTTCCTCACCTGCTCTCTCCCTCTCTCTCTCTCTCTCTCTCTCTCTCAAAAATAAATAAAGAATAAAAAAATAATAAAAATAAAAAAATATAAAGACCTTCTTTTCGTCCCCTTACCCCCAGAGATACCAGTCTTTCTCACTCATTGACAATATTCAACAGCAATGTTCATTATTTAATTTTTGTTATAAAATCAGTATGTTAAAGCAAAAAGATGAAATTATCATCACACTGCAACTAGTTAGATAGAACCTATGTATTATTTGAGAATATATTCCTCTATCCCTTCTCTGTGTGTACACAAATGTTTTTAAAGAAACAAAAAAAAAAATAGGATCATGGTGATTTATACTGTATTTTACTTAAAACATATAATAATGTTTTTCCATATCATTAAGTATTCTTATATTCTTGAACCTCATTAGCCTATTCCCATACCCCTCACTGTAGACCCAGTACTGTTCTAAGCACCAGGCAAGTAAGGTTTGAGGCAGACCTCACATTACTGCTACGGGGAAGGCAAATATCATACGCACCTTATAGGCAAATAAAATGAGGCTCAGAGACATAAAGTATCTTGCCCAAAGTCACACAGCTTGCAAGAGAAGGCAGGATTTGAACTGGAGTCTTTAAAGTTGTCTTTAAAGCCACTTTTTCTCCAGTGTTAATGCTGTAGGAAATCCAAATGTCATAGATGATGACTATGACTATTGTAGACAACGACAGAGCCCCCGTGATGTCCCGGTGAACTCTGCGGGTCTCCATTTGACTGAATCGGTCCCAGATGTTAAATGCTGCATGTAATGCACTGTTTTAGGTCTTTCCCGCCCCCGCTGCTGCTCACACACAATCATTAACACAGTCAGGAAGTAAAATGTTGCATCTGAGATAAATGCCGTGCTCATGTTCCTTTTTTTCCGTCTCTCATTGTGTAAGAGACGAATTTTGTCATTAACGTGACAAAAGTTTTATTTCTCAGGAATAAAACACGGGTAGATTCATATGCCTCCAGGGCAACCGCATGCTGACGTGGAGCTCAGCGCCCGGCAGGCACACAAATGGCAGTTTCCTTCTCGGCTATGTTTCTAGTAACCTTACTTTCCTGATCACCTAAAGCGGATCCTCCAGGCCTCATCACCCTAAAGGTGAAGTAAGTGGTGGGACGGTCATGATATTTCTTTGTGTATCTGCCCACTCATTATTTCAAGTCCTCCATTTTTATGTAAAGGTTCCTTCAGTTATTCCAAGAAGATTTGCTGACAGTCTCCTCTGGTCCCAGAGATCACCAGCTGGTTTCCTTCTCACATGTTCAGACTTCCGGAGGCCATGGCTCTGCGGAGGCCTGGGATGCCTCTGAGGCCGCCTCCATTCTTGGGGCCTCCAGCAACTAAGAAGCGCCGATGGTTTCCTGCGTTCTCTGGGATTTCTAAAGTCTTAAAACTACTTCCGTATGTTTTTGGTAATGCAGGACACCCAGTTCTCCGCTTGAAGATTTTGCTTCATAAACTGTAGTAGATCAGAGTAGGTGTTTAGGGTCAGACTGGGTCTGGGTGTCAGCCCTTCTGTCAGGCTGGAGTGTGACTGTGGGCGATTATTTAATCTCTCTCTGCCTGGCTTCCTTCATCTAGGTTTTCTTCTTCTTCACTTCATCAAGTGGGGCTAACAATAGTCCTTACCTCATGGGGTTGGCCTAGTCCAGAGTAAGGGCTCAGTACATGTTGGTCACTGGTCCTTTTATGCTCAAACTGGCTTAGGCTCCCATAATAGTGCAGAGATTTTAACCTGCTACTTCAATTCGTATTGGTAGCTCCTTTCCCTAGGACTCAGCCATACGCTGGAGGATGCTATGAGTAGGAAGCACTTGGCTTGATTCAGAAATGCCCTGCTCTCCAACTCAGTGGCACTAACCTCCAATTATGTTTGCGCGCCTTACTATTCCTTCCTTGTGATTCTTCCCTGCTAGTCAACTCCGCAGTTCCTTTCAGCATATCAATCCTATTGGAACCGTTCCAGCAGGCATCCAGATAGACCAAGGTAAGTCTGTATTTTTGAATTCTTGGCTAAAGTTACATTTGGTTCAAGGGAGAAACCAGCATTCTCTCCCCCAACTCTCGTATACAAGCAAAGACTTAACATGCTTTTGGCAAGTCAGAAACCTTCTATTATAATTTGCTTATAAAACCAACTTTGTAGACTTGACTTCTTAAATTTCTTTCAAAGATACTTTCTCACTGGAGTTTCAGCAGAATGTCATTGTGAGATGATAAGTCTCTTACATGAAACCTCCCCAATAATCTGTCAATGTCGTTAATTGGATCTGTTTGAATTACCTGAGGCCAGAATTCAAGACCAATGAAAACATGTACTTCAGCTCTTTATTAAAGAACACTGCTTATATGACTTCTAGATAGTAGATGATCTATGCTCGTCTTGTTCTTATTCAGGTCAGCAGCAGGTAGTCCACAGAAGCTAATCTTGCATCAACTTTAAAAGATTTAATTTAATTTCTTTTTCTAAGTAAGGCATGGACTATAAAATCTATCTATACGATCTCTTTTGATGAACGTATCAGTGAAAATTCCCATCTCAGTTATAGTAAGCCCCTTCCATGTTTACAAAAAATTCACTGCCGTGAAAGCATGGCTACAATTCCCATGTTAAGTTATCTCAGCCACTTGGAGCCAGCACAATTTCTTAGAAGCCGAGATACAACAATAATAATTATTGTTATTGAAGGAGTGACTACTACATGGAACCCACTGGGCTAAGTAGTTGACAATGATCTCACAATAAACTAATGAGGCAGGTAGTGTATTTATTCCCATTTTATAGATGAGGAAACGGAGGCTTAGGAAAGTTAAGTATGGCACAGGTGTGGCTCCATGTCCAGATATTAACAGTGTTTTCTAATTCTGATGCAGCCGTAGGGCCTAGACGAACCAAAAACATCACTGTCATGATTTGGTGTCACGGGGACATAAACACAGTGACCGGACTACAATGTAATGAGGTCGCGAGCCTTGGTCAGCCCACCAGGCATGGGAGCTTTGCTTCCCCAGTGCACCTTTGTTAGGCTGATCAAGGCTCGCACCATCCAAGTAACCCCTCTGAGTGGAGCAAGACCGTCTTCTAAGCAGCGACTTGGTAAAAATGCCTTGAGGATGCAGTGAAATCAAGGCTCAGATGGGCTGTATGCTAGAGGAAAGGAAGGGGAGCTGCACAACCAGACTTGCAAGGGGCCGGACAGATTGGAACTGCTCGTGTTGAGCAAAGACTTGGGGTTTGGCCGCAGGTCCAGGAGGTGGAAATGTTACAAACGAAAAAGGGCTCTTTGGACGGCAGCCCCATTTCAGATGAGCAGTCCCGCTACTAATTGATTGAAGGACAATCGATTCTTTGCTCAATGTCCTCAGTTGATCCAGAGTTGGCCTTTTCAGCCACATCTGTATACACTTGATGTCATTCTCTCATCAAGCGTGCCTTCTCAGAAAATCAAAGAGAGCAAGCAATACAGAAGCCGCAATGAAAGGGTCCCTTTGCTGGCCTCACGGACTCTTGATTCTGCCTGTCCGGAGTGACTTATTTATACTGCAGGAACTTAGGATGCGCTTAATACATGTCAAAGTTGTTTTCATGACTTGTTTTCAGGACTTCTGAAAAGGATTCTGCTCTGAAAGAAGAAGCAGTTAGAAAAAGGCTCAGAGGTGGAGGTACCGGTGTGTCAGTCTGCTCTGTGGGGAGTGGAGAAGCTGAGCCTGTAATACCTTCCCTTCCTTTCCGCTGCCAAGAAGTTTTCTCTGCCATGACAGTTTGCAGAAACTTTTCAAGCTGATTTTTTTTTGGCTCAAAAAATATTCTTTTTAGAATCCCAAGCGGTTCCTTCACTTAAGTCATATTGTTGTGTGTTTCTGCGTTGACTGTGAATTCTAGTGGAAATGATGATGACCCTCTGAGAGGGGGCTGGAAAAAAAACGTGGTGGTTTCTCTCCTGGAGGAAGGAAATGCATTTTCCCTTAGAGCTGCTCTGCTCTGCAGACCCATGGGAGTATGTTAATGACCCTGGAAAGTGAATTTGTTTCTGAAGAAACACTGTTCTGTGGTCTCTGGGAATTTGGTTTATTTGTAAAAATGGCAAGACTGGTCCTAGAATTTGTCACCGAGGCAAAATATGGAATATAAATGAAGGAAACTGAGTGTGGAACACAAGTGATAATCCCAGTACTGATCCCAATATGCATAACTTCTTAATCCGATTCTTATTACTTGCTGGCTTATTGGACCTGCTTATTGTACTGGTCTTACCAGCCCTTATAAAGTAAGTTAGGAAAGCCCAATCCCTACGAAATAGTGACATCACAAGACATTTTTACTTCTGGACGTCCCCAGGCCTCACAGCGATACAGGGTGCCAGTATTATTGCAGGAAGAAAAGAGAACTATGGTGTCCTTTATTTCCAGGTTCCAGTCGGTCACCGAGGGCCTGCCTACATCCGACAGACAGACTCCTAGAAAGTCCATGTCTTTGTCAGATTCGTTCCATGTGGAAGACCAGAGAGGGCTCGAGGAGAATGAGTAGGCTGAGGAGTGGGTATGGGGCATCTGGGGGCTGGACATTTTTAGGATTCTGGAATGATTGAGTCAGTAGAGTAGAACTGAGTGTATGTATTTTAGAGTTAAACAAATGTTCTAAAATTCTGGGTCCTCACTTTTTTTTTTCTTTTTCTTTTTGCCTTAAGTATGTTTCGTTATATTTAAAATGGAGATGTTAGGGGCGCCTTGGTGGCTCAGTCGGTTTAGTGTCCAACTTTGGCTCAGGTCATGATCTCACGGTTTGTGAGTTCGAGCTCCACGTCAGGCTCTGTGCTGACGGCTCAGAGCCTGGAGCCTGCTTCGGATTCTGTGTCTTCCTCTCTTTCTGTTTCTCCCCTGCTCGTGCTCTGTCTCTCTCTCTCAAAAATAAACATTAAAAAAATTTTGATGGGGATATTAGTAATACTATCCTTTTATATTATATTATTATATAATAACATTGTTATTGTTAATGATAATAATTGAGGAATTTTTGTGATCCTCAAATCATACATTTTACAGCAATGTGGCTTTAAACTATATCAGAAAACAGGAGTTATTATTTCTAGGTCTGCCAAAAACTGAACACATATTAGTTTAATATTCGGAATCTAGAAATGTAGGCTAGTTAACATTTAACTCACTAGTTGGCCTTGGTAGATAACATGGCATCATGGTACCATTACTGATGAATTTCAAAAATCAATGAGTTTAGCTTTCTTTGTACTGTATGGGATGCTTCCTGGAATCGATAACTTTTAATGTGTTATACATATTTTGACTTCTAATGGATGAAAGAGGTGTTGTGGTTGAGCGGGAAACTTTGGAGTCACTAGAGTTTGAACTTTGGGATCAAGTAAAGATGGGTTTGAAACCAGATTTTGGTAATTATTGAATGTATGACAAAGCACTTGACTCTCAGAACCTCAACTTCCTCACCTGTAGAAAAAAGGGTAAATATCCCTATCTTCCAGATTTTTAAAAGAGATAATGTACATTAACTACATATAAAAAAAAAAAAAAAAAGATGAACACAGGGACCATGAAGGCCATGGTGATGGCCATGAAAGTTTACTTAGTAAGCTTAGATGCTGGCATAAACAGCCAGGGATGCCTACCACTACCCCCACTACCAGCCTCGTCATCCTCTACGTGCCCTTCCTGGACATCTTGGAATGCAAAGGTCAAGAGAACAGACAGGCTTTGGGCTTCAGCAGCCTGACTTCGGCCCCCGATTGCCATTTACTACTAGTGAATGGTAGTTAATTCAGACACGTTATTTATGTTGAATACATTTCCGTGTGTCTTTTCATAGGATCGCATAGTTTTTTCTAAGATTACTTATTGTAAACTTAAGGCTAAGTCATTTCACACGGCTAATCATTAACTCCTTGTGGGGTTAGCTCACAAAGTTATCCTGTATTACCAAATTAATCAACAATTCTGAGACCTTCACCTCTTGTTAAATGATGGTGCCTTACACAGAAGTGAAGGTGAATAAACAGATTCACCCCTGGGTGGTACCTGGCCACTTCAGGCCAATGAGCTGTGCAGATTGAAGTAGGTCAGATTCCTAATATCTGTTAGCTGGTCCTCAGTGACATCTGTTCCTTCTTCACCACCTTGGATACTGCTGTGCCATGGAGGGCATACTGTTACCAAAGAAGATGAGATGAAATTAATATAAGGCTATGGTAGAAGACACACACTTGGTCCATGGATTGATCCCTTCATTAGGAAGTCTTAAAACAACTCAGTCTAAAGACTCACCAAGCATTCTCCATATATCTGTGGTAATTTGTACTTTGGACGGTTTTCCTATAGAAGGAAAGAATAATGACCTCTTGATTCAGAAACTCTGGAGGGCAGCCTTCTATTGTGTGAATATTCAACAGACCGAATTTCAGGATTAGTCTCATCTGGTCTTTATTGCCATTAAGTCAAGGTGAATGGAATAAAGGGCTACCATATGTAACCGTCTTCATTTCATAGCTACTAAAACATTTAAGATAAGATCCTTTTTACTGTAAGAATATCTTTTCAAATGAGGCAAAGTTCAGATCCAGAAAAACAACATATAAAGGATACTTAATGTAGATCAGAATTCTTAGAGGTGAAAACAAGTCACCAAAATGTTGGCTCTGCCCCATTCTTAGAGGCACCCCTGACTGCTCTGCGAAACCAGTTCTTCTCTGCATATCTTCTCCTACTTCTGTGGAAACCAGAAGCCCTGGGTCTTGTGCGTTCCCTGGTTTCTCTCTATTCTTTTAATAAATATTCCTTGTGTTCCCTCACCCACTAATTAGTGTCACCATGTGCCTATATTGCTAACAGTTTAAAGAAAGCAGTTCCTTTGAAAATATAATCTCCTTTTAAATGCATCATCATTTTGAAGTGGTCTCATAAATTTTGTGGCTGATTTGGGATCTTAAACGGTATATTTATTTATATTAAAGTCTGCCTGGTGTTCATCTTGAAGATATTATATTTGTATAGTTAACAGAAGTGATGAGCCAAATTTAATTTTCTTTCTACTCTAGAATGCTTTGCGTCTTGTAATCACCATTGATTGCCTACTTACTAGTCAGAATCAATAAAAGGAGTAGATGTAAAATTGCCCAATCTCATGTTTTATAATATAATAGTCTAGTCAAAATGGAGAGTACTAATAGCATTCAGCTGCATAGACATTATCTGATAATGACAGTGTGTATAGCTGAGATTACAGAGGCACAAATTAAGGTTGGAAGCTCACATATTAGACTTTATTTTATTTAGGATGAAACTTATGCTCCAAACTCATCAGAATATGTATTTTTACTCTTTTATGGATAATAATATATTTTTTATTAACTCTTTATCATTTTAATTGCATTTCCTTTCAGGGACCACTAACAGAGTTTTACCTTTGTTTTAAGATTGTCTCCGATATGACTGATGCATTTTCCCAAAACCCATCAATATGAGATTATGAAAACATTAAAGCATATAGACCTGAGCTGAGAATAACAGCTTTCAATTTCAGGTTTGTATAAATCAGCAAAACCCTGGAGATCAAAGATAAGAAATACTACCAGGCAGTAGAAGGCTTCATCAACTGTTTTTTAAGCATTTGCCCTTCTCTATTTATTGTGCTTTATGGGTCTCAGAAAAAAAAAATTCATTGAGCTTAAATATTTCTACAATGGTTGTTGTTTTATATGAAGTCTATTGAACTCTGGTATCCTACTGACAGTAGCCTTTGGATCATTCATTGGCATTCAAAATTTTAGGTCCTTAAGCAAGCATCCTTGATTATGGTTTTGAAAAAGAAATGTGATGGGTATAATTTCAAAGCCCATCCAAAAAGGAGCTGTCCTGAGAAAATCAATCTCAACAATTGATAAAATACATCCTCTATTGGAAAAGAAATGTGCTTATGGCACTTTGGAAAACATTAAGCATGGTAGTCAAGTTCTTAGTGAGTTCCCTGACAATCATAGTCTTTTACTATTCCCTCCACTTGAAAGCAAGAATTCCTCCCCAGGCAGCGTTCAAATACAGTGGTTAGGGAGTGCACTCATTTGTAGGGAGTGTACTCATTGCACAGATTAATTACTTCATTGTCTCTTGCCTGTTTAGGATGGGTAATGGATATGAGCATTGGGTTTTTGACATTTTCCCCATTCTTTTGCTCCTGGGAGTTCTACTCACTAGAAGCCAGCAAATGAGAACCACCTTTCCATATTACATTCCTGTCCTCACCGGCATGTATTCAGAGTTAGAGGTGCATTAGGTCAAAGGGCAAAGAACTATCTGTGCTAATTTTTTCTATGTTGTTCTGTCACTATATACTCTGTAGATAGGACTTTTAGGTAATTTATTTTTACCTTTATATGGGACAGGAATTTGTAATAGAGAAAGAATAACATACAAATTTAATAGCATAACGAAATAATAGTCCAGGGATGTTGAGATGTTCAAGAAAGCCTTTTTACTTTTTTTCAGACGTATATGGTCAATGAAAATCATATTTAATGCTTATTGAGTTCTTACTCAGTTCTAAATTCTGTATGTGTTATACCCTTTGATCTGTAGTGTTTTTCCATAAAGGAGGCTCTATTTCCGCCCTGTTGTACAGACAAGAAAACTGGTATACAGAAAGGTTAAGTAACATGCCTAAGGTGATATAGCTGAAAATGACAGAAGAAATATTTGAATCTCTTCTCTACCTACTCTTAAAAGCACACTAATTTCCAGAGAAGCCCAAGGTCAACTGGTCCCCATAGATAAAACACTGATAGTCAGGAATTTCTATCTTCCATTGGATGAAAGCTAATGATTAAAATGAGAACACTGCTACTGAGCCCACAGCTTCCAAACTTGTCTATACTGAAACTGCTCATGCAGTATCAAGCCTCACATGTGGGAGAAAGAGGCAGGATACAGGAAGGTGGGGCAAGGCCTCCAGCAAAGGATCGTGGATAAGCACAAATGAAAGTTACCTTTGGGAAATAACAGCAGCTAACTTTTATTGAGCATTCTGTGTGCTAGATCCAATGTAATGCAATGCCTTATTTAATGTTAGCTTCTTATAATTATTCTAATTTTATCAATGCAGCAACTGGGGTTTAAAATGGTTAGGCAATTTTCCCAGTTGCTGAAAGACAATGGCAGAACTCGATTTGTCTGAATTCAGAGGGCTTTACTCTTGGACTTCTGGTTTAACCCCGAAGTAAAGAGTTTGAAGTCATCACTTCTGTCCTTACAAGAAAAATTCAGACAAACTGAAAATCAGTGAGTTTCCTTGGATCGATAAGAGATGAAGTTACAAGACCAATTGCTTCCCCCAAATTTAGAATGACAAGTTCATTCAGAGAGAAACATAGAAGATCTGCATACTTCTAGCAGACGCCAGTAGAACCATAGACTGGTAGGAACACTTACATGACCGTTTTGATGAATTACTGGATTCTGACTATGGACTAGCATGAGTGTGAGAAGTTCTGGGGGACTTTAATCTCAGACAGTCCCACACAGATCCAATGGACTTTACCTCCAGAAATCTCATGGGACTCTCATTGTGAGCATTCCATCATTTCTTTGGCAGGGAGTAATTGTTGTGAAATACGCCCAGATCTTTCTCCATAACAATGGCTTTTATCTATGGCTCAGCTAAGGAAAGCTCATGCTTCCCATCCCAGATCTTTCTAGCTTTTCATTTTCATCTAAAGCGTGTGTGTGGGAGGGTGTTCACTGGGGTCAAGTCTTCAAGGAGCTATGTTCAGAGCACTGCAACCAGGGTAGGGTGTAGGAAAAAGGAGACAAAACAAGCTATGCTACTAGGTTAATGTCACAGCCCAAGTGGGAAGGCCCCACTAAAACACTGAGATGTAATTGAATATTACAGAACGCTCTGCCTCTCCCGCACCCTGCCACTACACCAACCAGTATAATAACCATGGAGTACAAGTGAAAAAAACTGCAAGACACAAATTCTTAAAGTCAAGAGGGAACACAAAAACAAGGGCATTCATATATATTTTACCCACACGCGCTTATAGAAAACATTAAACACAGACCAACTTCCAGGCAGATGACCATAAATCCTCTCAGTAAAGATTGATTTACATCAGTTCCTACTTTGATCCAACATATCCAAGTGTCAGAAAAAAAAAAAATTACAAGATATGCCCAAAGGCAAGAACAAACAGTCTGAAGAGACAAAGTATTCATCAGAACCAGACTCTGATATTACACAGATACTAGAATTTTTAGACAAGGAATTTAAAATAACTATCATTAATATGTGAAGTACTCTAATGGAAAAGGTGTATGACTTGCAAGAACAGATGGTAGAAGAGGCAGAATAATGCCCTCCTTCCATGCCAAGGTGTCTACATCCTAATACCCAGAAACTATGAATATCGTTAAAAGGAACTTTAAAGATGTCATTAAGTTAAGGACTTTGAAATAGATTATTCCACATTATCCAGATGGGCCCAGTATGATCAGAAGGATCCTTAAACGTGGAAGAGCCAGGCAAAGGAGGAAGTCAGAGTGATGCAGAGTGAGAAGGACTCAACCACCACTGCTAATTTTAAGGATGGAGGAAAGAGACAATGAGCCAAGAAATGCAGGAAGCTTCTAGAACCTGATAAGGCAAGGAAAGAGATGATTCCCTAGAGCCTACAGCCTACAGCATTTCTTATATCTTGATTTTAGCCCAGGGAGATCTGTGTTGTACTTCTTACCTACAGAAGTATATGGTAGTAAATTTGTGTTGTTTTTAGTTACTAAGTTTGATATAGTTTGTTAGTGAAGGCAAGCACAGAATAGTAATGCAGATAGGTGATGCAAGCAGAGGGATGGGAACTCTAAGAAAGAATCAGAGACTGGAAATTAAAAACCACTGTAACCCAAGTGAAGAATGCTTTTGATGGACTCATATGCAGACTTGACACAGCTGAGAAATCAGTGAGCTTGAAGATAGATTGATAAAAACTTCCCAAACTGAAATCCAAAAACTAAAAAAGAATTCATTGAAAAAAGAATTAACCAAACCAAACAAATAAAAAACAGAACAGACTCAAGAACTGTGAGATAGTTTCACAAGGTGGAACACACACATAACTGGAATGCCAGAAGGAGAAGGGAAAGATCAAAAGACATATTTGAAGTAGTAATGACTGTGCGTGTTCCAAAATTAATGACACAGAATAGACCCAGGAACCTGAGAACGCCCAGGTAGAAAAAATGCCAAACACCTGCATATGTAGGCATATTATGTTCACAGTAAGTCAAAGACAGAAAATCATGATAAAAAGATAGGGGTGTAAATACTTTACCTCTACCTACAGAGGAACAAGTGCAAGAATTACAGTGATCTTCCAATCAGAAGTCACACCAGTCAGAACAGTATGGAGTGAGATATTTACTGCTCATAGAAAAAAAAAAAATCCACCAACCTAGAGTTCCGTATCCAGCAAAATTATCCTTCAAAAGCAGAGGAGAAGTAAACACTTTTCTCAGACAAACAAAAACTGGGGGAACTTCTCACCAACTGACTTGCCCTGCAGGCTATGTAAAAGAAGTTCTTCAGGCAGGAAGAAAACACTTCAGGTCAAAAGCTACATTCTACATAAAGAAAGGTGTAGAGTGCTGAAGGATGAATTAACAGAGGTAAGTAAAGATTTTTAGTTTTTATTCTTAATGTAAAAGATAACTTCAAAGTAATAATAGTGACAATGTGTTAAGTGTATTAAGCGATTATAGTGTATGGATCAGTGAAATGAAGACAACAATGTCACCAGGGATGGGAGGGAGGGAGGGACTGGGAAACGCCGTTATAAAGTAGGTACCTGTACTACATATGAAGCTAGGTCTATGTTGTGTTAATGGAAGATGGATTTGTTGAAACATGGATGAAACACTAGAAAAAATTTTAAAGTAAATATAATTGATATGTTAGAAGGATAGAAAATAGAAAACGATAAGAGGAGAAGTATGAGGCAAGATCAAAGGTATGTTCTTGACCACATCAATGGTGTCTCTACTTTGCGTAAAAACTCAAAATGACAGAGCTAAGATTCTGAGCTCAATCAAATATAAAATTATTTTTAAAAGGGGGGGGAGCTCCTGGGTGGCTCAGTCAGTTGAGCATCTGACTTTGGCTCAGGTGATGATCTCACTGTTTGTGAGTTCAAGCTCCGCATCGGGCTGTGTGCTGACAGCTCAGAGTCCGAGCCTGCCTTCGATTCTGTGTCTCCTCTCTCTCTGCCCCTCCCATGCTCACACTCTGGCTCTCTCACTTTCTCTCAAAATAAATAATAAATAAATAAATAAAATAAACATTAAAAAATTATTAAAAGAGGACTAGTCAAATATACTCCTATGTTTTAACCATGATTAGTAAGGCAAAATCCAAAAACTAGGTGCTTAATAAGTACTTATTGAATAAGATCTGGCAGTGGGTTCTCAATCACATAGGCAGACAGACTAAGACATTCAAGCCATTAAAGACTTAGGCAGAGAGTTAGAAACCAGGGCATCGAAAGCACAGAAAGCAGAGTCCAGACATTTGGGACTTGAAGAACCTAGTCAGACAGTAGGTGGAACAGAAAAGAGTGTTAGAACCCCCTGCATGTCATTTAGGTCCAAAGATGATTTGGAATGTTCACTATGTTCCACACACTGTTTCATATTCGGAATAAAAAGCTGAATACATACTATGGTGCATATATTTAGGAAGTTATAGTTAAACAGTGACTAACTACCATCTAAGTTCATTTGTGTGTTCCACACATATTTCCGGAGTAGCTTCTCTACCCCTGGCAATGTAATCATTGCTGGAATGAAGTGTAGAAAGTGCTATAAAATGATAAGTGAGAGAGCAAATAGTCATGTCTCAGATTGTGAAGGGAAGCTCCATGAGATTTGGGACTAGAACACGTCAGATACGAAGCTGAACAGACAACATGAATGACAGACATGGCACATTAGCAATTTCTGGCTTAGCAAATTGTATGGATGTTTCATACTTTGTCTCAAGTCAGTCCCAAGGATTATGTAGCTCGGGGCCCAAAGGCCAAATCAGACAATAAGAAAACTAGAAAAGAATAAAAATGGAAGAGTGGGACAGGTCCTGACATCTCATTTTGAGTTTAAATATGACCCTACTCGTGTTAATACTACCATTTTTAAAAAATTACTACCTGAGATGGAAACAATTTAGCATTCTTGATCCTGGAGTTAGAAGTCTATTTTGTGGAGGAACATTAACCCTTGGCCAGGGAGTGAGTCCTGTCCTTCTGAAAACCACAGTGATTATAGATAAAAAAATCTCTGGATCGTGTAAACTGAAATCTAATCAAATGAGAGTTCGTCACTGTTAGTAGGTCCATTAGACCTGAGACTAATGTAGGTGTGTGACCTTTGGAATTTGATGTTTCATGGGACCAGAGAGAGAGAGGAGTCCACCAATGACATGGTGATCAGGTTGGTTTAGAGTTGAGATGAAATGGCACTCTAGATTCAGACTTATTCATTGATTTAGACCTATTTAAGGGACAGATGGTAAAAGGGCAAAAATTATATTTGATTTTGTGGAGGAGGAGCTCAAAATGAGAGGAATCATGAGGGAAACTGAGTCCAGCTCATGTAACAACACTAGACTTTCTCGAACTGCGCTGTCCAAAAACATGGTCACTAGTTATTTAAATTTAAATTTGCATTAATTAAAATGACATAAAATTACTGAATCATTGTACTGTATACCGGAAACAAATACAATATTGTATGTTAACTATACTGGAATTAAGATTAAAAACTTAATAACATATTTAAAATATTACATGAAATTAAACACTTACAGCCTCAGTTGCACTAGTCACATTTTAAGTGCTCAATAGTTACATGTCTCCAGTGGCTACCATGTTGACCAGCACAGAAAAATTAAACATTTCCATCCACACAGGAAGTTCTGTTAGATGGTAGTGTTCCAAAGTGTGTAGGATGTAATGATATAACAGAGAAATGCATTTTATTATCTCCCAGAAACAACGGCAAAACAGCTTTAAATTATTATTATTATTATTACTATTATTATTATTATTTTAGCAATGAGGAGTAAAGCTTAGTAGAGCTCTCACAGCATAATTATCCAGCTTTACCAACAAATATCTGTAAGGGTACTTTTGCCTTTCAGGTGGAATGGAATATCCTAATTTTTACAGATGGGGAAATTTAGTTGTAGTGAAATCAAGTCACTTCATACTGGTAGTAAATGGCAGAATCAGGAGTCAAAGTCAGGCTGCTTAATTCCAAAGTTTTTTCACTTGGCCTTTGGACTCCACTTGAAGGCCATTTCCAGGACTGTGAGGCCGCCAGTGGGCATGGGAGTGGGTACCTCTGGCTGTTCACAGCCAGCATCTGAGCTTAGTAGGGAAGGTATCCCTTCTGCTTGGGCACCAGCAGTTGTTAGATATTTTGTAGTATCACTTTTACCAAAAGAAGTGGACATTCACGTGTGCAAAATGTCACATCCATTCAGTGCTTTTCATGAATACCCAGCTAAACATTTGGTTTTTATGAATCTAATTTGCTTTTTATTGTTCAGTTTGTGAAAAAAGGTGAGCGAACTCTCTCTATACAATATAAAAACACTGGATTTTGTTTTTTCAATAACTGAAATTGAGGTATGTTTGACCAACTAAAAATTAAAAATAAATAAATTTACTATCATATGCTGGGAAAATTCCTCAGTTTCTCACTAATTTAGAAATTATGTGAAGTGCCTTAATTTTCACCTGCCCTCTATGTTTTTAGTTTGTTCTCTGGGAAGATAAGAAGTTCAAAATAAATATCCTTAAAGTCACTTTGGTTTTTTTGTTTTGTTTTGTTTTGTTTTAGAAACTAATTAACATTGCATTGTTTTTCTTCGAACAGTTTCTTACTTTGCTTCAAAGATTTTTAGAAACTACTATTGAGATTTCATTTTTAAAAATTTCTTTCTTTCTTAACAGCAAATAAAGCAACTCATTACTAATCCTTTTGGGGCTGGGGAATTTCAGTTAAAGTTTGATAGTTTTCAGGCTGTGAGATGGACCTTTGACTCTCATGTGCTCCAATATTTTGTAAAGCCTTGGATCATTTGTGATTGACAGTTCAAAAATACAGTGATCTGTTGTGTCTAGCCATGTCATGCTGGAGAATACTAAATCAATAATAATGCTATCAGAACCAGAAATCAAATGCAAAGTAGTTCCCTTGGCTTCCTGCGTAATGACATTTGCTCTTTTGATAAATTAATGGGTTCTTGGACAGGAGACCTCCTGGAACAGCCGGGCCTGGGTATAAACGAAAAGGGTGAAGCAGTGATGTTTATTATGCAGAAAAAATTGCCTTCAGTGAAGGTTCTACACAAAGAATGTCTAAATATAATTGAATCTCACATCGTGATAGGATATCAGGAAAGAGGCAGGGACAGGCACACCATAAACCACGGTCTTTGAGCGTACTAAAAGCTGTCTAAGAGCCTCACACTAAACCCTGCATTTATAAGGAGAACAGCCCACGCAGGGCAAAGCACTGTAGTGACCAAACCAACAACGTATCAGTACATACCATGTTTCTGCCAAGAAGACCCACCCTCTTTTCGCAAGAAAATTCCATCACTGACTCAAGAGCATCACTACTCTAGCACACCCTAAGTAGGTTTGACCGATTGCTTGACTCAGTCTGGGGGATCATTTGATGCCCTGAGCATGTTTTAGGGCAAAGGGGTGGGGGCTCATACAGTTGTCTTTAAAAGCCTAAACGGACTTACAGAACTTGGGCCCACCTGCACCACGGTGGTTGTGTATTGGTATGTGCGTAGCTGGTATAAAGAAAAATACTATGAGAAGTATCCAAATCACACCTAACTCAAAGTCTTACTACCGCACAATTGTATTAAATCTATGACAAATGCAGATCAGCTTCTGGGATTTACAAAAGCCAAAGGGCGTTGTGCAAGATTTATTAATTAGAACGACAAACTTGCCTGTGCTTTCTATGCGTGTGGTCTACAAGATGAACCTGGCTCCAGTTTGGGAGTCACTCTGATCCTAACTTTGCTCGGTACTTACAAGGTCGTTGCCGTATAGTTTGCGTTGAAAATGAATAAAACGTAGGACTTGCTTGCTACAGCAAACAAAAGATCTTTTCCTTTCGCCACTTGACCACCTCATCTGCTTAATGTCGTGTCTGGTCTGGATCTTAACAGAGCTACTTCAGTGAACATTCGTACTTCAGAAATACCTTTGTTTTGTTGAATTTCCAAATTAAAGGGGAAAAGAGATTTTGTAGTGAAGGATTAAATGCAACCAGGGAACAAAATAATGAAAAGCCTTATTTGAGAAGAAATAACTTTTTGGAATAAGAGGTTACCATATGTCAATATGTCATACGCAGGGAAAGTGAGCTTTTGATTACTTAGAACGAAGGTTGCCAGAGGGTTTCTGATTTAAATTTCTAAGGCTTGATCAGAGCATCAAGGGGTTTGTTGAAAATCCTCATAACTTGTGAACTTGACTTTTATTCCTTTGAAAAATTATACAAAATATTTTTTGCTCACTTTATATTCCATGTGGTATGCTTCTCCGTGCGTCTCTGCAGCTCTTCTTGTGCAGGCTTTATACTTGCTGTAACATCAGAATTGAATTTGAGCATTTCTAGAAAAAGCAGTAAGTTTTGGAAATGGAAAAGTGACCCCAAAACTTGGCTCTAAAAATGCTGAAGCTCAAAAAAGACTGAGAATAACCTAAATGAACATGAATCGGGACTACTTAAATCAATTATGGTGCATCCTTAAAGTGGAATTCTATTTTCCAGTTTAAAAGAGCAGAACAGTCTTCAAGACGGAGTGAATGGATGAATAAAAAAAAAAAAACCTGTCCCACTGTTAAGTACTTTGATTCTGTCACTCAGTATTTTCCTGTACGTATGCATAGAATCTATTTGGAATAATTACATAATAAATTAGTAGCACTCCTTTTGAGGAAAGGAAGGATGCTTGGGCTCAAGAGATTGAGAGGTTTGTTTCTCATTATATGACCCTTTATATTGAATTATCTTAACGTAAAGATGGATAGACAGATAAAAGAAAGAGCTATTCGATTCTTTACACCTCCATCACTCTGTAAGTATACTGTTTATATTCCAAATTTCATCAAAACTTGGCACTTTGTCCGGTAAAGCGGAAGTGTGGATGTGTAACAAGTTAGGAAGGTTTTATTTTAGTTAGAAATGGAAAATAAATTGCTAACTTCCATTTTGGAAATATCTTGGAGGTAACCATTTAGCATTTTCCAATCCGTGGCAGTCATTACTTACTAGAAGATAAAAATATGTTGATACAATAAGTAAATTAGAAAGGTATACCTATTTATTGCAGCTGGAGTGCAGGTTAATAACTTCATATATGAGATCGTCTATTTTTAAATATATGCTTTATGTAGATATAAATATGTAAATAAGAGTGTGAGTGTTGTGTACGTTTAGTTAACCTGTAGAGACAAGAGGACTAGGTAAATAAACTTTAAAATTTTGAACTATTTTTTTTCTTTCGTGTTGCTCGCAATTTCAGAAACTCACAATTCTGAAAAATTGGAAAGTGTTGACTGGTTTTCCTTTCAGACCCCCATCATTTTAACTTGTTTTGAAACGTGCCACGTGCGGTATCTTGTATTATGTCGCCACATCTGCTGCTCCATATAAACCAATAATGCCGTCTTAGAAATAATAGAGCCCCTTTTATTCTCTGATACAGACGCGACCATTATGTGCGATTCTGTTAGAGCTTTAGATTTTTCCACTCTGTGTTTCCGTTTTCAGCTTCCCTTATGGAAGAAGCGATCCTTTATTTCAGGAGTTTTGTACAGTGTTATATTTGGGGGCTCTGTTTTCTCTTACCTCTCTCCCCTTTCTTGCTTCTTCCCTCTCTTGCTTGCTGGCTCCTTCTCTTTCTCCGCCTCTGTCAGCCCTCTCTCTCCCACATGTGCCGCTCCTGGCTCTTCTGAATAAGGTGAAGGGGGGGGGGAGTAGACAGCAGGACCTTCCGTGTGGCACACGCCGAGCAGGGCATCTCCTGCCGGGGAATTTCGCTGTCACTTTGGAGCCTGCTGGAACGAGTATGCAATTCACATACCCCAAGTCCTGAAAGGGACACCGCATCTGGTGTCAGCTCAGTTTACTGATAAGATTTTATCTTTTCTCCTGCTGATACTGATAGAGCCATAGCCAGGTGGGCAGTAAATAAAGAAGATTTATTGTGGGCTGGCTTGGTTAGCTAACAGTACTTTCTCAGAACTGTATCAAAAAGACCCAGAAGTGTTCGGTAAGGAATTGTGTGGTGGGGGAGGGGCAGCCGCACGCACTTACCCGTCCAATTTGTTTTAAGCAGTGAGCATTTCTTACACAATCAGCCTAATCTGGATGGATGACTAAAAATCCAGGGGTTGATAAATTATCATCATGGCACCTGCATCTTATGCCTCAAAAACCTTAAGCAAACCCAGGGCTGTACTTGCGAATTAATTGGGCATGCATAATTTACCACCGCAGTTTACATAAGTGTAAGTATTTTTCTCATTCTGGTAAATAGGCATTTCCAGCTTCAGGAGAAAAATCAGAATATTGCTGCACAATGAAATGAGCCATCAGCCTACTCAGCTATTATAAGAAAAAAAAAAATCTCTGCTCATACCACCACTGCTTAGTTTTTAAATTGAAATGATTTTTCAAGTTTAATTTGCTTTTCGCCATTTATATATATTTCTTTTCGTTCACATTTATTGTGTTGATTTTTACCCATGCTTGTAATCAATACTATTTTCTTGTTCTGGTTTGATGCTGCTATGCATCAAGTGATTCAAATGATTCAGAGAATGCCAACGTAGGAGAAGACTTTCACTGCACTTAGGTGGACGAGGGCCAGGAGCAAATGAGTGGGGAATGAGGGTGATAGAGACACATCAGGGTTTGAAGGGCTTCTCACGTGTTATCATTTCTCATGAGCTGTTGGGTAAATTCATCAGTAATACTAAGTTACTATCTTCTCATCTACAAAAGGGGAATAATACTACCAATCCCACAAGCGGCTCTGTTAAATTTTATCATGAATGTAAAGAGCCTCATTTGGAGCTGGGCATATGCTAGGTGTTTAGTAAATAATGTGTATTTTTTTTATATTATCTCATTAAAATTCATTGTATATGCCTAACGGTAAATTCTAAATCTTGAATTAGTAGTTTAAAACATTTATTTCGCGTGGCGCCTGGGTGACTCGGTCGGGTAGGCGTCCAACTCTTGGTTTCTGGCTCAGGTCATGATCTCACGGTTCCTGGGTTTGAATTCCGCATTGGGCTCTGGGCTGACAGCACGGAACCTGCTTGGGATTTTCTCTCTCCCCTTCTTTCTGCCCCTCTTTGCTCACATGCTCGCTTGCTCTCTCAAAAATAAATAAATAAACATTAAAAAAATTGTCTCTATATGGGAATTTATTTCACTCTTAGTAGTAGGCTCTAAAGTATTTAGAAGTACCGGTTTTGTAATGGCTATTTGTCTAATTATGGCTTTATGGCAAATTTATGCAAATTTGTGTGTAGGTAGATAACCTAGGGACGTGTTGATTATATCTTAATGTCTACATTAGAGTTTTTGTTTTGTTTTGTTTAAGCCAAAAAAGGTCCGTTTGGGAAGTGAAAGCTTAAGTAAAAGCAATCATTCATAAAGGAATACTATTATAAATTTATTAATCCCTGTTTCATAATAGGGAAAAATATCTAAACCTCAATTCATAGAGCAGGCATAATCTTGGGAGACTGAGTTTAAATTTGATTTTTCTCATGTACTCCTCTTTCCTATAATATTATACATTATAATTTAAAAAGTATTATTTTTTATTTATGCTAAAATTTGTACCGCAATAGCAGCTAATGCTAAAATCTTAAATTTTGTTCTCTCAGGGCCCCTGTGTACTAAGTTATACAAAGTGCATTTAACCATAATAGAGAAACCGGCCACTCAAAATAGCTTTTGAGTGGATTTTATAAAATCCAAGATCCCTTTTATAAGAGGCAAATGTGTTCGTATAGTAAGTTTAATTTCTCATAATATACAACACCTACACAGAAATGGTCAAATCTATTGTCTGCTTCTTTCTTGGAGAGAATTACAGCTCTCAGCTCAGCATTGGGTTATTCCTAGAAAGGCATGTCACATTTTCTGCCACTCCGCCGTGGCTTTATTGATGTGGTTGTCACCCTAGAAACCCAGTGAATTCAGAGTTGAGGCTGCCTTTCTGCTCGATTTTTCACTGAGGTACATTTCAGGGCACCACTGTGAGACTCTGCTGGAAGGAGCTGAAAGGGTAATTCTCCGTAAGAATAGTCTTATCCCTCTGAGGGTTGCCAGCTGCACGGGACCCACTGGCCGGTTCCTGAATACTAAACGGGAAGCATTGCTCTTAGTCAGTCCCACTACAGTCACACCCTCAGTCCTACCAGAAACAACCATTACTTAATTAGCTGGTCCTTTCTTTGTCTCTGTTTCTTTCTCAGTGGTAAGTTTAAAATGAGGTCGCGGTGCCATGAATGGGAGAGAAACGAGCTAAAGAGATCATTGATTGCCAGCCCAGGACTTGGCACCAGGACAGGAAAGGCATCTCTGCCAAGAGGAACTGCACACCTTTGGGCAAATGACTTCAAGCGTCTAAGACTCAGTTTCTTCTGTAACATGGGTATAATAATAACATCCACCTAATCTTACCATTGGGAGGATTAAATGAGATGAAATATGTATAGTTATAAGCGTGGTGTCTTTCAGTGAGTGGTGATGACTTCTAGATAGATCTATACTTGGAAGCACGGACCTGCTCTTCCAGTTTCTGCCTGGATGCTATGGGATTAGGTCCCAGTCTTAGAACTTCGTCTTGTTCTAAGATGTCTTGTCCCTTCCCTCCAGATCACGTGGTCAGCTTTTCTTTCTTGGCTTCCTGAATGTCAAAGTTGCAATGCCAGCCATCTGCTAATCAAGGGGATCTTAATTACTCCTATCAAATGACATCTCTGACAAGAGAAACAATGTCGATGCCAAGCGAAGCGAGGGTCTCAGCTATGGGTTCCATCAGCCAGCCAGGCCTTGAGGAGGGCCGTGGTTCTCTGCTCAGTTAATATGTATCTGGCACCCGCCTTTTCAAGGATAGCCAAAACAAGGAAGTCAGAGGCTAGAGCTCCATGGGTGAGGTTGAGGCACATCCTCACCTACCAAATGTTTCTTTTTTTTTTTTTTCTTTTAATGTTTATTCATTTTTGAGAGAGAGAGACAGAGCAGAGCATTAGCAGGGAAAGGGCAAAGAGAGAGGGAGACACAGAATCTGAAGCAGGCTCCAGGCTCTGAGCTGTCAGCACAGAGCCCGATGCGGGACTCGAACCCACGAACCGTGAGATCATGACCTGAGCTGAAGCCGGATGCTTAACTGACTGAGCCACCCAGGCGCCCCCCAAATGGTTCTTTATTTAGGTCGATAGTATAGGTTCCTGCAGAACTTGGGGTTGTCACTCAGAATGGTCCCTGGTCACCTTGGTGAACTTTGGTTAATTTTTTTGCCTTCCTACTGCCAATGCGCCTTTCTATTTAAAGGGAAAACTCCCACTCTGTGTGATATTAAAATATGGTACTTCAAATACAAAAGTCAAGAAAGGAAAATGAACTTTGCTTTTCAAGTCCTCTCTGCAGCCAGGGCTCAGTCATGTGACTATGACTTGGCCCATCAGGGTGCTTCTGTTTGAGGCCTTCCCTCCAGGGGGAGAATGGTGGGGATTCCTTCATGGTCGCTTCACCGATGGCCCATGGCAGCATCCTGTATGACTGAGATGTTCAAGTCTAGAACACGGGGACTCCTTCAGTTGCTGGGAGGAGCGTAACAAGTGGCAAAGACAGCGTTTGGTTTGGGAGAGCCTGGGATTTTCAGCTGCCTTTACGAATGTGGCACTACAGCGGACGGGCAAGGTAGCAAGGAGTTAATCTGACCGAGGAACGAAGATTATATATGCATATTCACTCTCCACTTGTCCTCAAGTCTTGTGTGATTTAAGACAAGCGTTTTTCATTGCTTGTGGCTATCAAATTGAGTTCACTGAATCTATAATGACAATCACAATATAAGCAATTTTATTAACCTGTCAATTATTATTCAGTTTCCTTATTCTGGTCACATCCCAAGTCCAGGAGAGTGTTAAAAATGGAAGACAGTGTTTCTTCATGCCCACAGTGCTGAATTTCCTTTCCTGAATGAGAATGGGGGTGGTTGTGCATATATCTAGCTTCTTATAAAATTTTAAGAATGTTCCCGGTTTACTTCATCAGGAGTTTAGATATTATATCGATCGAGATTAGGAAGTTAGCTTGGGGAGCTATGCATGTATTTGGACTTTATCTAGTAAGACATTGCTGCTTTAATTATTCTATAAGATTTAAGTTCCCAAAAAGTGTTATTTAATGAGACTACCCTAAAAAAAGAGTTTTGTGATCAAATAAATTTGGATTTACTCACTACATAAAATATCTCCCTATTGAAAATCTGCAGTATATATTAGCTCATATATATTATTAGTTCATCTACTTATTATATATGTAAACTTATTTTACATCATGTGACCTAGAATGTTCCAAATTTGTCTGACTACTAAGACTTTTCCTGTATAATAACAACTAATAATCGTGGTCTGATTAATAGTGACACTATGCGAGTGTAGTGTATTGAGAGATACACTTTGGGACATGTTGCCATCCTTTATGTTTCTATATTGTGTTTCTTTGCTCTACGTACTTTTAACAACAGATGCCTTGGGCTTATGTGCCTCTGAGGTTCGCTTCTGCCAATTTAATGGGGATTCCTTGCCTGTAAAATGGGGATAATGGCATCTGTGTCAGAGGACGTTGTAAGGATTAAATGGTTCATGTAAGTAAATCACACTGTTTTGTTGTTGTCGTTGTTGTTTTGTTTTCTTTGTTCTTTTCTTTTTTTTTTTTTTTAAAACCTAGCAACTGATTTGCCTCTTGCTAATTGTATGTCCAGTCCCAGATTTTCTATTGGGTGATTCTTTTCTGTTCTAGTTCAAGAAATGTTATATTGCAAGTCACAGAAGCCAATGCATGTGAACATGGCGCTCACTGAATAGATCTAAGAGGCAATCATACCGACATCTAAAACCAGGAAGTTACAGACAGCTAGACCGTATGGGGTTCGACTGAAACGAGACTTCTCCTTCCAGTTCTGGGCCATTTCATGCTGTTTTGGCCTGCTCCTGGGCCCTTACCCTAGTTCTCTTGGCCAACCGATTTTCTCTATTTGTTCGATTTTGCTGTTTCCAGATATCCTTGCACATGGGTGAGTTCAGCTTGCTAAGGCACCGGTTTATACCTGGACACCACTTGGCTTAGCATCAGGGATCCCCACAACTAACAAACTCAATCTCTCAGTGTCTGAATTCCAAAGTCTTAGATCTTAATGGCTCTGATCAGACTACAGTCTGGTTCCCTGTCTCAAGTGTTCATCTTCAGTTAGCTGTAGTCAAAACCGTAGCTTTTTCTGGTACAAATATGACCACTTAGAACAGATCTCCTGTAGGGTTAGTGGCAGTGTGAAGGATATCCCCAATACCAGTGACGGGTGTTGGCGATTTGGACACCATAAAACGGCCGTGCATCCTGTCACTACCTTTGTCATAGGAAGTTAGGTCTTAGTGTTTTCTTCTAAAACTCCTCCTTTCTTCACTCACTTTCTCACCAAGAAGAACTAAAGGATGCCAAGGAAAATGTTTTATAATTAAGTATTTGAAACCCACAATCGTAATTTAACGGAAATTTCTCGAAAACAGCTTAAAACTGTGACGGTGGCTTCACTCAGCTTCCAGGGGTGAAAAATACAGTCTTGAGAAAGACCCTGTGACTCAGGAGGGTCTGACCTAGAGTGAGGCTGAGTACCACTCTGTGTCACACTCTCCCGTCAGGTGTCAGCTACAAATGAAATCCAGTGGCTCCTGGTAACCGTTGCGGCGGCCACCCTGCAATAAAGGTTTGGTCTTCATGACATAAAGTGAAGTTCAATGATAAGAGGGAGCTGAGAGCCTTTGAAATTATTGAATTTAGCCTTTGAAATTATTGAAATTATCAAATTCCAAAGCAAGGAAATCACTAATTTATGTTTAGCCTTTGATTCTAAATTATCAGAATGAGTTTGCGTGGAACCCATCTTTCCTAGAAAAAGCAACCAATTCTTCTTCCCAGTTTGTGTGTCATGGATCTTAGAGAAAGGGATTCTTTTGGCTCTCTGTATATTTCATTCCATTTAGTTTCAGTTTCATTCATCAGGAGATTTAAAATTAAATTTACCTGTCCTTCCCCAAGAGGCAATTATTGGTCCAGATCATATTATAATTTTCTCGGCTGTTTAATGGCTTCTCTGGTGTTTGGCAGTGTCGCTCTTGTTTCCTATTTTATTTTAAAGCATTTGTCCCTTTTGTTTTAGTCTGACAGTGATAGGTGTTGTTCCTCTCCGCAGACAAAGGAATGAACATCCCACACTGCATAAACATTTGTGTCACACTTTCCTTCTGAAATTAGTATTCTTTTAAACTGGTTAACACATTTGTACTGTCTCTGACACCTTTAACTATGACAACTATGAAACAAAATAGTGTACCGTGAACAAACACATCATTTGGGGCCGATTAGATTAATTACTATTCAGGACAGTGCTTACATTAATTATTTTGTTTGTGTCGTATGTTCGTTAAGTGGTTGCCTGATTGCTGCTCACAAGATTGATTACTTGTTGCGTTTACCTTGTGGTTTCTGTGGGGAAAACATCTTTTAGGATTCATCACTTCGAAAAGCCCAGGGGGCTTGGTTGACATGAGAATGCTCCAGTAAAGCCGTAAAATGGAGAGTGGGCTGTGGAAAAATGTGTTCTTTAAATAAACACCTAGAGTGGTGGCTAGAGTCGCCATCAGATCTGTTTAACATCAGGAGAAGCAATCAATGATAAAATTGAGTTAATACAGACTACAGTCTGTAAACCCAGCACACCACTTGGACTCTAAAATTGAGGTGAATAAGCACTTCCCAGGATGTTCCTGGTCTCCAGCTAAAAAAACAAAACAAAAGAAAAGAAACTCTGTGACTTTGTTATCATTTTACCTCTGGACTGTCATATACCTCACTTCCCAGTGGCCCTCCCGTGGCAGGGGCTGCCGCGATTCGAGTCTGCCCCTCGCCGTGGGGCTCAAGAGCCCCTGTGTTCCTCCTAAAGAGCCCGCACTGCAGCCCTTTGAGGTGCTTGCATCGCAATAGCAAACTGCATGGGGTTCTGTGATGCCTAAGAGCTCGCATTATCTGCGTTCGAGGGCTGACTGCAAGCGCCAGGGAAGGATTTACGATAATAGGATTTTGTTGCAATGGGGGATCGTACAAATTTAAATAGAAAAGTACTTTTGAAAGAAACAAATGAGTTAAGGATTAAAAATAGAGCAGCCTTTTGTTCAGTGGAAGGTTGGACTAATCTGTCTATTTGGGGACCAAAAAATACATTGCCGAAACCTAATTGTATATTACACCTATCTGTGACTTTGACTGCCTCTGGCTGTATTAGACAAACAATTTTGGGACTCAAAGAGGCTTCCTACATTTCTGCCCAATGAATATACCGAACCTTTCCCCAGAAGAGAGAGATGCAGGAATGCTACTCTCTTTCCTACTCTTTTGACTTTATTACTTAGGCCTATTAATTGTAATCATAAACGACTACAACAATAACACAGATTCTTAGCAATAAGCCTCTGAAAGTGCTTAAGACTTGGGATATAATGGATTAAAACTAAGCAAGCATTTTAACTAACATGCAGCCCAGTAAATTAGAAGACAATAGCAAAATAAGGAGAATGAAATAAGACTTGCCTCGTGTTTTAATCGGTCTTCCCGTTACGGCTTGAGGCTCCAGGAGGCAAGCCATTTTGCCAACACAAAGTGTGTTTTTAACATTTCACATCATTTCGAATTTAAGACGATTAAACATCACAATCATTATGTCGTTATGGCAAAGACGGTTTTCCTCCATAAGGTAGGGTCATTACCAAAGGCGACATAGCCTAGAGTATAGGTATGGGACGTTGATAAATGAGAAGATGACGAGATGGGCAGTTGTTTTGGGGGCGGTTGGCTTTCTCCAGCGGCGCAAAGACTAGAAATAAAAGGAAATGCATTAGCCCAGCTGAAAATATATTTAGGGCCTTTTTGATTAAATTCTTCTTTTCCTCTGTGACTCGAAACCTGGAACTAGACGAGAATTAATTTTTTTAAAAAACATTTTCCTTTCTCATTGACCGCCCTGTTGTTTCTTTGTGGGTACCTTCTTAAGTCCAGTAGGAAATTCTAGTAATTCAAGTTTTCAGGCCCCAAATCCCTCAGTTCTGACAGACTGCCATCTTGGGAAGTGGGGCCGAGACTATTAGGGGAATAGAGTTGCTTTAAAACAAATTATCCGTGGTTTGAAAACTCTAAGTTCAGCATTTTTAGAAGCAGACTGGAATCCTGAGAAATGAACCCTGTTTTTCAAAGTATCCCCTATATCTTCCTTGTCTCTTTCTTACATTATTTTAGCTTTTACAACTCAGACCTAGTTTAAGAAATAAGTTGCTTATATCATTGAGAAAATTGAAAGGATGTATCTGTAACCTCTCTGGAGAGTTTTAGCTATTGTCTTAATTATAAATTATAAATTTATAATGATAAAAGCAGCATGTTAAATGTATCTGCAGGAGTGTGACTATAAATTAATGAAACTAGTTTCCATGTCTTGTCTCCTAAAATCATTTCAATACTTTATGGTCACACCTCAGACATTTAAAGGTCCCAGTAGTTATTTGACGGCTAAATGTGGTTGTCCTTTTAAAACAAACAAATAAAAAATGACATTATTGATCCATTGTTCTGTCGACCCACAATTTGGTTTAATTGCCCTTTCCCTTTATGGACAATGGCCTCTCATCAATTTCATCATGTAACCAAAGATATCTCTTGGGAGACACTAAACGGGTTGAGGAGTACTGGGTATTTTCTGGGGCAACATTTATTCTTTCATTCAGTCACTCAGTCAGTGATTAAATGTATTAAATTCGTCCCAGATTCCAGAAACCCATGTTTTTATTTTCTGTTTGGATGAAGGTCATAATACCTACCTTCAAAGAACTGAGGGTTTTGTGAGAGCAGCTGCAAAGGAACAAACAATTCATATAAAGAGTGTTTGGAATGAGCCTAACAGAGCCCAGAGAGGTTAGCAAAAGGATCTTTGGGAAGGGCATGGCCAAAGCTCTTGGAGAGGAAGGGCTAAGGGAAGGGTGGTCCGGGCAGAAGCCGGCTGGCTACTCCTGCTGGAGTTTCAGAGAGAACCCTGCTGGAGATGTTCCTTAAACGTAGAGGAGCAGGAAGATGGACAGGAGACGGGAGAGGAAGGTAGGGAAAGCCTGGAAAGGTCCTATAAGTAGTGCATTTGGTTTTTATTCTGCAGAAACTGGAGAGCAAAGAAAGGATTTAATCAAGAGAATGACTTCTGTCCAATTAGTATCATATTCTAACTGAATTAATCAGCCATACTTTATGCCTTTTCTTTACCTGTCAAAATGTCCAAACTGGTTTTGTTTTTTATTTTTTATTGCCCGAACTGAGCTGGCTTCCAATTCTGACAGATTTGACTTTGAAATGTTTTTTGCTTATCTGAAAGATAGAGAGATATTTTCTTTCTGGCTTGATTTCTAACTTCTTTCTTGCTTCCTCAGCTACCTGCTTGAGATCTTTCCCCAGACTAAATTAAAAAGGTGAATCGACTTTAAAATATAATTGTAGAGGATTTTTAAAAAGCTGATATGCTATGCATATATTAACTACCTGCTTTTATAATTATTTGGATTCAGTATATCAGTTTAGAAACCAGTAGAGGTCATAATTCATAAAACTGAACACAGAAGACATTTTAGTTGCTCAGAATATCACCGAAACCCACTCTGGCTAAAACGTTCCTAATCCTAGAAAACAGCTAGGTCTACAGAAATATTTGAGGAAAATCTGTCTTTTGATAGGTGTCTGTTTCAGGTATTTATTTTGTGGTTTCGCTGCAGATGGGGAGATAAGAATCTGCATTTAAGGAATGCATCTTAGCTCTTTCATATTTGTCCCAGTCAGCTCTTTAGGAACAGAGGATTTTGCCCCCTCCATACTCAAAACAATGAAAGGACCGAAAGCCTTTCATACAGTTATCTTGGACGTCTTAATGAATGGATTGAGTTGCTACCCAGCTGTAGTGCTCACTTGACTTAGAAGTGGTTGTGAACATATCCCCAAATACTAGCTTGACTGTACCCGGACAATGTGACCCCTGCACGTGGACACGCTGTAAGGATGGTGGAGACTTCCGGTCGGGGAGGATCCGAGCCCTCTTCGCCTGGGTCCTCGCTGAAAGAACCTTTCCCACATATTAGTTGTGGAGGCACATAGCAAAGACGGAAACAAAGCTCTGTGACCCATGTCCGGTGGAGCAGGGCAGAGAACAAAGATGGAGATACGGCTTGCTGGCCTTTCAGTGAACCAAATATCTTATTCTCTTAATGACCTCAGCAGTGAGAAAGTAGCCTACATTTTCACGTTAATAATCCAGCCTCCTTCCCACGCTGCCTCTGCTTCAGTAGCCTCAGGCCTGTGGCAGCCCAAAGAGCCTTTTACCCCAAGATATCTTATTATTTAGGCCATTATCAGTGCTCATAGGGCCTCCATTCCCATTTTCCAATTCTGGACAAGGGGGATTAAAGCATTACGTGACAGACATTGTCAGACTAATCCCTAGCGCTCGCTTGGCACTGTCCGTGGTGCCCTGTAGAGAGGGGATGACCCATATTTGGGTTTATAGGATGACTCTTGTTAGCTTGAATGCTCTTACTGGGATTCTGTGCTCTTTCATTTAATGCTTTGCTCAGGACTGCTCATAGGAAGTGTTCTAATGGGCCTAGGAAGTGGGTTTGTTTTTTTTTTTTTCACTTTAATAGTAGCTGAGGAAAAAAAATCCACTTGATGTTGCTGGAAAAATTGTCACTACTTAAAAATCATACAGGTTCCCCTCTCTGCATTAACATATGTTCCTTCATCTACTCTCTAGACAAAATAAGTTTTAAAAATTGAATAAAAATTATGACAAAAACAGCTCCATAATAGACTTTCTGTTTTAATTAAAAAGGAGACACAATTGGAGTGTCGACGTAGATTTGTTTAGGGGCATGCTTAGACAGGTACAGTTTGTAATAACAGCTAGGACTCACATGGCAATTTCATGCACCACGTACTCTTCCGAGCACTTACTTCTCTATTTAAAATGGCTCTTATTCTATCCTTAGTTTCCAAATGAGAAAACTGAGGCACAGAAATTAAATAACTCGCTAGAGAATCAAATAACTCGCTAGAGTTCATAAGCAACTCAGGGGCCCACCTCACAGGGTACAAAGGGCTACTTCACCGAATGCCTGTCACCTAGAGGGAGAGTTCAGGCTCCAAGCAGCAGGCACACTTGGGCAAACCTGACCTACAGAGGAGAAGACTTTCATTTGATATAATGTGACCATCTTCATACAAAGAAAGTAAGCCATTTCGCCGTTGCCGCTGCTACTATTATTGTTGTTGTTATGGTTTATTTGTTTTCATCCTTGGAATGGAGGAAACCAAAAAAAAATAGGATTCAGAGAACACAAAATGTTTCATTTTAAAAACCCAATCAGAAACTGGGAAGGACACTAAGTAAAGGAATACTTCAAAGGAACTCTAAACACTAATCAGCTCTGTACCGGGGGTGACCAAAATTTGATTGGAATCAGGGACGGGAAATAAAAATCACTTAGAAAGTGCCGGTCTTAAAAAATGCACTGTAAACATGGTTGGGTTTTAAAAATCAGAAAGCCAAGAAAATTGTAAACACTAGTTTCTAAGGAAACCAGTAATTTTTATTCGAGTCTTAGTATTGCCATTTTCTTTCTTTCTTTTTCTTTTTTCTCTTTTTCCCCTCTGTGTTCTGGTATATTTCTATTTAACCAAAATTCCAATGCAGACGGCAATTTTAAAACTTACAGTTGTTTCCATATGCATCACTGGCCCTTTCACACTAAAATTCAAGGTAGCAAATATGTTCATTGGGTCAAAGTAGCAAATACGTTCATTGGGGAAAACAGCGTTATCCATAACAGGAATAAATTGAAAAAGGTCCTTGAATGTATCCTTGATATTAGGAATCATATTGTATGAGGCATACAGTATATTACAGCTTTGACTTACTAACCCAGATACTCATTAAAATCAGACACAGAAAACACTTTTAAGGTCATTTAAACTCTGAACTTGTTGTTTGCATGATTTTCATAGATATGAAGTTTTTTCTAACATTTATTCATTTTCAGGAGACAGAAACACAAAGCATGAGTGGGGGAGCAGCAGAGAGAGAGGGAGACACAGAATCCGAAGCAGGCTCCAGGCTCTGAGCTGTCAGCACAGAGCCTAACGCGGAGCTCGAACTCATGGTCTGCAAAATCATGATCTGAGCCGAAGTTAGATGCTTAACTGACTGAGCCACCCAGGTGGCCCCATTTTCATAGATATAAATCCAGAACCCATTAGAACTCATTTCTAGGTCTTTTTCCTTTAAGCTCTACTCTTGATTTTCCCTCTCTGAAATATTATTCTGCTGGCGATGAATAATTTGTACTTGCTACCTCTGTGTTACCCTCATTATATGTCCCTCACAAGGTCAAAACCTCCATCTTGTTATTTGCTTCCTTCAAATATGAATCAACTACCTCTGTCTGGTGTGTGCCTTAGATGCCAGAGTTTCGTTTTGTTTTGTTTTGTTTTTTTGCAGACTGATATCTTTTTACTAGGCCTGTATTTTATGAACGATTATTCAAATCTTTATAATTCTTTTAATATCTTGAGTCAGAAATATAATTTGAAATTCTGCTATTTTAGTTATAGTTGTGTCGATTCAAACCCCAGAATAACGAAAATTTGTTTGTGAGGCTGGAAACTAAGCTAGGCGAGAGAAGGACCGCACACAGCTATGATTGTGTGAACACTTCATTGCCTCCCTGGGATGCAAATTCTAGGTTATGGAAACGTAACTCTGGAATGCAAACGACACACATTGAAAATTAGAATTTTGGCCGTGTCTCCATGATAGTAAACAATAGTTGAAAAGTGAAAACACGTATTTGATCATTTCATAATAGTAGTTTTCTGTGATAACATCATATAAAAATGAACGGGTTTTTTGAGCTTCCCAGCACTCCAGATAGCCTACTTGGATTGGTCCCTGACAGGAGCAATTTCTACTAATATGGATTCTAAGGGAGGCTTTGTGGGATGGGGACAAGTTGATCCAATTCTTGCGGGATCCTTTTTGGGGGCTGCTTTGAGACCTCTTTGCGTACTCACTTCAGAAGCTAAATGTGCTGACAAGAAGATCTCCGTTTCACTCCGATGTTCTTTTTTTTTTTTAATTTTTTTTTAACATTTTTATTTTATTTTTGAGAGACATAGAGACAGAGCGTGAGCAAGGGAAGGGCAGAGAGAGGGAGACACAGAATCCGAAGCAGGCTCCAGGCTCTGAGCCGTCAACACAGAGCCTGATGCAGGGCTGGAACTCACAGACCGTGAGATCATGACCCGAGCTGAAGTCGGCCGCTTTCCAAGTGTTGTTTACGGGGAGGGTGAAAGTGAGTCAAGGGATTTTGAGAAACTTCAGCCCAGATAAGTACATCTAAAGTGCTCTGGTTACTCTAGTTACAATGGATCAGAACCCAAAGAGGTAGGAGTCCTGGCGATATTAGTCGTTCTTTAATTCCTTCCATTTTTCAAAGTTATTCATTCCTAATTCATTGGCCCCACAAATGTTTACTGAGATTCCGCCTGCACCAGGCACTGTTCTAAGTACTGGAGACAGGGAGATAAAGAAGATGTACATGGCCCCTAGCCTCAGGGCCTGGGCAGTCTAGGGCAAAATAAAGACATTAGGCAAACAGACAGGATTCCTCAATCACATATGCGATGAATGCCGCCTAAACATCTCAGATTTTCTTAAAACACCAGACAACTTGCAGAAGCCAATGAGAACAATAAATTGATTCAGTAACATCATGTAGGAACCGCCGGCAATTAAAAATGTTCTTTCATTTGCATGTCCTATGAGATCGAAAAGAAGTCTCTTCCTAAAAATTCTGATAAATATTATAATTAATATTTTATTTCTATGTCCGTTGTTGATAATAAATGGCAAGTTTATTATTTTAAAAGGTAAACTCTTTTACTATGCGTCATTTGTTGGACCAGCACTTAGTATATGAGGGAAACACAAGATTTGTATAAGGTACTCCGGCCGAGCACTGCGAACCTATAGAAAAACTACGTTCTAGGACTTCGCCCTCATGGAAGAGAAACAAGGTACACAGTGAAATAATCATCCAGCAAAGAATATGAAATAAGGCCCATAGGAGCTAATGTACATAATAAATGCTATTTATATGTTGCGAAGTGAGAAACTATAATGCAGGGACTAATACTTTTGCCCTGATTGATACATTTACATATAAAGTTTTGTTAAGGTATTTTTTTTAAAAAGCTACTGTAGAGGTGCCTGGGTAGCTCAGTCGGTTGAGCGTCGGACTTCAGCTCAGGTCATGATCTCGCTCATGGGTTTGAGCCCCATGTTGAGCTCTGTGCTGACAGCTCAGAGCCTGGACCTTGCCTTGGATTCTGTGTCTCCCTCTCTCTCTCCCCATCCCCTGCTCATGCTCTGTCTCTCTCTCTCTCAAAATAAATAAATGCCAAAAAAAAACAGTCTGTTTAAAAAGCTACTGTACATATTGTAACCCAAAGAGTAAATCATATGAAATCTCAGTGACCCCAGGAAATTACAGATACATAAGTGAAGGTGGGGAGGGGAACTAGATTGGTTAGCAAGGCCAGGTGGACCGTTTGTGTGAAGGATGAGATAATGAGGGCAGTCAAGGGAGGAGAAGCACTGAGAGGGATTTTATAGTAAAAATTCAAGGTATGCCTGGAGATGAGCAGTAGACCAGTTAGCTAAAATACAGATTTAATTTATTGTTAAAAAAATAGGCCACGCAGTTAGATTGGAATCTAATAGCAGTGAACTTTGAATGCCGGACTAAGGAGTTTATATTTTATCTGATGGTTAATGCCAATTAAACAACGGTTTGGGGGCAGGAGAGTGTTACGATCAAAGTAGAGAAATCAATCTGGATGCAACACACATAAGGAGGGTGACACTGTACATTTTAATTACTCAAGGTGGTAGCTGGGAGTGGAGAAATAAATACATGAATTAGAAGATCTTAAATATCGCTTAGGTTGACTTGAGCATATGGTTACACATTTCCCAGGAGCATACTGACCTTCTGTTAAAAAAAGAAGAAAGAAAGAAAGAAAAAGAAAAAAGAATCCTTCCCTTCACCCCAAAAAGGAGGGAGGGAAAAGACAAAATAAAGGGCTATTTGTAAGTCCATCTGTCGGCGGTAAACACAGTTGAAACACTTGCTCTGGTGCACAACTCTATTCATGGCCGTGAATGTTCATAATTAAGGGAACTGCTATAGAAATGACTGGATTGAGAATCAGCCCATTTAGAAGACGGTGACAAAAGTCTGGAACGTGTTAGGTAGCACAAATAATGCAAAGTTGGCCATTCCATTGACTTATGTGTGAGTTACCGTCGCAAACAATTCTGATCAAGTGGGGGGAAAAGCCGTGGCATCA
This sequence comes from Paguma larvata, assembly GCA_030068075.1. NCBI lineage: Eukaryota > Metazoa > Chordata > Mammalia > Carnivora > Viverridae > Paguma > Paguma larvata. The sequence goes on from CM057833.1 coordinate 87,791,028, forward strand.
ATGTCGCCTTTATTGCCAAGGAGAACGGGCGTACGTATAACCCGAAGCTTTGGCAAATCCCTATTGTTTACCTCAAGTACGTGGCCGCCAAGGCTCCTGGGAGAATGGGTGTGTGGATGAGAGGGAGGGGAGCTGTGGGGAAAGCTAGTAACACCCCTAAATTAGCTTTCTTCTTCTTTTTGTAAAGTTTCCTGCAACCTTTGAGATAGACAGGCTTACACCTTTGAGGCCCGTACTAATTTTTGAGGCACATTTTTACTCTTTCCATTTAGGCATTAATCAGGAAGTTGGTCTTTTCGAAGTGCGAATCATGAATAGGGACTATGAAACCTTTTAAGAATGGGATAGGAAAGATATTAGCACTTTGGGGGATGGCTGCTTGGCGGAGGGAGAGAGCTAATGAATACTCTAAGTTATCTAGCTCTTTTTATCTATGGTAATTAGCTTTAACAAGGCAAGTTTTAAAAAAATGCTTCCTAAGTCTTGTACGGTGTAACTTCCCACTTAGCGTGTCTTGTCTCGCTCCAAGCCGTATAACCCGAGGCAGCCCCAGATAATCCCTATGGGAAAGATGTATTTGAGAGTTATGCTTACAGCACTTGCCTTTATTAATTTTTGGAAACAATCCCATTTTAACATTCATTTTAACATTTGAGAATTCAAGAATCAGGGGGATGGATTTAAAGATTATTGTTGGAATTTTGTAGAAAAATAATAGAAATAAGGTAGAATGACAAAAAAATCGTGAACCAAACGCATCTTAATTTAATATTATGAAACTCCGCATCCTTTGTCAGAATATAAGTATTTCTCTTAGGAGCCGTCTTACCGTAATTTGCCAAAACATCCCTAGGCATTATAGATACTAAGCTATCTTGTTTGGTATTTGTTAGTAGATGACAGGAGATTAATCTAGAATCCCTTTGTTATTTGTTGGCACAGATCCACAGTACCTTCTTTCCCTTTGTCTGGAGAACACACCCCCCCACACACATACCCCCCCCTCCACACACACCCTTCTGTTTTTTCAGACTTCTTAACCACACCCCCCACCTCCAACATCATTTTGCCACCTCTTTGCACAGTTCTGTAGTCGGTTGTTCCTAAAGGTGACAGTGAGAGAGACTTCCTACTGATCACCTTACCTCCCACACAATTTATTGCAGGTCGACCCCTCCCCGCCATTTTTCTTCCTCGTGACAGTTGAAGAGACCATTCATTATGGAAATGGCTTCATTAAAAAAAGCAACCCCAACGTTCTAGTGGATTAAGCCATCTAGCTACAGAGTAAAATCCTTTGCAATCCTAGGATAATTGATGCCCCTCATTCTTTCCTTATGAAGTTAAAAGACTATATATGGATTTTTCTTTCATTTTTTATAAACACTCTTTGGACCTTTATACCATATCATGCTTTATTCTTTAAGCAGAATTTCCGGCTCTTGCTCTTTGTTCTCATTTCTTTATCTATTGGCAGATTTAAAAATAGAAATCCTTCTGCATCTATTGGGCTGATCTCGACATTTTCTCTATTTACATTAGTCTAAAGCATCTTTGGGTCACTTCCTTCTTATTTTTTTTTCTGTTCGATCTCTGCGAATGGCCACCTTTGCGATAAGGGAGGGCTGAGGCAGAAGCTGAGTCCAGACTTCAGTCCCTTGGCGCACCTGTGAAATTCCCTTGAGAAGCACTGCCGGTTACACGTCCCTTGTCTCCACTGAAATAAAGGTTTTGATCAAATATTCAGGGAGAAGGTTTCGTGTGTCTTGGGCGCAGTGAGAATTTTGCCGATTGGCCTCTTTCACAAGACGTGGAACACCTTGGCTGTGTCTTCTCTCCCCTCTCTCCCCAGCGTCCTGCACAGCAGGCATCAACAGATATTTGCTGAATGAATGAATGTGCTAAGGAATGAATGTTGCATGAAGGACTAATCCTGGGGTGGTGATTATAGCTCATTTTCTCATCATTCCAATATTCGATTTCACTGTCCTCTCTCAGGAGACCGCCTCCTCGAGTTCCCTGGAGAATTACGGGAGAGCAGAGCTGATAAAAATGTATAATAAGTCAGTGGCGGGGGGGGGGAGCGGGGGGAGGGAGGACAGGAACCCAGAATTTTCCACCTCTGTACGCTGGTACACTGGTATGGAGTCACCCCTCCAGGCTCTATAAATTACTTTTTCAGAAATTAGAGGGTTTTCCCTAATGAGAATTCAAATACAGCACTTCTCCGAACGGTGAGAGTCTGGAAATGGGAAGATTCGCTGAAAGGGAGTCAACCAAGTAGTCAGCTGACTATGATGAACAGAATAATCGAAGGCATCGAAAATCCTCTGTCATGAATTAAGATGTGCAGGGCTGCAAGTTTGGTCAGTGAGAGGCACGTCACACAGAGACTTCTGCAGAGCAGTGCGCTCTTTCCGTTAGGTGATTGGGTTGGTCAATACCCTTCGTTATTTTGCAATCGCTTGTTTACAACTTACTCTAGACCAGATGGCTTTCTGTTAAATTTTCAGTATGAGGAGTAAGAAATACGAGCCCCGAACGTGTCTTATTTTAAGATTTTCAATCAGACTCCTCTTTTGTTAGAAGTACAAGGAAGTATTTGTTTAAGCAATACAGAAGAAGATATAGAAGAACTACGAAAGCGTAGCAAAAAAAGAAATCGGAACTTCCTCTTTGGTGTTCTGATTGGCCTTCTACTAGTGGGTGCTTTTCTTTAATTCAGTAACCGGAAATGATCAATATATTTGAGGATGCGTCTTGGAATTAATGGACAAATTGAAACCTCTTCCATTTCTCTACCCCTTGCCCTAAGCAAAATTAACCTGTCCAATCTCTGTGCTTCTGTAATGTTTTGTACATAATTCCGATTGTGGCTGTCACATTTCAGGATGCTCTTTTAACCACTTATCTTGTTCCCTTTGCTGGAATGTGAGGTTCTGCATCTCGTTAATCCTTATCACCCTGTAAATATCCAGCGTGCGTTAGCTGGAATGGGGACCCCTGAGAAGCATCAGTTGATGGCGATTTGGGAGATAAACTGGCATATCAGAAACGTCTGCTGGACGTGCCGTCGTTCCACCTCTAGCTTTCTTGTCACACGGCCAAGCCATCGAGCCTTCTGAATGACAGATTCCTCATCTATAACTTGAGGAGAGGGCGCCTGGCTGGCTCAGTCGATTGAGTGTGCAACTTTGGCTCAGGTCACGATCTCACCACTGGTGAGTTCAAGCCCCACATCAGGCTCTGTGCTGACAGTCTGGAGCCTGCTTCAGATTCTGTGTCTCCCTCTTTCTCTGCCCCTCTCCTGTTCGCCCTCTCTCTCTCTCTTTCTCAAAACAAATAAAGAGGAGAATAGTTTTGAAGAAAAATCAAAAGTTAAGATGATGTGTGGATTGTTTTCAGATCTTTAATATATTTATTCAATTGATATTAGAATCATGTTGACTGTTTTTGCCAACGGAAGTGCACTTTAGGTCTCCCTAACCTTAGCACGTTTCAGGGCAAATTACTGACTTACCTAAAGTTTCAAGATATGGGGTCTCATCCACAAATATCCTTTCCTTCCTGTTAACATTTATTGAATTCCTAGTATGTTCAACGTGCTATGATGAGTTAAAAGGCATTGATGGCACCTTCGTAAACTGCGGTCTGACTGTAGTCACGACACAGACCGTAGAGAGAGTAGAAGTTCAGAGACTGCTTCTCCGCTGCTTCTACTTTACCAAGTCAGCAGGGATTGGTGAGACATGCAGACCTCTGTTGAAATGTCCACACTCAACCTCCATTGTTTTTTCCCTCTGCAAAAGGGATAACAAGATCTACCTTATAGGGCTGTAACAGAGATTAACGGGAAATGCATATTAAACACCAGGAGCGATGCCTGATATAGGTAGCAATTGTGATCATTATCCAAGGAAGAGAAAAGTCCGTGTAGGGTTTTATTAGAGCGTGCATCAGATACGGAAGCAGCAGCCAAGTTTGCGTAGAGATAAAGCATAAATGAAGGCACCGAGGTAACTGAATTAGTACCACCATCGTGATAAAGCCAGTACTCAAGCTGGGTATCAACTGTAGCTCCTTTCTTCCCCTCACACTCTAATACTCAGCTCACTACCAAGTTCTATCAATTTTGACTCCCAAATCTGTCTCAAACTTACACCATCTTCTCAATTCTTACTGTACCTCTCCATCCCCAGCACCTCTCTTCAGCTGGAATCCCTCCAGCTGCTCGAGGTCCCAACAGTGTCTCTCATTGTCTTGCCCCAGGGGCTTTGGACATGCTGTTTGTTCAGCAGAGAACACTTAGCCCCCAGCCACCTTTCTTTCCTTCTGAGCACACACTAAGCACACATACACTTGCGCCTAGAAGCTTTTCCTCCAGTGAGTTTTTACCATAGTGCTGTTGCGTGTTTATCTGTCTCTGTCCTATAAGCACAAAAGGCACTCTGCTAACCGTCAATTTCGACAAGTTCCCCGGGCTATGTCTAATAATCTTCCTGGATCTAACCCCCAAACTTTGACTTTCTTTCCATGTCTGTGGATGAGTCGACCTCCGTCCTATCCACTATGAACTTCTCTCTGCATGTATGGATCCCATCCCTTCTCACCCCAGGAAGAACGTTGTGGTAGACACTCAGCATTTTCTCCTGCATCATCACTTTCCCTCTCGAACACCATGTATGTGAATATGCTAAAATACATCTCATCTTAAAAAAAGAAAGAAAGAAAGAAAGAAACTACCTAACTTCATGCCTCACCCTTCTAACCATCACCCTGTTTCTCTCTTCCTTTTTGCAACAAAATTCCTTGGACAAGTTGTCTCTCCTGGGTTTCTCTACTACATCTCATTCCATTCTCCCTCTTGTCACACTAATTAGACTTCTATCCCTACCATTTTTACGGAGCAGTTCTTATCAGTATCACCGCTGGTCGACACATTGCCGCATTCGGTGGTAAGATCTCAAACTTCACCTCTCTTGATTTTTTGACACAGTGAATCCAGTTGGTTAGTATCCACTTCTTAAAACCCTGTCTTCGCTTGGCTTATTAGGCTGTTCTATCTTGGTTCTCTTATCATTCTCTCTCATTCTGCTTTGCTGGTCTCTCCCACCCCAACCTCCTACGGTACAATCACTTTCTTCTTCTCTGTCTCCACCTGTATCTCTGGGCAAATAAGTTTAATAGCTTTGAATGTCAGCTGCACGCTGATAACCCCCAAACGGCTCGCATCTCCTGCTCACCGCTGAACTCCTACTTACCACTTTCTTACTTACTTAGTACTTACTTACTGCCTACTTCTTATTGCTCTGTTTCTATTAAGCATTTTGGACTATCTTAAACAAAATCCAATTCCCATTACCTGCCCAAAACCACTCCTCCCACAATGTCCCCAGTCCAGGACAACCCCATTCTGCCAGTTGCTTAGTCCCCAAACGTTAGAGTTCTTTTTTAATCACTTCTCGCCATCACATCCAAAACCTTGGAGTCTTCTCTTTATCACATGCGGTGTATTAACAAACGCATCTAGAATCCAGCCGTCCCAGCCATCGTCATCTCCAGTGTGGATCATCAGAGCGACCTTCTGTTTGGTCTCACTGTTTCTACCCTCGGCCCCCCTAGTCTTTTATCAAGATGGCATCCAGAGCAATTCTTGTAGAGCGTAAGGCATAACGCGCAGTTCCTCTATTAAAATGTGTTCCAGCTTTTTCTTGTCTCCAAGAAATAAGAGTGGAAGTTAAAATCTGTTTGGTGGCTCTGCAACCTCTCTGACTTTATCTCCTGCTCATCTCTCCTTTTCTTAGCTTGCAACCCCATAGGCCTCTTTTTGGCTTTGACTACACCCTTAAGTGTTCCTCCACCTCAGGGCCTTTGTGCCTACTACTCTTTCTGCCTGGAATTTTTTTTTACCCACCAAATTGACATGGGTCACTCTCATATTCCTCAATTCTCTGCTTTCTTGTCACCTTTTCAGTGAAATCTTACTTGGTCACCTAAGTAAACTAGTATTCCCATCCTTACCCTTGGCTTATTCAGTTCTGTTTGCCCCGCTTTATTATTATTATTTTTCATACCACTTACTGCTTCATGATACATTCTTTGTCTACTGTCTTCCTTTATCCACATGAAGGCAACTCTATGATGACGGGGCCTTTACGGTACCCATCCCCACCCCCCTTTACTGTGACCCCCAACACCTGGAAGAACATCTAGTACATGGAATGTGATTGAAAAATATTCTCTGAATGAACGAATGAATGAACGAGGCCCTTAGCTGACCGTGGGAGACTAGGCTCTCAGTCATTCCTTCTAGCTTTGCTGCACAAATATACCAGCATGTACACACTCTTGTGCGTGTTACATTTCACGTCTTTAAAATACTTAGCAGTTTCTCTGAGTTCTTTTCAGAGGTGGTTTTTTTTTTTTTTTTCTTGTTCCAACTTCTGCCTTGAACTGTCATCAATTTAACTAAGCATGTAGACGTCAGCGGCTTCCAGGCTGCATTATATTAGTGCCTTCCCAATGGTGGGCTCAGCAATTGTTTTGCTTTTAGACTGGCTGGCTCTATCATTTCTATCCATGCTCCAAATGCCATCGAAAAGCCACTGAATATTACACAAAGTATGCCAATAGGAAAGATATCAACTGCCATTTTATCGCAAGCTGGGCTTCAGCACAGCAGACCGTTCCAAATTTGGTGAAAACCAAATCCAAGTCACCTTAAGCAGGAAGACGGATGCAAATCAGAAAATAACTTTCCAAAGCAGAAAACAAACTTAACGCCTTAGAGCTGGATTTTACTGTATTGTGTTTTAACATCTTTCTATCTGTTGCTTGTATCGGGTTCTTCATGCTTTAACCAGGACCGTTTTATCGTTCTTGCAAATAGTTTTGCAAGATATAAAAACCCCACTGTAGATTGCTACAGGCGCCTCCTTTGCTAATTTACTGTCGTGATTTCCAAGCTCGGGCTCTGTCACCAGGCAGATCTTAGTTTTAAACTTAGTTTGAATTCTCATCTCCGCAAAGTCATAAAATTCCATAACATTTCGAAGATTCGGTTTCCTCATTTATGAAATGGTAAGAGTAAGTTTGTTATGATGATGGAAACAGCATATAGCATTTCCTAGTATTAATACGCATTTCCTAGTATTTCTGTTATTATTAATTATACTATCAGAAAGACTATTTATTAAAAGCTCCTAATTGGGAGCTGCATTCATCTCCAAAAGGCAAACTTTTTGCTCCCTTCCTGCATGAAGCTTATTAGCCCGAACGCATTGACTTGACCCTGTAAAATTCTCTCCTTGTCGAGGCCTGACATATTTCTTTGAAATTAAGAATTAAGTTTTTCCGTGATAGTGTGTCTTCTGAAAAGCAGACAAGTCGGCATGCTCCTGGGTTTGCCTTACTTGCATAAATACGATTTGTTTTAAGAGAAGACCCTCACAGAGCAAAAGCGCCCTTTACCTATAGAAAGCAGACAACGTATAGGATGATTCTAATAATGAGGAAATGGACTACGCGTCCAGCGATTACAAGTGCCGAAGGACTTACTGAGCAGCAGATGATGTTCTACATATTCAACCGTAAGGATTTGAAAGGCAAATTGCTTACCACAATATTTAGACATAAATCTAAACTAAGAAGATTTCAGTGGTTATAGTAACTTTTCTTATGTAAACACAGATATGAGTTTCGTCTCTAGGTAGCATAAGTCAATTCGAAATATATTCTAATTGAGATTATAAGCATTATTATCAGACAAAACCAGTTAGAAATCAACAAATTGGATCTAAACACCTTTATCTTCTTCAGGCATCTATTACTTTTGTTTATAACCTCCAGATTTCCCGTTTCCATTTTATCACAGATTCAGCTTATGAAAAATGAACACGAGATACTCAGAGGTTGTATCTGAAAACAATGAAAATGTGTTTTGGTAACTGGCAGACACCAGCACCCTCAAGAACCCCAACCTGCTGATGAACAGGAATTCTAAATAACTTAATTATAATATCAAACTGATATATCCCGGCGAAACAGTTGTTTCGGTATGGATTGATATTTAATTAAAGCTAGGTAACAGAGATAAAGTTAACATGCACAAGGACATGACACAGAGAAGTGTTATTGACCCTCCGGAGTCTGGTTAAATAGACATTTCCCCATCTTTGGGTCAAAAAAGCACTGCTAATCGGAGACAAGAGCGTGATAAGGTAGAGAGCTTCGCAGGATAACACTCCAGTCGGGTTTGGCTCATGAATATATATTAGTGACTTCAGAATCTAGGGCATGCCCTGTCTTTTAAATGCACTGAAAAAAATGACATTAATGAAAAGAAGGAATTACGGGAGGTAAGACCTTGTTCTGTCAAGTTTAGTACCTGTTCTAAAAACAATGATTCAGAGTTTTAAGCTAAAACAGTCTCTTCTAGTTAAAATTCCCTTCTGACCAAACAGTGATGCAGAGAACTTTTAGAAGTCAAATGGAAATCAGTTGCGGTAAAATACCCTTGGTATTTTTAAGGGACTCTCCAACAAATATTTATTGAGCGCCTCCTGGTGTCAATTCCGTGCCTTTATGAAATGGTAACAGTAAGTTTGTTATGATGATGGAAACAGTATATAACATTTCCTAGTATTAATACGCATTTCCTAGTATTTCTGTTATTATTAATTATACTATCAGAAAGACTATTTATTAAATGCCCTAGTTACTTATTACCATCAACAATAGTGTCGTCCAGCTTTTCGAAGACTAATACTAATATTCTAAACAAACTAAAAGTAGTTCTCAGTATTTTTTTGAATAATTTTTTTAATGTGGCAGAGTGTTTCCTTCTCTGCACTCCTTTCAGAATATAGAATAATGGGCATTGTTTCTTCTCTGAGGAGTTTATATTATAAACTAATGACTCTCAGCATTCACTCCGCAACTTTTTAGCTCTCTGCTGGACCGATGTAAGCATCAGTGTCCTCGGTGGCTAATAAATGAGCGTTTTACAGAGAATTCCACTGGGAAGTGGTATTCAAATCAGCCCTCCAGGGCGTTTTGTAATGGGGAATTCTCATAGGTACGTGGAGCAAAATGAGGAAGAAGTTCACCCTTGGGAAGGTTATTTATTGTGCTCCAGCGTGGCTCTGTGGAATACCTGGAAACCCTCAGAGGCAGCCATAAACCCCGGGAGGAACCATTTTCCCCCATACGTACCTATTTGAGCAAGTGAAAGTTAATTTGTATTTAAGGAAAAGTTGTCGAGGGGTGATGTCGAGGTTCCATAGTGTTCACTAAGTCACTTGAAAAGCGAGTCTTTAAGAGTGATGCGTAATGTATAAATTTGGCTTTCAGTGCTGTTGTATCAAGAGAGTAGGCATTATCATCGTATGACCATTAAGTATAAATGCTTAAGCAGTTTAAAACGCTAAAGTCGGAAGCACTTAAAAGCTCTAGTAAAATTGTCTATAGTACACAACTAATCTACAGCATCATAAATACTTAAAGATTACTTAGCATATGCCTTACTATCATTGTGTTTTAAGCAGCTTCCTTTTTATATGATGATAAGAAGTAAAGATCAATAATTTCTCATTTCTTAGTAAGGAATAAAATGCTTATCTGTTTTTCCCTTCTATGAAGGTTATTGCTTTTTATTTTCTCTGTCTCTCTCTTTTTGCTTTTTTTGAACAGTATCAAGCCTTGATAAATGGCGGGGGTGACCCGCAGCTGACAGATTTCAAGAAAAGCAAGTCCCGGAAAGGGCGGGAAGGTTGTGAGGGACCCGAGGGAAGAGAACGGCTGAGGGATGTAGAAGAAAATGCAGAGAACTGGGAGGGAGAACTTGAATGCAGACACTAGGAGGTTGGAATCCTGGTGAAAGCATTTATTCGTTTGTAAATTAGCACATGATATCCACTCTCTAAAGTTATTACAAACTCACGCCCACCTCTAAGAATTTTTAAAATTAATTAATTAATTTATTTATTTATTTTTTTATTTTGAGAGACAGAGCCCATGTGTGCGAGCGGCAAGGGGGGGTGAGGGCACAGAGAGGGAGAAGGAGAAACCCACACAGACTCCACACTGTCAGCACAGAGCCTGGCACGGGGCTCAAACTCACGAACCATGAGATCATGACCCGAGCTGAAATCAAGAGTCGGACGCTTAACCTACTGAGCCACCCAGGACAGCCCCACCTCTAAGAATTTTTAAGGAAATTACATGAGGTACGCCTTTAGAAGTGCAAAATATAAAGCAACATGGTTATTTTTGTTGGTAATTTTTGTTTTTGATTTGGTTTGATATTTTGGTGGCAGAGGGGATGGATTCGCTTTGATATATATATATATATATATATATATACATATGTATATATATATTTTTTTTTTTAACACAAAATCTGGGGGACTGGAACAGCAACCGTTCCTGCCCTCTTTCCCCTTCCTTCTTTCCGGGAAATCTCCATGAGGGTGTCTTGTAACTCTGACTAATAGGTGCTGAAAGAGTACTTGAGAAATGAGTCAAGTTTTCTTTTTCCTCACAATTCTGAATGTTTTTCTCAATTTGGAATGTGAACTCCATACCTCCTTATAATGGCTTTAGGTTTTCATGTGCCTCATCTGTTGGTTTGTGGAGCTCTCGGTGACTACCTGTCACTCACCGGCACGTCATCCAGAGGGCCCTAGTCAGTGCTCGCTGTACCTGTTAGCTGAACTAAATGCGTTCAGTGTAAACCAGCCAGGCTTTGCCGTTTTACTTCTCAATGACTTTTCTCTCCAATGCTTTCCTCCTCTCCTGAAGGTTATCATTACAACAGTTTTATCATTATCGTCCAATCACTGGGCCAGGTGCTGGGAATTTGAGAATTCAGACACACTCTCTGCACTTGGGACTTACCATTTATTACTATCAAACATTGAGTGAGCTCTTATGTGCCAGCCGCTCTGTCAGACTTTGGGTATGTTTGGCCACTGGGATTGCACACGAACCCATGGAGGCGGATGTTATTATTATTCACAATTTTACAAATGAGGGAATTGAGGCTTGAGGAGAAACTTCGCCAAAGCCACAGGAAGTGGTGCTGGGATTCTAACCCCAGCAGGCTGTCTTCAGGCCCCTTCAAGGAAAACAAGTAACACTACTAGGTGTTATATGCTAAGTGTCCACAAAATATTTTTAAAGCGCCATCAGATTTCAAAAACATGAAACGCCTCTGTGGACACGTTATTTGGATAGATTTGGTCACATAGATAGAACTTGAGTTTGAACACTAAGTAAGGGCAACAGGAACAATTTGAAACACTTACGTAGCCCTTACCAGAGACCTGTTGTTTATAATTAACTCATGTATGCTTCGCAACAACTCTATGAGATAGACACATAGTGTGCCCATTTGACAGATGGGGAAACTGAAGCACAGACACTTCAATCACTTGTCCAGTGAGAGAAGGGTTTAGAGGAACAGTAAAGAGTGGGGATGGGTTGTCCAGGTGAAAGCCGTATCTAGGGAGTTTAGAAAGAATCAAACATATTCTGCCGCATGAGGGTTTTCTCTGGGCAATGAATAGGAAAGCAGTTGAAACAGGTTGCTGACAAATCGTGGAAGGCACTAGATACGTTGGCTGAGGAATTTACACTCGCTTCTGTGCAGTATTAGAGAAACATTAAAATTACCCTGAGCATTTATTATTTAGCATTTCATTATATATAGAAGTTACTGTGCTAAGGTTCAGCCTAGAGAATTTCTTTGGGAAGCTTCCTGACCCTCCACTCCTACCCGTGGGATGGACGCCCCTCCGTGTTCCCCGAGGACCCATAGCTCTCATCATGCCTTCGTGTTTCCTTTCTTCATTCCGTCCACAAAGAATGAGCTCTAACGACAGAGGAGGAGAGTTTCTCTCTTATTTTCCTGCGAATGAATCCCTCAGCACTTAGTAGGGAGCTTAGAATATAGAAGGTGTTAAATGTAATCAGGTTAGTCACATGAAACGTTTTCTGGACAAAATAAGATCTAGATATTAACTGGTTTTGTTTCATTCTCTAGTTATCTCGAGTGTGTATATTTAAATACATCCCTATGAAGTCTCATGCACATCAGGGTTAGGGATCAGAACTTTTCCTTTGTGCCCCTAACACTCTCTGCTGTAAAGGTGATTCCATCCCAAGGAGACTCTGTAAGTCCGTGTCAATGACATCCTCTCTTGTGTGCAGAGGCAGATGGCGTATCGAGACCTTTATTTACTAGGATTCAGCACAGTCATCGGTCATCGTGCTGTCACGCCATCAGTTTCCCTTTCTCAGTTCTGGTGCCCCCCCAAACACCCACTGTTCACCACGTCTCACACATCATATGAACACGCCTGGCTTCCGGCTTTTGCTTATGTCGTACGTTCTGATTGGAAACTTTTCCTCTTGCCTTCTCCACTTCGGGAATTCCTACTCAAATTTCAGGCTCCAGTTACTGAACGTATACCCTCAACCTCCCTCTTGCTAGAAGAATCAGTTGTATCTTCATACGAGTTCCCATAACGCTGGATATCTACTCCCATTAGAGTTTATCCAGGGACTGTTCATCCAGGGACTGGCTTTCATTGCCAGCCGGTGAAATTGTAGGGGGCAAGGACTCGGTCCTATTCACCTCTGCATCTCAAGCACCTAGTACTGTACCTGACACGGTAAGTAATCTGTAGTTGTTGGATGAATAAATTAATGTATATAATAAAGTTATTAACAATGATATTCATTACCTAATATTCCCTGACCCTCCCTAGGTCACTTAAATGTCTTTTTCTATCTCGTGGAAGAGATGAGAAAATTGGAAAATCAGATATTCTTAAGACATGATTTTTAATGCTGTATTAGTTCAGGTCCTCCTAGAAGCAGATACTACGACAGGCTTAGATATACGAGAGATTTACTGGGGAGAACTTGCACGGAGGAAAAAGGAGAAGAAGCTGGGGAAGGCTGGAAAACTTGTCAGATAACCATGCTGGCCCCTGTGGAGGAGGAAGAGAAGGCGTGAAAGATGCGTAGGAAAAGTTTTAGACAATGGTGCCGTTCCAAGAAAGTGTCAACAAAGTTAGTGGGGAGTCTCTGAGTCACTAGTCATCCATCAGAGGAGTCCTGCCTTTCCCAGGAACTGGTTGCCTTACTGGGTTCAGTTGTTGTCTGGGAGCGGGTCTTGGGAAGCGTGGACTCCCTGGTCAAACTCAAAGATGGGGTTTAGAGCCCAGCAGCTGAGGCGCTTGGTCGATCCCACTCCCTGCAGTTGGAGATACGAAAGGCCACGTTTGCCTGGTGACCGCAAAGCCTTGGAACTCTTGCTGCACTTCTACAGATTCGCAGCAACACAGATTTTAAATACATGAAACACACTTTAAATAGATAGAACAATAGACAGTGCCCTGGGAATCTTAAATACTTTTCAAGTTACTGAGTCTTGGGTACACTTCGGCTGTTGGCTAATTCTGATATTTTAGAGAAAAATAAAATTCTTAACTGAATAACTTAAAATAGTACAGGAAACTGTTTCAGAGAAAAATCAAAGGGTTTTTTTTTTTTACATGCAGTTTCTAATGAGTAGATGTTTGACTAAGGTCATAGTTTGCTGGATTTTAGAGGTTAAATTCAAAATGCTTCCTCAGAAGAATCACATTTAACAAATTGTTAATGCTGCATATCTTGTGAGAAAGAACATGTAAAAGCTCGCTGTGTAGAATACAGCATATCTAATTTATAGAGGTTTTAAATGACAAGCCTTTTCAAAATTCCAGAAGGCTTTTTAAATTTGCATTCTTATAAATAAACCAGTCTCCCTTAGAAGCAACTTCAAGTCTAATAAATAAATAAAACCCAACCGTTATTGCCTACAACATTTTTTCATGCCAGAAAGAAATGATTCAAGATGATATAGGTAGAACTTATTGAAAGCAGTGCTCATCAAACTACATGATATGGTTTCTCTGCTCAGTATCTGCTCTACTTGTCTCCCGCACTCAACCTCATGTTCACTCCTCGTTCTTTGGATTTTCTTCTCATGGATTTCGTCTTGTTGAAAAATGCCTTCTTATTTCCTCCCAACCCATATGAACCCATTACTTCCTTGAAGATACCTTGAGCTGGTACTCTACTGTCTTTTATGAAGTCTTTTCTGAAGAACTGTTCTCTCAATGTTCTCTTAGAAGCTCCAAAACTAAGAGGAAAGAATGTCACTAGGTACTTGCATACTTTAACTCCTGTACAGGTACGTTTCACACCGTGCTGGGTATTTGATCACACAGTTCCATTTCCTAAAGTTGTTTGATGTCTCGTCTCAAGTAATTAGATCAGAAACTCCTCGGGGATGGGGTGCCTGGGTGGCTCAGTCGGTTGGGCGGCCGACTTCAGCTCAGGTCATGATCTCACGGTCTGTGAGTTCAAGCCCCGCGTCGGGCTCTGTGCTGACGGCTCAGAGCCTGGAGCCTGCTTCCGATTCTGTGTCTCCTTCTCTCTCTGCCCTTCCCCTGTTCATGCTGTGCCTCTATGTCTCTCAAAAATAAATAAACATTAAAAAAAAAAAAAAAAAAGAAACTCCTCGGGGAGATAGATTACTCTTCTGTTTCTTTGTGTTCCCAGTCATTCCGTAGATCCTCAGCAAATGCTTTTGTTGTGCTTATTTTTTCCCTTTCTAAAATCCAAATAAGTGTTTGTGACCCAAAAAATGTGTGTTTGAGGGTTGTTTAGTTCATTCTATCTCACTGCCTACCCAGAGACAGCCTCTTTTAATTATTTCCATTTTTATTTTTATGGTGGTCTTACCTCTATAACTAAAATGCACTTGCCTCTTTCTTCATTAGAAGTTTAAGACAATATCTACTCATCCCCATTTTGAAATATAAGGATCTAGGAATAAATCATTTTTTCTAAGTGTTCTTTTTTCCTATTATTTGATAGCGGTTTTATTAAGTCTTTGATTAGTTTTGTGATTTTAATTTTTTATCTTTATAACTTAAAAAAGTATATTTCTTGATTTCTTATTCCATCAACTTCAGTAAGCACCTTAATTAACCCTATGAGAGAATTTTAATGCCCTGAATCTTTCTGTACTTTTCCTCCCCTCATTCCATTGATCACCTACCAATTATTCTTATTTTTATATTGTCGGGATTCTAAAGATTTACATTTTGTGCTATAACCGTAACCAAGACTTTCATGTTTGACCCCTGAGTTGATTCTAAAAGTTAGAATGCAAGTAGATTGGGGTTCCTGTGGCTGTGTTGGTGTTAGTCATGGATGAACCGAGTACAAGGATTTCATTTTCTTCTCTAGAACACCAATGCCGTGACCATTCAGTCACTCAAATAAGAGCGTTTCTACCACAAAGTCAAATAGATTCTTTTTCAAATTACTTCTAATTGCTGAAAATTATGCCACATTATTTTTTGGTTCATATCTGCTTTACGTCAAATCTCCATGCTTTCTTTTACAGCTTTTCCTTGACCTCTTTGTTTCCTATTGACAATGGAAAACGTTTATCATAGCCTCAAGATTTTCATTCTATAAAATAGAAAATAAAATCTATTGCATATTGTCACCCTTCTTTTCCTGTTGACCTCTCTCCTGGATTGATCCTGGAGTCAAATTATTTTAACAGCTAACACGATATCATCACCGACCAATCAAGGAAGAGGACATTGATAAACTACCAACCAGGGCGTTCTAGTGTATACAGAGCAGCCCTGCTTACCGACGTCAGTGTGAACGATCCACTTCTCCAAGAGCAAAGCGTCTATCACAGCTGGATTCCGCCTTTCTGTTCTCCTGGGGCGACTTAATGATTTTTTTTTACTCTCCCGAATTCTGTTTCTTTTTCATTTTTCTAGGTTACACCTTTAGCCTCAGAAGAGAAATTTGGAAATTAGCGTTATGTGAATGAAAAACTTTCATATTATGTTCATTTTGGATTGATCATTTGACTGAGAACGGAATTCGAAAGCATTCTCCATTGGCTTTTGACCTTTCCTGTTGCTGATAAAAGAAGTCTGGTGCTTTCTAAATTCCTGTTCCTTTGTAAGTGTGTGTGTGTGTGTGTGTGTGTGTGTGTGTGTGTGTGTGTATTTCTTTTTAAATATGGAAGCTTTTTGGACAATCTTTAGGCTTGATTTTCTTAAATTTCCTAAACATCTGCCAGATGATTCATGGTGTTGGACTTTTTACTCATTGTTTTGCTCATTCTTCGAGACCTCTCAATCTGAAGGTTAATTTGTTTCTTTATTTGTGGAAATTTTTCATTTTTATTTCTGATAATTTCTTATGTTCTGATGATTTCTACATGTTTTCCATTCTCTTCTTTTTGCAATTCCATTGGATATTCTTTGGATGTCCTGGATTCAATCTCTGTATCACTTAACTTCTCTTTCTCTCGTGTGTGTGTGTGTGTGTGTGTGTCTTTTCCTTTTACTCGGTCTTTGATAAATTTTCTCAGCTTTATTTCCAGTCCTTCTTACCAGACATTATTTTGACAAAATTATTGACATTATTTTAACTATATATTTTTAAAACTCAAGAGTTCTTTATTATATCCCACGCGTTCCTTTTTCATAGTATTCTGTTCTTGTGTCATGGATGTGGAAGCTTCTTAAATCAATATATTTATATTAAGTAGTTATAGTTTTTATGACTAGTCTTCTTAATCAGAGGAAAAATGCATTTGTTTGCTGGTTTTTATCTTTTGGGAAACTCAGTGATTATGTTCAAGCTTTCAAAATAATTGGGAAACTTGAACCACTAAACAAATGTTTAAAGATTTGTGGAATTTTCATATTGTTGGCATTAGACTGAAGAAATGGAAATGAAAGTCCGTGTTGCCCTGCATTTTCCTCAACTCAGTTTGACTCATTTACTTGGCTAAATGGGATAATGTATATGAAGCAAGCCTACCTAAAATGTGGTTTGCGGATTACTGTATGCCCATGAGTTGTTTGTGACCTACTCATGACAACATAAGGAATTCGTTCCAGAACATAAATCAGTTCAGTTCTAAGCATAGCCATAGTTAACTGACATTTTTTCCTAGTGAGGGTTTCCAACTAAAGATGTAGTCCATTGATTAACATTTCGGCAAAAGCTGCTTATCTTATCACAGACAGGTACCAGTCTGCAGATCAGCGCCAGTCTTTGGACTACACTTTAAGAAGACCGATAGAAATCAGAACAGTGCCTGGCAGACTGAGGAAGTGTTGCGTCCGACACATGTTTTCCTTGGAATGAAATTTGAAAACTACCGTGGTCATTCACAGATAGGATGATTAGTTATTTATCTCATTAATAAAGCAATAACGGAACTTTGCTAATTTCTCACAGTGCACATTTTGTTATTTTTCAGTCTGGCAAAACCTTATAAACTCCTTTGATGTATTCAGTAGAAAACAATCGTTGAAGTTGCCAATGGGACAGTAGCCATAACTGTTGTGGAGCTCTACTTGTTGCCAGCCCTTGCCTGTCCTAGACGTCTTCCTGCAAGCCCTCGTCCTGCGGCTTCATGCCAGCTGATGCTAACTAGTACTCTGACATCTGCAAACCATTGTGTGTGTTTTGATAGTGAGGTGGGTAGTGGGTTCTCTATCAATATCTGCTACCGTTGTAAGTCTCCTCGGAGTTTGGAAATAATCTCTCCGTCTCTGCTCATGGACGAAAGGATGAAACACCATGCTATTGAGCAGGTACTAGCGCCTGAAAATACACTATGTCGTAACCAGGCACTGGTAGGCCCCCTTCTGTAGGCACTCAGAGTTCCATGGTTCTCGTCCTGAACACTTTTTTCCCCTAAGGATAAAACCCAAACACTAGCTCCCTGTCTCGTGCCAGTTTACCACTGGTTTTAGCTAGCTCCAGATTCCAGAGGTCACGTGGTGGTGCTGTCCTTCAGTTTCATTCTAAACCATCCTGGAATGGCCTAGTTTCTAAATGGAGCTCTTGCCATCTTTGCACTCCACCGCCAGACAGCATGTAATCCTTCTCTGTAGAGACGTCTTCCCTCAGACTTCTACCTCTCAGTTCACATAAGACTGGATAGGCTACACCCAAGTTTAACTTGGTTAGAGTCTCTGTGACCTTTCTCAGGCAATACAGCTCTGTTCTCTCTTGGGACCTACCTGTTCTTCTTTCCCAGGATGCCTTGTTGGTGCAGGGCACTGCTTGGGACAACTTCATGGAGCCTGCTCCAGCCTTGCAAATCTTTAATCTGTAAACTCTACTTTGCCCAATACCTGTGATTGGGAATGCCAAACGTGAGTTATGTTAAAGCAGGTAACTTCCTTAGTTTGTAACTTATTCACTTTTAATTTTCCAAATTCATATGGTAACATTATCCCTTTGTTTAACAATTGCGTTGGAATGAGTAAGTCAGATCAGTTGCTTTCTTGCCATTTCCAATGACTTCGCCTTGTCAGACTCAGGCCATTTCAATATCTTGTTATTTTTTCTCTGCTCAATCCAATGTACATACTCCTGAGATATTAACTTCCTTAATTTGCTGCATGATTCCTCCTGTCTGTGCTGAAGAACCTACAGTGGCTCCCTATGGCATAACAGATGGAGTCCAAGAACCACTGCCTGATGATTAAGCTACATCATTAACTCAGCCACTGAT
This sequence comes from Paguma larvata, assembly GCA_030068075.1. NCBI lineage: Eukaryota > Metazoa > Chordata > Mammalia > Carnivora > Viverridae > Paguma > Paguma larvata. The sequence continues at coordinate 87,809,656 of CM057833.1, forward strand.
TCCTATACTCTAGGCTAATTCAGTTATTTAGTCACATGTCCTTAATTATCGTGTTTAATTTCGCTCTGTCATATGCGTCTTCTCCTTATATACGGATTCAGTTTTTATGCATCCTCCAAAGCTCAGTTCAGGTGTCTCTTTCGGACTACCTTACATGATTACATTACCAAATGTGATCTTTCTCTCTTCCGAACTCCTACTTTAGTTACTGTAATTTCCTTTTATTTATTAGTGTGCTCATCTCCTTTCCTTTTGGTATTAGCTTTTTGAGGGCAGGGGTTGCCCCTTCATGCATCAGTGTTCACTCATAGTGGCTAACACAGTATCTTTCATATGGTGACGCTCAATAAATAAATAGTGAATTAATTACTGATTGTTAGATACTAAGGAAGAACCAAGAAAGTGACTATTAAGATGGCACTTAATGAAGTAGTAGGTTTGTGAAAGTTTGAACGAAGGCAAGGAGGGAAATGGGGCCACTCTTGATGAATAGAACCTAATCTTATGGTACTAAACTATAGGCTTGAGCATCCCCTCCCTGATAATTTATCTTTTTTAAAAAAATATTTATTTATTTTTGAGAGAGAGAGAGAGGGAGTATGAGCAGGGGAGGGGCAGAGAGAGAGGAAGACACAGAATCCGAAGCAGGCTCCAGGCTCCGAGCTGTCAACGCAAAGTCTGACGTGGGGCTCGAATTCACGGACTGTGAGATTGTGACCTGAGCCAAAGTCGGACGCCCAGCCCACTGAGTCACCCAGGCACCCCTCCAATAATTTATCTTAAAGTATTTATTTACAGATACTTTTTAGAAGCCTTTATCTATATGCATGCAAATAACAGTACTTGAACTGAAGAAAATTAGAAATGCTTGTTTTATCTTTGAATCTTACCAAATCCATGTTTAAGATAATTGTCCTAATAATTTATTCACATTGTGGTCAATTTTATCACCATTAAAAATTATACTTTATAGTTTGCAAAAACATGAATGTTTGCATAATGCAAGTGAAAAGAGTAGGATAAAAATTGTATGTATAGTTTAATTGTGATTGTTTTGTAAAAATATGCATGAGAAAAGATTTGAGAGAAAGAGACACCCCCAAAAGCTTAATGTTTAAGTGTGGGGTACAAGGATGAGTGTTTTTTCTCTGTTACAGTAGTTTGAATATTCTAAATTTTCTTTAGTGGATATTCAAGACTTGACTGTCTTTAAAAAATGGATTAAAAAGGGAAGAAAAAATACCCAATAGAAATCTAACTCGTTGATAGCTATTGTTAAGTTGATTAGTCCCCTGGCTTAAAATGGCAGAGAACGGTGTCCCTCAGAGAGGAGTGGAGTATTCTGCTGTTAATCTAGTTTCCATTAAATTAGCCAGGGAGGCATCTCAATAAGTAATTCATATCTCATTGATTGCCACTTACATATATAAAAAATATTTTGAGGGACACCAGGGGTGGCTTAGTCGGATGAGCCTCCGACTTGGCTCAGGTCATGATCTTACAGTCTGTGAGTTCGAGCCCCACATGGAGTTCTGTGCTGATAGCTCAGAGCCTAGAGCCTGGAGCTTCGGATTCTGTGTCTCCCTCTCTCTCTGCCCCACCCCCCCTTTCGTCTCTCTCCCTTTCAAAAATAAATACATAAAAAATTTTTAAAAAATATTTTGACATATGTAAAGTTTTTGTGAGATAGTTGTGAAATACTGAGTTCTCCAAAAATTGAGTTTATACTACTGGATGCTGTAGAAAAATATGGATTAAATGCAGAAATAGTCTTGTATGACTATCTAGAATAATTTGAAGTAGAGCGATAAGTAACATCACAGCCTAGAGAATTATCCTCTATAATTTGAGAATATAAGAAGCCCTAACTCCAACTCATGTTAGGGAAGGGTACTTTACTCTGTCGAGGTCCAGCTTTCAAATGTGCTGTTTTATAGGGTTTGGATTACATGGTTGTTGGTGATGAATCATAGGAAAAATGAACAGCTAAAGAGCCCATGCGCCTTTTAGAAAAGGGAAAGGAAATTAGGTGCCACTTAGGATTGTCAGTTTTATTTATGTTAACTTTCTCTTTCCCTTTCAAAGACTTGTATTCACACAAGGGTTATTGAGAGCTAAAAAGTACATGTAAGAATGATCAAATACAACAGAAGTGAGTGCTGAATTTCATGGCAAGAATCAGGCAGCTTTTTAATATATGAAAATGGTGTTCCCGCGTACAATCAGCAATTCTAATTGTGGTGCTTGACATTCAGTGTTAATCCGCCAGCTCTAAAGCTTATTAAAAATGGCAGCAGACATATTGGCAGCATAGGAGCAGGTCAGAAATTGTCGAAAACAATGAGAGCTTTATGATCAGCCATGAGACTGCGGTTATTTTAGAAATCTGCTTTGTGCACGGAATCCACAGGTGTGGAATCAATAGTCCACAAACACCGCTCGCAATTGCAGACCATCCCAGCAGTACCTTTCAAAGATCCCAAGTGGAGGGAAAGAACCTTCATTTGTTGTTTTTGCCTTTGTTCTCTTTTTCATCTGGATCTGTGGAGCTTCCCACCCCTCCCCAGTGGAATTAGCAATAGAATTCACAATAAAGAAGAAATGTCAGCTTCTCCTCCTAAAAGAAGGAAGCACACTGAAGAGACTGTGAAGACAGAGACCTGTAATCGCTTTGTCATTTGTGATGGTGTTTGTGGCATTCCCTGCAGGAGGGATGTAAGGCCATGGGAGTTTATTTTTGTGTCAGCTTCTATGTCTGGCTTCATCTAGGAGCCACTCCCAAACTAATTCTATAATTACCCAAATGCTCATGGGAAAAGGAGCAATCCTCAATGGTGTAGAAATGGCTGAAGGTGTAAGGAGGGTTATTTGGGATGGCAGTTTTCTCCTCCTCGCTAATTGAGTGAGAACTGCAGACCTCATTCGTGTTTTCCAGTTGTACCCCTAAGCTTTGTAGCACGTGAAGAGAGTCATTTCACTCCTGCCACCAATGGCGAGCTAACTCAGTAATGGCTGTGCCTTCTGCTGAAGAAACAGGAACCATCCAAGGAAAAATTAGCAAACTGAAGCTGACAGTACCTTGTCACAAGCACCCATTAATGAACACCATGGAGGGTTGCATGCTTCTCATTCATCGTCTTTCTGTAATTTATATCTGATTTCCCACAGATTATGCAGCAGAGTTGTATGAATATTTGTTGCAGCTACACATTTCGAGAAGCAAATAGGATTTTATAATAAACGGGTGGAAATAAGAAGAGAGAAATGAATTATAAATTCACTTCCTTAGGGTGAATATTTCAACAGAGTAAATGCCTCTGTAAATACGCTATCTTTTGCCTGCTGACAGTGGGTTTCTTTGTATAGAAAAGCTTTACAGATAAATATTAATTCCTGGTTATTGATGTGATTCATCATGACATCCATAATCTCTCTTATTCCAAGTCCAGAGATTTTGCCAAGAAAAGCGTAAATCTCATCATCCAAATTTATGCAAAGTATTAATACATTTTTCAGGGCAACAAAGATTTGGGGTGTTCGAATGACACTCAGCCATGTATCCTTCACACCTATGTACCATGAGGCTTATACGTTTATAAAAACTTTAAAAACCTGTATAGTTACTTAGAGCATTTGCTTTTCTAGAGCATGTTGGAGACTCCTTCCTCTTGCACACATAGAATTTTTATTGATACAAAAGAGTAATAGGTATATTCATCTAGAAAAGGAAGAATAAATCCTACCAGCTGTGGAAGCTGGAGCCCAAGAAAATATGCAGAGTGTGTAATAGTTGCTTTACATAAAGTATTATAATAGTTATTTACCATCTTTTAAAATATCCCTTCAAATAAAAAAGCTGGAGATAATATACTATTAAAAATATCTGGCCTAAAGTATAACCAGCTCGTCACTGCTATTTCAATCAGGTGTAGCATAGAATATGTAAGTTTCATAGCCCTTGGTTAATAACTGTATGTTCTTTGGAGAATTAGCACCTCAAAGATTTTCCTGTGCTTGACATCCATGCCAGAAATGTAGTTAAACTCAAGGAAGCTGGAAAGAGTGAAAGTAGAACAAAAGGATAAAGATGTATATTTGAGACGCATCTTGAAGACCTTGAATGTGAAGCAGGAAATTTACGTTTACTTTCTTCTCCAGGGAGGAGGGTAAGAGTTAGGAGCAGAGAGTTAAAGTTAACCAAATGCTTTGTTTGAGTTCTGGCTTTGTTGTTAATTGGGCTCTGTGATCCGCAGTACTCGCACCTGTTAAGTGGGGGCAATACCCTTCTCTTAGGTTATGATGAGGCAGATAACTAATGTATGGTAAGATAAGGCAAGCTTTGTAAACTGCCCAGAACTCAGGAAGAGCTTGATAAATGACAGCTATCACTAATGAGAAGCCATAGAAGGATTCTGAGCATGGAAGTAACATGATTACACCTGTAATTTAGGAAATCATTCTGGTGATTCTTGGTAAAATATATATATATGTATATGCCGTTCTGATAAGTGATATTGATAATGGTGGAGGCCGAGGCAGGGGGTTATGGGCCATCCTTCTCAATTTTATTGTAAACCTAAAACTTCTCCAAAGACAAATCTTAAGAGTCAATGAGGATATTTCAAGATGGTTGGAGAGAAGAGAGTTTCCAGGATGTAAAGTTCTGCGGAAAGACGGGGTAGGATGATTTTTATTTAAATCAGCTATATCCTTGAAAACTTCAGTTGCCTTTGCAAGGGTTCGAGGAATGAGTTGGAAACATGTATGAAATATTGTTTCAAGAAGTTTGGTAGTGAGTGGAAGCTCAAGAAATGTTTATATTCTGAGGAGGTTTGATTTCTTTATTTTTTGTGAAGTTTATACATTCAACCTCATTGGGTTGTTTTGATGTGTTTTTTGAATCAGGGTTCAGTGATTTCCTTTGTATTATTTTTTTCTCCCCAATTTCTCAGATGACCTCACAGATGAAAGTCAAGCTAAGTTTTGTATAATACAGGCATGCCCACAAGGAGACTCACGTCATCTCTCCCATTGACCATCAATGATTATTTCAAAATTTCTGCATTCTTCTAGCTCTCTCTTCCTTCTCTTCATTGCCACAGGGCAATCTACTTCATTGAGAAAACACAAGCGAGCAGAGACGCCGCCTCTTTCCACTTTCCACCATCAAATCTAGAAACATACGTGCCTTTGAGTGTCCTGTTTATTCTGTTTCCCTTTTCACGATGGACCGGGCCGACCCCGGCACCTGCAGCACTGGGTTTCTGTCCTCCCTCCTTCTCAAGAATCTGTGCTAGGTGTCGTCTCCTCACCTCGCATCGATGCGAGTTCCCGCTGACCTCCTCATATCAGTCATCAAGCAAACTCAGGTCTCAAACACACTTTTTTAAAGCACCCCCGCCCCCTTTTTACTGCTTCTATTCCTCGAGATCCCATTTTATAGAGAGGTTGATGTTAATTCTGCAGCGTCATAGGTCTGGCCAACTTTTCACATGTAACACCACTCCTTGCCTTCTGCTTTTTTTTTTTAAATGTCCATACTTAGAATGTTCTTCCCTGTCCTCAACTTCTCTAAGCCCTCAAGCTTCTTCATACTCATCTTTTCATACTTCGACATGACTTCTTCAAAAGAGTCTTTTCTCAGTCGTAGCCTTGGAACTTTTCTTTATTATAGTACTACACTTGTAGTCACTCTTGTTTTTTCCTAAGAGACTCTAAATTTCATAAAGGAAGGGCAATATGTCCTGTTCATTCTTATATAACGAATACTACATATAGCCTGGCATAGAGTAAGCATTCAGAAAATTTTCGTTGAATATTCCTTACAGATTCTCATTAATAGATTCCTTAGTACATATATCATAATGTAATTTATCAAAATAATAGCTATAGATTCAATGGATTTTTACATTAATTGATTTTTCTACATTCATTTTAGGAGAGAAGCGAGGAATATTTTCATATGAAGGCATTTTTCTCACTAAGCACAATTATAATTTCAAATATGTTTCCACTGAGAAAGTGTTGACCTCAACATATGATATAACCATCCTTAACATTTCTATATTTACTTTAACAAGCATTATCTCTTTGCCATATGTATTTAATTTTTCAGTTTGTGTATTTAATTCTTCTATGCTACTAATAACTTAGTCAACCAGACACAGAATGCTTATGCATACACATATTAAAATATAGAACAGAATTGTTTCGCAACCCAGGAGAGTTTCCTCATGATTTGACACTCACTCATGGCTTAAGAGCCACTGGCATTGCCTTCATGCCAAGAGTTTTAGAAGAGTAGCCCATCTAGAAGAGCCAAGTAAAATGCTAGGAAGGCATTTACTAAATTATCACTAAATTATCACTAAATTATCACTAAATTATCACTAAAGTGATAGCCAAAAAATGGGGTCCTGATCCTAACATGATCGTTGATTAACTGTATGATCTTGGATAAGTCATTTGACCCCTTTGAATCTGCTTCATTTGTGAAATTAGTGTAAGTGATTTACATTTAACTTTTAATTAAGAGGATAAGTTTACCTCAAAAAGTGTACTGTGCATTAAGCATACATTTCTTTTTTTATTATTATGAAAAACATTTTAGTGTTTAGTTTTGAGAGTGGAGGAGAGGGACAGAAAGAGAAGGAGACGCAGAACCTGAAGCAGGCTCCAGACTGAACTGTCAGCCCAGAGCCAGATGTGGGACTTGAACTCATGAACTGCAAGGTCATGACCTGAGCCGAAGTCAGATGCTCAATCGACTGAGCCACCCCAGTGCCCCATAAACATACAATGCTTTCCGAAGCATCAGAAGGGGTACTTAGAACATAGGCACCATCCTTTTCCACAAACAGTTTCCCTTCTTCATATGGACCCAAACCAAAGAAGTCTAAAATTAAATAAGTCATGCTGTTGTCCTTGAGATGATTAATGAACAGAAGGGACCATCAGTGCTATAGAGTTTAGAGAAAAGCAGAACTTCTCATTAAATGGTAAGACCTCTTCCCTTTCAATACAAAGCATCTACTTATGTGCTTACATATAGAATGTATTCATGAATATGCATTGAATAAACAAATGAAAGTCTAGATGGCCGAATTAATGAGTTAGGTGCAAAATATTTGTGTTTTATATGCATATAAACGAGTGTGCGTATGTGTGTACATGTGTTTATACATACCCGTGCACAATGTATATGTATGTGCGTGTGTGGGTCTTTTTCATAAATATAAAAATAACATTTCACATAGGGAGAAAATAAATTTTTCAAGAAATATTGCTGACTTAATTTATTAACTCCCTGAAATATATTAGAGTTTTTATATTATACACTACACCAAAAAAGTTCCACGTGATTTAAAGATTAAATGATGCCATAAATAAAAGAAAATATGTGTGAATCTTTATATTTAGTGCAGTGAGAATACATTTTCTAAATTCTATATAAAACCAAAGGTAGACGCCGTAAAGGAAAATACTGATAGACGTGACCATATTAAAATTTAAACCTACATCGAACACATTCCTAAGAAATATGCAAATGAAAAACCGGGGACATTTTGCAATGGATTTGACACAGCTAATAGTCTTAATATAAAGAACTCTTTCAAATAAATAATTAATAAGAAAGAGACTTGAACCTACAGATTTTTTTAAAGTAAAGGCAAAGAACATAAATTTAAAAATTTACAAGAAAAAAAAAAGAGGGAAAGCAGTAGGTCAATAAACATGTGAAAAGCTGTTCTACTTCCTCAGCTCTTAAATATTCAGATAGAAACCAAATGTTTTGTGTTGACAAGGGTGTGAAGAAATGGTCACTCACACTCCCTGCTAGTGGGAGTGTCATCGTGATCTTTTCGGCAGACAGTTTAGCAATACTGTAAGCATGAACAGATTTTAAAATATGTGTACCCATTGATCCAGCAATTCCGCTTTTAGAAGTGGAACTTAAAGAAATCATCAGAAATGTAGGCAAAGGTAAATGTACAAATGTGGTCACCTAGGATTTATTTACGATTAGGAAAAATGAGAAAAATCTACCATAAGCATTTTGGCCAGGGCAGATGAAAAAAGTATGCAGAAAATTTCCTAATTTTCTGTTAAAAGCAACTCGGCAATGTGCACCGAGAATTAGGTTTTTAAAATATTTATGCTCTTTGGCCTATTGATTCCTTTTCTAGGAGTTTCTCCTAAAGAAGTCATTGGAAACACGGATAAAGCTAAATTTATGAAGACTTTGCAGCATTAGAGCAATTTACAACCCATGGTTAGATTCGAGACATTGGGCGAGCAAATGGTAGGGTCCTGAAGTAGAAGAGCATGCGGTCATAATACATGTTATTTACAAAGTGTCTTTAATATCTTCGAAACACACATATGTGAAATGTCAGAATGAGACAAGAGACTCTGTGTCAGGGTAGAAGCCAGCACTTTCCCCCTGTCTACTACGATTTCTCCATGCTTCAGTTTTTTTTAACTTATAAAAGGGGACATACTTGTGCATTCCCTACAGGGATGCCGTGAGGATTAAATGAAATAATGAGTATAAAGTACTGAGCGCAATGCACAAACCACTCAATGAAAACTATTATTTTTTTAATGAGGCACATGATTCCACAAAAGGGCGGTTGTAACTGTCTAAATATACAGTGAAAATAAGTGACTGCAGCATTACTGGTGGTTATCTCAGAAGGTTGCAATTATGTGATTTTTTTTTTTCTTCCGTAATTTCTTCTCCCCTCATAATTCTTAAAGTATACCGGTTTCGCGTTTTGTTTTGTTTCATTTCCAACTGGTAGAAAGCAGACAAAGGATTCCGAGAAGAAAATGTAAATCAGACAGGAGGCAGCAGCCAGGACGTGGGCCACCAGGACAGAGCGACTGTCAGCCAGCCCCATCTGCCGCGCAGCGAGTAGTCAGAGTCCTGGCTGACGAGGTGCAGCCTGGTGGCCAGGGCAGTGGTTCTGCAGTTGTGTCGTGTGTCTGAGTCAACCGTGGAGCCCGAGGACAGCAGACGTGCCAGGGCCCCACCTCCAGAGATTTTAATTTGGTCGGACTGAGGTGGGATCCAAGTGCTTGAATTTTTAATAAGTGTTCCACCTGTGATTCTAAATCACACCAAAATTTGAGAATCCTTGGGCTAAAGCATGGTGTAAATGAGGCCCAAGTTCCAGACAGCGTCCCCAAGGGACTTCGCTAGCGAGCCGTCCGCGCGCCTGCAGGCTCCATGCCCGTTTGTTGCCGTATGTCTAACCAAGCCTGGGCCAGTTTGGAGCATGAATGGAAAGGAGCAAACTGTCTTCTCCCTTCTCTCTCCACTCCACCCCACAGGCTATTAAACAAATAACCCCAAACATCCGTCCTGTTATTGGTAAGTCAGTAATAGCACCTTCGCTAGACAGTAAGAGGGCATATTTTAAGAAGAAATGAGACCTGACTGCTATATATGGTGGTTGATGAAGATTAGATGAAGCAAGTCATCTGAAAAAGTCATCGGTTTAATGGGTTCACGTTCAAGAGGGCAGGGTACTTTTGCTTTTCCCACAGAGTTATAGAGATTAGTGAGAGTTCATGGTTGTTTAGTGTTTATTCGGAACCCCTCAGCGTTTTCCTTCTGTTTTCATTGGTATCATTTATTTATCCACTGTTTCGTAACATTACCTTAAAACAGAATGTGCTGTGGGGCTGAGTTCACCTGAAGTTCAGGGTGTTCCAACACATAAAATGAAGCTGACCCCACGGGAGTCGGAAGTTTTTTCATCCAAAATAGTGTCAACCGAAGTGCACCCAATAAGTGAAATCTTTGCAACACTTACACATCTGAGTTTCCCTTGCCCTTTTGTAAAATCCACTGGTGTTTGCCTTTGAAAATAACTTTTAATTAAAATCATCCTGCGGATTCTGCACCGCGTTCGGTTTTGAGCGTCAGGAAGCAGTCGTGTGATTACATTCGAGTTGGTTGGGACGTGCAGGAAGAATCGTTTGTGCTCCTGCCTTTTTAAAAAGGAGCCCAACGGAGCGAGCCGTGTCACTTTGATTTTCCTGTAGGTCTCACCCAACCCTGTTTCTTTTCTTCTGGTTCCCTTCAGATGCGATTATTTTCAGCTTCATTTCTGTACCTTTGGTCCATTCTTTTTGTTCACCCATTGTGGACGCGGGTATCTCTGTCTGTACTTTGCTTTTTATAAGCAGATCCTCTTGTCTCTATAGTAGATTAAATAATCCACTTTCTTCCATGGAGTGGAAACATTAAATAACTTGGCTGTTTGTCACTAGCTTTCCCGTGCCATAATGAAGATGCATCCGAAACGGGCTTAATGCAGTTGAAACCTGAGGGAAGCAGTGAGCTTGTGGTGGGAGCACATGGAGAACGGGCCTCGATACCTGCCCTACTTAGCTTTCTTCCCCTCTTGTTTGAATTATAACTATGGGAACTCTATTTCTTCATCTTTAAAATGGAGAAAAGGATATGGATTTTGCAGGCTTGTTTGTAAATTAGATGATAATTTCTATGAAGACCCAAGGATGACGTAGGCATTTAATGAGTTGTATCTATTATTATGAAAGTATATGTAAAGGTGATATTAATGTATAAAGTGTATGGATGACACAAAGCAGAAGGTGCTAGCTAGTATAAGAGATGACAGAGTCGAGATTCAAATGTGTTTCAGCAAGATTATATTTAACAAGTACAAAGACAGAGTATTCAGTTTAGGTCCCCAAACGGGGCTACTAGTTGCCTAATTCAGAAGATACTTCAACACCTTTGCTTTACTATACTTTACTGCAGTATTTGTCCCTGCCCGCCACTTTTGCTCTCTCAAAACTTCCTACTTTCTTGAGCCATTCCCCTTATTTTCTTATCCCTTTGACTCATCTAGCTCTGTCACTTTTAAATTTTTTTTTAATGTTTATTTATTTTTGAGAGAGAGAGAGAGAGACCACAAGCAGGGGAGGGGCAGAGAGATAGAGGGAGACACAGAATCCAAAATAGGCTCCAGGTTTTGAGCTGTCAGCACAGAGCCGGATGTAGGGCTTGAACTCTGAACAGCAAGATCATGACCTGAGCCGACGTCGGATTCTCAACCGACTGAGCCACCCAGACACCCCTGTCACTTTTATGTTCTTATCTGTGTCAGCTCATCCTCTCAATGATGGTATTACCCAAGTTTCATTTTCAACCTTCTGATCTTTCCATTTTTATACTCTGTTTCCATGGATTTGACTATTCATTCAATGGTGAACACCAACTTCATATATCCAATTACTAAGTACCACCCAATAATCCTATACCAACATTCTCAAAGAAAACCCATTGAATTTTCATAAAACTCCTGCCTTCAGTGAATTGGCCATCTTGGTGAATGGTATCACTATTTACTCAGACATACAAACTAGAAATCTAGACTCTTTGAATCTACTTATTGCCCCTACTACTCACTCAACAAACCAGGTCCTGTGATTTTATTTCTTTTGATACGGCATGCCTCTTTCTTCCTCGATCATTCTCCTGCCTCTTCCACATGTAGTGCCTGTCATGATTCCTACCTGGATTTCAGCGGACACTTGCCTGGACTCCCCTGACTCCTCACGCAGTGCCTCGAAAGCATAAAGTGTCGTCTGTTAGTTATGGCACCCCACCTTTCTCACTCCGCTGAAACTACCTGTGAGACACGAAATAAAGATGCTTCCGCAGCATATGTAAAAACTAACGAGAAATTAAGTTGAGTCTCTGTTGTGCTTGAAATACCAAGGGGGCAGGTATGGACACCATAAAGAATTCTATTCCTTGCCCGTGTTGCCCTTCCTGGCCCTGCCTTGCTTTTGTTATAAAACCAGTCACCCACTTCTCCATTGGCTCTCCCTCCTGCACTTACCCTCTGCTGCTAGCCTTTAAACTTGGCATTAAATCACAAAAGACATTTAAATGCTAATTAGGTGAGTTTTTTTTTCTTGGTTTCAGTCACTAACCAGGCGTCTAAACTTTATTTTTTTGTGTCCCACTGAGTAATTGTAACAACTAGCCTGTATTGAGAGCTTACGTATGCTTAGGTCACCCTACGCACATTTTGTAGACTGTATTGCTTAGTAGCATGAGGGATGAATAGCGAATATCCTTTGTCCTACAGCTCATTCTGAACTGGTAGTTCCTTCTCTGAGCACCCCTGGGCCGATGTTCCCTGACTCACATCTTGAATCCACCTCTATATGTCCATCTTCGTCAGGGCTACAAGACAAACCTTATCCTCCTGATCTTCTCGCGTTTTGAACCAAACCGTTTCACTTCTGGAAGGATCCTAGGCCAGCATCTTATCCAGGCTCTGCTCTAGAGGACAAGTTTTAGGATAGCTGCTCCAATATAAGCGACATAACCAAATGCGATCTCTGCATATTGTTGAGATGCGAGGCAACAAACGAACCGTGAAAGACATGATTTTAATCGCAAGAGGAAATTCAAGTGCAATCATGCAAGGTGAGATCTTAAGGAAGTATTGTGAGTTTCGTTAAGATAATGTCATTGCAGTTATGTGTTTTTTTAAAAAACGTTCTCTCCAGTTAGGGATACATTCTACAAATTTAAAAGTGAAATAACTGATGTCTGCAACATGTTCTAAATTAGTGTAACAAAAATTATAAAAACTAAAAAAACAAAAACAGAAAAAGATAAAGTAAGGATGCCTGTGATAGAAGACACAAGATAACCAAACTATCGATAACTGTTGCGGTTGGATCATGGGAACAGGGTGACTCACTCCACTATCCTTCTACGTTAGTGTATGTTTGAAAATCTCATATTAACTATTTAGCAAATAACAGTTCCTGGCACCCCACTCCAGTTGTGCTGAATCAAGACCACAGGGAATGAAGCCCTAGAGTCTGCATGCTTAGACAGCTCTCGAGGGAATGCTTGTGTGCTTTAATATTTAAGAACCACTGGTTGAGATTTAAGATGGCGGGGTCATATCTGTCTCTTCCCGAAACATTTGCTACTCGAGACATCCAAAGAAAAACTTAACTTCCGTGATGGAAACATCAACACATCAATCCCCAAGATGAGCAAGAGGGGCAGTTCTGCCGCACGGACAGAGCCACGTGACAGAGGTTCAGAAATAAATCTGATCTATCCCATGAGACGGAAGACATGGTTTTAGAAATTACCTACTTTTTATTCCTAATGAAATAAAAGAGGACATTGTCTCTATTGAGGAAAAGCAGGCCTGGGTAAGGAGAGCACACTACATAATGAAAATGACAATAACTGCAATAAAAATCTTATTTGAAAGTAGTAAAAAGCAGACCTGACATTGCAGGTAATCGAATCAGCCATACCCAGAATACTGAGAAAATGAAATCATGGGTTTAAAAGATGAGACAGAATATAATGGGCATAGAGGCCGGTCATGGAAGATGAAACTTATAGACTCAACAGATGGATCAAAATTAATCATTAAAGATGTAATAACATGTATTTCAGAATTCTGGGGGCGGGAAAGAACCCAAAAAATAGCGGCCGAAAGAGTTTATCATGGCCCAGGTAACTTAGTAATCAGGGTAAAGACACCAACTGTTTCTTGGTGTAATTTCTAAATTCTAGAAGAAGGTGATGATGAATTCCGTAAGTTTCAGAGCAGAAAAGCTAGATTTCTTCAACAGGAGTCATCATTACCTTTCTTCCTGTGCCTCGTGTGCATTTTGGATTGATTCTAGCATTCCTGCAGAGAAATCATGAGTCGTTCATATAAAAAGACATCCTCAGGTGTGTAATATAGCAGAGAATATGTTGCCCAAGAACACGGTTTGCCAGAATTGTTAACAGTTAGTCACTGAAGAGAAATCAAGGAAAAGGTCTCATATCCTCTGAGTCATATTTTATGATGATATTCTACTGCATCAAGCCGAACATCGCTGAAGTCAGGATGCATCTTCTAATCGATGATGTCCTACAGTTGCTGTATGACAGGTGGCAGCGGCGACATAGTTGTCATTTCCTGCCCTTGCACAAGCCTGGCTGGGATTCCTGTGGACATGACTGAATAAGGGCAGCCCCTTGATGTTTCAAAAAACAAACCATTTGAGGGCAATAGGAGGAAGGAATAGGAGTCCTGATTCTTGCCTACGAAACTTGTATTTGCATCTTTCTAGAAAGATCAAGAAAATGTAAGCATCAGAAGTTGCGAAATAGATGTTAGGGACGTGGGAAAAAAAGCCGCGGATGGTAAAAGCACTTTGTTGAGTGTTGCCTTGGGTTATGGGTATATCGGGGTTCATGATATGGTTCTCTCTCCTAATAGCCATCTTGGAAATATTTTTCAATGGAGAGTCTTCACAAATCAGAAGAAGGAGAAGGAGGAGGAAGAGAGGGAGGGGAGATAATGCATTCCTAATGCTCTTCATTAATTAGAAGATGATATTGGGTAGAAAAGCACTGATTCAACGAAGTCGATCTAACCAATAAATTTATCTTTTTCTCTTTATATATGCATACGTGTAGCATGTGATGCAAAAAAGGCCTAGAAACCATTTTTTAAGTGTCAAAAAAAATTCTAATAAGAAAGCATGTGTCACATTTTAACTTGAAGTGATTTTTTTTTCTTTTTAGCAATACATACAGTGGCATTTCTTAGATTCTATGGACAATAGAAATAACTATTATTAATTAAGCATCTGCTATGTTCTGGACACTGTTTGAAGGGCGTTACATATCTTACTTATTTCTTCAAAGCAAGGTGTTCTTATTGTCGTCACTTTACGGACGGGGAAACTGAAAACGGGAAGATAAGTAAGGGGATACATATCTCACAGCTAGTGAGTAGCAGAGCCGAGATTCAAATCCAGGCAGTCCGCCTCCAGGGGCCAAGGCCATCGTCACTCTGGCATTGCCTCCAAATGACTCCAGGACGAGGTGCTCACTTCACACTTGTGCAGATAAGGAACCAAGGCCCAGAGGACTTACGTATCTTAGCAAGAAGCATGTAGTTAGTGATAGATAGTCTAATCCTATGCTACCTTCTTTTTACTTTGTATGGCCTCAGCAACAACAACCAAAAAATTACGGGTATGCAGACCCTTCACACACACACACACACACACACACACACACACACAACGAATTTCCCGTTATTGCCAACACTGGCAGGAAATAAGAGAAAAGGAATGTAGTCAATTTTAAAGGAGACTCAGGCTGTTAATATTATATAATCATCACAATAGGGCTTCATTACCAATTTCCTGTGCGACAGCTGAAGAAATGAAAGCTTGGCGAGGATAGGTAACTTGTTCCAAGTTCCAGAACTAGTATGTGGCAGAATAAGAATGCGGACTTAAACACAGGTGCGTCTGAAGCCAGTGGTCTTTGATTTTCCAAAGATAACTGGATACAATTGCTGATTGCCAAGGGAAAGCACGCTGCTATGACAGAGGTTACACGCTGGCACCTTGCGTTTCAATTCTGTCTATACTTGTGGAGGGTCTGTCACGTGCAATGTTTTCTTTAAAAATTGTGTCGGGTTTAAATACTAAGAGATGCCCTCAGGTCTGGAGTTGGGGCAGAACCGGATCTGAATTCTTAAATGGCAACGAGCCGATGGCCCTATGGGTTGCTCCAGTTCCCCAGTTCACCGAGACCCCAACGCTCAATTCCTTTTGCACCCAGTGCACTTCATGGGTTGACTCTGCCTGCCGGGCCCCTATGGGCTTTGGATCTGTGACCTCAAACCTAAATGATCGTTATAATTCAGACAGCCATGTACTTGAAAACATAAACTATGACAAATCATAAACTCTTACATGTTTTTAAAGGTAGAAGCAATGGTTACATCTGTTTGTGATGTTCAGAATTCTATCGGTAGTTTTTTTCTTAAGGGATCCATCTTTTCTTTATAAATTTGGGAGTTATATTTGTATCTCAAAAGTTAACAGGTTTTATATTCTACGTTCACATTTTGTTGGTACCCTGAAGTCGGATCAACATTAAAATGTGAAGATTTAGTAACTCGTTACAATTGGATATATAAAGGTTAATAATATTCTTAAGAATCCAGATTGTGTTTTTAAGATGCACATCAGCAAACTTACTGAAGGGAATTTTAAAGGCTTTTGGGGGAAAAGGGATTTTTTTTTTAAGTCCAAATAGCTACAGTAACTACCTAAAAGCTGGGGGCTTTTTGAGATAAGTATTTAAAAAAGGGTTTTGTTTTGTTTTGTTTTGCTAATAAAAGCCTTTATTAGACCCTAAGTAGATATCAATATTAGAAAGAAAAGAAGTAACCTTGGTGTCTACTCAGAAGACCTATTATTGGTTTGTTTCTTTTCTTTAAAAAGTGAAATAACAGTAAAATGCCACATAATGTTTAGATTTATTTTCATATTTACTCTGAGGGAACAAAAATTCTTATCTTTGAAAATATTGTTTAAGCTGGTATTGCTCCTTATTGCCAACCGCTTGAGCAGCTGACGGTGGTCCTCTGGGGGGCTGGAATTGATCCTGACAAACACCAAAAGAAATAGAAGTAGAGGAAGACTAAAGATCAGTTTCCCTGTCTGTAGAGACTAAGGTTGCATTCTCGTAAGGAACGTTCACCAGAAAAGTGGTCTTGTCTTTGTCCTGTTTGTGTCCAACACCACTTGATATGTACCTCATCGGTAAGAAGTAGGGGCCATGTGCCCTTAGTATATGCATGTTCATTTATGTAAAATGGAATACATGCTCTACTGCACTAATACATTTTTTTTAATGTTTTTATTTTACTTTTGAGAGAGAGAGTGTGAGCGGGGGAGGAGCAGAGAGAGAGAAGGAGACACAGAATCTGAAGCAGGCTCCAGGCTCTGAGCTGTCAGCACAGAGCCTGATGCAGGGCCTGAACCCACAGACTGCGAGATCATGACCTGAGCTGAAGTCGGATGCTTAACCGACTGAGCCACCCAGGTGCCCCTGCACTAATACGTTTTGTACATTGTGAAACATACCCAAATAAGAAATTTTAAAGGATAAGATAACACAAGTAGAAACAGATGTTCCAGTAGTTTCTTCGACTCCCTTCATGGGCTACTTGGTGTCCTCTTATTAATGGTGTCAATTTCAGCATTTCCCAGAGTCTATTCTGTGCAACACCAGCTTATCATCATTATAATAAGTATGAGAAATGGTTAAATTGTCAAGTAAGTTTGGGAAATGCTAGGTTAATTTTAGACAGGTTTCCTTGCCTGTGACTTCTCATCTTTAATACAGAGGACTTTCTGTGAGTCCTTACACAGGAGAGCAACTATAGGGCTAGTATTCCTCAAGCTTCCTTTGGGAAACCCCCTTCTATTCAAGTTTCCTGAAGATTGGCTTTGTTTGCTGTTTGCCAGTTTTTTCCATGGGGTTTCCACAAAAATCTGAAAAGATCCTGCTTACCAATTCCCAACCTCTTTGTATTCCTTTCATCTCACTGATTGTCTCTTTTCTAGGACCATGTTTTCCCCTTTACACCCAGAACCTAATATTCTTTTGAATAAGCTCTGCTTGAATTGTAGCCTCAGCTTTTCTCTTATCCGTGCAACCAGTCTGTCTTGGCTTTTGGCAAAACTTGGCCAGCCTAGCTTCACTCCAGTTTCTAAGATGAATCCTGGTATTGGTTAAAGGGATTTAAAATAGATCTACTCCACAATTTGGGACTCAACACAGATTCACTTTTCCTGCTTAGTCTGGCTCATGTGTAGGAACACATATTTTGATAACCTTTTTATTCCTAAGACCCAATCCCCAGTTTGTACTCCAGTGGTGATAACCAGGTGATTGCTAACCTGCCTGGCACTTGGCCATTTCAAGAAAAATATTTTAAACCCTTGCTAACAAGGGGATAACTTACAAAATGTAAGTTAACTTCTGCCAGGAACTACTGTAATGTACCAGTATTTTGGTCATTAAAAAACAAACAAACAAACAAAACCCAACAACAACAACAGCTTAGATTTGGTCTATCTGCGTTCTGCACTACTAGATATGCAACCTTGGCAGGGCAATGAAGTCCCAGTTTCCTCATCAGCAAAGTTAGAATAACGGTATATTCCTCACAGGTTTGTTTTGAGATAAATGATTTAATACATGTAGAGTACTTGAAATAGAGTACTAGAACAGTTGTAGCACATAATAGGTCCACAATAAATGTTAACTTTTACTGTTGTTTTAAACATTGGGTATTTTTCTGAAGAAATTTGGGCTGTTTTTGCAGTTCAATAAAAATCAGATATTTGTGTTTCATTTGAAGATCTAAAATTGTGTGTTTTGTTTCTGCTTTCAATAATTTTAAGTATTTTTAAAATTTTTTTTCATGTTCATTTATTTTTGAGAGAGGGAGACAGGGCATGAGCAGGGGAGGGGCTCCGAGCTGTCAGCAGAGAACCCAATGTGGGGGCTCAAACTCACGAACCGTGAGATCGTGACCTGAGCCGAAGTTGGACGCTTAACTGACTGAGCCACCCAGGCACCCCAATTTTACCTGTTTCTTAATACTGATTATTCTTATATGTGCCAGAACAGTATACTCGAAAAGAAGTGTTGACCCATTTTGGTCTTGAAGTTTGGATCCTCATAATTTTCTTCTTGATTTGTCTTGTTTACTACCTTTTTTTTAATGGTGTCGACATACCAGCCTGTACAGATGCAGAATGCTTCTTTTTGAAAGCCACGCTACAAATGACTCACAAACACATTCATTACTTCTTTAAGTTAGCTTGGGATTTGC
The DNA here is from genome assembly GCA_030068075.1 of Paguma larvata. NCBI lineage: Eukaryota > Metazoa > Chordata > Mammalia > Carnivora > Viverridae > Paguma > Paguma larvata. Next base: position 87,828,387 of record CM057833.1, read on the forward strand.
TTCATTTCATTTGATATTTCTTTTGCTACAATAGTAAAATATGAGTTAGCCATCAGATATTAATAAATTAGCGCATTCAAAGTTTGGCAATATTTATTTTAAAGCTTAGGCCATCCACCAGTCCGTAAGTAGTGTAAATATTTTCCCTTACCCTGTGGGCTCATGAGCCATCAAATACTGTACTAAAACAATACTGATCCAGCAGCAAGATAAAAAAGAAGGCTAGCAATAAGGACAATGTGATTTTACACTTTAATATCTAATATTAGATCCAAAGTCCAATATAAAATAATCTAATATTTAAAATTCAATATCTTCTGACTTCCCAGTTCTGAACTCACTTGAGTAGACCAGTGCAATCCATTCAGGACAAGTAAATTTTCCGCTGATATGGTCCTGAACTAATATTGAGGAAGATTTGAAATTGCTTAAAATCAATCCTTATATTGGTTCCTGTTAGTGAGCGTTAACCACAGCCGATTAATGAAATTAGAAGGTGAGCAACAAAGGAGACGTTCATCCAATAATTCTAGTTGTAAAGCATCCTGGCTACTCCCTGAAAAGATCTAGCCAATAAGTTTTTTGCATTGAGAAGATATCCTTTGTTTCCAAAATTACAGGGTAGGTACCAGCAACTTAGTTTCACACTTAACCCTTCTTTCTTTTTCTGCTATGTTTCTTTGCACTCTGTCAACAAATGCTGATCATTCTTTTTTTTTTTTTTTCAGACACCGATCATTCTTACAAGTGCATTACTTAATCTTCTTCCCCGTTTAAGCCATCTCATTTTGCTTGTTTTCGTTTTCAGATTTCTCCAATGAGTGTTTTGAACCTGTGCCTCCCTTTCTGTTTTTAGCATTCCACATTCTCAGTAAAATGACTCTGACTCAACACTCAATCATAACAAGTATTTCCAAGGTCACTGACAACCCTTTTCAAGACAGATCAAAAGATTTTTCTTGCTCCTTATCTTTTGAGTATCTGGCACTATTGATCACACAATTCTTTTTTTCTTTCTGGCATTTTAAAGATTTTTTTTTTATTCTCTAGGATATTGAATTGTCTTTTCATTTTCTTGGAGGTCACATTAAATTTTTATTTTTCTCCTTGTACATACATTCAAATACCTAGTGAGCCCTGACTTGTATTTATTAACTCAAATATGGGTTGTAAGCCAATAAAATTAGCTCTGACTAAATGGTATTTTCACATTTATGACCAAATACATGGATTTTTCTTCTTCTAGGGGAGTCGATCAATAGCCTAATTGGTGGGTCCAGAAGAGGTTCTTCCAGAAAGAGTAATTCTGTCTTATACTCCTAAATTCTGGAATCACTTACTGATATTGTAGTTGAAGAATTTCTAATTACCTTTCTGGAGGCACATAAATGCATTCTTGTGGCAGTTTCATTTTTTAGCATCCAGTTCATATTTCTTTTTCATGTAATTTTTAAAGATTTTTTTTGGTCCTTGTGGCTGATCTGTCTCTGGGCTTCACAATCATGAAAAACACGAGGCTCAGGCAATTTTTCAGAGACTCCTGTCACTCTGTTTCTCCTCTTAGGCTTTGTTTTCACCAGTTGGTCAGGCTATGCTTTCCATGTCCTTTCATACTTATATTGCTTATTATTATTAATATTATTATTATTAATGTTAATGTTATTTTGTGTGGGAGGGGTGCTTAATTCCCCTTTCTGCATGCCTGCCCAAAAGAGACTTCAAGTGCCTATTGGCATCAATGACGAGGCACTTCATCTAGACTATGACAAGTAGAAAGGACCATATCAGCATTCCCTTGCCAAATGTTTGTTTCCTCCATCACATCTGGTTGACTGCTTAAACCAGTATTGTCTGATAGAAATATAATGCATCCTTATAAGTAATTTTTAATTTATCAAAGGTAAAAAGAAACAGGTAAAAATGATTTTAATGGGGTGCCTGGGTGGCTCAGTCAGTTGAGCGTTAGACTCTAGATTCCAGTTCATGAAAGGTCATTCAGTTCATGATCAGGTCATGATCTCGCTGTTCATGAGTTCGAGCCCCACATCGGGTTCCATGCTGGCAGTGTGGAGCCTGCTTTGGATTGTCTCTCTTTCTCTCTTCTGTCTCTCGCTAGGTCTCTCTCTCTCTCTCAAGGTAAATAAATAAACTTAAAAAAAAGATTTTAATAATGTGTTTTATCTAACCTAACATATCCAAAATAATTGTCATTTTAACATGTATCAATATGAAATTATTAATAAGATATTCTATATTCTTTTTCTTTTTGTAGTATGTCTGTGGAATCCAGTGTGTAACTTAGACTTACATCATATCTCATTTTAGACTGCCTCCTGACTGCATTTTAAGTGCTTGATAAGCACATGGGGTTCCCTCTTGGGCTACCATATTGGAAGACATATGTGTGAACCATTGAAAAGAAGACAGAATGGATACAAGTAGGATAAAATGAATCTCGGGGCACCTGGGTGGCTCAGTTGGTTAAGTGTCATACTGGCTCAGGTCATGATCTCACAGTTTGTGGATTCAGAGCCTGCTTGGGATTCTGTGTCTCCCTTTCTTTCTGCCCTTCCCTCTCTCTTCCAGAGATATACTCTGTGTATCTCTCTCTCTCAAAAATAAATAAAAATTGAAAAAAAAAATTTTTAAAGAAGAAAATTAATCTCTATTGCCAGCTCTATTTCACTTTCCGTGTGTGTGTCTGTCTGTGTGTGTATTTAATGTGTTGGATACTTTAATCTTCACCAGGTAGTGACACGTAGTGTTTAGTGTATCCCTGAGCAAACAGAGGCTCAGAAAAGTTATATAATTTCCCCAAGTTGATTTTCTCATAAATTCAAGAGTGCAGATGTAGTCTCAGACTTGTCCTCTTCCCATCCACATTTTAATTACGCTGGATTCTGAGTTAGCTGTTAGGTTGGGAGGATTCTGGGTTTGCTCTACCTTGACCATAGCTACTACGATAGATTTGATCCTGAGAGGTAGGTATTGCATTCAATAAGAGCCATCTAGGGGGACAGCTAGGTGGCTCAGTAGGTTAAGTGTCTGACTTTGGCTCAGGTCGTGATCTTGCATTTCGAGAGTTTGAGCCCCCATCGGGCAATTTGGAGCCTGGAGCCTGCTTCGGATTCTGTGTCTCCTTCTCTTTCTGCCTCTCCCCCACCCATACTCCATCTGTCTCTCAAAAATAAACATTTTTTAAAAATCTTTAAAAAATGAGCCATCTGCAGTTATTTTTATATTTGTCACAAAGGGTACCTTGAGACCTTGTAAAGCTATACTGTAACTAATAGGAATGGTATTTTTGCGTGTACCTCCCTAAAAGGGTGACTATGTATCCTATGAGGAGATTACCTTTCACACCTTCATTTCACCAGAACTGAGCGCTGAATTATTTGGTGGCACAATGGACCCTGAAAAGGAAGCTTTTATGAGATGACGAGTTGTAAGGGTCATAGATGAGAGTAGCAGTGATAGAGGTGGCAATGTTGATGACACTAGTACTTGCTGACACGTACTGAGGTCTTACTATGCGCCAAACACCATCTTAAACGCTTTCTACATGTAGCTTATTTAGTCCTCACAAAAATGCTGTGAAAGTATCCCTTACTATTCTTATTACACGTGCTCATCTTCTCTACGGGAGAGGCTGATACTCCTTGACAGAGTAACTAATTGTTCCAAATGTCCGGGCTTGAGATGCTGATTCTTCATCCCGCACTGATACCCCCATGCATCACTAGTTTGCAGCTAACAGGGCTTATTTTTAAGTTATTGCTCCTGTTTTTACTGGTTTCTACTTTCTAACACTTAGCCCCGTTCACGCTGCCACTCAAGTTCCTTCCACTTGGGCACTCGCCCTTGGCCTTTTGTGAACTGCTTCGGGGAGGATAGCATACCTTGTTCATTCCTCGGGTTGTAATTCCCAGCTCTAGCCTCTTGTCTAAAATACAGTTGGGTCCACTTAGCTCCTTAGTAATAGTCACGGCTTCTTGCACTGGCTCCTGAGGGTTCTATTTTGCTCTCCAGGCTCCTCGGCTTTCACTTTCTAAGCTAGAGTAATACGTGGAATAGCTGGATTTGCAATGAAATTAGGAGCAACTAAAAGAAGATAAAGAGGGCAAGGGGGAGAAACCAAGAGAGATCAGGAAGCCTGTGCAGACCAAATTTGGGACCAACTTAACGGGAACTTAAAGTTAGATAGGAAATATTTGGAGATCAATAACTATGCATGTGGGCCATTTAGAGAGAGAGGAGGATGGAGGACTTTAAAGTATCTTGTTGTGGGCTGCCTGGGTGGCTCAGTCGGTGACGCATCCCACTTCGGCTCAGGTCATGATCTCATGGCTCGTGAGCTCGAGCCCTGCATCGGGCCCTGTGCTGACAGCTCAGAGCCTAGAACCTGCTTCAGATTCTGTGTCTCCCTCTCTTTCTGCCCCTCCCATGCTCATGCTCTGTCTCTCTCTCTGCCTCTCAAAAATGAATAAATGTTAAAAAAAATTTTAAAATACTTTTAATAAAAAGTAAATAAAATATCTTGTTGTACATTATGAATAGAATCTCTGTGGCATTTTCTTCATTTTCAGTAACATTAGATGTCCCACTAACATTTTGCAAATGGAACTTTGCTGTGCTGGCAGTAAGAGTCCCAGTCTTATGCTAGTTTTGGTCAAAAACTTTATCACCACCATTTTTACTGTCTGCAGACATTAAACTTGGTGTCACCATTGATTCTTTCTTTTCCTTTGCTCTCTGCTTCCAATCAATTTAATTCCTGCTGACTCTTCCATTTCCTTTCTGTTTGGTTTAATCCAGCTCCTCGTTCTCTCGCCTACATTATTAAAGCTACCCCCCCCCCCCAGCTTCCTTCCTTACCTCCAGTCTTACCTTCTTTCATTATGTCCCACACTGCAGTTATTGTGACATTCCACTATTTCTGAGGCTGTCTTAGTCCCTACCCTACACTTCAGTAGAAACAGAGTCATCAGGCCCTAAGTCAGCTCTGGACCCTTTCCGGTTCCATAATGAATCCCTTGTTTTGTAGGTGAAATACGAACTAGTGTTTAAGGTTTGGGCAGTACCTCTCTAGATAAAGAAAAAAAATCAAAGATAATGCTTCTTCTTTACCCGAAGTCCCAGAAGTGATTTACGCAGCAGAGAGTTGAATTAGAAGACATATAACTGCTTCTTCTTCAATTTAGAGAATTTTCTTATTTTGTGAAACAGAAAAGCTAGTTAGAGAAGCAGCTCGTGTTACATTCATTTGTATGGTCCTCATATATTGACTGTCTACTGGGTGCCAGAATTGTGCTGCATACAAGGATAAATAAGGTGTGTCCAGAATTATGGGCGCGCCCACTCGGAGAATTCTGACTGACTCTTGCTTCTTTTATTCTTCTTCATGACTTGATTGAGTTAACTCCTAATATTGGACTCGATAGGAAGGAATCTGGAAAACTAACGAAGAAAGCTGCGTACAGGTCAGTTGCTCTGAAAAACACCAGTGGCTTCTTCTCCAATTAATCACACACAAACACTTCTACCCGGATTTTAGTGCCCTCTAAAATCAGCTTTGCATTGTTCCCTCCTCACACCTTCCAGCCTCTCAAACATTAGGTGCGTCTTCATCGTTACAGACAGACTCCTACCGTTTATCTTGAACAGATCCCATGACGTTTCTGAACCTCAGTTTCTTCATCTATAAAATTAGAATAACACCTGCCTTAGAGCTAATGGTGAGGATTAAGTGAGAGGACATATATAAAGCCCCTCTTATAATTCTTAACTGTAAAAGGCGTTCGATGATCCTTGATTCCTTCTTCATTCCAAAAAGAGAGTGCCATCCTCACCCATGCAAATCTGAGACATCTTTGAAAACTAAGACTGCCTACGTTAACTCTTTCATCATGACTGCCTGACTTTTATACTTCTTTTTAACAATGCGTTTTGCATGTATTGTCTGCATATTAGAATATTATTAGCTGCTCTTCATTCCTATATAACTTACCCAAAATAGCCCTCTATAATAAATTTTCTTTTTTTCAAACTGACACACCTTCCTTAATTTTATCTTGCTACTACATTATAGCTGATAAGGAAGAATCAACCTTATAGATTATGCTTGGCACATGATAGCTGCTTGATATTTTCTGTCATTTAAGTGACTGTGGTTCACGATGGTGGCTCTGGTAAGCTAACAGTCACTTCAGCCTTACAAAGAAATGAATTACATTTATTGTTGATAATACACCAAGAGTGTTAATATAATAAATATTGGTATGTTGTTACACACACACACACACACACATACACACACACCTCGAGTGTGAACTTGGGCAAAAAAAAATAGAGAAAACTTAATTCAAGGTTGGACATGCAGAGAAAAGAACATTTTAGGGGTGAAAAGAGAAGGAAATCAATTGAAAAGGAGAAATAGGAAGGAAGAAAGGAGAGTCGTTTTAGTTCAGCGAGCCCTGAAATACACTACCTGTGGCCCAGACCATGGTAAGACCAAGTTTTATGAGCCTGGAGCCCTTACGGTTCTGGGGGCCCTTTCTTAAAAAGAGAAATGCAAAACTTCAAACCCAAAATTAGGTACCAGGCCTAAGAAGCAACTAGTGTAGTTGAGTGGCTCGGAGGTGTAGACTTCGTTAGCCTCCTCATGAGTCAGCCTCTGGAGCCAAGTAGAATTTTTCAGGACCTCTGTAATTGGGAGAGTCAGGTGAGCCGCAGCCCAGTAAATGCAGACCACTTCCTCCTTTCCCAGCAGACTATGCTGCTTTCTGGTTCTTCACCCATTTCCACTCACCATTTCTTACGTGCCTCAAGGATGTGCACCAGGCACCATTTCCGTGCCTGGGCATTGCTAAATGATAACCTCTCCACTCACTGCTTCTTCCCTCGATTTTTATTTTCTTCTCCATAATTGCCCAACCAAACCCTTGGTGTTCAGCCAGTCCTGTAAACTCAGAAGGATGCTGTAGGTTGGACAAGTGAGGCAAGGTGGGGTGAGGAAAAGAGTCTTCAGCCTAAAGTCACTAGAAGAAATACTGCTGTGATTGAAGGAGAAAAACGAAGATGAAATGAACACCAGGAAAGGCCTGGGACATGATTGTAGTTATGTCATTTGTCTCTGTCCTCCAGCCTCACCAGAAGTCCCGGGAACTGTATCAATCACAGACGCAGGCACTCTGCACTTGGAGTTGGACTTCTTGATTTTTGCCTGGTTCGATTTTGTTTTACCCAGTATATTACATCATACCAATATCATCTACAACTTAAGATGTTAGATAGTTCTTTAAGCTTGGTGGTCTATTTGATCCCTAATCACCAGCCTATGGGCAAATCTCTCCCATCTTATTCTATACTTTCAAATCAACTTAATTTACCTTATTTTCTCCCTATCTTCCTGTCTTTCTGCTTTCTTTTTTTTCCTTATATTCATAAATTTTTGTTGCCTGCCTATTACGTGCCAATTCTTCTCAAAGCACTCCAGTTGGGGAGATGTAGAAATAAACTATTGGAATTTAATATGATGAATTGCATGATAATGCATACGGTTCACAGCATGGTACCTATACATAAACACTCATGAATTGGTGTGATTGACTCACAAGGTGTGAACATGAGTGAGTGAAAAAGAAAAAAGCACAGAGGCCAGATCTCGAAGGATCTTACAAGCGAGGCTAAGGAATTTGAATTGTTGCCCTCAAGATAATGGGAAACCCATTAAAGAGCTTTAAGAAGGGGGCATGGTAAAAGTAGATTTGGAAGCTACACAGAGAAGAGATTGTAAGAGGATAGTATAATCTGGAGAGAGCTCGTTTAAGAAGCTGTTACAGTAATTCAGGACAAAAATAGTTTTAAAATATTTAAAACATTAAAAAACTAAAGAAAGAATTGGCAGTGTTAACAAAGCTGTAGTGATGGGTTCGAGAGAACTTGGCTGGTAAACAGATTGAGGGAGGAGAAGGCAAAAAAGATGATTCCCAGGTTTCCTGCTCAAGACAGAAAAGAATTCGGTGTCATTCTGAGAGTCAAGAAATACAGAAGGAGGAACATTTTTAATGCTAACTACTGATTATTGAGCACTGACTGCATGCCAAGGAGATGCTGAACACTGACCATGCATTACATCATTTTTCCTCAAGTTAATACCATAAAGTACATATTATATGGAATTTGAAGAAGAAGTCAAGGCTCAAGAACTCAATTAGCTTGTCCAAAATTACACAATAGCTAAGTGGTAGGGCTGGACTTGAAACCTAAGCAGATCTAACCCAGAGCCATGGTTCTTTGAAACATTACACCAGGGCTTATTGAAGTGTGGCCCAGAGGTTATCTGCCTCAGATTCATCTAGGGTAATTGTCACATTAGGCTCCCGGGTCCACCCAACCTATGGAAGTGGCACTCCTGATGGGTGGGGACTGGATTCACCAGGTATTTCTTACGCCTCTTAAAGTTTATACACTACCGCGGTGCATACTATACGTTACAACTTGGTGGGAGGAGGATGATAAGTTTCCTTTTGGTATGGAGATTTGGGAGTACGGAGAACACAGCCATGGTAGAGTGCAGCAGATATTTTCAGGCTGGTATTTGATGCTGGGATGGTTTAAATCACGATTCTCAGGTTGCCGTCACCTCTCCAAGGTGGTTTGGATGCAGTATCATCATATGCAGGACAGTGGTGGAGTGGAATAAATTGTCACTGAGCCAATTCCCCCAAACCCTCTCCTTCTCTTGTCAGTGGTTTTGACACATACTTCCAATTTGCCCCAGGCGTGAAATGTTTCTGTGTTTTCCTAAAAATCCGCTTGCAAATACTTTTTGCAGTTTTACTCCATAAAATGCCTGTTTTTTATTTTATTTTATTTTTATTTTTTAATTCTTTTTAAATTTACATCCAAGTTAGTTAGCATATAGTGTAATAATGATTTCAGGAGTAGAATCCAGTGATTCGTCCCATACATGTAACACCCAGTGCTCATCCCAACAAGTGTCCTCCCTAATGCCCCTTACCGTTTAGCCCACCCCCCACCCACAATCCCTCCAGCGACCCTCAGTTTGTTCTCTATATTATGAGTCTCTTATGTTTTTATATTATTTTTGCTTCCTTTCCCCTATGTTGACCTGCTTTGTATCTTATATTCCACAGATGAGTGAAGTCATATGATATTTGTCTTTCTCTGACTGATTAATTTCACTTAGCATAATACCCTCTAGTTCCATCCACGTTGTTGCAAAGGGCAAGATTTCACTCTTTTTGATTGCCGAGTAATACTCTATTGTGTGCGTGCGCGCGTGCATGTGTGTGTGTGTGTGTGTGTGTGTGTGTATACCACATCTTCTTTATGCATTCATCTGTCGATGGGCATTTGGGCTCTTTCCATACTTGAAAATGCCTGTTTTTAATATAAATATTTGTTTAATTCTGTGGCAAGGGGTGAAACGGACACCCCAGGCTATTGCACGGTGTTGTTGGTGACTCTTCTTACCCTCAAGAACATGCAGTGCTCTCTCTAGGAGCACGAGTAACCGATTGGAGAAACATGGTTGTTGCTTCTATAGATCCAGTCTCCATTACTAAATTGCAAACATTTTGGTATATAATTTCTGTGTTCTTCACAGTGTTTTTAACAGAGTAGGTACCCTGTAAACAGCTAATGAACTTGGAAGAGAGGATTTTGAAAGAAATAGGGAGTATGAGAAGTCAGAATAGACTCACCAGAAACCAGTCACTTTTGAGAAGTGCCACATTAGAAGGTTCTCTGCACGCCTCTCACGGCTTAGCGATCGCTTCCATGGAGGATGTGTTGGTCTTTCCATACTCTTTTACAGGAGAGCTGGAGGCTTGCAGAAAATGGACTTCAAGTGGGTCTTAGGCTTGTTTTCTCATATGAGAGAGAAAGGAACCAGTTTTTGAGAATCAGAACTTTCAGGATTCAAAATGTTCCAGCCAGCTCTCACAGTGCATGATGGTCTCAGACTCAGAACATTCCCACCCTCATGATATTTTAACTCCCCTCAAGTTACCTTAACTTAAAAGGCTTAAAGTCCACTTCAACTTTGTGTTATCAACATTTAAGTGTCTCTTTCCCCAAGATCTATAAGGCAAAACACTGTGCCAAGGATTTTTAAGTAATATTTTTTAAGACGATAAATTTTACAAAGCAATTTCCCTACCAAGTATAAAAGTGTCACCTTACAGCAGTGTTTCTCTGTAGACATTCACTTTCTAACTAACTCGATTCCATTAATATTAATTTCTTCTTCAGTGCATGCAAAATCATGATTTGGGTTGCTATCTGAGAATCCATTTTTGTGGCTACTGTGGCTCGAGAATGTGTTCGGCTCCTTCTTAAAAACTTGGTCCTCGTGATCTGTGCAGCCTTCACCAGTTTGAAAATCCGGGCCATAGTCCTCTATGGGGATTTACACAGGTGTCTATTATGGCCCATAATCTGTGATGTGGCCTCTGGAATTCTCGTTGCAGAAAGGTTAAGCCCTCCCGTCTTTATTCCTGAGTAAAAAGATCCACATGGTGTTAGTATCGTCAGAGAGCAGATTGAAACAAGCAAAGGCTTCAGTCAGGCCTTAAGCCTGTGTCTGTGCCAGACAGAAATCTTTGTGATGAGCAGAGGGTCCATCAGAAAGCGGGGCAATTGGTTTTTAACTCTGGAGTTACAAGAACAAAACTCTTTCTCCTCTATTATTCTCAGAGTGGCCGTATTTCCCAAAGTAAATTTGGCACTCGTGCTCTGACAAATATATAGGTAATTTTGCCACAACATTTCACACTGAAGTTGGGACAGTCCCATAATATTCAGACTGTATCGTTCCCCCCGTGTGTAGCCCTCATTGGGTTCCAGCATGCCAATTAACAGGGCAGGTTATAACAGTGCGCGGCCATTGGTAGAGATGGCTGCCCTTTATGTACAGAGGGAAATTGGAAAAATACTGCCCTGTGGACCTGCCCGAGCACGTGAAGAGTTTGTCCCTATAGCTGTGGCCATCAAGGCCTGTCAGTGCCGATGGCGCTGACCCTTATCTTTCAGATTTCTGGAGAAGGTCTCCACCATCTTGTATGATACGTACCGTCGGTTCTGATTTCTTTCTGTTCTTCCTAGCGCCAGTAACAAAGCTCTAAGACCTGAAGAGGGCATCCTCTCTCAGACTCCGAGTAGTCCGAGTGTCTTCAGAAGAGTCATAAAAGAGGGGTCTTTCTATGTTATAGCCAGCCAAGAATGGAGAACTCAGGGAAAGGAGTGACCAAGAAGTCCCAAGAAAGGACTGGGGAGGAGGGGTTCCTAACCACCACGCATAACACCAATGAAACAGAAGAAAAGGAAGCCATCTCCTCAAGATGACAGCCCCGCCTAGCAGTTAAAACATGGTGCTCATGGTTCATCTCTCTGAGAGATGAACGGTGGACTATGCTACCTGTTTCTTCACCCTTTTAAAGTCTCGCATTGGCAAAGACATAGTGATATCTATTCAAGGTCACAGTGGAAAACAGGTTGGGAGTGCTATCAGAATACTGTGTCTGTTCCCTTTACCTATGTGTCTTTTTTTTTTTTTTTTTAAATGTCACTTAGTGGTAAAACAAGCAAGGATATTTGCAATGGTGTGAGGCAGCCCTGGCTCACCGTTTTTTCATAATCGGTATAAGTGTTAACCCAAAGGCTTCTCACGACCACTTGTAAGTACATGCCTGCTTGGCATATAGTGTACAGTTCAGTGTAGGGAATGGGAATTCCCTACATTTCCAACTGTCATTCCCAATAGTTTTCCAGTGGGTAAAACTTGGAAGGGGGAGTTCAACATGGCTGGAACCACAAGCATTACATTAATACTGCTTATGCACAATTTTCTTTTTTTTAACTCAAAAGGGTGTAGCAGATCTGAGTTGAAAGGACTGTTCTTGTCAAAGTATCTCTTGACAGAAGGAAGGTAATTCCATCAATAGACACAATAGAAACATGTCTCAAATTTTATTTATCCTTTTAAGTTCTGAAAGTGATTCAAGAATAACATTCCACTTTGGCTACAAAGTGCTAATTAATAACTAACTTCAATTCTCCCAGAGGTAAAATATTAACATTTTTTAATGAAATTAAGCATCACAATCTTCATCTTCTAATTGTTATAAAAACATTTAGCAGCAATATCTGTTTAATTATTTAGGCATCTCTTAATGGTGTAAATATTATCAGCATAGTCATAAATATTTTCTGCTTTGTCCACAGACAATCAGTTAAGGATCTGTTGCTTGTAGGACTTAAATTAAGATCTATTTAAAGCTGCCTGCTGGCCACGAAATAATTACTTACACTTGCTAATGCTTGAATCTGTTAGATTTAGCAGCAAGAAGTGTTCTTTGCTTTTACAAGTAGGGTAAAGTTATTTTTCTTGTATAAATTTCATTGTTAATGGTATTAGGGAGGATTAGGGTGGGGTCGAAGTAGCTGAAAATTTAATTAATCTAATCCTTTTAACAGCAATTGTTTTCATATTGATAATTCTCTGTAACAACAGTATTACCAATCACACCCTTGTGAAATATTTACATGAAATATTTTAGCATACAATCTCTCCTCTAGCTTCCTGTTTCCAGAATAGTATGGTTTCAGCCTCTTTTCCTCTCTTTCTCTCTCTCTCTCACTTTTTTTTCTCTCTCACCACAAATGCAAGCTTTTTTTCTCAGGGGACCAAAATGAAATCTTTGTTTTGCCCTAGTAATTTTCTTTCAATAGCATTGTCTCTCGGTAAGTTATGCTAATGGTCATCAAATCATGAATCTCCTAAAAGAGCCTGAGGGCTATGAAATAAGAATGGTTCAATTGTTGGGTTTGTTTTGTTTGTTTTGTTTTGTTTGTTTGTTTGTTTGTTTTTTATCTGGTGTAGAATCTCCTTAGAAATTATCTGTTTACTCATCCATTTCAATAAATCGCAATGAAGCTGAAATTATCACTAAGAGTAGAGTCAGATGAAGGACAAAACTGTCATTTTGGTCAAACTCTGATCATCTCCAGTGTAAATTGGGAATTGCTCTTAATCTGCTCAAATGTCACGTTATCCAGGAGAGACTTTCTCTGACCTCCCAATATAAAATTACAATCAGTGTCCCTCCTCCGACACCGTTCTCCCCCTTCATTGGCTTTATTAGCAGTTACCACATGTAACATGACAGAATCTTATATATTGTTAGTTGCATCTTCCCCAACTAAAATGGAAGCCATGCTGAAAACCAGAAGTTGGATTTGCTTGCTACTGCCTCTTGAAAGCCAAGACAAGTACCTTAACTATAGTAGTAGAGTAGGCAATCGATAAATAATTATTGCATGCATGAAACTTTTTTCTCATTTTTCAGGTGCCTCAAGCACCAGATCAGTGCAAAGCAATAAACTTGTCTCCTTGCCCTGGCATGCAATCTGATGTCAGTGTAAGCATCTATCCTGAGCTGGCTGTCCTGCCGAGCCCCTGTGGCAGGGAGGGCATCTTTGTGGAACAAAAGCAGAGCCCGGGCGCTTTGTGTGGCCATGTGTTCACTAAAGGACTAAAACTAGGAGTTTTGCAGTGCTCTCTGGCATCCATACGTTTACAATTTTAAGAGTAATACACAGCAGGGAATCTCAAAGGATGTTCTCCAGAACGTGACTTCTATGGCCTATAAATAGGGGTTACTAAAGCAAAAGGGGGCTCCATGGTCAAATAAAGTTTCTGAAACTAGGTATTACACGAAGCTGAGGGAGATTCTGATCTTCAAGACATCTTAGATGTATGATAATGCTCATTAGCGCTAAGACAGGAAGATCTTAAGCTGTGTTTGCCGAACTAATTTGATCATAGGTCCTTGCTTTCTCACCAGCCAACCCTGTTTCTAAGGCTGGGTTGCATCATACATAACTCCATTGACCTGGGAATTAAGCAGGTCAGGGCAGGGGCAGGAGGAACTCATCTCGGCTCTGTCCCTCACTCTCTTTGTTATATGACCTTGGGTCAGTTACATAACACCTCTCTGCCTCAGTCTTTTCTTCCATAGAGTAGGGGTGGAAAGGACTAGCCAGGATAATGAATGTAGAGTGACCCATAAGTGCAAAATTAATGGTGGTTATTGTCAACACCTTTCATTGAAAGTCGGAATGAATGCTTTTTAGATAGATATCTTCAAGCGTATTTCCTAAGGCGAGTTTGCTAGTATCGACCTAGGCCTAGAATCAGCCTACTGCGCCTCCTTCTTTGTCTGGGCACCCCATGCCCATCTGAGAAGATCTGGACATCTATGCCGAAGTCAAAGAGATGCTCTTTTTCAACATGACTCAATACAAAATGCCTGATAACTCACTTTGGTGTCTCCTGCAGAGTTGATTTCCTGTGTTTCGATACCCTTGACCTCAGATGAAGATGCTTTTGTCAGGAGGAAGGTGGTGGCATCCAAGTTAATGACTGTGCAGACGGCTACATGCTGGTAGATCTTGAAGTGACCATATTTTTTCAGTAAATTTCAAATGAAGGTGTGATTTGTGTAAATCTGACCCCTTTCAGTAAAATGTGCATTTACATATATTTAGAACTTATAAATCTTGACAGATTCCACAATATTTATAGCCCTCCATAAAAAGCCTTTGCCAGTTTGCAGAGCTTTGCATTTGGCTCTCTGGTATGCTTTAAGAGAGTTTAAATAATAATAAATTTGGTGATTTATTCCACCTGGAACAGAAACGTATTTTCCCCCCTTGGCTCGTTTTGAAGGGGATACTATAAATAGCGCCACAGACGCCGGGATCAGGAATAGGGAAATGAAATTCGAGAGAGGAGTACAGAAACATTTCCATTATCACTGATGCCTCGGATGTATTTTTAAAACAGTTCTGTTCCTCAAATAATGTACCTTCTCTCCTTTCTCCTGCGCCATCTCAAGTATACTTGAGTCCCCCAAACCTGTTGCCAGCTTTGGGATTCAGTTGCACTAATGGGAAAGAGAGAGCGAGAGTGTTAGCTGACGAGGCAGGAGAAATTGCCTCTGGGGAGGCCAAAGCAATTCTCCCGTGTTCCTCTTACATTTCACGCGAGTCAGCCGGTAACTGAGCATCAGGTCTAAAGTGCAAATTCATTATTTGAGACCCGGCTCATGCATCCTGCAGGTATGATGAAAAGTTCCCAGTTCATGAAAAAGAAAAAAAATCTAATCATAATTACAAGAGAAAGCCTAAGGACAATGTCAGAGGGTCGATTCTTTCACCCATCCATGCTTATAATTACCCAATAGAGAATTAGAAAGAAATGCCTGAATCGTTGACTCCAAATGATACCATTTATTTCCTTAAACACAAAATAAACGAAAATCGGGGAGCCAGCTGTTTGCCTCGGAATCGTCTGACGAAAGCTTGAAAGCAGCCATTAAGTGTAGCATAAGTGGTGTTATAACTTATTGTGATACAAGATTTATTTCCAGCTTCCTGTTCGAGTGGACTCAAAGTAGTGAAGGAACTAGCCTCTGTGAGAGGGAAATAATAGTAATGGCCAACATGCATGGACCGCTGACTATGGGCCGGCACAGCCGTGGCTCATACTTCTAGTTAAGTACTGGGGTTTCCTGTCCTGACAACTTGGAGCACACCCTTGCCCCAAGTGTTTTCTGTGCAATCCCGTTGCCTCTAGCTAATCGGATGGCAGATGTTTGGACCAAGCCCCAGAGCCTGTAGTATACCACATCTTAATGATTTGTGGTGAACAAAGTAAATGCTTTAAGAGCAGACTTTATGAAGCAGGGACCTAGTTAAGTATGATGGATTTGAGGCAAAGCAAAAAAAAAAAGCTGGATGTTGTAGGGGGGGTATTGTTTTCCAAACAGGACACGGGTATCCATGGTTCATTGCTAATTCTAAAGGTTTGCTTGAAAAATGACTTTTTAAAGAACTGTGCTCTTGAGGAACGTCCTTGAGGCATGGAGGAATCTCCTTGCTTTTCTATAGCATCTTTCTAAGAGGACGCAGAGGTATTGAGCTGTGAGACAGTTGCTCAGTGTCTTTGTGCTTCTGGGACCACATTATGGGTCTAACACATATGGGATAAATAAACTGTTTTCATTTCTTAAAGCCCATGGAAGAAACAAGACAAGAAAATTACCATATTGCCTCATTTTTTTAAAAGCTATTAAAGAGGAGAATCCAGTTAGGGCAAATAAAAATGATTACTACAGACTGGGTTTTTTTTTTCACCCCCTTTCTTTCTTTCCTAGCCTTTTACTCAGCAAACAGCAATATGGAGAGACTTGTGTCAGACCAGTGTTTTGATGCGCCCTCTTTTGTTCTTCTTCCATAGGGCAACCCCTACATGTGCAATAATGAGTGTGACGCAAGTACCCCCGAGTTGGCGCACCCCCCTGAGCTGATGTTTGATTTTGAAGGAAGACATCCCTCCACATTTTGGCAGTCTGCTACTTGGAAGGAATATCCCAAGCCTCTCCAAGTTAACATCACTCTGTCTTGGAGCAAAACCATTGAGCTCACAGACAACATAGTTATTACCTTCGAATCGGGGCGTCCAGACCAAATGATCCTGGAGAAATCTCTCGATTATGGACGAACATGGCAGCCCTATCAGTATTATGCCACAGACTGCTTAGACGCTTTTCACATGGATCCTAAATCTGTGAAGGATTTATCACAGCATACGGTCTTAGAAATCATTTGCACCGAAGAGTACTCTACGGGGTATATGACAAATAGCAAAATAATCCACTTTGAAATCAAAGACAGGTTTGCGTTTTTTGCTGGACCGTGGCTACGCAATATGGCTTCTCTCTACGGACAGCTGGATACAACCAAGAAACTCAGAGATTTCTTTACGGTCACAGACCTGAGGATACGGCTTTTGCGACCAGCAGTTGGGGAAATATTTGTAGATGAACTACACTTGGCACGCTACTTTTATGCTATCTCAGACATAAAGGTGCACGGAAGGTAAGAAAACGTCTGTCTGACTTGAGGGGGAACGGTTGTTCAAAGAAAAGGCCAGTGTCTTGGTCCCACAGCTGTAGAGTGGCATTCGTCACTGTCTCTACACCAGTTTCCCAGGAACACCAGTTCTGGAGGAAGGTTTGGAGAAATTTGAAACCCTTCTTACTCAGGAGTCATTTGCAATCCCAGACTCACTGTCACTGAGCCTGAACCTGGCACGAAGCAAAAGAAAAAAAAATAGCATCTTATTTGAGATCAAGGAACTCCCTAGACTAGGGGGCAATTTAAGTCTTTAAGACAGTGAAGCCAGGGGGAACAAAGGCAGCTGCTCTGTGAAAGACACTGAAAGATAGGAAATTTGTCTTTCCATTGTTTTCAAGTGCAGGAGAGGGTTTCAACGTGGTACGACTCTCTGTTTCTGTTTTGTTGTATGGCCCCCCAAAAAGTTTCAGAAATGTGAGTTATATTCCTTTAATTTATTAAATCAGAACAAATGCATTTAGGAATGTTACACATTTGTTAAAAAGGAGTGAGCCCTGCTTTTCAGGCTTTGGGTGGTTATTGTCTTAAAAAGATACACTGCCATTTAAATACGGGACCTGAGGCAGGCTCCCTTCATTTTTTGGGTCAATTACAGATCGACCAGAGTTTAAACACCTAAATGGTCATAGTTGGGCATATATTTGGTCCTGAGAATACATCAGAGACACACGTGAGCACGTTTCTGAGAATTTTGAGGATATGTTAATGAAAAACCCAAGTAATAAGAACCAGGAACACTAATGCGAACAGATTTCTGAGTGTGGTGTGTTATCCAAATAACCAACTGATGGGAGTTGACGCATGAGGTAATGAGCTGGGAAAACTAAAGATGAGTGGAGTACACAGCAAAATGGAAAAAAGAGAAAGCAAAGTGAAGCAATAACCATTCTAACAATGCCAAGGTAGCTTTAAGTCAGAATATGAGGTTAAGAATGTAAACAGTACATAAATCATGTAGATTTAAGTAAGCAATCATACAGTTTAAACAAATAAGGCAGGCTGTGTTAGGTTTACTGGCTTCCAGCATCCCTTAGGACAGCCCTGTCCTCAGAAACTGGAGAAGGATTGAGACTCCCTGGTCTTTCCGAGAGTTGACTCAACTTCTCTTTTGATAGTGTTGTTGTACTTGTGCACTAGACGGAAGAAGAGGTCAGTGATGTTAAGCCAGAGGCCATAGTGGGCACACAGAATGGAGTGGTGGACATGACCTTGGTATAGTAGGACAGGTTTCATGGTCTTAACTGTGGGAAGTAGCAGGAACTGGTGGCCACCTACTCTCAACTTCGTTCCAGCTTCATGTTCCTCCGAAGAGTCTACAATAAGTCTTAGCAATGAAGCCTCTTTAAAAACTTTTAACTAAGGCCAGGAGCACCTGAGTGGCTCAGTTGGTTGAGCATCTGACTTCCGCTCAGGTCATGATCTCAAGGTTTGTGGGTTCGAGCCCCACGCAGGGCTTGCTGCTGTCAGCCTGTCAGCACGGAGCCCACTTCAGATCCTCTGTCTCTCTCTGTCCCTCTCCCACTTGCACTCTTCCAGCTCCCCCCCCCAAATAAATAAATATTAATAAATAAATAAAAACTTTTAACTAAGGTCTTGGTGACATATGATGAAGCTATCTTTAGAGCAAAGTAGTATTTCTGAGAGAAATACACACTGGTACAATATGGAGCTTGTGGCTTCCAGGGTGTAAAGGAAAGTTTATGCATTAGCAAGGCTCCACAAGAGAGCAATCTGGAACTGTTGCCTTAAATACGAATTTGCTATTTGTAATAAAATGTAGCCATTATACTCATAAATATTTTAGCAAAAGATAATCAGTTTCCGGTTCTTATTTTGGGGGACTGTAATATATAAAAATAAGTGATGTCGATATTATTAACAGTAGCACTCCACAGCAAAGTCACAAGTATTCAGTTCATCTACATGCATGAGTGCCAGATTTAATAAGCTGAGATTTGAACTTGAATCCTAGTGTGATCTACACTGTTAGATAAAGTCATCCAATTCAGTTTTCTTGCAGTTTGAGAAATTCTAATCCAAGCTAAAATCCTTAGGGTCCAGCTTCCGCACACACTGTCATCTTCCACCTGTGGAGAAGGCGATGCTTTGCAGTTTTTGGTTGGGATATAACCATTGTCGGAACTTATCTGTTCCTGCACATTCATTTTTGTTTCCTCTGATTATTAAAAATAGAGAGTATAAATACACTTTCTAGGGACAGGCATAGTCGATGCATTCTGTACTGAGGTCAGCCCTACTATCTCTTCGGAGTGGCGTGTTGGAAATGTAGACTCCCACCAGATTTACCGCTTTTCTTTTATCCCCGATCCTACTAGTATCCTCCAGCTGCATTTCAGTGACTGGGGAGTTGACAGGGGCCATCCTCCCTCCTCGGAGACTCCCCTCCTCTGCCCGTTCCTGTTCACCCCTCAGCTGTAAGCTAGTGAGGAAGCAGCTGGACAAGAGACAAAGGTCCAGTAGAGGTGAGCTCCTTCCATAAGGTCCTTCTCTGTCACCTCTAAACTCTGTCCAAATTCCTCAGGGCAAAACTGATGCTGGCGTGTACTGTGCTAGGCACCAGATGGCCGGGGTATTTTTAGTCTTAGGGGAGGGACTAAGGAAGCAAGGCCTGATGGCTTAGGCGTGTCTCTAGTTTCCAAGTTATATAAGGGAAATGGAGGCACGAAAGAGAGCTGTTGAGCTGCCTCTGGTGCCGAGGCCTTTCAGCACAGAAGCTGATGCGTGCATTTTACACTTGAAAATTTCAGTAGGGTTAACTTTTTCTTCTATAGCAAATCATCCATAGAAGGATGGAATATTAATCAATGATGTCCAAAAGAAAGTTCTAAGGGTTCCTTTTCCAAGACATCATCATTATAAACTTTCCAAAATATAAGAAACTTTGTTTCCCTGAACCTATTCTTGGCCATCCATGAAATGGCTGCCATATTTCATGTGTCCTTACATGTCCATATCTTGTCATTATTATGATATTTTTTGACTTCTCACTCTACCACCACCCATGTCATAATGTGGGGATTGGCATGATTATTTGGGGAAAGTGGGCAAATATCCATAGAATAGTGGACAGACAATACAAGGTTTTTCACCTGGAAATGTATGAAGCTAGGAAACGAAAACAGGAGGAGAGTCTTTGTTTGACTTGACTATGAATTCCAATTCTCAATTTCTTGTGCAGGCGTGCGCACATGGCCTCGATGGGGTTTTCTAATGTTTACTAATTTTCGAGAGCGAGAGAGCACCCACAAGTACAGAAGGAGCAGAAAGAGACGGGGACAGAGGATCCTAAGTGGGCACTGCACTGACAGCAGAGACGCCAATGTGGGGTTTGAACCCACGGACCATGAGATCATGACCTGAGCCGAAGTGGGATGCTTACCCGACTGAACCAGGCTCCCCGGTCTTTATGTTTTACACTGGCTGGAATCGTTTGCTGTAAAGGTGATGTTTTGATTGTTATTAGACTGATGTGGCATTTACGTTCTGTTTAGCATGCGACACATCTCATACCTGTTTTACTGGTGACAAAAACTATAATCCCATCATAAAAATTTTATTCCTCTTTGGCCACATACTTATTTTGCTTCCATTTACTCCCTCTCATTGTGTATTTATTAAGATAATGGAAGGAACAGAGGAGACATGGCTGTTGGCAATCTCAGCGACTCTGTAGTACTTACATTGTTCAATAAACCTAATAATCTTCATGGACTAATTCTGACTTATGGATGTCCTACTTCAGTAAATCAGGGTGATTTTCTCTAGTGAATAATAGACGAGTACAGTGTGCCAGTACCTTAATTAAAGAGTGGCTCTCTTAGTCTTGATCTCGTTTTAATTTACAGGGTAATACTACAATAATATCACTAATGGAAGGTACATTAAAGGGCATCAAGTAGCATTAACTGTATTAAATTATGGTACTTGTGTTAATTAACTGCTGAAGCAAGATGGTTCTAATGGCCAGAAAGGTCGTCTAATGCATAAATAAAATCTACCCAGATGAGGGGTAGAGGGGAGAAATGAAGAGTAGATGTTTGTTCTGAACATCTTTTTACACAGACCGGGGAGTTCAATTCACAAGCTGTTACATAGAGGGAACGTCCAAAATGTTTTCTTCGTTACACAATCGGAAGTTTTGATTTTTAAATGTTTCGTTTCCTTCTAAGCTTTCCGTAACTAAATTAATTGAAAAGTTGAACATCACATTTGTCAGATGCGTAGATTTTACAGAATACGGACTCAGCATTATTTATGGTCTCTTTGAGGCGAACAGTTTCAAGGAAGTCATGTGATTCGTTGTAATCGTTGTTAAGTCAGAAAGACAAATGGACATTTGAGAATGTGCTTGCTCGTTTATCTGTAAGATTTGCTACCAGCAACGTATCGGGGTACAGGTTTCAGACGTAAGAGAACAGAAAATCATTTTCGACCTCAAAAACGTTAGGGCAGAATTGTCAGAACTTTTCTCAGTGGCCTAGAAATCTCTAACCCACGCCTCCACTACTTGCCTTGTTACACAATATTTCTAAATATAATTATCAATATCTTTTTTCTCTCTGGCGCTTATTCATTCCCTACCCCTTGCAGTGCCTACCCAGGCACCTCACAGGTAGTTGGCTGTCTGTTACTATTTACAGAATTGATTTCGCCTTCTGCCCCCCTATTTTTATCTCCAAGGAAGGAGGCAGGGGGCGCTAGCTCAGAAGTTCCATGTGCATGCCTTTTTGGGTGTTGCCTTCACTTCACTATTGACCTAGCTCAGTACTACCCCCTCCCTAGACCCTCCTTACCTTCTCCCAAGGTCTGCAAAGGGACAGGGACAGAGCCAATCTAACTAGGTGTCTGGAGTGAGAATACCCCCCACCCCCCGCCCACACGCACACTTTCACCCTCTGGAAGAATCAGATCTATTTGTAAATGCTCACTCTTCGAATGTCACTGCCTTGGTATTTGCTGTAATTAGGACAAAGTGAGGTTGAAATTCACTGTCTTAAAGCTAGGCCTTCAAATCTTTTGTGCAGAAACGTGATATTAGGTAAGCAAGAATGTTAGGGAAGTTTAAAAGGACCAAAGCAGTAGGGCATTCCTTCCAATTTTCTCAAATAATTTGGAAAAATCATGTAATATGGAGGTGCTCTGCCCATTCCCAAAGGCTCACCAGTCACCCTGCGAGTTCTCTGTCTTTTTCCTAACCGCGATTTGAATGAATGTACCACAATATTTACTTGTCACTTCTCCCGTGAGAGGCGTCCTGCCAGGCGCTTTTGAAGCATCGGACCTGGCATTCGTTCCTTCTGCTCAATTAGTCCTAATTATTGAGGGTGGGCTGTATGACTGCTTAACAGATTCTGCTTTTATAACACCTTCCTTCCTTCTGTCACCAAAAAAAAAAAAAATACTCCTTCTCCACCCTGGGACAGACGCTGGGCTAGACAGTGGGTATAACAGAGATGCCCTACGCATAGTCAGTGTTCTCAAGGAGCTGAAACTAGAGCGGGCACCGACGTGTAAACAAACAACGATGACAAGTTGGGTTCAGTGGTTTTACCGTGTGGATGTGCGAAGTGCCCCGATGACGGAGGGGGGAGGATGCCGATTTAATCTGGGAAGCCCAGGAAGAGTTTGGATGAAGGATGTGACATTTGCCTGGTATCTTGAAATGTGTGCTTCAGAATTTCAAGTAGCCAGGGCAGAATGGAAGTTCTAGGTGGCAAATTATGCTCAAGAAGAACACAGCATGTTAAGAACCTCTAAATAGTTGGGAATCAGTGGAGCGGACAAATCCTGGGAGACCCTTTCTGTCTTCTCTCTGTGGATCTTCAGCATCTCCAAGAAGCATGGAAGGATTCCTGCTTCTTGGCCTCTGAGCCCTATGTCATAGGAAATCTAAAATTATATGGATTCTCATATATCGACGAAGCACAGGTGAGAAACATTCTAAGGCCATGGTATTAGAGGATATTTTGGTGCAGCCGTGGTTAGCCAGGAACCGCGGGAGAGCCCAGAAGAGCTGTTACACGGCCCAGTGGTGGAGACGCTGTAACTCCAAGTCCTGATGCCCAAGTGAGGAGTCCGGAAAAGCTCTCTAAATTCCACGGAAGCCATCATCACATAAGGGGTTGAGACTTGCTTAAAAAGTCAATAGGACTTGGTGACCAATCAGATTTTGAGGAAAGAAGGACTTTAGTAGGAACCCAAGTGGAGAGGTAATCAAGGATTTAACAGGACTGCTCTGGTGTTGCAGAAAGAGGTTTGAGTTAGAAACAGAGGTTTGAACATTACCCTCGCATGTGATGGTTGGAGTTTAGGGAATGGATGGCAGGGATGTGGCCTGAGATGGTTTCCCTTGCAGTTATAAGAGACCGCGGTCACTGATAGAACATTACAGAACTCTGTGGAATATCGTCACTTAAGAGGTAATTTCTGAAGGATATTTTGAAATCATCTGAGAACTAAGAGGAAATCAGAAAAGGGGGAGATGAATGAAAGAATTCTAAAGCCCCCATGAATACTTACATAACAAGCCTTTACATTCCTATGGCACTCAGTCACAAGGTTCTTGGCAGGTACCTTCTCTTTTAATCCTCATAAGAAATTTGTGAGGCAGGGCCCCTGGGCGGCTCAGTCGGTTAAGCGTCTGACTTCAGCTCAGGGCGCCAGCTCTCAGCTCAGATCGTGATTTCATGTCTCAGGTCGCACTCTCACGGCTCGTGAGCTCAAGACCTGCGTCAGGCTTCCTGCTGTCAGCACAGAATACGCTTCAGATCCTCTGTCCCCTCCTCTTTCTTCCCTCCCCAGCTCATTCTCTCTCTCTCTCAATCTCTCTCTCTGTCTCTTAAAATGAATAAATAAACTTTAAAAAAAGAAGAAACTTAAGGCAGGCATTGTTTAACCCTGTTTTACAGATTAGAAAACTGAGGATCAGGGAAGTTCCATGACTTTTTTTTTTTTTTTTAAACATCCCACACATAGTAATAAGGTGACAAAGTCATGTTGCTAATTACAAACCTCGTGCTCTCTGCCTTATGCTTTTACACTCACGCTAGCCTGAAGTGAGTTCAATCCACAGGAATATTCCTAAAGGAGTCAGCTTTAAATGGTAACAATTTAAATCATGGCTCTGTCCTTCTTGGAATGTTCTGGGAGTCATGAACTCTCCATGATTCTCAGATGAAATGTGGTATATTTCACTGTATCAGGTCACTGTGTATTTATCTGAATCCTGACTTCTTAACTCATTTTTATCAATCCTATAATGTTTGAGTGGGCCAATTTGTCATATTGTGTTAGATCTAGTTGCTTCACTGCTAAAATAAAATTCTGATGATAGTTTCTCATTTTCTGAGGGGAGAAAAAAATAAAGAAGTGAAACGAATTTTCTAAATGTTAATTTTTCCCCATGTTTTTCCGTACGTTTTAATACCTGCAACCACTTCTGCTAAATGGGGCATCTTCAAACCCTAAAATGAACCACAAATATTAATGGATAAGCTTGGAAATTACCAACTCCCTTAGCTTAAATTTTAAGAGTTTACCTTTCAATTGAGAATGGTCTTCTTTTCCTTTTAACTTCCATGTATTAGCCACCTTATCTCTTCTGGAACTGTGGTGAGTAAGTGTCCTACCTCTTTCATACGATAACATGTCATAAATTTGCAGTCCGTGATCCTATCCTTAAGTCTTTTATTCAAGTTAAATACATATTTAACCATTTTACCATCCAAATTTTTAAAATTTAATTTCCTCTTCTTTTAAAGGGAGAATAAAGTTCAATCAATTAGAGCACTCAAATGAAAAGCTTAGTAACCATAATTGAAAATAAAAAAAAAAAAACAGCACAAAGCATTAACTCCAGTGGAAATGCTTAGAATCCAAATTTATGATACGAACCCATTTTAAGTGGACGACTGAGTGCCATTCTGATGTGGAGCATATTTCTTAAATCCTTGAGGATTTCTCGAGTTATAAGGAGAATATATGCATAAGCAGCTCATTTTCCTCTGAGGTTTGCACCATTATAAGGAGAGAATGTTTCTAATAATTCCTCCAATTAAATTATGAACTTCATTAGTGTGCAGAAAAACAACCCAGTTGAAGAGCTTTGTCTCCTTATCCTTAATTCCCCAGTGCCATAGATTTTTTTAAACTAGTGGGTCATTAAAGGAAAGTTGTCTCCTTTTTAAGAAACAAAAGGATAGTTAGGCAAAATATCACATAATTAAAAAGTGAAATAATTTCCTCCCTCGCTTAATTTAGCATTTGTAGAAGAAGCTACATTCTGGCTGCATCTGCAAGGCCCAAACAATGGAAGACGGGGATGCGCTCAGCTCTTATGTCCAACTTCTGGAGCCATGATTTTCATTCTAATTCCGTGGCAGATGTCTTTGGAAAGTCTTGGATTTTTTTGTCCCTAGGATCGCAGGTATTTCCTGACAAATTAGGAGGTCACAGCCGTTGGTTATATGTAGTGTGAGAGGTTTTGTGGAGATATGTAATCAGTGGTTCCATAGAAACACTATTTCCATTCATTCTCCAGATACAAGAACAAATTATTAATGTCATAGGCTTTTTCATAGTAATGGGTTTTATCATAGTAATTTGATGATGTAAAAGACGTTGATGTCATTGCAATATAGGTCCATATTTCAATTAAGTGACTTTTCGAATTGGCTATTTTAGTTTAACCAGAACTACCTACATTGCATATAAATCATTGCTATTTCTGCCTCCTTTTTATAGGGAAGAAAACTCTCTAAATAAGGTCATTGAATCAGTGGTAAAGAAAAAAGGAAAAAAATTAAATACCTATGTTTGGGGAAATGAATTTGCTCCAGAAATTCCACTTGAAAATCATTGAGTGAATGGATAGACCAGGTTTTAAGTCTGTGGTATAGAAGCTTCACAAATCCCATTGGTTCACAGAGCCCGATCCAGAAAACTCTTCCATTAGGATAGCTATTGGGTCCGTTCTTGCTTACTTTGTGACTGGTCCCTAAGACAACCGATATTGTGTTAGGAATGTACTGAGACAACGGAGGGGCAAAACATTAGGATCTTAAATAGTTTTCGTCTTACTTTAGAAGGAAACATTGGCTAGGAGTCAGGAGAAATATGTTCTAGCTCTAACTATGCCAGCTCTAACTATGCTAATAACTCTGTGAGCTCAGAGCAAACCCCAACTACCACAAGCAGAGTCTCCTCATCTACGAAATAGGAATGTTACAGGATGTTCGTTTCTGAGAATTACTCTTCAAATAAGGCCCGTAACGGTCAAATATATTGGGAAAATGTTTGCAGTATTTCCTTCTAGGAGAATCACAGTGTCTATTAGCAGATTGTCCTGCAATAAGGAAACATTTCCATTTTATTTACCCAGAGCCTCCCAAACTTAGCCAAAAAACCTCCATTAAATAACCCAGATAACTAGCATCAGTAGAAATCCTTGGAGTAGCAAAATCCCTTCACTTCAGTCTCTAATATTATTGGACTTTTCCTATGATATAAGGAAATAAGTGAAAACATCATGTGTGTGTGTGTGTGTGTGTGTGTGTGTGTGTGTGTATCTGAGTGCGTTTGAACTATTGGCAGTGCTAAGAACAGATTGATATTTCCCGGCAAAGTCTAATTTTAGCTATCATCTTTCCTATATTGTTGCTACATTGAGTGAGAAAATGAGACTATCTTGAGGGAAGTATGGCCTTGAGAGAGACTACCTTTCTTTTTTTAACTGTTGCTCGTATTTTTTGAACCTAGGGGAGTACTGTGTATCATCCTTTAAGATAGATAATTAAGTACCGTATTGGAATAGATAGGGATATTTTTGTTTTGTTTTTAAGTTTGAGAAGTTGTGATGGAAGAGTCAGCAAAGATGTAAAAAATGAAATGCCAAGTGGTACAATCTGGTATGTTTCAGAGATAAATAGAGATGTTGGAAGATTTCTATTTCTCTCAAATGTAAGCTTCTCAAACTCTAATTACAGCAATAAACTAAAATCATGTATTTAAAGGAAAATAAGATTAACTCATATTTAATATATTCTTTTTTATTTTTTTCATTTGCTTTGGAAGACATTCTTGAAACCACAGGCTGATTTTAGTTAAGTGCATATTGCCTTTCTTTTGCTCCTTAGGAATGCTAATGAATCACAAATGAGAGCCCAGTAAAAACAAAAACAGTGTAGGGCTAAGAGGATATCACCTTGTCTGGGAATTGTGTTGCTGCCCTGTCTGCTTTTACTCATTTGGTCTTAGCAGAATATCAGGGAAGTGAAGCTGTTACAACATAATTGGTGATGTCCAGGTGTAATTAGAGATCTTCCAGTGTTGCTGGGAACAGCGAACAGATAGGGGAAGGGTGGGCCAAGAGATGATGGGCAGAGAAATCTAAGAGGTCAGCAATTTGTCACGTTGGGAAGAGACAGCATTATGAACTCCAGAACTGGAATCATATAGGCCAACTAGTCAGATCCGTAGCACTGTGAAATAATTTCTTTTAGGACTGAAAGAAGCTATGAAATAATGTAATCTAACTCCCTCATTTTCAAATGTGAAACAGAATGGTTAAGTCAGTTGGCCAAGGATGGTACTGTTGCATAACCAGAAATTAGACCCAGATGGAACTTGTATTTCATCCACTGACCTGTTCCCAGCAACTAGAACTGGGCCTGGCACGTAGTAGGGATTCAATAAATATTTATTGACGGAGCAAATGAATGTCTGTGGAATACCATTGTGAAACAACCATCATGTAAAACCACAATTCTAAATATCTATACCCTTTCGCTTCACATCCTTTGAGCACGTTTGTGTATTCCTTATTAAGACTACAAGGGAACTGGAGCGAAGCCCAATATTTTTGGTTATGCCACTTATCTAAAATAACAAAATTGCAAAGCTTCAAACTTCAACCAATTGCCCAAAGATAGAGAATAAAATTTATCGACCTCAGACACCAGAATCATGTATCTATTCAGGATAAATGAGTATCACTCTACCCAGACACACATGTTTCTTTTATTATTGTCTGATGAGTGCTTTGGACCAAAAATTGTGACTCAGAATTTCTTTCCTGGGTAAGAACAAGTCCAAGAAAAGAAATGGACTCTTCTGCCCACCCTCAAGAAATATTTAGTAAAATCACAATATCACTATATGTCCAAAGCTTCTTCAAATGAGTTTAGTCTCTTGGGTTCCGTGACTATACGTTAAAAAATGTATAAAAACCATCTTACAACTTGTAAATGAGGCCTTTAAATATTGATAGAGTCAGGGCTGGGTTTCGAGAAATTTGAGCTGAAGAGACATGGAGGCAGGCAGTGACATTTTATGAACATATGTCTTTACTAAAGTAACTCAAGTTTATTACATGCTTTTATGTAACAAAATGGGACTAAAACTATTAATATTTATGAGGAAGGAGGAGAAAGAAAATTAAAGAACGTAATGCATGATGAGCTCAGAATATTATTTATTTGTGCTTTTCTGTATTTTTCACATTTCATTCCTAGAACATATCATTGAATAAAATTAGGGTTTTTTTGTTTTTTTTTTAATTTTTTTTAATGTTTATTTATTTTTTGAGAGAGAGACAGACAGACAGAGCATGATCAGGGGAGAGGCACAGACAGAGAGGTAGACACAGAATCTGGAACAGGCTCCAGGCTCTGAGCTGTCAGCACAGAGCCCGACGCGGGGCTTGAACTTGGGAACGGTGAGATCATGACCTGAGCCGAAGTCGAACGCTTAACCAACTGAGCTACCCAGGCACCCCTGAATAAAATTTGTTTTAAAAATAGAGTTAAAATTTAGCAAAGTTACAGGATATAAAGTCGACACACAAAAATCGGTTGTGCTGGTAGACACTGACAATGAACAATCCAGAGCGTCAATGAAGGAAACGATTCCATTTACAACGGCAGCAAAAAGAATAAGATACTTTGGAATAAACTTAACCAAAAAGGCAAAAGATTTGTACACTAAAAACGATAAAACATTGCTGAAAGAAATTGAAAGAGACATATATATGATTAAGAAATCTCATGTTCTTGAGTTGGAAGATGCTAAGGTGTCAGTCCTACCCAAAGAGATCTATAGTCTCTTGTCAAAATCCTAATGGCGGTTCTTGCAGAAGTAGAAAAGCCCATCATAAAATTCATACAGAATCTCAAGTAACTCTGAATAGCTAAAACAATCCTGAAAAAGAATAAAGTTGGAAGTTTTATACTTTTTTATTTCAAAACTTACTACAAAGCTATAGTAATCAAAACAGTGCATATCAGCATACAGATAGATTTATAGAGCAATTGAAAATAATGGAGTCTGGAAATAAACCCTTGCATATATAATGAAATGATTTTTGAGAAGGGTGCCAATCCCCTTTTTTGAAGACTGTAGAGAGGGGTGAGGAGCAGGCAGATACTGGAGGGGAGTCAAAGGCATTGATGGATTTTCCCCTCTTTTCAGCTTTTCCCCTGAGGGCAGGGCAGGTCTCAGTCTCTGCCTGCATGATAGGGAAAGGGGTGTAGTTAAAACCAGGATGAGAAATCCTTTTCTTTTATTGGTTTGAATAACCAGAGGACAGGTCGAGGCCACCACAACAACTAAAATGTCAAGAGAGAAATTTGAAAAGGAGAGAGACAGAGATGCAGAAACCTCAAATACCATGTATAAACTCTGCCTCAATCTCTGACGAACCCCTGAATCATTAATGTGTGGGACAGCCTCCAAGCAGCCTACCTAAAGCTGAAAGAACTGAACTGAGATTTGGGCTGCTACTGCAGAAAAGACAGTTGACAGTGTGCTGTTTGAATTTAGTCACAGTCCCTGCCCTCTAAAGCAAATAAGTGAAATCAATACTCTTCAGAAGAACATAACAGAGACCAGAGTCTCTACAAAGTATCATTCATAATATCCAGATACAATTTAAAAATTTTGCAATATATGAAGAACACAGAAAAAGACAATGCACATTCTAAAGAAAAGACAACTGAGACCAAACTCAACATGACAAAAGGATTAGAATTAGCACACAAGGATTTTAAAGCAGTTATTATAACAATACTGATGGATATAGGAGAATGTGATGTTAATAAATGATTATAGGAAATACCTACAGGGAAACAGAGAATATAAAAAGTAACCAAACAGAAGTTTTAGTGCTGAAAAAGTATATATTTCTACAAAATTTTGTTACATGTACTTGAGTAGTTTGAAGCTGATAGAAGAAAGAATCTGTGACCTTGACAATAGGTCTGTAGCAATTGTCCAAATCAGAAAACTGCAAGGAAGAAGGTAGAAAAAAGAATGAATCCAGTTTCAGAGACCTTTAGGTCAATATCTAAAGGTCCAATAGATGTGTAATAGGAGTCCCAGAAAGATAAAAGAGAGAAAATGGGGCAGCAAAAGTATTTGAGGAAGTAATGCCCAAAATTTGCCCAAAGATATAAAATTACAGTGAACCCCAAGCAAGGTGACTATCAAGAAAGCAGCCTCTAGGCATATCATATGCAAACCGCTGAAATCAAATGATAAGGAGAAAACCTTGAAAGCAGAAAGAGGGGAAAAAGACACATTACATATAAGCAAACATTAATTCAAATGACCACTAAAAATCTCATCGGAAAAAATCAAGACCAGAAGACAAGGGAAGAACATTTTTACAGGGCTAAAAGTAAAAAAAGAAAAAACCCTCTCACCCCAGAATTCTCTATCCAGTGAAAATATCTCTTACAAATGAGGGCTTATCAAAGGCATTTTCAGATAAAAGAAAACCAAGAGACTTCATCTCCAGCAGGCCTGTACTAGAAGAAATGCCAAGAGAAGCTTCTCAGGCCAAAAGGAAGTGATACCAGATAAGTCTTAGAACATCGGGAAACAAAGAAGAATGCTGGAAATTGAAAACGTATGAATATTTTTCCATTTTATTTCTTTAAAATATATATGGTTGCATAAAAAATTTTATAGCATTTTAATATGAGGTTTATAACATGTGGATATAATACATAGGGTAACTATAGCATAAAGCATGGGAAGAGGGGCTAAATGAATCTATATATTTGCAAGTTCTTACATTTGACATAAAGTGGTACAGCATTAGCTCTAACTAGGTAATGAAAAATTAAAGATACATATTGTAATCTCTAGAAGAATTATCAGTAACAATAATTTGATGATTCAATAATTAAATAATAGGATTCAATAATTTTAATATCTTAAAAGCCAATAGACAAATTGAAATGTAACTCTTATGGAATATATAATCGAGGCAAAACTATGCCACTCAAGATCAGGAAAGGGAAGAAGGACAGTTATCTGGGGAGCCTTTCTGCCTAGGCATCTACTTTGGGTAATTTGGGGTGCCCAATATTTTTTAAAAGTAAAAACAAAAATACAAGCAGAGGCTCGAGTTTTTCTTCCTACCTCCCCACTCCTCTCTGCACCCAATTTAAGCTCTCTCAGCCCTAAATCTTCTATGAGATGTTAGTGAGGTGCAGGTAGGAGCTCAAGTCCCCGTCCTTGATTCCTAACTGCTTAATCTGTTACCAAAGTTTCAAAAATGTTTAAGAAAGCCAAAATTTAAAAAAAGGTGTTTCTATATTGAGTATAAGGGACCTTCTAAAAGTCAGAGTGCAGGGCAGTGACCCTTTATGCGGGGGCCCGAGGGCATCAGGGGTGGAGTGTAGAAAGAGACGTAGGTATCCACAATGTATGATCAAATTTTTCATCCTCAGGAGCTAGAAGGGTCATGGGGCCATTAATATTTTAGAAACTGAGACGGACACCTACTTAAGACTACAGTTAGCTCATATTTTAACTTAACTTAAAAGTGGTAATGGCCTGGGGCACCTGGGTAGCTCAGTCAGTTGAGCGTCCAATTTTGACTCAGGTCTTGATCTCACAGTTCATGAGTGGGAGCCCTGCATCGAGCTCTCTGCTATCCGCACAGAGCCTGCTTTGGATCCTCTGTCTCCCTTCTGCCTACCTCTCCCTGCCCCTTCTAAAATAAATAAAAACATTTCTTTTTAAGTGGTAATGGCCTATAAGAAATTGGAATCATGAGACTGTGAGAACATGAAACAGGAGACATAGATAACGATAAATATTTGTTAGTTGCTATATGAGCAAATTGACCTTTTGGTCACCTAAAAATCAAATAGATTGCTATTTTACATTTTAAAATTTCCATCCATGGAAAAATATTTTTTAGAAGCAAGCAGATGGCAATAATTATTATCTTTTTTGATTGGAACCCGATAATTCCGAATGACACCAGAATACCTAGAAAGTATTCTTTCCCTGTGTATAACTCTGAATGCATTCAGGCCATTAATAGCTGGTATTTAGGGCATTGGATGGACTCTTCAATGAATTTTCCAGCCTAGCTGGAAAGTATACCAATAATATAAGCGTAAAGAATAGGATTTTAGATGGAAAGCATATTACGAAAACATCTTGGGAATGTTATTTCCTTTGGGAAAAGTTTTTGTAAAGAAAAAAAATTAGGGGCGCCTGAGTGGCTCTGTTGGTTAAGTGTCCCACTTTTGATTTTGGCTCAGGTCGTGATCTCACAGGTCATAAGATTGAGCCCCACGTTGGGTTCCATGCTCAGCATGAAGCCTGCTCGAGATTCTCTCTCTCTCTCTGCCTCTCTTTCTCTCTCTCTCTCTCAAAATAAAAAAATAAATATTAAAAAAAAGAAAGAAAAAATCAGTGGCATTTCTCAGGAAGGCTGGAACTTGTAAGACGTCTTTAATAACTGGTTGCATATTTCTGCACTCCTCCCCAAGATGAGCAGATCAGTTGGGAAATCTGGTCCACGGTCACTTCGGAAGCACTTTTTATAGCCCGACTCCATGGCCGATTACAGATCAGAGAGAATAAAGGGCAGAGCAATGTCTCGGTTCAGAGGAATGTCTCCAACTCAGCAGAGCCACTCAGATGGTCTTTGTTTCTCCCAGCTCTGCCCACTTCTCTGGTCAGAATGAGACTGGGAAGTCAGCAGAACACAATCTATAAGTTGGGGCCTTTTCTGTGTTCCAGAGTCACCCACTTAGGGAAAGAGATAAAGCATGTTGAAAAGTATGTAGCGTGAATATCAAATGAGAGCCTGACAACCACCTACTTAACCTCAGTGCTACACAGAACGTACAATGTGCAAACTCCCATAAAGTATGACGAAAACTTCAAATAGCCAAGGGAATGCCAGAAATATATGGGAATTTAAAAAGGAAAACAGCCCTTTTTGGAAATAGCATAACCATTTGATTAAACATGTTAATACAATGCAGACATTTTGCAACTTTAATAATAATTTGCTTGTATCTTAAAAATGAATGGAAAAACTACTTACGTTTCATTAAATAGAAGTGTTATTATAAGTCTCTTTGAGAACATGACAATATGTAAAAAAAAAAAGGGGGGGGTAAAAGATCATTTAATTGAGATCAAATCACACAGCACCATAACTGGAGAAATAATAATCCCTATCATACCTCCCTTTCAAGAATTGGAAAAAAAATGCAAAAAAAAAAAAAAAAAAAAAAAGAAATGCAAAATGCAATACAAATAAATGCAAGTATTTAAATGTTTCGTAAGCATGAAACTAGTTCCTGATAGTGTGCCGATTCCTGGCGATACAAAAATGAAAAGCCCCAGACCTGTCTTCAAGCTGCTACCATCTGGACGGACTGATAGACATTTCACAAGGAAAATTATAAGGCAGCGTGATCTGTGTGGTGATAGAGATACAGATAAGATTCTGTAGTAACACTAGAAAGGAGGAGAAGGATGGGATGGGGGAAGGTTTCTAGGGGATCTTCTGATAATCTATTTTTCATCGGGGTTATTTCTAAACAATTACCTCCATATATTAGGTTGAACCATATGAAATTGTTATTAATTGATTAAGAACGGTTGAATATTATCAATGGTTGAAATGACCCATTGTGGTCTTTTAGTACCAGTACACACTTAGAAAGACATGCTTTCCTTCTTCTTTCCCTAACGCAGGTATATGCGGAAAATTTATTCCCAGTAGAGTTACTTCCAGACACCAAGAAATACTGAGTAAAATGCGGATTTGCAAGACCGCATGCTGTTTAATCAGACTGAATGACAGGCTCAGTTTTCAATACAAAGTTAATCCTGTTTTCATTAAATATAAATGTTATTTATGGAAAACAAGAGTCCTGCAGAAGCAAAAAGATATCTCTCAGGGTTACACACTTTATATTTGCTCAGCACTGATGAGTTTAAACCAAGAGTCTTCTTTGCAATTTGATTATGTGCTCCTTTCCTTGATATTGATTATTCCATTAGATTTTGCTGCTAACAACAGCATATGTGAAGATTCCAATGTTATTTTACTACCAAAATAAGAGGCTAAAAGAAATCACATACCACTGTTGAGTTTTTGATACAAACTAAAATAAGAAAATATTAATCGAAACCAACTCTGGTTTACATGGGGAGACAGCAGAAGGGGCTTGAAAGGAGGACAGACTTGGGTTCAAATCTAAGCTCCTCCTCTTGGTACCTGATGGACATCAGAAAAATTGCCTAACATAAAATATCTCAGAGTTTCAGTCCTGCTCATCTGTAAAATGGAACAAATGCTGCCCACGTACTTGAGTTATTTTAACCATTCCAAATGTATGTAAAATGCAAGCACATGTTAAATAAATGGTGATTATCACAGGCCCAGGATGCGAGCTACAATTGAATATGCTGACTTGGAAAACAGTTTGCTTTGTTTTCAGTTATTTTTTGTTAGTCTCACTACAGCATATTGGCCCTATCAACTGTAGCCATTAATACTTTTTTTTTGTCTACTAACTCTTTCCACTTTCTTATATTGCTGGACTGTTTATATTTATACTAATATATAATTCATACTCTATCGTATCTTCATTAATGCACTTATATTCTCTGTCTTTATTGCTTCCTTTCCCTTTAAAGACTTAAGCAGGTTAAATTTATCATTACCGTATTTCTAGGGTTCTCTGTCAGCAGAGATCGCCATGAAAATTAAAACCGGGAATTGTAAAAAGAGCAGCGCAAGTTCGGGTTTTCTAAGGTTGGCTCCTTGAGTCCTGGGTAAATGCAGTTATATTATACCCCATTTCCTCTGGGTTGCAGACATGCCTTTATCCTCCCGATGATGGATGGCCTACTTTGACATTTTGCATGGATAACCCTTGAGAATGAAAACTGTAGCTATAAAAGATTCATTGGTTCATCCTACAGTCCTAATGCTGTCACCTTGACACACAGTGACAGTATTGTAATGTCCGTTGACCCTGTTGGTCAGCAAAAAGGGAGAAGAAAATGTCTCAGGATCATCTAAGATAGAAAAAGAGTTTAAGACTTCTCGTCCATAGAATGCAAGAATTAATGCAATTTTTGTTTCTCTTCTGGCTTCAGGGAATCTGCTTTTCAAAGGCAGCAAGACCCCTTGTGTCCTGGGGAAGTTTAGGGCTTACCAGCTTAAGAACCACATCCAGTTTAGGGGCAAATCCATGAGTTGCGAGGGAATTGGAGCAGGGATTTCGCGGGTGAGGGGAGAAAATTTTGTGAGCTCACTAGAGTGGACAATTTAGAAGATCCGATACAAAAAGTATTATGTATTAATAAATGACACTCAAATCCAATTAAAACTAATCACTCTTTGTAAGTCATCATTTTTAATTAGTAGTCTATATTTCATCCCTTGTATCTATTCTATTCTATTCTATTCTATTCTATTCTATTCCATTCTATTCTAAAGGCAAAGTGAACTTCCTAAAATCAGTGTTTTGGTGGGTGTGAGAGTAACTTACAGCCGTTCTACCACCTTGGCAATAAAATGTGAGCAATCAGTCCCCAGGGAAATTTCGACATACAAGTCTTCACCACCCACCCCAAAAAGAGTATAACCAAGGCATTAATAGAACCATAATTACACCATTACCGTAATTGAAAGATGAATGTCATAGTTCGGATTTAAATGCTTTACACAAATAAAATACTAAAGTATAAAAAATGAAAAAACATAGAGGAGGGCTCTGTACATTGAGATATGTGTCTTTACACTCAACTAATTAGTCGCTGCTGAATGTTTTTGCTTTGCTCAGTGGCATGTGGTCCATAAATCATTGCAATATGTGAAATGCAAATGGTTGTTAATAGAGGAGCCATCTGCTCTGTGCTGGAGAGTTTGTTAAAAAGAATGTGGTGAACCTACTTTGGATGATGTTGAAAAACTCAAATACCACATTTCTAAAATGAGCTGCCTCTGTTAACCCCAACATTACTAATGCTCCTCTGGCCCTTTGAATGCTCCAAATTCATCACTAAACCACTCGTAACCCAGTCCGTGCTGTTTTAATGCAACCCCCTTGGGCACATCTAAAGGCGGAAAATTCTGCAGAGGCTTCACACTGCACGGAGACCTACGGTGTCCTAAAATTGTGTTCAGGGACTTAGAACAACCAATAAATAATCAGACAGTCCTCTCTAGAACATCTTTGCTAACATGAATAAGACAGACTCTCCATCCCCGTCCCTCCTGGAAGGTATTCCTTTATAGCTGTAGATCACTGGCGAGTTGCAGGCTGATGATGAATTGCCATGGGTATCATGGGTGTTTGCAACCTCCACCTCCCATAATCCACAATACTGTATTTCTCCAAAAGATCACCAGTGCAGAGGGGAGCCGTGATTTCTCTCCCAACATACTTTATTAGATGCTGTCACACAGCTTCCTAATAATGTCTGCCGGACTCACTGGTGACAGTGTAAAACATGGGGAAATTAGTAATGGGACAGGAATCAGAGCCATCAGGTTTCCAATGTCATGCTCCACTTTCTGGCAAAGAGGTAATGCTCCTTAATCCTGCCCTTCCTAATCAGTTCCTGGTCAAGGTTGCTATCAGTGTATCGAAGAGCCAGCTGCCATGATGATCTATTACATTAATATCCACTGGAGGTGTGCTCAAATGATACAATACTCAAAATAGAACTTTGGCCATGAAAGAACAAGCTTAGAAATTAACTGCATGGATGAAAATCTTCAGGTACACAACTTCACTAAAGCCAGATGCAAGGTATGATTATCGGCCTACTGCTAACTTAGCTTTCTCTACCCTACTTTTTTTTTTTTCCTTCCCTCCCCCCACTCCTCTCTCTTTTGGCTTTTACAGTATCTGATTTAAGACTGTGCTTTTGGGGATTCGCCTGCGGGAGAAGAGGCTGCAGGAGAGCTCATTAGCCCAGCAGATGCTCTATCCCTGGATGAATTATACAATGAAAAGCTTGCTTCTGAGGGCCACCAAAAAGAGCCAGGGCTTTGTGGAGGTGGGCAGCCCTGCAGTGCAATACAAGCTTTTTATTTGTTAAAAAGGGATTTTGTACTAAAAACATTTCCCTTTGTTTGTTCTCGTGAAAAGA
Source organism: Paguma larvata (assembly GCA_030068075.1). NCBI lineage: Eukaryota > Metazoa > Chordata > Mammalia > Carnivora > Viverridae > Paguma > Paguma larvata. The sequence continues at coordinate 87,865,842 of CM057833.1, forward strand.
GGAGCCTCCTGAAGGCTGCATGCATTTGATGACTCCATTTCAAAATGAACACTTGTCAGTTTCCAAAGGGGGCTGCTGCACTTGAAAGTTACACAAAACCATTAGGAGATGGGAGACGGGCAGCATAATCAGACAGGCAATACCTTAAAGGCAGAGTGTGCTGGCTGTGAATTTGAGAAGCTCGAATATTGAATTGGATTCTAACAATGATCCTGAAGCTTTACAAAGCCCGTGCTTTAGATGTGGAGCCTAGAAGAAGAAGAAGGAAAAAATCTTAGGTTGTCTAATTACATTAGTTTATTGAGCTGTAGTACCACTTTGGCTCCCAGAACACCACTTTAATTTAATTTAGATTTTGTTACTTCTTCCCCTCCGAAAGGAAAACTTCACCATGGAGGCGTATTTATTGTTTTTAATGCTCGTGTTTGGAAACATTCACTAATTCATTTTCCCACTTAATTACAGGGAACAGGAGGATTGATTCTTGAAACCTACAGATGATATTTACAAAAGTTTTTCATGGAAACATAAATGGAAAGTTTCTTTGATCCAAGATTATGGTCTGCTCTTCTGGAGTTTTTTGTTAAGGAGAGGAAAGGGCATCCAGGGAAATATGAAGAGCCAACAAAAGCCAGCTGCGGAGACATGGCATTCGTCAACCTTGAGTCTTTTGTATAGGGAAGTGCGTTTGGGTCGTTGCGGGTTTCGTTCTTGGCAGGATCCTATGGGGCCTCCCCAGTACGCTCTGCTGATATTCAGTGACACACACACCAGCAGGGAGGGCACTCAGACACATTCCATCTGTTGGTGGTTTCATTTTTTTCAAATCCACTCCATGAGGTGTTTGTCAGCAAAGTTGTCACTCCGTTGTATCTTTGAGGTTCGGGCCCTCTTCTTGGGGCCCAAAGATATTTCAGCGATGCAAAGCAGAATTTCAGAGCCCTCCCTTAATACTTTTTTATGCTGGCAATGTCCTCGATTCCAAAATACTTATCTCACTTTCGTTCTGAAAACTCCTCTGGGTCATCAAGTTCAAGTTGTCTAGTTAGGGGAAGGCAGGCATTTATTCATTCTCAATTATAATCAGGATAGTTGTTTTAAAACCTTGCCCTGTCCTTTACAATGTGATATTCCGCTTTAAAATAGCAGGAAAGGTTGATTTGTGAATAAAATATCTAGTTAAAACAGATCGAAACAATATATTTTGTTGTTCTAACAGGAAAAGCAGTCCCAAACCATTCAAACACTGATATTTATAGAGTAGTTCCAAAATGTCCCTTCTAATTTTTTTTTTCCTAAGAAAGGTGAAACTGAATAGGTCCAAGAGAGAATACAGATCACATTGCGTTGTAGATTTGATCATGAAAATCTCTCCAAATGTTTGAGTTAGTCTCATTTATTTATCCGAGAATTAAAATCCAGTGTTGAAAAGCTATATGGAAAATCTGGTTGTATCAGGTATCTGATCTCCATACTGCTTGATGCCAGAATTAGTTACTAAAATAGAAGGAGGGGGGAGGCTAACATTTTAAAATAGGTTATAAGCAGGAACTACATCTTGTTATGTAGTGTTCAGAATAACCAACCCTTGGTGTGCTGTGTGTGAACCCAAAGAGCCCAGAGGGTGATTTTCAGTTCTGTAAGGATCAGGCTGGAAGGCAGCATGCTCGGCAGGCCACTAGACAGATGTGAGCGGCTGTGGCGTGGCGTAGAAGTCATGAACACGGCAGCCAGGGGAATCAAGTTACTTTGGCTTTATCCTTTGAAATGCCATTTTCCCGGGATGAGAATGTCAGATGGCATTTCATATTATTCATGATGGCAACCCTTCAGCCCAGAACCATTGTTCTAGAAAACCCGCCTGAAGATGGATAACTATCTTTATAGCCAAGAGTCTAAATGCAGCCTTTTAAGGACCTTGGAGACTCTCCTCCCTCCCCCAACTAATCCCCGTATGAGAAGTGCGCTGCCTACCCTAGATCTGCACTATTCTTTTTCTTTTAAAAACTTTCTGAATTGAGAGCTTTTCATTTTTAGATCATGTATCTAACATGGTGAGTAATACCCGGTTCCCATTTCTAGACTAAGGGAATGTATAGTCTTCTTAGAATTGAAGATCTTCGTTGGTTCACCTGGCATACATTGTGTGATTTGCTGATCTGTTTTCTGAGAAGGGGAGTCCTGAGGCTGCTCAGGCCCCAGAACATCAGACAAAGCATGGGTGTAGCAACCAGGAGCAAACAAAAGAGGCTCACTCAAGAATCCTGGGTTTGGGCTGGGGTCTGGAGGCTCCCCGTCTGTGTGGCTGCTGTCCTGCAGTCTGGCTTGCCCAGACATTGCAATTTCCATAGGTTTCAAGAAGGAGATAGATCTCAGACTAAGCAATGCTGAACTACAGCCAACCTGAAGTGGACTGAAAGTTTTCTCCATCAGTAACACAGCTCTGGGAGAAGATTGCTCCCTGGACACACCAACTCTATGAAGAAACTGCATTTCTTTGGCTCTAAGTATGAATTTAGTATAGCTGGCTGGCCAGGGGCAAAATGGGGCTTGAGTAAGCCATTTTGGCACCCTTGAGGGTTGCAGGCTGAGAAACTGACCAGAGTCATTTGAGAGCAGCCCAGATGTCGAGTGAGAATTTACCCTGAAAGTGTGTTCCAGGCAGCAGCACTGACACGGCCTGTGGCCCCTTCTGTGGATAACAGCTTGACTGCATGGGGCAGGATAGCTGTTCTGGATACAGAATACATTTCTCTCAAGGTGCACTCACAAATGCGTTATATATTTAGATTTTTTTTTGGCAAGTTTTAAAAAAAAAATCTTCAGAGATGTCAAAACAAGTGAAAAATTTATATCCAAGATAAAATGTTCAGTGCCTGGTTTTAAAAGAAGCTTTGATCAGGCTTAGGGGACCAGAATAGCATTTGGAAGTTATTGCAAGGCAATCTTTATTTAAAACATTCCTTCAAAATTGCTTAACTATGTCTTTAATCTTGCCCCGTAAGCGCCAGGACCTGCTTATCTTGTATTTGCACATGTAAAGAATCTACGCGTAGTAGGAGTTCTATCTTAGTCCCTATTCCTGCCATCATCTCTTTCCTACCCTAGGGAAAAAAAATGTTCTTTCTTTAGGGGTGCACTGACCCTGAGAAATAGTACATCAGAAGCAGTTGCAGCCTATGCCAAGACAGAGCAAGCAGGAAGAGTAGATTTCCAGTGAGAACAGAATGGTCACGCCAGAATCACACCATTTGTATTACTTAACGGTCATCTTTGTAGGCGGACAGACTGGGCTTGAATCCATTTCTCCATCACTTCCTACCTCTGGATAATATGGGCAAACACCTTGCCTCTCTGAGCTATATTTTCCACATCCGTAAAATGGGAATAATAACTGGCCTTGTGGGATTCTTGGAACAATTAGTGTGTAACATTCATCCTTTCTTCTTGATATGCAATCTACTTCTGTCTTGTGTGGGTTTTTTCTCTAGATAAAACTCTCATTGAATTTATTTCAATGAGCATGTCTAAAATTGAGCTTAGTTTTGTTGTTTTTTTTCCCCCAGTCTTACCTGCACACTTTTGATAGTCTCATTCTGAACTCGTGTTTTCGATTTTCTCTATTTCTTAAGGCTATCAAACGTACTAATTTTGTATTTGATCTGATTATTCCAACTTCTTTTTCTTTTTTTTCACTGAAAGTGAGTTTTATTTAGAGAATCATCCCACATCAACTCAAATATAATTATGTCAAAATAACCAACATAGTAAAAACCTACTCAGCAGCGCTGTATGCAGCAGGAAATGGAATGATAGGAAAAGGCGAACATTCCAAAGCCTGCGAGACCGTATTTATTATGTTGCTGCTCTTCTCAAGGCCAAGGGGAGGTGACTTGGTCATACTAATAGAGTTGATTTTCTAACGTGTCAGGTCTTTCAATATTAGGAAGTTAATAAATCTATTAATATAATTTAAGAAATAAAGTAGAAAATAGAAAGTCTGATATCTTATAGATTTCAAATGACATTTATTAATATTAATCTCATTTTTAATTAAAAATGATCTTCAACAAGCTGACATCATCTGTTTTTCTTTAAGAAATTAAAGTATGAAGTAGATAATGAAATATCTAATATAATTAAATATATTTCTTCTCACATCAATAGGCAATATTACTTACGCATTTCACAGACTGTGCTACAGCACACCAAAAACTTGTATACTAGGGTGCCTAAAATAGATAAATCAGCTTTGCTAGAACTGGACTCATTCCATTTCACATTGATACTTGTAAGCATTCCTTTCAAAAGCTGACTATTTCAATTTGGCTCAGAATCAATCTCCAATTTCTTTATGTGTGTGTGTGTGTGTGTGTGTGTGTGGTGTGATGGATTTATTTATTTTTATTTTTAAAAATTTACTTATTGGGGCGCCTTGGTGGCTCAGTCAGTTAAGTGATCTCACAGTTCATGAGTTTGAGTGCCACATTGGGCTCTGTGCTGACAGTTCAGAGCCTGGAGCCTGCTTCAGATTCTGTGTCTCCCTCTCTCTCTGCCCCTCCCCTGCTCGCACTCTCCTCTCTCTCTCTCAAAAATAAACGTTAAAAAAATAAATAAAAATTTGTTTTTGTTGAGGTATAATTAACATATAACATTATCTTAACTTCAGATGGGCAACATTTTGGTTTTGTGTATATTTGTGTGTATTTCAAAATGATCACCAGAATAAGTCTATTAATATCTGTCTCCGTACATAGTTTTAGGATTTTTTTTCTCGTGGTGAGAACTTTTAAGATCTGCCCTCCTAACAACTTCCGCATATGTAGTTTTATGAACTATAGTGGCGATGCTGTACGTTACATCCTCGTGACTTATTTATCTTATAACTGAAGTCTGTACCTTTTGACTTTCTTCACCCATTTCACTCCCCGTCTCTGGCAACCATCAATCCATTCTCCGTATCTGTGAGCTTCTTTTTGTTGTTTTTTAGGCTTGTTTTAGATTCCACATGTAAGCGAGATCGTACTTTTTCTTTCTCTGTCTGACTTATTTCACTTAATGTGATACCTCGAAGTCCATCTACATTGTTGCAAATAGCAAGATTTCCTTCTTTCTTATGGCTGAATAAGACTCCATTGCATATATATGCACATATTAATTTACCCTTTCCTGCAAAACTGTAATCCTTCTTGGATTCCATCTTTAGGGTAGTCTTTGATTCACTTGGCTGAAGGTCTTGTCCCAGTACCGGTCTAACTCCACCACCACCACCCTCAAGCTCTAGGACCTAGAAATTTAATAATCCAGTGGTGCCAAGATTTGTTTGATTCCTTGTTTTTTTGTTTGTTTGTTTATTCCTGACACCCGTGGATTTTCTATACCCTGACAGTTTTAAAAATATGTATCGAGTATTTTTAGATCTCGCGTTGTAAGGCTTTAGTGTATACTAGACTGCCATAATGGCAGACACAAAAGTCTTTATAAATATTTTTGGCTGTTTCTTTCACTTTAAATATAGGTACAATTCCATTGTGTATATATATATATATAGACCTATGCATATATATGTATGTATCATACACTTATATGGTACATATGAATATATGGTATATATATGTGTATATACACATACACACACACACATATATATACATACCACACACACACACATACACACACCACAATCTCTTTATCCATTTATTTTTTGGTGGATACTTAGGTTTTCCATCTCTTGGCTATTATAAATAGTGTTTGAGTGAACATAACTCTTTTTGAGTTAGCATTTTCATTTTCTTTGGATCATATTGGAAATACTGGATCATAGGGTAGTTCTATTTTTAATTTTTTGAGGAATCTCCATACTATTTTCCACATTGGTGGAAAATGACTGCAGATTATAACACCTGTCTTGGACACCTTAGTCCTAATGTCTATTGGTCAGTCTTGGGCCCCACAAGCTTAGCCAAGTTTAAATTTTAACTACTTTATTTCTTTCACAGACATTTCATAATTTCTTAAAAATTTGAAATGATTTCATTCTTTACTTGACTGGTCTAGTCAAGTATATAATTGAGAAGTGACCAGAAATTCTAGATCACAAAGTTAACATTGAAAGAAAGAGGACAGGACTGGTTTTAAAAGCTAAGAGAAAAGGAGAGACACTGGGTAAAAATGTATTTTTTAACACAAGAAGATAAACATATGTTTTTGTTCATGGTATGTTTGTTTTTCACAGTGACAACTGTAAATTACAACAGGCTATCTGGTCCTAAGCTTTTCAATCATATGTGGTTATAATGGTGAGTTAATATGAAATGAGGGAAAATATTGATTGGAAACATTTGAAATATAGACAGAGCTGTTTAGCTAAAGAGAATGTTGAACCTGTGCTTTATTTCATATATCTAAGGAACATTTGGAAACTCTAATGGTAGGATCTATAGCATTATATCCTACTCAACTATGTGGGGCAAGTTACTTCTTTTAAATTTCTGACTACTCTTAAGGAATGGATTATTTCATTCAAATATAGGATTAGGATTTTGAGATATATTGAATTCTAAGAATGTGGTAGAGATTCAGGTACGACAATTTGTAAAATCTGAAAGCAAATATCAAAATATGGCTTTTCTATCTTGTGGAGAAAAATGTAATTGAGAGAAAATACTGCTCTCTTGACTCAGGGAGCCCCTCAATTTGAGTTATTTTTAAAGTTTAGTTTATCAAGCCTTCTCGATAAAGGTGATACTCCACCATTGAGCACTGGAAAATAGATGGGTGTGAAGAGCTAGTATGTAATTTGTTTTCCTTGACGTCCGTGAAGAAGCTAGAATTAATCAACAGCAAATGGCCGCTTGTGCACGAGTTTGGTCACTAGTGGGGGCTTTCTTTTCTTTTGTTCTGGATGAGTCTGTCAACAGTAACATTTTTCTTGATCTCCAGTTCATCTGCTATATCCCTAGTGTTGCTCTAGCCCACTGAAAATGTGGTCCTCTTTTCCCAAAATAATATCCTATGAGTAAAAGATTAAATTCGAATATCTGTTTTGAAAGTAATGAATTCTAAAGAGCACCTCGAAATGGTAATCAAATCATTCTAGGGAAAAAAAAAAAAGACAGAGAGTTTAACGATATCCGCAAGCTGGGGATGCTTGAAAACACAATTTGAGCTGAAATTTGAGCATATTTCTACCCTTTAGACATTATAAACTTGCCATAACACCCTGCTGTGAGGACAGCTTTGGTGCCCCAGAAGGAAAAGAGTTTAGCTGTGATTAAAGGATTGAGGTCTGCGCCTTGAACTGACAGATTCATTTTTTGCTAGGTTTTCCCTGTTAATTCTGGGCTTGACAGCCCCGCCAAAAATTAATCTAAATGATGGGAGACTACTACAAGGCTGTTCGTTGTCTTGCAAAAAAATCATCAAGTACTACTGAAAATGCTGACATCTCTATCACAAAATGCTATTATTCCCTTTTGGTAGAAACCTGAACAAGGCACGTAAAACCGCAGGAAATTGCCGCTCCCTCAGTGCTGGTGGGGAAATAGAGACGCGGACCTGCCCACGGAGCTAATGGGGAGAATGTACCCGCCTTCTGTGGTCACCGCCCTGATCCTCCGTGTTTGTCTTCTAGTAGCTCATGACAATGTAATTACATCCTGCCTGCTCAATTTTTCTTATAACTCAGGTTGATGAATATACACCGCTCTTTATGATTGCAAATCACAGCCTGAAGCAACGTGGCGTGGACATTGATTGCAGAGAAATATGAATAGCAGATGATAACAGATTGATTGACTCCATCTGAACCCTATCACAGACCAGTTAAGATATCAGAAAATCCGAGCACCACCTAAAATCAATCTTAGCTTCCTAGGAAGAGACCACACGAATACGGAGTGAACAAACAGCTCCGGTTGTCAAATGAAGGCTTTATAGCCTCCTTAGCCTTATTCATACTCATAAGATGATCAATTAGCCCTTCTCCGCAGACCTGAGAGTAGGTACCAGAAGTTCAAGGTGGCATATTCTGTTTTCTGTGTGTGCTTCGCAAGCCCCTTCCCTTCTCATTTCTATAATGCCTGTGTTCTTGAGTCTGTAGCTCCCCGTTTCTGTGATTAGAAAGCCTAGAGATGTTTTGTGGTCACTACTCGTAACATTAGGTTGCCGGACGGTCAAGCATTAAACACGTTCGCTGTGCTGACTTACCTTCAAATCTTAATGAAAATGCTAAGGTAGAGAAGACAAAAGAAAGAGAGGAAGAGAAATGGGAATAAATATTTATCGGAAACAATATTTTTCTCCAAAGCCAACTACCATTAGGTGGTTATTGCTATCTATAAATTTATATATTGTGTAAACTCAAAGAGGTCAGGCCTCAGATGTATTTTATGTGGCCAACACAGTGTTGTAGTTATAATTAAAATTTGAATGCTGTGTCTCCGGCCACACCTTGTTGTCTGATACAAGGTGGGTTTACCTGCCCGAGAGCTAAAGGCTGTTGAGTTGTGACGCCCGTGTCCTAACACCGTCCAGTAGACTGATTTGGAAACATTAGCTTTTTGAGGGAAATGGTGACTGAAATGTTACTTATATGCCAGGCACTGAATGTGACACAAGCCAAAGGAAAGATTTTGTAATTTCAGGCAGCGATACATACCATGAAGAAAAATAAATTCGGTTGAGGGAACAGGGAGACCACAGGACGGCCACTTTAGGAATGGTCTAAGGAGGCTTCTTGGAGGGCAGGACATCAGAGCCAGAGTTAAGTGATAAGAAGGAAGTGATGTCTTGTAAACATCTGGGGGAGGAACTTTCCAAAAGGAGGAGTCACAACTGTAAAGACCCTGAGGAGAAACCGGAAGGAGACCCGCGTGGAGCTCCGGGGGCAGAGAGTGGTATACACTGTGGCGAAGCACCTACGTGCTGGATTGCTTAGGTCGTACAGGCTGCTTCAAGACAAGGGGAAGCCACTGGAAGATCTTCAGCAAGGAAATCAAGTAATTTAATTTACATGGTAATGAACAGATAATTTGTATTCATAAGTGGCACATAAATATTTCAACTCATTTTCAATTCCTAAAATATTTGCAAAATTAAATAATGCTCCTAAAGTTTTATCTGGATTCTGTATCTGCTTAGCTAATTCCAATATGTTAGGAAACATTTATTGAGCACCTACTGTGTGCAAAGTCCTATGCTAAGTTCTCTTCACTTAATACATGGTGTCTGGCTCGTTGCTTAGACACCATTTTCGAGCATCCGTCCACTGGTCCCTCAGTATTTTCTGCCATGTCTCCGACATATAATTGTTACATTTTTCTTCCTATTATTAAAAACTGAATTAAGAACCTTAGTTTTCTTATTGATCACAAACTGTGACACATAAGGCTGCTTTATTAATTACCTTGACTTAAGGAAAAGCACACTGCAATACAGAAGTTCACAGCTCCAGAAAAAGAAAGGCAAAAGATCTTTGAAATGAGGTTGAGAAAACAGATTTTTTTAAATCACTGCCAGCACCTACTCATCCTGCTGAACGCTGATATTATTTTTGATGCTCAGGAAATGATTCCTGTATGGAAGAAATGATAAACAAGTCTACATCCTACTGCAAGAACTCAGTGAAGGACAGTGTTCACTCCTTTACTTCTGAGGATCGCTTCATAACGGTGGAGTTGTAGCAAATTAGCATCATGGCTTCTCTTACCTAGTTTGTAGAATCTTTGAGTGTGACTGGCAGGATCTAGGGCACACTGAGCAAGAACGGGCAGGTTTACATATGACAGAGACAAGGATAGGGACGGGAAAGCCCTGAACAACATTGCGCAAAGAATCATCTCACGCTCACACCTCATACGTGCTGTGATCTTGTACAACCACGTATTATAGTCTACAGAATAGAATTATAACCAGATAGTATATTATACACTAATGTAATGTATTGTCGAGTATTCCCCTCAAAAGCATCCACCCCCGAAGCCCATCCATCAGAGTTACTCTGCCCCCCTTTCCTTAGAGCTCTCCCTTTGATAAATTTCCCAAGTCTGTTTGCCATATTTCCATTCGGTAACATAGCTGTTTTTTAAAAGAGGCGCGTATACCTTACCCAAGGAATACCTCGAATGGTGGACATTCTAGATGCAATCGCAGGCAACAGAAGAGAGTTACAGGCAAGAGGCTTTCCGATCCCCTTGGAATACCGCCATTTGGGGTCTAATGTGTGGTCATTGGGTACATGTCACTATCACCTGCCCTGGCCGCACATGGTAAATGCTATGCCCTTCTATTACTTTCTCTACTGAAGACAGGGTGCTCACTAGTTAACCCCCATTTTAGCCACCACTATGGTGCAGCAGGAACCAAGTAGGAAGAGAACTTTTTCTGTGCCTTATCCCAGCCCACGTGGAACCAAAGCTGACAGGCACACGGTGTGGGGCCGTGGAAAGAACTATGGAGTTCAAGGACCTAGGTGAGCGCTGCGTGCCCACTGCTTGTGGAAAAAGAGGCGTGGGGCAGGTCCCTCAGTCTCTGAGACTCTTACGTCACCTGTAAAATCCCGCAGAGCTCTTGTGAAGTCTAAACACAGAATATATGTTAAAATGCTTTGTAAACTGTAAAGCACAAGGCAAATGATGCTATTTTCATTTTAGGCAAAAATAGAATAAGGGCAGATGAAGATTTCAAGATCCTCCTTTTAGATTTTTCTTTTTAACGTTTCTCTACCTTTTTTAACAAGCTGTTTTTATTATGGCTGATTACTTGAGGAGGTGCTCAGGAGACTTTTCTCAACAGATGCATGAGTTTTAACTCAGTGCCTCACCTTCTTCCTCCCTTCTGTGTCTTGGCATTTCTTCTGGGCTTTCTCTGGTCACACGGGAAGTTGGTTTCAAGAATTTCTCCTGAATCAACTGCCACCGTTCCATCATTTTACTTCTTCCTTGACAAAATTACTCAAACACGTGAAGTTAGTTTTTTTCCTTTATTTTGTAAATACTAGTCTAATCATACATCTCAAAATCAAGCACGTTCTCATATGAATTTCATCAGCATATGGTAGAGTGAAGGGAGGGCTTATCTTTGGGATTGTTGACTGGAGAACGCAATGGGAAAAAAGCCCCCTTTCAAGCACAGGTGTGGTGGGGCCATCCTGACATAATCCTGTGAGGGGGGTGCAGTATCGCGTAGTCTTTGCGTCAGAAACCGGCACGGGGGTCTCATCGCAGAATCTCATAATCATGAAAGGTATGGAGGGCTGTCCCGCCTAATTCAATCACAGATCAAGATACACAGGACGCATGGCTTAATCTGTAACGTAACCTACTTTCCATATCTTGCCTAATGTGATGGCTCCTTATCCGAACTATAGTTTGCACTTACTAAATGTCAGCTGAGTAAAATGAAAACTTCTCCCACTCTCATTTCCCTGTCAAAAAGGAAACTTTCTAATATCATTTGTCTATTTTCTGATTAATTCCATTCACACCATGCTTTTATTCACTCTTTCCCCTAATAGATGTGGACCCTGTCTTTCCATTTACACAGAGATTGCCTTTCCTTTCAACTTTAGCTCCAAGCTAATCCACCAACAGACACCATCTGCATGGAGTCTTCCTTCTTGCCCACACTTTCCCATCTTACATCTGTAGGGACATAGACACACATATATTTCCTGAGACGTTACATATAATGCTTTTATCGTTAAAATAAGACACAATGGCATGTCTATCTTCCAATTTTCATTTTTGTTTTGACTATATTACCTCATAGAGGACTGTCCCTTTTTTTCTTTTGGATTGCCCCCCCATGACCAGTGAAGGGAAGTACATAGAACAGATGCTAAATAATTATTTGTGCTTGCCCAATAATAAGAATGTATGAGTATTTATGTAATAAACTATTTACACTTCTTTTATTGAAAGCGTGATATAATGATATTAAATAATAGTTTAAGTCATTTCACTCTAACACAATGATTTCTACTTTTGCAAATTACCTTCCAAGCCTCTCCCACATCTATCAATATTTCATATAAATGTTATCAGAATGCACTTACCATTTTGTTTTCTGAATTTTCATTCGCATTTGGCATAATCATTTCAGTAATTTTACATAATCTTCATGATTATGTTAACTGTACAATAACATGCAGCATAATATTCTCTCCTATGAGAAAACCATGGTTTTATTAAGCTATTCACTCATTATTAAACTTTTGACCTTTTCCCATTTATTTTTCATAAGTAACACTTCAATGAAGACCTTCATAATAAAGTTTTTTTTTAATTGTTTCACTTGAATTATTTCAGTCGGATACACTCTAGGAAGGCCTTTGACTTGGGAAGAAGACATATTTAATATTCATATTAAGCGTTACATATTGCTTCACAAGGGGCTTATGCAGGCATTTACAATGTGTTCAGCACGGTAGAGAGTACTCTCAAGGGAAGTTTCTGGAGCAGTGGCCACAGGTACTCCTTACCTCCCAATCAAGAAAGTATCACCATCGTCTTATTCCTAGCATTTACTGAGCAGTTGCTCTGTGCTGGGCCATGTTCTAAGTGCTTTGAATACTTACTGTTTATCCAGTTTGAATCAAATATTATTATTTTATTATTATTATCCTTTTACAGTTAAGAGTGGCTCAGAGCACTACATTCCTGCCTAAGGCCAATCGTATAGTCAAATACAGACCCTGGAGTCCCGATCCAGATCTGTCCACTACCTACCTAATAATCTGTCTTATTTTTTATCACCCATACTCCTCATTATTTCAAAAAGTATTTTCCAAAACAAAGCACCTGTAGCACTGATGGGAAGCAAAAACTTTTTACACAATGAAGTTATATATTCATTTTGATGAGTATTAAAAAAATATTAAAACAATCATGTCTTGAATAGCATTGGATTAACAATATAATTAAAATTAGTTTCGCCTGTTACTTTTTACTTTTTTGAATGTGGCTAGTTAGAAAATTCCAAATTATATGTGTGGTTTGCATCCGTGGCTCACATCACATTTTTATTAAAAAGTGCTGACCTAGGGGCACCTGAGTGGCTCAGTTGGTTAAACATCTGACTTCAGCTCAGGTCATGATCTCATGGTTCATGAGTTCAAGCCCCACATCAGGCTCTGGGCTGACAGCTCAGAGCCTGAAGCCTGCTTTGGATTCTGTGTCTCCCTCTCTCTCTGTCCCACCTCTGCTCATGCTTTGTCTCTCTCTCTCTCTCTCAAAAATAAATAAACGTTAAAAAAATTATTTTAAACCAAGTACTGACCGAAGAAAAACAGTTGAGATCCAAAAATAAAAAAATAAAAAACAGTTGCTAGGAATATGGAGCATAGTTCTTCTCCTGAGAGACTTCATTCAGAATGTTCAAAGTCAACCCTAGAATTCATCTTCATTCACACGATAACTCCCAAACTCGAGCCTGTGGTAAGAATGGTCTCTCCCCTCATCGAAAAAATAAATAAACAAAACTTTAAAAAGATGATACCTACCCATAAAAGACGGCCAGAGGACCACCAAGGTGGCGAATGATTTACTCATGATACACATTAATCCTTTCTGGCCGTCCAGAGCCCATAAGAAAAAAGTGGATCTTAGCCCCAGTTTTGAGAAGTCAAACTATAATGAAAAAAATTATACACATGAATGAATATATTTATTCATTTGCATATAGGTAAACCAATAAAATTTTATATATGCATATTTTACCATCACTTACCATATGTGATGTAACGATGCCTATAAATAAAAAAAATTCAAATTCAGCCATAATACAGAATAGACAGAATCTTCAATGAAACATAATCATATTTTTGCATATTTTTTCTATATGCCACTTGGCATAAGATATGATTCGTAAGAACTACTTAACATAATCCCTCAGGATCTGAATTCATAAGAATTTAAAATGTATTTTAAAGGTCTAAAACTACATTGAGTTTGTTTTGCTTGGGGGAGGGCAGACTTTAAGCCTACCACTGTTCAAGCATTATTTTATTTTGCATTCTTTCAATGCTATATTAAACACAATGAAATTAACCTCTCTTGTTTCTCCGGCAGCAGTAAACAATTCAACAGAAACTCAATTTTCTTTCAGTTCATAAATGTACTATATTCCCCACTGTGTCAAAGTACCTTCCCTACTTGGCCTCTTCAGTAAAGCCGATGACAGGTAAAGAGTCTGCTACCCGTGTCTGTTCCAGGCCACGCTAGCAGTCGGCACACATCTGTAACAACTCGCCTGGGTAGGTTTGTTGGGAGGAGGAGTGTGCTTTTCTTTAAGTCAAGGTAATTAATAAAGCAGCCTTATGTGTCACAGTTAGTGATCAATAAGAAAACTAAGGTTCTTAATTCATTTTTTAATAATAGGAAGAAAAATGTTGGGAGAAGGAGGGGGTGCAGAATGAAAACACAGCAGAGAGTTAAGTAAGGTTTTGAATGGTATCGTACCCGTGTCCACTCAGATGGTAATTTAATCTCTACAATTGTAGACCTCCCACGCAACGAATCATTCCCTTCCAGGGGTACAGGAGGGAGAAGAGTGCAGGGTACCAGGATACCAGCTGGCAGTGGCTGCTATGGAATATACTACCTACAAATATAGCTGTGGGTCATCACTCACATCTCAGAAGGACTTTTACAGGATGGCTACCGAGCAGATGTAAGGGCACTTTTAATTAAATATAGACCCAAAAATCTGTCTCAAAGTAAAGTTTTGTTGTGACACGTTCTCACCAGAGACCTGGAAATTCATAGCTAAAATTAACTTTAGAACAAAAAGGTTTAGAGTCAAGGAAGATATTCCAGAGGGTCGCAAAATGCCAACCCGGGGTTATATAATCTGTAGGCAAAAACTCCTGTAACGCTGGGGGGGGGGGGGTGTGTGCACACATGCCTATGTGTATTTATATTTAAAGGCGCTCAAAATGAAAGGATAAAGTCAGACTTCAAATCTTTTCCAAGTTATTAACATATAAGCTACTGGGATAATATGAAATCTTCCACACTTTATATCTAGATTGAAATGATGCAGAATTAATTCATCTTGTCTCTTGGGGATTTAAGATGTTTTCTAATTTTTAACTTTTTTTTCTGGGAAATTAGGAGAAATGATACGGGATCATTTTGACATATCTATTTCGAGATGTTTTCAATTCATTCTGTCCCTGAAAGCTGTAGACCTTTAAATTTTTAGTCATTGAGAATCCAGTTTTGTCATCCAAGAAGCCTAGGTTTTTCTGTCAGAGTTACTGTACAGCACCTTGATTAAATATTTATCAATTTCTTAAAATGTATATTGCTTGCTTATGTATTGAATAAGCGTATATTCATTGGTCTTCTTTTACAAAGAGCTGCTAAGCAGGAACAATGTCTTTCAGCTGTTCTCTGTGTGTCTAGCACACTATGGGTGCTTAATAAATGTTTAATGACATTAAGCCATATGATAAATCACTACTGTTCTACAGATATAATTGGGAAAGGAGCTGCATCTTGAGTGGGGACTAGGGCATTTTAAATTTGCTCCTGCCCAAAGCACGAAGTGTAGATCTTAATAGTTGCCCGAAATCGATTTTTTTTTAAATATACAGCACACTAAGAAATGGAGATAGGAAGTAGAAACATGCAGATTGGAAATTCCCTGAAGAAGGGCACTGAATCTTCTGAATATCGAACACCAGTATGCCGGGTTCATATCGGATACCCAACAAATAATTGTTGAGTGAATCATTATTGTTATGGCCTAGCAAACTTTATTTGTAACCGTGACCGGATTTACCCTCAGGAAAATGTTTTCCTGTGCAATTCTTAATCCTTAGAATATTGTTATACATATAAAACCCTAATGCATCACTCTCAAACCAAGAATGTCAAAGGTATTCTTACAGAACGATGGTGGGGTTTTTGTAGAATAGGCAAGTTTGTGATTATAAGTGTATAAATATAAACTATAAAATAATAAAACAAAATATATTATCAATGTATGAGCCATCTAGATATCCCGTAGTTACTCTATACTAGATCTTTAAATAAAAATGGCCAAAACATCCATCCAACATATAGTAGGAAACCCTTTATTCTGTCTCCAAACGTGTCATTTCCAGGGTTCTCAGAGAATTTTTCTATCTCCTCATTACTTTTTGTTCCATTTTCCTATTTCTACGGTCTTCGTTGTGTCTGTCCTCCCTTGGTGTGTCAGGTGTTTCTCCTCTCTCCTTCCCTTCCCTTCCCTTCCCTTGCCTTCCCCTCCCTCTTGACCACATGAACATAGTGTGTGCAGCAGGGATGAATCTCAGTCTGCAATCTCAGGTATGCAAAATACCACATTTCTTTATTTCCTTTACTTAAAGAAAGAAAATAGGGGACAGAATTCTTTCATCCATGTTGCTCATTTCACCTTCCTTCCTAACATCCCTGTGTGGTGACTATTGCTGCCATCACCATTTTACGGATAGGGAAACTGGGGCTGAGGGAAGTTAAGTAACTTACCCGAAGTTTCGCAGATGGCAAATAAAGTGCTGAGAGTTGAATTTAAGACTCCGGGTCTACTCCCGTGTTTGACTTCTAAGTCTGCTATGATTCATCACCTCCTTCACTGGAACTACCACCTAAGTGATATACTAACAGTGAGCGCTCACTGAGCACTGTGTGATAGCATTCTTATGATCTTTCACATGTTATTTTATCTGATATTAACATGCCCTCCCTGCTTCCTTTCCATTAGTGTTAACAGGATATATCTTCTTCTTTCCTTTCGTAGGCAGCATATAGTTGCTCTTGCTTTTTGATCTGTTTTGTTTTTTTTTATGTTTATTTATTTTTGAGAGACAGAGACAAGGGAGGGGCAGATAGAGGGAGACACAGAATCCAAAGCAGGCTCCAGGCTCTGATGACGCGGGGCTGGAACCCACGAACTGCGAGATCATGACCTGAGTTGAAGTCAGAGGATTAACTGACTGAGCCACCCAGGGGCCCCTGATCTCTATCTTAATAGTGTGTTAGGATTTAGATTTTTTTTTACTTTTTTTTTTAACGTTTATTTATTTTTGAGAGACAGGGAGACAGAGCGTGAGCAGGGGAAGGGCAGAGAGAGAGGCAGACACAGAATCCAAAGCAGGATCCAGGCTCTGAGCCGTCAGCACAGAGCCTGATGCGGGGCTTGAACCCACAGACCGTAAGATCATGACCTGAGCCGAAGTTGGCCGCTTCACCGACTGAGCCACCCAGGTGCCCCAGGGTTTAGATTTAATATGATTGGATGTTACGATTTGGATTTAATGGTTAGGTTGAAGTCGAACATCTTGATATTTATTTTCCATTTGTCCCATTCTTTTTGTTCCTTTTCCTCTTTTTCTGCATTTGTTTGACCATTAATCATTTGTTCCTAGCTCATCTCTGCCTAGAAAATAATGATAGTAATTGCCGCGGTTGATGTGTATTGAGTATTTATATTGAGCTGGTAACTCTTCTAAGCACTTACTCTTATTAGCTTATTTAATCATACCAAAGTCCATATAATAATAACATTATTATTATTATGCCCATTTTATAAATGGGGAAGCTGAGGGACTGAGAAGACAAGAGGATTGTCCAAGATTACATGGCTAGTTACAAGGGTAAAGGCCAGCTTTCCAACCAGGAAACCCTGCCCCAGCGCTCAACCTCAACCCACTCTGCGATGTTACCTTCTGCCCAGACCCTCTGAACTCGAATGTATATCTGTCCTGAAGTCCGTTTTTCCCCTGAGTTCCTGACATGCTTTGTTCTGAATTTCATTTTGTACGATGAGGTGATTTCTAGCTTGGTTGCTGAGCAAATGAGCTTCATTGAATAATCTCTTGGCTCTCGGTCCCAACCTCTAGGCTCCTCCTGCTGCTCGCCGGCTAGCAACCCAGGCACCTGCAAGTGTCTGCTCTTCACATCCCTCCCCTGGTCTTCGTATTCACAGCTCTGCTCACTCAGAACAGAGAAATGAATACCTCTTCCTCAATTAAATAATACCTCTCCTTTTCCCACTTATTTATTAGTTTCTCAGCAGAGCCTAATTTAGAATAAGAGTGAGGCAGAGCGAGCTAGGAGATGCAGCTTTGCCAGGAGATTAAAGTCCCCTGAGCTGAGGTATGAGACTCTGGGCTCCCTCTGACCCCTCTCACCTGCTTGCAAGGGGCTAATCAGGTGCTTGCTCCATACCCGTTTTTCCCCAGTTATGGACGCCATTCCCTTAAAACAAAGTTGTTAAATTTGACAACACTCTATGGAAGATTTGGGGAATACTGAAGAATCACACTGAAAGCGAATGACTAGTTTTAGAGTCTCATGTTCATGTTCAATTTTAAGTGGCTCCCACTCCCTGAAAGGCGTCACTCAGAGGTGACATGGTGGCCTGGGCAGGGAGGAGCCTGTCCATCACCACCAGCTGGAATCTTCAGCCACCACCACACCTCACAGTCCAAGTTTCTCGCTTCCTGGCTACAGAGAGGGAAGAACAACCTCCGTTCTGTCTCCAAAGCCCACCTAATTTCCTGCCTCGAGAAGATTGAGAAATTCAGTTCCTTCAAGAGAAATTCCTACCCCTACCTAGAGAATGTGATCACACCTCCTGGCCCACGTGAAAACAACTGAGCTATTCACCAGTGCATGTCCTCAAGTCTGCCTAGCCCTCCTGTCATCTTTATGGCACCCAAACCCAGTCGTGTTGGGTGTGCCCGGTTTGTCCCATTCCCCATTTTCCCCCAAAAGGGGATAAGACATCAGACCACCACATTCCTCTTGTTTCACATACTCCCCTGATTTCCCACGAGCAAATGCTTGGGCAGAAGGACGCATGTGTCTCCCAGGGGCAAGTGAGCATGAGTTACGATTTAGTGGGGAGCCTCTTCGAAGGCTTGGGTCTGCAAATGACACGCTACGTTTACATGAACCAGAAATCTTACCGTATCAAGCTGAAACATCTGCCTTTGAGTTAATTTCACAGGACCCGGGCTTCCCCAAAACAGTGGGCAGGTCCTCGCGTTACTTTGCATGAATGAAACGCTCACCAAAGTGTGCTTTCCAGACTTTGTTAGGTAGATGTAGTCTACTGCAGATGTTTCTAGCAGAGGCCCCAAGTGACAGTTTTGCAGTTTCAATAAATATTAATATGCCTTTCCTCCTAAATATCTTCATTTAATGTAAGTACTTATTTTTTTAATGAAAAATGAGATTATTTTGAATGCTTAATAATGTGGAAAACTGAAGCTCAGAGAAATTAAACAACATCTCTAAAGCCACACAGCTTCGTAAGTGTGCTTCCCCAAGCAAACACGGTGCTTCCCCAAGCAAAAAAATGGCAGGTCGTGGGGAGCGCCTGTGTCAGCAACAGAAACACCCAGCTTCTCAGCATATCGCCTGTGACCCTGTGTGATAATTCTGATGAGGTGGAAAACTGAGGACGTAGTTAGAGGAGAAGCTCAATCCAGAGACATAGCCATGTGATCGCTGTAGGAGAAAGAGTGCCTCCTAAAGAACAAGGCTGTTGAAAGTGATCAGAATGAGAACATCAGGGTCCAACACTCCAAATCAAATCATCGACAAATTCAGAAACCAGGATGCACGCACATTAATCCTGGCTAAACGTGGAGACTGGAATCTCAGGTACGAAAGGAGGGGGGACAGCTCTGGAATAGAGTCACAGCCCTGGGAACTGGCAATAAGTTGTTAAACCGAATGCACCAGGGCAGAGATGCAGAGCTGGGCGCCGAGCCAGTGTCAGGATCACCGGCAGAATATCAGGAAAGGAGAAAAAAACAAAGGTAGAGGCTCACAGATCAGGACAGACTAGAGACAGAGAGGCTAGTCTGGCACAGCTGAGTGTCTTGACAGCCTTAAATCCCTAGAGCCACCGCCGAGGCACCTGCTCCTCCTGGCTCTGTCTGGCAGGCTGCGGAGCCAGCCTGCTCGCTTCCCGGCAGGGTCCTGACACCAATCAATGGTGACCGTTCGGTCCCACACAGACACCTTCATCGAACAGAGGGCACTCTGTCGGGCAGATTCACTGTCAGCCTCGTATCTTACTCTCTGTCATAAAGCTCTTGTGTTTACCAGTGCATTAAATATAACCCTGCAATAGAAAATCCTCATTTTCATGCTTGAAATATATTATCTAATGGCATATCTATTTGACTTTTACTACATGCCTTTCATTCCTCTAAGTGAGGTAATTGACCTTTACTTTGCTACCCTGTGGATTAAAAGGCTGCACCACACTCTGCATTTGATATTTCCAGTCCTGCAGGAGAAGCAATTTTGATTTGCTTTTGTTGCAGAGATGCTCTTTGGGAGGGCCCTCAAACGCAGGGAAACCTCAAAGCCCAAGACCGCATTGTGGCAATTATTGCCACCATCATGGCTTTTATTAGAAAAAGCACAGGCCATTTCATTTCTATGGCCATCTCTATAGAATCTAAGGACCCGTGGGCCTGTAAGACTTCCCGAACCTTCCACCTCAGTTTCAGATGACAAATCCTCACTCCCCGCCTCCAGTGCTGTTGTTTAGGGATCAACAGCATTCATTCTTCAGATTCGGTTCAAGCACCCAAAAGTTTAAAATCCTGTCCAAACTACGGAATTTGTGTGAGAGCAGAAAATATTAGTGTTATCAGTAAGAGTTTGAGCTCTCTGTCAACCACATGGCCCCAGAATTAGTGAACTAGTGTTATGTAGAACTCTACAAGTTAGGTATTTGGAAGGGTTGGCTTTCTCTGGTGCCCCTCTAGTTCCCTTCCCACAACCAAAATGATGACAAGAATAATGAAGATAATGGGGATGATGGGGATGGTGATAATGGCAGCCATTGTTTTTAACTGTTTTGAAGGAGCACCTGGGTGGCTCAGTCGTTAAGTCTCTGACTCTTGATTTTTGGCTCAGGTCATGATCTTGCAGTTCATGAGTTGGAGCCCTGCATCAGGATTTTCTCTCAGTGTGGACCCTGCTTGGGATTTTCCCTCTCTCTCTCTCTCTCTCTCTCTCTCTCTCTCTCTTTCTCAAAATAAATAAATATTTTTTTAAATGCTTTGAAGATAATCATTTGGCATTCGACTCAGGAACTATTGTAATCCAGTTTTACAGATGATGAAACTGATGCATATAAAAGTTAGGTAACCCGCCCAAGGTCACACTGAGGCATTTTGGAACTTGAGAGGCAGACGATCCTAATATAAGTTTGGATCCTAAAGCATTTGGACAAGTTGTATATACGATGAGGGTATTTCACTAATTACCTGTCCTATTTCTAGAGAGTTCTCAGGCTGGATCCATTAGCCTCTAGAGGTATAAGATTCCTTCCTGAACACCCCAGGAGAGATTCAGAATCCCAGGGAAAGGTAGTCAATCAGTAAAACCCTGTTACATAAGGAACAAGACGCACTCCCATATGCTAACTAAAGGAGCAACAGACATAGACGATGGGGGCAGGGAGTTTCTGACGGTTGGGACGGCACTGATCTAACAATCTAGCAGTGTCCCTTCCTGTGGTTCATCTTGCAGTCCACTAACACTTCTCTGTCTTCCTAATTCTGAGTCCCCCAACACAAAGATCTGGATGCAAATGGTATATTTGGGAAGTAATTCCAGAAAGCACTGTGAGGCAATGGGGAATAAATGGAGCAGGGATTAAAATCAATCAGGGTGCTGTTCCAGAACCGGCTCCCTGAGAGGCAGAGAAACTGGAGTGTTTATCCTCAAACCCCCAGGGGTTGCTCCTGAGGAGTTAACTCACCTCTACCTTGTTCAACTTGCTG
The DNA here is from genome assembly GCA_030068075.1 of Paguma larvata. Taxonomy (NCBI): domain Eukaryota; kingdom Metazoa; phylum Chordata; class Mammalia; order Carnivora; family Viverridae; genus Paguma; species Paguma larvata. The sequence goes on from CM057833.1 coordinate 87,887,626, forward strand.
GCCAAGCACGCAGAGGCGAGAAACGAGGATCGTTGCCGGGGCCATGATGATGCTTTTGCTGCATACTTTTTTTTTAATCCTTTCATACCCTGAGTCCTATCCCCCTCTCTGTTCCTTCCTACCAAGAGACTTTGATCACCTGTCAAAACCAGAGCCAAAATCTTTGGGAACTAAAGGCAGAGTAGAAAGAGCTCAGTTTTTGAAATCTTGAAGAAAAAAATATTGGCTTACTTGGCTTAAAGTATTGCTAATGGGACTCAGAGAGACAGAGAGGCAGGGAGGTGTGTGGAGAGACACTAAACCAGTATGTTTCCACATTAAAACAAGTTTGCTTTTATATCTTACTGCATAGAAGCTCTCTGGGTCTGAGTTTTATCTTAGCCTATAAAATGGGGGTAGCGATACCTGCCCCCCTCTCTCCCACAACGTTGCTGTACAAATGAAATAAAACACCGCTAGGAAAATGCGCTCTTAGGAATATACATTTAAACACAGAATTAAGCTCAAAACCTGCTGGCCCATTTATTATTTTATTGTTATTATTGCCAGTATTATTTCTCTGATCCTGTGTTTCCCACATCTCCACGGTGAGGGAATGGGACTGCCTAATTCTCTCACCAAATATTTACAAAGAGCCTGCTCTGCCCCGGGCACCGTGGAAGCTCCTGTTTAGGAGCTGGGGGTTAGCCTGCGCACCGCCTGACCTCGTGAAGTTCAGGGTCCTGACCCCTTTCCTTCACACCGTAGTACCTCAGAGCGCACTTGAGTTTCTTCTCATTCTTCCGTTAAATATAAAACAAAAATGAGAAGACCTCGTGACCTTAGAGTAATTGAGTTGAGACGGCAGGTCCCTTCTTTCTGCGGATGGTTGTGCTGAGATTGCTCAGAAATAGTAAAATCTTAACCACAGGATCTTATGTATTGTAAGCGTTTAACAAATATTTCATAATGATTGATGATGACAGTCGGGTGGGAACTAAAACTTACCAAGCTTACCTTTTTATGAGATGTTCATGGTGGCACTTGACATGCTGTCTCATTTCAAAGTCAAAATAAAGGTTTCACCTGGGTGGCTCCATCGATGAAGCATCCAACTCTTGATTTTGGCTCAGGTCATGATCTTACACTTCATGGGATGGCGTCCCGCGTCATGCTCTGCACTGACAGTACAAAGCCTGCTTGGGATTCTCTGTCTTTCTCTCTCTGCCCCTCCCCAAGGTACTCTCTCTCCCTCTCTTTCTCTCTCTCTCTCAAAATAAATAAACATTAAGAGAAAAAGACCCAGCTTTTAGCTTCATTGATATAAAATTTAATTTAATTCAATTTAATTTAAAAATAATAAAATAAGATAAAATAAAGCCTGACAAACTCATTCACTGTCATCTCTATGTTACAGGTGAGGAACCAGCCTGAGGTCAAACAGCTTAAAAGTGATCCTAGGTCTTTTCAAACTCCAAAATACAGCACTTTTCACTTTAACTTAAAAAGTCAGTTCATTTTATAGACAACAAAAACAAAGCAAAACAAAACACTTTTTATAACAACCATGTAAGGTTAGAACCAGACTACTTTGAAATTATCCAGCATATTCTAATGCCTACCTCCTAATGATAACATATGTCTATTTTGCAAGTCTAAATCCTTGGCAGAAAAATCTGGTTGGCCAGATTTTTCAAGCCAGGCCATAAATTTGGGGTTGGTGAGCAATTTCTGTAATGACTGTTTATAGGCAATAAGTCCAGTCTAGTTCAGTGAGTTTGGGAGGTGGTAGAAACATGGGGAACTAACATGGCACGTTGTGTTAGCATCTTTTGGTTGCTAGTGCCAAAAATAAATAAATAAGTGATTCGAACTAGTTTAAACAAACTAGAGCCTATTTTGGCTCACATATCTAGGAATCTGGGACACAGTTAGACTCAGACAGGCTGACAGCATGAGCGACACAAAGTCATCAGGATCTTGTCCCTACCTCTTGGCTTTGCTCTCCTCTGTTTTGGCTTTATTCTAGGCCTAGGTTCTCCATGTTGTGGAGAAGGTGGCTGTGAGCAGTTCCAGGCCACCCATGACCAGGGTAGCAGCACCACAAGGGACAGGACTCTTTTACCCTCACAAGCTCAGCAAAGGCCCAAGGGGCCCTTTTCGCAGGGATTAGGTCCTATTCCCATCCTCGAACCAATCATTGTGTCCAAGAAGATGGAATGGATCGGAATGGATCGCTGGCTGAGCTCGGCCTCTCTGCTCATCCCTGGAGCTGAGGTTGGAGTCCCCCCCAAACCCCCCCCCCCCCGCCCCGCCTCAGCTTCCCAACATGAGGATGAGAAGGGGCAGCCCCACAGGGTTGTTACCAAAGGAAGAAGTGGGAATTCGGGGGTGCGAAAACTGCAACATGCACACCCGCTACAGTTTGGACACTGCCAGAGCCGGGGCCAGTCACGCAGCCAGTGGAGGTCATGTCTCAGCCAGAGACCAAACCTTCCACCTTTCAAAGAAACTCGTCCCTCAAGCCAGAGTGACCCACCCAAAGCGAATCGCCTGGTTAGTGATTAAGCCCTGGTCTCTTGATCACACATCGCTTGACTCTAAAATATGACCGTGATCCATATTAAATTATTTGAAATTTCACTTCTCACAACACCTCATTTCTCACACGTTTGGTGCAGACCCAACCTCTGAATATTTCATCACGTAAGTGGGGAGACTGTGGTGGAGACAATATTATTAATCTCGTAGCTACCATCTAGTTGTTTTTCCCCGACCACATCCTATCTGTTGGATCTTTTGAGAGTTCATTGCTGTTCTTCATTTCTATTCTCAGGGTTCTTTGTTTCTTTGCTTTAAAGCCTTTGTGTCTAATCTTAAGTGACACACAGTACAGGTCATCAGTCACAGCAAGTAAGATCAGGCTCTTTTAACAGGTGGACTTTTTTTCTTTCCCTTCTCTCTCTCTCTCTCTCTCTCTCTCTCTCTCTCTCTCTCTTCTTTCTATTTTCTTTTCTTTTTTTTCACTTTTAAACTTCAACTTTTCCAAGGCTTGCTGACAAAAGTAGGCCACCAAATAAGGGGAAAAAACAAAGGCTTTGCCAGGTGTACCCTTCTCTATTGGATATTATTTTATTTCTCAGAAAAGGGAGAATTAGAAGAAAGCTATTTCCCCCAATTTTCCATACCACCCATGGGAATCTAATTCAATTTCCTCTCAAATTTTGTAGTGAAAAGTAAAAATATAAAATAAGGTGGCTGTAGTGAATTCTTTTGCACAGGTGTGACTTTATTTTTTATTCCTAGTGATAAAACTGTTTATTCAGCCTGATTCATTTTTAACCAGACTCTAATGTAACTCTTTGAGGAAATAAGACCATTTTTGAGTGGATAAGTGTACTTATTTAAAAGATCCCAAAACTTACCTAACAATCTAACCTGATAGTGGAATCCTACAGTGTCCGCGCGTCCTTAGCTCTACAGCCAGAGTCTTCCTGAACTCTGTGGCTTTGCAGAGCCTAAGAGGACTTTAGGTTTATTCCTGCCCTATGTTCTTTTGTCCCACTTTCTCCTAGAAAAAACAGAAGAATTATATTTTTTTTAATCCAAGAAGTATGTAAGAAATTATCATGGCGTATTCACATCGACTGGAAGTAAAAAATAGGCAAAAGAAATATTTCACTTATGTGGTTCTATACAGAAAAAAAAAATCTGACTGAGCAGGTGTTTGCCGGAAACCACACAATGGCCCAGTATGTATGAAAACAATAACTTGATTACATCAACAACCTTTATCATTGCTTCTTAGGTCAGGAAAATATTTGGTTTCCGAAAACAGGAAAGCCGAACTGTCTTAAACAGGGTGAGGCTTGTTTTCTTCAAGCGAGAGCACACGCGGAGCTCAGCGGGCCGGAGCTCGGGGTATGAGAACTCCATCAGGGGGCTTCTGGGTGGCTCAGTCAGTTAAGCGTCAGACTCTCCATCTCCGCTCAGGTCATGATCTCACTGTTTGTGAGTTGGAGCCCTACATGGCGTTCTGCACTAAGAGTGTGGAGCCTGCTTGGGATTCTGTCTCTCCCTCTCTCTCTTCCTCTCCCCACATTCGTGCTCTCTCTCTCTCTCTCTCTCTCTCAAAATAAGTAAATAAACTTTAAAGTAAATAAATAAATGTAAAAGCTTTCCAGAACACCCCACCTAGTGACTTCTGGGCACATCCCACTGGTCAGACTATATAACATGGCCAACCATAGAGGCATGAGAGCCTGGGAAATGAGTATTGTAGTTTTCCCACTATAGTTTTCTATATTGTAGTTATAGAGAGAGTCAAGAGAGAAAGGGATGAAAAGGACTTTTAGATAGCCAGGCCATGAATTTGCCATCTCTTTCCACAAAAATAGCTAAATTTTTTGAATACTGACTATCTACCAGACTCCGTGATACATACTTTACATGAACTATTCCATTTAATCCTCATAGCAATCCTATGTTACAGTACTAATAACAGTCCATAATATAGGGGAGGAAACCGAGACTCGGATGCAGACACCCACCACGTTCATGGCAGAGCTAGGACTTGACCTCAGACCCTTTGTCTCCAGAGTCAAAGATCTTAACGCCATGTCGCCCTATATCTCTTATAGAATCTGGTTCCTCGAACAATGATCATCTCTGTTTCTGAAACTGGAGACCTCTAAATTTTCTGTTTTCTCAAAAAGAATTAGAATGGAAAGGTTCACCATGGATGTATTAAACATCCAGGGTCATCTATTAGTTGCTAATTGGCCTTGGATTAGTTTAGTTTTAATTTAACACGCTTTTTACCTCCCAATCTCCAGATTGATTGGCTGTGCAGAGAACAGTGGCGGTCTCGATTGAGATAATTATCTTGTTCCATCTTTTATCCTTCAGCACCTCTTATCTAACCGGATTCCTCGTGAGTGTAATAAACGGGTCACAGAGCACCATCACACACCTACTCCAATATTAGAGAATGCATCATCTCAAATTTATAGGCTCCTATTTTTATTTTATTTTACAGCCATGGTATTCTCATCTCCCTGGCAGGCTTTAGAAATAGAAAAGGGCTGTTTTTAATATTATCTAAAAGAACCAGTAGTTTAGCGAGTCATGTAATCTGATGCTTCACTATGGGTAGGTTTAGGGTTTCAAGTAAGGTTTCAGTGGAACTTTAGAGGCTTCCTTATATAACACAAGGATGCCTCAGTCATTTATTGCTTAAAGGTACAAGAAGGACTTCTAGCCCCTCTTCCATCAATTTTTGGAGCAAATAAATTATATATATTTTTAAAAGATGGTAAGATCCCGGTGTCTATGAAGAACTTGATAAGGATCTTGGACTTTATTTCACACTCCTAGAGAAAACTGTGTAACTGTATATTTCTTTGCTTAAAAAAGAACTGGTTCTTTCAATTAGTTTCCTCAGGAGAGGAAAGGCTCCATCAGCCAGGGGCCATGTTAGGTACTCAGTACATTGGGAAAGAACGAGTTCAAAAGCCATGTAGGCATCTGCCCTCTGGGTTTGCAGGCCGGATACCTATAGTCCTGGCGCCCCTCTTTCTTGTAGGCTTCTCCTATATACAGGAATGCAAACCCAAGCTAGGTCTCCAGCCTCTTTGCCGGTCTGTGAGTGTGTGGCTGCTTTCCAGAAATCCTTATAAGTATATATCTATTCACATTGAGCCTTGGCCATTGCATAGCTTATAAAAATAAATCTTCTGAAAACATTTGTGCTCACCAGGGATAACCACTGTCAGACTGCAGTTAGCAGGTTTTATTAATGAAGGAAGGAGCAGGAGAATGCTGGAAAGATTGGAGCCCTGTCTTTCCTCATGGGATCAGGATCAGACCAGACCTCTTTGATAGTTGAAGCTGAGACAGAAGTGAGAAGAGTAGTAGCTTATATTTATTATGTGCTTACTATACCCCGGGTGCTGTGCCCAAATATAAGTTCAGATGTGTGTCGGATTCACATTAGAAGGGCCTTAAGCAAAGTAGAAGTTTATTTCTCTCTGCTTTCTGTTGGGCGGTAGGTGCTCCGTGGCTAGAATGGTGGCTCCATCCTGACCCCCCTTCCTCTGACCCCAGTGAATGACGGCCCAGGTTCCACTACGCATGGTGACTGCCGTGATCCGTGTTGTCCAAGGTGGAGCAACACCGTGTTCATATTCCACGAAGTAAATTAGAAATGGAGGAAGGAGTGCAGCCCAACAGGAGTGTCACAGACACCACGCCTACTAACATGGCCACAGTCGCGTGGCCACACCGAGCCAGAGGAGGTGCTGGGAAATGTAGTCTTTATACCTGTGACCGTGCGCCCAGCTAAAAGTGTAGTGGTGTGGAAAAAGAAAGGAGACATCAGCAGTCTTGCTGTCTGGTACTGTATCATTTAAGGCCCGCACAGCACAACCCCTAAGGTAGGTATTTATTCTCATTTTACGGGGGAATAAACTGAGCTTAAGGAACTTGCTAAGTCCCTGCTAAAGCCAGACTACTTAACCTCAGAGCCCAAACTCTTATCCACTGTTTTCTGCCGTCTCTTGTGGACAAATACCATATTTTTTTAGTTCACTTTTTCATTTATTTAATGTGCAATTCAGGGGTTTCTCGTATAGTCGACAAGCTGTGCAACTCTCACCATTACTGAGTTCCTGAACACTATCATCAGTCTAAAAGAAAACCCCCATCCATCAGCAGTCACTCCCAGTAGGCCCCTCCCCCCCAGCTCCTGGAAACCACTCATCTACTTTCTATCTGTATAGATTCGCCTATTCTGAGTATTTCATACAAAAGAAAGCATAGGTTATGTGGTTTTCTGTGTCTGGCTTCTTTGATTAGCATTACGTATTCAAGATTTTTTCCATATTGTAGTATGTACCAATACTTCATTCCTTTTTCCCCCCAAATAATATTCCATTGTACGGCTACACTGCATTCTCTTTCTCCGTTAATCAGTTGATGGATGTTTGGATTGTTTCCGCTTTTTGACTATTATGAATAATGCTGCTGTGAACATTTGTGTACAGGTTTTGGGGTGGGCATGTATTCATTTCTCTTGGGTAAATACCTAGGAGTGGAATGGTTGGATCCTATGCTAACTTTATGTTTACCTTTTTGAAGAACTGCCATATTGTTTTCCATAGTGGCTAAAAAACTTTACATTCCTACCAACAATATATGAGAGTTCCAGTTTCTTTACATCATCGTCAGTGCTTTCCATCTTTTAAAATTATAATCATCCTAGTGGATGTGAAGTAGTAACTTCCTTAATGGCTAATGGTGTTGAGCGTTTTTCCCTGTGCTTATTGGTCATTCGTATAAATCGTCTTTGGAGACATGTCTACTCAAATCCTTTACACATTTTCTAACTTTTTTTTTTTTTTGGTCATTTGTTATTATAGTTGTAAGAGCTCTTCATATATTCTGGATAGAAATACCATTTTGATTAAGAAGTATAAGCAGTTTTTAATATAGTTGAATTATTAAGTATTCTGTGGTATATGAATCTACAGATTGATGGCCTTGACAGAATTCACAAACAACAATGGTCAGTTCAGTCTGTGAGTACAGCTAGAACCCTAGTGCTAGTCAGGTTTTAGGCCAACAGAATATAGGCGGGAGAAAGACTTGTATATGGATCATACCCATGATTTTAGTTTTCCTGTTCAGCAGGATTTTGACACCCTGGTGACTCAGCAGTGCTTCTGGTCCTTACTCTGCACAAACATCTCCTGGCCATCTGCTTAAAATGCAGATTCTTCTTCAGCAAGTCTGGGGAAAGTCTGAGATTTCTAACAAGCCCTCAGGTGATCTTGATACTGCTGGTCCAGGGACCGCAATTTAAGTAGCAAGTGTTAGAGTAGAAGTATTAATACCGCTGTTGGGAACCATGAGTCTAATTCTCCTTCTGCGAACCAATTTGCTTTCTTCTGCCTCAAGTAGAGTGATGTCCTAGCCTGAACCCGGCCTTTGGAATTGACTCTTGACTACCACTTACCAGAAGTGCTTCTTGGAGCAAATCACTTAACTGCTCTTCGCCACGCTTTCCACATCTGTAAATTACAGATACTTATACCTCCTTCTCCCAGTGGTAATGAGGATGAGGTGAAATAACATACATAAGGCATCTATCACCGTTCCAGATCTCTATTAGGACGCGGTTAAGTGTTGTTTTTTTCTTCTACTGCTTCAGCGATAAGGGCTGTCCCTCTGACTGTTTTGTGCAGTGGAGAGACGACTGAGTGTTACCACGCTACTTTCCTATCCTGTCATGGTTAGATAGAATATTGTTACTGGAGTCCAGGTCTTGGGCCATTCAGGCTCATGGAGACTGTTTCTGTGCCAATAGGACACAGCTGTGGCTGTTGTTTTTAAGTCGGGCTTGTATACTAGGCCGCATCCCAGTTCTGCACAGTAAGAAAAGCAGCGTAGCAATAACAGCCAACATGAAATGCTCCAGGTACAAAATGCTTTTCACCTGGGGCTTGTTCCCATGGTCCCTGACATTCTCAGTATTACCCTCTTGAAAGTTCGTAGTCTATGTGTGTTTCACCTTATTTACTCAACAAATCGTATGATCTTGGACATTAGGACTCTCTGTCGTCTTCCGGTTTGAATCCCATGGGCTTTCTCGTAGTGCTATCCAAAGAATATGTTGTTAATTAAGGCTTACAGAAGGAATCAGCCCATTTCAGTCATGGTAGTAGCAGTAGTAACAAGAGAAATAATACTAACATTTATTAAGAACTTCGTGTCAGACATTATCCTAAAGGCACATGTACATTATCTATTCAATACCCAAAACTGTCCCTTGAAACATATCCATTTGTTGTCCCTGTTTTATAGACGAGGCAGCTGAGATCTAGCCATACTTAGAAAGACAGCCTTCCAGTTTTGGTGGTAAGAGCAGAGTTCTGGAGGCCAGCTGGCTACAGTCTAAATCTCTCTTCCATCTGATACTAGCTAGGAGAGATGGATTTGGTTTCTTAACCAGTCAGCATGCAAATGCATCATCTATAATCACACCGATCCCACTGTATTATCGTGAGGTTTGTGTGAACTATACAAAAAAATGCTTAGCACAATGCCAGGTACTTGAAATTATTCAGCCAACATTAGTTCTGTTTATGTGTGTGTTTGTGAAGTCATTTATCCAATGGCCTCCCACATGGCAAAGGTGGGATTTGAACCCGGGCTGTCTGACTTCATAATCAATAACTCATAATTTCTAAATTATGTTGCTTCAGGTCTCCTATTTCAAATAATGTGTTGAGGTGGAAACCAAAAATTCATGTGTCAAAGTGAAAAGAGAAAGGTCAAGGGGCTGCAGAGACAGAAAAAAGTATGTGAAAGGCATTTTATAATTTATCACCTTTTGAAAAAGAATCTTCAAGGCTCCAGTGTTTGTGCTAACTCATTTTCTAGAAGTATATGCGTAGCTGCTGCCAGTCCAAGCCAGGGCGTGCCACCAGAGACCGATCCAGGTTTTGTCGTGTCTGAAACGTACACCCTTTGGGAGTGGGGGGTGCTCTCATTAAGGTAAAACCTTCATTACTTAAAAAAATGCGAAATATCTTATTTGTTTAAATTATGCAAAAGCACATGACCACAGGAGTGCGTCGCTAGGCTCCTCCTTAAGGCCCTGAAAGGGTCATGATGTTAAACTTCATTCGCTTCATGGTGAATCCTCCTCTGGCACAAAAGTAGTCAAATCCCTGACCTGCAAGGCAGCAAGCCTGGCTTCCCTTCCTGTTTTGCTTCAGAAAGGGCCAGTTTCAAACTTCCTGTGTCTTGGTGCCTCTATTTGAAACTCTAGTGATAGATTTTATATATATATATAGATCTCTAACTCACAGGAAATTCTGGTGGATAACATGCTTCCCGGAATAAATATATTAAATTATCTTGAAAAAAAAAAAAGAAAAGAAAAACAGGCAGACTGTATGGGTTTTTCATACCTACTGGCAGGTGGCACAGATCTAAATGTTGGAGCCTTTTTATAAGCAAGATTAAATTGACTTGTGACAGCTGGTCACTAAAATACAGGAAGTGCAGACCTGGTTGAAAGCAAGAATACACAGGTTTTCATCACTTGCATCAAAGAACAGAGCTCACTTTTTTTGTAAGTCTGTCTTAGCAATGCCTTTATTTGACAGTGTATGCAGTGTGTCACTTACACACAAGTGGATCTTTGAGGTGCAAGCAAGTCAATTCACTCTACAGTGTCTTGGTGTGAGTTCTATGTGTGTAAACAGAATCAGTGAATAGGCTTCGCTCTCCAGAACATCAGAGATTTCACTGCTAGCAAAGCCTGTTAGGTCTCCATTTGTACAGCTCCTTCCCCGCCCGATGTGACGGTAGACGTGGGAGCTGGATGACCATGAAAATGGATAATGAATCTGTCAGAGACAAGTGGTTGCCCCGGAAATCTGCCCTCCACCCCCTCACAAGGCTGGAGGTCATAGTCCCAGGAATTGAGAGCAATCTCCCAGCATTGTGACAGCCATTTTTTTTTCCTGCTGGAGGAAAAGGCACCCTGGCAGGGCCTCTAAATAAAGAATTTTAGCAGCTGGTTGGAATAGGGTGAGGTGAATAAACTAAGCTGTAGAGAAGGGAAGAAAGCCATTTCCAAATCCCGGCCAGTGTCGAGGTACCTCAGTGTCCACTTTCACCTGCGCCACCCAGGCACAACAATTGTCACCAGGATGGAGGAAAGCCAGTCCAGAAGCGAGGCTGGGTCAGCGGGATGGCTACTAGACAAGTTCCAGTTCTTGCCAGAGCCCCAGCAACATTGCCAAACTTGAACTTGAACCAGGGTGGCCATCCTTGCATGAGAAGTTGAAGCCAAGAGAATAATTATGCTACACAAATGCTTTGTTTTTGCTCTGTTTTGTTTTTTTCTCCTCTAAACTATGTTATTTTCCTGAGCCTTTCAGGCATTTCTTTTCAGGCATTATGTGTGTGTGTGTGTGTGTGTGTGTGTGTGTGTGTTAGGTTTCCAGCATTTGGCAAATCCTCTGGAGTTTAAATAGTTTTACAAGGTCTTACCAATTTTATAGAGTTCTCTTTGCCCATTATGAGGTTACTTATGTAAACCAATGGATGATAAGGGCATGTGGCAGTTTTGAGCACATGTCAGGGAGTGTTTGATTTATTACAATGCCTGTTCTCTGTTTTTAGTCCATTACCATGTTAGACATAGTAGAACAGACCCATGAAGTTCCTGCTTTCAGAGTTTACTTTTTTTAATGATCACTTGTTTATCTGTTTTATATATATATAATTTATTTTTTTTAAGTGCTTACGGACCAAGCACCTCGACACGTGCTGGGGATGTTGCAACAAATAAGGCAACACAACTGCTGCCTCCAGGAGTTTAGTAAACGTGCTAGAAGAAGGAACAATGAGAACACAGCCCAGGTCTTAGGCAGAGATAGTGTGAGCGTTATCATGTGACGGCCTCGCCCAGTGTCCCAGGAGCACATGGGAAAGGTATTCTGGAGGGTCAGAGAAGCACTCAGATGACTGACCAGCAGATGTTTTTTGAATGTCAATTAGGAGGTAGACACAGAAATTCCCAGGTTGGCACCGGAATGGTAAGAATTTTGCAGATAAAAGGGATAGAAACAGTAGAGTAGAATGTTTCAGGCGGAGGCAACAGCTTATAAGACTACCTGAAGGCAAAGTTTAAAGAACCAAATAGTGATGCTGGCAGTGCAGATGAGACTAGAGAAGGGAGAAGACAGCAACTTCAAAGGGACTTGGAGGCCACATGACAGAATTTGGACTCTATCCTGAGAATAGTGACAAGTCTTTCAATGATTCTAAGTCAGGGTGACCCCAATATTTTTGTGTGGAGGATTATTTTGACTGTTGTGTTGAGACTGGGCTAGAGAGGAGCATGACTGGAGGCAGTAAGGTCTGTTGAGAAGCCAGTGGAATAAAACAGATCACAGATGATGACAAGCTTCACTAGGGCAGTGGCAATGGCTGGCTGGAACCGTGTGTACTTGAGAGTTATCAAGGAGGAGGGAATCCCAAAATTTGGTGAGAGATGGAGCAATGACAACTTAGATGTGATAGGAAAGGAAGGAGGCATTCTTAACCAGCCATCTCGAAGGTGAGGCAGTTTACTGAGACAGACATCCCAGAAGGAGGAGTGGGTGAGGAAGGGAAGCCCAGACTTAAGTTCAGGATCTGTTGAGTTTGACACGCCTGGGAGAGAGAGCCAAGATAGATCCAGAATTTATCAATATGTCGATCAGATAATCTCCTGGTAATAGTGAAGGGAAGGGTTCTATGGATCTCTGTGGGTAACAGAGAATCTCTGAATCTCCTAAAATGTTTTCAAATGTTTAAGCTTATCTTCTTTCATCTGCTTATTATTTCAGGGTGGGGGAAGATTGTGGGAGTTTGCTTTAAAACGCAAGCTTGCTATAACCCAAAGCTAGTTAAGGACCACAAGAGGAAAGAGTGTCCAAAAAGACTCACTTAGGCTGATGGTTCTGAGCCAAAACCCAAGAACAGCATATAAAGAGAACACACAGAAGAAGGTTCTGAAAATGAGCTTGAGAATCCAGCGAGGACAAAGTATCAGGGCAAGGAAGTGGTCCACAGATTCAAATACCCCTGGGTGGTCAAATAAGGTAAAGAAAAGTATCTATTGGATTTTCAACAAGAAAGTCATGGATGATCTTGGCAAGAGAGGCTGTGGTGGTGAGAAAGAGTGAGATGAGAAAACGGAAAATTCACGTGCAGAAAACTCAAGAAGGAAGAGGAGAGTGTTAAAGGGGTAGCTGGAAAAGAAGACAAGGTAGACAAGAAGTCCAAGGTAGATATCCCCCCCCCCACCGCCCCTGCTAAGATGGGAGAGATCTGTGCAATGAGTCAACATTTTAAAAGCTCAAAGAGCCTTACAGAACAACCAAATACACCAAAGCATTTAAGGAGATCGGGGAACAGAGCTCAGGGTGGCTACACTGGTAGCATAGATGATTGGGAAGAGTTTGAATTGAGTTGAGCCTTGAATGATTAGCTTTTGGACAGGTGAGGATGAACCATTAATTGAAACGAATCTGAGAGAAATAAGATTAAACATTCATCCGTTCCTCTTTCACCTTCTTTTGTTACTCAAAGAATATTTTTTCAGCAAATATAAAGTCTTTAGAATGGAAATTGCCTGTAACACAGAAAGTGACTACAAGTATATGAAGGTATTAACAGTTTCGAGACATTTAATCCAATTTACAATTACTGCTTATATTCTTAGTCTTCCCGCATGAAACCAGCATGTTCTTTGGGGTCACATTATTCTTTTCCTCATTTGGAATTTTTAACACCAGATAGGTTGCTAAATCAGTATAAGCTGGTGCTTCTATCACTTCAGTTTCTAACATCTTCCATATATACAAACACACCCATAAATAAAGGTGCTAATGTTGGGAGGGTTAAGATCCTTCCATACACAACTTAGCACAATTGACTCCCGGCATAGAGGAGATTGCTGTAAGTAAGACCTAGCTCATAATTAAACACTATTTTGGGGTGCCTAGGTGGCTCAGTCGATTAAGCGTCTGACTTCGGCTCAGGTCATGATCTCACAGTTCGTGAGTTCGAGCCCCACATGGGGCTCCACGCTGACAGCTTGGAGCCTGGAGCCTGCTTCGGATTCTGTGTCTCCCTTTCTCTCTGCCCCTCCCCTGCTTGTGCTCTGTCTCTTTCTCTCTCTCTCTCAAAAATAAAATAAAACATTAAAAAAAATAAAAAAATAAATAAACACTATTTCACTTAACAGTGATTTTTCTCTGTGTATAAGACCACATACATGTTAATTTTAAAAGCTCTGTTTATGGATCTAAGTTGAAGAGGTATTGTTTAAACAGCAGCCTTTCAACTTACTACAATTTATAACTCTACAGAGGGCAGAGTGTGGCTACAAGTATTACAAATTGTACTAGACCCCCGAGGAAGCTGAGGCGTGGTCTTACCCCAGGGAGGTTTGAGGGAGGGAGGCAGGGTGGGCATTGCTTTAGGGGCCACACTTTTGGTTAGAAGAGAGCCCAACAGCACTCAGTAATGACCTTAGCCATTCCTTTGTTTCCTTGCCATCAGTGTGGGTCAGCCGTCCAAACGGATCAGCAGTGCACAAGGGACAACCTTGGATGTTGCTATACAGACTTCAGAGAAACCCTCATCGGTTCTTAAGGGGCCTTATTTTCCTACCGAAGAGAGACTACTGTTACTTTTTCCAATTCATGCCACCGCCCACAAAGGAAAACAAATGTAAAGCATGACAATATTTCTTTGTCTTTATGAAATTTGGCTTTCTATATTTTTGTCCTACTTCTTGGGAGAGGCCAGACCTGTTTAAACACACACACACGCACACACACGCGTGCACACACACACACACACATTACATTTTCCCAATTCTGACTCTGACAGACCTTGACCCTTTATCCTTCAGCTTGGGTATCCCAGTTCTCCTCTTGGTGTGGACACATGGCGTCCTGTGTACACTGTTCTGACCTCTGGCCACAGTCATCCTGTCAACCTAGGTTTTACTTTTCCGGAGGATGCGCCCTGTGCTTGGGGTCTTACAATTTATAATCCGCTACCTCCACAAATATCCAGTTGGCCTTTGCAGTTTTACAGTCCAAGATTTTGGACAGAGGGATGTGTTTTTGTGGAAATCGCATATTCCACTGCGGCCTCTCATAGATCACAGCTTTGTTTAGAGGCACCACGGGCAGGGCATTTGCTGATAACCTCAAACCCCTGCGTCTAGGTTTTTGTTTTCTAGGCTTCTAAGCATCTTTTATCTGAGTCCTTTGAACCATTCCTGAGAGACTTTTATAATTGTCTTATTTGTTGCGAGGAAGGAATCTAAGGACTACTCAGATTGGGTAGAGGCCTTGCGGGGGAGGGGGGCGGGGAGGACTCTGGATCTGGGGTAATGTCATTTTTGAGCCCGGAATGTGAATATCTGATTATGACCTCCTTGGGTCTATAAAATAAGTCTAAATAGCAAATTGTCTTCATGGTTATCTTTCCTTTTCGACAAAGAAGAATCCTCTTTCTGGTTTAAGGAAAAACAGAAGATAGCATTGTTCTTCAAACCCAAATGAAATCGTCATGGATTTGATAATATCACAGGAAAACTCCGCCCTAAGCAGTGGGATACCTGTTGGGAAGCCCTTGATTTTGTAGCACAGTTGTCTTATGCGACATTTGGGTCCCTGCCCAACAGACTGACTGATATTAGGGTTCCTCAGAGTGTGGGAGGAGACAGACTGCATCATAACCCCGCCTCTTCCCCCGAGGGCATTTGTTGAAAACATTCTGAGGGCGGGGCCTTCAAATCTACATTTTGCCTCGAGCTTCTAGGTATCCCAGCATTGCGGGATGGGAGAGCCTGGGACGTGTGTGGGTAGAGCCTCCGTGATCACCAACGTGACTTTCAATGAACTCTTGTTTCTCCTCTCTTTAGGTGCAAATGTAATCTCCACGCCACTGTGTGTGTGTATGACAACAGCAAGTTGACCTGTGAATGTGAGCACAACACTACAGGTCCAGACTGTGGGAAATGCAAGAAGAATTATCAGGGCCGACCTTGGAGTCCAGGCTCGTATCTCCCCATCCCCAAAGGCACTGCAAATACCTGTGAGTAGCTTGGCTCTGTAACACCGTATTTTGTGCACGATGAGCTGATAGTTCTGCTCAGTTTCACTTGCGATTGTGCTTTTTTTTGTACTCTTACCCGTTGTCCCATGCCTCTTCAAAATGCAGCTGAAGCTTTAGTCCCTATTTTACCACTCATAAGCACATTTTCACACTTGGATCATCTGTTAAATTCAGTCTTCCAACAGTCACATCGAATGTGTTGGGAAAGGAAGGAAATCAGGAGAAATTTTTCTAAGTGGATGAAACGGGAGATGTTTGTTTTTCCCCACCAAATTAATTTCCTATTAAAATAACAACAGCAGTCAAAACTCCCAACGGTAACTTAATTTTAACCATAAACAACTCCAGAAATTCTCTGTTTATAATCCCATTTCCCCTACTGGGTAACCTGAGAGATGCTTTGTCCAGAGACGCTGCCCTGTCCGATTTTAGCTATGGCCTAACTTTGCCAGGTGAAATAATTGGTTTTTTCCAAATTCCAGAAGGTGAGGTCACGCTTGGCATGGATCCACTTTTTAACACAGAGTTAGCAGAAGCCACTTTTTAACACAGAGTGTGACTGTAGGCCTTCCTGGTGCTACATTTGAGTAAAGGAACGTCTGTGTGCATGGGGAAAGAGCACTGGCCTTCTCCGTGTTTACAGGAACCATGACAGGTGCCCCATTACCACTCATGAGCGTGCCCCACTAAAACCCCTCAACCTCCATAAGAAAACACGTTCTGACACGCTCAGGGAGAGAAATGATTACTTCCAGAATAAACTGCCCAGTTCCACGGGTAGACCAGCTAGCCACCTGTGAAAGCCAAAGGTTTGCCCTCTTTCAAAAGTAGAGGAGGGGTGAGGTTGAGAATATACCCATTAAATGAGAAGTAACAGAAATAGCAGGACAGTGAGCAGTGGGAGAATCAAGGCTTAAAAAGCGACTCACTCTGTGCAAGGCTAAGAATGTTATCAGGTACTTCAAAGCAGCAGCTGTGAAAACCAAAATCTAAAAACTAATATCACAGGAACCAGGACCTTATCAAGTTAAATGTAAGAGTAATGGAGCGAGTAACAAGCCATGAAGGATGGGGGCATGAAATTATGATAAAATTTCTATGAGGCAGAAAAAAATTCTTCAAGAGATTAAAAAAAAAATCCCTATTTGTAAGAGTATTCAGTTTCTTTCTGTGTTAAAGAAAAATGGACAGTCTAGCTCCTAAAATTAATACATAAAACTCTATTGAGCAAAAGTGTTGATTTTTCAAGGTGATTTTATTAACAGAGACTCTTTTGGCTGTCCTCAATTGTTCAGGGCCATAGACTCATGAATTCAGAAGGAATCGTGAGGTTATTTGTTTGCGAGACCCTGTGGCTGGCTACCGAGAGTCCCTACCACCACACTTGTCACATTTACTTTAAAGGTTTCCCAAAATGAAAGTGGCTCAGATTACATTTTCCGTGCCTGCTGCTTCTTTAGTGGGACAGGATGGCACAGAGGAAAGTTCACAGGCACTTGGCAGCCTTCTAGCTCATCCTCAGGGCCGGCCAACTTGACAAGGCTACCAGAAAGACAGCTGGAGCGGGCTTCTGCTAAAGGCATTGGCTTCTGTTCTAACATGACTTCTACACACCACGAAGCTTCGAAGTCTTGTTTATTTCAAGACGTTTTCACTAGGAAGAGCTTCTTGTGCCAGCCAAGCTTTCTCACTGCGATGGGTTTCTCGTTGTATTCTCCATGGACATGATCTGCCTACCCATCATCCATTGCATATTGCAAGTCACCAATCACTCCCTGGCCAAACAAATGCCACCTCTTTCAATTTTCTTTGTGGATTCTATTGCCCATCAATCCCTTAGTCTTTAACGGGCCTTCTCTAGACTCGTAGACTTTTCCCCGTCTCTGTTACAGTAGGAAGATGACAGGGGGATATAATGCCCAAGGGGGCCCAAGTCAATGTTTCTTTCAGTCTTCACTATGGCAGAAGTTAAATGACAGATTTTAGAGATGACTGCAGTGGTTCAGTCTTGCAATGGAAAAGGCTTACAGCAGCAAGAACCCCTTAAATTAAATTTCCGATACATCAGACTGTGCTTTAAAATGTCCAAGCAATTCAGTGGTTTAGTACACAGGTTCCAGGATCAAATACGGTTTATCTATTCACTAGCTGTGTGACCTTGAAAAAGTAAAGTAACCTCTCCACCACTTGGTTTCCCACCTGTAATGTGAGAATAATAACTGTTTTTACCTCATAGGGCTTTTGAGAGAATTGAATAGCCCACCGCATGTAATGTGTTCAGCATAGCACCTGTCACAAAATAAGTGTTCAAAAATAATTTTGGTTTTAGAATTTTTTTTCATAAGGCACACTTCTTCAGTATTGGACAGTTTTCATTGTTGTAAAGCTTATTTCTTAATATCGATATTGAGTGTCTCTTAATTTCCAATGGTTTTTTTTTCCTCTTTAAGTAGTGAAAGAGTATATTGATCCCAGTTTCTTTTCTTCTCCAGGTTAACATCATCAACTTCCTTTTTCCTTTAATAAGATTTTCATGTCTCTTACGGGGTTGCTTGCCCTAGAAGTCATCTAATTTTTTAGTGTGAAAATGTCAGCCAAGCACAGGACTCCTGGCACTGTCGTGATTCTCATTCATGTCGGCTTTTTCTTACACACAGGCACACATGCTTTGTGTGCATGCATGTGTGCACACGCACCCACACACACACACACACACACGACTCTAGGTGGTGCATCACAGGTCAGTGTTTTAAGAGGGACACTTAGGATACACTATATCCTAATACGAAAGTATAAAACCTAAGAAGTAAGAGAAGAGTGGCTACGACCTCTGAGCCCTCAATGTCAACTCCTCAGTGTCCCAGAAAGGCTATGCATCCTGGGTAATCTCTTGATTGAGCAGGATTTCAGCAGCCAGGATAATGTTTTTAAAGTTATTTATTTATTTTGAGAGATAGAGAGTGAGAGCGGGGAAGGCAGAGAGAGAGGGGGAGACAGAGAGAATCCCAAGCAGGCTCAGTGCCCGATGCGGAGCTGGAACTCATGAACCGCAAGATCATGACCTGAGCCAAAATCCAGAGTCGGACCCTTAACTGACTGAGCCAGCCAGGCACCCCCAGGATAACTTTTTGATAGGAAGGTCAGTTACTGTCCACTCTTAGCAGAAGCACAAAGAGAACTTCATTAAGCCAGAAAATTAGAAACTCTCTCTTCACAGTTAACCCATCACTCAGAGGCACCCTAAACCAGGAGTTTGTTGAGAGTTTTATGACTCTGGAAGTCCTGAATTCTGAAGCATCTCCAAGGCCGCTTTTGTAAGGAGCGTGTGGAGCCAGGAGAGAAGAATACAGAGCCCCAACATTCTAAACTAGAGTCGCCCCTGTAATCTGTGAGACACATCGCATCCCCCTGTGCCGTTCACTGCAATACGCTTGGCAGAGGCGGAAGTCATAACTCTTGTGACTATATTTTTATTCGCCATGCTTTGTATTCAAGACCAGTGTGTTTTCTTCTTGGTCTTTTAAAGCCAAATATATATATCAAAATGTTTTCCTTGTTTTTCTACAAAGCTTATGTTTTCTCTGTAAGACATCTTTCTTCTCCCTGTTGATCTCCATTCTAGTTCTGATAGTATTCTCAGGGTTCCTGAATTTCTTCTCTGTCTTCAAAGTAGATGGCAACTCTGTCCAGCTCCATGCATGGTCATGGTTCTTCAGAGTGCAGTTGTCTAGCTCATGAATAAAAGTATTAAGTAACACCTCTTGAGATTTCTGATCCCTGTGGAATAACACACAGTATTTTTCTACATATATATGCTAAAGACTCAATAATCAACTTTTAGGAACTATAACTGTAAGAAAGATACTATAATATCATCCACACTTCTGCTTCCCAAAGTGTGTTCTGTGACCCTTTAATGAATTCCATGGCCAAGTAAGTTTGGAAAATGCTATACACTATACTGACTCTTAAGATAGGCATATTACCTTATTAAAAACATTTGAGAATCCTCTAGTAAAGTAGCCTATTTTACCCTGTGTTTCCCAAACTTACCTGTCCATGGAACTTTTAATAACTTTCTATCAAACACTCTTTGGGGGATCTGTGGCACTAAACAATTTCTACAGCCTAGTGATAGAAATGTCATGAAGACGGGCAGAAAGCCCATCTAGTTCCGCTGCATTCCATCTTTCACTTTCTTCTTACCTACGCAGTCTAATATTCTTCAAAGAAAGAAAATTAAATTGGTCTGACATTGACATTATTTGTTTGTTCAGAAATCCAACTTAAATTGTTACACAATATCTAGGTCTCCTCTGAGTAATGGAAAGTAATTTGATGATCGTTCTATTATTTTCTCTAGTATTGAATTCGCATTGACCAATTTATATTTTCCCAGGTGTACACGTGTGTGTGTCATTATCCAGACAATTTCCTAAGTGCTTTACATGCATTAGTTCATTCTTAACTCACAACACTCTTATAAGGTAGATGCTATTAGTTTCATTTTACAGAAGGGGAATCTGCTGACTGCTGAGGGCAGTATCTCGTTCAACGTTTCCATGAGTAGTCAGGGTGAACAGGAGGATTTGAACCCACATATGTCTTGACTCCAAGGACTGCACGTTGCACTGTATTGATTCTCAGGTTAAAGTTCAGCGACTTCCTCTGTTTTCCACTGGGGTATGCACATTTTGACGCCTGCTCGAATAATTCAGTCTTTTTTAAGGGTCTCTCCTACTTATCTTCCTAGACTTCCGCTTGTTATTTCTTGGCCTTCAGAGACTCCCCTTCTGCCCTTGCTTTGAATTTTCAAGCTCCCCACACCTGCTTCTTCTCAGTCTACAGTTTTTTCCTTATCATTCTAGTCTATTCCTGTGGTTTTAGTTCTTAGTAATATTGGTTTAATAGTAATCATCCAATTATAGGCTAGATATGCTCTAATGAATCCACACCGATTTTTCCAGCTGTCTATGAAGATCTCAAAGTCAACACTGGATACCGAATTTCTTTCTTTCTCCAAATTGCCTTTCTCTCACTTTCTATTATAATTCTCCTATTTCGAGACTCATTCACAATGTCAGCTCCTCAGTGAAGCCTACCTAGATCCTCCCATGCAAAATTAATTGCTCTTTCACTCTGGATTCTTGATAGTGTATGTACACTTACAGTTGGTTGACTTTCTATGACCAAAATTATAATACTAATGGTAGCTTCTATTTATTAAGTTTACCACAGGCTTTTATAGTTTTATAGTTTGTGAAGTGCATTAAATCCTTATAACAATCCTCATGGGGTATGTGCTATTTTTATCCCCATCTGACAGATAAGAAAACACAGGCACACAGAAATTAGTAAGTAAGTTTTTCAAGGTCCCAGAGCAAATACATTACAGAACAAGATTTAAACTCAGGTCTATCTGACTTCAGGAGCTAAAATGTTAGCAATTTCAGAACAGGACCATCCTGCATTTCTGGCCTTTATAAATGCTTGTGGAATTAACTATTTCATGAATGAATAAGTAAACCTAAATGAAGCTGTAATGTGGATGCAGGTTCCTTGACCTTCCATCCATTTTCCCGTGTCTCCTGGGATATATGGTCTTCACAGCTCAGCAGCTCTAATGCAAGGACCCTCGATCTCCTGCCGGAAAAGCCAGCCACCTTGGAGGAAATACAATAGGGAAAAGACTCATTTCTTTTTCAAGGGTACTCATAGCCTATCTGACCATCTAGAGATGGCACATTGGCTGGCTGAGCTTCCCAGACCTCCCCAAATGGTATTCATGGCCTCACTGACTTGAGCACTGTTAGGCTCTGCCCACCAGCCTTTCAGGCTGAGGCCCCTGATTCTACAGCACAATAAGAGAGGACTTTTCTCTCAGAGCCATATGTCTATATGAGCTAAGCTGTTGACCCAGTATATAAAACCAGAATACCAAATTATTCATGTATAACCACCAATCCACACAGTCCTTATCTGAAGCTCATGGGACCACATATGACTTGGAATTGAAAACTGCTGGGATTTTAAGATATCGTAGACATATATTATAACCATACCCACAGCACAATATGAAGTAGCACCACTTAATCAAACATTGTAATATTTCTGCAGCAAACCTATGATTATTCTCACCTCCCGCCCCTTCCACTCCGACTTTACCATCAAATTAGTTCAAAGCATGCTATGGTGTCCTGCAGGTAAATTTTGGGGAAAAAATCTTTTGATTTTCAGAGTTTTTTTCGCTGGTTTGGTTGGTTGGTTTCTGAAGATTGGAGACGAGAGACAGGGGTGTTAAATAAATTAAGAGATAGCAGAGAGTAGTTTTACAGGTGCAAGCTCTGGAACCTGGACCTCTGGATTCAAATCTCAGTTTCCTTCCCGACTGATAGAGATGATCTTAGGCAAGCGCTTTGTTTTTGAATTTCTCCCCATCCACGAAATAAACCTGAGTGTTGACCTCATAATGTTGTCCTAAAAATTAAATGGACTAATGCATGTAAGGTATTTAGAACAGAGGCAAACGCATAGTAAGCACACAATGGAACAAGATGCTATTGTCGTTATAATTTCACTGAGATCTAACAGGTGGACTCATCCCAGCAGGATGAGTAAAAGTCTCCCTTTGGAGACAGCAGCTATGTAGGGAGAAAAATTGTGTCCAAATCCTAGCTTATTCACCTAGAATATGAAATAACTGTTATGGTACTCAGAATATTTAAGTCCTCATGACCAGTGTATTCTCTCCCTTGTAATTAAGACTCTTTGCAGAGCCAGATAATAATCAGAAGGTTGCTTGGCGAGCATGGCATCAGGAAATTTAAATGACTCGAATGCTAATGACATCAGGCTGAAACATCCTGACACATCCATCTTGCCACAGGGTCAGCATCCTTAATGCCAACGGAACTCTGAAGGTCTGAGAGCTTTCAGGTTGCCCCTCCATCTTCCTGAGACAGTGCTGGGCCTGCAGCTACCATATGCCTCAGGATGCTGCTCTCTTTCTAGGCTTCCCCCTTCGGATTGGCCATTCTTCTATTCTTCAGATATGGCAGTAGGCTGCATCAAGTTGATGTCACCTCTGTCAAGTCAGTCACATACACTCAGTTCCAAGACCCCTTCTGTTGCTGTAAGATGACTTTAGCTATCTCTGATCGGATCATTTATATGACGATTAAGCGGTACAATTCTGTGAAGGCAACCTTATTTCCTTTACTTTCAAGTTCCCAGTAGACAACTCACTGTGCCTCCTATCGACACAGTAGGACCAGGGATTAGGGCTGGGAGGACGCTGGAAATAACTCCCCGCAAACACAGATGAGGCTGCAAAATGTTTTCTTCCTTTTCATCCACCTCTTCTTCCTCTGGGTTTTTTGGAGTTACAGCTCCCGATGGCTGCAGCCTGGCTTCTTCTGAAGATCTAGCCATCTACTTGACAGGCTTTCTTCAAACTGTCTCTCACAATGGCAGTATTTCCTCTCGTTCGGAGGCGTGCCAAATCTGTGTCCCTTCTGATTTCCTCTTGATGAAAAGCTGCTGACTTTGCATTGATTCTCAAAAAGAGTTACGACTGTTAGCACTGCATTAATCTGCTTCGGAAGAGGAGGGTGTTTATTTTTGAGCTGTCCATCGTATTGCTTAACTATGCCGCCTTTAGCCATTGGTGGGAGGGTTAGTAAAATTGAAAACGGAAAGAGAAGGAGGAGGAGAAAGAGGAGAACAGGAAGAACAAAAAGATTATATAATTCTACTAAGTTCTCATCCCCTTAATTGTAGCAAATTCCTTTAAAGCAAACATTAAAATGAATACAGGAGTGGGGAGGGCCAGTTGAGGAGGGACTAGCCGTAAGTGCCTGCAGGCTGAGCACCTTCTCACTCTTTTGATACACGAAGCGCTTTGGCTTATTCAATGTGTGTGTGTATCTTTGACTGAAGGAGTCTTTCTATTCCAGAAGAAGCGATAGTATTAAACTCATATCCCACACGTGGCAGCACCTTCCTGTCAAACTCACGCATACCCGTGCTTTATTTCCTCAGCGCAAGTTCGGTAATGTCTCAGACAAAGGTAGGGATTAAATGTTCCAGTGCCGAGTTTCAAGGTGTTGACTTGGACAAGGCTCTTTCTTCTCTTTGTGCCTTCAGTTTCCTCTTTTCTAAACTGAAAGGCTCGATGAGATCATCTCTTAACTCCCTTTCTACTCTTCATTTTTAAATTACTCTTTCCGAAGCAGCTTACCTGGCATTGTGCTTCCTTTCTGTCTACTTGTCATCTGTTTATCTTCCCCAAGTATTTTTGAGGCTGTTTCAGAGATGAGGTTTAACCTAAGGAAGCTTAAGTTTTAGGATTCCTCACCAGAATCCTTCTAACATTAAAAAAAAAATAAATTTCATATTTAAGTTTATATTTTAAAGTTAATATTCTTTTTTCTCAAAGAGAGCTCCTAGATTTGAATATGGTTTAGACCCTCACAAAATCTGTATTTTCCCTTGGGTGGCTTAGGGAAAAAGACACATACAAATAAAAGTATCCAAATGGGAGTTAAAAAAAAAAAGATATGAAAGAAGGGAAATATGCCAAGTATTAAATGAGTTTACCTGGTTGAGCACCAGATTGCATTCTGAGCCTCTGCACTTTCTAGAAGGCAAAGTGGTGAGGATCACATTGTATAACTCTGGCTCTCTGAATGAAAGAAATGTTCAAAGAGAGGAAAAACACCCATTAATGCTGAATTCTGAGAAATATCTCCGTGGGACATTTTATAGAGGACAAGGTCATATTATGGCCAAAAGTATCTTCATTTGATAGAAGCTCATTTCAGTAACAAGTGATAAAGTTGTGCTCAAATATACTTTGAGCAGCTTTTCTGTACCAGTCATCGTCCCAGGCAGATACTAGAAATACAGAGAGGAATGCGACATGGTGACTGTCCCTCAGACTTCTCAGGCAGACACACAGTTACAAATATAAGTTGATAAGTTTCTCAGGGAGGCCTGTACAAAGAGGTGTGTGATCAGAGGAAGTGGCTAATTCATATCAGGGAGATGAAAAAAGAAGGGAAAGAAGAACTTCCAAGCTCAATTTTCAGGGTAAAAATATTCTTTACATAATACTTGTTATTTCACAGGGAGCGTTTAAAAATTGCCACCCTGTGTCTAGGTAATCTGACTCTCATTCCCGTGGGTCATGGGGACTGCGTGTCTTGTCACATGGAATTGTATTCATTGAGCCATCCCCTACAGACCCCAAAGAAGCCCACCTTTCATGAATGGTAGCCATCTTGTCTTACTCTTGGAAGACTTCTCATAGCTTACTTTACTCTTTTTCATGACTCTAACGGGTTTATTAAAGTCGTCAGTTGTCTGTAGAGAACCCAGAACAAGGTGTTTGGACATTACAGTAAGGAATATTTGAAGAAAAAAAAATAACAACATTTGAAAATGTACAAATGGATATTCCTTGGTGTTCAGACATTTTCTACTTCAAAAATCTTTATGCCAATGAGTAGTTTAAAAATCTTTTCTAAGGAATTCTCATTTTACAGCAATGGAATAGAAAGTGACTCACCTGGCACCACCCCCCAAAATTATAAGCCACAGAATGAGGGAGAGGCTGAACTTTAAGCATCCCAAATGTTAGGTAATAGAAAACATCTTCGTGAGTAAAATAGGATCTGAGAATGGCCTTGCTTGGCAAGCTTTGTTCAGCTGCAGTGAACGTTTCTCCCCGCACGGCATCCCCGAAGGAATGGAAACAGTTCCGCATCTTTCTGAAGTATTCAACTGCAGCAAGCACTGCATTAAATAGTCTTGCAGGTTTGCTCTCCGTGGGGCCTGGGCCAACACCCTGAGAACTTCGCCTTGCATTATGCATGGCCCTCTAACTCCACGGAAGTTTCAGAACACCTGAAAAGTCTCTTCCTGCCATCCTAACTTCCATCCTCTTTGACGGATTACCAAAGGCAAGCGGTTCCAATGGAGCAGGATTTTCAATCATGGGGAAATTTGAAGCTTCGGCAGGTGATACTAAAATGATGCCGCTGCCATCATACCTCACTCAACAGGGGATTTACAAAGGAAAAAAAAAAGAAAGAAAGAAAGAAAGATTCAGTACCGAGTCACTGTCACGCTGCAGCAAAGATAGTCTGCCTGAGTGTCGGTCAGGAACTCAGCAGTCCTTTGAGGAGATGGCATTCGGTTCAGAGGACAGACTTAAAACACAGAAATGGAAATTTAGATTTCCAGTTTGGGTCGAAGAGGAGTCAGTAGTTAAGCTGAAGCACCATAAACCCTGTGTGTTTAAAAATCAAAAGAACTCAAATGTATTTAATAACCGAAAATAAAATTTCACTCCTTCCAAGGTTTTTAAAAACCCTGGTAAGCTTTAATTCCTTCTTATCCCTTCCCTGTTAGGAAATAGGAAAACAGTTCTTGGTTTTAAAGAGTACGCAGCTAGAAATCTCTGAGTGAGTTACAACGATTAAATCAGTTACGCTAAATGTCAGATGTTAAAACAAGCAGAGGGCAGTCGCTCAAAGATAAATACTAAAATAGAAGTTTAATGATTCTTACGTTTACCACCTGTTAGGAGTACACTCCAGTGATGGGGAGAACAAGTTTGAACAGCTCATTAACAGTTATCACTTATTGACGGTGTACCATGTGTCAGACATATTTATGGATTATTTCATTCAATCCTCACAGCAGCCCTATGCGGTAGATAGTATTAGCCCCTTTCCATTGAGGAAACAGGCATAGAGAGGCTGGGAACTTGCCTGAAAACACCCAGCGGGTCAGTCGCAAAGCCGGCCTCTCCCTCGGTTCTGTCTGATTCCCATCTCATGCTCCCATCCACACCACTACCCAACTTTAGCGGAGAAGATATAAATCTCTGACTCTTAATTAGCAATGTCTGTCTGGTCTTGCCTACTTGATGAACCCACTATATCAATAACGGTAATCACAGCAAAGACGGATGTAGTCCACACTACCTGCCAAGCTGCATTTTGAGTACTCTACATATATCCGGCTGCGTAATCTTTGCAGCAACCCTAAGAAGTAGGAAACCAAGCTACGGAGAGCGTCAGCAACTTGCCCAAGGTCACGCAGTCAGTGAATGTAAGAGCAAAGCTCCAAACCCAGGCAGCCCTGGCTCCCATGCCCCTGCTCTCGGCCAGGGGTTTTCATCTGGGCACAGACTAAGTTCATGTCCACGTTTGGACCACGTCCATTGCATTCTGCAATGGTGCCAACGCCTTAGCACCACCTGTAAATTAAACTGGAAGCTGGGAAAATTGATGAACTGCGTGATCAGTATGAACAACCTAATGTATTCTTGAATTATTCTGCTCAATTAAGTTTCTATTACAGAGTTTAATCCACATATCAGACAAGTAAGAGAGGACTAAAAATGATGGTTATGTGAAATTAATCAAATAAAGGGCCAAATGACTTTCAACAGCTAACGTTCACATCTCATAACACATTTAAAGAGATCTCTTGCGTGCGTGGAGATATTTACACAGTGTATATTTGGCACTCTATGCCCGGAACATAAGCCTAGCTTATGTGGTTAGTTTCGAACCACATACGGTTCCACGAAATGTTCGTGAACCTAACAGGCAGGCACAAAATGTTTAATGTCATGAAGTGGTCTTGAGCCAGCTCTTGAAAGTTGAGCCTTTATTTCCCAACCCTGATAAGTTCAGGAGTTCTAGAATAAAAGCAACATGGTTTTGATGGACGAATATATGTCTTGCTGCTTCTATGCATATTTCCTAAGGGTCTGAATGTTGTTTCGTGCTAAGTCTCTGAGATTTTTATATTAAGTTAAAGATACCATGTACTAATAACTGTCTAACGGGTTTTCTTTATTGTTTTCTTTCTTTCCAGGTATCCCCAGTATTTCCAGTATCGGTAGTAAGTAAAAAAACAAAAAACAAAAAACAAAAAACAAAAATCACCAAACCAAGTCTAGGCTAGTTTTGTTTTCTTGTTGGGCTCCTAAGACCTATTTTCCCAGTGTCCATTTCTGATGGAGGAGGGTATTTTCTTCGTGCATCGAGCTGTTGCGTTTGCTCTGTGCACAGATACGGTGAGAGCAAGGATAAAACAGTTGTCCGTGTACAACTCCTCTGTGGCTATGGCAGTAACAGCTTTCCTGACGACTTGTGACCAATGAAGGCTACCTGGACAGAGGTGCAATTACTGAGGTCACCGCGGTTCATGTAGCAAAACTATACCCAGTCCTCTGTGCTCATACTCAGTAACCAACAACAAACTCAAGTTTTCTCTTGAGGACTGGATATGGATTTCTTACCATAATTTTTAAAAGCAGAGAATGAATCCTGACAAATGCTTTAGGCATATTTATTAGAACCCAAGACAACCAGGGGGAGGGAACTTTAGTCATGTATTGCACTCCAGTCTTTGTGAAGGCCTGAAAGGGGCAGGTTGGCAATCGTTAGTCTTTCTGGAGGAATGAAGGAACATATGTCCGTTTCTCCCTCCTAAGATACAGTGATCCGTCTTTTCCTGATGACTTAGGCTTAAGTTTGAAAGAGAGGGGGGTATAAAGAATATATGCAGAATTTTGGAATCCGGCTACTAGAAATTCGTGCCAGGAATCTTCTAGTAGCAATAGAAGCAGCCGAAACGTTTCTCTGTGGAACCATCCTCCACTACGGTTGCAGAGAGTATCCTCCCAGCTGTCGTAAGAGAACCAGACTCTTGCTCCTTCTTTGCATATAAAACAATGAGACCCCAACCCCACGCCTGAAATGCTCGTTAAGGAAATGCCCCCCAGCTTTGTGGAGCAGAGTTTTTATGTATCGCTGCCTTTCTCTCTGATGGCTAAAACCTTTGAATAACAGCTGAAGTAACCGATTCAAACTAGAATACCGAGGAAGCCGAGATTATGCACTGTAAGTGAAGAGAAGAATTTTCACTGCGGTCTCACCCCTCCCAGACTTCGTCGTGGGTGCTGGGCCACCCAGGGTGATTGCAACGTTAACAACAGCCAAGTGTTGCAAAACCCAACATCCATCACAAAAGCAATACTCTGATAACGCGGCTAAAACGACTTCCCCCTTCTTACAAATGCACGGGCAGGTCTTCCAATTTGTAAAGCCACCCAGCGTGCGTAAGCTTGTGCATAGGCCCGGACCCAGACTCATGAAGCGCTGGGCACGTGAAATGCCATGAAAATCAGCAGCTTTGTAAATAGAAGTAGTGTTCGCCTCCTTTTAGATACCAGCCTAATGTGACAACGTGGCCTTTATGATCTTGCTGAAACGGCATCAGTGCTACAGACTCGCCGGGGAGAGCTTGGGCTCTGATAGTCTCAGGGTTCTGCTTCAGCATCTCCTCTGACGTTTGCCTAATCGTGTCTGTGCGTGTGTGTATATGCGTGTATATATACACATACTCCACAGTAGGCTCCTTTCAGGCCTTGACAATGCCATTTGCATATGCATTTGTGAGCAAAAGGGGAAAACGGAAGCCAGCTGAGACAGACCTTCGAGGCTGCTCTGCGGTCTGGCCTCTCCGATCTTCAGAAATGGATGGTTGGAAAGTAGCTCTTTGGCGCTGGGGTGTGTTTCTGTCCACAGTGTCAGTCGTGTGTCGCATGGAATCTCTGACTGTCCAGCTCACTGCGCATTTCACCCGGCCGCCTCCGCCACGCGCCCCATCTCTGAGCATCAGCAGATGTTGACCTTTTACACCTCGATTCGGGAAACCCCACTTTCGTTTCGCTTTGTTTTATTTTGAAATCGGTGGTGACCCGAAAGGATGCTTTGCTGTGCCTTTGGCAAATGTATCAACCTGTTTGATCAGGAGCCTAGGAAAATTTAACCTCTTAATGCCTACCGGAAACCCTCTAACAAATGAAGCGATAGTTTGTAACCCGACCTCGTTGTGCCTTTGGCGGCTCCGTTTGGAGCGCAGTGGGTGTTTCCTCAGATTTCTCCAGCAAACAAGATGTCAAAGCTTCCAGGAGTCACCCAACATCACACACAACTAGCTTGCCTGTTGCTGGCTTTAAAGTCCAGAGGTTTACGATGAAACCGTCAAACATGATTGTATCTTGTAGGCTGCTTAAATGGCATTCGCTCATTCCTTCCTTGTGGGCTCATAAGGTGCTCCTTCTGCGCACTAGTGGATTCCTTTCCCCTTCAAAGGACAAGAATTCCTGCATAGGCGACTCACTGCCTGTTCCACACGGTGCAGGAAGGAGGTTTCCAAGGTATAAGCTAGAGAAGAGGGAGTTGCTTGGATTTTTAACTAAGTTTGGGTGTTTCCCAAGGCTTTTTTCCCTTTATCCCAAAGAAAGAAGCAATGAGCATAATTCCACCAAGTATATAGACAATGCCGTTATGACACATGTAACACCCGTGAGACTCCCATCATCAAAGCATATCTCGAGGAAAGGGAATGATACATACTATCGATGTAAATTATTGATGTATGTATCCATAAGTTCACATACGTATGCTCTACACACAGTGACTAAAGATTTTCGAGCCCCAACAGATTTCAGTATAGATCTCAAACTGTCAACACCGGTATTAAGGTTCAAGTGCATGGACAGAGTGGTCATCCTTTCCGATCATCTGCTAAAAATGTTTTTGAAACAAATTTCCCATTAAGATCATTTGTACCTGCTGTTGTCCATTTGTTAGGAAATAGGTGTCCCAAACATTTCAAAGGTCCTTGATTTAGAACTTGGTCATTTTGATGTGCTTTTGGCCATGGCTGGAAAAAATACTGGTGATACTGTCAGCAATTAATGAATCCCAAAATATATCTCTAGTCATTTGAGCCTTGTGAGCTCTGTTTTTACTTTACCTAATGGGGCAGTAATTCATTCAGGTTTCATTCTTTTTTAATAAAATGTATCACACACTGATAAGTAAACATTCACGATTTGACCCCAGTGAACATTTATTGATGCTGATGATGCGAATTAAGAGTTGGTTTGGTGTGGACGTTTTTGCTAGAGTGATAAACTAACGATTACCTTCTAGCATCTATTATCTGATCCTTAGTCCCGACAAACAAGTGATTCCCCTAATATGTTAAACATCATACAGACCATAATCAGAACGAGAACTGGGCTAACATGCACGTGGCTTCATGTGGGTTATTATCACTTGAGATAATAAAAGCAGATGACAGATGAGTCAGAGGTTAAAAAGATAGGCCAGCCACAGAAATGAAAGACCACACCAGGAAACACCGTTTCAAACAACTTCGAAACTTTTAAAAAATAAAAATCTTTCTTAGAACGGCAACAAAAGAAAAGAAAGCTGTTAACATTCTGTGAACCCAAGCAGACATTATCTCTTTACATTACTTTTAAGTGACTGAGCCCGTGATGTATGAAGCATAGAGGATTGATGGAAGTGCTTGGCTGCCCTCCCCTCTCTACCTCATTCAATTAGAAATAATGGTTCGCTGATGGGAAATATTCCATTTTCCTGTTTTCTCTTATAAAGAGCATGGCCTTCATCATGAGGTAAACTTCATCTCTAATTTGATTTAACTGACAGGACTGTGAAACAAAGGAAGGGCTACCTGCAGGGATCCATCAGCCTGTAGAGAAAGCCCAGAGATGTTTTCATACTTGAAAATATTTGATGCCGGTCGGACACCTTGTAACAGTTGTGTTCCATACAGCATCTAGATATTTCTGTTCAGTACCGATCTACTGTAGAAACCTGATCATGAGGAAAATGACAGGGTTAATCATTTCCTCACCCAGGGGTTATTAGTAATCCTGCTCATGCCATCCAGACATCCACAGTGTTTGTTTGTTTTCCCCCCTTTGCTTTAATACTTCTAAATCCCCCAAATAAAAGTTTCATTTGAATTGCCCTTTAACTAATTAGGTTTTATATAATGAGGGAAAAAATTATCAGGCGAGCGTAGCTATATGGCAACTTGCATGGTGTGCTACATTGATTTTGAACTGTTTGCTGATGTTCTCGAAGGAAAGCTCGGGGTCCCAGGTGAAATGCCTCTGGGACTTTGTTATATCATCTACCCAGTATCCTCATCACAGATCCATTTCGTGTTCGTGTAACTAGCATTTCACACTCATGAAACCTTTGTGGTTATCCTAAAACTGAATGAACATTAGGACATAGCTGCTGCTTTAATCCTGAAGAGTAAGTCAAATATTACAGGGAAGGAGGGGGCAGTCTCCCCTACCTACAGAAAAAAGAATCGAGAGGTTTAGTAATGTTATCAAAAATCACCCACCTTGAGCAAACTGACTTTTTTTCATGGGTTAACCTTTTCCCAGGTGACTTTAGAATGTCAGGCCAGTTTTTAAGTGTGAGCTGCTATCTGTTCCTTTGCTATTATCTCTGTGTAGGGGCATCTGGAAATTCCTAGCATCAACAAAGATTCGGCAAGATCTCTGAAAGGCCCCATGGTGAACCTCGAATATGTAACTGTGAACTCCCACACTAAGTGTGTGGGTATCGCTGACATCTTCTTGGAGTATAGCTATGGAGCTGGCCAAGTAAGCGCTCCACGTCCCGGGAAGAGTTAGAGCTTTTGCTCAGAACTGAGGGAGATGTTCCCACATGTCAAGAGAATTCCATTTTACAAATGGTGAATTTGAGGCTCAGAGTGGCCAAGCCATTTGGCCAATGTACCAACGTAAGACGAGCAGGAAGGCCCCTCTGACTCCAGACGTTACAGTCATGACATTACACCAAATGGAAGAGCTCAGAAGGAAAAATTCTAGATTTATCGACTCTTACCGCAGACTCTTTCCCATCCACCACACGGCACCTGAGACCTATTGATCCCTGAATTGACCCATTTTTGCACAGAGAAATTTGGTGTCCTGGAAAAAAACCAGAAGTCATTTTCTGGTACCTCACTGTGTTCTCAACAGAAGTTAAAAGCATCATGTCTGAGTAGAGGGGGTAGGGGACTGTGCCCCTCCACCACATTAATATATGCCCTTCCTCTACCACTTAGCACCCTCAGTATGCTGAGCAAGAGGAGAGATATATAGATGTCAGGTATCGTATAGAACACGAGACAGCTCATGAAATTTTCTATGCAAATTGTGAAACATGTTTGTACATGTTGTATGACAGTAATTTTTCTTTATTGAAAGAGTCACTTACAGCGAAAATAAAATTCGGTATGCCGCCTCAAGGACAGACCTGCCACCACCACATTAAACTATATCGTTCCCACCAGGTTAATGACATGGTATTTCTAGGGTAGGCAGCTTGCTGTGAAGATGGTAAGATTACCTCCAAGGCCCTAGAGATTTATTCTGGAAAGCTTTAGAGTTTTCTACAGATTCCTTTCTAGGCATCAATAATGCTTCCAGATTCCCTGAAAAGCAGAGGCAGTTAACTAAATAAACCTGAAAGGACCTTGTGACTTTGCCTCTACCTAATATTTTCCTCTCACGCTCCTCGAAGAAGGATGTTTAATGAAGGCTCCCTAACATCCCCCCAGCAGTGGCTTTGCACATCCATGGTGGCACCCTGTTTCCCACCATATTTTAGAACCAAAAATTATGTAAAAATTAGTATTTTTAGGAAACTTAAAGAGCAAGCATTCAGCAGCATCATTTATAGTATGTAAGACAATCAAGGCTTAGATGACTTGTCTAAGTCATCCGGGCAGTGGCCAAGGCAGGATTCCAGCTCAATATCCAATTTCCAGATTAGGACTCTTCACATCCTACCCTGATATTAGAACTCACCTTCTCATTTGACGAGACTTCTAAAGTATGAAATTCTACCTGGTATGCCATTCTAGAAAAAGATGGGAAATCCTGGTCACAATTTACTCTGTTCTTAAAGGGTGCCCACGCAGTGAGTTGAACTCTGCCTACGATTCTTGCAAACTGAGTGCCATGGACAGTGGAGGACAACTTAATATTCTAAAACAACCCTACCTCTAAAGCTCTCTTGATGTGGATGACATGTTTTCGGCCTTCTGCTTCAAGCTGGCTTTCCAGTTTGACCAACCATGGCATCAGCGGTAGATGGTCAATCTCGGCAATCCCAACGGACTTCTCTCCAATGTACGGTGCCCAGTTTTCCTTATGGCATCGAGGAGAAAACTTTTCCTCCAAAGCTTCACTCCCGTAACTAGAATCTCAGTTTTCCTGATTCACGAAAGTGAGTTTCAAGTGCCACAACCAAGCTGTCACGTGACCGTTTTCTGAATTCTCTCCCTAATGAAAAACAAAATTCAGATGACCTATATATTTGATTCAGAGTCTAAACCGACGGGTCCCTAAACTGAAAGAAGCTTGAAAGTGAACGTTATATATTTAACTATTAACATTAAAAATCAAATCTTTTTCACAGTATCCCAAAATATTTCCACTGCTTTCCAAACAATAGTATTAATCGATAGAAGCCCTAAAACTGGATTATTCCCAAAGTAAACTACATCTTAAGTGAGATGTTTTTACACAGCAGGACCACTCCCTTTGGGAATAATTAAGATTGCAAAACAAAGGCGGGGCACATTATCTTCTCCACTTCAGTGCAGCAAGAACTGTTAATACTACAGTAATCTGATTTTTATTACAACAGCAACCACAAATGGAATCCTAAGGGCTAACATTTATGGAATGCTCACTGCAATATCAAGCAATTATTAACTCCCTGAATCTTGAAAACAACCAGCAGATAATGTCATCATCCCCATCTTACAGATGAGAAAGACAAAGAGAACTTCCTTTTTCATGAACAAGAAAGACATAAACGAGTTCCTTGTCCAAGTGGTAGAACCGGGATTTGAATCCAGCCCATGCTCTACTTTCCATGCACCGTATCTTAAAAAATTTCCCCAAATAGATATTTTCTCAGCTTCCCATAGATGTACTTTGAAAATTCAACAATGACAGTGGAGTAATGGTCTCTGTTGGACAGTCCAGATATTCTTTTTTTTTTTTTTCTTTTTGTAAGGGGACAGCTGTGGAGCATGTGATTAAGGTCTCCATACTCCTAGAGCCCATCTTCGGAGTCCAGTCACAGAGATTATCCAGATGAGTCCAGTCCATCTTCCCAGACGTATTGTGCCAGCACCCTTAGGAAATAGGGATTTCCACAGAAGGCTGTTCTTGAATGGCCATCCCCAATCCCATTGGACACAAGGAGGGATCCCTCCCCTCACCCCAGTAATAATTTCTCAACTCCAGTTTGGGTTTCACTATGACAGTCGAAAGGTCCACTGTCAAAACACGCAGCAATAATTCTCCCTTCCCTCTTAGTCCTCTAGAGTCTCCAAAGAGCATGTAGGCTCCCAGTAGGCTTCCTCCTTGCAAGAACTTCACTGGGACCCTGCTAGACCACTGGAGAACCCCTGGAGGGATGGAAGTTAACAGCTGAGGGAAACCTTAGAGATCTTTTAGTCCAACACCTTCATTTATAGATAAGGAAATGGAAGTCCAGAGACATTAGCAGCCAGAAAATTCCTCCGTAGCAGTGCTGGGACCAAACCTGATTTCTTCTGACTCACGGTGCCCTTTGCCCTGCAACAAGGTACCACCTTAAGACCTTGTATTGGCCCAAGGATATACCTTAGTTAATTCATGAAAAAAATTAAATTAATAAATTCTGCCTCAGGTTACCCAAAGAGGCAATACAATACTTTTAAATGCAGTGTGTGTGTGCATATATACATATATGTATTTTTTTTTTCTATTTGCAATTTCCACCTACTCCAAACAAGTGGCCCACTGGCTAAAAATTCTCAGAGGCTACCTGTTATGCAAAGATTTTCATCAGAATTGGCTACGATAACATAGAATTTGTTTCCATTATACTATTAACATCACCTCCAGTGTGCCTGACTTACTCTTGGGAATTAAACATTTGTTAGTAATATTGATTAAATATTTATCTGAGCCAGGATCTTAGAGTAACAAGAGTAAATGGAGAGTAACTGCCTAATTTTAAGTTGTTTTCTTACCCTTGCAATTATAAGACAAAATCGAATTAAAAAAAAATAAGATGAGATATTAAATTAAAAATCTCCTGATGGCCAAATATAGAAACATGCATGCACAAACAGCAACATGCTGTAGGAGTTTAGGGAGGAGCCACAAATTTCAGTGCCTTTTTCTCAGGATAGTTTTTCTCCCAAGGGAAAAAGAGCACATAAAATTTTGTCCCATCAGAGATATGTATAGATTAGACTGGGATTTCCACATGGGGTCACCCCTAGGGGTTCTGAGTTTTGTGTGTTCAAGAAAGTTAGGCATCCCACGTAATGGAAATTTTGGGGGGGGGAAATGTCTAACTATATTCCCAGGCAAATATAAGGACTACATTCTCCTCTTCCCCCAAGAAACCATCTGAAGCACACAATACAGAAGAAAGTTCCATTCTAGGTACGGGTCAGATTGTAACTGAGCTATGTCCCTCAATAATTCCATACAGTCAAGTAGTTAACAATTCAAAAGCAGAATGCCCTATGTTAACTCTTTATACATAAAGAGGAACCTCAGAATATTAGGGAAAAAAATCATAAAACACTAGGAAACGAGTATGCTAAAAATAGGCATAAACAAATCCTTAATATATTGAACTATTGAATACAGTTTAATTTATGAATCTAATTTTCAAAACTCACTTTTAAATTGATTCAGTGTAAATGCCTATCTTTACTTAAATTTCTTGGCAAAGCTTATTAACCAATCATAGTGCTTTATTTCATCAAGTCATTGAATGCCTAACATTAAATTTACAAACAGCACCCCACTTACGACCTGTATTTGTCTCTCCAAGAAAAATATGGAGAGAACCATTTCAACACCCTAAACTATTCTTAATTTGAAGCTAGTAATGTAAAGAAATATATTTTCTATATAAAACCACAGTTTCTTCTAGGTAATTTCTAGAAATCATATTCATTCCTTCAAAATGCAAATTCATAGTTTTTCAAAGGTAGTGAGCACAGTTCAAGTAGCCTTTTTCTGTTATTTCAGTATCTACCCAGCACCAAATGATCACGTGAAAAGCAATGTTAGTTGCCAACTTTGCCTATACGTGTTACTAAGTATCTACACACTTAGTAACACTTGGGTACAAATGTGGAAAATGTTATTACATTCTTTTTACATTCTGCAGTTTTGACAGAGTAATTTCAATATTAAGATTTCATCTGCCTTTGTGTATACACACATGCGCGTGCACAGACACGCACACACACACACACACACACAAAGCAACAATAGATCAGCTTTTCTAACAAATATTAAAACCCCAAAGTTGTTGTGAAAGTACCATGTCTTGCAAGAGTGTTATTCGCTATAATCTAATTATGGAGGAAACAATCTGATGATACCTGTTTACAGTGGCCTAGCCACTTGATATCAATTATTCGATTATTAGAAATTTACTGAGGCCTCCTGCAAGGCTTTGCCCTTCCTCAAAGAGATCCAATCTAATTACGGAGACGAGAAATAGACCTATGAAATTTAAATTAACAATATTAAAACTCATGCCTTGTCCCCATATCGATGAGAAATCAGGAGCACAGACAGTAACAGGCTTTAGGAGTTTGGAGGTGAGAGTGCTTTTTGTGCACTTGGCTGGTCCCAAAGGACCACACAAAAGATACAGTTTTGAGCTGTTCTGGATGGGTGGTAGACTGGAGTCCTAAGATGCCTGCTTTAATAGTTATGCACCTTAGCAAAAATAATTTTAAAGTATCCAATCCTGGGGCGCCTGGGTGGCTCAGTTGGTTAAGCGCCCGACTTCGGCTCAGGTCATGATCTCACGGTCTGTGAGTTCGAGCCCCGCATCGGGCTCTGTGCTGATGGCTCAGAGCCTGGAGCCTGCTTCAGATTCTGTATCTCCCTCTCTCTGTGCCCTTCCCCTGCTCATACTCTGTCTCTATGTCTCTCAAAAATAAATAAATATTTAAAAAAATAAAAAAAATAAAGTATCCAATCCTAAACCTAGCTGTTCTGCTTTTCCAGAGTCTTTTTTTTTTTTAATACGTATCTACTGGTGAATCTAAGAAAGAAAGAACATCAGTTCTCCAATTAACAACGTTTATAATTACCTCTGGGTTGGAACCAAAAACTCTAGAAACATAGGTTGAGGTAAAAAAAAAAAATCATGAAGACATATACACATCCATACATATAAACCTTGGCTATAATAAGAAGCCAGAAATCACCAGTATTCCCTTTCTTTCTCTGAGAAATGGCATAAATAAAAATAGGAAATAAATCCACTTCTTTGCAGAGATAATGGCTCACACTTAAAACATACCCCAAAGAATCTCTCGTGAAAGACTAATGCGACCAGTTCGTATCTGTAAATATAAATTGCAGAGAATGGAATCCTCAAGTGAGAAATTATTTCTTTCACGTTATCTTCTAGTTTCAGGCGCTAGCTTTATATAATGGTTTGAAACGCTGAAGTCCCTATTTGGTTATTTGTAAGAACACTCTAGTTTATTGCAAAAGTAAATGTATATAGCTTTGTTAGCGAAGGGGCTATATATTTAATGTCCATTCAATGTTTTGGGAATCATGAATTGCTTGCTCTTGTGTGGTGCGGGAGTCGTGTTTCGTTGAGTGCATCACGGCCAAGTTAAAGAGCAGACGTGTGGTTTGTGTCTTCGTCCATATGATTTTCTGTTTAGACTAAATGACATTATAGCTGAAAATAACATACCCTGATTTTTCCTGATGCATGCAGATCTTCCAAAGTTTAATAGGATATGGCCGAATATTTCTTCCCTTGAGGTTTCTAACCCCAAACAAGGTAGGAGCATGTAAAATTCCTAGTAATATAAAACCCCACATGTTTAGGGGGGAAATCCCATATACTATTTTTCAGCACTCAATACGAGCATTATCGTGAATGCCATGTCTTTGAAAGAATCCTGATTCAAATATTACTTCTCATATGAAGAGTGTCCTGGAAATATTAGAGGAAAGATGTAGGGGGAAATTAGATGGCATAGAAGTTATAAGCACTTCGTCAGATTTAGGTTGAATGTCTCTCCCAAGAGAAGCCTAGAGTTTCGCTGCCATCACAGTTTGGAGGATAAATAATAAGACTTAAAAACTTCGGAGTGCGGCAGGTGTTCTTCCACTGTCTCCCTTTTTCTTCTTAACAAAGCTGACTGCTACATCAGTTGTATGGGGAGAAATACATGAAGGCAGTATTGCAGCCCCTAACAGACTTGGTTTTTTTTTTCCTGTTTCTCCACATTAACTGGCAGAAATTTGAATCTCTCTCTCTCGCTCTCTCTCTCTCTCTCTCTCTCTCTCGGTCTCTCTCTCTCTCTCTCTTCCACATCACAGTATATTTTCTCCGTTGGGGCTCCCCTCTTAATCCTTCATGAATTAACAATTATTTCTGGCGGCATTAAGAGCAACCTGCTTTCTGTCTGTCCTTAGAGCAGTAATTATTTTCTGACTTGTAACATCAACAAGAAGTAATAAGTAAAAGAGAGACTGACAGCAGTGTGATTACAGAAGAAATAGAACTTTTAAAAACCGGGCAATGAAATTCATAAGACGCAGTGCAATGTACAAGTCACATTAACATTGAGCCTATAGATATATAGAGAAAGAGACAGGATATATAGGAGTTTATTTTAATAGAAAATTGTATTCTTTTGCCTTCTTTCTTCTCAAAAAAAAAAAAAGGCACATTTTTGGCTTCCACCTTCCTTCCTTCCATACAGGATGTTCCTTTTAAACTCTAATGAATACAGATGGAGGAGGAAATGAGCGAAGGGAGGAACCAGGAAATAGCTACTAAGCAAACAAAATATATTAGCAATTTGTTGGGGAGTCAAATTGGAAGGGCTGCGTTTTCAGTCCTTGATGAGGGTGATGAAATGGAGACTGTCCCAGAT
Source organism: Paguma larvata (assembly GCA_030068075.1). NCBI lineage: Eukaryota > Metazoa > Chordata > Mammalia > Carnivora > Viverridae > Paguma > Paguma larvata. Next base: position 87,927,184 of record CM057833.1, read on the forward strand.
ACATATATTAGTAGCAAATAGAATTAGCTTAATCATCTGCTCCAAATGAATTTTGTCAAGTTTCTGCACACATATGTGGAAGAAGAAATACAGCTCAAGCTCACCCCTATTCGTCTAATTCTGGGAGGATTCAGGGGAGGGTTAGGGACTTTATTCCTGGGCAGGTTCAAGGAGAGCATCCTCAGTGAAATGTCGCTCAGTACTTCCCATTGAATTTCAGAGTTCAACAAATTATACAAGGCAGGATCTTAGACTTAACACTTCTCCACAGTGAGTTTTGAGATGAACAAGATTATGCATTGTTCAAAACCTGAAACAGACCTACTTAATTATTGGGCTGTTTTCTGTCGGTGTCACTGCACTGAAAACTTTCAGAAGTATCTTCAACTGATACCAGGTGCGGGTTTTTCAGAATGTGGATGATGAGTTCAAATGAATTTAGTTGAGAAGCAGCGCACAGGATAGAGCGCTGAAACTTGAAATTTTAGCTCAAGGTGCACTTTCTAGCAGAGGCCAGTTCTGTGCAGCCCTAATTTATCTTGTCAACATCTGCAAAGAATGTCAGATTCCACCTGCTTTTGCTGTTTTTCACAAGCAACTCGTCATGAATAATGGGAAAAGAAATGGCAGAGAGTGTACAGAGCAATCTACATCATTAACGAACTGATATGATCACGAAGGTAATAAATACTGAGAAGACTACAAAAAGGTAGACAGTTTCAAGGTGACTCTGAGACACTAAGGTCCAGATGGTTGGCCGTCGAGATTACGTTCCGTGAGATCTAATCGGTTCAACAAAAATAATCTAACTGGCTTAGGCGCAGAGGAGCTTTTGGTTACACAGAGAGAATGACAGTGAATGGAGGCAATGTGCTAATTATCCTAGCACAACTACTATTTTAAGAGAGGGTCGGTAGGGCATCCTAATATCCATATTGTTACCAGAATGATCCTTGCATAACTGGCCTCTTCAATGGTAATTCTCTTGCCTCTGAAAATAAAGCTTCTAAACTTTATTACTGACCATGTTAAACCATTTTCGGCCAAATACAAGACTTCCTTTGTGACTGAAACCATCTCCCAGAAACGAGATACAAACAGTCTCTCACTCAGGGCTACTTTTCAAGTGGGTTGGTGATAAGTTATTACAGTTGGAACGTTTCGCTATTGTTTCTAATGTGCTGTTCATTCTTTTAAACCTATCCAGTTGCTCCCAAATTAGCTTTGTCAACAGTTTCTTCTGTTCAAGTTGCAAACCACAAGAGAGGTAGGAATTCTTGGATTCATACAGTGATTTCATGGTGTTATGTGTTGTGAAACATTGCACTGTATGAATCTGGAATATCTGTGAAGTGTACCCATCAGCTTCTTGGCGAGGCATGTTGACTGACACCAATGGATGCATCAAATAGTACTGAGAATGTCATCTGTAAGAGACAAAAAAGCTTCACTCAGAAATTTCACTGCTGCAAATTAAAATTGCTGCAACATTTGTTTTCTGAAAGATTAACATGTGAATAAGCATTCCAACAGTTTAGGATCCTGTTTAGAACTTGAATGTTAGAGTATTCACATTGTGGCTCATTTGCATTGAAAATAAGGAAACCCACTTAACAGTGAGTTTCAAGGATGCTTTTCACGAGAACAGAATGGCAGGCCCCATGTTTTGTGCCCATTTGACTTTGCGACTAATAAAATACCTTGTAATTTCTATTTCCATGGTTTGAAAGGAATTCGAATAAATACCAGTGAGATCTGCACTGGGTTTGGCATTGATTATGACCTGAAAATAATGGTTACATTCCTTTCTTTAAATGAAAGCAAGCAATATCTCATCTGTGACTCATGAATAGTCCATTCCAGCTAGCATCTGTCATTCACAGAATGAAGATTTTTCAGGAAACATAAAGACTTCTGTTTTTATTTTACCATTTTCCTTTAAATGTCTTATGTGACAGGTGTGTCTTGTTTTCCACCCTTGACTGTTGGGCTTATGTCATGTTTTTGGTTTGTGGTTGTTGGTTTTTTTTGTTTTTTGGTTTTTTTTTTGTTCTTTGTTTTCTCATGAAACACCTCTTATAAAGAAATATATTTATTAACAAAATCCATTTAGTTTGACCCACTTGATGAAAATGACCATAATAGCTTGTTTACTCCTTATTGGATAGAGTCTGATCATTTTCCAGATTTTAATTAATGTTGAGTTGGTCCTTCTGTGACGTAGAGAGAAAAAGATGAAACCGGTCCAGAGATAGAAAAAGGGAAATGAACAGTATTCAAGCCATGTCTTAAACTTTCCTCACAATGTGCTTCAAACAGTAATGGTGCCCTTCTGAGGGGGATACGAATGGATTTGAATTTTGGGGAACTAAGTTCTTTAGGAACAGAGCGGCCACAGGGTCATAGAGTATCAAGCCTATCTGCGCATGTGTTTGCATCTTAAGGTCACGGGGGGGGGCGGGGTGGGGGGAGAGATTATGGGAGAGATGTTTCTTTATCTCCAAAATGCAAATCTACACAAAGAAACCAAGGGAGTGCAGGAGTGGGAGAGAGGGAAGCAGTAGGGACTTTGATAGATTTCATTTCTTTTATGTCCCGTCAAGTACACTGGAAATACAAGAGGCCTCTGGACCTGGAATTTGACCCTGTGTCATTGAATCTCCAGTTTCTTGGGGTCATAGCACTAAGGGGGTTCAAACACATCCCCAGAGGCAGGAAGAGGCCACCTAATGACCCATCATTTTAAAAAATCCATATTGTCATCAAATGATGCATGTAGCTTCAAAAGCTACATAAGGTTACAAAATAGGGTAGGTGCTGGGGTCCTTGTTCCGGCGAATTTAGGGGTCCCCAAAGGATGGACGGTCAGGCGAAGGGAAATGAGAGAGCCATGAGAGAGATGTAGTCTGACGACCAAGCAGACAGCCTTGCTGGTCTCGGTGTCTTTATTTTTAAAGGTAGTGAGTGGCATTACATCAATGAGTGACATTCCATAGTTTGATCTCTTTAACAATAATGCGTTTTTACCAGCAAGGCGGCAACTTCCTCAATCCTGTGTGTTGGTTTCAGGTTAACATATAAATTTAGGGTCGGGGGAGAGAACAGGGTGTTTCCTTAAGGCCTTAATGTTAATTATCTACAAACAGGAGAAATCAGGGCATTGCTTTGAGGGCTATGCTTCCAACGACAATGGGGGAGGTGCAACCCATCCCCAAGATGCAACTTTAAGGTTACTTCTGGCCAGGCTACTCTCATTCAGATGTAAATCCATCAAAGCTTCGTGCTCCAGGTCCTTCCCCTTTATCTAAATGCCATAAAACAAAAGAACACCCACATTCCTTGGAGCCAAGGAGAATAGCTCAAGAAATCCAAGCCTGAAAAATTATTTAGAAGGAGGTAAGACTAGGCGCCATCTTGGCCGGCGGGAATTTTGCTTCAGCTTTTTCCATACAGAGAGGGGTCTCAACCTGTGAGCCCAGAATGGGTCCCAACAGGTAGGGGTCGATAAGGAGTGGCAAAATGCTACGGCCATGTCACTGCCACCCCTGGAGGAGGCCCCTTCCGAGGCTCGGTGACTCTGTTAATGTAGTGAGGGGAAAATACTTTTTGAGAGTTCTCATTCCTTCACTTTCTATCTAAACTTGTTTCCTCTTTTTCCCAAATCTTTTTTTTTTTTATTTTTTAACAACTAAAATGAGTTTTCATCAGCTTTTCTAATTTGGCCCAAAAAAAGAAAAAACCCAACTATCTGTGCCACATTCAGAATATTTGATCTTATGTTTACAGAGGCCATGTAACATACGATGAGAGGCAACATGGCAGACAGTAAGAAAGAAAACACCCAGGGGAAATTTAACCCCTCCTATTCTAACATTCTTTCTCTTCCATTCTCTTTCTCTCCAAACTCTTGTTTCTGGCAACTCCTCCTTGCCCAGCCCTTCTCCAGCCAGTGTCAGTCAGAAAGAACCTTTCCTTAAGAAGAGGGTTGGGTCACTCCTGATCTACAAAGCCAACTTCCAACATTCCTTCTAAAACATCACCAAGCTTTTATTGGTCTTAACTAGCCAATTGCTAAATACCGTATTATCTTATCATAACTGTTTTATGTGATGTCATCTCTTCAAATGGGGGATTTTACCCCCCAGGGGACGTTTGGTTGTCACAACTTGGGGGTTGCTACTGCACCTAGTAAGTAGAGGCCAAGGATGCTTCTAAATAGCCTACAACATATAGGAAAACAAAGAGTTATTTGGCCCAATGTGTGAATAGCGCCGAGGCTGAGAAACTACCCTAGGTTCTGCAGGACCGGCTCATGTTGCTTCCTGGTATGAGGTGGTTCTCAGGAAATATGCACTGCCAGGGCTTCCTTGCCACAGCAGGGCCGTGTGTTCTAGACGAACCCGCTAACTCGACTACACAACAGCAATAAAAAAAATCATCTGTGATGTAATTTGAGATTGAAAAACTACATACAGCATAGCAGTTTTTACAAGTCTCCTTTTTTCTGCCTAAACTGATCCGCATAGACATAGACAACCCTAGCTAAAATCATTAGTAACTCAGTTACACCTTGTGGTGTGGCTGTTGTTTTTCTAAACCCTTGACTGTACGGGATATAGCCAGACTCTGATGGAATTCGAATGGGGAGGAATGAATTTAAACGTAACTTTCCTCGTGTGTCTGCCTCTGTTTCGCAAAGAAAGGCGCCTTTAGATCATCACTGACTCACAGATACATTCATTTGACAACCTTTTTTGAGTGCGTAGTGTGTGCCAGGAGATGTTTTGAGTTCTGTGGTTACATCTGTAAACATAACACAGTCGACATTCATGTATTTATGCTCAGAGTATAGGGGAGAAAAATTGTTTTAAATATACTTCAGATACTATAAATTCTACAAAAAAAAAAAAAAAAACAGGATTAGGAAATTGGGGATTAGTGTGTTTAGGCCGGGAGGTTGTTATTTCCAATAGAGTGGTCACAAAATTTTCTTTGAGCCGAAACCCAGAAACAAAGTGAGGAAACAAGTCACAGGCATGTCTAGGGGAAGAGGATTCTATACAGAGGTAACAGCAAGAACAAAGGCCCCAGGGAAGTCCATGGCATGTTTGCAGAGCAACATGGAGTCTCTGTACAACGAGTGAGGAGGAAAGTGATTGCAATGAGCCATCAGGGAGGCCAGGGTCCAAATCAGTTGGGAATGAATGCATATAAGTTCTGTGTTTTATCCTGAATGACATGGAAAGCCATTAGGATTATAAACGAAGGGATGTCATGACTGAATTTAAGATTGAAAGAGTCACTCTGACTGCTGTGTGGAGAGGAGATATTCCTAGGATGGAAGCCAGGAGCGCAGTTTGGGGACAATAGCAATAATCCAAGTGCCTGTAACTCAAGATGAGATAGTAAGAGGTGGTGAGATTTTGAGTGTATTTTAAAAGTATAGCCCAGAAGATCTGCTGATGGATTGGTTGTCAGCGATGAGGGAGAAAGAGACGTCAAGAACAACGTCAGGAATTTTGAGCTATGCAATTGGAGGAATGGGGTTGCCACTTACTGAGATAGGGTGGGCTTCCTGGGTGAGTAGCAGGTTTGGCAAGGTCACCTAAGAGCTCTGTTATGAACATGATGAAGTTGAGACATCTGGTAAATGGCCTAGTGGAGACTAAGAATGCCGTTGAGTATGTCAGTCTGAAGGGAGTCTCACTAACTGGGGAGTTAATCTAGGCTGAAATAACTATTTAGGAAAGGTCAGCATACAGGTGATGCATAAAGTCCAGAGACTAAAGAACCCTGGTTCGAGAGTGAGCCTGAAGAGTAAAGAGTTCCAAGAGCTGAGCCCTGAGACACTTGGGGAGAAAGGACCAAGAGGAAAAGAGAGAGTAAAACAATCATGGGTGGAGAAGAAGAAGAAGCAAGAGAGAGTGGTGACCCAGAAGTCCCCTGTTTTAGGAAGGGTTTCCTGGCAGGCAGCACTAAGGTTCCTTGGAGGCTTATCACAAATAATTGAGCTTTAATACCTTTCTGTATAGAAAGCACGAATGAAAATGAATGTATGTTTACCCAATTCACTTTCACAGAATTAAGCACCAATCTCAGAAAATTTGAACTTCACCTACGTCTTCTCTAAATTTAAGGGGGGAAAAAAGGCATTTTGCCACCTCTTCAACAAATGACAATGAAATGAGACTTGTTTCAAGTTGGAGAAAAACTCCAGCCACATTTAGCTGTTGGGGTGTAGGCATGGAGAGATGGAGAGCTGGATTTAAGGAAGATCAGGTTTTCCCAGAAGACGATGATTGGGGTGGGCACTAGGGGGCAAGGGAGATGAGAGTGTATGAAAGGAACTCACTATAAGAACGGACCATGGCCTCCATACTTGTAAGAAGGGAAGGGAGGACATGGTAAGTCAATGAATTGAGAGATCAAAGAATTATTGAACTATTAGTATCATCCCTGCAGGGTTTTAATATGATAATGTAACTCAGACGACATTGTTAATGCTCATTCGAGGATTCTGTGCCTATGTGGAAAGACTAGTTCCTAAAGAGCGATAGACTAATAGAATACTGAAAATAATATAGCAGCCTACTACTTACGTGTGAAATACCTTGCGTTTATACAGTGCTCTCACAGGTTTTCAAATCATTTTCAAAGATCTTTTTGTCATTTTACATTCTCAAATATATCAAGGCCAGAGAAGACAGTTTTATTGAAGTCTCAGAAGAGTCTTAGAAGTCTTTAAAGAATCAAGTTGCTACCTTGTGTCCTAGATTAAGAGACATTTAAATATCCACTTGTCTCCTAAAATAAATTTGTTAATATTGGGCATTTAGCTGGTATGGTTCTATGTATAATTATCTATACAACTTACATTATTTATCTTTTCCTACCAAAATTAAAAAATCGGTCTTCGAACAAGACCCAGAAACAAATAGTGTCATCATGGAAATGTATACTATTGACGGAATTCAGAGTAATAGTAGATGATAGTGTGGCATTTGATGTGTCCATGGAGATCCATGAGCTGGGTCTTGAAAGTGTTGAACTTGGATATCTATAGATATTTTTTTTTTCTTAGATAGAATGTTGTCAGATAGAGCTCAGCATGTAGCTCTGGCCATTGGACAGATCTTCAAAGAATCCTTCAAACACCCACAAAGGAGCCATATTATGAAACTTCTCAGCCGTATTCGCTCCACTTTCCTCAACTTCGTACCATTGCACTTTCTAGTCCCCCTTCGCCTGAAATGCTCATCCCTTCCCCACCCCCAAACTTCTTTTTTCTAACGAACCCTACCTGCCCTCATGGAAGACCCATTGTTGAGTGCAGTGATAAGGTAGTTTTTCCTAATTCCCCTCAAGTTAAATGAATGTCTCCTTAGATCACTTTGTGTCACTGTTTGGCTTTCTTAACACATGCTCTTTTGTTTTCTAGTTATTCCAACCGTACGTTTGTCTTACCCACAAAACTAGCGTTTTGACAACAAGGACTTCTGTGTCGTTCCAGCATTCTTTCAACGCTGGATAAATTATATTAGGTGCACCAAGGGCCAACCTGGGATGGGAAATATGAAAAACAATCACCAAGGAACGTCTTCTAGGAGGGAGAATCAGAGAACAGGGCTTTTGGCGTCCACTGCTCAGCAGTGCCAGGCAGCTCTGAAGAAGTCCTTAGAAAGCAATTAGATTTGGCATTCGGGTCTCCTTTCTGCAACCACTACTCTTGGATGGCTCTAGGCCAGAAAGATTTTCCCTGTTTCAAATCCTCGACCAAGGAGGTTTCCTCAGAAGTCAGAATTGCCAGCATAAACAAGGTGTAATTCAGGGAGATATAGTGTATTGGAGTGATATGTTTGTTTTCTAAGAAAATTTAATTTGGTGATCTGTAATTCTATTATTTTTGTTATTGGGTTTTTTTTTTAACTTTTTAAAAATATTTATTTGTTCTTGAGAGAGAGAGTGCAAGTGGGGAAGGGGCAGAGAGGGAGGGAGACACAGAATCTGAAGCAGGCTTCAGGCTCTGAGCTGTCAGCACAGAGCCCAACGCGGAGCTCGAACTCACAGACTGTGAGATCATGACTTGAGTCAAAGACAGGTGCTTAACCGACTGAGCCACGTAGGTACCCCATCTTATTATTTTATTGTTATTAATATGGCACGCCTTAATTACTGCATAGGCCTCCTTCCCACTCTGCTCTCTTTCTCCCTTTGCTTCCTCCTGATCCCAGCCCCCAACACACACACACACACACACACACACACAACAGAGCTAACCTCACCTAAAGGAACTGGCTTGTCTTCAGGAGCCTCCCCTTCTTCCTGCTTCTCTTTTAAGCACCTAGAATCCCCAAGATGCTGACTCTAATCCTGGTGTCTTCCCCCCTTCACCACATCCAGTGTCCTCCTCTGCTTCGATCTGGATTTGATTTTATTCTGTCAGGACTTTGACCTCGGCTCTCTGCTATAGTAACCGGTTCTGCACACCATTCCGATGAGTACCAGCATGTTAAAAAAAAAAAAAAGTCCAGTCACTCTTCCCTATTCTTCCTTATTCATTTTGACAGTACTTATCATTTTTACTCTGCTCATCAAATGCGATACTTCCAAAGTTTATCTAGGCCAAAAGAGTAACTCAGTCCCTTACATAGTGCCTGGCACGTGGTAGATCAACCAAATAAAATATATATTGAATGAATGAATGAATGAATGAATGGGCTCAAGTAGTGGCTATGTTTGGCTTCCTAGTGAGGTAAAATAAAAGCCAGACATTACAAAGAGGAGTATTTTTAGAGAAATGAGGATTGCAGTATCACCATTGACCTTCCTTGTCAATGTCCAGCTGGGCCTACCCCCATATTTTGAGAAGACAAATTTGCTTCCCCGCCTACTTACTCCTTCCAGCTTTTTTTTTTTTCTTTTTCTGTCTGCTTTGATAGTGATTGCTACCGGTTAAGGCTTTGTCTTTACCACTTTGTTGAAAAAGGTTGAATTAGATGAACAACTCCTTGCTTTAGCTGAGATCCAACCAAGAGAAAAATCTAGTCCCTCTCCACCTTCCCCCCCTGCTGTCCTCCTCTTTCCCCATCTCCTGGTCTAGTTCTTTTCACATCAGGACCTCAGCCTCAGAGGCACCTCCCACATTCCGGGGAAAACAAAGGACAGGAAATGGGGGAGGGGGGTCCTGCCTCATCACTAGCTGCCTAATCCTTCTTTTGTAGTGGACTCAGCTTGAAATTTGGATGAAAAGGAACTCTTCAGAGCACTTTCCCCATACAAATCGTCTCTCTGTTTTTTGTATTTTCTCTCCCACATAAACAAACATCAGGTTTGGCCTGATGAAAGGCTTACAAAGGCTGTCTTAACTCTTAGCATTGGGGGGGGAAGCAAATAGAGAATTGTTTAGTTGTCCAGATCCCTGTTAAATTTCCCACAATTTCCGTGAAACCCTGACCGAGTTACTGTCTTAACATAAATGATAATGAGACTAAACAAAGGAGCCACGGGTGATGGCAGGCTCAGGCCCTAGATGCTCACATGCTCCCTCCCTTTTTTTTAAGAGCGCAAATATGAAGAGAACATGAGGGGGAGTGATGTAAAGCCAGTGAAGTTCTCAGGATGCAAAATTAGACTTTTGCATTAATGGCTCCCGAGCCTTCCCAAATTTTAAAAGGTGCACACCTGCGAATGCTTCTGTTCATATCGTATGCCAAGACTTAACACTCTTCGGTCATGTTCTGAATGTCCAGCCTTTCTTATCCTGCTTGAAACAGATGCTACTTCCATGCCAGTCACAGCCACCTGTGGTCGCCATGTGTCATGTCGCATCACATAGATGTAATGCCATTCTGCCATCTTTTCTCCACCCCTCATTTTATCCGAGCATGTAGTGTGCTATGACTCTGCTACTGTATACACTCCGTATACATCTCTGTTCTTCCTTGCAAGATTGTGAATGCTTCGGCCACTCCAATCGATGCAGTTATATCGATCTGCTAAATACAGTCATTTGCGTGAGCTGTAAACACAACACTAGAGGGCAGCACTGTGAGTTGTGCAGGCTGGGCTACTTCAGAAATGCTTCCGCACAGCTGGACGATGAGAATGTGTGCATAGGTCAGTTCCATTATAATTTCAGCTCTTGTTCTGTGCCTTTCGAGCTATGGGGAGCTATTCAAGGTGAAGAGGCTGTTGATTTGCACCACGGCTGGGCCAGAATGAACTTTCTCAATGGAGAAAACGTCCTTGTGGTAGACTTAAAATTCTCTTGTGCCGGTTGAATTGGGGGATATATTCTGAATCCTTATGTTATTGTTGCTTTAAAGATGATGAGCTGAAAATCTTGTTTAGAAGGTGAAGAATTTTCTTTCTATTATTCTTTCTTTTCTCCTATTTTTTTTTTTTGCATGAAATCCTACAACCTGCTAATATCAAGCTGATCTTAAAGTCTTGTGTTGTATATTCAACTTTTAAAATGAAAACTCATTATATGGGATTTAATTATAGATATGAGAAATTAGGACGAACTGTTGCACGTAATTGGTAATCAACAAATACTGATTGATTAAAAAGATTGCCATTTGGAATTGAAAGTCATTACCAACTGGTAATATAGAAGTTTGCCTGACTTTTCCATCCATAGCAAGGAAATTCCATTTATTTAATTTTCCTATAGCCCCCCCAAAGGAGAAACAATTTCTCAGAACTATTCTAGGCAATTAATTCTCTTAACTTCCGAGGTAAATAAGGGAAAATTGGGTCCACAGGGTTCCCTCGAGCACTCTCCCCTACCCACCGTGACTACCGCTCGGGTCAACTGGAGAAACCTTGCTTTCACACACAAAAAAGTTTTTCCTACCTTTTGCACAGTGGAGCCTGTCTTTCAGAAGGGGAGCTGATGGAAAAATAAGAAACAATAAATGGAATTTCACTTCATAATTTACTTTGAAGAAATGCATATATTTGAAATGGTCGAGGTACATGTGTATGTTACCAAACCAGTAGGTAAATACATCAGCCACTGATTTTAAAAGTAGAACTTTTCACATAGAGACTGATTTAAATAGAAAACACATGCTGAAAAATGACAGGTGGTTTTTTCATCAAAAAATAAATCTGATTAATCTGCAGTTCTGAGATCATTGTTTTCTGATTGGGTCCTATGGCTACCTCCCCAGTAGCACGTAAACTAGATCTACAAGTTGCTTCGAATTCAGTTAGGCCAAGTTTACATAATACTGTTAATACCTACAGTATGTTCTATTTTTCCAAGTGCCTCCTTATTTATTATTCGTGAATTAGAGGAGAGATCACTGGACTTAGAGACCGGAGAGCTGGGTCCAAGTCCCAGTTTGCTATTTAATAGCTGTATGCCTTAGGTAAGTCATTTCAGAACTCCCGGTCAAACAAACTGGGAGCCTATGGGATGCGCAGGAAACACTTGGTAAACTGTGAACTGACTTGCAAAGATGGTTGGGTTTTTTTGTTTGTTTGTTTGTTTGTTTTACCTAATCCTCATTAACAAAACCAGGGGGGTAAGTATTCCACTGATAATTTCCTCTATTTCCTAGTTGAGAAAAGTAAGGCAAATTGACCCAAATTATACAGCTTTAACAAAGAGTTAACTTCCTGACGTCAAAGCTTGAACACCCTCTCCCAGCTACCCTGACATAATTAGCAAAACTAAGCTTGTCAGACTTCCTACTTCCGGTATGCTTTTTGGATGACAGTAGCAACTCCACTTCGTAGCTCATGGGCCTTTATAACAGTCGGGGTTATGCAGATTTGAGGCTATTAATAACCCGAAAGACATGTAGCTGTCTGAATTTTGAATGCAGGTTACACTTCACTGAAAGTCATTTGTAAAAATATATAAATGTCATACTATAAAAACAGAAACAAGAGAAAAGGTAAAATAAATAGGAATGCAGGAATAAAAATCATTTAATAAAACACCTAAGGTTAACATGTTTTACGGTGGTTAATTTCATATTATTTTAAACAAATCAGAGAAAAAGACCTTAAAAGAAAAGATTTTTTTATTCCATAAAATTTCTAAGAGCAGGCAACTTAACAATATCCCAATATGTTTCACTCAGAGTATTCTGTTCTTACGAGCTTTGGCCTTTTTCCAGTCCTAAAGTAATTTTATGAACTATAAAATCTGCACTTCCTATTCGATTTTAAAAGGTTTAGTCCTGTTGTAAATCTATGTTTGATTATCTACAGACAGGAAGATAGCCTGTCCTTTAAATAACATCAACTAGTGATGAAATATGAAAAAGCTTAGGAATGTATATTCCTTCTCCTGCCTGCAAACATCAAGAGCATTTGTTTTCTCCATTTCTAGGAAGTTTGTTAGTTAAAATTACAAATCTTTGGGGAATTTTATTTTATTGAACCAAACGTGTTTCTATTCGGTATTTTATACTCTCCAAACCAAGTAAATTGGTCAACGCAAAGATGAGAACTTTTAGGTACCATTAAAATTGGCTATAATACTCCCCCACATACCACAATTCCTTAAATTTCTGCCCTTTGGCATAAAATTGTAAAGAATGAATTGAAAAATGCAGCTAGCTGGTATGTGCTATCGTCTATCTTTTGTCTTTAGTCTATATATACACACAATGAATCAGTAACAATAAGAGCTATGTCCTATAAGAGCTTGGGTCCCACTTTTCCTACTTGAGGGGCTGCCTATGCACCAGACTAAGGCTGGAGTTTGCTCTCCGAGGGCCATTGGTGGTTTTTGGCTCCCTATTACCAAGGTTTGCCCTAAGGGAAAGCGCGAACTTACTGACTCTTTTCCACAGTCTAGCTCCGCAAAGGGCTTGAGGCAGGACTGAGAATTAAATTTAAGAGCGTACATCACAAATAATTGAGCTTTAATACCTTTTTGTATAGAAAGCACTAATGAAAATGAATGGATATTTACCCAATTCACTTTCACAGAATTAAGCACCAATCTCAGAAAATTTGAACTTCACCTACGTCTTCTCTAAATTGAAGGGGGAAAAAAAGGCATTTCGCCACCTCTTCAACAAATGACAATGAAATCCACCACCCTGACTGTGAGGGAACAGGCCAAATCTTTGACAAAATGAAGACTGCGTTGAAATAGATGTCATAAACTATTTGCATCATTTTATATTATGACAAATATAAAATGCAGGCTACTCCATGTTGCCACAGTGGTTGCTGCCTTGTGATTACTGCTGAAGTTGCCCATTTTCATACAGATTCCAAGAACAGCCATGTCTCCAAAGATGCATGTCATTACCCTGGATGACGCAGTAATTACATGAAGATGACACCCTTGCATGCTTCTGTTTCATATAAACTCAAGCATTCAGCGGGAAGTTAGAGGATATGTTGTCCATGACCTTGGGGAATCACTGCTAATAAGCTCTGATAACAAGCTTGACATCAGAATGAAACCCAGGGTTCAGCAGTTGCTACTAAATGTATCTCAAATTAGGATGTATTATCTTTTTATTCCCCTTAAAACCCAAGATTAGGTAATCAGAGGTACCTCCCATAGACAAGACACTTCTAATACCTATAAATGAATTGTAGTATAACTTTCTAATCGAACTCCGAAAATAATTTGTGTTGTTTTTTAGCCTAACAGTCTTGCATATTCTTCCTGGTTTCATGTAATAAAATATAATATTCCAAGGCCGTCACCAACATCTACCGTTGACCATGGTCCCATACATGATATTCCTTAACAAACTAAGGTATTTGCACCTAAGGTGGAATGTAGACCACACCTCTCCTTGTCCCTTGTTTTCACTACTGTTTGTGTAACATGACACTTATCACCCTTCCTGTGACAATCACTGGTTTAGGCGTTCCATGCTTTTAAAAAATTTTGTTTACTTTCTTTGCATCTAAATTCTTATATTAATATGATTGCTATGGGCTAATTGACTAGAATAGTATGTGAATTCCTGTTGGCCAGATATAACTCTACTCCCTGGTTTGCAAAATGATGGTGACTCACTGTTAACTTATGCACTTGAAATAGTAAGAAATATATTAAATGTTGAATAAGTATAGGTACAGACTTATAGTATAAATATGCACACAAAACATTTTAAAGCCACACAAAATTACTATTTAAAATTTTTTAAAACTCCCATGTACACACATTAAAATAGAAAATGCTGACTTAAACTAAAACTCTAGTTATGAAGTACAAACCAAGCCAGGCAAGGAGGGAACATTTTAGTTTATTTAGTTTTAGTTTTACCTGCGTATGTCATAATAGTGATTAGTCTTATCAATGTTTGTATCACCATTATGCAGAATTAAAATTTGGCTAATCAACATGAAATAAATCATAATCGTAAGTTTCTCCACATCTTCTGAAGACATTATCTAATTAAGCCCTGTAATAAAACCAGAATGAAAGGTCAAGACCTCTCTATAACATGAAACCTTGAATCTCTGTTGCCAGTCTAAAATACTAAACTTGATACCATTAAGTTGAAGCTCTCAGGGCTTCCATTGGTTGGTTGGTTGGTTGGATTTTATTTGTTTTTTAACAAAAAAAAAAAAACCTTTTAACAGGACCATTTTAGTATAAACAAAATTGAGAGACAGAGAGGCATAACGACTTGTCCAAGATTAAAGAGTGGGGTAACAAGGAAAGAATCTTTGGCCCCCAAATCCCAAAAGCTGCAAACTAGCTGTTGTTACCTTTCAAACTAATGGAAACCTAAGGAACTCCCACTTTGGGTTTGGCCTTTCAGCAAAACAGAGCTTCAGAAACAAAAACATCCCGTATAAATACTGTGTGAGGAATCCAGAAATCTATCCACTCTTCATTAGGCAAAGTCGTTTCATCCTGCCAGGAGGCATTATGATGAAATATATTCCCAAATCATGCCTATGTTGAAATTTACTTGGGATTACAAAATTTATTTTTCTTTCATGATCGTTAATCTAGGCTGCATAAAAACCATATTCACAGGCCTAGCAGACAGAGTATCTAAAGGCTCATCACAAAACAGTATATATATAAATAAGTTAAAGTACTCTCCCATATCGTAAAGTAAAAATGCCTTTGAGTGAACAAAGTGCACTCATATTGCACTTTAAAAATGTTCAGCAGTTCTCAAATATTGAGTGTAACAGATAAGGCCATTTGAATAATTTAAAACAGATTTTACACTGATGGCATATTGATTTATCCTTGATATACAAACTTCTCATGGTGTTCATTAAACCATCTAAAAATGCCCTAACAAATGGAATCTCTATTACGATCCGTTAGCCATGAAGAGCGTGATGTCTTATTTCCTGGGAAGTTTTCAGTTAATTTCCTCCCCTGTCATAAAAACGGCATCACGGAAGGCTGAGGAAATAAATAAAGGGGCCCGAAATGGCCGTGTGTGCCAAAGCATTTCATTAGCGGACATCTTTCTCTAAGTAAGTGGTGCATTTAAGTGACGCTCCTGTGTTGATAACCTGTAAGCCGTGCAGACTTGTCTCCAGCCTGTGTGTTGTCTTGTTTCTACAGAGTGTTATTGTAACCCTTTGGGCTCAGTCCATGATCGTTGTAATGGCTCAGGATTTTGTGAGTGTAAGACGGGAACGACAGGGCCTAAGTGTGATGAGTGCCTGCCAGGAAATTCCTGGCACTACGGCTGTCAACGTAAGTAACTCTGGGAGCCGCCCTCTGCCTGCTGCAGCATGGCTGATCTGCTTGCCCAGGCCGGTGTGTGCAGCTTCTCAGAGCAGAAAAAGACCCAAGCCACTGACGAGCTTTAAAAGCTACTTAAGGCCCCAGCCTATGTACAGGAGCGAGAGCAATCCATCAGCTGTCCAGTGGGCTTCTTCGAAGCCCATCCTCTTCCCCCCTGAATGCAGGAGCGACTCGCCTTGAAATATTGTACTCGGATCCACGTACCTGGCCAGACCATAAATTAAGTGGCACAAGAGGGACCCCGCTTGGAAATCCTCACCGCAAAATGAAGGGTGATGTGGCTGCGGTTAATATATTTCTTGAACTGAAAGCTACCCCGAAGCTCCAGAGTTCATAAATTAAATGATATCTACATAACTTATTACCACCCCTGCTATCACACCCGTCACTGAATCTTAACCAAAACCCTAAGGGTAATAAATCTAAGGGATATTTAAATGCCAGGGTAAAATAATGACAAAAATCAATATTGATTTTAAGCCTCTGAGGTTAGGCACCGTGCAGCGAGCCTTAGACAGATGCCATTTGGTTCAGCCTCATTTCTCTGCGGATTATCAGACCTTCCTAAAAGCTTGTCAGGCAGGTGGCATGTCGGTGTATTCAGGGAACAGAAATTTAAAAACCTGAGCAGAAGCTTCCTTCTGTCATTCATAACCTTTTCTGCTTTTTCATTATGCACCAACTTATTAGTCTATCAGTACACATGTAGCTGACTAATATTAAAGAGCCACCAGGCAGAGCCTCTAGAGCAGTGCGGTCCAATAGAAACCTGTGCAAGCCACATATGGAATTTTAAATGCTTTGTTACCCACATTCGAAAAGAAATTGCTTTTATCAACTTATTTTATTTAACCCAAGTATCTCAAATAGTATCATTCAACATACGATCAGCATCGAAACTATATTAAAGATACATTTTTTTCATATTATACTTGAAATCAAGTGTGTGTTTTGTTCTTACAGAGCATCTCAATTAGGACCAACCATATTTCAAGGCCTACTAGCCTCCCGGGTCTACCATATTGGACAGCACAGCTCTAGGTGGTTTTTTAGGTTTGTTGTTTTGTTTTGTTTTGTTTTTTGCTTCCTTTTCACTTGAAAACGATGTCAGCATGCAGGAACTGTCTAAAGCCAAGTCCACGGCCATACAGAATATTTCACCAGGCACTGTGGAATTTATAGTTATCTGTAAGCCACTCTTCTACATAATGTAAAGCCAAAGTGAAATTAACTGCCAATCTGTTGCCATGGGCAACGAAGAACTGTGGCGACAGTTTGAGAAATTTGGCAGTGAGTATGCCAAGGTTAAGATGGGAGCTAGGAGCTGGAGGCGAGCATGCCGTGCTGGAGAGGAGCATTAGAAGACAAATAGTCAGAAGTCCGGCAGCACACCTGCCTACGAGCTCTGCATAAGGCCATGGTTTAAAAGCCCTACTTGCTACAGATTCCTAAAAAGCACCTTAGAAGCATGGGTGACTTGTTGGATCCCAAGGACCATGTGAGGAGCCAGGATCAGAGGACAGCCATGAGCCCCAGAACATCTGGTTGTGGAGGCCCAAAGAAACCCAGCAGTCAAAAGGAGAGAAGGAAGGACAGAGAAAGGAAGGACCCAAAACAAGTCCAATTCTCGAGGCAGAAGGTATAAGACTTTACAATTAAGACACACTTTTCAAAAAGAAAGTTTCATGTAAATTTCCTGGTGCAGCAGGATTTAAATGAATAGGTTCCTGTAAGTGTAATCAGAGAAAGACATTAGAGAGGAAATCTCATCTAGCCTTAGGGGAAATATATCCCAAAAAGGCCCTAACTTGATTTTTCTGTATTAATTATTGAAGTATTATAAAAGATATAATGCCATCAAATTTTCCCTTCCGGAATTGGAAGACTGTCACATAAGGGCCATGCAATACAGGAAACTCTGTACCACAGCTCCAGCGTCTCACATCCTTGGTATGTCTGGATCAGTGAGATTATGGAAGCAAATGCTTTATCCTCTTGAGTATTTCTTGAGTACCTTCGATGAATTAGGCATTGAGCTAAGAGTAGAGGCTCCAAGGATGAAGAAAAATAGCTCCTGTGGACATATGGCTATGGAGTTCACAAGCTGGGGTAAGAGGCTGACCTGCCACCCAACGATTAGGAAAGAAGATAATCAGAACTAAGAAAGAGCTATGTGTGTGCTTTTAGGGATGCCCAGGTGCGAAGTAAGGCTTCCCAGAGAAGCGACGTTTGATTCAATACTGAAAGGTTAGTAGGGGCTTTATCGGAGGGAACTTCTTGAACAAAAGTGCATGAGCTAACCCACTACGTTCTAGAAATATCAAATAGTTTTCATACGATGGAGGGATGAGGGGTGTGTGTGTGTGTGTGTGTGTGTGTGTGTGTGTGTTGGGAGGGAGGGAAGATACTGAAAAGGCAACCAGAGACTAGATCGTGGCTTCATGAACACTAAGCCAAGGAATTTCTTCTCATGGGGGAGGAGACAGACACAGGATCCATCATACGGCTTTAAGCAGAGGAGTGAAATTGTCAGATTTTGTTTTAGAAGATTATTCTGGCTGCTCTGTAAAGGAAGGACTGGAACAGGATGAGATGGGATTTGTTATATAAATTTAACATATTTCAAATACACCTTTGAGTGTGCAATAGCTTTTTCTCACTCTGAAATATTTTTTCCTTCCCTCCGACTCACCCACATAGGGCTGATATTCTATCTAAAAACATAGAAGTTCTGCTGTCCGTTGATAAATGGCTATGGCATGGGGATCTCTACATGCCTTCCCCAGGATCTTTCAGACCACCCCCAAGATCCAGCAACTACTCACTTAGTACTTGTCACAGCAAGGTGCCTCCAGCACCAGTATTATAACCAATATTATTCTAATTAGTTGGTGATTATAGGTTGACAAGTATTTTTCATATCACTCCCCTGTCTGCACATACAAGTCAATTCTCTGTCTTTCTCTCTTCCCTCCATCCTCCTCTCCACCCCACCCCCCGCACTTTTACTGAGATAAACCCATCCTTGGGTTAGCCACATTATCAGTGGCAGTGATTAACCCGACAACAAGAAGGTGATGCCAGGGAGAAAGGAGTGGTATAGGGGCTGGCAGTGGTGCCGGCAGCCATGAGCAGGGAGGAAGCAGACACACTTAGGCTGCGGGTTCCGGTTTCATCTCCACCTCTTACTACCTGCAAGACTTAGAGGAAATCACTTGGACTCTCTAAGCACAGTTTTTCATCTTATAATGGGGGTAATACTAAGACCTAACACATATGGTAATTGTGAAAATTCAAGGAAAATAATGAATGTGGACTTCATAGTACATAGTAAGCACTAAATTATTATTTTATTCCAAGCACATGTTGATGTGTCAACATGCAAGGCAAGAATCCGTGTTTAAATTATTTATTTATTTTTTAACGTTTATTTATTTTTGAGAGACAGAGTGTGAGCAGGGGAAGGGCAGAGAGAGAGAGAGGCAGATGCAGAATCTGAAGCAGGCTCCAGGCTCTGAGCCATCAGCATAGAGCCCAACGCAGGGCTCAAACTCACAGACCATGAGATCATGACCTGAGCTGAAGTCGGCCGCCCAACCGACTGAGCCACCCAGGCGCCCCAAGAATCCATGTTTAAAACTTATTGTACATAGTTGGTCCGAGAGTTGTGGGTTATCGTTAAGTTGATTAACAAAACTTATTGTACAGTGACAGTGCAGACGTCAGCAAGGTGGGCCACTATTGAAATTCCAAATCGTGGACCTAGGAAGTTCTAAAAAACCCTTGATTATAGGCAAGGCTGATTTAAGAGATGGAAGCAAAGCTGGCCCCAGAAACACTGGTATGGCTTCAGCAGGCGAAATGAAGAACTCCAGGCTCAAAAGTGAACCTTCTGCCTCAGGGGGCCGCTGATTTTGTGCTTCATAAATGTAAGCTGGTCTCTCTGACATAGTAGGTGAAATACTTGAAAACCATCAGAACGAATGGTCTTTAGACAGCATGGAGCACACCCAATCCAGGAGAGAAAGGAGAAATAAAAAGATTTCAAGGAGACCAAGCAGAATCAAAATTAGCATTGAGGTTACCAACAGAAGATTGAGACGTTGAGGAGAAAGAGGGTTTTCTTTAATGTGCCCCTTTGAAATTAGTGAAGAGGGGTGAACCACATCCCAGAGAATAAAGTTAAATCATCCCAAAAGGAAGCCGTGTTCCATGCTTCACATAAAATACGGAGGGTTAACGTGTATTGGGAAGTAATGAAACAGTTGTTCCCAGAACCAAGGAGACTGGACATAGGGGAGGTTTGTGGTATTTTGGTTTGGAAAATGGAATGGAAATAGCCACACATAGAACCAATGCGGCTGCGGAGGAGCTGTGTCATTTCCCTGGAGGATGTAGAAGCCACATTAAATATCAGGCAGTGTATATTAAGCTGCCAGTATCTTCCATTTTTACCTAGTTTATATGAATATTAATGGTACTTTCAATAGAACTTATAGTCTGAATATTTAGAAGATATAGATATTTTTCAAAGCCAAATTAGAAAATCTAGATGCTCTGGATTAAAGTCAAAAGATTTGGTGACATAGTTTAGTGTTATGATTTTGGAAGATAACAAAGCATGTAGAAAATCAAAAACTAACTACATATAGGAAGGAGAAGGCTGAGATTCAGTTACTGGACCGTGACCTACAGTATGGGTTCGTGGAAAGGATCAGCACAGAAAAATGGGGGTTTAGCAGAAGACTCAATGTCTGATCAAGATTTTGAATTAAGTTTGAGTGGGATATTGTGAAAATACCCTTATAAAACTGTAAAACTGGACCCTGTGGCAAATCACAGAGTTAAGAAGACAACAGTTATTGCCAGAAGAATAAGGGAAAGTTTGGGAAACAATATGGCTTAGATGTTTTTTCCTTCCCAGAGAGTGCACAATAGTTATATTCATTTTTCTACTGCTACTATAGAAAACTACAGAAACTTAGTGGCTCAAAACAACACAAATGTATTTCTTACAGCTCTGTATTTAGGAGTCCAACAAGGATCTCACTGGGCTAAGATCGAGCTGTCAGCAGAGCTGTGTACCCTTCTGGAGGTTCTAGGGGCAAAGGCTGTTTCCTTGCCTTTTCTAGCTTCTAGAAGCCACCTGCATTCCTCTGCTAGGTGAAATACTTGAAATACTTCCTCTACTTTCAAAGCCAAGAACTTTCTATCTCTCTGTGCCTTTCTTTCATCCTTACATCTTTCTCTGACCACAGCTGGGAAAGGATCTCCACTTTTAAGGACTCGTATGATTAGATTGAGCACACGTAGATCCTCCAGGATAATTTCTCTACCTCAAGGTCCTTATGTAATTTCTCTGTAAAGTCGTTATCGCCATGTAAAAGAACAGGTTGCAGGGATTGGGATGTAAACACCTTTGGGAAGACAGTCAACATTGCCTACCACAATCATCCCTAGATAATGTCGATTTTTAATGCCAAGGATAAATATGCGGGCATCATGGAGATGGAATGTAACTCATGCTTGGAATAGATATGCCAGAGTAAACCTAACTTGAAAAAAATACGTTATAGGGTTAGAAAAGACCACCATGTGTCAAGAAGGTATAGACCCACATTGTGAATTAGAAGATAGAAATAGTGAAATATTTTTCAGTCAAGATCAAGGAGCTTATAGAAAGGGTATTTCGAGTGTATTATAGACCACACAACCATTTAGAAGATATAGATATTGTTCAAAGCCAAATTAGACAATCTAGATGCTCTGGAATCTTCCAAAATGAGGTAATTGAAATATCAAGATATTTGCTAAAAGATGTGTTTTGCTAATTGTTAATTTGCATCGACAAGAATTTCTTCACTCGAAAGAGTGGAAAAAGCAGTCAGGAAACTAGTTCTACCACTCTGGGATGGTACAGAGATGGTAGTATCACATAAGAGAACAAATGTTAATAAAAGCCTTTAAGGGACATCATCCCAAACCTTAAGAAAAATTACAAATATCCTTAGGGGGAAAAAAGTAAGATCTTAGACCCTTTTTAAACACACACACACACTTTTCTTTTTAGAAATAAAAGCACAAATAGTTCCCAAGAGACGACCTAAAATAGGAGACTTCTAAAATAACCAACATGGCTATCTAAGGGTTCCCAACAGGGTTTTGACAAACATTTATATAGTCCCTACTGTGTTCAAGACACTGTGCTGCAAATTACGGCTAATAAATAGAAGTTGCAAAAATGCAGGATGGTACAGTTGTTCATGTGACAAAGATGGGGCAATCTCAGTTCACATTTAAGCTCAATCCTAGACAACAGTATGTCGTGAGCAGCAAAGAAGCTAACACAATTTCAAGGCGAACAAAGACCAAAAGAAGTCATAGTCTTCCTGACATGTGCCCCAAGCAGCCCACGTCAAGAGTCTAGTCCCGGGAGACCACATTCTAACTCAGCAGATAGTGATATAGGAGAGTTCCATCTTTGATGACGGGATTTTCATAAAGCCAGCTGAAGCAGGCTGACACCTGTCAACTAGGGTTTGGAGGGCTCTTGCGTAACAAGTGGACATGTTTGTTCAGGAAGATTAAATGGAGACCAGTGGGTAAAAGAGAGAGGCGGGTCTCAGCTTGGCGTTTTCCAACCATTATTCTCCCCAGCTGTTTTAAGAACATACAGTAGAGAGCCTTGGGTAGTGATAAACCCCCAGACTCTGGAAGGGTTCAGAGAGAAGCCGGATGGGCTCCTGTGTGTGATGCTTTTGGGAGAGTTTCTGCCTAAGTGAATGGTTGAGTGAAAGGACCTGTAGGACCTCTCCAGCTTTTTGCCTCTTGTAGACCAAGTCAGTGGGCCAAGGGAAGTGCCATGAGATACCTCAAGTTGTATTAAGAACCAATTTGGCCATTCATCTGCCTTCTGTGCTCTTGTCTTTCCTTACCACTGGGTAGATTCTCATGCTTCTCACTGGGCATACTCTCCATCCTCACTTCTTGGTAAATCTTTTCTTTCTGGAAACTAATTGGTTCTTACCCTAGCTTTTCTGCTACTATAGATCAGGGTGATTTCTTTTCCTTTTCTTTTATTTTCTTTCTTTCTTTTTTTTTTTTTTATGAGATTAACATCTACAGGCCTGACAATCTGTGATCATTAAGATGATGCTTCCAATTGCTTCACTGAGATGAAGATTATACCTCCCTGGACAAATACCTTGAACTTAACTTGTAATTTTTCAATTGCCTCCAGTTGCGGTCTCCTGCTATTTTCTGTGTTCCATTAAAACCTCCAGTCCACATTTCACCAGCTGACCTCACATTTTGAATCTATTGACAGGTGGCATGTCACTTAAACAAGGATGTCTGCGATGCTTCAGCACATTTGCAGTCTCAGACATGATTTCACTCATTTGGCTCCTGCATCTCTATCTCTAAACATGAATGGCATCACTGAATCCAAGTTTTTGATTTCCTTGCTAGCAACTTGAACCACAGTCTCATCTCCCTTGCTGAGCACCACATACATAACAGTGTTGAAAAGTAAATAGTTGGAAGGGTACTTGACGTTACTGTTGTCCAACTCCTAAGGGTGGGAAGGAAGTGCTCATTAAACAGAACCAGTAGGAGCCTCCCCGAGGTAATTTAAAAAGGAAAATATTAGGACGACAGAAGATAGAAAGTGGCAATTTGTAGGCATTACAAATAGGCTCGGTAGTCCTCCTGGGGAGAAAAGGCTCATTTTGTCCTCTAGAAGAGCAAACCCCAGGGCTGCTCCCAGTTGTGAAATGTCTCCTGATTCAGCAGGACGAGGCCACAGCACTCAGTCATGCTAACAGCCATCACTTCCCAGTTGCAGTCCTGTTTCCCTTCCATTCTTAACGTAACTTGAGTTTGGGGTTGGCAGAAAAAGCCCACCAATCTCCAGAACATCAGGGACCTGATGCCACCCATGAGCAGGGAGCCAAGGCTTACCCTCGTGCCATGGAAAGCGCTGTCCCCCTTCACGCTAATGACTCCATTTGGAGCAACCAGAAGAGGCAAAGGCTGGGGCAGCTTGAAAGGAGTGCCTTGTTCAGAATGCCCTTCACAGTTGGATCATATCCTAAATGCATTCAAAATCAAAACCTGCAGCTCTCGAACTGTTAGAGCTGGGCACAGGACAGATACAGATAGTGGGTATACTAACAGCAACTCCAGACCACTTCCTGACATTCTGAGCTTTGCCTGCTACTCAGCCACCCTGTGCTCAGCTCAGAGAGGGGCCTCGGGTCTGTCCTCAATAAGAAACTTCCCATATTTACTTGGCAATCCAAGTAAGCATTTCCCCCCTTTATTTGAAGAAAATTTTGAAAATGATTAGAAGGCCCAGACTCTACCATTTCACACAACCATACAAGTTAAACAGTGAAAGGTGTGTGAAATGTCAAAACTCATGGAGAAATGCGGGCACAACTTTATCTCCTACTAGCGTCCCAGAATCAAAGCAACAGCCTGGTCCTGTGTGATAGTAAGAGGGTCAGGACGCCAAGAAGAAATACAATACATGAAGTTCTTTACTTGCTTTAGACAATACCTAAATGGAGTTTCACCTTGAGCCATTCTTTACACACTAGTGAGTGGTGTGTGTGTGTGTGTGTGTGTGTGTGTGTGTGTGTGTGTGTGTAAGAGAGAGAATCTCAAAATCTTCTGAGGCTGTATACATAGAGATAATACCGAGGTATGAAAATCAGCCCAAGTGTAGAAGGGCCGCCCCACTTGAAATTTGTGGAGAAAACAATTTAAGTGAAAAATCAGTCCTCAGCCCCAAACAGAATTCTGGGATAGAGGAGCCACAGATAAACTCGGGTGGCTCGGGTTCCTGATAACTCAATTTTAGAAGTCAACACAATGAAATCAGGGATCCTGATTCTGGGCGTGACTGCTACCGGCTCTCCGAAGAATGTTCGCTCAACACCTCAGCCTTTTCTGTGCATCTCTTGTGAAATCCTAGAGAGTGCTTGGGCGTCCTCAGGCTCTTTGTTGGTTTGAAATTCTGTGATCCTGAAATCTCACAAATGGTTTGACCTACTTGCATTTGGAGGAAACTACTTCCTAGTTTCGGAGGAGTGATAGCTATTTTAAAATAATAAAAATTGTTACTTATTGTGCACTTTTTTTTTTAGCGTTTTTATTTTATTTTTGAGAGACGTAGAGACAGAGAGTGAGCAAGGGAAGGGCAGAGAGAGAGGAAGATACAGAATCTGAAACAGGCTCCAGGCTCTAAGCCGTCAGCACAGAGCCTGACTCGGGGCTCGAACTCACAGACCGTGAGATCATGACCTGAGCTGAAGTCGGCCGCTTAACCAACTGAGCCACCCGGGCACCCCTAGTGTGCACTTTTTCTGTGTCAGGAACATTCATGCATTATCTCATTCTACAAGGGAGGTTCAGATTATTTTCCATGTTTTGTAGACAGAAAAACCAAGATTTAAAGAGGGCAATCCCACCTCCCTGAAAATGGCAGACCAGTTATTATCAAATATTTATTAATTGAGTTTGCTGTAGCGTTTTACAGGATTTGTCATTTTTGCTTCGAACATGGAGTCAGAGACTTTGGTGATTTACTCCAAGGGTCAACATGCATTTTCTATGAAGGGTCAGATAGCAATCATTTCAGGCTTCCTGGGCCACGCGGTCTGTTGCAACTACTCACCCCTGCTGTTATAGCCCCGAATCAGCCCAAGATGACATTGAAATGAATGAATGTGTCTATATTCCAATCAGACTTTGTTTATGGACACTGAAATTTGAATTTCATATATTTTCACACACCATGAAATATTATTCTCCTTTGATTCTGTTTCAATCACGCAAAAATGTAAAAAGCATTCTTAGTTCATAGGCCATAGTAAGCAGGAGGGAGGCTCCATTTGGCCTGCAGACCATAGTTTGATTTATTTCAAGCTCACGCAGCAGTTGGAAATGAAGAAACAGAGGATCGGTTTAATAAAGCAGAGAGACTATGAAGCAGGAGACAGCAGAGGACATTAAGAAAAAACACACACATTTCATTAAAGGGTGTCTTCTATCTTGATGTGGGTATCACGGGGGGCTGGGCTGACCGATTCATATTAGCAGGCCCTAATTGACCTTAAGAAAAATGTTAGGGTTTCCAGAAACATGAAGGCCGCAACCATATAATTTCCAGGACAAGATCACAGGCGGAGTCAGTGCCAGCCGTTTAAAGGCTTACGAGCCAGCCGAGTCAATTTAGCATCAATCTAGTACAATCAGCAACTAATGAAAGAGAAGTCAGGGTGGCCATAATGCAATCAGGATTGCTCGCGTTGGTGCGAGGAATCATTGTGTTGCATTCTGCAGGAGCAACCCATCACCCCGAACATGAGCAGAAAGCTGTCCTAAGGGAGAATTACAGTAATAATATCACCTACAACACGGAGAGCACAGGAAAAAAAAGACATACAGAACCCATTGAGAACTTATTTATTTATTTATTTTTACCGTCGGCTTTGATGTCAGAGGTCGTTATTTTAAATAAAGTGTATGTCAGTGCCAGGAGCCCCACCTCTTCTGCCCAATGCCCTTTTGAGTGTGACTGCGTCCACTGAACCCAGGACACTCTGGATCATGTGGCTCTACCTCCAGGAACAGAATTATGTCGTGACCACCCTTACTTAAGAGCTCTATGCTCTTCATCCCATCTTTGTCAAATTTTCTGTTTTCGAAAATTACGGTCAACCTTCAATTTTCCATTGCTGCAAGGTGGGGAGAAGAGGCATGCGTTAATACAGTGCAATTGACTATCTCGATGGGAATTCCAACGAGGTCGGCTTTCATCTAAAACAGGCACGTACGCACAGAGACTGAGGCCCACACACAATTCATCCACTGCCTGTCCAGCTTCAGTCAGCGACTCGACCGCGTGGATAGCAGCGAGACATTCCGGACATTGCCGGGTGCTGTATTGCTAAACTAGATTTTTCATAAAATTCCTTCCCATGTTCTACAAAAGTGCAGGATTAATATCATGCATCGCAGCTATTTCTTCTGTGCTACGACTCTTTGGGGAAAATGGGTGTATGTCTCAGAGACAAAACTACAAAAGTAATGAAATATCGATGTAATTATTTTTAAGAATCACCTTGAGACCTCTTTTTAATTAGTATTTTGACCCTACGGACTTAGTCTTATGTTAATCTGTATTCCTTATCATGAAAATCAATAATATAGACAACTACATTGTTCACACGATTTTGAGTACAAAAAGACAAAGCTTGGGGGTTGGTAGGAGGGCTTGTTACCAGGATTAACCTGGAGGTTTATTAGCGATATAATGTCACAATGGCTGCTTTGCAATGATTTTGCTGATCCGGCTGTAACTAGTGCTCATGTGGAAGATATTTCAATATATTATGAGATCTTTACTGAGATATCACACCCTTCTTTTTTCCAATTAAAATAAAAATTTAAATGGCTGATTTTGCACCAAAGACGCTAAACTAAGTATAGACACATAGATACGACATACGAATTCTGATTATATCAGGCATCAAAATTTCTGAAGTCACGTTTTAATCGAGACCGTCCAGAGTCTTGGGATGGAGGAGTTTGTGCTTCACCTATTGATAGGCCCAGCTAATAACACATGATTAAATCAATCGTGGTCAGTATGTTCCTTCATATACAACAAATGGGGTCAGATTGTAGCATCCTCCATAGGAAATCTATACCCTTAATTTCATCTCTGGTTACTAAATTCAATTTAACCAAGGTGATAGAAGGGCTTCTTAACAGAGTCTTGCAAAATCTGTTGAATGTTCCTCCCTGGCAAAGCGGGCTGGCTAGAGGATTGTTTGATTCATTTACTTGTTCACGCCATCATTCATTGACTCATTTATTCATACTCTCATTCGTTTTAAAATATTAAAGTCCAACCGAGCACCAGGAATCGTGCTAAATATTAGCGGGAAATTAGCACCAAAGGTAACGAAAATGTGATCCCTTCCCTCTAAAGGTTGACAGTTTAAGAAGGGAATCCGATCCAACAGTCCCTCACTCTAGTTGGAATCTGAGAAGACCTGACTCCAGTACCACTTTTCTAGCTTGTTTTTCGGGTCACAGGAATCTCTCTTTCAACCTATAACCTTAGGATCTTATAAATGAGTTGGATCTTAAGCATTTTCTAGTTTAGCACTTATTTTCAGTCACAGACGAAACGTGTTTAATCTTTAAAATTGTTTGGGGCTTTAAGAAGCTGTCCCTATTGCATTTAATAATGATGACAGTGGCCACTATTAAATGAGCGCCGTGTGCCAGCAACTATGCCAAGCCATTTACCCTGACTTGTTTAATCCGTCTAAAATCCCATTAGCGGTTATCCCCGCTTTACAGATAAGTGAATCGAGGCTCCAAGGGGCTAAGGACCCTGCACAGCCAGATTCTTGCAACTTAAAAGTGCTATCCTTCAGCCAGCAACATCAGCGGCAGTTGGGAATTTGTTAGAAATGAGAATTTCAGGCCCTCCCCAGACTTCCTGATCTGCATTTTAACAAGATTTCCAGGTGATTCATATGCATATTTGCATTAAAATTTGAGAAGTTAGGGGATGAGATAGTAAGTGTAGATTCTAACCTAGGATGGGCTGATTCTAAAGCCCAGGTGTTTTGTTTATTTGTTTTTATCACTTACTGTTCACAGAACATACACATGCCTTGGAAAAAATTATATAAGGGGCAGACCTCCTATAGTATCTCGTGTCATCAGTTTTTACCAGCATGTATTCTACAAATCCAAATCATATTAAAGAAGGAGAATCATGAAAACTTAAACAAGTAGCCTATTTGTTTTCTTTCATCCATATAATTTAAAAGTGGTTAATATTTGATAGGTTAATAATAAATATTTTAATATAGTATATTGCGTTTGGTTATGAATATATCAAAAGGAAATACAAAGTGAGATCCGAAAGATAAACTTTTATGGGGCACATGAAATAGAACATAAAACTTGATGGCAATTACCATTTAATCTATTCATGTTTGGAAACGTATTGAAAGAGAAACTCATAACTCAGTTAATTGTTATGAATTATTAATTGCTCATTTGAAAAGCGATGAGCAGAACCGCACTTGTTGAAAAACTTTCCTTCTCAGTGGCTTTAACCTTTGTGTCATTGGTTTTATGAGAACAAAAGGGAAAGAATGACAGCAAGATTCTAATCGTCCAAAACTAGAAAGTGACAAGACTGTGAACATCTCGGCAACTGTATAAAGGTTAATTGCAATTGAATGGAATAGTTATCGCTGGCCCCCCTCTAGCACACTTAAGTGTGATTCTCTGGGGGCAGGCCCAAGCATCTGCATTCTACAAAACTTCCCAGACAATAACAATACACAGCCAGGACTGAGGACTACGTTTTCAGTAACTGCATGTTGTCAGGGAGATTTCATCCAGCCATGAACTTGACTCGATATTCTGAACCCCAAGCGAACGCAAGGTGGGCTCCAGTTTGCCACTCTTCATTAGAGTTTGAGGTAAGAGGGCACTCAACCGAGGCCAGGAGCAGTGTAAACCATGGCGGCTTTATAAAGACATATTCCCTAGATGGGGAGTGATTTCTATCCCATTCAGGCTAAGATCAAGAATGCATCTGGATTTCAAGATCCTGATCTAAATAGCCCCTTCTTTCTCAAAAAATCAATGTTATGAGTTTCTCCTGTTGGATAAAAAAAAACCACAAGCCTTCAAAAAGTGGAAGGTTTTTTTTATTAACTAAATCCAGGGATTTATTGTTTAGTGTCAGCAGCGTAACTGCTTTATAATTGATTTTTCTGAAGAGAACTGAAAACTTAAGCTACCTTAATTTCCTTTATCTTGACACACATGATTAGCATTACTCTGAAGTATATTTTATCAGGTTCCCAATTACCATTTTTTAAAATCAACTTCCTCCTTGCATACTTGTCTTGATAAAATATTTCTGAGACAGAGAGAAAGTGTGTGAAGATAAAAAATAGGACTGCTTTATTCCTGTTGAGAGCTTTGTACTCTTTCTTCAAAAAATTATGTTTATATTCAGTTATTTTTTTAAGTGAGTATTAAAAGACATTAACACCTGTTAATTTTTTAAATCTTGGGATAAAGAAGAAAGAACATTTGGTCGGGCAATGACAGAAATTTAAGGATAATGAAACAAAATGTAATATTTGCAACTTAGGCTAATGTGCCTAAGTCCTTAGAGACTCAATCGTTCATTTTATATGCAGGAATTACAATCCTGTACCATTACTTAGCCTTACTTAGCCTCAATTTGCTTATGTAAAATGACACGAAGAATCATATCCATGTCACTATCTGTGAGAATTCAATAATACGACAGTATTTAACCCAGTTTCTATCATACAGTAAGATCTATGGTGAGCTACGTGATGGTACCCGCCCTCAGAGTTTCATTGAAAATGGTGGGAATTGTATCAACAAACTTAAGAAAGCAGTCAAGTTACAAACGACATAATAAGAATGAAAGCAATCCTAGGCACACCTGCTACCTGGAGGAAAAAAAAAAAAGGCTCAAAAGTGGATGGGATTTAATACTTATGTCACTTTCTTGGAGTTCTTTCGAGTTCTCATTGGCACCGGTGAATGCAAAATCGTAGTTAAGATTTGATCTAACATCAGTGCCTTTTAGTTTTGCAGCTTCCCAATAGAGAACTAAAACCGTCACTGTAAACTTTTCTCCATTAGATTCACCCTCACCTTAACAGAACTCCTCCATCAATTTTAGGATCATCCTAAATCCTGGAAATTATCCTGTAATGCTAAAATGCCTGCCTGCTAGCCAGGTCTTGAATTATGGTGACCCCTAATCCAATCCTAAGCAGCCTGGGTTCCGTACTTGGCCATAAACCAGTTTCTCAGGAGCGATGATTGGACACTTAGCAATCTGTTGTGCCATCATCAGCCCTATTGGGTGTGATACTTGATCATTTTCAGCTTGGGGACTATTGACACCCTAAGGGATTTGTGTGTCAGAAATACCTTCAGATTCCCCCCTCCCTTTTTTTTAGAACTCCTCAGGAGACTTTAGTATTAGTATTAGTATTGCTATCCTTAGCAAATTCATGCGATGTGCTATTTTTCAGCAAAGATTTCTCTTATGCCACAAAGATGCTCAAGTTGAGACTTTCACTTTGAAGGGAATAAGGTTGTTTTTTTTCTGCAGAAGATTAAAAGAAATAATATGAGTAACAATTTAACCACATGTCATCCGCCCTTGAAGACGAAGGCTGCGTTTTAACAGTGAACCCAAGGCATTGAGGCACAGAGGAAGAGTTGATACTTCTTCAGCCCTAGTAATGTCACTACCAAATGTGAAAATAAGAAGGAAACAGAGCCTCCGAAGGGTAAGGAGTATATGAGGGAAGTTACTGTTCCTCACAACAGGCCTACAGGGGACTCACTGCCAGGGTCAACCAATCTTGGTTTAGTCTATGCATTTGAAATGTGCTGTCCCTCTGTATGCTGTATTGGCATATTAATTTATGTTTTAATGTGAATGTACTAGTTGTTGAGGGAGAATTTATCAGGGCAGGGAGAAAGGGTATGAGAAAGTACCAAGCTCCAAAGGAGCAGGATCAGAGAAAAGACCCAGGGTTGAGGGATTTGTCAATAAATAACCAAACATTTATGGACCTTTTGCTATGAACCCTGCATCACGATAGGTGCTATATAAGATGTAAAGCAAGTTTAATGCAGCCTATGCCCTCAGTAGGTTCTCAAACTTGAGAGCAGGGTAGAGCACATAAAATTAGAGAGTTAAGTAAAGCTTCCTGTCCAGAGTATTTAGCTCTCTCCTAATGACTCGGGTTGTAAAAGGAAACTGGAAGCTACTCTAGGTCTATTCTAGCCAAGTCAGTAAGCTCTGTCTTGAATAGTGGTTGGAATCCTGGCCCTGCCTCACCCTGCGTTGAGCAAATTATATAACCTCTCTGCCCAAGATGTTGCTTCTCTAACAAAGAGATGATTCCATCTCATGGAGTTGTCAGGAAATTAAACGAAATGCTTGCATTACTGAGCACAGTTCCTGGGGCCCCGCGAGCTCGGCAAAGGATCGCTGTCATCGGTATTGTTCGCTGTAAGCAAACTGCAGGAGGTGACAGCGGCTGATGAAGAGCTGGGAAGGATTTGCAGCTGTCAATGAGCCATTAGACCTGTACGTGAACTTGCCAATCATAAATGTTGGTTTTTAAGCAATATTC
This sequence comes from Paguma larvata, assembly GCA_030068075.1. Lineage (NCBI taxonomy): Eukaryota > Metazoa > Chordata > Mammalia > Carnivora > Viverridae > Paguma > Paguma larvata. The sequence continues at coordinate 87,959,146 of CM057833.1, forward strand.
AATGAGGCGATCAATTATGTGTGCTCAGAAGCCATCCAGGGAAAGTGGGGAGTCTCTGGGTGGTGGCCAGAGAACTTTATGTGGACTCCCTGATGTTCTGAAATTCGTTTGTGGGGCGCGTGGGAAAGATAAGTAGTTGAAAGTCTTTCCTGTATTCGGGAGGTATCTGACATGGCAGGTCTGTTCCCTGGTCCTGGGGAAGTGACCCAGATCTATGAAATGCCTGAGCTTCCTACCCTTGCTCAAGATTGTTGGATACTCCCTCTTCGGTCTTTGGGGGAGAAGAGAGAGCTTGCATCCATCGTGGCTCCGGCATGAGCTTAGCCTCTCAAAACAACCGTCAGCATTAGCCATTTGTACGGTAGAAGAAAGTGTTCTCCTTTGTGTCCAATTTCAAACGAGAATTTTACTGTTTTATAGAAGAGCACAGTCAGCTTCAAATTCGTTAATAAATCTGAAGATAAAGGTAGTCTCATGTTTTTTAATCAAAAAGGGCCAGGCACTATCCGTTCTTAGCTCCGAATGTAACGTTAGTGCAGAAGCTAATGTTCCTTTAGAGCATGGATTTCTGTCTAAAAAAACTTCATCCAGAAACCGAGAGTCAAAAAGGACACTGCAAACACATTTCTTTTCAAGAGAAGACAGGAGTTCACTGGGGCTCCTTTCTTTCCCGCAGCAGGTGCCCAGTTTCCAGCTGAAGAGTATGCATTACTCACTGAAAAAATGTGTTTGAAAACACAACGAAGATATCATGACTGAAGCCCCCAGGGGCTCTCCTCGGGCCCAGCATAAGCCCAGTTCTATTCCCGTGATGTACTTAAGCTTTTCCCGCTGACTATGTCCTTCTTTTCAAACCGCTATGACTTTAATAAGAGGAAAGATGAATACCATATACAGAAATAGGCTGGCGTGTTGCAAATATATACACCTGGGTCATAAACAGGTATATCTCAAACTATTTCCGTAATAAACATGGCACGCGCCATAGCATGCTTGCACAGTTCACGCATTTACTTCAATGAGTTCTCCCTATAACCCTGCAAGGAAGTACTAGTATACCCAGTTCGTAGAGGAAGAAACTAAGGCTCAGAGGGTTAAATTTGCTCCAACAATTGGTAGGCAATAGAGCTATTATAACACCAAGATACTCAGTGCTGTGGGTCCAGAGTAGATGTCCTCTTAAGCCCAATCCTCCTTCAGGACCGGGAGGGTAAGAGCAGCTCGCGGAGTCCTAGTCTTGGACAGCGGCCCGGCCACAGGATCGGTTTGCTTTCAGCGAGACGGAAACAAGCCTCAGTCCTCGTTAATAGGAGTGCTTATGAACACAAACACCACCGCCTAACAGAGAAAAAGCCTCTGGACAAAAACAAGCATTGACGGACAAAGGTTCCTGACTCTGTCTCCCTGTCACTTTTATCATGTGCCGACGGCAGCAAAGGTTTATTCACTGGCCTCTGTGTGCAGTGAATTTGTTTCTCAGAATCCACAGCTCGTCCACCCAGGCTCACTTGGAACAAGCAAACTGTATTCTTAGATCCCCAGCTCTCAAGGTCGGCGCCTAGAAGCGTCCAGAGAGGCGCTGCCATAACATACAAACTGTTGAGAGACAGCATCTCATGTAGGGGAGGAGGTGGACAGAGAGGGTGGGCTCTCCTTCTAAGGATGCAAATCATTCCGTTCCAGCCAAAAATCCTGTGTCTCTTCACACAGAAAAATCACTCAGACTGGTCATGAAAATACTTTCTGACCAATTCCTCGAGCCAGTCGGAAATTCAAATAAAGACATCAAACTGTAGCTGATCCCATGTCGCTTCGCAAGTTAATCCCTCAAAGAAGGAAACGGCAGACGTAAACAGCTCTCAGATACTTAGTCACTGGGTCCTGACGTCATCATCATGACAAGCCGTTTGCATCATCTTGTTTAATCTTCGCGGCAGCCCTGTAACACAATATATTGCCTTCTGCGTTTTACAGATTTCGAGAGGTGAAACAAACTATCTATCTAGGTCACAAAAGAAAAGGATGAGACTCAAACCCAGTTCTCTCCCTCTCTAGGCCACCCAAGTGCATTCACTGGCCGGTGCTGTGTGCAGAGCACTGAGCTACGGAGGCTCGGGGGTGAGCCTTGCGGGGAAGGCGAGGTGTAAGGAGGTCTGTTGCACACCAGACACTGGCAAGATGATTTTTAGGAGCAGTAAAGACTCATTATTCACAACATTGCCCATTAACCTAGTGTGGCGCTCCTCAGGGTCCAACGAAGCAGAATGTTGGATGCTGGAAACAGGAAGGTGGCCCTCCTCTCTTCGGCAGCAGGCTTGTGCTTTGCCAGCTGTGTTAGTGCTTGTGAAGAGTAATAAATGCCTGATTCACTGTAAGGGTCTGATATTCTCAGACGGGCAGGGCAAGTAACTGCTGTTGCCTTGCAACCATTCCTGCGAGATAAGGTGACTGCGCTGGGTGGCATGGCAGGAACAATGCGTGGCCGAGCCTGGATTGTGGTAGCAGCTTTCATGATGTCATGTCAATGCTACATGGTCAGGCTCTTTGTGTTGCCCTGGAGACAAGGAATAGTAAGAATCTCTTCATCATCAAATCATTAGCCACCGGTAGCAGACACTGCCTCAGCTCTCGTGTCCTGTGCCTGTCATCTCTTTGGAAGGGTGTCTGAGGGGGAATGGAGATGGCTCCGTATAGTGGCTGCAAATGCTATAAGCAGGATTTTTGAAAACATGGGTGGGTGTCGTGGAATAATCTCCGATCAGGTTTGGAAAGATGCACCTGTTTCTAGAAGAGAGAAGAATATCGCCCAGGCCTGAACACAGTGACCCATCGTGATGGGAGACTCATGTCATCTCAAAAACTGAAAACCATGTCATGAAAAGGGGGGTGAGCAATGAAGGATAGGGGAAATGAAATCGTGCAATGGAGGGCATCCTAAAATCACTCGGGGCTGTGAGTGATTGCAGACAGTACATAGTAAGACAATAGAATGAGGCCCTCTATGGGCTGATCTGGTAAGTCATTGGCTCATCCCACTGCCTGGACTTAACAAAATGAAAACCCCTTAGACACCGAGCAGATATCCACCTCCCTGCTTTCAAACTTTAGGAGAGGGGATGAGACTTAGACAAAATAGGCACAAGCAAGTTCTCTCTCACCCAAACTGGCTTTGGAATCTGTTGTAGGTCCATGCCTACTCCAAAGACCCTGGTATTATAAAATCACTCTTGGTCAAATAAATCAGCTAAGCTTTACCGAGAGCTCCCACCAGAAGCGAGTCAACCCACGAAGGAGCCCATCTTGTTTGCTTTCTGGGACTCCTAGCTGGATTTCAGAATAGCCTTTGATGCATCTGCAGATACCACACTGCACTTCATCTAATCCTTATGCCCAAAATAGGTTAGAGTATCTGGTACCAACCAAGAGACCCTATAACCCAGGGTTAGAGATTCCATTTGGTTTCATTGGTCTGCAAAGACCTTTGTCTGGCTACACATTGTAATACTGTTGCCTTACGATGATGCAAGACTTTAATCCCCCAATTGGATGACATTTGTGCTTTGATGTACCATTAGCTCTCAGAGGTTCTGTCAGGAAACTGTTCTCTGTAAGATCATACCGGAATGTTAAGTCTTAGGTCCATGGATTTACACATTTGGAGTACTGTGTGCTGTATAACTCAACATACAGATGAATTAATAATCCGTCTGCAGAAATTCTGCATACAAAATGTCTTCCTTTTTGTTCTATCACGAATGTAATTACTGGCACATCTAAGATGTATCATTTGAGGAAAATACAAATCTCAAGCCTCAGGCTGTATGGCTAGCACAATTCTTTTTATGCCGTTTAAGATGCATACACTTACAATTGTTCCAGTCTGTTCTCCTTCATTAGAAAAGCATTCTTAGAGAGAAATAAAGACCAGTAGGCGGCATCCAGATTGGAAAGAAAACAGCGTACATCTATCACTCAGTCTATTTTCGAGTATGAATTTCTGGTTCTTTTGGTACCAAATCCTCTATCCAATACTTTATGGCAGCACACATTTGGAAAAGTCTGGAAGCAATGCATTTGAATTCCATTTGCACCTTTCACATTTATCCACGTGCACGGCGCTCTGCTCGGTGCTGTAGGTACACATAGATGTGAGCATTCAACAGGGTTACTTCGAATGTGTTACGCTCAATTAACAGAGAATTTCGAAATATTGTTTAATATTGTGCTTAATTATGACACACATGTGTCTATCAGCTATTCATGTAATGTTCTTAGAGGCCAATCAATTATTTTGTTTGGGGGTTTAATCTAACAATAATTTATCTCTTATTAAGGTTTTTTTGTAACAAGAAAATTGCAACATCCCTTTATAAATATTACAGTTTGAATCATACATAAGCTGCCAGAATAAATTATTTATAGCCGTAGACTTATGAGTTTATAGTGTGAGGATGTGTTTGCCTCCTAAAGTATTAGAAAATTATGAATCTAATACTTCGCCATAATATCTAAGGAAGCAGAACATTAATTTCTTGGATTTTGGGGTTATGAGTAGTGTAAGGAAATTTTTCCGAAGACTTTTTTTTCATTTATCTATCCCAGAATCCTTCGCGATATTAGAAAATGAGCTCATTCCCAGGACAGTATGTTTTTATTTGTAATATTCAAGGAAAAGGCTCAGTTCCCTTTTAAAAGTTGGTCTGATTTTCTCTAATAGCCCAAGAACCTGCCCTCATATGAAAGTTGGGGAGTGTTACTCACTGTATGTCTAATGTCAAAGATTAAAAAACACAGCATAATAAAAAGCTCGTTCAGAATCCCCTTACCTTCAATCTATTAGTCAGATTAATGGCGATGGCACATTGGTTCCACCGTTATACCACTCCCGGGGCAACCTTCTAAAATTAGGAACTGCCAATCTGGGGGAAGCCAAAGAACTCCATATCATTTTAAATCTAACTCGAGCCTGCTCTGAAGCCATTAGAGACGATTAAAGGAGATCTCCAGCCATTATATTCAGCCCAGTAGTCTTAAAGTTCAAAAGGTAAAAAGCACTTTTCACTATAAATAAACTGAGAGACAAAATTATTTTCAACGAAGTTTCGCTTTCAGTGAAAATAAAGTAGGTAATTACATCGGCTGTTACTGAGGTCACTGCCTTCATTGACCATCTGGCTTAAAACTAAAAAATAGGTATCGTTTATGACATGGACAGAAATGAGCAAAGTGTCCACAGCTTCCTCTTTTAAAGACCTGCAAATTCAGTTAATTCACATAGTAACAGTCTTCATGAAACGGTTACTGAAAAAGTAGCCTGATGGCATTTTTACCAACTCCGAGGAAGGAGGGGGTGGGAAAACCCAGAAATCTGTAATATCTTACCATTATTATTACTATAGTTATAGTTTCCATACGATGGGTTCTTGCATTACATTTTTGCATGCCAAAAACTAGTGGGCCAAATTTAGCATTCCAATTTCTATAGTTTTCCTATATATGGAATCCTATTTGTTAGATGTAAACTTTACTTTCAAGTCGGAAGTGTTGTTTCTTACAAAGAAATATGATTCCATTTTTGCCTAATTTTGCTCTACTTTCTATACTTTTGAAAGGCGTCAAAATAGGACAGATGTTGCCTTAAAAATTTTTTATGTTTATTTATTTTTGAGAGAGACAGAACATGAGCAGGGAGGGGCAGAGAGAGAGAGAGAGAGAGACAGAATCCAAAACAGGCTCCAGGCTCCTAGCTGTCAGCACAGAGCCCAATGCAGGGCTTGACCCCATGACCTGTGAGCTCATGACCTGAGCCAAAGTTGGATGCTTAACCCACCGAGCCACCTAGGTGCCCCAGACAGATGTCGTTTTAAGGTCATTCTCAATGCATATTGTTTAATTATTTTTATTACTCTCTTTGACCTCTATAAAACATCATTATTGGATTTTTAGCTAGCAGTAGCTCACACTATCTATTATTGCCTGAAGTGTGCCAAACACAAAACAGTTAGAGCAGTTTATTGCCTTTTTTAAGGCAACTTTGCCAAGATACAAATATATTGTTCAAGAAGAGTGAGTTAGAAATTGGATAAATTTGGTCTGAGTTTTAAACTTAGGATAACTTTATTCCTATGTCCTTTGTAAAACCCAAAACTTCGTTTAAAAAACAAAACACAGGTTCTGTTGTGTTATGTTTTCTGAACACAGAGGCCACCGGCTTCAGGATATGCCACTCATTCAGCTTCAAAGTAGAATATATACTTTCTGAAGATCCCATTCTCTGCATTCATTGCTGTTGGAGGGTCTTCGCAAACACCCTTGCCAGTATACATAGATGTCAGCCTGAGGAAAGGAAAGGAATGGGGGGCTGGAACCAGGAGCAAGGCAGGAGTGGAAGATAAGTTGCCAAGAGAAAAAACTGCACTTTCAATTTGAGGGTTTTTTTTCTATTCAGTCAAATCTTACAAAATTATTCACAATAAAAACTAGTGATTCCGTACAGATAAGGGTAGGCCTTAGCCTCCCACTGGTTTCTCCTGACAAAATCCATTATGTAATGACGCTAGAGGGAAGCCAGCCGGGGGCAGTTTGTCGGAACACCTTTGGGGACAGAACGCTTTAACCCAGAACTTGGCACGAGGGAGCCGCTCCAATACACAGTTTGGGAATGTTGAAGGAAAGGGTTCGTGGCAGGATTTACAGGCGTAGCCAACCAGGTACTCCCGGGGCGAATTATTTGCTTGTGGATTTACCAGCGGGAGATTTAAGACCACAAATCAGGGTCCCTGCCCCTCAGCTAGCCAGAGGTACACCGGGGGAGCGCAGATGCGTTGATGGGTTCAAGTACAGCGGTGGCTCGTCTTTTCTGATTTGCTCTTTGTTCTTTTCTGTGTCTTTAGAACGCTGAGAGTAGAAAACGGTTTGCTTTGCCAGGAGAGGAAAACCTCAAAACGCGGTTCTCAGCACAGTGAGCGTGCAGGCTGGGACCCAGCTCAGCGTCACAGATGGCTAGCCCTGGTTCTCGTCATGGCGCTTGCCTCGTTGCCACTAAGCCGTGCCCCCCGCGCGGGGCCACGCTGGCAGCTCCCCAGGAGTGCACTCTCGGGTCATTAGCGGCCTCTGTTACCATGATATCCCTCCTCCGCTCTGTTCCTCAGAAAGAGGTGAGCTGATAATAGTTTATCAGGCAGGACAGATTTCACCATAATCTCACAAAGAAATCCAATAGTTCCTATTTGGGATATGAAATTATTTCCTCTATGGCCCGTGGTTTCATAGTGACTTCTTACAAATATTTATATTCCTAGCATCGTAGCAGCACTGCTGGGGGAAAAGGCAGTTCTATTGAAATAATAGCTGTAATTATTTGATAGTTTCTTTTCTTTTCTTTTCTTTTCTTTCTTTCTTTTTTTTTCTTTTCTTTTGAAAGCAGTTACAGCCTTCAGCTTTCGCTTTTAATACCAAACTAGAAATTAGGAGGTAGCCTAGCTGTGGAAACCGACGCTGGGAACCGTCCATCCGTCATCATCTTTTCTCTGAGGGCAATTTTCTGCCGGATTGCCAAGTGCATAATATTCTGCTGGAGTGAGGCTGCATGAAACGACACCGCGGTGACACATCCCATGCTATTTAACTCTAGAGGGCTTGGCAGCCCAAGGCACTGGGGTGCTAATTGTGTTCTAGAGTTACCATCGGGCCTTAAAGCCCAGAAAGTCTGATGAGCTTACCTAATCCTGGGGTAGGAGGGCAGTTAAAATCCATCTCAGCCAGGAAAGCTTCCACCAAATCCAGTATTCCCCTCCTATCTTAGGCCCTTAAAGAAGGCTGCTGGGTGAAACGAGCCGTAGAAGCCTTCGCTTTATTCACTAAACATGGACTGAGCACAAACGCTGTGCCAGGCGCTGTTCCGGGTGCTGAGGATTTGGTACTAGGAGGACATACGCAGCCCCTGCTGTCCAGAGCTCCTGTGTTGGTGGTAGGCAGATGGGAAGTCAGGCCAGGAATAGACAGTGGGCGTAGACTGGTTTAGACAGGTGGTTCGCCAGGGCCTTTCTGAGAAGGTAACACTTTGGCTGAGACCCAAGGGTCAAGGAAGAGCCCGCTGTGGAAAGTTCTGAAGGAAGAGTATTCCAGAGAAAAGGACACCCCTCCTGAAAAAGCAGGAAGGCAGGAAGGAGCTCGGCCAGCTCAGAAAGTGGGAAGGAGAAAGTGTGGTGCGGTGAATCAGAGGGAGAGGGTCTGAGGTGAGGTGGGAGAGGGAGAGGGACCCCAGAGTCACCTGTCCCTGAAGGGCCAGGAGAAAAGGCGTGGCTGGATGTTAGGCAGCAGAGTGAATGATATGGGGGTTTCAATTAAAGAATGATAATTGTGGCTACAGCGAGAGCAGTGAATGGTAGAGGGGAAAAGGAGGGAGGGCGAGATTCGAACTAACGAGGCCACAGTAGCCCAGGCAAAAGGCTTTGGTGGATTGGCGGCAAAGCAAGTAATGAAATGTATGGATTCACAACCTGCTGTAGTCTGTGCCTGCCTTTGCTGAGAAACTCAGCATTAAATCTAAATTTTGAGGCGGTCTGCAACACAGCTGTGCATTTTCTGGTTTTGTTGCCCTCACCGCCTGGATGCCTTGTAGTTGGGCGGTACTGGTTTCTGTCAGAGGAACACAAGTAGTAGTCATTGCAAGCATTCCAGCATATTAATGTAAAGTCTAGAAATTAGACAATGTGGCTGAGTCCCCAAAACTGATGGGATCCCAGGCTCTGGCCACCCACTACCTATGTGACTTTAGATACATGATTCACCTTCTCTGAGTCTTTGTGTCTCCATCTACGTTAAAACTATTAGGATAAGAATACCTACCTTATAAGATTGTTAAAAAGGTCGAATAAATTAATGCACGAAAAGCACTTAGCATAATGCTCCAGAAATAAATGTTAGCTTTTGCTATTATCCTGGTTTAACTAAACCCCCTTCTCTCCTCCCCGCCCCTCCCCCACCGTTACACCTAATTATACATAAAACGATATATCTACCTGTGCTTTTCTTTTTAGTTACCAAACAGGAAGAGAGACTGTGTAGAGATTTTCTTAATTTCTTAAAAGGAGAAGGAGAACTAACATTGAAGAAGCTCTCAGGACTTGACAGATGTTTCATAGACAATTATATCATTTAGACCTCACTATAATCAAAATAGTTACATTTCTTGGTAGGCTTTTAATATGCGGTATCTATTTGCACCCTTGGAAATAACTCTGCTAGGAAAACATGATGTGGAAGGATTGGGGCGGTTACTTCCCCCACCCCAAGTTCCCACAATTAGTGAATCGAGGAGTTGAAGAACCAAGATATGACCCAGCTTTGTATGACATCATAGCCTTTCTTCTTTCTCCTGAAGAGTGGGTTAGAGGCAAACTATACCAGGTGGCTTCCAGCGATCTCTCAGATCCATCGAACGAACTGGGAAATTAGATTTCCCCCCATGCCAGCCAGCTCAGGTCTTCATTTGTGCCTGGACTGGTCTCCGGTCAAGGGTGTCCTGAACTAGATTCCCAGCCCAGTTAGTGTGCATCGATGATATACTTTGATGTCATTAGGCAAGTACCCATCGTCAACATGCATTCGTTGTGTGCTTCTTAGGAAATAAACTCATGAAGGTTGGAAATCACTGGAAGTCCTTTACTTTTTCACGTGGCCATTCAGTCTTTTCACGTTATTCTCGCATAATTGCTTTTGGCAATATAGTTAAGGATCTATTGACGTTAGCATTGTAAAGAGAATCTATATCATGTAGTTTATAACTTGGTCATACGAACTCATTTATCTTGAGATTTTTGGCATGATTCTTCTTTACTGACTGAATTTTTATCATACACTTTCATCATATTAGTTATGTAATACTAGGAAAAATAAGACACAATTTTAATTCATGGTACCTTTGTTTCCTTGGGGTTTTTTTTTTTATGCTTATTCCTACAAAAGAGAATTGATGAATTAACATAGCATACTAACAAACCATAGTATTAATTAAGACATTTTTAGATATTTAAGCATTAGGCCAAGAGAAAATCCAAGAGTTCTCATCGAAAAATGATTAAATTGTCAGAAAACCTCTGTTGCCCTCTCCCTACCCTCGTGAGTCTTCTCTTTGTTTGCAATCTGTTTATAAATTGCCCTGCTTGGTCTTGCTGAAGCCAGGCCAGCCATAGGTGAACTTTTGATTAGAGCGTTTAAATATCATAGGGGAATTTGACAAGCATAAAGATTTATAACCGACAAATCATTAGCACCAAGGAACTGACCGATTGAACAGGCCGGAGACCTGCCTGAAACATCCTAACACACTGGAGTGAAGTTCAGAAGATGTGGCTACTAAGGGCGCCTGGTGTGGAAAGCAAGCTTTGCATGGAAATGAGCGACTTGGACACAGATGAAAGGTCTGTGACAGGTAGTAGGAACCCAGAGAAGGCGGGGGCGGGTAAGTGGGAGCAAAGAACTTTAGATTAACCAAGAGACCCACATGCAGCAGCTGGTGCAAAACAAAATCCCGGACGATAAAGCCAGATAAAGTAACCCACGTAGGATTGCACAGCATACCAAGCAGCGTATCCAGTGTTCGTTGGAGTCAGGGTCTTGGCTTTGGCCTCAGGAGAAGTCAGAAAGTTGAATTTGTGGCGTGCAAGTCTGCTCGCCCTCCTTTTCTTCTAGGGAGTACATGAGACTTACCCATTTTTCTCCTCCTCGGAATAAAATAGCCAAGATCGAAGCTAAATCTGAGATAGAGTTGTAATTTAAGATTTTGAAGGCTCTAAACTTTAAATGTGATCCACACTCCCAAACAGGCAGAGCTGGAGACCTTCCACCCCCACCCCGAGGAGGGCCAGCGCCGTATCTCTGGAGAGGTGTCTGTGTGGGCTTCTCTCCAGATCGACCCAACCCTGCGTCTCCCTTCCCTGTCCCCCTAGCCCCTCTCGCTCTGCTGCTGTCTTTTCCTCCAAAGAATTAAAAGAAACAGGAACAAAAGGTATTAAAAACTACATTGCTGAAACACACTCCAAACATTGTTTGGAGTCAGTGGTGAAATTCACATTGTTTTCAGTTATATTCTCAAGAGTGATTTAACTCTCACATGATCTTAGGAATGCAGAATTGCTTGGGGGAAAAAAAAAAACACCAAGAAGAATCTCCTGTTACGTGCCAGGCAGTAGAATAGGTGCTTCGGACGCAGAGATAAGAGATGTTCACTGCCCTCAAGAAGTAATGTTTACAGACTTCCGCTCTGTGCAAAGCACCATGCCGCTCAGCGCGGACAAAGAGAGGCACGAAACAATGCCCGACCCTCAGATAGCATGTGTATTCGTGGAGGAGACAAGAAATGCACGTGGAGGAGTGTTCGTCGTAGGTTTTGAAGAGTCCAATAAACCTTGACATTTACTGAAGGACTTTATGTGTGTCAGGCACCGTGGCGGCTGCCTTATGTGTATTAACTCGTTTAGTCTACATAACAGTCCTAAGAAGTGGATACGGTATTAAATTAGCTCCGTGTTATGATTGAAACAAGGATCGGTTGGGGATCTTCATAAGATCTCCTTTCGTGGAACCAAGGTTTAAATCCAGGCTGTTCAGACTCTATCTACGGTCATACCTAGGTCTAGATCTGGACCTTAGGAATCAAAGGCAGGACTGGTATCTGAAGGCTGGAGCAGAGAAATCTTCATGGGGGTGGGGGGTGGGTTGTCCATGAGTCGGCCTTTTAAGGATGAGTGGGAGTTGAGGGAAGCAGAGGCTCTGACTCAGACAGAACGGACCAATGGTGTTCGAGGCCAGAGAGACCTCAGTCCTAGCCCTGCATCTGCTGCTGGGTTGCTGGTGGGGCTCAGGCAAAATCCACACATCTCCCCCAAATGGAAATGATAATAATAATAATAATAGCAACAATAACAATAATCATAGCTATCCTGCCAAGTCAGTGGAAATATTTGGCAAAGTAACATATGCAAAGACATCTTAATTAAAACTTAATTTATTTTCGTTTGTGTCTGTGCGCATGTGTACATATCGAAGACGGTAAGTAGATTAGCCGAGATTGGAAAGTTTATGTTGGGGAGTAAACGCAGATGCTAGGGAGATTCCCAGCACACTGTGGGGGAGTCTGGCTACGACGTGACCCCGCGAGCGAGAGGTATCATGTGAGGTCTGGGAGAAGTTCAGTCTGGCCATAGCACTTCTGTGCATTTGATTCGGGGAGAGAGAATAGACAGAGTGGGAAGGAAGGTTAGTAGCAGGAAGGAAGCAATGGGTATAAAATGTATGATTTTTTCTATGAAATTCATGTATTCATTCACTCGAGAATACACAGATATTCACCGAATACAATCTGGTACTAGGTACTGTTCTGGGCATCGCACGTAGAGCAAGGAACGAAACAGTCAAAATCCTTATCTTTATGGAGTTTATATTCTAGAATAACTCCTTACTAATATAAAAATATGTATATTAAAAAATAAGAATAAGAAATGTCAAAGAAAATGAAATGTGTTAGAACAAGATATTTTCAGGGCATCTGGGTGGCTCCGTCGATTAAGCGTATGACTCTTGATTTCACCTCAGGTCATGACCTCATGGTTCTGTGAGTTCGAGCCCCCCATTAGGCTCCATGCTGGCAGTGCAGAGTCTGCTTGGGATTCTTTCTCTCTGCCTCCCCCTGCTCATGCACTCTCTCTCTCTCTCTTTCTCTCAAAATAAATAATTAAACATAAAAAGAAAAAACTTTTAAAAAAAGAACAAGATATGTTTCAAACGCTGTTGCGTGATTTCTCTTTAACCAGCCCACCCAAATTTTATTCATTCCTGCTTAATCTTACCTTGGATATGCCTTAGTCTGCTTCAAAGAGGAGGGCTAACATCTTTTCACTGTGTTTTAAGTAATGTTCACAGCCTCCCAATTGTATCCAAACCAATTCTTACTTTTTTTTTTTTCTTCTGCCTCTGGATCTGAACGCTCCGGAAGGCACAGCTTGCACACGCTGCTTGCTAGCCTCTTGATTTCGGGCTAACTAGCTCACCTCTCCCCTGAGACACAACGGCTCTGCTTCTCTTAGAAGACTTAAAACGTCCTTCTCCAAACCTGCAATGGCTCTATTCCCTCTTTTCAAATCATCCACTCTGCGTTTGTTCTCGTTGCTACACCTTTTTCTTAACCTATTAAGGTTAACATCCCTTTGGATGTTAAGAAAGAACAGAGTACCTTTACCTTCTGTGTCATGTTTGAAGTTTAGTTTTAGTAAAAGTTATGTTGCATAGAATTATTTAAGTTACTCGTGAGCTAGTCTAGCATTCCTGTCTTCCCTAAACATTTTCCTCAGTACGCAGTTTCGTCCTGCTTTCTTTTCATTAAAGAAAAATGAGGGGCGCCTGGGTGGCTCAGTCGGTTAAGCGGCCGACTTCAGCTCAGGTCATGATCTCATGGTCTGTGAGTTCGAGCCCCGCATTGGGCTCTGTGCTGATGGCTCAGAGCCTGGAGCCTGCTTTGGATTCTGTGTCTCCGTCTCTCTCTGCCCTTCCCTTGCTCACACTCTGTCTCTATGACTCTCAAAAAATAATAAAAAAATTAAAAAAAAAGAAAAATGAACAAATAGATCTTCTTTTCAACAGTCATTTTCAATTTTCAGTTCGTTTCAACTTCTTTCAACAGTTGTTTTTTCTGTGTAAAGAACTGTAGGTAGGAACAATGATTTTTTTTAATTGACAGGTATTTATTAAGCTCCAAAGAAAATAGAAACTATTTTATTCAAATCTTTTTTTTAATGTTTTATTTATTTTTGAGAGAGAGACAGACAGAGCGTGAGCAGGGGAGGGGCAGAGAGAGAGGAAGACACAGAATCTGAAGTAGGCTCCGGGTCTCTGAGCTGTCAGCACAGAGCCCGAGGCGGGGCTCGAACTCACAAACTGTGAGATCATGACCTGAACCGAAGTCAGACGCTTCACCTACTGAGCCACTCAGGCACCCCGGAAGCTAGAAGTTACTAATGATGAAAGTGAACTAGAAGACACCAGAACATACCCCGTGTGAAGTTACATTATCCAAGGAGATGTGCACACCGGGACCTACAAAAATAAACATCATTTCTGTGGCTCTCTCAGTCTATGTTTTTATTCCAGGCCTTTGAGCAGAGCCCACACTTACAAAACTCTTAATAATAATCCTTGAGCTGAATGAACTCTCCTGCTCACAACAGCCCTGTGAGATGGCCTCTGTTACAGATGAAAACATAGAGGCTCAGGAATTCAGCCGTGAGTGGTGATGTCGGTATTCGAACCCAGACTTTTGGACACCACCACAGTGAACAGTTAAATACTAAATTTTGCAGTTCAAGTTTTGGATGTCTCAGGAATTTATCAATGGGAAGAGACAACGTGAGCTGCAGTGGGTCACCATTGACATTATGACTCGTCTGTAATTGTAACTCCTTGTCCCTTCAGAACCTCGTTAATGTATTTCAGAACACTTAAATGTTTGGTCCCTGATGCAGTAGCAAATACATTTTTGAAAATTAGCAGTCATTTTTACTCGGAGCTTGGCATCCCTAAATGACTCATGTCCTCATGTTATACATTCTCTGGATTCCATAATGTTGTTTTCCTCACCTTGGATTTATTGACACCAATTCATTTTGCTTTGTCATTGGCATTAACAGGGAAATGGCTTTGCTTCATCCAATTATAAAATCACCTCCCAAGACTTGGTTCGACATTGTCAGGAGGTGGTTATGGTGACAGCAAGGCCACAACAGACAAGAGTGAATTACAGTGATTCCCAGGAAAAAAACAATCATTAAGAAAAGTTACTGCTGTGTGATTTCAGTAGCTATTTTTCATACTTAAATATCCCTGCTGTTTAAAAATCCTAAGAGGGCTTAGACCATATTTAGAACACTCCTGCCAAGTATATACAGGAAAAATTAAGTCTCTAAGGAGACATTTAGCTATAGCTTGACAAACAGGAACCTCAAATTATATTTTAGCTTTACACAGTGCTCAAAGGCATTGAAATTCTGTCTCAAAAAAAAAAAAAAAACAAAAAAACCATGCATGTGAATTAATGACGCAATTATCTCCTCTCAGTCACAGATACTTGGATTCTTAATGCCCAATATCAAAGGCCCTGTAGTATTGCTCTACCTCCCCCTCAGAATGTGGACGGTTTTTCGGATTCGCCCTCAGCATGGAATGGGGCTACAGGGATTGTCTCTCACAATTCCCTCATCATTTCAAAGAACGCCAAATCCTTTTACCTGCATTCTTCCCTGCGCCCGTGATGGTGTCTCACCTCCTAGTTCCGCAGAGAACAGCTCCATCTGGATTTTCTTTTAGCCTTTGTTCCGAATTTAGTGACCTTCCAATTAAAAAAAAGAAGAAGAAGAAAGTCACTAATTTCCTTCAGGGCCATGTCTTCTCCACCTTTCTGTCCCTCGCATGCCAAGGCGATACTAAGGGCTAATCCATTTTGCCTAATGAAAACCGAAGGGGTGCTTCTGATCACCTGGCTCAGGTGGCCACTCTAGCTTTTTCCCTTCCCCGAACCCTTCCCCAGGCGTACGCTGCATCGTCGAAGGAAGAAACCCCAAACAAGTCACCATGCCTTTCCTTCTAGTGTTCTCCAACAGGAAAGCAGGCAAGCCCTGACCAGTCTGCTCAACGCTTTTCCCAGGTGTCCCCTGTTAGCTTCCTGTTCTGCTCTCACCAAATATTCCAGCCCTGCCCTCAAGATCTCCCCTTACCTCTGTCTCCGTGAGCTCAGGAGCGCGTCTTCCCTCCTGCTGCCCAGAAACGAAATGAGGCCATTAAGGGGAAGTTCCCTCCACTTCCCACTCCAGCCTATACGCTTTATATGCATGTGTATCCATATCTATCTACCATTCTACTTGTCTGTCTACTAATAATAGACACATGCCCACTGTTCAAAAAAGGCATGTTCAGTAAGTAATTTATTGGGTATCAATTTGGTGCCAGGGACAGTGCCCGTTACTGACTGACAACCACAGTGAGCATGTTAGACACGGCGCAGACACATGCAAAGGGAGCCCATAGGAGTCTCCCACAGGCCCAAGGCACATGAAATATGTTTTCCTCCAGGGCAGGTAAGCTGGACTCTGAGCCCGTGTACTGGGGTGGTAGTGGAAAATTCATCACAGTCATCACCGCAATCTGCCAATGCAAGAGTGTCCATGCATTTCCTGCCATCTGTACTGGTTAACAATGAACTGGCCCTCAGGCTTTAATTCCTCCCTTTAACTCCGAAGGTTCTACTGCTTCTATCCATGCTGTTTAGTCTTCAGCGAGGCAAGGAATCTCAGTGTTTGGGGCCTTCTTATTTTTTTTTAAATATAATATATTGTCAAGTTATCTAACATACAGTGTATAAGGTGTGCTCATGGGATAGATTCCGATGGTTCAGCACTTACATACAACACCCAGTGCTCATCCCAACAAGTGCCCTCCTCAGTGCCCATCTCCCACTTTCCCCTCCCCTCCATCGACCCTCAGTTCGTTGTCTGTATTTAAGAGCCTCTTATGCTTTGCCTTCCTCTGTGTTTGAAATGATTTTTTCCCCTTCCTTGCCCCCGTGGTCTTCTGTTAAGTTTCTCAAATTCCACATGTGAGTGAAAACATTTGGGGCCTTCTTAGGATTATGGGACCATGTAGGAACTCTTTTGTCTTTTCTGAGGTAATTTGTTTTCATGGTTTCAAGGTTTTATTTAAATCCCAGTTAGTTAACATACTCCAAGATAATTTGTAGAGACATTTAAGATAACCAGCAATTTGACTGGAAATATGTATGGATAGCCCAAATACTGAAATGTGGCAAAATTTGGTCACATGGATCATTTCTTACATGAATCACCTTTAACATTCCGTGAAAGATGCCTTTAATGTTCTCAAGTAACAACAGTTCCTTTTATTAACATTTTTAATATCTTTAAAGGACTCTATATTCTAGACGGTTTGGAAAAAGTGAAAAGTCTAGAGACGAAAATTAAAATTACTGAAATCACCCGCACTCCCACCAGCCAGAGAGAAACACTGGTCGCATTTTGGTACAGTATGTTCTAGTACTAGAAAGGTCTGTATTACATAAGGCACATGTAGAGGTGTGTGCCTGTGCTTACGGGGATCGTGCTGGAGAAACGTTTGTGCTGTTTTTCCTCCTGACATAGCGTCATGCCCTTTGAAATGGTGGTTTAGCCCCTGTGTGTGTTGCATCGTGTGTGACTAAGCCTCCCAACAAGTGCCATCTTTCACCTCGGGCAAAAGAGTAGAGGTCGCACCTTTTTATTAAACTAGACAAGTGCGTTTCCTGATGCCAGATGAGAAACTCTGTGATTTCTCAGCACGGTTTTGGAGCACCTTGTCTGTGTCTGTGTCTGAAGGTGTTGACCTAAATAGGATTTCAATACATCATTAATGATCGCTTTGGGAAAAGATACCCAGCGTTTGGCTTGTGGGATTCTCAGTGAATTAATTCTTTCTTTCTCAACATCAGCAGAGGCTTTTTTTTTTTTTTTTTTTGAAGGTGCGGGTTGCAGAAGCTGAAAACATACGGGGGGTGGTTTTGGGCAGCGCCTCTTGCTCCTGGGTTGGAGTCATCTGTCATTTGTCTCACGCTAGCTGGGTTGCTGCGCGCTGCAAACATAGACTCCTTCGAAATGAACGTGGCTGTTTTGATGATGTTTTGAGCAGTGTTTCCTTGAACTGGACAAGAGCAAGTGTCACTCCCATCATCAGTGCTATGAGATGAGATGAATATGAATAGAATGGCTTCTGTCTGATGTCAGAGCCTGCTGGACTTCGTGGCCCACACGTGTCCGAGCGCCCAGCTGACAGCTCCCACATTGTTCCCGACAGCCCCTTCGGCTCTGCTCCTTGGCTTCATTACACTGAAACCGAGTAGACTCGATGCTGTCACACGGGCATCACGCCACCAGCACCGCTGTCCCCAGATGGATAGAGACGCAGTGCAGGGTAGGCTGAGAGCAGGAACCAGAAAGGTGTCCGACAGATGGCCTCCACGCTGCAGTCTGGATCCCGGTTTGCCCCTGTGCCTATTCCTGCCTCACCAAAGCAGAGGCCAAAGGTGGGCTGTGGGCGGGTAGCCTCCCTATTCCCCTGAAAACACACCTTCTGTGCTCTGATCAGTACCAGAGAATGCACGTTGTGAGTACACAGGTCACCTTTCACCAGGCACTGCCTGCCCAAGCTGAGTACACAACAGTTGAATATAAATATTCAAGGACTGCGCGTTTGACCCCATGCTGTCTCAGGATTCATACTCACAGGGGACAGATAGATGCGTCTTTGAGGGAGGACGTTTGCTTCCATTTTCAGCACCTTGAGCTGGATAGGTAGCGATGAATTCCTCATCTGGCAGAGATAGGAGCAGGCACCTCACTCTTCCACCCGGGCTTCCACTTGGGGGGGCTTGGAAAGGTATTGAACATTAATAAAGTATACTTAGGTTATGTTTTATATTCTTTAAACCACCTCCACATAATTTATCTTGAGGCCCCCAACAGCTGTGAGGTGGGTAAACAGGACAAGCGTTATTATTCTTGCTTCAGAAGTGAGGAAAGAGAGCCACAAAGAGGTTAAACGATTTCCCCAAGTTCGCGCAGCCCATTAACTACAGAGACCAACCTTGAATCACAAGTTCTCTTCGCCTCATTCTCTTCACACCATCTCATGCTTTTAGTACAAGTCAGGAGAAAAACTATTCCTGCTCCACGTGGGGCACTAGACAAGACTGACGGCCTAAAACCAGTCAAGCAAAAACAGCCACCTGAGTCATCACCAGGACTAATACTGGAGAAGTCCAACTGTCATCATGTATTTGATCAAAAAGAAGAGGAATTCCTCACTCGTTGCCTTTTAAGACAATAGGCTTGCCATGAAAAATATGCATGCAAATCATAAAGTTCAAGAGAACTTTAGAAATATCTATGTCAGACTCTTCCCCTAACTCTATAGCTGTCCTTAGAATGTAAGGTCCCCAGAAGCAGCTGCATTGTCCACCTGTAGGATGATGGATGGATGGATGGAGGGATGGAGGGATGGATGGATAGATGGAGGGAGGGAAGGAGGGAGAGAGGAAGGGAGGGATGTGTGGATGGATGGATGGATGGATGGATGGATGGATTGATGGATGGATAGATGCATGGATGGGTAGGTGTCACTAAGTGACTCCATGATATGTCCAAGGCCTCAGAGCATAGTGATGGCTAATCATAACCAGAACTCAGGTTTCATGACTCTAATGCTTTCTCTACTGTACCATGTCACCAGTGATAGCCAGACGCAAGTGAGAAGAGATGGGGGAAATGCAGTTAGTGTACCCAGAATTCAAAACGAAGGCCATGACACCACAGTCTGCAAAGTTTCCTCCATACCCCAGGAGCTAACCTGTAGATTCAGTTTTATAACTCCCAGCTCACAACTTAGTAGAACAGCCACCAAGTCTGAATAAATGGGTCATAATCATAGCTCTTCATCTCCCTGCCACAAAATCTCAAATGTCTAAATCGGAACTGAATGTTGCACACATGCCTTTGTTATTAGCCTGTTTGGTAGAGGTTATTCACTTTTTGACGTTTCTTTGAAAAGGATGGGAACAATTTGGAACATCTTTCCCTCGGCAATCCTGGGCTTGTTTCAGGTGGTGAAGGTAGAGGTCACTTTATTAATACAACCATCAAGGAAGGCTGTCATGGCAACGCATCGCATCGATCCCTTGAAGTGCCTGAGACAAAGCCAAAAAGAGAAACTTTCAAGTCTATAAATACAGACCCAGCGCTGCTCAAGCATAGCAGCTCACTGACAGGGCGAACCTAAATGTATACCTTTGAACGAGACCCAAACAGAGAAAAGAAAAACTTCCCTTTTGTAATGTAATGGATCATCATGACCATAACGGGAATAAGTGACCCTTCAGGTCAGAAAAGAAAAGAAGAATAGAGCAAGCAGCAGCATTAAGTTCTGGCTGGTGCCCATTTTGAGCAGAGAGATCCCTCTCTATGTCTGCTTTTCCGTTCCTTCCAGAAAGAACTAACAGAGGGAAAAGGAATCAAACTCTCATAATTCACATTTTGACAAGAGATTGCAGTTCGGGAAGAGGAAATGCATAAGACAATCAAGGAACCTACAAAAAAGTTAAAGAATTGAATAATTTTGGGGCGCCTGGATGTCTTAGTCAGTTAAGCATTCAACTTGGGCTCCGGTCTTGATCTCGCGGTTTGTGGGTTCACGCCCCACTTCAGGCTCTCTGCTGTCAGCGCGGAGCCCAATTCAGATCCTCTATCTCTTCCCCTCCTCTACCCCTCCGCGGCTCCTTCTCTCTTTCAAAAATAAAAATAAAAAACCTTAAAAAAAGAATTGAATAGTTTAGCTACATCCCTGTGGCTCATTATTCGAGCTAGAAGAAGACTAGGTAGTGAAAGAGAGAGGCGGAAACGCTGCTCCTTCCTATTTTTTCACTTTGAAAATTCTGAGTGTTTTTATAAACTCGTAGCAATTGTGGAAGCCTATTTATCTACTATTATAGCTTGCTTACTGAAACTGTGATCAGAGCTATTATAACACCCTGCCAACTCCGAATGTTCCACCAGGATTCCACACTTCATCTTTTAGCCGTATAACTGTTTGGATCTAACAGTAATACTATAACCTTTCTATCAAGCGCCACAGACCATTTTGGTCGCTCCACGTGAAAGCGTTTCTAATATTGAAACGTCAAGGGGTTAGAGGTTATATGGTGTGATATTGGACACACCATAAATGAATTATTTTTATCAGTGGTAAAATTATCCTTCAGAATATGGTCAAGCTATTACCAAAGTAGGATTAGCTTATCTGGTACCTAAGAATATTTTATCATAATAAAAACAATGATGTCTAGCAAATAGCAATTTGCATCCAGTACTGGATCAAGTGTTGGATAAGGGATTTAAAAACAAACTTCCCTGTTTACCGAGGTAACACACTCCTAGATTATCAATAGCAGTGAGGAAAGACTCAGAATGTGTTAACATAAATACTTCCCGAAATAAGGTCAGAGTTTTCAGTGTGAGACAAATCCACACAGAAGGGCACCAAGTAAAGGAAGTGATAACAGCAAAAAATCCCTGGTTGGGTTTTTAATCTGCAGTGACATGCGAGACGAGATGGCGATGATGCCAGGACTGTAGTGGGTGTCATCCTCACGCCAGTTCTGTCAGCTGGTGGTGGGTGCCCGAAACCTTATGTCACAAGGAATCTGGAAGTGCGATGCAAGACAGTGCCTTGGCCAAGCAGTTATGTCTTCCCCATGGAGGAAGAGGAAATGGCAGCATATGCGACATATTTGCTGTTCCCAAGCTAGACCTCTGATATTTTTGGTTATATTATATGTCTGAGTTGATTTGTGTTTGGGGCTCTGCCAGAATGTGGTAGAAGTCTAGAAGATGTGAGATTCGATGCTATCAACAAACCCTTCCGCCTAGGCACAGTGTGGTATGACAGCAGAACAGGTGGTCAGTACAAGTGACAATCTACTGAGGATCACAGAGATTGTTTATATTGTTGAGAGGAGCACGGGGTGCTCCTGTGTACCACCATTTACCGTGTTTCTCTTGAATGTTCTATTCTATGTAAAGAGCAGTAATCTGCAAATCAAGAGACCTGATTCTAGCTCTGGTTCATCCCTAAATTGCATTTGGTTTCCTCATCTAGAACTTGCCTAGTTTCTGGAGTCCCTCAAGTTCTGATTTTACTGTTTCTAATAGAACAAAGTAGAACAAATTACATTACAAGGGGCTGATTTTGGTTCCTCTCTCCTATTCTTTAATTGTGAACAGTACCAAAGGGCCTGTCTTAGAGCCCAACCTTCTGTATTTACTCCCTTCCAAGGATAGTCCACTCTTATATTTCAGCTTCAAGGACTCATAGTCACCTCTAACTCCCATGGCTCCGCACATAAGAACTCATGATCCTCTGTGACCTCAAATCACCAAAACATCTTCATTCTCCTTTGCCCAGTGTATGTAAGGACAACTCCTCTTCATTGCCGTGCCTGACACCCCCATCCAGAACATCATCATTTTACCATCAGCGTGAACTGAAGAGGGATTCTTTATTGTGGGGGGCTGTCCTGTGCATTGTGGGATATTTAGCAGTCTCTCTGGCCTCTGTCTGGTAGCATGCCCTGAGATGTGACAGCCAAACATCTGTAGACATCGTAAAGTGTCTGCAAGGAGACAGTGTCACCCACTGTTGAAAACCACTACTGTAGACTGACAACCAAAGGCCTCTGTGAAATTTTAATTCTTCAAATTTCTTCAAACTTTTTTTAAATTATTCCAAAATCCCTTCTACCAGATTCAATCAAGAATCAAATGCTTATTTTTCAACCTCGTTCACCTAACTCAAAGTGCCCTTCCTCTCACACTCTGTTCATTCATCCCTAGACAGAGTCAACCACAGCAGGACGACTTCTAGGCTTAATTTTATACCCACATATGGTCACTGTATTTTGTTGACATCTTTCCTTCTCAGGACCCTTCATGATCTTTCCTTCTCTTCCTGTGGCCTAAATGCTGATATTCTTCTGTGTTCCATCTAGAGCCTTCATTTCTCCTTACTGTGTATTCCACGAAGATCAGGTCTCGGTGGTGACCACCATCACTCCTGCTCCAAACCTGTAGCTCCGGGATGACCCACCTCCTGAATGGTTAACTCGTTTTTCCCACTAAGAACAAGACCCCTAAAGAAGAGCCTACAGACCCCTCAGAGTCAACGGGTCCAAGCAAAGTGCATTTTCTTCCCTGCCCTAAGTCTTCCTCCAGTCTACAGTTCTTCATAAATTACAATGCATCCAAATACCGAAAATTACCCATTTCAAATCACCTGTGTCCAAATCTGCCCCTTCTCTCTCCCCACTGCTCTAACCAGACCAAGCTCGTTCTACTGAAGCATCTGGGTTCCTTGCCTCCAGTCTGTCCTTTGGCCAAGCCTCATCTGTCTAATTCCCCCTTTAAAACTCCGCCCTATTCATAGGTCTTGATGGCGGCTCCCCGTTGCCTATTACCTAAACACTGTGTTGTGTGTTGTGTAGAACTTACACAGTCATCAGGCCACAACCTACTTTTCTAGTCTTCGAATTCGCTGTGTGCACCCAACATTCCAGCCACAGCAGTCCACTCACCATTCACTAGCATGTGCCACGCATCTCTCACTCAGGCCCCTGTCAGGAAAACCACACTAGGAATTTCAACAGAGAGAATTTATCAAAGGAAATCATTAAACAGGTATTTTGGAATTTAGAAATGAGAGCTCCTGAAATCAGTCAGAGATAGTACCTGTGTAAGCAGGGAGCAGCACCACTTCTGGGCAGAGGACTTACAAGGAAGGGGAAGGAAGGTTATTAGAAACGAGAAGTACAAGCAGAGACCCCACAGACACGGGACCTGCATCTCTGAAGAGATGTAATGCCTGGCTGCTGCTGGTACCTCTGAAACCCGGGCAAGGGCCCCCTTGGAGCTGAGCTCAAACCTCTAGGGAAGGAATGCTGGTGGGTTGGTGCGAGAACCTTCTGAGGGTGAGATCAAGCCAGTTCTCAATAAAGCTATGCTCTGGGACCAAACGTTGCTATTGGGATGAAGGGCCATCGTGGGGAAACCATCACATGGGAAAAGGGAAATCCCTTCACCTTCTCCGGTGCCTCTAGTGCTCCCTGTTGGCGGAAGCCAGGAGACAATTTGGAGAAGGAAGGGTGGATTTAGAGTTGAGAGACAATTGCTTAATAACCAGCAGTTTGCACTTCCCTGTCTCCTTATCCATTCTCGCACAGCCTCCCCATCCACAATGCTCTCCCAGCCAGTATCTGCCTGGAGTGCACCATTGTTCAAATACAACGTCCTTTCTGATCTTCTCTCATCTTCCCCCAAATAATTATTTACACTAGCGTCTCAGTTTCCCTAACATTTTGCAGATACTTCCTTTGTCATCTCTTTTGGTCTCACAGTTACTTGTGTCTGTTCGTTTTATTTGTTTTCTGCCAAACTGTGAGCTCCTTTAGGGCAGGTAGAGTTAAAACCATACAGTCGGGCAGGGTGCCTGGCACACAACAGATGTTGGCTGAGATGGATGGAATCGATAAGGCATGCCAATGGAATCAGTATTAGAGCGCTTCTTGTACATAGTTTATCTTCCCAACCAGACTTGAACTCCATAAGAGAAGAGTTCACGCCTTATATATATATTTTTATTTTCTCACCGTGTTTAGTACAAGGCTTCATATGCCAAAGAAGGGCTCAGTGGTATTTGTGAACCACGTAGTTTATTCGTTAAGCCTCACAAATTTGATTCGAAAAGACATGAAGATGGAGGATAAATGTATGACTAGCAGGTAGGGTCTGCAGTTAGGGCGAGATGAGCTTCTAGCACGTGATTCCAACAGAGCGCCGTTCACATACGGAGGCTCTGAGTTCGTTGAATAGCACAATCGGGAGACTAAACGTAAAATGTCTTATAGTGAATTCTCAAGTAATGAAATATACTCTAGGTTTGATTTTTTTTTTTTCCGTTTACCTCTTACGGAAAAATAGATATCCCCAATCCACGACATTATCAATCCTGGTTACATCTCTTTCTTGCATTTTAATTGAATTTCTCACACTCCCCGCCATCAACCAGCAGATTATTTAAATGTAGGAAAGGTATTGAATCTGAATTTAATCACCAGCTTCTTGGGAAAAAAAAAAAAAGAAGAAAGAAAGAAACTTCTGTTCAACTGATTTACATTCAAGTCCAAGAAGAAAAATAGCTCTTTTTTTTTTAAGGGGAGCAATATTTAATTAACTATTGATTTCTTCTCAATTATTCAAGGCAAGCAATTATCGATATTGATGGAACAGATATTTCCCTACCTCTAGTGCCCAAATGAAAGGAAATATCCCATTCAGCAATCTGCCGCCTGGAACAAGAAATGCTGAGAATCTTTAACTTTAAATGGAAACAGTTATTTGGATCTGTTGATTCCATGTTGCCCCAATTAAACAGACATTTCCTGAAGTGTAAGCAAAACACACTCCTGAAAACCTGTGTACGCTGCTCAAACAACTGCCATCTCTGACCATGGGTGTAACCACTCTCCCCTTGCAGACTTCACCTCACGGCTTCAGATCTTGACATTTTTTCACCATGACACATGAAACACTATCAGTTGGGTCTAATATTCAAGACTTCTCCCACCCAATGAGAGGTAGCTTATATAATCATTAGAACCCCTGGAACACTACGGCGTATGTCAATATTTTGAGCCTCACGGATTTGGGAGACCTTAATAGTTACTTCTGACGTTTATAGACAGCGAGCATGGGTACATTTGAAAATTACACCAAGGCAGGAAGCAGCTGTCTTAGAGGGCGCCAAAGACTTATTGTGGAGGAAGGTACAAGAAGGCCCTGGTTCGGGCACTTTGTTATGAACTCTGTGAGTGTCTATCTTTCCTCAGCTCATTTGCACACGTGCATCAGCACGTTTGTGTGTAAGAAGCTTCTTTGGAAAGCGACATGACTGCTGAACATGATTAATGGACAAGCAACATTCTTTATTGAATTACTGCTTGGGAGGGTTTTATTTTTTTAATACTTTGTACTTGATAGTAGTATTAAGTGTGTGTGTGTGTGTGTGTGTGTGTGTGTGTGTGTGTTTAATTCATGTGGTACCCCAGGGGAAATTTGACCATGACATTTTTAAAAAATGAAAAATGTTATAATTTACAAAAATCTACTTTTTCTGCTCTGTCCCCACCCCCCACCCCAGAGTGGTTCTATGTATTAAGTGCTTAAGCAGCATATGTTGCTGGGAAGTGTTCTTGGCTCTTTTACTCTTTGTTGTTATTTTAATTTCCCTGGGTCCTATTTAACATTCTGCTAAATCAGTGAAACCTTGATTATGTAAAAGAATAGGAGACATGGAATTAATGAGGATAACCAGAACTTTGAAATAAGTAATTATTAGAGATGAAAATTACATGACAGGGACCATGAATGAATTTCAGTATCTGGAATTGCTTGCTTGATTTATTCAAACAGATTCTTCTATTAATTGATGGACAGAGTGAAATTTTGGTAATCAGAGTTTAATCACCGCTTTTTTTATTATTCGGGGAAATCAAGGTAACCTTGGACTCTACTTCCCATATTTACAAGGCAATGCATATCCTAATAGGGCTGTCAGGGGCAAATATGACTGCTCGTCCCCCCTCTCTTCCCACGAAACCACTTTCTCTCTTCTGATCTGGCTGCCGCCTGCCTGGAGCATGCTGCCTGTCCCCTGCCCCGTCCCCTCTCCCCTCGTGCTTCCTTCCCTGTTGGCTCAGCCTTCCCTGCATGCAGCGGCTGGAACTCACCTGCAGGGAGAATGGCCCACCCCTTAGAGGTTCTCGGTCATTTTAGCAATACTGCTTTGCATTTTAACTACCATTCATCCGCCTTTACAACCCTGCATTCTTGTACGGGGCACTCGCCCTTTAAAAACCCCCGGGGAGGTCACAACAGGTCCCACTTCTACGAAGAGAAGATACTGCCAAACCAGGAGTTAGTACATTCCTTCGTATTCGATAGCCTGAAATGGACAATGATACCATCCAAGATTGCAGCAAAAATCTATACGAGAAGGAAGGATACATATGATAAATAAAAAGGCAGCGAACCACATTCGTTTGGAAATTGGAGTCACATGCTTAGTTTGTGGAGGGGCCGGGGGGGAGCACAAGATCGATAGAGATTTTTTTTTAAGCTGAAAAACACGATGTACTCGATGAACTTAAATTGATTCTGCTTCTCCTCCCCGCGCCCCGCCCGCCCCCACCCACCCACCCACCCCTCGTTCTGCAGCGAACGTCTGCGACAACGAGCTCCTGCACTGCCAGAACGGAGGGACGTGCCACAACAACGTGCGCTGCCTGTGCCCGGCCGCGTACACCGGCATCCTGTGCGAGAAGCTGCGCTGCGAGGAGGCCGGCAGCTGCGGCTCCGACTCGGGCCAGGGCGCGCCCCCGCCCGGCTCCCCGGCGCTGCCGCTGCTGGCGGCGCTGCTGGGCGCGGCCGGCCCCCTGCTGCTCTAGGCGGGGCCACCGGCCGAGCGCGCGCGCCCCCGCCCGGGAGGGGGGAGCCGACGCGACGCCAGCCTTCGCTGCTACCGTAGGAAACACCCACTCGGACACCCCCCGCCCCACTCCGACACCGTGTACAAACTAAGAAGGCCTAACTGAACTAAGCCATATTTATCAGCCGTGGACAGCACATCCCGAGTCAAGACTGTTAATTTCTGACTCCAGAGGAGTTGGCAGCTGTTGATATTATCACCGCAAATCACATTGCCAGCTGCGGAGCATATTGCCCATCCGAAAGGCTGTGACAGCCCCCTCCCTCACCCCGAAACGGGAAGGACAGCAAACAAATCAAGCAACCTAAAAACCTTCGCTACTCTCCCGCGGGGCGCGCCAGCACCGCTGGCCCGGTGTGCGGACCGACCGAATAGAAGCGTTCTTTGCTGGCGGTGCACCGTGGGTGTAAGGAACTCTGTTACAAGCTGCCATATTGGCCTGCTTCAGTCCCCGAACCCCTTCCAACCTGTGCTTTAGTGAACGTTGCTCTGTAACCCTTGTCGGTTGAAAGATTTCTTTGTCTGATGTTAGTAATGCACATGTGTAAACAGCCCCCTCCAAAAGCTCTAGCCGGTCATACCCCGTATATCTTAGCGGCACTGAGTCATCCCAGTGCGAGCACACATCCACTGTCCAAGAGTGGCTATAGGGAAAAAAAAAAAAAAAAAAAAGAAAAAAAAAGAAAGTGTATCTATCCTTTTGTATTCAAATGAAGTTATTTTTCTTGAAATACTGTAATATGTAGATTTTTTGTATTCTTGCCAATTTGTGTTACCAGACAATCTGTTGATGTATCTAATTCGAATCCGCAAAGACTGACATTTTATTTTGTCCTCCTCGGTTCTGTTTTGTTTCATTGTGCAGAGATTTCTCTGTAAGGGCAACGAACGTGCTGGCATCAAAGAATATCAGTTTACATATATAACAAGTGTAATAAGATTCCACCAAAGGACATTCTAAGTGTTTTCTTGTTGCTTTAACACTGGAAGATTTAAAGAATAAAAATTCCTGCGTAAATGATTTCAGGAATTTGTATTGCAATTTCTTAAGATGAACGGAGCAGCCAGCGAGCAGTTCCAGGCTCAGTTTACTGGTTTCTCTGTGGACTGAATGCATTCAGCTGACGAATTTAGTACCCAGGAAGATGGATCGATGCTAGCTTGGACAACTTCTGCAAAATATGAGACTATTTCCACTTGGGAAAAAAAATTATAAGAGCAAAAAAAAAAAAAAAAAAAAGGCTAAATAATTGCCAAGATTATGCCAAAGCCTGTTGGCAGAGTACTAAGAGACTTTGATTTTTAAGTCATGCTATTTTCACAGATTGATGTGATCGTGTGACTCTAGGGATGCTGATCTATGTATCTTTGCAAATACAGTGTTTACACGGAGTATCATGAGAGCCAACCTGGAGAACCAGGAAATTTGCAGGGAAATTGAGTGATTAGCAATTTGACTGAATATATTCAGACTTAGTATTTAGAGGAAATATCAAAATATACAGCAGCGAGTAGACATGACTGCTGTTCCTGAGAATAAAGTTTGTTTTAAGTACCACCCAAGGTGTAATAAATTGTTTCTGCCTTTTATCAGGCCAATTACTGTGCAAGACAGCAAGGGGGGCCGGGGCGGGGCGGGGCGGGAGAACCCTCACAATGTTTCCGAGCGGCTCAAAGAGTGTGTGTTCGGTTCCTGGCACACTGTTGTCCTTCGGGTTACAAGTGTCTTTAGCGGCAGCATCTCCTGGAATCAAAACCAATTTTCAGCCCAAGCCAGAGTCTTACGGACAGTGAAGTCCTCCCTGACTCGGCAGAGCAATAATCCGTGATCGTGTTAGGTTAGAAGCCCCCTTCCGGTCCGAATTCTTCACCCGGCCATGGGGTGGGGCGGGGGTGGGGCGGGGGTGTCTTCTGATAAATAACCTGGGTGGAAACCAGATGCAGGAACAGCACGTCTTACCGGTTTTGTTCCCAGAAAAGCCAATTCAAAAAAGGCAATAAAAGGTAACCGGGTAATGCCTGTGCCACCGGCCACCCCGGGTCTAAGTCGATTGAATGTTTGTTATTCAAGCCGACGGTCTCTTTTGATGTGAGAAATAAGGAAAGATGGAAATAAATTAGAGCGCCGGCTTAGCGCCAGAGTGTCCCACCAGAAATTGGAGATTTACATTAGAAGCATAAACAGCAAATTATATTTCAGACTCACCAAAGAATACACACGAAAATGCTGATAACATTCAGAGTTTGAGATTGCTTATAATGAGGTGGATTCCTCGTATTAAAATTGGAATTTAGGTTGTCTTATAGTTTATTAGCACAAACCAAAGGCAGACTCTGTTACTTCTAGCAACCACGCACTTTATTGTTACCCGCTCACGGCTCTGTCACAGTGCTCAGGAATCAGACTCCGCACACTTCAACACATGGGATTCCAAAAGCTAATTCTAAAATTTAATGAAGGCTTGATCTAAATCAATTCATCTGCATTTTATCTTTATGAGGCTATACGAATCTCAACTGATGAGGAATATCTTGTTCCATGTATTTAGATATAGTTTTCTGAATTTCCTGAAGTGATGTGATCTGCTTTTAATAAAAATTCACTTTTAGGTATATAACCAATGGAAATGACATGTTCTTTTTCATCTGGATTCTCAAGTTCTTCTAAAGGGTTTATTCCTTTGAAGACACCCCGACTCAGTGGATTTTTATTCATCTGCTGCTTCCCAGCAATCTTGCCAAGTGGGTTCCATCTGCAGTATGATGTCTTTGAGAACAGGACTGGGGGCAAGCGTGGGTACCAACTTGTTCACATACTTCAGGTCCTAATTCTTCTTTCGCCAACTTTCCCACCGAGTAACAATGTAATTCCTTCCATCGACGCCATTAATGAGCATTAAAGTTCAACAAAATTGTATCCCAAGGTTCGGCTCTATAGAAAGGATCACTCTTTCTCGGATAGGAATGGGACTGCCGGGCCGTGAGGTGGGAGTGACTCGTTTCTGTCCCTGCTCCGGCCTTGGGGATGTTCTTTAGTCCCAGCAAAGAGGGGCCCCTCTGCCCCTCTCACTCGGGGTCAGTAGCCAGGGACCTAGTATTCGCTTCCTAGATGGCCTCTGCCCACTTCAAGGGCCGGCACGCACCTCTTGCAGGGGTCCGAGCGTCCAGAGGCAAGCAGCACCGAGGACGCAAAGGGTGGCCAATGGCGAATCTCTGTGGGTACATAAGTGACCCGGTCCTGGGAGTGTACACGGGAGAATTCACATGCGAGTGAGAAGAAGCCTCTTGCAGGGAAAACCAGAGCTCAGGAACGTCAGGAAAGGGTCTAAAGTGTGGCGGAGAGAGACTAGGGCTGCCTCGGGGGGCCCGGGGCCAGTACAGATCTCTGGGCAGACTAAGGATGAGAAAGCTACATCCGGGTTCCCATTTCTAAGAAAGCGTTTGCATCAGAGCGGCTGGCTGATTGGAACAAATTTCCTTCAACACTGTGTTAGCTTAATGTGTAACTCGAAAATACTTAGACATGTAGCACATGGGCCTCCACTGGTGCTTCTGTCCCGGCCCCCACCCGATGGATGCGCCTGCCTGGAGGTCCGCACTGCACGAGGTGTCCTTGCATTAAATCACTCAGTTGGCACGAGTCACTCACCCAGGTAACAGAAAGGTACAGGTTGGAGAAGCGCGGGCCACAGTTCAGCGGCGGGGGGCGGGGGGGCGGGGGGGGGGTCGTGAATGCTCTCCCTCACCTTTTCCCAGACCTGCAGGCTTCCTGGAATTATTAGAAGTTTTGGGTGGACTAGAGGGCAGCTGTGGGAAAACCCTGCAGTCAGATCTTTCGTCCCATTGCCTTCTTCTCCACCATCAATAGCCCAGTGTTACTGGGAGGTAGAGACCCCATATTCTGAAACCGGTGCTCTGCGCTCTATGGGACATGGGTGTTGTACCTCACCTGTTGTTAAAGATTAAAAAAAAAACAAAACAAAAAACAAAAAACCACAAACCAACAAACAAAAACCCGTTCAACAGCTTCTTTGATCACGGAATATGTAGGAACTTCGGGCTACACGTTCTACATATTTGTTACATAGGGGACTCTGTCTCTTACCGTCGGGGGCAATTTAAAGTTTCAGCTCTAGAAATCTGGACTAGAATTCCTTCCCCGCCATGTCGATTCCCAGTCTTCATCGGCAAGGGCGGGAACGGTGGCGGCAATGGAGCTACATGTTCCTCGCTGTGAACGACCAGGTAAACCTGGATTTTTTTTTTTTTTTAATCCAATCAGACAGCCTCTAGTGATATATAAAAATGAAAAATCGAGATAAGGAACATCCCCAGCATTTTGATCCAAGGTCTAGTTGTGAGCAATCCCTTCTTTGCCTCAGGGAATCAGGACTCGATTCTAACCCATTTTCTAGGAAGTATCAAATGTCAGTCTGGCACAGATATTTCTGTAATTCTTACCAGTTCCATAGAGAAGAGTTTTTCACTTTTAACTACATTTTCACTTTTCTTTACATTAAAAAGTAGTTTTTCCCTTTAGTGTTATCTGAGACAGATGCCAACAAGCTCCCAGCATAAACTACACATAAACATAATATGATCTCAGAGAGAATTAAGAATGCCAGCCGTCGCGTTTTGAATTTTCACCAAAATCTTGGGAACATGGAGAACTTTCCTTCTTCACAACACCTGGGAAGGTGTGACTCACATTCTATCATCTTCATTTTGCTTCTGAAGAATCAAATAACTAAGAAACAGATATAGCCCTTGTATAAGTCATATTATTGCATTTAGCTAGAAAGGAGAAAACAACATCTGTGAAAAACTCGTATTAATATTTTTAATGCAGTTATTTGAGATAGATTATTTGAGATAGGTTACAGCAGAAAAATTCTGCTCCTAGCACGTTTTCAGGGTGGGTCCTGAAAAAGTCCTTCAAGAAGACCTAAGTGATTTTACTTTATTATTTTTGTAAGTTTTGTTTATTTGGAGAGAGACAGAGACAGCGTGAGTAGGGGAGGGAGGAAGAGAGAAAGAGAGAGAGAGAGAGGCAGACAGAGAATCCTAAGCAGGCTCCGGACTGTCAGCACAGAGCCGGATGCGGGTCTCAAACCCACAAACAGTGAGATCATGACCTGAGCCTAAACTGAGAGTCCGACGCTTAACAGACTGAGCCACCCAGGTACCCCGACCTAAATGATTTTAAGGGCGTCGTTTACGTTGGTAGGGGTTGAGCATCTAACAGATGCCAGAATCCTTATTCTACCTTGTCCTGTCACTCACGAGCTGTTTTTAATTGATGGACGAATTAAAACAGAGTAGTAACATTTAAAATTACGTGATGTTTTTATGAACCTGAAATGATAGCTGGTAAAATGGGCCATTATTCCGTGAGGCCTAATTCTGTGAACACTGAAGACTCGGCAAGGCTGACCGAAGCAAACTGCAGAAAATTGGAAGTAAAAATAATATCCATTTTCTTAACGCTGCCCTAGTTTTGCAGGGGCCTCCCTTTTAACCAGTATTTAATTAGTGAACGATGAATTGTATGTAAAAAAAAAAAAGCTGACTAGAAGAGAGAAAACATAATTACTACCTCTCCGATCATGTCTGAATAGACTGAAAATTCCTGCGTGGCGAGAATGTGTCGAGTCACGTTAAAGGCATAACCGCGCCGTGCTGTGTATCCTCCAGCCGCCCTGCCCTGATCCGACCACATTACAGCTTTCCTCGTACAGGAGCAGTCATTCTAATCTAACAAAAGAAGGAAAATGGCAGAAAATCACACACCTGAGGTCCTGTTAAGACGAGGTGATTCTCTTTGCCCCAGGCAGGCAAGAACATAATGTCATTTTTGTTCGTTTGTATTTGCGCTCCGAAGGGGGGCTGCTCCTGTGGGGGACTGGCTTTCCCTCTGCCGGCGTGAAACACGGCGAGAAAACATTCTCCGAGGAAATAGCATTTTGAAATTTACCAGGCGTGCCTACCCCACGAAGCCCTGAGTGATTGTTTTGGCTCTCATGGTGTGTGATAAACACCTAAAGGCAGAGATTAGTGTCATCACTCTCCGTCTCTTTTTCTCCCCTCCGGGGGGGGGGGAAATGGGTCCAAAGATGGGAGGATGACATTTGCAAGAATCCTTCGGTCGGTTGATGCCTAATTATGAAGACCCCAGCTAAATATTTAGGTTTATTAAATTAATAGTGTGACAAGCATTGGAGCAGTTTTACAACCGCTTAAACTCGTGTTTACATCCTGTGTAATTACAATTCATAATTGGGAAAGCAGTCAAATCGAAATACATTCTGATCAATGGTGCTTTCTGCCACGTAGACCCAGCAGCACACATACAGCAAGGAACTCTTCAAAGTGGGACTTCTTTCTACACCTAGACTTCAAACCGGAGTTGGGGGGGGGGGCAATGGAGGGATTCCAGCAGTAAAATGCTTTAAGTTACGGGGAAGATTGTGTGTGTATGTATGTGAGTGTATACACATACATATATATGTATATATATATGCATATATATATAATATATATAATATATATGTGCATATATGTATATGTGTGTGTGTGTGTGTATGTGTGTATATATAGTCCCCCCCCCCCCCCCGCCCGGGCAGAGGAGCCATTACACTCTTCCTTTTTTTTTTTTTGAGAGAGAGAGAGAGAGTGTGACAAATGTGGGAGAGCACAGAGGGGGAGAAAGAATCTTAAGCAGGCTCCAAACCCAGCACAGAGCCTGCCACGAGGCTCAAGCTCATGACCATGAGTGAAATCATGACCTGAGCTGAAATCAAGAGTCAGACCCTTCACCGACGGAGCCACCGAGGCTCCCCACTCTAATTGTTTTTTAATTTACAAAAGGCCTAAAAGTATAAGGATGACTGCTCCAAAACCTAAGATTGAGATTCACCCTACCCATGGACATTCTCTTTAAATTTGTTTTTTTAGTGCTTATTTATTTTTGAGAGAGACAGAGACAGAGCGTGAGCAGAGGAGGGGAAGAGAGAAAGAGACACAGAATCCAAAGCAGGCTCCAGGCTCTGAGCTGTCAGCATAGAGCCTGATGCGGGGCTCAAATCCATGAACCACAAGATCATGATCTGAGCTGAAGTTGGACGCTTAACCGACTGAGCCACCCAGGCACCCCTGGAAGTTCTCTTTAAATAATAAATTGTTAGGGCACCTGAGTGGCTCAGTCGGTTGAGAATCTGACTTTGGCTCAGGTTATGATCTCATGGTTCATGGGTTCAAGCCCCACATCAGGCTCTGTGCTGATAGCTGGAGCCTGCTTTGGACTCTGTGTCTCCCTCTCTCTCTCTGCCTCTCCCCTGCTTGTGCCCTGTCTCTCTCTGTCTCTCAAAAATAGAATAAACATTAAAAAATTAAAGAATAAATTGTTGACAGGTGAGTGAAAATGACACAAAGGTACTTTCTAAGTGTCTCTATGGTTCTTTAAGTAGGGGGCATTCTTCTGACTCCTCAGGGCACTGATTTTCATTCCCACCCTGTCCTCTGGACCAGCGCTGTCTAAATCGGTAACCACTCGCTTCCGAGAGCTATTGAGCATTTGAATGTGGTTAGTCGAAACTGACATGTCCTGTGAATGTAAGATACTCACTGGATGTCAAAGTCTTAGTATAAAATGAATGAGAAAAGAAAGTGAATTCTCTCTTTAATAATTTTCATATTGATTGCATGTTGGAATGACAATATTTTGGATATACTGGGTGAAATAAAATATATTAGTAGAATTGATTTTAATTGTATCTTTTTGCTCTTCTAATGTGGCTACCAGAGATTTTTGAATTACATATGCGGCTCATGTTATATTTCTGTTAGACAACAATGGTCTAAATGCCTAATTTTCCCATCTCTAAAATGGCGTTCATGAAATTTATTCTCCAGAGTTAATGTGAAAATAAAAACGAGCTAACGGACACGAAATTACTTGGTAAATCGTAAAGTATAGGAAGATGGCTGTGCTGATGACTCTGATGGTGACAGTCTTGATATGTTCAAGCTCCCGTTCCGCATTTCCAGATTTTTCTGGAAATTTTCAGCCAGAGGTCTCACCAAATCTTTCTCTAAAAGCACTCGGGACAACAAATACAAGGCTTTTTAAGTTTTATTCATTTATTTTAAAATTTTTTAATGTTTATTTATTTTTGAGAGAGAGAGAGAGAGAGAGGGAGAGAGAGACAGACGGCAAGTGGGGGCGGGATAGAGAGAGAGGGAGACACAGAATCCGAAGCAGGCTCCCAGGCTCTGAGCTGTCAGCACAGAGCCCGACGTGGGGCTGGAACTCATGAATCGCAAGATCACGACCTGAGCTCAAGTTGGACGCTTAACTGAGCCCCCCAGGCACCCCTAGGCTTTTAAAGCTTCAAATGAGTCACATAGCCTGAACGTGGAGCTTACATTAGCAACAGCATCGACAAAGAGAATACTAATGTTGATAACAAATAATAGTACTAGAGACAACACAGTGAGTCTTTACTGAGAGCCTGGAGCTAGATGCCGGGGAAGTATTTTTACTGTCTTTATTCTAAATAATATGCTATTTCTATTAATGTCACTTATGAGCATACCGTTGACCCACATTTTTCTTTCTGTACACTTACTTGTTTCCAATAAGCTGTGTATGCGTACAAGGAATGGAAGATGGCAAAGTGTGGCAATCCAGTGGACAAAGGCCAAATGTGAGTCTATGAAGGGCACGGAGGCCGCATGACTGAGATACGGTGTCATAATGGGAAAGGTGTTAGGATTTCTATTGTTAGAAGGGTTAAGCCTTTCATTACTTTAAACTTTATCTGCTTAAACAATGGTTTTCATGAGACAGCACCTCCACGATCCCTCTATTCAACAGTCTTTCAAAATAAACCGCTCGCTCCACAGCCTTGGACTCAAAGGACACTTTCATGTTGTCCCCGTGCGTGTCTCCAGTGCACGAGACCTGGAAATGGCCTGCCCGTTATCATCTTCTTGACCTTAGGTCTTCTTAAAAACCTGGAATGCCTTTCCACATTCTTCACCCGTGAAAATCCTACTCCAAGTCAAGCTCCACCTCTCCCAGAAATCTTGGCAAATCATCCCCACGGCTTCTGCCCATGCTTAGTGGTCTGACTCCACACTTAGCTCTTGCTAAGATCTGTGATTTGTACCAAGATTTACGTGTTATCTCCCCTAGTAGATTATCAATGTTAAGACTAACATTACACACACACACACACACACACACACACACACACACACAAGACTTTCCATAGAATAGGGTTCTATACATTCATTCACAAATATTTGTTGGGCACCTATTATGTACCAGGCGCTGATCTAAATGACTGACACAACAGGATAAGTTTGAGTGTGTGGCCCTCTTGTTATATTCAAATAATGCTTTAAGGAAACTACTCTGCGAAATAATTTAAATAAGATCTAAAGCAAACCGAATTCCCAAAGAGAAAATGTTGTCCACATTAAAGATTTGCAGATTGAATCTCATTTTTAAAACATTAGGGGAGTGGGGTGCCTGGGTGGCTTAGTCGGTTAAGCGTCTGACCTTGGCTCAGGTCATGATCTCACCTTTTGTGAGTTCGAGCCCCGTGTCGGGCTCTGTGCTGACAGCTCCGAAACTGGAACCTACTTCGGATTGTGTGTGTGTCTCTGTCTCTTCGCCCTTTTCCCGCTCACACTCTGTGTCTCACTCTCCCCAAAATAAATAAACATTAAAAAATATTTGTTTAAACATTAGGAGAGTATTTCCCATGAAAACTTGTGATGTACGCTTCCTAAAAAGTAAACTGTCCTTCACGGTGTGATCAATGTATCCTAATTTACCATTTACATTTCGATAGACATTTCATCGTTCGCCCTTGAACGAACTGTTCTCAGACTTGAGCATGCATCAGAATCACCGTGAATCATCGATGAAGCAGTGCGCTGGGGCACACCGCTAAGGTTTCTGACTCAGTGGGGCTGGCATGAGGCGGGGGGTGTGATCGGGAACCAGTTTCCAGGCGAAGTTGGTGATGCCGGGCTGAGTCAGCACCGTCTGAGACCCATTGGCTTAAGCTGACTAAAACCTTCCCTGCGATTTACCCAGAAGCTCACAGGGCTGAGCTAACTCCCTGCCCGGAGGGAGGCTCAGTCGCCTAACATTCAAGTGGCCATCTTGACCCTTACCCCACAGGGCCATGGCGAGAATTGAATGACACCATGTACGTGTAAGTGTTTGATGTGAGTTTCACATTCAGGAAATGTGAGTTGAAGCCGCACATTTTCAATTTAGCCGCAAAAGAAGCCAAGAGTGTTTATTTCACTAGATTCTCCCCCTCATGCAATTCTAGCTCTCCGTGAGAAATCCGGACTCTAAATGAAACTAACTTCACTGACAAAATGATAAAGTCATAGAACCCTACAGTTGACAAAGACCGTGGAGATCTTTCTGGAACGAGCAGCTAAATGTTTTGGACCAGGTAAATTGTCAAACCTTTTTTGTTTACTTTCTCGATTCAATAAAGCAATCAAAACAATTGAACTGGTTGCAGGTGTCATTCCTCAACTTGAGTATCTGGCTTTTTCCAAAATTGAATTATTTGACTGAAACGAGCCACATCCAGACTAAAAGAAAAATAGAAATAAGATGCTCGTTTTTCTTGTCAGGTCATGGCGGTAGCCTCCCCACGGACGCTCGGAAGCCCTGTGAGTTCCCGCTTAATGAAAGCCTAGTTCCTCCTGATGCCAGCTTGCCCACTGACTCACTCTGTGCCTTCACTCTGTGATGTTTCTCTCCCCACTAGAAAGGATCGGGGGGCGGCTAATGCAAGGAATCAATGATCGAAAATTAATTTTAAAGCCCCTGGTAAGAGAGCATGAACATGAACAGTGCGGCTTGCCTCACCGAGAGTCAGAGCCGCACAGCTGAGATCTTCCAAAGGATTTGAGAACAGAATTTTGCAGCTAGAACGCATCTTGAGAATAATGATGCATATCGCTAATAACCTGGTGCTAAGTTATAAGCCTAAATTGGAGACTTTGCAGAGGAATACACAGCCTCTGTAATTTCCAGTTTGGTGTAATAATATGGAAATGGCTTTTGGTGCTGGGATTGGCTCAGTCTAAATGAGCTGGAATTGATAGCTGCCTGTAATACTAGGGGCAGGAGAGAGTGATCACGTCTGTGTCCTTGCCGACTTATCTAGGGCTCTCCAGACGTGACAATTTTAAGGAGTGAGACTTTAAATATGTTATGGAAACGCACTACAATATCCTGCAGCACAGAGCGAGGTACTTCTAAAATTGCCTCAACAAGAATACAGGAAGGCAAGGCTCCTTTCCAAGGAGGGAAAGGGCTTTTGTTCCTGTGAAAAGTAAAAGGAGGTGGTAAGCACAGGGGAAAAATGCAGTAGGGGTGTTCTGAGAGCACAGAGAATTGACTGTCCCCTTAGGAGACCCCCAAGCCCTGGTCAGCTCTGTCCCCTGGAAGTGATAGCCTTCGAGAAGGCAGACACCTGTGCCTTTTCTTTTGGGGGACAACATAATAGACCCTCGAGGACAAACAGTAACACTCATGATTAAAATGTTAAAACAGCAAGGGGTGTCTGGATGGCTCAGTCAGTTAAGTGTCCGAGTCTTAGTTTCTGCTCAGGTCGTGATCTCATGGTTCGTGTGTTCAAGCCTCTCTCTCCCTCTCTCTCTTGCCCCTCCCCTGCTCACGCACGCTCTCCCTCTTTGCCTCTCTCAAAATAAATAAATACACTGCAAAAAATGTTAAAACAGCAAAATTAAAATCTGTGATCAATGACTTAGGAAATAAAGGCGACTTTATTTACTGTAGTATAGATAGCATCTCAAGGATCAGGCGACAGTTAATTTCACCAGTAAGTCATCACTGCCTGAGGAAATCGCCAGCAATTGTGGAGCAGTGGCAAATTTAGATTTAATGGAATCGAACACGATGAGGTCTTCGCGAGGCATGTGAGGCTCCCTGTTACCCGGTGTCCGTATCGCTTCAGCCTCCTCTCACCAGCCCGAGCTCCAGCTGAGTACCAACGGTGGCGATTCCCTGAAGACACCGGATTCGGATGTTCTATGTGCCTTTCCATTTGCTCGCCCTTCTGCCTGGTGTGTTCCTCCCCGTTGTGTCCATCTGGTGAGCTCATCCCAAACACTCAGTTGAAGCGCCTTCTTTTTGATGCCCTGTTCCCGTTACTATTGCTGCATAACAAACCAGCCTAGAACTTGGTGGAGCAAAACCAGACAAGGGAGGAGGGGTTGTCTCTTCTCCAGAATGGCCGGCACATCACTTGGGGGGCGACCCGAACAACGGAGGGCTGGCAGCTGGAATTGGAAGACCCTCTCCCAAATGACTTCTTCATTCTGGCATATCGCTGGGGGCGGTTGCAGGCTGAGCCTCAGCTGGGACCAGCAACCAGAGTGTCTGCATGTGGCCTGTCTGGCAGAACAGCTGTAGGGTAACCGGATTTCCTATGTAAAGGTTTGGTATCCCAGCAAACAAGAGGGAAGCCGCATGCTTTATATGCCTAGCGTCAGAATACATATAGTATTACTTTTGTCACAAAATATCACTCAACACGGTCACAAGCTAGCCACATTCGTGGGCTAGCCTCTCATTGGGAAAAGTGTCAAAGAATTTGGGACCCTGTTCCTTCTTTGACCCCTCCCAGATAGGGTGGTACTTTCTTCGTTGCCGACCCCTGCACCTTGGGGTCTCTGTCAAGACCTGCTTCAGGCTGTGCCGTGTGGCTCTTCAGCCCATTGGCTTTTGCACGGGACCCCGATCTTCCGGCGGCGGCGTAGTCGCAGGACCTAGCAAAGCTCACATAAGATAGTGGATTAAAAAAGTGCTTCATGAGACCACTCTGAGCATGACTCAAACAGAAGGTCTGTTTTAAGTTTGGATTCCAAGCAGAAACTCCTCTACCAAAGGATATGTAACCCCCGGCCCCAGCACAGACCCGCTAGGCCACGGGGAAGAGTGATGTTCATGGGCAGGGCGCGTGGTGGCCAAGAGAACGTAGACTCAGATTTCTCGGTGAGAGAGGCCGCCAGCAGCCATCACCCACAACCTTTCCAGGGTGGGGGCTAGTAATCGAAGACAAATGCCAGCAGTGATTAAGCCAAGGGCTCCAGGCAAAGAGCAGACTTCCAAGTGCAGAGGTGGCCAGAGGGTTCATGCCGGCCGGGCCTAGAGAACTCCCCCATTAGCTGCAGTCATGGTTGGCTTCAGCTATGAAGGAATGGAATCCCGTACGAACAGCAACTGTTCTAGAAAACCAATCTAACAGGGGCCAGGGGCAAGAGTCTGTCATTTTAAGCAACAGCATATTCCCTCTCCCACGGGCTGCATTCTGTTTCCTCGAGTTTCATATGTTGAGGTCCTAACCCCCAATGTGACTGATTTTGTACATAAGCCCTTTAAAAGTTAAACGAAGTCATAAGGGGGAGGTCCTAAGCCATTAGGATTGGTGTCTAGAACTGACGTGTTCTTACGAGAAAAGGAAGAGGGGCGCCGAGACATTGGACTCTTGATTTCGGCTCAGGTCATGATCTCACAGTTCATGAGATCGAGCCCCCCGTCGGGCTCTGCATTGACAGTATGGAACCTGCTTGGGATTCTTTCTTTCTCCTTCTCCCTCTCTCTCTGCCCCTCCCCTTCACGTGTACACACACATATACGATCTCTCTCTCTCAAAATAAATAAATAAAATTTAAAAAAAAAGAAAGAGAAAAGGAAAAGACACCAGGAATGCATGTACGAAAGAGAAAAGGCCTCGAAGACACAACAAAAAGATAGCCATCCGCAGGCTAGCAAGCGAGGCCTCAGGAGAAACGACCCCTACTGGCACCTCGATCTCGGCCTTCCAGCCTCCAGAACTGTGAGAAAGTAAATGTCTATGGTTCCAGCCACCTGGTCCACGGGATTTTGCTACAGCAGCCGTAGCAAGTTAATAAGCCACCTATCGACTTGAGCTTTTTGTTTTGTTTTTGTTTTTGTAATGTTTATTTATTTTTGAGGGAGAGAGACAGAGCACGAGGAGGGGCGGGGCAGAGACAGAGAGGGAGACACAGAATCTGAAACAGGCTTCAGACCCTGAGCTCTCAGCACAGAGCCCGACGTGGGGCTCAAACTCGAAAATGATGAGATCATGACCTGAGCTGAAGTAGGACGCTTAACCGACTGAGCCACCCAGGCGCCCCTGACCTGAGTTTTAAAAAGAAACAAAAAAAAGACCACTTCTAAGGTGCAGTCCCTCAGTCTCCAAGCATTTATGGAGGACTTAACGTGTGCCGGGAAAGGTCAGGGTTCCAGGGCGGGGATACAGTGGAGAACGAGATGACGCTGTTCCCACGGAGCTCACACTCGAGTGACAGGCGACCAACAAGAACACAGAGTGTGCCTGATGGTGACACATGACATGAGGGCAGAGAGCACCAGCAGGTTGATGTCCTGAGGTGAGCTGTCATGGCAAAGCGACACTCAGGCAGGAGTCCCAAGGAAGTGAGGAGGTGAGCACTGCCGAGCACTGCCGATGTAGCATCTCGATGCTACTCGATGCTTCTCGATGAAGAGCATCTCGGGCAGGGGGAGCGGCCAAGGCAAGTGCCGCGAGGCAAGAGGTCGTGTGAGGCCCCGCACGAATGGATAGACTGAGCCAAGGGGAGGGCGTTGACGAGGTGAGAGAGTCAGGGCCCATTTCATCTTCAAAGTGATGTATAAGCTTAATGCAAATATCTGAGCAAGGATTCTTGGCGCCCAGAGGACAGAAAAGGAGGAAAGGAGCCCCTCACAGGGTTCTTCGGCCTCAGTCTTATTTCTGTGTTGCAAGTTACACAAAAAACTAGCAAATCACAGAGAAGCCATTCGAGAAAAGCAGGGGAGTGTATGAACTCACGAGCCTTAGGTTAACCAACTCTGTGATAATACACCCGGACTTTTGGAACAGTCTCAGTTTTGAAATACTGTTATTTATCTATGCCAGGTTGTAATCAGGAAATATTATCAACAGATTTTACAGGGTAGCTTGTGCTTCCTTCACGAGCAAAGGAGAAACTTTGCCAGTGCTGGGAATTTTGTCCAAGGAAATATCGGATGCCCACGAACTAAAACGACCAGCACCCCGGGGTTCCCAAAAGGCACAGACAGGAGCGCCTGGGTGGCTCACTCGGTTAAGCATCTGACTTCGGCTCAGGTCATGATCTGATGGTTGTGTGAGTTCA
This sequence comes from Paguma larvata, assembly GCA_030068075.1. NCBI lineage: Eukaryota > Metazoa > Chordata > Mammalia > Carnivora > Viverridae > Paguma > Paguma larvata. The sequence goes on from CM057833.1 coordinate 88,001,578, forward strand.
AGCCCTGCATCGGGCTTTCTGCTCTCAGCACAGCCTGCTTTGGATTCTCTTTCCTCCTCTCTCTCTCTGCTGCCCTCTCTCTCTCAAAAATAAACACTTAAAAAAAAGGCACAGACAGTCTTGCCGGCACTCCCCTGGGTCCCTGCCATCTCCCCCTTTCCCTGGAGTCCTGCCTGCATGGACATCTCATGTCTAATAGGAATGCTCAACCATTATGTCTAAAATGCCGAATCCTCACTTGCCCACCTCCTCCAACCCCCTTCTGCTCCGCAGCCGCCTCCCGGTCTCAGGTCATGCCACCACCTTTTGCCCTGTTCCTCAGACCCCCGAACTGGGCAGCTGGGTGTCTTCTCTCTGCCTCGTAGATGTAGTTAGTGAGACTTTCTGGTGCCATCCCAGACCTAGCGCCTCTCCCGCCTGGCCTACTGCCACCGTGTCCTCACTGGCTGCCTTTCATCCAGCCTCTCCCCTTCACGGCCCCCTCAGCGGGCAGTGTGACCCCGTAAATAAGGGAATGTGCCCAGGTCCCTCCTCTGCTCAAACCCACCGATGGTTTCTCCTCACGTGGAGACTGGAGTCCAAAGGGATTACTCAGGCTCACAAGGCCCTACAGGAATAGCCCTCCCCTACACTGCCACTCAAATGTCCTCCCACACTGTCCCCCGTTGACCCCACCTCGGACACACGCCGCCTTTCCCTCAAGCCCACTCTGCCTCAAGCCCCCTACTTTGCTTGCTCTTTCCTCTGCCCAGAATCTTCTTTCCTGGACGTTCTTCAAAACTCATTCAGGACTTGGCTCAAATGTCACCTCATCGGAGAGGTCCCTCTTCGTCACCAATCCCCTTCGATTCCTTTAGCCTGCTTTGTTTTCCTTCCTACCACTTACTACCTCTGACATTATGTTATTTGTTTGTTTGTCGTCTGTCTCCTCCCACCAGAATGTCTGCTGTGTTTGCCGCTGCGTTCCAAGCATCCCGAAGAGCATCTGGCATCATAGAGGCCCCTAAATAAATAGTTGTGGAATTAACGAGTAAGTGAATGAACGCTCCCGGAAGACACTGACGGCAGCGCTCCTGCCCCAGAGCCCGGACGAGGCCTTGAGACCCCGCAGATCGGGGCTCCAAGCGACCGACCATCTAAAAGCATTTTGGTTCAAGAAATGAAAGCAATGTGGCGTCTCTGCACTAAACCGTGGGGTGCCTTTTGCTTTTGTTTTGTGTTGTTTTGTTCACAGCCAAGACTGCTTTGTCTCTTCATTGCCAGGACCTAACAGTGGCTGGGATAACAGGCATTTAATCGGTGTCTGCTGCCCTCGAGCTCAGAAGACGAAGAGCAGCCCCCGCGACGGCTTCGTGCCTCACATATGTAATAACTAAGTGGCGATACGGGAGCCCCAATCGAACTCTGCAAATATTTCACTGCCGCCAAATAGGCGTCAAGCACGGTGCCCCAGGCACCGTGTGCCTTCCCGGCTCCTCCGGGGCTGGCCTGGCAGGTTGGAAGGAAGGAGGAGGTGGCTAATGGGCACTAAGCGGCTGGCTCCAGGGAAGAGGGTCTGGATCCTTGTCGTCTTCAGCACAGCCTCCTCCCCTGGCGTGGACTGGAGCCATGTGGGTGGCCACTTCACACTCACGTCGTTCCCCGAGTCGCAGGGGCAAGATAAGAAATGGTGCCGTCTTTATCTCGGGCTTACATGTATCTGTTTAGGAAATTATGGTCGGAGTTTGTGACAGGGACCTTAATTTCCATTTGACATTTCCCGTCGTCCCCTGCGAGCACTCAGTCACTCCGGGGGCACGATCGTTGCGCAGGTCCCGAGAGGCCGTGTGCTCTCTGCCGCACTTGTTGCCGGAGAGGCATTCTTGGCGAGGGGCGCTAAGGGAGGACCAAGCCAGACCGGAAATGCTGCTTCGCGTTTGCGAAATTTCTTTAAGTCAAGGCTCTCCAAGCACGGTATGCACATTAAGAGAAATGATTACCCCCATTTTACATAAAGAGGAGAAACATTTGATTTCTTTAGTAATAGCCTCTTACAACGGTTTCCAAATGTAATTACATTAGTTGGAAATGCCAAGTTGGGCAATGAAATTATCAGCACATTACGGGAGACAAATAAGAGGCAACGAGGCTTCATTGAACGCATGGGGCGCGAGAGGGGGTTCCCCGGGTGCCGACTCCTGCTCCCACGGGGGACAACGCGCGAGCATTGCCACCGCGAGAGATCTGACACGTCTCTCCGGGCCCTGGTGGAATGTTCTACCGTCATCATTCGAACACATACGGAATCAGTTTCCCCTGGGAGGAAGGGGAAGTGGGGAGCGGCCCCTCGCCCGTTGGGCATTTATTCTTAGAGTGATGTAATGAATGAAGCAGCTTTTCCCAAGTACCGGCCGCACCCCTGGCATTGTGCTGGCGACATTCACGTACCCAGTCTCCTTTCACAGGTGAAGGAACTGTATGGCTCAACGCAGTGGCGGGCGCTCGGCCTTGGACTCCAGGCTTCATGTTCTCTCAATTGCCCACAGCCGCCCTGCTCCGGCTGGGGCAGGGAAGAGCTGGCCACCCTCTCTCCGCAGCTCCCATCCCTCACTTTTCCAGCATCCTCCATGGCAGAAAGCCAGCCCCCCCAGGATTGCAGGGAGCAAGTGTGAGTCATGGGAGTGCTGGGCTCACAGAAGGAGCATGCTGGCTGTCAGAGCTGAGCGGCACCCGCTCGCGGCCAGCAAGCCCTCAATATCCATCAGATTCCAAGCCTCCTCCCCGCCTGCCAGACTGGCTGGGAAGACGGGCTCAGAGTCCAGCTGTGGGGGTGAGAAGCCCAGATTCTCCACTCTTAAGCTTGGGGACTGACTTCAGACTTTGGCTTGTAATTTCTTCACTGCTAAATGGGTTTAAAATTGTATCTCCCTGACATTGCTGGTATAAGAATTGAATGTATCTCTATGTATTTTAAGCTTGGAACATAACGACCCTTAAATATGTGGTGTTGTCAGTATTGTTTTCGCTATTGCTTTATTATTGCCAAATGTCTGCATCCTCCCAAAATTCTTATGTTGAAGTCCTAATCCTGCTGTGATGGTTCGGAAGTGAGGCCTTTGGGAGGTAATTAGGGATGGGGCCCTCACAAATGGAATTATACTGACCTTATAAGAAGAAACATAAGAAAAATGACCTCTATGTCCACTGTGTGGTAATACAGGAAGAAGACAGCCATCTATAAATCAGAAGGAGCTCTTGCCAGGAACCGGATCAGCCGGCAGTTTGATCTTGGACACCCAGCCTCCGGAACTGTGAGAAATAAATTTCTAATGTTTGAATGTGAAAACACTAATTCGAAAATATATGTGCACGCCTCTGTTTGTTGCAGCATTATTTATGATAGCCAAATGAAGGGAGCAGCCCAAGTGTCCATCGATTGAGGAAGGGATAAGGAAGATGCGGCATATACATGCGATGGAATATTATTCAGCCATGAAAAAGGAATGAAATCTTGCCATTTGCACTGACATAGATGGATCCAGAGAGTAAAATCCTAAGTCAAATACATCAGTCAGAGAAAGACAAATACCGTATGTTTTCACTCATATGTGGAATTTTTTCTTAATTTTTTTTTAAATCTTTATTTAATTTTGAGAGAGTGAGACAGAGACAGAGAACAAGTTGGGGAGAGGCAGAGAGAGAGGGAGACACAGAATCCGAAGCAGGCTCCAGGCTCTGAGCTGTCAGCACAGAGCCTAATGTGGGGCTCGAACTCACAGACCATGAGATCATGACCTGAGCTGAAGTCGGCCACCCAACCAACTGAGCTACCCAGGCGCCCCTCATATGTGGAATTTAAGAAACAAAATAAATGAACAAACTGAAAAAAAAAAAAAAAAGACAAATCAAAAAACAAACTCTTAACCGTAGAGAACAAACTTATGGTCACCAGAAGGGAAGTGGGGGGAGGATGGGTGAAATCAGTGAAGGCAATTAAAGAGTACGCTTGTTGGGCACCTGGGGTGGCTCAGTCGGTTAAGTGTCCAACTTTGGCTCAGGTCATGATCTCACGGTTCATGAGTTCGAGCTCCACATGGGGCTCTCTACTGGCAGCACAGAGCCCACTTTGGATCCTCCGTTCCCTCCCTCTCTCTGCCCCTGCCCCACTGGTTCTCCCTCTCTCTCTCTCTCTCTCAAAATAAATAAACTTTTTAAAAAAGTTTTTTAAACGTTTATTTGTTTCTGAGAGACATAGAGACAGAGTGTGAGCAGGGGAAGGGCAGAGAGAGAAGGAGACACAGAATCTGAAGCAGGCTCCAGGCTCTGATGAGCCATCAGCACAGAGCCAGACGTGGGGCTCGAACCCACAGACTGTGAGATCTGACCTGAGCTGAAATCGGCCGCTTAATCGACTGAGCCACCCAGATGCCCCTAAATAAACTTTAAAAAGAAAGAGAGCACTTATCACGATGAGCACTGACTCATGTATGGAATTGTTGAATCCCGACATTGGACACCTGAAACTAATATAACACTGAATGTCAACTATACTGGAATTACAGTAAAAAATTTCACTGTCATTTAAGGCACCTAGTCTTAAGCTATTTTGTTAAAGTAGGCCAGGGTAATTAAGGCAGTCACTACAACATTTCGTTAGTGGTGTCGTCCACTCTCACTGTTTTGACCTCCCCTTTTGTGGAGACTCCTCAGTCTCTCCCTCTAATGAATCCCCTCCTCAGAGCTGCCGGGGCAGGTCTGGCTGAAATGGGAGCGGGCAGCCTGAAGGGCAGCCCGTAGAGGTTGAGTCGGGTGGGGTGATCCTGACATCATCTTCGGCATGAATGTCCGAAAACTATCCACCAGGTGTGTCAGATGGGGCCCCGAAGGATCAAAGCTTGCACTGAAAATTTTCTGAGTTTAAAAGGGTGGAAAAAGCCAGTACTGACACAAGAGTCGCGGGAGCTAAGTACACAGTGAAATGGCAGCTGGTGTGAGGAATGGGGCAGGGAAGGAGGAGCAGTGGTAACAAGACAATTTGTTTCTCTCAGTCACCCAGGCTCCACAACTTGTCGCCATATTGGCCACCTCCCTCACTTTCCCTTCCAATTCAGTCAACATGTCCTATTGATTCTAGTGGCACCAGGTGGGTTTGTATGGGTCCCCTCTCTTTTGTTCTCACCCACCCCCCATCTCACTTCAGACTGACTTTGCCTACTTCCTGAACCATTACAATAGTCCGAGCTCAAGTTCCCCAGCCGGCTGGCCCTACTGCCTGCTGCTGGCGGTGGGGGAGGAGGCGTTGTATAAAATACACTCTGAGAGTTCCAGTTCTGCCTCTCAGACAAAACCGCTACAGATGCCCATTTTTGTATAGAGCACAATCCATATGCCTTACCTTTTTCTACCGTCCACTGGCAAAGCTGACCACCCGCTGTCTCCAGACCACACACATCCTGTGTTTTCATTAAAGCAATATTGACTGAGCACCCTCCCTGTTTTATACCACTGCAGGAGTCAGGGGCACAAAACCGAACACTTGGTCCTTGAGCACCAGGTCACAGAACAGCAGGGGAGATCAGCAGGGACCAAGAGTGAGGTTGTCAGGAAAAGGTGGGCAGGACCCGCACATCTGGTCGGCAGCGCTCAGGGAGAGGCGGCTTCTCATTTAAAACGCTGTCAGCATTGGCCCGCCCGGGTGGCTCAGTCGGTTAAACGACTCTTGGCTTTGGCTCAGGCCGTGATCTCACGGTTCGCGAGTTCAAGCGCCGCATCGGGCCCTGCGCTGACAGCCGGGAGCCTGCTTGGGATTCTCTCTCTCTCTCTTTCCCTGCCCCTCTCCCACTCGTGGGCATGCACTCTTTCTCAAAATAAATAAATAAACATTAAAAAAATAAAATGCTGTCAGTGTTATTTTATTAATTATTGAATCACCTTTGTTTAATCAAAAACAAATCTCAAAGAGAACAGAGACCACTTGGTGAGGCAGAGACAGGAAAAGAGAATGGTGTTGGGGCCACACCTGAAACGCCTTCCGTAGTCAGGCAGGAATGGGTGGGACTACGTGTCTTGCCGGGACATGTTCTATTTCAATTTTCCCTCAAAATCCTCGGACAAACCCAAACCCTCAGCAGGGCACCATCAGCCCCCTGGGAACCCTTCCAGGCTGCCCCAGGGGAGTGAAAAAAGCCAAGATCTACCTCTGTCGCAGCCAGGATGGTGTTCCACCGCCTCCAAAGAGCTGTGTGTCTTCGGGCAAGTGACCCAAATTCTTTGAGCCCCAGTCTTCTCTGAAAACTGAGATAACAATTCCTGTCCCATAAAGTCCTGTGAGAGTCACCCATGTGGGATTCCTTTGCCACTAGGGGAGTGCTGTCAAATCAGGAAAACAGAACCAAACCAATGACCATGGAAGGGCTCCCCGATGTCACCTTAATTTCCCAGTTACAGGCAGGGTTCGACGTTCTAAATAAAACTCAGTCATAAACAGCGACACCTGGGGTCCTTTGCCTGCCAAGCCTTCTCCTCTTTTTATCAAGACCTCTTTCTCCTTGATAGAGCTGCCTACAGAGAACACGAACTCAGTCTCCAGATGCTTCTCTCCTTGACCCTCTCTCTCTGAGATGGGAAATTGCTCTCCGCAGATAGAAAAGCACTACGTAATTGTGTATACACATTTTCATCCCTTTGGCAATAAAGATTTAAGGGGAAAGAATGTGTTTTCCAAGATGTGGTCCTAAGACTGTTTGGTAGGACTTCATAATCTCAGGCCCAAGAGGAAAAAAAAACGAAACACAATAGCATGAAAAGGGAAATTTCTAACAGCATTACAGAACCACAGCAGTAAAGAAGCTGTTTCCTGAACAACATAATCGCTAACCACGTGACCTTTGCTGCCATGTGAAGAGTGAGAAATTCTCTAAATTACATCAGTCAGAACGGCAAACCCGAGAGGCACCTCCTGACTGAGACCTCCAGCAGCAGGGCAGGGGGTCAGTCTGGGAAATCAAGCAGAATTGAAGTTCCCCTGAGCGGCCAGTTAAGAGCAGAATGGGTAGGTGTTTATGAGTTTCACCAAGGCTTCTTTTGTGGACAGGTTGTGCCTTCTCGACTGAGTATCCCACTTCGGTTTTATGTTTCCACCTCTGTACCGTGGCCTTGCAAATACCATCATGCAATCCAGCATGTATCCGTTCTCCGAGCCTAGACCCAAAAGGTAACTCCCAGCTCTGCATGTATGTTAGAACCAAAGACAACATGGGCTCATGGCTTCCTGATGCTCTAATGCATTTCTCCTGAAACAGGGCATTTGGACTGAGCAGACCTGGGCCTGAGAGGTTATCCCGAGGGAAGCATAGGCAACCACTCTCTGGCCCTTTTTGCGTCTGGCTGAGCTGGACTCATGGAGTTCACAAGTGCTCGAGGCTCAGATGTTACCACGAAGTGGAGCAAGTCAAAGTCCTCCATCCTTGTCCCTTTTCACCCCCATGGACCTGTTTGAGTCTCTGATTTTTTTAGAATGCTGACTTGGAATGGATCCTACCCAAGATCAGCTTTCAAGAAAGGGCTTAAGATCCCATAAGAGGAAAATAATTTTGGAGTTAATACCACAGCCTGAGACACAGAGGAGAAACTTGGAGTCCAACCCAGTCACCATTCTGACATGGGGTCGCCTTGAGGAAATGGCTCCGGGTATAGTCAGGGTTTCAGCAGGAAATAGAGGGCACCTTCAAAGGGGGAAATTAAGGAGAATTTAATGAAGGGACTGTATGTGAAGATGTGGGAAGAGTTACGGGAAAAGGAAAGGTAAGGTCTCCGGGTTGGGGAAGCAGCTACCACCCCCAGGCCTGACAGGTGAAGGGAGGGAGCCATCACCAGAGCCGGAAGAGACGGGCAGCTTTGGGGAGGTGTGGCCTTTAGCAGAGGCACAAGCCTCTGTGAACCTGCAACCTACGGGAGGGAATCTGGGGGGGAAAAATCCTTCTCTACTTCTCTGCACTTGAGTCTCCTGCCAGCGCCTTCCATTGGCCGAACCCGACAGGAATCAAGAAGGCAAAGGAGCCTACTCATGTGATCCTTGAAGGCAACGTAAAGGCTCATCCAAGGCACAGAGCAGGTGGAGAGGAGAGGGAGGACATGCAGAATCATTCTCCTCCCTCTCCAAGACCCCGGCAGATTGGGGCAATCGGAGACGCTTCGCCGAGGCCAACCCAAGTGATCTGATGAGGCGTATCCCCAAGAGGCTCTCTGGGTCTGTTCCGTCTCATTTGGCAGTCCCCCATAAGATTGACAAGTGTCCGGTTCTACCAATAGCAAGTAGGACATTTTGCAACACAGTAGCCAGCGCAGAGGGGGCAGTGAAAGCTACGGCACCAAGGCCATGAGGCCAGGAGCACTGCATGATACCTGTAGAAGTGGCATCTGTGTAGGATATTTGGAGGCCGGCGGTTTCTGACTTGGCCTCAAAGGGCACATGCAAAATCCCAGTTCTCCACAAAGGACATCCTCAGAGCAATGACGAAGACAGGCGTGTAAGCACCCCGGGGGAACCACAAACGTTCTGGAGGCACGGGAGTAGAGCTGAGCCAATTTCTTCTGTAAAAAACCCTGCTGTGAATATTTTAGACTTCGTGACCTCTGTGTTTCCTGTTGCAACTACTCAGTCCCGTCGTCACAGTGCAAAAAATCAGCCACCTACAAGTAAACAATAAAACTGTGTTTGTGTTTTATTAGAACACATTGGCTGTGTTCTAATAAAACTTTACAAAAATAGGTGGCCGAATAGGTCTGACCTATGAGTAGTAGGTTGCTGACTACTGCCTTAAAACATTGAAATTCAGGGTGTTGATATAATTCTGCCCTCATTTGTGCCCACGAGACGGTAAGGCTGGGGTCAGATCTGTTATATGTGTTGATGTTGCCGATGTATCCTAGATTGTAAGGCACGTGAAAACAAGAGCCAAGTTTTATTGTTCTGAATTACCTGAAAGAAGGAATGAATGTCCACAGAAGGGATACTGTAATTTGTAGTTTCATTTTCAGTTCTTGTTAGGATAAACCTCATGCCTTGTTCGTATATTTATGATCAGAAGTTGCGTAGAGAGAGACTCTCTGTATGAGTCCTAAATTTCTTACAAAATTGAAACACATTTTCATGCAGTAACTGGTGCTGCTTTACTTTAATGAAGGTAGACTAGATTAGCTCAAACAAACAATTGTTGACAGTAGCAAAGTAAACAGGATCCTAATTAATGTGTTTGCTAATGAGACTCCCCGGATGGGGGTTTAACCATACACATGAATTAGGTGTTTATTCCTAACATACGCTCAGCTTATAGGGTTGGGTATTCAGGTGCCTCACTTAGCATACATGGCCTTCAAAAACTCCAGGAAGGAAAAAAAAAACCACCTTGCAACTCTGTTTTTATGATTTTGCATAAGTTGCCTTTCTATCTTCCCTCCTTCTCATCCCCAGAGCGTTTGCGATGCACCTGCTGTCATTAGCACTCTCATGAAAGATAACTTTGGAACCGCCTATGAGACACTCGTCTTAGCACCTAAGCACTAATGCAGATCCAAAGACCCAAGGACTGGGCTCAGAACGTTGAGTATCCAGCTCAGGTCATGATCTCATGGTTCCTGGGGTCAAGCCCCACATCGAGTGCTACACTGCCATCACAGAACTTGCTTAGGATTCTCTCTCCCCTGTAGGTCTCCCTCTCTCTCTGCCCCTCCCCCACTCACTTCTCTTTCACTTTCAAAATAAATACATACACGTTTTAAAAAAAGACTCGAGGACTGTATACACCCAGTTGCAGCGAGGCAGATGAGAGCTGGAGAAAAGAATATCAAACAGCTCATGTAATGTCACATTTGACCCCCACGCTCCCCCCTTTCCGAATGAAAAGCAAAAGCAAGGGGGAAATGTACCTCTGCCTTCCAGATAGTCTGATTCTTCTCTAGGATGGATGGAATAGAGCCGACAAAGAACGGGGAAAGTACTTCTGCTTTTTCCTTGAGGAAACAGTAGTTTCCAATCATTTGACCATGAAACCTTGAAATAAGGGAGTTCCTAGCTTTCCCTAGCAGAAACTTTTGGTAATGGTGGAGTTTAGGGGGTACAAAAGACTCTAGTAAATGTGTTTCAGCTTGAACGGCTGGGAATATCTATGAACAAGCATGAAAAAAGAGATATGACCTCTATTTCTGGGTCACTGAATTCATCCAATAATTATTTATCGAGCATTCGCCAGGAGCCAGCAGACGTGAATCCAAATCTGGAGGCAGCTATCTGATTCCGTCTTTTGTTGGGCCTCCATGCAAACTATTTTACAAGCTTTTTAGAAGGTATGTATTTGATACTTGCCGTGTAGTCATCACGGAATCAGTGTCCCTGGACACTGACACTCTTCCGTCTGTGTTCGTGCCACGTTTGCCAGGCCTCACCTTGATTATCGCTAGCCGAGAGAATGCAAAAAAAAAACCACTTGTTTTAAGTTTTGTACTTTATTGACAGGCAATGGATAAACTGCTGTTCTTATTTTTTGGTGAAAGCAAAAAAAATTTCTTTATTTCCGTCTAAGTAAAATACGAATTTCCTATTTCTATTTTTTAAAAGGACAATTTTTAGTTCTTCATAAAACCTGTGCTCCAAGTATTCCTATTTTGATAAATTATAAAGTGGCTTCCTCTCCTCTCGCCTTTTCCTGCTGAGACCTGGCTCTTCCCAGGTCTTGCCTTTCTGCCCTGGCAACCTCTGGCGTATGTCTGTTATACTCAGGGCACCAAGCAGAGGTCAACAATTTCCTGCAAGAGCCTAGGCAATGGAAAGAAATCTTTACTGACTCTCAATAAGCATCGGCCTAAAAGCACAGCGCTTTATTTCATATTGGGGGACAAGCTCTCATACACCAGCCTATGTATGGGCAATACATAGAAGAAATGAGCCGGACTCTAGAAATGTTAAACTGTTTGCATGCAAGTATATTTAAAACTCTATGAAACAAAAAGGTACAATCCTCATTCTTCCGTCCCAAAACATTCTGCTAAAACTAATTCTTATGAACGGTATGACAAGAATACAGATCATGAAAAATAACTGGAATTTTAGATTAAATAATGAATGCAACTGGAATTCATAGGTGGCAGATATTATATATTGAGAGACTTAAATCGACCACTTTCCTTTTGTTTCTGAATTTCTCATTCACGTTGGAAAACTAATTGTTTAGTTCTAAAGAAGCTATACATTTAAATAGTAGAAGACATATTCAGCCATAGATCTTGAGCCATCAATGGACAGCGTTATTGACACCATCAGCCAGTGAATTAAAAGCTCTGTTAGTAAGAACAAGGCATATTTTCAATTCAGACTGACACTATTGAAGCTATAGGCATAACAGACATCTCTTCACTAAAACTGTACTAAGATATATCACAAGATCTGGGGAAGTGTCTGATACTTAGAGTAAGCATGAAGTCAAACACTGGGAAAAAAACACGTTCCAGACTGTCACAGATGTTCTCAGCGAAAGTGTGTAGGATGTTCAGCTGATGGAAAATTTGACATGAAGGGACCGTTTAATGAGTTAAATCATGTTCTTAAAAAAAAGAAAAATACGCATTAGCCAGGTTTCTGTGTGGTGTGATTCTTTGTTTTGGATTTGCTAATAGGCGATAAGACATCAATGTCAGTCCTCATTCAGTTATTATATCCCTGTGGGTCATCCTTAAGAGAAGCACGTGGGAGGGGAGAGATTTTTAGCTACTATTTTAAACTCTCCTTGGGGAAATGAGGCAGTGGGCTAAAGATATGGGTTTGACAAAAGTGTTGGAGAAGTAGAGAGCTCAAAATCTGATTCTGTGATTTGCACGAGAGCATTCTAGTCTGAGCGTGTGGTAGAAACAGAAACGCCGAAAAATAGAGTCACACGGCCCAGAAATTGCTGGAGTTGGGGAGCAGGTTAGGGCGCTAAAATGCAGACCAGCGCTCAGGCGATCACTCAAGGGGCAAAGATTGCATAGCTCAGCACATGGAATGTGGCTTCTACTCACCAAAGAAAATTCCAAAATACTGAATTAGAAACATTAGCAGTGAAAGAACACTGGGTAGATATCCCCTCTAACCCTCTTACCCTAGCTCCATTGTTTTTCAGACAGAGACCACGGTCCAAAGAGGAAGATTGACTCCTCTGGTCATATTTTTTATTCATTCATTCATTCACTTAGTAAGTGTCTAATGAGCACCTATGAGGAGCCAGGTGCCATGCTAACTAGTAGGCAGGAGCAGATTCAGCTGCGTGGATCCTGAAGGTTCTAGAAGTTTAAGAAAAGAATGTAAAGTTAGGTCAAAAAGTGAATGCTCTACATAGAGTAATGGAAAAACACAAACAAAGAAAAATACTAAAGCCAACAATCATCATCATTACAAAATGCAGGAAAATAGCATAATGTTTTTGTTAATTAACTACCTATCACACTTCTATAATATCTTTTCCTAACAGTTTTGGCCACACATTCCTCCGTCACCTTTTCAATGAGAATGACTTTATGAAATCGTTTTTTGTAGACAGAAAGGGAAGATATGTTAGTCCTCCCTTCAATATCACTGATCAAAATTTGTTTCTGATAATTGGCAATTTGAAGTGGTTTTTTTTTTTCAGCTTCACAACTAATTATAAGGAGCGTAATATAAAATTTCAGAATTGCCAGCAATTCGGGAAAACATTTATCAAGGAGAGAACTCTTTTGATTTGGTTCCAGCAACAAGAACTAAACCCTTATGATTTTATAGAGCTGATGATTGGAAGAATTTTTTCATAGACTAACTTCAGGCACCATATAGTTCAAACCTTGTTTCTCTTCTACTCGCCCTATGCCTCCCCTGCTTGGAGCCATAGGAATATATTCATTTCAAAGCACAACCTCTGGCCTTTCATCGTTATATCCGGACACAAGACGAGTTGGCACAGGAGGCAGTGGGTTATATCTGGAAGTTCTTAGATTGGATCAGCCAGCAATAGCTTAGCTAACCAAAAAAGTGAATGGGAGCCACAGAAATATATCTTATTAAACTCAAATTAAATATATATGCACTTAACCCTCTCTTAGCTGAATCCAAAACTCACTCCTTGCCACACCGACATGACCCACCACGAAGAGGGTGTGTGACAGAAGGGAAGTCAGTGAGGAAAGACCCGGCAGTTTAACTGATTGTGGTTAAAATATCTCACTTATGCAACTTTTGCCAAAATTAAATGGTCACGTGAACTTTCGTTAAAGGACTCCTGCCCCATCCCCCGAAAAAGGCACAATGCAAGCTAGGAACCCGAAACCTCAACTATACTAGCTTTATGGTAAATGCGTCTGAGGCGGTACGGATTCAATAACGAAAATCAAGTTGCTGTTGGAAAACGATCCAATGGTTTTCAGTCTAAACCGGTAGACCAGCCGCTACCATACCGTGTTGTTTGCTCACATAGAGAAAGAGCATAAGGACTACTTGTGAAGACACATAGAAGACAAATGCCTCTCATCCCTGTCAGGGAATACGGGAAACTGTGTTAGAATTGAAAGTAGAACCCCAGTCCCAGATTCTAGTCAACAATCTAGGACCAGATAAAAAACCCTTTCCAAAAATTGTATGCTATGCAGCTCAGCATTTTAGTGTATGACCTGTATGATGGCTACTAACAAAGGAGACAGTGAAACTAATTGGTCAAGGGGTCTTGCTAGATTTTTAAGAAGTAATAAACTAGAGAGAGCAGACCCTGAATTATTTCTCATCTACCAAGCAAATTTTCCAAGTATTATAAGTTAAAGATCAGCCTCTTGTCCCTAAAACAACTTATGTACCCACCAGAACCCTCTTAACCTGTCCATAACCCATCTATTACAACCCCCGATTGAGAGCTCACCATCGCAGACTCTGGGATGAGGGCTTTACATGGCGTATTGCATTTCATCCATCCGACAGCGTTCATGCTTGGGATCCTTAGTACCTAGCCAGACAGGGAAACCCTGAAGGAGTTTAAATGCTTTGCCCAAGACATACAGATAATAAGTAGTGGAGTGACATTTGCGGTAAAGACTTTCTGACTCCAAACTTTCTTTTTTCAAACTCCAGACTTTCTCACCTCTGCTTTGGACTTGCTATGTGTCAGGTACAGTGACCATCACACAAGATACAGAGATGAAGGCAACATGGCTCCTGTCCTCATGGAGGAAAGACGAACAAGAAACAATGAAACCCCAAGGCTGTCAGATCTCATGGGTAAGTGTGGTGAGAAACTCTCCTCATCCCTAGCTACTGTCCCCACATCATGCCTGCCGGCCCTCCTTACTTGTTCCTTAAACGCACAAACATTCATACCTCAGGGCTTTTGCATTTCCTTCTAGTTTTCCATATAGTTTATCTCTCGCCCCGCCTAGGTCTCTGCTCAGATATCTACTTGACCAAACCATGTCCCTTTTTGCTATATTCTTCCTGTGTTTTGTTTTTTTTCATACCACTTAGCACTACCTGTATGCCTGAATGTTTACATACACATACTCTGAAGAGAGCCTTTTTTAGTTTCCTGTCCCAAGTGACAGCCCTGCATTAGTTTGAAGCCAGTTCTCTTTTCTGCTAAACATAGAGGGGGACTGTGTTAGAGATAGTGTGCCCCAGACTTCTGCTTACTGTGAACCCTGTTCAGGGTTATGATTGCTGAGAATTCTGTTTTGATTGCTGTTGGTTGTGAACACTGTGAAACTTGGGATGCTGTGAGGTCTGTTTAGTTTGCTATGTACTAGACTAAGTTGCAGTGTGTTAAATATTGTTAGGTATTAGATTTAGAGACTTAGGAATGCACTAGACTCCTGGCCCGTTTGCTGTGATTACTGTGAACCCTATTTGCTGTGTTAGGGAATTGCCATATTGTGAAAGTATGGTGCTGTTAGGGCTAAGGCCACTCCATTTTGGTTTAAGTTCCATCTTACAGTAGTTCTGGGGCCCGAGTTCCAGGAAAACAAGTCACCCTAGACTCTGCCTCGGGTTCCAGGAAACAGAGTAGCCAAAAGGCCGGACCCAGATTAGCAGATCCTGCCACTACCCCGGGTGGGACTGGACCCTGATTAGCAGACCCTGCCTCCACCTTGAGTTCCAGGGAAACCACAGGAGGTCAGATTCCTAGAGTAGCCCCTAGCAAAGCTAATCAGTGTCCAGCCCACACACGCTGACCATTTGAATCTGTGCGGGATCCCCAAACTAAGCCAATCCATAGCTAGCCCGCACCCGCCAAATATGAAATATTCAATCAGAAACTAGCCCGCGAAAATGCCAATCAATCAATTCAAAGCATCCCCATTCCCGCCCAAAAAGTGTACTCGAACCCTGATAAAAAGCCTGTGTAAACCTGGCTCAGGGCTCTTGCTACCGCACCGCTGCATCGAGAGGTGCAAGAGTCAGAGCTCGAGCTTCGAATAAAGACCCTTTGCGTTTGCATCAGTCCCGGCTCCCCGGCGGTCTTCTTGGGATCCAGAATTTGGGCACAGCAACTCCTTTACCAGTTAGAATTTAAACGTCAAGAGATCGGGGCTTTGTTTTATTGTCGATTTTATGTCCAGTGCATTGTAGGTGACCAGTAAATACGTGTGAATAAATGGGTGTGTCCCCTGGATGGTCTGGTATCGTGAGTGACCAATGAAATAGGCTGTCCCTGAAAGGTAGAACCAAAAGAAAAATACAAGTCCCTATACCCTTGTTTTGCCACTAAAGTTCTGGATCTATAACCCATGTTGTTAAGGTTCCCAAAGAAGTCCCCTGCTTCTACAAGACAACATTCCTTTCCTTTGTCAGGTAAACTCCTCTCTCTGGAGGACCAGGTTTCGGACCAAAATTGGGATTCTGAGCACACATTCAGTCCCCACAACAGACTTTTCGTTCTTTGTCATGAGTCACATGTATATCTCCTTGTCAGCGAGTCTGACTCTCAAGACACACTCACTGTATTTCTCTGGGAAGCTCTTTGTGATATATAGGGGCTAACTTGATCTACTTTTCTACAGAGACACATGCTACATAAAAATGGCTACAGTTATTCGTATATGCCTAGTAGAAGTGGGACCGTGGGTTTACATGGCTCAAAAGCTGACTCTGAAACTATCGTTCCTTGGGCCCTATAATGACATCCTCCTGGTAATATCTCTTTTAATGAAGAGGATGCATTCCAATGAAACCCTTAAGTGCAATAATTTATCAGAGAAGTAATGACCTCGAAAGTCCCAGGGGGTGCTCCAGCCTTGGCAACTAGTAAGTGGCTCCTATTTCCCCCAAATTGCCTAAGAACGAAATAGATTCAGAGAGGCCAGTGCGTACAGAAGCATCACCGAGGCTCCATCCCCAGGGTAGTCCTCAGCCCGATCCCCGCAGCTGCGGTTGCCAGAACTTGTGTTACTTAAAAACAAAACAAAACAAGACACACTTTACTTTTTATTTATTTATTTATTTATTTATTTATTTATTTATTTATTTAGAAAGAGAGAGAGTGCACAAGCAGGGGAAGGGCAGAGGGAGAGGGAGAGAGGGAGAATCTCAGGCGGGGTCTATGCCTCGCACAGAACCCCTGGGATCGTGACCTGAGTCGAAATCCAGAGTTGGATGCTTAACCGACTGATCCACCCAGGTGCCCCAACACTTACTTTTTAAAATAATGATGAAGAAGACATGACATGAGAGACTCTCAAAGACTAAGAACAAACTGAGGGGAGAGGGGAGTGTGGGAGGGGAGAGAGTGGGTGATGGGCACAGAGGAGGGCACTTGTTGGGTTGAGCACTGGGTGTTGTATGGAAACCAAGTTGACAATAAATTATTTTTAAAAAATCAAATAAAATACTGATGTACTTCATAGGTACTGGATGTTCGTGGAATCTTTGTTGATACAATCTCATTTCTTGCCATTTGGCGCCACTCTGAACACACAATATGGTGGGAGAATACATTCACATTCCAAAGACATAGATATCAACTTAAAGGCTTAATTCTGGGTAAGCGTTGCCATGGCCGCACACCCCTCCGGAAGCTTCCCCATGCCCGCAGGGGTCAGGCACTCATGCTCTCTTTGATCCCTGAACAGCGTCACATCTAGTGAAAATGATGGAGACATTTACCTGGTCTCACCCTATTCTCATGACCAGGCAAGGACCCACCACCTCCCCTGTCAGGCCAGGCCCTAAACCTACTCTTGAGATAAATTCCCTGCATCCTCAGATGCTGCCTTAGGCACCGTCATCTCCAAGTATAGACATCAAATGGAATAGAATCTTCAGCAAGCTCTTTGAAGTTCTTTGAAGATCAGAAGTTCTCTCAGCCTGCTCCAAACCTTGGTCAGAGGATCTTTGTATCCAAAGGGCTGTAAATAGCTCTTATTTATGGAGCCTTTTACTATGTGCTGGTGTGGTTGGAGCAGAATGAGCAAAGGGTAGGGAGGTTTGAGGTGAGGTGAACACAGGTGGATAGGGCCCAGATCGAGAAAACACTTGGTTAGAAGGATTTGAGGTCCTCTTTCACTAGGTCACGAAGCTCGTTACGGACAAAGCTGGGGCTCAGATCCAGGCCCACCTGCCCCCTGGCCCAAAGTCTTCACGGTTATGATGTTTCCCTAATTGCACTCATTTCCATGATGTTAACTTTCTATAGAAATTTCTACTTTTTATTTATAGTTTATTTTTTTTTCAGTCCATCTTCCCATTTCTTTAATCCCTTCATTGGCAAATTTCTTAAAATATCCATCTATACCATTGCCTCCCAATTCCTAACACCCACCCTCCTCTCGGTCTCATAAAATCTATTCTCTGCTCCAGTTCTTTCAGGAAACCCCTTCCTCATGGAGTTCCAGTGGGGTTACGGAAGCTCAACTCCAATGGAATTTTCCAGCCCTTATTTCTCTCACTGTCTCCACAGCATTTAATACCTTTTGCTTCCAGAAAATCTCTTCTCCTTTAGCTTCTGTGACAGCAAAACAACTTCCTCTGCTCCTTTACTGTTCACTCTTCCTTTTCTGTCCCCTAAATATGTGATTAGGCTTCTGTTCTCAACCCTCTTCTCCAGGTAGTTATTTTCCTTAGGTCAACTACCATCTAGAAGTACATGATTCTTAAGCACTGAACTGTCTTGAATTCTTCTATTGTAATCGGCTCATGGACTGAATTCTTCTTTCCTCCCCAATTCATTTCTCCTATTATGCTTCTTATTCCTTTTATTTTTAATTAAAAATTTTTTAAATGTTTATTTGTTTTTCAAAGAGAAAGACAGAGTATAAGCAGAGGAGGGACAGAGAGAGAGGGAGACAGAATCTGAAGCAGGCTCCAGGCTCTGAGCTGTCAGCACAGAGCCTGATGCAGGGCTTCAACCCACAGACCGTGAGATCATGACCTGAGCTGAAGTCAGTGCTTAACTGACTGAGTCACTCAAGGGTCCCTCTTCTTATTTCTTTTAAAGTCAACTTAATTCTTCTAGCATGTAAGGCTGGAAACCTTAGTCATCCTCGAAACTTCATTCACTTCTCACAGTTCACTGCTCAACAATCATGTAAATTCCATCATGATAATATTTCTCCTACGCATCATCTCTTCCACTCCATCACAATATTTTAAATCTCACTCTCATAATCTCTTACCTTGGTTATTTAACATACCTTTCTGCTTTCCTATACATTGAAATGAAAGTAATCTTTCAAAAATTTAATCCATGAGCACATATGACACTGACCTACCATTAAAAAAAAAACATTCCAATTAGTCCTCATGCCTTCGTAATAAAATCTGTACCCTTAACTATGGCTTCTGTATCAGTCAGGACAGACTGGGATTTGCTGAAGTAACAAATAATCCCTAATGTTTTCATACCTGAATGATGCAATTCTTTCTATTTTCCTCTTTTATTTTTACTGAGGTAAAATTGATATATAACATTACATTAGTTTCAGGCATGCAACATAATGATTCAATATCTGTATCCATTGTGAAATGATCATCACAAAGTCTAGTCACCAATCGTCAGCATACAAAGTTACAAAACATGTTTTTCCTTGTGATGTGAAACTTTTAGGATTTATTCTCTTGCTAACTCTCAAGTACACTCTATAGTATTATTAACTATAGTCACCATGCATACATCCCCATGTCTCATTTATTTTTAATTGGAAGTTGGAACCTCTTGATCCCCTTCACCTTTCACCCAGTCCCGCACCCCCTCCCCACTGGTAACCATCATTTTGCTCCTCGTATCTATGAATTTTGCTTTGCTTTGCATTATTTCATTTGTTTTTTAAATTCTATGTATAAGTGAAATTATACACTATTTGTCTTACTCTGTCTGACTTATTTCACTTAGCATAATTTAAAGATTCATACATGTGGTCACAAATGGCAAGATTTTATTCTTTTTTAAGGCTGACTAGTATTTGTATATATGGATATGTATAGTGGATATATATATCCATTCATCCATCAATGGACACTTATGTTGCTTCCATATCTTAGCTCTTGTAAATAATGCTGCAATGAACATAGGGGTGCATATATCTTTTTGAATTCGTGTTTTCATTTTCTGATATCTAGAGGCAGAATTTATGGATCAATCATATGGCAGTTCTATTTTTAATTTTTTGAGGAAACTCCGTATTGTTTTCTGTAATGACTGGACCAACTTACATTCCCATAACATTCACGAAAGAGTGCACGAGGACTCCGTTTTCTCCACATCCTCACCAATATTTGTTATTTCTTGTCTTTTTTATAATAACCATTCTAACAGGTGCGAGGTGATATCTGATGGTGGTTTTGATTTATACTTCCCTGATGATTAGTGATATTGAATATCTTTTCATGTACGTGTTGGCCATGTGTACATCTTCTTTGTGAAAATGTCAATTCAGGTCCTCTGACCATATTTTAGTCAGAATGCTTGTTTTGCTATCAAGTTGTATGAATTATTTATGTATTTTGGATACTAATGCCTTATCAAATCTATAATTTGCAAACATATTTTCCCATTCAGCATGTTGCTTTTTAATTTTGTTCCTTTAATTTTCCTTTGCTGTGTGGAAGGTTTTTATTTTGATGTATAGTCCCCTTTGTTTATTTTTGCTTTTGTCGTCTCAGCTTTTGCTGTCAAATCCACAAAATCATTACTAAGATCAATGTCAAGGAGCTTACCACCTATGTTTTCTTCTAGAAGTTTTATGGATTCAGGCTTACATTCAAGTCTTTAACCCATTTTGGGTTAATTTTTGTGTAAGATAGTAGTCTAGTTTTATTCTTTTGTCTGTGGCTATTCAATTTTCCTTGCATGCCTGGAATAAATCCCACTTCATCATGATGCATGATCCTTGTAATTTATAGTTGAATTTGGCTTGCTGATATTTTGTTGAGGATTTTTGCACCTATATTAAACAGAGATATTGGAGTATAATGTGTGTGTGTGTGTGTGTGTGTGTGTGTGTGTGTGTGTCCTTGCCTTGTTTTGGTAGCAGAGTAATGCTAGCTTCATAAAATAAGTTTGGAAGCATTTATTTCTCTTTGATTTTTTGGAAGAGTTTGAGATGTTTAGGTATTAAATCTTCTTTGAATGTTTGGTAGAATTCACCAGTAGAGCTGTCTAGTCCTGGGCTTTTGTTCATTGGGAGATTTGATTACTGTTTTGATTTCTTTATTAGTAATCGAAATATTCAGATTTACTATTTCTTCCTAATCCAGTCTTGGAAGAATGTATGTTTCTAGGAATTTGACCATTTCTTCTAGGTCAGCCAACATTTTGACATATAATTGTTCTTAATAGTCTTGTATGATCCTTTGTATTTCTATGGTATCAGTTGTAACTTCTTTTTTCTTGGGGAGTCTAGCTAAAGACCTATCAATTTTGTTTATCATTTCAGAGAACCAGGTCTTAATTTCAGTTCTTTTCTATAGTCTTTTAAGTCTCTATTTCATGTATTTCTTCTCTGATCTTTGCTCTTTCCTTCCTCCTACTAATTTTGGGCTTTGTTTTTCTTCTTGCTAGTTCCTTTAGGTGTAAAGTTAGATTCTTTATTTTAGATTTTTCTTGTCTCTTGATGTTGGCCTGTATCACTACGAACTTCCTTCTAAGAACTGCTTTTGTCGCAGCCCATAGATTTGGTACGTTGTATTCGTCTCAAGGCACTTTTTTATTTCACTTTTGATTTCTTCATTGACCCATTGGCTGTTCTTTAATCTCCAAATATTTATGATTTTTCCAGTTTTCTTCTTTATTTTATTTGTAGTTTCAAAATATTGTGGTCAGAAAAGATGCTAGATGTGATTTCAGTCTTATTCAATTTATTGAGACTTATTTTGTGGCCTAACATATGATCTACCTTAGAGAATGTTTCATGTGCATTTGAGAAGAATGTGTATTCTCCTGTTTTTGGATGGAATGTTCTGCGTGTATCTATTAAGACCATCTCGTCTAGTGTGTCATTCAAGGCCAATGTTTCTTTATTGATTTTCTGTCTAGATACTCTATCCATTGCTGTAAGTAGGGTTTTAAAGTCCCCTACTCTTAGTGTTTGCTGTCCATTTCTCCCTTTAGGTCTGTTAACAATTGCTTTGTATACTCAGGTGCCTCTATGTTGGGTACACAAATATTTACAAATGTTATGTTGTCTTGTTGAACTGACCTTTTTACCATTATGTAATGCTTTTCTTTGTCTTTTATCACAGTCTTTGTTTTAAAGTCTATTTGATCTCACATTTTCTCCAGCTTTCTTTTGGTTTCCATTTGAATGAAAGATGTTTTCCCATTCCTTCACTTTCAATCTCTTTGTGTCCTTAGATCTGAAGTGAGTCTCTTACAGGCAGCATATGGATGGGTCTTGGTTTTTTATACATTCATCCATTCTATATCCTTTGATTAGAGAATATAGTCTATTTACATCTAAATTAAACATTGATAGGTATATGCTTGTTGTCATTTTGTTAATTGATTTCTGATTGTTTTGTAGTTCCTCTTTGTTCCTTTCTTCTTCTCTTGCTCTCTTCCCTTGTGATTTGATGACTTTAGTGTTAGGTTTAGATTCCTACATTCTCTGACAGCTACTCCATAGCCTCCAGATGTGTAGCAAACCTGAAGCTTGCCTTTCAGGTTGAAGCTCCAGGACAAGTAAATGGGCCTTTTTCACGGGAAGATTGGGGGGTATGTTTCAGTCTGCTATCTGTGTAGTGCCCTGGGAGGGGGTGAGGGGGGGAGTTGGGGGATGGCCTGCCAAGAGCTGTCTCTCTGTTACAGTACTGTGGACTCAGGAATGCAAGTATGCAAGTCCCCCTGACCATTAAAGCCAGGCAATCAATGAGAGAGTCCCCTGTGTGGGGTCTGCAAATGCCCGCCAGCTATAGCAGGGCAGTGGGTGAGACGGGAACCGGGCACCCCTGCTGGTGTTAGCAGGGCAGTGAGAGAGAGTTTTTATTTTTCATTCACATGATGTCTGACGGGCTCAAAGGGGCCTGATATGATTCCACAAGGAAGCTGTCCTCTATACGATGGTTCAGTATTACGCTGCCATGGAAACAGGTTT
Source organism: Paguma larvata (assembly GCA_030068075.1). NCBI lineage: Eukaryota > Metazoa > Chordata > Mammalia > Carnivora > Viverridae > Paguma > Paguma larvata. Next base: position 88,024,126 of record CM057833.1, read on the forward strand.
TTATAATCTTATAACAACACAACCAGATATCGAGTTGAATACCAGTAATTAAATGCTTCCTCCAATACACATTCCATTGGATACAGGAAATCAGATGGCCAAGCCTAACTGCAAGGGGTATATAAGTACAATCCTCCCGTGTGTCCAGGAAACGAGGGCAGCAAGACTTCCGTGCACAGGAAAAAAGTTCACCACAGCTTGCACGTGTTCGAATGGTCTGTTCTCTGCTTCTCTAGCTAAGTTCATCTTTCGCTACTCTCATCCCCCTTTCAACAATCTAAGTTCCAGCCTTCCCGCAGTAATTCCAGTTTTCCCAAACACGACATGACTTTCTTCCATATATTCTTGTTTTGTTTTTTAAATCTTTATTTGTTTTTGAGAGAGAGAGACAGAGCATGAGCAGAGGAGGGGCAGAGAGAGAGGGAGACCCAGAAACTGAAGCAGGCTCCAGGCTCTGAGCTGTCAACATGGAGCCCGATGCAGGGCTCAAACTCATGGACTGCGAGATCATGACCTGAGCCGAAGTCAAATGCTTAACCCACTGAGCCACCCAGGCCTCCCTATATATTCTTGTTTAAATTCTCAGGATTCAGAGTTTAGGTCGTCAATCCAATAAACCTTTACTGACCCTCAAGAACATATTAAATACCTTGGTAATGGGTCTGCATAGACCTGCATTTATTTTTTTAACATAGATTTTTCACTTTGTACTGAAATTGCTTTAGTGACTGTGATATTACCCCAGAAAATTGAAATCTCTGAAAATAAGTAGCATATCTTATTCATATTCATATTGATATCTTACTCACACCCATCTAATAGATGCTCAGTAAAAACTGGTTCAATAACTGCATTCTCCAGCACCTAAAGTCCAGGTTCCTCGACTGAACCACAATCTGGCCCCTACCTCCTCTCCAGCGTTGGCTCTGTCGTGTGCCTTCATGAACCTTATCTTATCACACAGGTAAGTTACTATTTCTATTACATGCCCCCCATTTTCCAATCCTTGCGTCTTTGTTTGTACGGCCTCTTTATCCTGAAAACTCTCCTAGCCACGTTTTTGTATTTTTAGGTCCTACAGATATTTCAAAGGCCAGTTCTAAAGGCCGTTCTCTTTTCAGCCTGAAATAATGTCTCCCTCCTCTGAATGCCCATCAAATTTTACCCATAGCCTATAATACTACTTTATCAAACAAAGTGCTCAATAAAGTGTTGTGGGATGAATGTTGAATGTTCTACACAGTATAAAATACTTTCCATTCCCTTCCACCTCAGAAACAAGAAGTGGACGTCAAAAATATATGAAATATTCAACACCCTGTTTGTTCCCTATTAACAAGCGGCTAGAACAATGACCCTAGAGTGCAGAAATATCTGTGCAACTTCAAATGAATTATCAACAATCACCATTTTGCCAAGGAAAACCAATAGGTATGTCTTATTTGTTGTTTTTCCTTATTCTTTCTTCCTGTTGGATTTATTAATGCCTATATCATTGGAGCAATAATAAGCCTTAAAATTAATGTCCAATGTCTTTTGTAGCTTAAGACTTAATTTATTCCCCAAGCCTTAGACTCTGGTACAATTAGGTTTTGATGCATGTACATTTCTGCTTACTCGGGACTTAGTAGGAAAGGCCTCCACATTTTGAATGGCCTCATAAATATATATTGAATTTAATTTTCTAACATGCAAAACCCATTTTCCTGTTGTTTGAAAGTTTTTTCAGGCTGGGGGGAGAGCAAGTTTCCATTAAGTATTTTTGTTGTGTGCCATTAATTAGTTCATAAATCAACATGTCTCAGAATTGCACAGATTACCCTAAAGCCAACACACTTAGCAGCGCAACTTACAACGGCATTCTTCAATCTCACCCATGTCTTGCGAAGGTTTTGTTCCGAGCAATTAAGATTGCCGGGGTCACTTGGACATTAATACGAAATCAGTCATATTTCAGCAGTTTGTAACACAATCCTTTAAAATAGTTACCATATTTAGTTATACAATTACACAGTTTACAAAAATATCAGTGGAGAAAATACTGATGAACTAAAAGACAAAAAAGTTAAAAGTCTCCCAAGATCCCCACCCCCCAAGACACAACCACAGTTAATATGCGTGTTTCTAGTTCTTTCCATCCCTAAATCTTTCTTTCTTTATTATTTTAAAGCTACTTCCTCATTTCTGGTCAAAATGCCTTGTGTGCTTTATTGCTCACATTCACTGCTGGTCATTATGCTTTTTTTTTTTTTTTTGATGAGACTATGAAATTGTGAATTCTCTCAGTGGAACGAGAAAGGGAATAGGAGCAAGAACTCAAAAGATAGTAATTCTCTTACATTGGATACTCTCCTCTTGCTTCCGGTTTCACTGAAGGAACAAACTGGTCTGAGTCCATTACATACCCTGTTGGGGCAGCCACTCTGCCCTCACCTGGGCACAGGCAAGGAGTATGCAGGGAAACCCCGCGCCTCTGCCTTTCCTGACTTAAAGTTCTTCGGACTTTAAAAAGTTTATAAATCAGGGGCGCGTGGGTAGCAAGTCAGTTAAGTGTCTAACTTCGACTCAGGTCATGATCTCACAGTTCATGAGTTTGAGCCCCACGTCGGACTCTGTACTGACAGCTCAGAGCATGGAGCCTGCTTCGGATTCTGTGTCTCCTTCTCTCTGCCCCTCCTCCACTCGCACTCTGTCTGTCTGTCTCTCTCTCTCTCTCTCAAAAATAAATAAACACTAAAAAAAAATTTTTTTTTAAGTTTGTACATCAAATGAGGAAGCAAAGCCGCATGATGGAGGAAAATGGCAAAAGATTTAGCTATGACTTTGGCTGAAAGCAGAATGGCCTAGAAACAGAGTCCTTTCTTTTCCTTCGCCTCTGGCTCCAAGCTCCAGAAGGGCTAAGTGGACCACAATCATCATCGCTGATAACGTTCTGGGGCAAAGCTCATTCATTATGAGCAAATATGCGCGTGATCCAGGCACTGCGTCTGGTCAACTATTCCAACTCCCAGCCCACCCCCTGGAGCACAATTACACCCGGAGGCTCTTTCCCATGGGCCCCAAAAGGTCGATGTTTCACCCCTGACTTACTTGGAACAAGGACCCATTTTCATTCCAGGACATCTCAAAAATACAGCCCCAAACTTTCTTCACATCTAGACCCATGTAAGCCTAACTTTCTAGTTGCAGGGTAAATTCAACAACTGTTTTCAGTTATTAATTCTTTTCTCAGAGATGGTAAGACCGGTTTTTTTTTTTTTCTTCAATCATCCACTCATGTAGGTGAACGTGTTTTCACTAAATATTAAAAGTAAAAGGAGGCAGAAAACACAACTGTTTGAAAAGAAGATTGACCGAGGTAAATGAGCCAACAGAAACTTCTTCGGGACACATGCCGGAAGTGGTAGGAGAGGTGAAGCATGCCAAACTCGGGGGAGTAAGAATGGAGAACCGTAGTGGAATCGAGCAGGAGATGCAGGTCTGCAGACAGGTCAGATCCGCGGGAGTCTTCAGGGAAAGCAAAACAAGGCAGTGCACCCTGGAAAGGGCAAGTATGTCCATTAAAAGAAGAGGAGAAAGAAGCTGAAGAGGCAGAGCAAAGCAAGGAGGCTGGAGAGGAGAAAGGGAATGCAAGAAACAGGGAGACAGGGCTCCATTCCCTGACTTCTGTGTACCTCTGCTCCTGGAGAAAGGGACTCAGAGTCTCCCTCTAATGTGTCCCGTGGCTCTGAAAGATGAGCTTCACCGAAGGAGAAAAACACTGGCCACGTCTTCAGTTCAACGAAAAGTCCATTTTCCAATGTAGCCTAGAGCGAAATGAGCACTTGTTACTGTGATGTCTCCTTGTACATCTTTCCATATTTTCAGCATCTTTGTTTTATAATTCTTACTCTGTAAGTAAAAAAATAATTTCCTAAGCCAGAGCGGCCTCTTTCAGTGACAAAGCCATGTAACGCAAAACCAAACAAAAACCTATGACCCGCGGAGAATCACAAACATGGGTTCCTCCATCCATCCATGCAACCTTTCCGTTCCTATTCATTTCTTGTCTGTTCATTATTTCTTTGTCAATTCTTATTTATTCACTCTTTGTTCCATGAAGGCACTTATTAGTCATGAATAGGTCAATAAAACGAAGATTTTTTTTTTTATCTTCAAGGAGTTTACTGTCTGAGATACAATCGCCATTTCCATTCTGGCAAAAACGCACAAGAAATTGCTTGGTTTTGGTCTTAATCCTGTGTTTCCTAGGTTTGGGTCCTAGTCTCCAAGACACACAGAAAAAAACCCTCTTCAGAGCAATACCCTAATTATGTTTACCAACTTAAGGGAGGAAAAAACTTTTATTTGTATTAGATCTCTCAGCATTCAACAGGTTTTCTTTTACCAGGAGAAAGAAACCATGCCGAGCTCCACCTATGGCCTGCCATTCAGTGAGCGGCTGACAGATCCTTCCCTTCCTCCCCCTTTCAGGCTGTTCACCTCCCCCCACCCTGTGAGAGAGGCTGAATGGGGTAGAATCACTCTCATTAACATATGAAGAAAAGTCTAAGACTAAACAAGGTGACGGGAGTTCCCAGAACCCTGATCTCTGACCCCTAATCCAGTGTTCTCTTCACCTGACACTTACCACCTCTTGGTAGGACAAATACTAAGGGAAGAAATTAAAATGCTAAAGGAAATCCCATTTGGCTGTGACCCCCCGTTGGGAGCTGTTTGCACCACAGGGATTTTTCTGCGTGCAAGGAGATGACCAGCCCCCTCAGCTCACACACACCCTGGTCTCTACAACATACGAGGTCCTCTTCTGAGGTAGCAATGGGAACTTTGCTTGATTGGCCTCTCAGAAATCAGGTGAAAAGCAGTGGCTTCCCAGGGACAGCCGCTGAGGTTCCCTTCTTCTGCCATCAGAATAAAAGCCAAAGTTCTCATAATGGTTTGAGACGAGATGCCATCAAGCTCTCCATGAGCTCTACCACCCCACACCCTCACTCTCTGTTCTGGCAAAGGCAGCAGAACAATAGATGCATGGTAGATATGATTCCTCTACTGGGATCCATGGGAGGAATTAAGTCTTTCAAACAGTTCTCTTCTATAACATTAGAGGTGCTTGAATATCTTCTGTTGTTGTTTTTTTTTTCCATCATGAAGATAATTCCCAAAGAGGTCCTGGGTCTCCCTGCAGAAGCCACATCCTCCAGAGCCTGCAATGTCAAAGCGATTAGGGGGTTGCGCTGACAGGAGCTCCTTCCCGCCCCTGTCTGAGCCAGCCTTCCGTTTAAGGCAGTCCACCCGCGGGCTGACCCTTGCGCCTCCGGTCAAGGCCGCTCACACCTGAGCTTTCCTGGCCGGCAGCGTGTTTTCCTGTTGAGTCCACGTTAGCATTCCGTTGCAGGTCCTCCTAGCTGGCGCCTGTTCCGTCTGGTAAACCTCCATCCTCCACCCCCCACCCCACCCCCACCCCCCCCCCCCCCGCCATCCTGCTTCGGTCTTCTTTTCTCCTATAGAAACATTATTTATTTATAGCATATCATAACAGACAACTCCACAGCCAAGAGGGAAGCCATGCCTCTCTCTAAGCATCCCCATGTAGGACATGAAGGGTGGTTTTTCCCCCTGCAAGAGAAAGGCTAGAAAAGAGGTAGGCTTCCCCAGAGGCGGAGCTAGTGGGGTGGGGGTGAAGATCTGGGGGCCGCCGTCAGGGTGGGCTGGCTACACCGTCTCCTCCGAGCCCGCTCCGCGTGGGGAAGGCTCCCGGGGCCCTCCTCCAGGCCCTCCTCCTCGGTGAGGCGCTGCTGTGTATTTGGAAGTGGAAAGCTCTGACCTCCCGCGTCTGTCTGACCGGGCCATGCACCGCAGAATGCATCTTGCGGGGGGGGGGAAGGAGCAAGGAGAGCTTTTAATTTTCCTTAATTTGTCGCGGTTTTCATTCCCATTTGAATGGTATGTGTCAGAAGACCTCTGCGTGGTGAAATGTCTCAGCCTTGTCATCGTTTCCTCTCCACAGTCCTCCTCCTGCCCCGGGAACTGCACCCCGGAGTCGCTTCTGGCAGAAGCCCACCCCTTCTCGAACGGCCTGGATCTCGCTCCAAGCCACCTTTGTTGCGTTATAACAAGCGTACCTGTGACCATTTCTAGGGAATGGGCATACGCTTTCAGGAGGGTGCTTTGCAGTAAGTAATTATTGATCCGCTGCTTAACCACCTAAGTAAGACATTTGTAATCTTGCGACCGTGTTGCACGATGTCTGGGAGGCCACACGGGCCATTGCCACAGAGAATCCAATCTTACCCCTCGCGGTTCACAAACGTGCTGAGGCCAGAGCGAGGCGTAAACAGGATCTTTACGGCTCTCCTCGGATTCAGAGGGAGGCCTGCCTCTCCTCTCTCCTTTCTCCTTTTGGTCGCTCTGCCCCCCTCAGAGTCCTATCTCCACCTAGTTATGGCTTCCACGGATGCTAGGTAGATAACCACACTATTTAGCATAAAGCATCTGACAGACAAACAGACTCTGATTTGCTAATATCTGTCATCTCTCAAGCATAATATTAGGAGTCAAAAACCTAAGGAGCCCTGACTACGTGGCAGACACCGTGCTAAGCACGTTACACGTATTATCTCATTCAAAGTCACAGAGTAGGAAGGTGACCCACGCAAAGCCGTACAGCTCAGTCGTAGGTCATTCAGAATCCAAACACAAGCTAACTCTAGGGCTGCGTGCAGTAGGACCTAGAGCAGTACTGAGAAGGTCAAAGGAGCTGAGACATACGAAGCATCTAAAACACTGCCTGGCACGTGCACGTGGCGAGACTCCAGGCAAAGCCGTGTTTCCCACCGAGGACAAACACGGATGGAGCCAACAAGGTGGAGGGAAAGAGAAGGTAAGTGGTGCCACACACTCATTATTCAGAAAGTGTATATAAAGAGCAAAGATTAAAAATATATATATATACCACATCTTCCTTATCTATTTATCAGTTGGTGGATACTTAGTCTCTTTCTGCATAGGTGGATTTTGAGAGACTTGGCAGAAAACCATGGGGGAGGAGAAGGGGGGAAAGGAAAAAAGACACAGAGAGGGAGGAAGACAAAACATAAGAGACTCTCAAAGACTAAGAACAAACCGAGGGGTGAGGGGGGTGTGGGAGGGGGGCGAGTGGGTGACGGGCACAGAGGAGGGCACTTGTTGGGATGAGCACCGGGTGTTGTATGGAAACCAATTTGACAATAAATTATTTAAAAAAATTAAAAACAAAAAGTTGCATTGGGAAGTTTTCTTTCCCTTATCAAGTATCCACAGAGTGACTAAGGGCCAGGCCCTGTGCTAGGGGGAAAGACTCAACCTAATTGTTGCCTCAAAAAAAGACAGAGGAACAGACTTATAAATGGATAAGCCCACAAAGTGCTATAGGCCTTATTAGAGCGAGATTCACAGAGAAGAGGGAGCGGCGGATTCCTACGGGGTGGGGTTCAGGGCGGGAAGGATTTCCTAGGAGTGCCACTGGCCAGAAAGAAGGCCTCCAATTTGTAACACAGCTGCCGTAACAACAAGGGGCCTTGGAATCAACATTTTCCTGAGTTCCATCTGCTAAGCCTGGCAGCTTCCAGGAGTCGCTCACAGACGTCTGAAGGATCTTTCTGGTCACATTCCCCCTCGTCGGTACAGTAGGAAGCAGACATTGTCCCCCAACACCGTGTGCTTAATGAAGTGGAGAGATTAAATCCAAACATGGGGTCGCACAAACCTGGTTTAGCTTCGATGACTAAATCGCCTCTTTCCTTTGTTCCACAAAGGTCATGTTTGCTATAGATACACGAAGGTGTTAGGCAGTGAACTTGGGTTTACATTCCAGTTTTGTTTTGTGTTTATAGCCTTCAGATCCTAACAGTTTTCGGCCCCGCCCATATGACCGCGTTTCCACGTTGTCGTTACACAGGGCTAAATACTTGCAGAGTTAGAATAAACCCAGGAAAATGTGACTGAGTGGGAAGGACCCTGGACTTGAAGTTGGCTAATCTGGCATCTAATCTCAGCTTTTCCATTTATTAGCATTGCTGTAACTCGAATTGCTCATCTGTGAAATGGGTTTCATAACAGATACGAAGGGAGTGGCTACTCTGGAACTAGGAGGGAAATAAGATTGGCTTGTGAGAACTCAACTAGTAGAATTTCACAGGATGGAGGTAACAAGCATCTGTGGTAGTAAACTAGAAGGTTCTCCGTGACTTGTAGCTTCAGAAACCTCCCGAATTCAATCAGGTTGGTCAGGATGCAAACTCAGGGCAGGTAAACTTCAAGATAAGATTTAGTAGGAAAAAAGTCAGTAGTATTGAATCCTCCTCCGAGAAAGATTTTGTGACTGAAAAGGTAATCTAGGAGAGGCAGTGGGTCAGCCGACCCAAATCCAGCTGGTTGCCTGTTTTTATAAATAAAGTTTTATTGGAACATTTGCTTACAGATCGTCTATAGCAGGTTTTTTTTTTCTTTTAGGGCCACAATTATAAAGTTGAGTAGTTACCATAGAAATCATATGGCCCACAATACTTAAAATATGTGTTACCCTGCTTTTTACAGAAAAAAACTTTCTAATCCCTAATGTAGATCAGCCTTTGATTTCTCAATCTTTGATCTCTTCTGACCCATCTCCAAAATAAAATATACTCCCATCAGTTCCCAAATTGGGGCTGAGGGGCCCTCGTTCTTATCAGAATCTCCACACGTGGGGTGTAATTAAAAATGTCCTCTAGTGTGGATGTAGTGACGGAAACTCCAGGGTTTCCAGTTTTAGAAAAAAACCTCGGAGGGGATGCTGGGTAAGTCCAACAAATAAGTCCACACAAAGTTAGTGCCCCTGATAGACCCATTCCCAGCCGGGAGAGGAGTGCGACAAGGCCCCAGAGCTCAGGGCCATTTAATGCTCACAGACAGAGTTCCCTGCTCTACTCCACGCCCCAAAGCGACCTTCTAATAATTTGACTTCCCATGTAGAATGCCCCCCAGAGAGCCGGTCAAGTTGACATTTGTCTACTTGCCAGTTGCACTGCTCATTGCAGACGACTAAATCGCGGTTCTGACTCATCTATGTCCGTCTCTGTGAACTTACGTGCCTCAGTCCCTGAGAGGCAGGCACACGCGCAATGTCCCAGCACGTTCGGGGTTCTGAACCTGCGAGTTTGTCATGAAAATGACGCGAGTAAAGAACATGGATCCAAGTGGGTAAAGCATAAAGACCCACTCTGCTGCTTTGATTTCTAGAGTGTGTACACTTCATAGGAGTTGGGGGACAGAGGCAGGACCGTTCCCTGTGGAAGAGGCTTTGCCAATCGCAGAAATACTATCAGTCTGGTTTGTTAACACTTTTTAATGAAGGTGGTGGTAGACACTTAGCCAGTTTCAGTTCAATTCTTGCTTAAATGTCTCTTAAATTTGCTCTCCCATCCCCCTCAGCCCACCCTACCCCTGAGCGAAGCCCTCGTCGTCTCCGACCTGGACTTAGAACAACTACCTGCCTCCAGTCTCGCCATACCGGAGGAACCACCAGGAAATAGAGCGATCGACCCCAAACACAGAGTCAGCGTGTTGGTCCCGTTAAAATTTTCTCATGTAGCTTTCAAACTCCTCGGGACCCCGGCCCCGCCCCACCAGGCACTTTTCCGGCCACAGCAGCCGTAAGCCACCTACAGAGCCACCACACACATGGCATTCCCTCTACAACCCTCTGCTCCAGCAGGCTACAGGCTGGTCCCCCCAGCCCACTCTTCCCCTTTTCACCTTTTTAAAAATACATTTCTCTGCTCCCTCCACCCCCTTCTGCCACCATTCCTCTGCAGCTAGATTCGGCCACGTGTCTGTTCTCAAAGCCAGCGAAATGAGGAAGACAAGTGTGCAACTTCTGCCTCGCTTGGCTAAAATGAGCTGGCTTGCTATCCCCCTCTTCTCTCTATCCTCCCTGCGACTCCAATGTGCTCTTAGCAGCAAGCCAGGTGATGCTCCACCAGTCCCGGCGGACCCAAGTTGAAAGGATCTTGGTCCCTGAATGACCTGGCAGAGCAAAGCTGCCCCGTCCTGCTGACTTCTCCCCTTCAGATTGTTGTGTGAGAGACTTTACGACAGACTTCTTTCAAGGCGCCATATTGTAGATCTCTCTGATACGGCACTTAGCCTTTGCCTTAACTCACTTGCCTTCGTGTGTTCTAATCCTTCAGGCGGCCCCATCTTGCTTACTCGGTAAGCTCCAGCTCATCACTTTTGCGAGAGGCCACGACTTTCGCAGGACCCAGCAGAATGAGTCCTTTCTCTCCTGTCCTCTCCACAGTGCATTTACTTGATGACGTCGCTAACACCAGACGACTGTCATTTGATTTTTCGTTTGTCGGTTCCATGACCATGCTCTTCCAACAGAAAGGTGAGTACCTTTTTTTTTTGAGAGAGAGAGAGAGACAAAGAGCAGGGGAAAAGGGCAAAGGGGGAGGGGGAGAGAGAGAGAGAGAAAGAGCAGGGAAGAGGGGCATAGGGAGAGGGGGACAGAGAGAAAGAGAGAGAGAGAGAGAGAGAGAGAGAGAGAATGTTATGCATCATGCTCAGGGAAGAGCCCAATGCAGGGTTCGATCCTACGACCCTGGGATCATGACTTAAGATGAAACCAAGAGTCAGACACTGAACTGACTGAGAACCCAGGTGTCCCAGAAAGGTGAGCACCGTTTTTTTTTTTTTTTTCAATTTTTTTTTTTAATGTTTATTTATTCTTGAGAGACATAGAGACAGAGTGTGAGCAGGGGAAGGGCAGAGAGAGAGGGAGATACAGAATCCCAAGCAGGCTCCAGGCTCTGAGCCATCAGCACAGAGCCCGACACGGGGCTCGAACTCACAGACCGCGAGATCATGACCTGAGCTGAAGTCGGCCGCTTAACCAACTGAGCCACCCAGGTGCCCCTGAGCACCGTTTTAAACCTTGTCTTTGAATCTTCAGGCCAAAGTCTAGCCTGCGGTAGGAGGCCAATATGATTTCAAAGGTAAATGAATGACGGCTTGTCTCCTCATCTTCTAGCTTAGCAGTAAGGAGCATTGAAGTGTTAAGAAGCAGAAGACAAAAAATGAGAGACAGGAACTAACTGAGGAGGATGGAAACAAGGTCTTCCGCATCCTCACCAGCACCTGGCCCTCCGTAGGCTCAATAACTGTTATTGATTGGACCCAACCTTTGCTTCTCATGGTTGCTTCCTTCCGTCAGGTCCCAAGGAAGCTGCTATAGGAAGTCACTCGGGAGACTGAAAGAATAGCAAGGGTGTGGTGTCAGGACGGCCATTAATTAACAACACCTATCATTCAAATCATTGAAGAAACAAGCGTACGTTAGGTATACGCACACGCTTAGACATGTGGCCTTATTTAACATATTCCATTTTATAAAGTGTCTCATGATTACACAATAGCTATTACAACCTACTTCTTCACTTTACCAGATTCTCGAACTTTCAAAGGAGATCATTCATGGTAACACACACTAGAGAACGAGCTGGGGAACTCAATGGCCTTTAATTATTCAGGATTTAATCGTGCAAGCATGTACGATCAATATTTGTTCATCTTAATCTGATTACCAGCTAGCGGTGTTCAGTGCCTCCATCCACAGGATAACAATATGACACATTTCATAGACTTTCCCTACATTCTTCCAACGAGCTTATCGGAAGCATTTTAATCAGCTAATGAACTCATCAATGGCATTTTCAGGAGCCGAGGCACCTTCCAGCACCGACGTCCCGTAACCATATTTGCCTGACATCTTGTGGCCACAAGGAACATGACAGTCTATAAACTCAACATCTGTCCACGGTGCCAACAGCATCTTTGAATGCTAATGTCAGCATTACAGTTAGGGCAAACACAACACTGCTTAGGAGATACGTGACATGTAATTATTTCATCTACTTAAAATGGAAACTAGCCTTTTCTTTTCATATTTACGAGGCAGGTTGGAACATGCGGTTTCGTCCCTCTAAGGAAAGGCACGGGGCCTCCATCCGGGCTCAACAAAAACCGGCTCAGTGTCGACCGTGTGGGCCGCGGCGCTTCTCCCAGAAAAGACCCACCGAAACAGGAAGTGGCTCACTGGACGGACAGCAGAAAGAGCACCTGTGGTCAGCTTCTCTGGGAAAGAGGATTTCAAGCCGGGACTGTTAGAACAAAGAGAGAAGAATCCTCTGAGTGCTAAAGAGAGGACTGATAAAGGGTTTCATTTTCAACACATGTGGTTCAGTGTTGTGGTTCTCACAAATCTTGTTTTTCAGCACTGGGAACATTTGTTCAAAACCAAATTTACTGTGGAATCTTATGAATATAAAACAGAAAACAATTGGTGAAAGGAGCTCTGATTGAATCAGGTGATCTAAAGTCCACTGGCCTCGCTTCCCTTGTTTCCCTAAGGTACCCCCCCCCCAAACCCAGACCTTAGAGGGACCAGCTCGAAAACCATTGGGAAGATGGAAATTATTAGATTTGAAATCAGAACTCCTAGTTTTGTATTCCAACTCTACCCCTTAGTAGCCGAGCATCATTTAACAAGTCATTAACCTTTCTAAACCTCAGGTTCTTCATCTATAAAATAGGGGAAATAATATTTATTCCACAGGGTTATTGGCACCATTAAAGGAGGCAGTAAAACGAAAGTACTTTGTAATTACCAGACAGATGATCGTGCTGTCCTCATTAGACAGTCGCAATGGGCAGTCACGCAACCGAGAGGAACAGACTCCAGACAACGCCCTGCATTGTCTTCCCGCCCATGCCAAGGAAATCTGGAGGAATCCACCGGAAGTCTCATTTGACAAATATGTCTCTGAGTAGGTTAGAGGAGTGAAGACGCAGTGGAATGCTCTGAGCACTAGACTCCAGGGCCCTCAAAACGCATGTCTGTTCTTTATCATCCCCTTGCTCAGGAAGGATAGCTTTCGCTGAATCTGTTACCCACTCTTAAGTGATAACCACTTCGGAAGGTCTATATTAGTGTCTCCTAACAGAAGGTACAGATACAGAGACACAGAGAAGTTGTAGCTGGTCTCTGAGCCCACGGAAAGTTCATGACCAAGCTAGAACCAGATTCCATTTGCCTTGTCACTCAGTGATCATCTACCTGCCTAGGACAGCCCGTCTCATAACGGACACCAGGCCGTGTCAGCGGAGGGAGGAAGGAGAGCTAGGGCCGCACTGAAGAAATCCAATGAAGATAACCAGTCAGACAATTCCAGAATCGCTTCTGGGAGCTCGGAGCCGTTTGCCTCCCTTGGGAATGGAAAATGTTCTTCGCTCTGCTGGGAATAAGGTCAGGAGATATTTTTAGGTGTTTCCAGGGATAATCTTGACTAACCACAATAATCTTGACCATCCCATGACTGGGATGTCAGGGCTCCGGGAGTGTGTGCTACACGGGGAGGAGGTGAAGCAGGGGGTATGGGTGCCGCGACAGCCTGCTGGGTGTTATCGATGAGCGGGGACGCAGACAAACACCGAAGACCTGGCTTATCCCCCAGCGCACCTTCCACACGTGAGAATAAGTTCTGAAGAAAAGATGTATCGTTTCCAGTCGAGAACTTCAAAACGAAGCTCTGCCATGTGTGATCCTGACCCCAAAAAGAGAATAGAGGAGCATCAGATATCCCATCAAACCCCCTGCTTCGGCTGAAAATGATACGGTTGTACTGTGCCATTAGAGATCATTTAAAAGAAAATGGATACTTAATTTAAAGATCTCTTCCGGCTATTACACAAGCCACCAAAACCAGAACCACGGGCAATCTCGTCTGTTAGCGGTCCGGGCATTTGTGCCTTTTCTCTCATGCTCTTTAATATTTGCTGTTTCCTTTATTTGAACCGAAAGGAGAAAAAGTTCAGCTGCAGAAATAGAACATGTCACACTTGAATTCAGTAGAGTTTTTTTTTTTTTTTTAAAGAGAACCTTCTGAGGCAAGATGATAAATGGCTAATAAGAAAGAGGGGTGCCCCGGGGCTGGCGGGGAAAGGCTGACCATTCAGGATTCGGTGATAGGTAGCTGCTGCTTCTATCCTCAAAGAGAGAGCTATCGATTCACTCTTAAGGAAAACACGCTGGATGCTGGGGGCTGCTGGAAGCGAGGCGGCGGCTTCTCCGAGCCTGCCACACCGGGTGACCTTTGCGTGGGGCCAGGGAAAGAACAATGGAGAAGCAACACTCCTGACTTAGTCATTGGGGCTGTTTGATTTGTTCCTGTGCCAGATGTTCCTCCGTTGATCCCTGCCTGGCCCGTATGTCCTCCGTGAACAAGCGAGCGAGAGGAGCCGGCGGCCGCCGCTGCAGAAGCAGCCCCCGGAGCCGGCTAACGGGGTCCTTGGCGGGAGCCCGCCACCTGATTGGTTCTTCACCATTTTTCCTAGAGATCAAGGGCATTATGCAGACAGCGCACCTGCCCGCTCCCGGTGCCAGGCTGGGCGTCTAGGCAGCCTGATTCCCCCTGAGCTCGGGCGGGCTCCACAGAGCCCCTCGGCTGTGGCCCTGGCCCTCTCCCTCTTTTCGTCTGCTTCATAAGAAGGCCCTGTGGAATTTAGTATTCAGCCGCTGCCAAGTTCAAAGTGCGGCCCAATCCGGCCAGCAGGTTTTCTGTTCCCTCGAGCAATATCCATCTGCTGTCCGCTGAGCTGAGGGTTGGAGGGGACTCTGATGTCTCTGAGCGGAAGCTGCAGGGGGAATCACCATTTTAAGCTGGCAGGTGGAGACAAGAGGCTTGAGGACCTGTTCATTTGGGGACTGGACTAATGTCCTTTCGTAGCAACAAGAACTGTGCTGTGGCCTGCAAAGCAAGGATATCTTTCCCAGCCTCTCGTGAGACCTGCAAGTGACATCCAATTCTTTTGTCTGCCCACATCATCCCCTTCTTCTGGAAACTCTGCCTCCCCCTGCTTTGGGTACCTTTCTCATGCTGGCCCATCAGAGAACCCCTCTGCAATTTTCAAACGAAAACTGGGCAAAAGTTCGCCCCACCACAGGAATGGGAGCCCGGAGACGTGAGACTGGGACCTATCAACAGCCTCATGGCAGGAGCCAGAATGCCACAGGCAGGACTGGAGTGACACCAGCAGTGGGACGTCCTGATGCTGGGCACTGCTCCTGAGGACGCACCTCAACTCTGCCCTTCCCTTTAGCTGTCTGATCCTTCCTCCGATTACACAGGATACTCCTGTATCCTTCTAGTAAATTACTATTTTTGCCAAAGCCATTTTGAGTTTCTGTCTTTGAATCTAAAAGAGCGCTGACAAATAAATGAATCAAATCACATGGAAACAGGACGGTGCCCTGAACCCCCACGTTTCTGAAAGCCGCCTCTCTGATTAACCAATGTGCCCAAAATCAATTCCTCAAATAATGTATTTGCTGAACCACCTAGTCACAAATCTGACACTTTCCCTACGCTTTGGTTTAGCTATGGCTTCTCCAGGGCTGGTTACTTTTGCATTTAGCTGTGAGGTTAATCAGACCCTTCTAAACTGAATGTCAATTTCCTATGGATTTCACATCGTAAACACCCAGGACCTTTCCAAGGGTAGAAGTTTTCGTATGCAAATAGGAGTTTCCCTTAAATACAGCTCACTATCCTTCTAATGTGAGACCTAATTCGTACCCCTGCTTCTGCCTATTTCTTCTCATTATCTTCTGCTACCCCCGTCTTGTGCCCCATCTTTGCCCATGCCCACAAAATGTATGTGACAAACAGTTCTAGAGCCAAGTAAAGAATGTTTCTGACAGGGGCACCTGGGTGGCTCAGTCCATTAACGTCTGACTCTTGATTTTGGCTCAGGTATTGACCTCACAGTTTCATGGGTTTGAAACCCTTGTTGGACCACACTGGGGTCCTTGTTTACAGCCTGCTGGGGATTCTCTCTCCTTTCTCTCTGCTCCTCCCCTGCTTGTGCTTTCTCAAATAAACTTAAAAAAACATATCTGACCCATTTTGGTAATTTGATAATTTAGCAAGTTAACCTTCAGGTGAATTGTGAATAATTTACTTTCAATGACTTGACCCGGATCCCAAATACCTCACCGACAAGAATGGGTTGGATGAATGAAGTCCAAGAAGAACTTGCAAAGCTTAGTCTTTATCTACCACTCCTCCCTTCTCACTCAGTAAGTTAGCCCACTTACCCCACCAGCGGGTCTCCCCAACCCATAAGACAAATTCTGAGCCCCTGGTCTGAATGGCGGTATGGTTGCTTTGGGAGGGCCACAACACCTTTCTGGGCTGGGGCACAGTAAGCTCTGGCGATTGTGTTCTTTAGGTCCCCGTAGCGAGAGCTTCTCCTTCACAGCACACCAGTCACCCGCATTTATTAATTTTTAGTTATATTTATTTGCTTATTGTATCCTTTCCCACTAAAGTTCTTGAATGCAGGAGCCACTACGGCTCAGTGTCATCACCGTAGGCCAGGTGACTGGCCAGTCATTGGCACCATTTGGGAACCATCCTACATTGACCCTGCAGTGGCCTCACTTAAACCTTCAGAGTGTTTGGCGGCCTGAGGCCCAGGCCCCAGTTGTCTGGGCCTTCTCCAGAAGCTTGGCTCATCTGATGGCCTTGTGGCTGGAGGAGTCTAGCCTTACCTGCTTGACCAGCCCAGCCCAGCTTTCTGGTTTCAGCAGACCTCAGCAACTATTTCCTTCCGGTCTCCTTTGTCTGGACAAACCTCTGCCACCGCTTCGGTCTACCCAAGAGAGGAAGATGAAACATCTGACACTCAGCATGCGTCATGACAGGAGAAGGGCTTCGGTAGGATGCTTCGGAAAAAGCAGGCATCTCAGAACAATACAGAGCAGGGACTATTACGGTTGGCCCCATGGGGGTCACTTACAGGTGTTATCATGTATTCTCCACGTGATGTGTTGTAAAGAAGAATTAATAGAAATGACTGGTTCACAACACACTAGTTATGAGTTATGAGGAACAAGAAGCCACTCAGAATTAGAAAACAAAATTGAGATGAATTATATGGGAGTGGTTCTGCCAGGCCAGTTGCAAGGACAGCGGAACTGGAAAGCCGTGAGTAGTTTGTCTCTGTGTGTCTCTCTCCTTCTCCACCTCTCTCTTCCACGTTCCTCTGCACCCTCTGTATACTGGCTTTATCTGCACTATGAATGCATGCACCCATCAGTCTGGCCACCCAGATGGACAAAGAAATCTTCTGCGTCCATACGACCTTCTAACTTTTCTTCCCACAGTCAAGGAGCTCAGTCTCTGTGTCTCATTCCAAGACTCCAGAGGGTTTCCTGTTGGCTCGGTTTGGATAATAAGATTTGCATGAAAACTCGAGCAGCCAAGTCCAATCTTTGGATATGTACACGGAGAGGGGGATGGGAGTGGAGGAAGAGAAGAGAGTGAGGCAGATCCTGATAAGGGCTGGGCGCTGGGGAGTTAAGAGGCACTGTCACCCCCTACATTACAGGGGCTATTGTGAAATTAAATAGAGAAACGAATAGAAAATGCTTGGCTCAGAGCAGATGCTCATTACTTTCCTCTCCTCCTCTGCCCTATTGGGTCACACTTACCAACTAGCTATGGAGAATTCGCATTTAGAGTCTCTGCCTGAAGTCACACCCCTGGCCCCTAGCATTCCCAACCTTTCTCTTGCTTTCAAAAAAAAAAAAAAGGGCTGGAAAAATGTGAAATGCTTTAATTACTGTTCAGTTCATAACTTAGTCCAAAGTCTGCCCGGACACAGGCTACGGCGCTCCCCTAGACCAGGTGACAGCAGGTGTCCTGACTCTCCCAGGGGCCCCCCAGCACCCGCGGCCAGCTCGCCTCCAGAGCAGAACCCTTGGCCGCCATGTGGCCCGCCTCCACGAGCTGCTGCCCACCTGTTTTACCCAACCGGGCCTCCTGAATGTAGGGCTGCCAAATTTAGCGAATAAAAATACAGGACACCCAGTTAAATTTCAGATAAACTACAAACACATTTTTAGCGGGAGGATGTCCCAACTGTTCATCGTTCACCTAAAATTTGACTTTAACCAAGTGTCCTGTATTTCACCCGGCCACATGCCTTTGCTTGTCTCATTCCCTAAAGCGGCTCTTGAACCACACAGACCCCAAACACACACACTTCTAGCCCACGCAGGCCCCCGGGGGTTGCTCAGTAAAGTGAATCGTCTCCCCGCCTTTGCCCGTCTGCCTCTGTCAGGAGTCTCTAACCACAGTCCTGTTCTTACTTGTCTGACCAACTTCCAGCCTCAGCTCTACGTGCCTGAGCATCGACGCTGGACACTAGCCCAGCCCAGGCCTGTAACGAACCGTGCCCTTGGCTCCATACCAGATGTTTCTGTAGCCAAAATGGGCACCGACTTTGCTTATGAACTAAAACACAAGGATAATAACTTAGCCCTTTCAAGTCTCCGTTTGCGTTTCCCTCCACAAGACTTATCATCCATCCAGCGAGCAAGGAATCATTCCCTGTCTTGCACTATTTCATTGCCCCCTCTTTTCTAGGGACCAGTGATATATTTCAGGAAACCTCTTTGGCCTTCATTTTCTGCCTCTGCTGGACATTTTGTATCGCTTTCTTAAGGCGGTGGCGGCCTTGTCTTGGTTTGTTTCCCCAAAGCTCTATTCCAGGCCTCCTCCGGAGGTAAGAATGAGGAGGAGCAGACTGCATTTGGAATTCTCCAGTTGGAGAACTGATTAGTCTTGGATCACATCCCTGAAGAAGGCCAAGGTTGGTAGTGTATCGGAAACTATTTCATTTGACGTGATGACTTCCAGAAGTCACAGATTTTCATCCGAGACCAAAAGAAGTACACAGATGAAACCGTCAAAGATCCCCACAACCCAAAGCAAGCCCCAGGCCTCATAACCTCAAGATTCTGAGGGGTAAAGGGGGAGAAAAGATCAGAAAACTCTGAGCCACTGTGGCCTGCCAGATGTCAGAGGGAAAGAAACACCTGCTCGAGCCGCTGTTGACGACAAAACCAAACATCTCTCAAATTAGAGAAGGCAAAATCCTTTCTCATCACAAACGAAATGGTTGGTAATTGAATGAACTTTTGCTTCGACTCATTTCGGTGGTGGTTTCAAATACAAACATCAAAAGAGTGTTTCAGAGCCCAAGAGAGAGCAGATGTTAATTAGAATAAAATTGTAGCAAGGCAGGCGGAATTTTGTTTTGTCCTGGTGTTGCATTATTAGTTCATCATACCCACTTAGTCAGCACCTGCTACCTGTGCAGACAATAATCAACGCAAATAACTTGGTCTATAGAAGTCATGCTCGCCGCGCAGTCCTGGGCCGGAAGTATCAGTGTAACAGAGGGACTCATTAGAAATGTACCTCCTTGGGTCCTACTTTAGGCCCTACCGGAACAGAAACTCCGGCAACGGCGCCCAGACTCCCTTGTTAACGAACATACCCTCCACGTGGTTCTGATGCACAGGAGCTTCTCAGATGTCACCCACGTGGTTCTTGGTGGTTACCCTCAAGGTCAGTCACTCTAAGGCTTTTTGACAAGAAGAATGGCTAGCATTTGTTAAAATGTGTCAGGAGTCTCCTTTGGTCCTTTAACCTTGGTTAGCATCAAAGTCAATGTCAATGGCAGTGTTAATTCTGGACACAGAGGATTATTTAGTCACCCACAAACCTCTGCAATAACAAAGGCATCGTTTCTTATTCCTTACCCTTGTCTGGGGTTCTCAGGAGGGAGAACCAGGGAGGGAGAGGGAAAGGGAGAGAGGCAGAAAGATTGAGAGAGAGAGAGAGATCTAAATTTTTGCCAGTCAATATGGGGCAACAGTGAAAGCAAACAAAGCAAACAGGTCTCTTAGGGGTTGCAATACTGTCTTTAGGTATTTTCCCTGACCTTCAATACAAGGGACAGATCAGCCACTTAAGAAAATCAAAAGGGAGTCAGCGGAAGGACACCTATGCCCACTCACAGGTTTCTAAGACTTCTTTATACTCCACACCGTGATGGCAACAGAGCTCCAGGCTTCCCTCAGGACTGACTTCCAACGTAAATTTGATAAGGTGCTTCTACCTTCTATGCCATCTAATTTTTTCCTGCATCTTTCACTATAATATTCATTCTTTGATTCTTAATACTGGAAAAAACATTCAAATGATGATTTTTTCAGGGTGGCTCAGTTGGTTAAGTGTCTGACTTCGGCTTAGGTCATGATCTCACAGTTCTTGGGTTCGAGTCCCGAATCAGGTTCTGTGCTGACAGCTCAGAGGCTGGAACCTGCTTTGGATTCTAGAAGTGTCTCCCTCTCTCTCAGCCTCTCCCCAGCTCACACTCTGTCTCTCTTACTCTTACTCTCAAAAATATATAAACATTAAAAACAATAAAATGATTCTTTCAAAGACATGGCATTTATGAAACGAGTCCTAATTGTGACCAGCTGGGCTGCCCCCGCCCCCAGGGGCAGGCTCCTAAAATGATGAGGAAAGCATTTGCCATTTCGGTTCATGAAAATCCAACACTCTTGAATGAGATTTAAGCTGGCATTCTTGAATGTTTGAATGTCTCAGTTTTCACTGCGGAAGATTTGTGGCTTTGGTCTCTGCCTCAGAGATCAAGAGCTGAGACTGAAGTATCATGCTCGGGACCCCAGGGACTGCTCTTTGCGCCTGACTGGAACCCCGCCTCAGTGGACGGAGCCTCAATCTTGATTCTTTGTACCCTGTTACGCGGCTTTGCATTAAAAACCCATATACATTTTAAGTTTTTATTTAAATTGCAGTTAACATACAATATAATACTAGTTTCCCGTGTACAATTTAGGGATTCGACACTTGCATACGTCACCCGGTGCTCCTCACGGCAAGAGCCCTCCTTAATCCCCGTCACCTGTTTCACCCAGCCCTCCACCATTAGTTTGCTCTCTAACCATCTGTTTGCTCTCTATAGTTAAGAGTCTGTTTCTTGGTTTGACTCTCTCTTTTTCTCCGTTTGCTTGTTTGTTTCTTGAATAGCGCATACGAATGAAATCATACAGTATTTGTCTTCCTCTGACTTATTTTACTCAGCATAATACTCTCTAGCTCCATCTATGTCGTCGCAATGGCGAATTTCTTTTTTACGGCTAATATTTCATTGTGTGTATGTGTGACATATATACATATATATATCACATCTTCCTTATCCGTTTACCAGTTGATGGACATTTGGGCTCTTTCCACAATTTGGCTGTTGTAGTTAATGCTGCTGTAAACTTCGGGGTGCATGTATCCCTTTGGATTAGTATTTTTCTATTCTTTGGGAAATTGCTGGGTCATAGGGTAGTTCTATTTTTAACTTTTTGAGGCATCTCCATACTGTTTTCCAGAGTGGCTGTACCAGTTTGCATTCCCACCAGCAGTGCACGAGGCTTTCCCCTTTCTCCACATCCTCGTCAACACCTGTCGTTTCTTGTGTTTTTTATTTTAACCATTCTGACATGTGCGAGGTAGTATCTCATTGCGGTTTTGATTTGTATTTCCCTGGTGATGAGTGACGTTGAGCATTGTTTCATGTGTCTGTTGGCCATCTGGATGTCTTCTTTGGAGAAGTGTCTGTTCATGCCTTTGGCCCATTTTTTAATTGTATTTTTCATTTTTGGGCTGTTGAGTTTTAAAAACTCATATATTTTAAACCTCTAGTGATTGTGTTGATCTTAGGCACTCATTCTTGGTGGGGGCCGGACAGTGAATGAAGCATATCATACTCTACAGTCTTCTCAAATATCACTTTGCATTACAGTGTGTTCACAATGTCATAAATTTAAGAAGTCAGTTACCAAATAGTAAAACACACACTATACGTGCACACTGTAC
Source organism: Paguma larvata (assembly GCA_030068075.1). NCBI lineage: Eukaryota > Metazoa > Chordata > Mammalia > Carnivora > Viverridae > Paguma > Paguma larvata. The sequence continues at coordinate 88,045,950 of CM057833.1, forward strand.
ATCCATGCACACATTGGTGAGATTTGGGTTTTCGTCTGTGAGACTGCTAAAATTTAGGTCACCTGGTTAGAGTTTGTGATCAGGAAAAAAAAAGGAAATTTAATCTTAAAAAACTAAATAAACAAACAAATGGTTTGGCTTCAAAGTAATCCCCCAAAATCTGAATTAATTACTGTGGTGGTTTTAGCATATGTGCACAAATTCTTTGATACTCCCCTCTCCTCCTTCCTGAGTGTAGGCTGGACTTAATGTCTTTTTCAAAGAAGTCTAGAAAGGGAAAAACAGTAACTTTACAAGGGACAGAACTGGAAGGTCCCACCTTCACCAAGTCAAGATTAACATCGCCAATGTAAGTCATGTGACGTCGTGTTGATATCAGGATAAAAAGGACATTTCACCTCGGTGGCATTCTTCCCCAAAACATATAACTCTAGTTTAATCATGAGGAAATACCAAACACAAATTAAAGAATATTCTACAAAGCAGCCGACCAGTACTCTTCAAAACTCTCAAAGTCACGAAAAACAAGGAGAGAAGGAGAACCTCTCGCAGGCTGGAAAACAAAGGGGACCAGGCACGAGAATGCAGGGGGGCAGCCCTGGATCGGCTCCCGGAACAGAAAAAGGACATTCGTGGAAACAGCGCTGAAATGTGAATAAAACCTGTACCAATGTGAATTTCTCTGTTTTGGAAAATGGACCCCGGCTACGTACGGTGCTGACACTCGGGGAAAGGCACGTGGCGCTCTTTGTCCTATATTTGTGATTCTTCCATAACTCTCAAGTGAGTTCAAAACAAAAAGTTAAAAACACAATAAGGCCATTGAACACTTATAACCACACAGAACCATCCCTGTGCCCATCTCTGTGGGATATCATACCCAGGCAGCTCTTACAGGATGGCATTGCGTCAATCCTAACAGACTCAAGAGCTCACAGAACTTCCCCCGGGAACCTTGCCTCCTAGGAGGACATGTGAAACGGCCCCTGTTTGGGGCAGACAGCAGTGGGAACAGGAAGTCGCTGCGGCAATGCCCTGCCTGGCTCCAGGCTGAGCCCCCCTCTCTCACCTGACCGCCCCTCTCTGCCATTCGCTGCAGCTCTCTTGTTGGCTTCCCTAGAGAAAAGGGAGCACCTGACTACTCAGCCATTTTATCTCTTCCAGGGGAACCAACCCAGCCAACGTCCTTAATTCTCCATTTGTCATAAACCCAAGACAAGGACATTTTAAATCCGTTTTTGCTTGGGTTTGTTTTTTCCTCCCCGAATGAAAAGAGCTCTTTTACCTCTGAGGGTTTATGTTTCATTATTTCATTGGCATTGATTTCTTTGCCACATAGCCTGGCTTATTTTGAAAGCGTGAAATCCGTCCTTACTGCACGTTGCCTCTGGAGTTCATTTTCTCTCCTCGTTCCCAGGCAGAGCTTCTCTCTTTGGAAAAATGAAGGGTCCTGCCAGTACAACCATCTTGCTCACAGCCTGTTTCAGGATGACATCTGACCCAGGAGCGTTGCGTTCTGGCTCCGAGGTCGCTGCTACAGTCACCCCACAAGATCCTCCTGCGAGCAAAGCCCCTCGCGTGCCCCGTGGACTGCAAAGGGCGTAGATGAATAGACAAGATCGTAACAATGGGCGTCCAGCATCTTTGGAACACTCCTCCTTTGGAAACCGTTGGCACGTCATCTTTGCGGTCGCTTGCAAGTATTCACTGAGGGGCTTTCAGGGAAGGAGATGAGGAAACAAAATGAGAACCTGTCTCTGACATTTGACCGTTTATTCTTCCTAGGTTCTTGAGGCAAGGCAAGGAACCGAGGAAAAGGATGGGATCGATCGTGTGTCAAGTTCCTCTGACTCCAGGGATTGGAAAGCCGCTGGGAAGAAAGAAACTCTGATCATAAAGGAGCGAATCCACGGGATCCCAGAGGGGACTCTAAGAGCTCTGACTTCCTTTATTGGAGAAATGAGGACATGCTCAGATGAGACTCCTGAGTGATTGTGGGGAGACCCGGGAGACGTGATCCTTGTGGAACAAAGTGCATCGAGTCACACGCAACTACTGAATTCCGAGTCCCTAACGAGGCAAGACAGTTCCATCTTATCTAAGATGGAAACCCGTTTGCCTCCAAAGCAAAACCAAAACATGAGCAAAACCATCTTTATTTTATTTAGCATGTTGACTTTACAGACAACATTTCAGCAAATAAGAAAAAATCACCATAATTCCATCGCTCAGCAAGTCAACTCTTTGTTTATTCAAGTGCTCTTCTAGTAGTCCATGTGTGATCATTCCCACAAAATTATAATCATAGCATAAACAGCATTTTGAATTTTGCTGTTTAGCTTAAAATGACAAAGCATCTTTCTAAGCTGCTATAATATAGCCATAATTATTGTTTTTGGTAACTGTACAATATTCTGTTTTGTTGGTATACTATAATTTATTTAACTAGCCCTTTTTGTTGGATATGAATATGTTTCCAGTTTTTTGTTTGTTTGTTTGTTTGTTTGTTTTGCTCTTATAAACCAGAATTCAATGCATATGGTGTTTCTCTTTTTCTGGGTAATTTATTTGGCATAATTTCCCAGAGGTTGAATTTGGAGGTTAAAGGATGCATTTTAGCCTCCATTTTTACAACTCATAAGTAATTTTCCAAATACGTTTCTTTGTTTAAATGAGTCGAGAAAACTAGAGATAAAAGGGCACACACACGCAGCCTTGTTTCTGGTAAGCGCCAGACCTGCGTGTCAGACTGTTCGTTGGACATCTCTACTTGGTTATTCTGGAAGTATTCTAAATTTAGTACTTGTACGGCTCCCCTCGCCACTTTCTCCCCAACTCCCCAGACCTGCTCCTCCTCCAGCGTGAACATGTTCTCAGTGAGAACATCGCCGTCCACCCCACTGCTTGCCGGAAGCTCGGGGGTCACCCTTGATTCCTTCTCTGCTCTCACCTCCCCCTCCATCTAGTGAACCAGTAAGTAAGTGATGGGGCGCCTGGGTGGCTCAGTCAGTTAAGTGTCCGACTCTTGGTTTTGGCTCAGATCATGATCTCGAGGTTCATGAGTTCGAGCCTCGCTTGGGGCTGTGAGCTGACAGCATGGAGCCTGCTTGGGATTCTCTCTCTCCCTCCCTATCTGCCCCTCCCCTGCTTGTGCGCTCTTTCTATCAAAATAAATAAATAAGCATAAAAAATATATATTTAAAAAATTAATCATTAAGTGCTGTGGGTTCTGAATCCTGCGTATCCGACCATTTCTTGAAATGTCTGCAGCTCCTGCTCTAGTCTAAACACGTGTTGTCTCCCACCAGGGCTATAGCACTAGTGACCTAACTGGACCCCACACCTCCGGTCTTATACCCATCTAATCAATCTGGCCACACACAGATCTTTCTAAAACGTTCCATTCCTATGCTTATAATTCTGTTTTCCCACTTCCCTTTGTAGAATTTTAAACTTCTCACGATTCACAGGATTATCTGGGATCTGATCCCCTTCGGTCTCCCCAGTTTCATCATGTATGACTCTCCCCTGTTTTCTCTACACCAGCAGTTCTTACCTCAGTTCCTGAAATGCTCCCTGCTCCCTCTTGCCCTCTGACCTACAGTGTGCCCTTCTCACTTTTACCCCTCATCCTCCCGCCCTTCCGGCTGTCTCAGTCCTACTTACCTTCCGTGTGGCACCTCAAATGTCTCTTCCTCAGAAAGGACCCTTGCATCCCTCGCCGCTGCCACCATGGACTGTCAGAATGGAGTGATAAGTTCTCTGTGCTTCCTCTCTGGGAACATTTGTCTCGCTTGCTCACTCATTAAACATCCGTCCTCACCTCGCAATTGCCAGCCCCATGAAGGCACGAACTGGGTTTTGTCTTGTTCCCCACTGTGCCCTCGGTGTTTGGCATGCATTTGAGACATAATAGATACTCAATATATATTTGTTCAATGAATGAATGAATGAATGAATGCCCTAACTGTATTCTCAGACACGTTTTAAAGATGTCTTCCTGGGGCGCCTGGGTGGCTCAGTCAGTGGGGTGGCCGACTTCGGCTCAGGTCATGATCTCATGGTCTGTGAGTTCGAGCCCCACATCGGGCTCTGTACTGACGGCTCAGAGCCTGGAGCCTGTTTCGGATTCTGTGTCTCCCTCTCTCTCTGCCCTTCCCCTGCTCATACTCCGTCTCTATGTCTCTCAAAAATAAATAAACGTTAAAAAAATTTTTTTTAAATTTAAATTAAATTTAAATTTAAAAAAAGTTTTTAAAAATTTTTAAAAATTTTTAAAAAATTTTTTAAAAACTTAAAAAAAAATTTAAAAAAAGATGTCTTCCTTAATATTAAACAGGAATTCCAAGACTCCTACTCCCAAACATCTTGCTTACGATTCACATCTCCACATTTTATACTAATGTGCACTCAGTTGCAAGAGGGCTGTTTTACTGGTTGATTTTCTTCCCCCAGTTGATAGATTACCTAGTACCACAGCTGACCAGTGACTAGAGGTAAGACTAGCCCTACCCATTTTGTCCTCTTCCCTGCCTCTCAGACTTGTCCTTTTGGAGAGCAGTGATAAAACAGATGGATTTAGTTTTTATGTCAGTCATCATCCGCTGAGTGGAAGTTTTCGGGTGAAAGAAAAGGATAGCATTAAATTGATTGATGGTTCATTTTTCCTGTTGCTCCTTGGTCACTGCAGTGACATGGAGAGGGCTATCTAGTTAGAGGCGCGCGCGAAACAATAGCTGTGACAAAGGCTATTACAGACAGGGAGCTCGTCGCTTGTCATTGATCCCCGGAAACGAGCATATTCGCACAGAGTTACCAACAAACTTGCACTCTGAACCGCTCGGGAAAATCTAGCCTGCGCTTATTCGAGGACTGGAAGAAATTAGCATTAGCAGATAATCTCATGAGGAATATTTGTAATTGTATTTTTCTAACTTTTATTACAAACGGGGAAGGACAGGTAATTCACATGGATATTAACAATTCCACCCTGGAGATGTCTTCATTTCCGGTCACGCTAACAGGTCCCGTAAGATATGCAGGCGTGTGATTTCGACGCGCTGCCGCGGTTGAGTGTGGCACAGGCGTGTCCCGCCAGACCTCCGATTTAGAGCGATGTGCCGTTATCCATCTAAATCGATACTGTTTAGATCCGATTGCTTTTATCACTTCTCTTATTAAAACCTCCAAGGTTTTTGCCCTAGAAGATGAAGCTCCAGGTGGGAAGAAATAATTCACGAGGTGGACCCAACATCGTCTGCCAGGGTTGACCTTACCCCCTGGGACTTGCTCACAGGAAGTTCCTCTGCCACCAACCTGCCCCCAGAAGTGGCTGTACCCCCCTTTCATGCTCCGACACAGGTGGAACAAAATCTTCTGTCTCTGGCTGTCCTCAGCACGGCTAAGCCTGGCTGGCCTTGCCAAAAAAAAGTACAAAAGGAGCACAAAAAAGGGATAAACACAAAGAAAGCAAGAATCATAAAATAGCCTGCTTACGAAGTACAGATGTCTGAGCCTGCCCTGGCCACCTAGCTCTGGAGGCTCGAGGACCCTTCTCTTTCCAGTTTTCTCCTGAAGACGTTATGCTTCAACCTGGAAAGGAGACGATGTGTCTGACTTCCTGCCTTCCCAACAACGGAGTCACAAATTACAGATGGACGGACCTCCGTCCAAAGTCGACGTGAGCTCCCCCTTTGTTCCTCCCACGCAGATAATATCAAAGCATCTCCTCCTTCTCTTTCCAGCGGGACAAGGGAGCGTAAGAATAAGGGCAACCACGTGTTGGACTGTTGCTTAGGGTGAGGGGCGGGGGTCGACGTTAGCTGGGAGGTCGTTTTGTGATTCAGGGCAATGAGCAAATTTAGGAAAAAGCTATGGTTAGGATTACGTGGGGGTCATCAGTAACCAGCTCTCCCCTCCCCTCCCCTTCTCTCTCTCTCTCTGGCACTGCTAATGGGAATGGATACAGATGGCAATGTGGCAGTTAGCTTATGCCGTACTTACAGGACTGCTGGTTTGAAACACACTCTGCCCCTTGGAACTATCTGTGATGACGGAGAGAGCCTGTACCTAACGGTGCGGCTCAGTATGGCAGCCACTAGGCACATGTGGCCACGGAGCACTTGAAATGTGTGACTAAGAAAGTGAATTTTAATTTTATTTAATTAATTAAAGTTGAATAGGCACACATGGCTAGCGGCTAACATATTGGACAGAGTGGTTCGAGAAGCTTAGTGTGGCAGCGACCCGATGGAAACTAGGTCCTACATGTCTGTAACAGAGGCCAAGGCCCGCACCCGCCAACCAGCTTGGCAAGCCATCAAACACCACAACAGAGACCCTTTAAGAGCCCCCGTTTCTATCCTGAGACCTGCTCCCACGCTTGGTGATGGAGTCTCACAAAGCTAAGGAATCTCTCCTTTGGGGTGCTTTTTTGCAACTGTAATTTAGATGCCCCTTGGGCAGCTCACTCATTATTTATTTTGCGTAATAAACAAATATTTTTTGAGGATCTAGTCTGCATGTCCCAGGCACTGTTTCGGGCATTGGAAATACAGCAGTGAGCAAAGCAGGCAGACTCTCTGCTCTCGGGAACTTGCGTTCCAGTTGGCAGAGCCAGACTCTAAACGAGTAAAGAAATAAACACGTAACATCACAGGGAGCCATAAGAGCTCGGGAGAAAAACCGTAAAGCAATGGCAGAACACGAGAGTAACGGGAATGCTGTTTTCGATAGGCAAATTGGGGAAGGTCTCTATGAGAAAGCGCGGTTGGAGCAGAGACCCGAATGAAACCAGAAGGATAAGGCCTGAGAAAATCTGTGGGGAGGGGGAGAGCTTTCTAGACAGAGGTCTCAGCAAGTGCAAAGCACACTCGTTGTCTATAAACAACCGGGGAGAGGTCAGGATGACTGGCGTGCGGTGACTAGGGGGAAAAGTGGTAAGAGACAGAAGCTGAGAGCTTTGCTAAATCTAAAGACCTGTGAGGACAGAGACCGTGCCCTGCCTTGCTCGCCATTTAATGGGCTGTTTTCTGCTACCCGCACTTCTAACACTGAATGTATTTTCCACGCCACGCAATTCTCCAATTCTCGGCAGGCACCAAGGGAGTGTCCTACAAGTCAATTGAATTCTGACGCTAACTACCTGGAGTTAGCGCGGACCCCGCAGGTTAAGGGCTCAGTCCCACAAGACTGCCTCTCAGCGCCTTCAGATGCCAGTCACAAGGACTGGGTTACCAGGTTACCTGGGACTTCCGTCAGACTTGGCTACAAATCAGGGTTCCCACAAACCCGTCCTCGGTGTCGATAATTTGCTCTAACAGCTCACGGGACTCGAGGGAACCCACTGCCTTCTATCACCCGATTATTACAAAAGATACAAATGAGCAGCCAGGTACAGAGGCACACGCAGGGTCAGGTCTGGAAGGAGTTCAAGTGCGGTTTGGGGCGTGTCACTCTCCGGGCACGTGGATGTGTTCACCGACCCAGAAGCTCCCCCACCCTTTCACTTGGGGTTTTTATGGGAGTTCTGTTACATCAGGCAACATTGATTAACTCTTTGGCCCTTGGTGACTAACTCGATTTTTAGTTTGGACCCCCAGGGAGGTCAGGGGATGAAACTAAAAATTCCGACCCGCTAACCACAGGGTCGGTTCCTCTGGCAACCATCCCCACCCAGCCACCAGTCATCTCATTAACATAAACACCGGTATGGCTGAAAGGGGTGTGTCATGGGTGACCAAAGCCGCTCCTATCACTTCTATCACTGCAGAAATTCCAAGGGTTTTATGAATTCTGTGCCAGAAACCTGGGACAAAAACCAAATATATCTTTCTTATACCATGATATCACCTCAGTCTATTCTCATCCCTTGTCATACAGTAAGTGCTCAGTAAGTATTTGTGGAATAAATGGTTTGCAGGTGAGGGTGGGGGCAGAGTTAGGGGAGGCTTATAAAAAAGCCTTGTACCTTCTAGCCCACCTTCTGTGGGGATTGTCACCTTTGCTGCCGACCTAGCATTTCCTGCCACGGGTAGCTTGTGTGGGCCACGGCCCACTGTGCAAGTAGGCAGGTGAGTGGATTCGGGGGAGGTCAAATGGCATGGGTGCCCCTTGGCTCCCCTCCCCCTAACCAACCCCTAAGCCTAGCTGCTTGCAAAGCTGGCACCATGCCACGAGGAAGCAGACGGAGGGCACGGCATAAGAGGTGGGGCCGCGGCTCGCTCTTCCTGTCTGTGAGACTACGGAAAGGACGTCGTGTCCCTATCTTCCTGTGGGACGGAGTTCACTTGTTTTGCTTTGTTTTTTTTCTTATTTCAAGAGAGTTCACTTTAGTTCATTAGCATTTCAGACAACATGTTTCTTGTTTATGTTTTTATTTTTTATTTTTTTATTAAAATCCAAGTTAGTGAACATACAGTGTAGTATGGGTTTCAGGAACAGAACCCAGTGATTCGTCACTTACGTATATAACACCCAGGGCTCATCCTGACAAGGGCCCCCTTCATGCCCATCACCCATTAGCCCATCCCCCCCCACCTCGCCTCCAGTAACCCTGTTTGTTCTCTGTATTTCAGAGTCTCTTATGGTTTGCTTTCCTCTCTGTTTTCATCTTATTTTGCCTTCCTTTCCCCTATGTTCATCTGCTGAGTTGCCCAAATTCCACATATGAGTGAAATCACATGAAATGACTTTCTCTGACAGACTTATTTCACGTAGCCTAACACATTTGACTTCCTTCCACGTTGTTGCAAATGGCAAGAAATGCCCCTGCCTCCTTCTCAGCTCTTCCTTCAGGGCGATACAATGTCCCCCAAGCGCCTGGTTCTAGATGTCGAGTGGGGAGGCTGCTGTGAGGGCGAGGCCTGTATGTTGGCCGGCCCAGGAAGGAGGAGGGGGCACCGTTTGCCTAGGAGACAGAGGAAAACCCAAGATGGAGGCAGCCAGCAGGTGCCCTCCACTTCCTGCCCCCACCCCCAGGAAGGGGCAAGGTGCCGCTGGTGAAAACAGTCCCAGCAAGCTGGTGTGTTTAGGACGGCAATGATTTTGGCCATTGGCTGGTGGCCTCCTGCCCTCGCCTGGCTGTTCGTGCCCATAACCCTCCACTGACCCGACAGAACACGCTGCGGCTTTGACTCAGTTTCTTCACTGCCCCTCAGGCCGCTCCCCGGAGAGCAGGTCCCCGACATCTCTGTGCCGCCTCACCCTCCTGCGCGTTAGGTCTTTCCTGTGGGAGAAACGGGCATCTCCCGGGACGGGACTGTGAGGACAAACCAAGGCAGAGCTCAGCTTTCGCCCGCTCCCAGGCGGGGCTGGCAGCGCAAAGCCCGTTATGAAGCCTCCGTGCGAATACACACAGTGCATGAAGCCAGGCAGGCGCACGAGTGCATCAACGGCCCGTCGGCGGGACAAGGAGGGCCTGTCCCTTCACGGCTGGTGGGGCTGCCACTCCGAGCGGGCGCGTCACCGGTGGCCGCAGCTCCAAAGCCTGGAGCCGGTTCTGCTTCGGCTCCGCTTCCATCCTGACTCGGCCCCGCTGCTGCCCGCTCAGGCCCAGGGCCTGCTGTGACTGTAGGGTGCTGTGACCCACGCTGATTCGACAACGGATTTGGCCGTCTTCATGGCCCATCCCCAATGCCCAGGGAGTCCCTGAGTTGGCTAGTTATTTAGGGATTACACCGACCCGGGGCGGTTTGCACGGCCTGCCCTGCCCTGTCACCGCCCCCCTCGTCCTGACCAGAAGCAACCGGGGAGTGACATACAGCTTCTCATGGGGACAAAAGTGGTTTTAGACTATGTAAGGCCAGACTGAGGCCCTGGGAAGAGCCACCATGACCCCAGCTGAAGGCTGGGCCCTCTGGACTGAGAGGGGAGGCGCTCCCCCGGCCGCAGCTCGGAGGGCAGTTGAGACGGAGGCAAGGCTGGAAGGGTCAGAGAGGAGCAAGCTAAGAGCAAACACGAGGGGAGTCTGGGAGCAGGGAGCGGGGGAGAGCTCATTCTCAGGACTCCCAGAAAACCAGAAAATGCCCCCTTCTCCTAGGGGTCCGGCCCTCCTCCAGCCCTCATCCACCCCCACCTCACCCCATTGCTGCTCTCGCCGTGTAGACCTCCAATCCTCTCCTGCACTTGCCACCTACAGCCCAGTTCATTAACTACCCAGGACTTTGGGGGCCCCAAAGGGAGGCCTGACTTCTGTCTCACCTACGTTCCTAAATCTTGCTGCAGCATCTTGGGGAAGCCAACAGCAATACCCCAAGCTTGCGGAGACTGCGTGGAGAGGGTGGAGCACTGAAGAAAGAATATGGAGCATTCTAGATTCCGCCCCACAGCACGGTGGCTGCAGAAGCAGGTGTGGAGGAGTGTGATGGGAGATGCACCCCCCGCCCTGGGGCTGCACAGCCATGGCTTCCTCTCAAACTAGGCTCCCGACCCACCTTCCACCCCTCACTCTCAGAGATCCAGTCCCTGACTTTCAGCCCCACGTGGTCAAAGTCCCACATGGTGAAGAACTCCCTGGAAATGGAAAGTGTCCGAAGAGGGGCGGGGAGAAGAGAGAAACTGGTTCGGTTGGCACATCAAGGTCAGGGCCTCGCCTCCCCTGGGATTAAAGAGGAGGCTCTACAGGCAGGGAAGGGAAGCCAGCCGAGGGACCCCTGAGCAGAAATCAGGGCAGAAGTCTTTTGCAACAGAATCCCCATGGGAGACATGACAAAATTAGTAATTGGAATGAGCTCTCCTTCAGAGGATGCAAGAATTGTTGGGTTGAAAATAACCACAAGGTCATCTAGTCCAGCTGCCACCAATTGCCTGAGTTTTCCCAGCAAAGTTTTGGACAAGCAGTCACCCGGCCTCATTCAGGAGCTCAGTGTTCCGTGCAGCAGCCACTTCTGATGGCGAGCCATGCTTGGAATCCCCCCGGGGACCCAGGGCTTCCAGGGACAGGTGCGCAGTGGACAGAGGGCAGTACATGGAGCTTGTATCCAGAACATTCTTTTGTCAGGGAGGTGTGTTCATATGCCTTTGATTTACAACAAAGACTCATGGTGAGATCAAGGTTTCTTTAGGCTGTTTATGGGGCTGCTTTAGTGAACCAGCCTTAAAACATTCCCCAGGGGAGGGCAACTCTTTGCTCTTGGCTCTCTTCCCTGAGAAAGAGAGGTTGAAGTCCCCGTAGCTCTGGGGGGTGTGGGCTGCCTCAGAGTCCCCTCATGAAGACACCCTGTGGCCTCTCTTTTCTGTCCCCATGTCACCTGGTCCACTGCGGCACTGGTCCTTACTGACTCTTCCCTTGTTCCCAAATTTCTCCTCCTTTCATCTTTATAATCCCTTCCCAATTTCTGTCACTTCCTTCTCAGTCTTCTTGGTTGGACATTTCTACCTGTCCCCATAAATGCAGGTGTTCTCTGTGGCACGTCCTGGCCCTGTCTCTCTACTCGCTCTTGATTCCAGTCACCACCCATATATGGATAATTTCTAAATATCCATCTTCAACCCACAGTTCTTTCCCCAGCTAGTAGGTTGTACTCCAGAGTCATAGATCCAACTACTTCCTGATCTTACCCTCTGGGCGTCTCATAAACATCTCGATTTAACATTTTAATAAATAGAATTCATTATCCACTTCCCCAACCCCGTTCCATTCCTCTATTTCTTACATCTTGGACCCCTATTTCTAATCATCATAACACACAAATCCCAAAGCTATCATAGAGTCCCCTATTTCCTCAATTCCTACTTCCAAACTGTGCCCGCCATGAAGGAATGATGGAAGGACCACAGCAAGCAACCGCATCAAGGTCGGGCAAAGTGGCCTCACCTCCCAACCTTGAGAGATGTCAGGAATGAGACAAAGAAGAGGTTCTTCTGACAAGGTCAGCAGACAGAGTTGTGCCCTCATGGGCAGGGTGGCCATGACTTCCGCCCGTGGAGGGCTCCACCCGCCCCCATCCGTCTGTTTCCTTCTGCATTTACCCCTGACCAATCCAGCCCAGGTTCAGTGGGTCATCTTTTCAACTACTCTTTCAAATAGCTGCAACTCAATAATCCAGTCATCACAACATCTGGAAAATTCCACCTGCCTGTCTTCTCCATGCCTGCACCTGGCCCACCAATTGCTGATGAAGGACGTTTTCCAACCAAGCATATTAGCACCGCTATATACACTCCTAGTCACCCGTATCGGCCTTGTCCTCAACACTGCCCGTTCCCATCGCTCTCTTCTACAGTATGCTCACTCTTCTTGGCTCCACAGTGACCCCTGAAAAGCTTCTCCCTGCGTGTTCTCCTTACCCTTTCACTCTGCCTTCACTCCCACCTTCACTTGCCATTCCACAAAGAAAGTAGAGGCCATCACATAGGAATGTTCTCAAATGGTTGTCACAAATTGTCGAGCACTCTTCCTTTCCTTCTCTTCTCCTGCCAAAATGGAAGAGATATGGAAGAGATGTCCCTTTTCCTACCTAAGACCAATCACGACTCACTCGGTCACTCAGCAGCTAATTGCTGAGTGACTACTATGTGCCAGGTGTTACAAAGGCAGTCACCACTCGTGATGAAGTGGTGTCTCTGTCTCCTTCCTGAAATATGCAAGCAGAATTAAACCTCACTCACCTGCCTTAGGTGCTAAGAAAAACCAAACCAGACCATCTATTCTCATGGAGCTTTAATTTCAGTGGAGGAAATGAGAATAAACACAATTAAGGAAAATAGAATGTCATAAAAGCAAGGAGCCGCCAGTATGTTGGAGGTACTGAACACTTGGATAAGGAACCCATGAAAGGCCTCACTAAAGGTGACAGTTCGGTGAAGGTCTGCTTAAGGTGAGGGAGAGGACCTTGCGGATGCCTGGGGGAAGAGCCTGCGCGGCAGAGGGAACAGCAGTTTCAAAGCCCTGGAGACAGAAGTTTACTTGGCAAGTCTGGCTGGAAGGGAGAGAGTATGCGGAGAGGGGTTGGGAGTGAGGCGGTTTCCACTAGGCTTCATGAGTCAAGATGAGGACTTTGAACATCTCCATCAGCGAGGTGGGGATACTGGGGGCTTTCGAGAAGAGGAGAGACCGGATATCGAGTATCTCCTTCATGGGGATGGTGGGATACCATCTCCCTCGCTACCTTCTCTGGCTGATGTGGTTTCTTTCCTTTCCCATCTCTTTCTAAAGATGTGGAATAGTCTCTGAGCGCAGCGGAGAGCCGGAGGGACGTTAGGAGGCCGCGGGGCACCTCAGAAGGGCTGTGGACATTGTTCTCAGGATGGACAATGAGTGTTGCTCTCCCTCACCTGTGCGACACGCCCATTCAGGTGAGTTCCTGTCACACCCACCCCGCTGGAGCTGCCCCACGGCTGCACGTCACATTTGAAATGAAGCGCGGACTCCTCGCCGTGGCTGTCCGGTCACTCTGTGAGCAGCCCAATGCTCCCAGCCGCTCCCACCCCTCTGCCACGAGCTCCGGCCGCACTGATCTTTCTATTCCTCCCCTGTGCCGAGTTCACGTGCCTTGAGCCTTGGCCATTCTCTCTGCGTGGAACACTCGCCCTCTGACCTTCGTATGGCTGCCAAAGTATGCCCAGCCTCTCCCTGCCCACTGCCTGCCTCGAACATTCTGGCCTCTTAAGTCTCCCTCGCCTTAAAGGTCCCCTCCCCACTTCTGCCCTTCTCAGCTACATTTCTTGCAGAGCATCTACCCACTGCTTCCATTACTCACCTTCCCGTCGCGTCTCACTACCGTCCCGTCATCTTCTGCCACGTGCTCCTCTGAGACTGTTCTCACGTGGGCCTCCATGTGATGAGTTCCACTTGCAGCCCTGCCTTGCTTGATCTCTTGCTAATATTCGGCGCAGCTGGCTGTACCCTCTTCTGTAGACTCCTCCTTTCCCTTGCCTTCACTGCTACAATGTCTTTTTCCTACTTCCATGATAGGTTTTCTGCCTACGTGATCAAGCCGTGAATAGTGGAATCGGGTGGCATTCTACCCCAGACCGACTTCCTTACTCATCTCCACTCCTTCTTGGGACCCCATCCACCCCAGTGACTCAGATCACCATCTGTCTGTTGCTCCTGCTCAGGCTTGCTCCTAAGGGAAGACACCGAGGGCTGTGGCAGATGTATTTGTCACACTCGTTGTGTCACAAGCTGACTCATGACCTTCTTCCCATTCCCACTCTTTCCACTCTGCGTCCCAAACCCCATTCACAGTGTGCCTCTCGGGCAATGGCATATACCTGCTGTTCAAGGCGGAAACTGGGGTTTTTCTTCGACCTCTCCTCCTCCCTAACGACACAAATCCACCCAAATCCTATTCAAGGTGGCACTAGGCTCCTGCCCGACTGTCTTATGCAGACTACCCGGGCCTGTGACTGTCACCACTCGCCTGTGCTACGGCAGCTGTCTCTCACCACGTCTCCCTGCGCCCTCTGTCGACCCCTTCCAATCCGTTCTCACACCGCTGCCAGACAGGACTTGCCACAGTGCACGCGGACCACGTCATTCACTGCTTAAAACCCTTCGATGGCTTCTCGTGGCCAGGAGCACCTCCCAAACCTCAACATGGCTTGACCTCCGTCTCACAGTGTCATTTCTCAAACCGTACTCTCCAGCTTCACTCAACATTTGCCAGTTCTTCAAGTTCTTAAAATGCTTCAACTGTCATTTCTATGTCTAATTGTTAAATGACCATATTCCCCACCCATTCGATTTCAAGATCCACAGGGTCATGAATCATGGTCTATTTTGTTCACCGCTGAACGTCTAGCAATAGCACAGTGCCTGACACATATTTGGGAAATAGATGATTCATTTATTAAAAAACAAATGTGGGACACCTCTATGTCAAGCTCAAGAATAGGTGCTGGTAATATGGAAATAATAATTTTTAAACATGGGGACAAAACAGCCTGCCCTTAAGAAGTATATATTCTAGTAGAGAAAGACAGAATGAACAAAATGAGAAAAAAACATATAGTATATTGTAGTATATTTGATGGTGATAAATGCCATAGGAAAAAAATAAGTGGAAAGGGAGAAGTTGGGGGGGAACGACAGAATGAGTTGGGTATTTGCAGGAAGAGCACTCCAGCAAAAGGAGCAGCTAGGTCAAAGGTCCTAGATGGCTGTATGCCTTGAGAGTCCAAGGGTCAAAAAGGTGGCCGGAGTGCCTCGAGCAGAATGAGCCAGGGAGAGCAATGAGAGACCAGAGCAGACACAAGGGGCTCCATCGCGCACGGCCTTGCAGGCCTGTGGGAGCTTTCACAACGCGTGCAGAGGGAAGCCGCCCGAGCATTTCCAGAAGGGAAGCGACATGCTGGGACATGGACTTTTGGCCATCTCACTCAAAATGCTGTCTGAGGAATAAGTGTAATAAGAGTAAACACGGGGGTCAAAGCGTCAGCTAGGAGGCACCTCCAAAAATCTGGTTGATAGATAATGGCAGCTCCATCCCGGGTGATGACAGAGTTTGAGTGGGACACACACTTCGAAGGTAGAGTTGAAAAAATCTACCAATGAACCGGATGTGGCATATGAGAGCAAACGACATCGAGAACGACTCTAATGGTTTTTGGCTTGAGCAAATGGAAAGATGGAGTTACCATTAACTGAGAGCGGGGAAGGCTCTGGAAGGTCTAGGTTTGAACATATTAATTTCGAGCAGCCCATTCGATATGCAAGACAACTCATGCTGGTCAGAGTCGCGTCTTTCAAATTGAAATATCACTTGTCAAAGTGCCTGATATCCTTGAGGATTAGCCTCATTCCTTTCAGGCCCCAGGCGCTGGCCCTTTTTCAAACTTCGTGGAGGCCGCGAAGCTGATCCGAGGGGGTCCATTAGTTTGCTACTGGCTGTGGTGCCGGAGCTCCAGAACTGCTGTTGTCTAGATTTTTACTTGGGCATCGTTTTAAAAATCTAATAAGCAAAACATTCCCGGTTGTGCAGAAGGCTTGGAGCTACTCTTCGCTCCAAAGCTTCCCGAACTCAAAGGTATTAGATGAGGTTTTCTTGGCCGGACCATGAGCCAGGGCCTCTGATAAACCATCTGCTAGGAATCTGTCCTGTTCTAACACAGAGCCAAGCGCTCCAGATGGGGCTGTGAGAGGGCCCCAGTCTGGATAAAGAAGGCAGAGGGATGGCCGTGGGCATGTTTTCAAATCGGGGCTCTGGGCCACCAAGGACACCGTCAGACAGTGTCCTTTCAGGCCTTGTTACAGCAGGAAAATCACTGCTGACCTAAGGAGAGGACATCCAAGCCCAGTGAGTCCCTAAGAGGACCTTGGTGGGCAAATCAGGGACAGATGTTACCCCATGAGTAAAATGAAAAAAAAAAAAAAATCACAAAACCCCAGCCTGCCGAAAGACCAAGTTTTACCTTAAAGTTACAATGCTAAATGGGTGAGTGCATTTTCTTCTCTTAAAATAGCTTGCTTGCTAAGGAAAAAGATGTGCAAATTTCTCAGACTCGAAAGTGCATCCAAGGAAAATAGCCAAGTTCCACAGACAGTTCATCATCCACCTGCAGGTTCTCATGACAGACCCTGGGGCAATTAAAATTTTATTGTCTCCGTTTGGAATGAGTGGTTCCGTCTCGAAGGACTCATGGAGCAAGGGCTCCGGTTGAATTTCTCCGGGAGTCCTGGACTGTGCCTCGCCTGCTATTCTCACACTTGAACGGAGGAATAACGTTGCCCCATGCTCAGGACGGGAGGGTCCATCAGGCGGCCAGCCTGGTTTCGCTGTGAATCAATGCAGAATACCAACCACCAGCATCTCCAGACCCTTCAGGACAAAAGGCAGCAGCAAGGACATGGGGCCCAGAGAGGGACTTGGGAGACAGTAACATGCCTTTGAATGTAGAATCACTATAGGTTTATGGCTTAAAAATTCTTTCATATAGAGTAGATAGATAAGAAACATACTAGACGGAATAGGAATTGTAAGAACAGACGGAATAATTTTACTGGTAAATTTATTAAATAACATGATACTCTTTTATTCATCTAAACCTTGGCAAACAATTGAAATGGTTCAGGTAGATTCTGTTCTGCATCAAAATCCAGGGCAGGGGTTCAACTGGGGATATCCCTTAGAGCGAGGCATGAGAATCTCAGAGAGGAAAACTCACTTGTGGGAAACACATCTGCCTCCGGCAGCCTGGAAATGGTGACTGCTGGAGGGAGAGGACCCCGTCTTCATCCCCACACAGATGCGCAGAAGAGCGGGAGGGTCTGCCAGCTTCCCTGGGACAAATAAATATTGTGCATAAATACATTTTTATTCATTGTAAAGTACGTCGGTATAAACTTGTCTGTGATTACAGGTGGCAGAGACCCTGTCCTAAGAATTACTGACATTCTGACCAGTGTGTGGAAGCCTAACCAGAGAGGCGACGGCGCGTGCGCTTCCGGAGCCTGGGGGCCTGGCTGGGTCACTCGCTAGCGGTGTGATCTTGAGCATGTAAAGAAAACTTGATGTGCCTCAGTCTTTTCATCTGTAAAGTGGGTCGTAATAGTGCAGCTATTGCAGGAAAGTAAAGATGAAATAACTTAATATGTCAGCACAAAACATTTCAACCGGTGCCTGGCACATGAAGGAAGTGCTATATTGTGTTTGCTCTTTTAATATTACCAGCATTGTAGACAGAGACACAGATCCTATGCCTACTCTGCCAAAGAATTGGATTAAAAGGCTCTAAGCAGGGACGCCTGGGTGGCTCAGTCGGTTGGGGCGTCCGACTCTTGGTTTCGGCTCAGATGGTTTCGGCTCAGATCATTATCTTGTGGTTTCATGGGTTCGGTCCCCACAGCGGGCTCTGCAGTGGCACTTCCTCGGGATTCTCTGTCTTCCCCTTTCTCTACCTACCCCCCACCCACACTGTCTCTGTCTCTCACACAAAAATGAATAAATAAACTTTAAAAAGAAGGATCTAAGCAAACAAACAAGTTGCCTATAGTCACCCATAACCTTCAATGACTGCTACCCTTCGGACGCCCAGGGAACCAGGGCAGGATAGCATGTCAGGCACGCTGCACCGGCAGGTCAGGCATCTCTTAGACTCTGCTCTGCAGGGGAGAATGAACTGGAGAGCTTTGTAGCCAGAGGGTAAAGAAGCAGATCCGACATCTTTTTGTCTTTTATATAAATTGAAACATAGTAGCGTTCTCCTTTCCACCACCCCCCACCAAAAAAGGAAAATGAAGATTTTTGGCATCAATGTGTAAAGTCAGAGAAAAACATAAAAATCTCAACTTTTTCTTAACCTGTTGATGTTCAAAACAACACATTTAAAATTTTTGCATTTTAATGATTTTAGCAGATCGAGTCATATGAAATTGCTGATTTATGGGCCAAAAAAATAAACTATCAGCCATTTTCGTAGGGGTCAATTTATAATATGTCCTGGACATTGCTCTTCTGTGCCATACACTTTAATTGTTATTTTTTACGCTTTGTACCACAGGGCAAATTTATTGAAGGGCATGTTCAAAAAGATGTATATGAAATAAAAACATTTCAGGGCTGACCTTTGGTTGCACAAAGATTGACTTTGCATAAAAACTCCCAACCATTCTGTCTCACTAATACGTGGAGCTTCTAAAATTGGAAGGGACTTCACAGAACAGCTCTTCTAAACCGTTCTTTTTCTGATGAAGAAATGAGGTCCTGAGGGGTAAATGCGTTTGGTCAAGGTCACCATGAGAAAGCTATCAGGGGCAAGAACAGCTCTCAGTTTGGTTTCCCTTGTGGGAAAATCAAATCTCTGTTGGCTGGAGGGCTGTCAGATGCATGCAGGCTGTGTTCATACGGAAGCCATGTTCATGGTGTGGCTACCATGGGTCTGAGCGTATCTGCTCTGGTATCTTGACCTGACTGACAAGAGCCACTTCTTAGGCCCTTAGTCTGGCTCCTGACTGGGCTTGAAAAAGATAGTCATCCGTACCCAAGAGTTCTCAGACCACTCGGTTGAGTGACACTGCGGTCACAATGTCCGGGAAAGGAACATTGAAAAGGAGCCTACCAGGGCATCCGTCTACCACGTTTCCATGCAAGACGTTACCCCTGCGTTGCAGGTAAGGATCCTTACCTGTCCGGAGAAGCTTGCAACTGCAAGCACTCACGTCTGTCCATGTTATCACAGACAGATGGGGCCACACTTGCCAGCTTCCAAATCTCACAGCAGAGTATTCAATTGGGAGGACTTCTTGGGCGAAACCTGGTCACGAGGAGTTTTGAACATGCAGCGTGTGGCACTCCAGTCTCCCAGGTTGAAAAGGCATAAAATGCAGGTAAGGGCAATCGTAGGAGGAGGCACTATAGGAAATGCCTCGTACTGATTGGATTGGGCCTCTTTCTCCGAACTAGTAACTATAGTGCAGGGAATGGGCCTTGCACCATCAGCATATGGCCTGATGAGCTTAATCAAGCGGATTTACTTCTTAAGCTGAGAGTTTGGTCATCTTCTGAAGTACACGGGCTGGGTGTAGGGGGAGGTAGGAAGAATTCCCTAACAAAATCTGAATATTATTAGGACGGGAAAGGGGAAATGGGAGCTTCAGTCATCAGCCAACAAACGCCTACCACGGTAGCCCACATTTGGATGTACCATCTTTTTTAACCATAATTTTCAGTAGGTTCACTACAGTTTTAGACTTTTGTTCTTTCTGATTTTTCACTCGTATAGGTTATCCCCCCAACGTACATCTCTGTACCTCTCTTCGGACACATCTTTGATTGATTCCCTAGGACAAATTCCCAAAGTTGAAAGGCTAGGTCTAAGTACATGAATGTTGGACTGGTCTCGACAAGTTTTCTTCCAGAAAGTTCGTTTCTCACCAGTCAATAACCCTCCTAACCCTGGGAGTTGTGTGCATGCATGTGTGTTTGATTTTTGCTAATTCAATAGACAAAAATCTGCGCTTCTCAGACGACATTCCATGGTGGTGTGGAGGGCTACGTGAGGCCACAGAAAAATTCATCATGTGGAACTTAACGGAACTTCAGTTCTTTCAGATTTACAGAAACTATTACTTTGACATTTACTATCATGACGCACAGTGAAAAATCCATACAAATTTTATCATACTATGTGAATCTTCAAAGGAATTCCCTGTTTGCAATGGGACGCGTCCAACTTCTCCCTCTGCCCAAACGTCCCCCTCATCCTAGAAACGTAGACTCACTTTCCTCCGCATTAAGAGACCTTGGTAGAAATTTTGAGAAATAATTGCTCTTTGCCAGGATTCTCCTTTATAATCATTCATCCAACAAGGCTGTGCAGCTGGGTGGAGAGAATGATAGCTCTGGAGAGAAGCCTCTTATTTACAGGTGGAAGTAGGAGAAAAATCGGACAGAAGATGCTAAAGCCTGACATAGGGGGACAGTAATCAAGCAGTTTCATCAAGGACAAAGAGATGAATCCAGAGCTTTAATGGTGGAGCAGTGGCCGGCCACTTCCAGTGACAGAACCCAAGGCCTGCGCCCCCTGCCTCGGGAAACCCTAGCCTGCTGTCGCCAGTGAATGGGCGTGGAGATGAGGCCGGACTGCTGCGGATCCCACCATCGCAGGGAAACCCTTGTTAATCCTCAGCCCAAGACAGTCCGCAGACTTTTTGTGGTTATCGAATGTCATTTATCTGATGAAAATGGCTTGAATTGTTTCATTCATTACAATCCCTTGGTATTTGGATTGCAGTAAGTTAATTCACTGAAAATAAGAAGGAAGAAGGAAAAGGCAATATCCAATTGAATTCTTTTATGAATACTGAAGGTCCTCTGAAGGCATTATGGATACATTTTGTGCTCAACTAATTTTCCTAATAATAATAAAATTACTGTCTTTTCTTCTGGGCCATCCCGAAAGGTGGGGGTCCTGAAACAGGCCAGTAAGTTTTGATGCACGGCAGGTAAATGAAAAATCTACGCCCTCGTGGCTCTTCAAAAAGACAAAATACAAAAGAGACTTCAAAACAAAAACACCAAGTAGTTTTCACTCAGATGAATACTTACTACCTTGCTAACCTTGCTGCGTAATGACTCAGGAGATTGGCTGCGTGCTTCAGGCATGTCCGTGACTGGAACCTACCTCCCAAAATGTGTAAGAGCAGGGTGGTTACATCTGGAATAAGAGGATTAATTTTCTCCCTTATACGGATGGATGGATGCAATGGCCCGTGTGGACATTCTCCGTTTGCCCCTCAATCCACTCCTCACCCTGCATACGCCACAGAGGGCTGTCTTTATGGTCTGTGCCAACCAGAGTCCCCCGGCCTCTGGCTTATGATGAGTTTGGAGGGTGGGAGGCCCTGGCAGGGGTGGGTGGGTGGGAGACATTGAAGCCAAGGTATTTCTTCCCCAGCCTCTCTGTTGGGCTGATGGTTGGCAGTGACCCTCTCAGGCTCTCTCTCTCTCCTTCCTCCAGTCCTCCAAGTTCCCAAAGCCACTCATTCCTCTTCCTCCTTGGGGTCTAGGCCTGGTTCTCCACTGTTACTAGGCCAGGGATGCTTCATCCAGCCTCACTGGTTTCCTTTAACGTTAGCCCAGGTGCTGTAAGCAGTCTCTCCATGGCTCATGTGACATGGGTTTCTTGCTGGGACCATGGCAAATGCAGCTCTTGCAGCTTCTGTCAGACGTCATGAGATGTGATTCCATAAAATACACAGAAAAAGCACCCGATTTTCCATAACCCATACTCCAAATGGAAATGAGTACTGGACAAGCCAGTGACTTATCTGAGTTTTTGGAAATGTTTTAAATATCTTTCAGAGATGCTTCCTTTTTATAAAATTTCATTCTGCTTATGATTTCGTGTCCTTTCCTGTTCTAATTCAAAGGAACTGATAAGTAGCACTTGATAAATAAGTTTACTCTCCTCTGAGGCCAAGGGTAGTGGTGTTTGGGGGAGAAGTACCTAATATTCAGGAAAAAATAACATGGCATCCAAGAATAAAAAAGTCACTTTAACAATACACATCACACATTTCATACAGAACAAACAGTGCCACTAGCAAGGATATTTGCTTTATTTTTTTATTTTTCATAATAACTATATTAGGTAGCTTCTTGCCGGGTGGGGTTCCCCAAACTTTACACATGACCATTGATGGAGCTTACTGGTTTCATTTGTTATAGCTTTCCATAAATTTTTATCACAGGTAATAAGAATACTAACAGGCACTCCCAGCTCTGATCGAGATATGCTCTTTCCTGACCCAGTGTGTAACAGCTGCCTACTTTCCCCTTGATAGGATCAATTACCCCAGAGGAGTAACCTCCCTTTTTGCCTGTTGGTTCAGTGTCTTGAAGAGCCCAAAGTGGCCAGGCAGCAGTCTTAGCTTCAAACTTAATGGATTTGTTGAATCCCCTGGTGGAAGCATCACTACTTTGGGAACTAAAGACTCCAAGCCAGCATGCCCTACTACGGGGATGAGAAGGAAAATTCTACTGAGGGCACTAAGGGGGCAACTGTGAAAGGACCCACTCTTATATCCATCATTTGACTCTTAGACCTGCAAACCTTGGCTATGCATCAAACATCAGCCGAAGCTGGTCCCTGATGCAGGGTAGATGCTGCATCCTGGAGTCCCACATACGTACATTACCCCAGTGTGGCCGGCCAGCTGGAACCGTAATGGAATCTTTAGTTTTGCCAGGTCAGCTGCTTCAGCATTATGGGGACTATGATAATACCGGTAATTTCTGTGAACACAAGACCATTGTTGCACTTAATTTGCTACGAAATAAATACCGTGGTCAGAAGCAATGGACCATAGAGTAATGAACAATCCATAGATGTAAATCCATAGATGATGATTTTGGCAGAAGCACTCCGGGCAAAGAAGGTTAATCCATAGCCGTAATAAGTGTTTATTCCAGGGAGAACAAAGCACTGCCCTTCCGTGATGGAAGTAGTCCAAAGTAATCAGATGGCTGTCTGGGTCCCCTGGGGAACGGGGCCATATTAGCACTGAGGCTGGTCCCTGATGCTGGTAGGTGAAACACTCAGCACTGGCTACGATCAGATCGGCCTTGAAGAGCACGATTCCAGGTGGCCGAGCCCATGAATAACAATAGCAATAACCAATAAAAAAATTAAACACTGACCTACTATGACCGTTATTGGATACGAGATTTATTACAGAATGAGATCTTTTTTCCCCCAAATGTTTATTTTTGAGAGAGAGAGAGCGTATGGGCACAAGTTGGGGAAGGGCAGAGCAAGAGGAGGACAGAGGATCTGAAGCAGGCTCTGTGCTGACATCAAGGAGCCCGATGTCGGGTGAAACTCATGACCTGGCCCGTGAAATCATGACCTGAGCTGAAGTAAGACGCTTAACTGACGGAGCCACCCCGGCGCCCCCAGAATGAGATCTTATATAATTGTGACAAATATTAGGGAAGTTATATCTAGAAAGGAAAGTAGGGGGAACCAAGCCGGAGTCATAACCAGTCTTCCCGAGGCTCTGGTGTGAGGTAGACAAGTCCAGCCTTGCAGAGAATCTAAGACACCCTACTGGGACTACAAAGGGGAAGTTTTTTGATAGGCCTGTAGGAAGCTGTGGCCTCTGTGTGGTTCCACATCTGTGAATCAGCAGCCAGACGTTGGTTTTGAACCTAGGAGTCAGGTGTGATAGTCATAAAGAAGAGCTTGACAAAGAATGGAGAAAAGAAATGACAAACAGAAGCCTCTGGGCACTTCTGAAACTATTCTCTACATATTTGGCTGCAAGACCTCTGAGAATAATAACTATTGCTTTACTTTTGCCTTTTTTAAACTTTACTTACTTTGAGAGAGAGAGAGAGAGAGAGAATCCCAAGCAGGCTCTGCACTGACCGCATGGAGCCCAATGTGGGACTCAAACTCACAAAGAAGGAGATCGTGACCTGAGCTGAAATCAAGAGTAGGGCACTTAACCAACTGAGCCACCCAGGTGCCCGCCCCTACTTTGGCTTTCCAAATTTTGTACGACTTCTTGTTTTGCCAACACTACTCTGGAGACATAAGGGAAATGGGATTTGGGGAAATGTGGTTCCATACTATGTTGCCATGGCACAATCCTCCACAGCCCCAGAGAAAGAAGGGTGGTTAACCATTCATCCATCCATCCATCCATCCATCCATCCGTCCATCCATCCATCCTTCCACTCATTCATTTATTCATTTATTCACTCAAACAACAAATACATTGTCCAGTAACACTCTAGGCGCTCATTTTGCAGAGCTTAAAACAGTCTTAATGGAACTTAAAGAATAGTGGGACAGTCCTAGTATATTTTAAACACTCAAATCTGTAATTACAAACATGATAGTGTAGTGATGGAAAACAAGACAGGCCTGCGAGAGAAAATGACAGAGAAAGAACAATTTAGATTGGGTGGTCAGAGAGTACGTTCCTGAGAAATGATATCTAAGCTGAACCCTGAAGAATGAAAGGTGCAAGAAGATGTTTTAGAGAAAAGGAAAACTATGACGTCTCAAAATGTGTTGAAAAGAGCAGAGTATACTTGCTGCCACCTCTTCACCTGCCCTTTGATCTGGAATCTGCTCCAAACAATTTTATTTTACTTCTTCACTAAAACTCATATCAGGATCACCATCAACCCTGCCCCCCACTGCCAAGGCCAGTGGTGAATTCCCAGCCATCATCTTACTCATCTCTGTCACTCAGGCAGCTGATCCCCCTTCCTTCTTGAAACACTGTCTTCACTTGGCTTCCAGAACACCATTTCCATCTCTACCGACTAGAATGTGCTATGCGTCATGATACAAAGGGCTTTGCCTCGTTCCCTGCTGTGTCCCCAGTGGTAAGAACAATGGAGGCACATAGTAGGCCTCCTTGAATGGATTAGAGTTTGGGAAGAAACAGCTAGTGAGGTAGGAAAGGAAAGAAAAAAGAATGGTATTCTAGAAGCCATGTGAAACAATTATTTCAAGAAGAAAGTTGCGGTCAGCGGTTTAAATGCTGCTAGGAGTTGACTTGTGGATTTGGCAATGTGGAGGTTTTTAGAGGCAGTTTTGGTGGACTCTTGAGGTCAAAGATCAGACTGAAGTAGGTTCAAGAAAGAACAGGATAAGAATTAATGTAAGTAACTTTAGCCAGCTGTTTTGAAGGGTGTTGCTCTAGAGGAGATCATAATATGGACAGTAGCTGGAGGGGAATATGGGAAAGGAGCTTTTCCTTTTTATTTCTTTTAAAAAAGAATATTTGTATCCTGATGGGAAGGCTCTAGGAAAGAAATAGTCTAAATTTGCAGACTGGAAAGGGCATAATCACTGGAATGATGTTCTTGAGGACAAGGAATGGGATTCCCTGTGTCAGTGACATAGTGGTTTGGGGCAGGAGCATGGGCAGTTAATGGAACAGCAAGAAGAAAGGGTAGTGGTGCAGATGCATCTAGATTGGTAGGTGTGGCGGGGAAAGTTTGTGGATGGTCTCCTGTGGTTTATCTCCATCGTCTGAGTCTCCTTCTCAACTCACACTGTAAACACTGGCGTGCCCCTGGGCTCAGTCATTGGCTTGCTTCTCTTACGCTCATTTGCTAAGATGATCTCATTTAGTCCCATGACTTCAAAGGCGCTGCTCATTTCCAAGTCTTGCCAACTACAGACTCATACCCAACTGCCTACCTAATATTTGTACTTAGATGGCTACAGGCATCTGAAGCTTAGTGTATCCAGAACTGAAGAGCTGATTTATCACCTCTCTTCCCAACTCAGCTGCTCATCCTTCACCGGGTAAATATAACACTATGCACACGCGTAAACACTATTTAAGCCAAAAATGTTGAAATCGGCCTTAACGATTCTCTTTTTCTCATCATTCCACATGCAAGTCATAGACCAAGCTAGCAGTGGCTTCAAAATATATCCGAAATCCCATACTTTTCACACATCCTGTGATATCATCCCAGTAGGAGCCACCATTGTTTCTCATCTGGGTTACACACAGTGCTTTTATGGCCTCTGCTTCTGCTCTTGTCGCCCGTTAGTAAAACTTCCACCGATAAGGCAGAATGATCCTTTGAAAAAATCTAATCATGTCTCTTCCCTGCTCAAAACTTTCCACTGCTTTTTCCAAAAATAAAATCTAAAGCCCTTTCCATTATCCACAAGGCCCTAGCTGATTTGGTCTAAGATTAACTAACTTATCATCTTCCAAACTTCCCCTTGCTCACTCTGTTCTAGAAACGCAGATCTGCATGCTGATTCTGAGAGCGCCGTGCCCAGCGCAGTCCACCCCAGGATTCCGCACTGGCTCTTCCCTCTGCCTACAGTGCCTTACCCTGAGATCTGCGTGGCTCGTTGGTTGGTTTCTTCAGGTCTCTGTTCACATATTCCCCAGAGATGCCTTCCCTGGCTACCATGTCTAAATTAGCACTCCTGCTGCTTTGATTTTCTTCATTGTATTTCTCACTTCCCGACATTATGTGGTGTGTATTTGTTTGTTGTCTGCCTGCCTGTTCTTGCCAATAGAAAGCAGGCTCTTTCAGAGCAGAGACTTGTCTGTTTTGTCTACCACGCATCTCCAGCACCCATGCACATAGGTCTGTATTCAATACATGCATTGAATAAACGGGAGCTGTCAAAGAATTTTGAAAAAGAAGATGATACAACAGATTGGATGGGGGCGAGAATGGGAGAGGAACGACAAATGGGGGGGCTCTTGAAATTATGAAGTTAACTCGGCATGAGGTAGAGGGAGTCTAAATAAGAAGAAACTGACTCAAGCCTGCCTTTCAAATTGGTCCATCCCGATTTTGTTGGAGCCTCAGTTCTCTTTCCCAGTTACAAATCTGAATCCCTAGCCAAATATTCATTGAATGTCTTGATGCAGAATGACAGAATGCTAAAACCAGAGGTAAACACAGCAAAGCTCAAATTCGAGGCTTTCATCATACGGATGAAGAAACTGAGCCTCAAAAAGATCAGAGGCCTTCCTCAGAGTTTCTTGGCTTTTAGTGGAAGGAGGCAAGATGAGAACTTGCTTTGCCATATTCTCATTCTTGGGCTCCTTCTACCACCCCCACCCGATTAGTTGTATTAAAGGAGAGTCTTGGAAAAAAACAAATGCAATTTTAACATTTTGAGAACTTTGAAAGTGCTAATTGTTTTAAAAATAACTTACGAGATTACAAGTTCAAGTTGATCTTTTTACACAATTTTAATTGTATTTTGGGCTGTGCTGAGAAGTCCCAAGGGAGCACACCCAATTGTTGTTTGGGTCTTTCTGCTCCGCGGCTTTGAACTGATGACACAGTAGCCGAAGCATCATTCCAGGGCGGTTAATTTAGGGGTTATTCCTCCCCTCATTCCTTCGTGCCCCTCTTGGATAGCTACCCAATGTCATCCTTGAGGCAGGACCTTAAAAAAATGGGATCATGTCAAATATTTTAAGGAAAATGCAAAATAAATCGAGTAATACAAGTAGACCAGAGAGAATGAATTAAGGTAAAGAAAACAATTTCTTTTACACTAATGCAGATTCATTTCATCACATAGCATTAATGTAAATTTTCTCCTTCAAACCACCCAGGCAACAATATCTCATCATTAAGTGTAATAAGCACCGAGGGCATTTCCCACCTCTCTTCAAAACCACAGCACACTTTTCCTCCCTTCTTCATATTCTGCAGGTCTAATTTGCACAGAATTCAGGAGCGTTTCATTAATTCATTTAAATAGGTTGCTTGTTCCTAATGAGCTCATCACACAAAAGTGCTTAGGAGCCTTCCTCTCCTGTTGAGAAGATGTGTGATCTTGACACGGAAGGCGAGAAAAAAAAAAAGCGATGAAGGAGCAGGGGGTGGGGTGGGGGGGTTGGGGGAAGATAATTCACTTGGGGCGGAAGACTGAGAAGTAGAAAAATTCATGGGTGAAAGTCGTATTGTTTCTATTGGCAACTACTTCAATTTCTGCCAAAGTCTGTCCTTCCTGAGCAGGACAGTGCCTGGGCACTTTCTATCAAGCGATGTGGCATCTGCCTCTCTCTTTGGCACGCTTCCCTCCTCCCATGCTGCACCCTCTCCTCCTAACCTCTGCTGAAGCTTTTATGTTTTCTAGAAAGCTCTCCAATAATCTGGGAATACAAAAAAGAGAGCCATTATGGATTGAATTGAGTCCCCCCCACCAACAATTTCACATACTGTAGTCCTAACCCTCAGCACCTCAAAATGACCTTACTTGGAAACGGGAAGGTTGTAGATGTAATTAATTAAGATGAAGTCATAGTAGAGAAGGGTGGGGCCCTGACCCAGTATGACTGGGATCTTTGTAAAAAGGGGGAACTCAGACACACACACATGTGAATATTAGAGTTATCTGCCATAAAGCAAGGAGCTACCAGAAGCTCAGATTTTTCTCTAGTGCCTTCTGAGGGAGCCTGGCCCTGCTGCACCTTGGTCTTTGACTTCTGGCCTCCAGGACTAGAAGACCATGAATTTCTGCTGTTTGCGCCTGTGAGTCTGTGGTACTTTGTTGCCGCAGCCCTTGCAAGCTCACGTAGGGGCTACTTGGAGAAAAATGGCAACCAGCATTGATGTCACAGGCTCGGCTCTACCTCCGTCCATAGCACTGAGTGTAAGCTTTCTGAGATGGAAATCGGATCACGTCATTCCGCTGCTCAAAGCCTTCCTCTACACCGCACCTACAAGACCTGCCCGATCTCCCTGACATCATCTCCCATTACTCTCTTCCTTGTGACTCTCTCCAACCGCTCGTGCACCCTGCTGCTCTTCTCCCACCGCCCAACACTCAGGTATTCACATATTTCTCCCTCTCACTGAAATGTTGTTTTTGCTCAAAAATCATTTCCTTGACCACCCTACTAGATAGAATAATGCTCTCTTCACTTATTTTGCTTTGTTCCCCCCTCAGCAACACTCATCGGTACCTATTTTTATGTCTTTGTTTATTGCTTTGTCACCATCTGCAAGCAGGTCGGCTCCTCAAGTGTAGGAACTGTGTCGGGTTCATTGTTGTATCCGCAAAGCCTAGAATGGTGAAGTACGTGAAGGAGCCCAATACATACTTGTGGAATGAATGAATGACCCACTTCCAGACACCTGGGGATTTTATAGTTTTAAACAGCATTTTCCAAGGCATACGTAGCTGCTGCTTCCATTTTTCTGTTTCTGTGAGATTGAGCCTACTTCTTATGTGTCTGAAAACTCTCTTCCCCCCACCCCACTCCCACCCCTGTGTCCTCTCTCTTTCCCTCTCTCAACGCTTTGAGCCTCAGGAAAGGCATTCCCTAAATAAGAAAAGATAAAGAAAATTAACTCCCCAAGGAGACTTCTCTCTCTTACGTGCCCCTGTATTCTCTGCAGAGCCTGGAATGCAGCAAATACTGGTTTAAGGAATCATTAGGACACTGTTTTTCTTCAAAGAACTAAATTTTAGTCGACTAATTTTCTCCGAACTAACCCTGGCCCTTTAGACAGACCACATACTTGGCTTGAATAATCTTTCGATTTACCCGTCTGTGGTAAGCAGCCACTAGGATAGCCCCCAGTGATCCCTTCATCCTGGTATTTATGCCTTTACAATCTCCTCCCCTTGGGTGTGAGCTGGATTTAGTAATTTACTTCTGAAGAGCAGAATAGAACGTTCGGAGGCTGTCACTTCCGAGATTAAGTTCTAAAGAGGCTAGTCTTCACCTTGAGCGCTCCCAGTCTCTCACTCTTGGCTGGCTCATTCTGCAAGCAGCCAGCTGCCATGTTGTGAGGCAGCCATGTGGAGAGGCCCCCATTAGTGAGCTTGGAAGCAGACTCTCCCCCAGTGGCAACTACGAGTTGACTGTAGCTGACACCTTGATCAAAGGCTCATGGGAAATACTGAGCCAGAATACCCAACGACCTACTCTGATTCTTGACCCACAGAAAACATAGGAAAATAAAGGTTTGTTGTCCTTGGCTACTAAGTGTTGGAGTAATTGGTTACATAGCAGTAGATAACTAATATACCATGCACCATGTTCGATTTGCGTTCCTAACACAACATTCTTAAAGCATTAACTAAGGTGAGAAACTAACTCAAGATGTCCTTCCAAAGGCCAATATACAT
The DNA here is from genome assembly GCA_030068075.1 of Paguma larvata. Taxonomy (NCBI): domain Eukaryota; kingdom Metazoa; phylum Chordata; class Mammalia; order Carnivora; family Viverridae; genus Paguma; species Paguma larvata. Next base: position 88,075,992 of record CM057833.1, read on the forward strand.
ACAAAAGAGGTTTTGTTTTTCGTGTCTGAGTTAACTTTTAACATCTGAAACATTTTTTTTGTTATTTATTACCTTAAAATTTTAATTAAAAATGGTGGCCAAGATGCAAATTTAGAACTCTCTTGTTTATACATATTATTTCATTTGCTGTCATAAAAACTCTTGGAAATAAGGTTCTATCATCACCTCATTCTTGACTATAGAGAAACAAGCAGTGTAAGCAACTCGCCCAACCTCATCCAGCTAGGAAGCGGTAGAGCCAGACAGTCTGGTTCTAAGTCCTTATGAGGCCTTAACCATTAGTCCATGTTGCTTCTTAGACAAAGGGTCAAATACAACAATAAAGTAGGCCAAATCATCTTAATATCTAGCCCTACTGTAGAAGACTTACTCATCTAGAATTAGAGTTTTCATGATCAGGATCAGGTAATATCAGTCTTTGATGGATTCTTAGAACGATTAAATGAGATAAATTAGATCATATATACCAAACATCTAGTATACGGCCTGCATCGAAGAGAACAAAAAAGATAATATCCAAATGAGAAGACAGATCTTAAATTATCATTGAAAACAAAGCAAAAAAAATATGCAAACAAAACAAAACAAAAACCTTTCCTTTCTGAAAGACCGTTCAAATCACTAGAAAACTCAAAAGCACTATCTAATTGGACTCTCGGATTGACACATTTCAGTGGCATCAGTACACGCTGAGAGCAGGAGGCGCAAGGGCTGTGACCCAGTCACATGTCCGCCTAACCTAGGATCTCAGCAGCTCCCTGGATTCTCAGAGGAAATGCCCTAGGAATTGTAGAAATAATTTTGAAAAATGAGCTCTCATGCATTGCTGGATCATATTTGAGTAAAGAGTGTTTATTTGACTTGGAGCCAGGACACTTGGGGTTGAGTCTTTACTTGTCCCAGAGTTTTGACCTGTGAGTTTCCATCAGTCCAGCCTTCGGAGGGACAGATCACCCTACCAAGCCTCAGTTTCCTCATCTCCAAAATGGAAAGATATTAAGGCAGGCCTACCTGCCTCTCAGGCGCTGCTCCAGGTTTGATGAGCTGAAGGCTGTGAGATGACTTCACGAGCCGTAGACTGTAAAGGAAGGGATGTTTGTGTTTACTTTTTGTTATTGGCAGGAGGCCAATCTATACTAAACGTAGACTATCTGCGTGCCTGCCACCTGTGGGCAAGGAGCAGTCAGAACTCAAATGTCCTGCGGCCATGGCGGAGGTGCTGGGGTAAGTCCAGAAGCACGCATGCCCAGGCGATTCTGCGAGAGGTTGTGTCATGTCGGCAGCCAAGAACTGGCCAATCTCCAGTGTTACCGCGAGCGGCTGTGGCTTCGGAGGTTCGGTTGTAACCATCCACAGAGAACTCAACTGTTAGAGTCAAAGTTCAAAGCACACACAGTGGTTCAGCCACAGAAGCTAAAGCTGGTGCCCACAAGGCCCCACAAGAATCCATTCCGCAGTATTCCCTGTCACCAGTGTGACTAAGGCAGACCCGCCGAGCTGCCTTTATGCCACTTATGACCAGGAAATGCTTGTTATTGCTTGTTAATGCCACCAGACATTGGACTTTCATGGTTAGGGCTGGTATATTTTCAAACCTCTGCATTTTGATGTAGTCTTTTAATTTATTTATCATGAATCATGAAGAAAAACAGAATTTCACAGAACTGTGGAGCTAAAATGGAAGTAAGAGAACTCAACCAGTTAACCTGTTCCTTTTTAGAGATGAAGACCTTGTGTGCTTTGTCCAGGGTCGCTTGGCTGGGAAAAGGGGAAAAGGCTCTATCAGCAGATGATGGGTTGGACACAACCTTCCCCCAGCTCAGGACTCAACACCAAGCCTGGTGTCTAGTAAAGCACAGGGCATCGGGGTGCCTCAGTCGGTTAAGCACCCAACTTTGGCTCAGGTCATGATCTCATGGCTCTTGAGTTTTAAGCCCTGTGTCAGGTTCTGTGGTGACAGCTCAGAGTCAGGAAACTGCTTTGGATTCTGTGTCTCCCTCTCTCTGCCCCTCCCCGACTCATGCTTGGTCTCTCAAAAATCAACATTAAAAAATAAAATAATAATAATAATAATAATAATAATAAAGCACAGGACATGATGAGACTTTTGTGTACATTCTCTTCCTGCACTGAGGCCTCTCAACATCTGGGTTACTATAGTTGTGTAGCAGGATTCTCACACAGAGTCATGACACCAAGGCTTTTTTTTTTTTTTCAGGAAGAGCTTTATTCCTGGCAGCACAGCTCAGTTGGGTTTGTACCCGAAGAACTGAGCCCTGAACGCCACACGGCATAGTTTTTTTAATATATTTTTTACTTTTTGTCTCTCATATATGGTAACATACAAACATGCAGTCTGATCAAGTGACCGCGTGTTACAAGGTCGTGAGGGATTTCATGTATGAGTTTATATACACCAGGTTGCCTTGAGGGTTTTTTTTTTTTTTCATTCCTTGGGGAGGGGACCCTAAGAGACTCTGCATTGTGCCTAGAAACTCGTACTTCCTGACAGAGCCAGAGTCTAGCTTTGAAAGAAATCTTTTGTGTCTTCTGTCACTATTTCCCTAATCCTAATGATGACGTCTAACTAGGGACAGGATTTCTTTTTGGTCTTCTTTCTGGGCCTTCTAAAGTCTGCCCCATGTGAGCACATAACATTCCTGATCAGAGTCCACCCAATCCCAGAAAACTAGTTTCAGTGAGAAATGAAGTAACTAATGGACTGAGTCTAAATGATTATGAGCTCGGTGAGAACTCCATTTTCCTAGTGAAAATGACATGGAGCTGTTGAACTTCTGAGATTGTTTGTGGGTTCGCGTATTAATCTTGAACACACACCTTTTTATTCCATCTGTAAGTTGAATGCTCAAAATTAAACTATGCCTATGAAACAAAACTTTAGCCCCAATATTCAAAATAAAACTCACAAGTCTACGATTTGGTTCCTGAGTACTCTACATTTCATAAAGGGAAGGATATTACCACTTCTTGAGTACTTACCATGCGCCAGGCTCTTCGCTGGAATCTCTTTCACGTTACGGTTTATCCTTCATAACAGCCCCGCAGATGCTTATAATTAGCCCTTTAGTACAGAAAATTGATTTCAGAAGAGTCAATGGCAGAGCTGGGGCTTGAACCCACATCTAATGGATGCTAAAACTCCCACTCTTCCTGTGATATCAAATGGTTGAATTTCCTTCCAGGAGAGACTAATTTAGAATCTGCAGAGTTATGCTCCCTAATCCAATAAATGAGCCTGAATTACCTTAAAGGAATTCAAAGATTAACATGGCAACTACCCAAACTTGCCAGCAAATCCATCTGATGACAAGAGTGATGATAAAGATGACAAAAATGGTTCAGGACAGGTCAGGCACACTCTCGCTTTACAGATACGACCTCAGCTGAGTCTCACAACCATCCTGTGAAACAGGTGCCATTGCTATACTGCTTGGCCCAGGCCGTGTGTGGCTGGGATGGGACGTGGACCCAGGCGCAGCCTGACATCTGGGGCCAAGCTCTCAGCGCTCTCCTATACGGCTGTCGAATAGAACAGAGCAACCACCGAGACACTAATTCTAATTATCCACATATTTTACCTCAAACACTTGATGGAAGACAAAATACAGGAGTGTTCTAAAGCATGTTCCCATGTTAACTAATAAACAACGGGGGCGTTCTCAACGGTGGGGAGGGTGGTGACAATTTGATAGAAGGTCTAAGAGATAGGAAACATTAATATGTCAAAGAGAAGAGATAAAACAAAGACACCAAAGACTCTGTGAGTAAAGAGGATGAGAGCTGGACTACGGGGCAATCGGGGGTTTTGTGTTTCTCAGCACAGTTGCGCTGGTGACGTCAAGGACATACTACTGCCGGGTACTCCCGGAACAAGCCTTTCCCGGCCCTTAGAGAGAACGGGCTCCCACCCTCTCCCGAGCCAGCCCGCCCCCACCACTGAGGACAACCCTCAGGCCTGCTCTGCCAAAGGATACTTGCTTTCTGTGCCTTTCTGGTTTAGTGGTTGGCTATTTTCTGGTCAAAATTTGAATCAAGATGGGAAAAAAAAGTCAATCTCTGAGACAGTCTCTCTAGGACTTCTCTGTTGGAGGTTTTCTTTCCCAAGGCAAGAACAGGCAGGTGTTTCTGCAGGGCAGTAGTGGCTCTTCAGGCTCCGAAGCTGGACTGTCCACGTTGCAACGCCCCAGTCCTGACACTGAGCAGCCGTGTGATCTGGGTCAGGTTGCAACCTCTCACGATGCCTCAGTTTTTACATCCGAAAAATGGAGATAATATGGGGTTCTACCTTTTGGAGTTGTTGTTAGTCAGTCCACATAAAGCATTTAGAACAGTGTGTGGCACGCAGTGAACGTGTCAGTAGATATTATCTGCAACTACTGACTGCAGCTTACGGGTTCATAACTCAGGCAGCAATCCCGAGCTAACTCTGATCAAAATTAGGGCTTCTATTCCCATGTTGCTTATGAGGTAGATGTTGAATTATGGAATTGTTCAATAGAAAGACTCAACTCTCAAGAAATCAATGTAATGCAAGTAGTAACTATTTATTTTATTGACATATTTACAAAATATTACAAAGTGAAATACTTCTCTAATTTGCTGTATTACACAATGGTTGCATACAGGCAAGACAAAGCATATGGAAAAAAGTTTACTTCTGTCTTTGGTATTAGAAATCTACACAAATCCGCAGCATTTAAAATTCCCAATACAAAGTATTAAACACAGACAAAGATGTAATTGGTAATGTCATGAAAAGGGGTTCTAATGTCCTCTGCTAGGAAACCCCCAGGTCTATGAAATGCAACAGGAAGACCAAACACCATTTGTAAGGGAGGGAGTCCACTGGCTAAAATAACGATAAAAGAAACAATACAGGCTACAGTACTATACACAGGAGTGTTTCCGTTTGTGCGAAACGACTTTCTCCATAACGACATTTGGCTGACAGTAACAGACAAAACGTTCCCGAGACACGGGATCTCAGGGAAGACTTCATAGGAAAGAATCCACTCCGAGAGTACACCGTGAGGGAATAACTTTACTGTACAGAACATTTTATAAAATTCACTCTTGTGATCATTTACACATATACAAAAACTTAACTGGTTTTAGCAAATAATTTTTCTAAAACACAATCACAGTTTACATAATTCTGAGGTAAAGGTCCTGAATCTAACTTCTGAGAAGTCCTAGCTCACAAAGGGCTCTGAAGGGGGACAGGTCTACTGAACAGCAAGTTCCGGCATTAAAGTGGGTTGGGGAGAGGGCGGGCCGCACCCACCTACCTCACTTCAGGGGCGATCCGAAATTTCAGAACCGAACGTCCCTAGTTTGGCTCTATGAAATTAATGCTGCTCATGTTTGTTTTGTTGTCTTCAAACATGAAACACTCTCTGAATCTTGTCAGAACAAGACTTCTGCTATGGAGAAAATATTTCATCAGGAAAGGGCCAAGTCAGTGTCTTAACCTGACTGTCTTGACTCAGGACTCTGTATACCCCAGGGAGCACATATTTAAACTCCTCACATAAAAAGGAAAGGGTTGGTCAAATAAATGCACCGCAAAACTGACCTTCCCGCCAGTCCACGTGCACCCCCAAGGGGCCTGCGGGTGGGAAGATCCTAGTAAAAGTCTGGGAGCCCACAGTGAATAAGACTAGAAAAGTCTTAGAGACCCTCCTGTCCCCGAAGTGCAGAGAAGACCCAGCCGGGCTTCTCTTCCGAAATTCTCAGCAAAGTTGTTTTTGCTGCTGTAAATACTCCAGTGAGATTCAGCAAATATGTTTGTTTTTGTTTTTTTTTTTTTTGGGGGGGGGGAAGCTTATGTTAGTAGATGTTGCTTCCATAAAATGACCTACAATCAGTTATAGTCCTTGATCTGTTTCTGTAAACAATGCCACCTTTCCCGGGTTACTTGAAAGTACCCAGAACATCTCCAGACAAGATTATTTCATTAAGTGAAGTACACATTTCCAAAATAACCCTATGAAATCATGAAGGTTGTGAAAATTTAATATGAAGACACTCTCTTTTATGTTTTTTTTTTTATATAGAGAAGTTTGCAAATATAATCAGAACATCAAATGAATAATTAAATCCCCCCCTGGGATATAGCGCTTCTGAAGCAAACCCGCGCGTTTGCCTCCTGTTTTATCATGAGGAACATCTGGGGGTGAAAGTGTCTGCCAGGCGATGAGTCACCTTGCGAGGCGATTTAAGACAAGTAGTGCTGGACCTTTCCCGGAAGCTGCCCCAAAAAGCCAAACTCTGGTTTTTCCTCACGCTGGGAAAAGCAAAACTAAACTTCTGCTTCTTTGTACCCTCAAAAATTCTGGCGGATGGCACGTGAGAAGAAAGTAAGTGTGTATCCACCGTTTCCTGGAAGCTGGCGGTCACGGAGCCCGCCCGCACGTGGTAAAAAGAAACAGGAACCAACGTGTTTGCAGGGCTCTTTCGGGGGGAGAGGGGGGAGGAAGCTTTTGGCTGTGCCCTGGTCCCCGACCACGACAGACTGGCAGGCTGCTTCTTGCACAGCTCTCGGCAAGCCATTAATCTGTCAGTACGGCGTCTTTAGAAATCCCAGCCTTAAGACTTAGGAGGGGAAAAGCAGGGAGGATGTTGAATAGCCAGAAATGCGGCTTTTTAAACACTCCAGTGAATTGGCGAGCCGCGCGGGCTTCTGTTGACCCCTTCTCTGAGATTCTGGTGCGGGCGGGGACGCGGGCGTGGGATCTACTCATCCTCTTCCACATACGTGGACGGAAACCAGCCCACCTGAAAAAGAAAAGCAACCAACACAGCAGCGTGACTTCGCATCTGGCGTTTCGCAGGGCTCTCCAAACAGGGTGTTTAGTTTTTACAGCACCCCGAGTCAGCTGGGGCTTTGTGGCCACTGTAGGTAAAGGAGACTGATTTAACGGCCCGAGAAGCCCGACAGAACGGGCGAGGGAGACAGAGGAGTGAAAGAGGCCTAACGGGTGTCCCACCGCGCTAGCACAGGGACGAACCTGTAAGCAGGTGCACTAAGGGCTCCGCTACCTAACGCTTCCCGCTTCGGCTACAAAGACAGGGGTACTGTGTCCCATTCCCTCCAATTTAGGTCAGCAGCTCCACATACAATTCATGGACTAAAAGGAACGGAAGCGTCCCTCAATCCTTTTCCCCAAAGGAAGTCCTCGAACTTGCCGAGGGGAGCTTTATTTATGCCACGATCATACTCGTTCAACACCTTTTTCTCGAGTGCCTCTGCAGCGAGGACCACCACCACTCTCCAGAGCCCTGGCTCTGTGGGCCGAGGGCTCCTCCCCGGCCCCGTGGCGCGTGCCGGCCACAGCCCGGTCCCCTTCCCTCACCCGCACGAGCACATCGCGAGGGGCGGCTCACCCTGCCATTTACTTCTCCTCTCCACCAGCCGTTCGCACTCATCTTCGTGTAAATCTTCACCACGTCTCCCTTCAGCAAGGACAGTTCTCGCATGTCTCTGGCGCAGAAGTCGTACCGGGCGACGGCAATGCCCAGCACTTTCGGACTTAGCACTGCAAAGAAATGATGGTGAGTCAGCACTGGTCTGCGGTCCAACCACCACCAGAACCCCAATCGGATGGATGTTAGAGATGGGATCCCAACGCACAGCCATGATCTCACTACAGACTAGTGACGATGGCGGAGCAGCTTGAAAGCAGCAGAGTTGCTGTTTCAATTCAATCTGGGGTGGCCAAGTTCATTTCATGAAGTTTAAAGAACCGCTGTTCTCTTTCATACTTCATCAGAACCTCAAAACAGGGACTAGCTTTTGTTTAAAAAAAAAAAAGAAAGAAAGAAAAGAAAAAGAATCTAAAATTACCAGCATAAGTTCCCTACTGATGGCACAATCATCTATTTCTAACTAGAACCTCTAAGGTCAAAGCCTTACACTTTTATCTCACCATCTCTCCAAGTAAGACTCAAAACAACCAAATGTTTTGCTCTGAAATTCTACTGAATCCATGTCATTACTTCTAGTTAAAAGGCTCCTCCTCCCCCAACCAGCCCTTTTAAACTATTTGGGGACAAACTCAATTGTTGTTTCATATAGAATTTCACTGTGTGAAGCTTCAATCAGGTTTCACTGAAAGAATGTATAAACACCATCAATTTACCCTCTTTCTTTCAAACAAATCGTGTAGGCATAGAAAACCTTTACTGAAGGAATGAACTCAGAAACAAGATGTCAGGGTGTTCATTTTCTATATTCACCTTTTTTTTTTTTTTTTTTTTAATGGTAGGAGACGTGCTAACTTACTCCCTGTCCTAATCTGCCCTGCCCTGAAAGAAAAATTCTTTTCAAGCTGTATGGGTTTTTTTTTTTTTTCCTTCTCTAGTGTTTTATAACACATTTCATATTAACTTCTCTACCTGTTGCTCCTTGGGGTTATGAAGTGTTTTCAATTATACGTGCGGTGATTCTGAGAATCACTCACCTGGGAATGGTAGGACTTCATAAACCTTAAATGGGAGAGGAACGTGAGTGTAAGAAAAACAAGTGGGAAATGCCATTCGTCTGTATTTTTAACAGTTCCTGGTGCCCAGGCAGCTGCGGTTATGACCTGCTTTACCCCAGAAAGCCTGCCCACACGGAGGCAGGGATCTGTAGCCTGTTAGTCGGGGCTCTGCAATGACAGAATTTCTTTTAGTCTCCAGGTGTCCGTCATAAGATAAACGAATAGCAATGCTGTAGATTTCAGCAATACTGTACAGGGAGTAAAAATGGGTCATTTTATTTTACTGTTCAGACACAAACCACTTTAATAGTTTTCTTACTGAAAACCGTCCCATTACTAGGGGCGCTACTCTTAGAGCTGGTGCACATAAAAACACCCCTGTGACGGAAAGATCAATCATCAACTTAACTGTGTGACCTTGCGCAGGTCTTTTAACCCTCGAGGCCACACTTTTCTCACCTATAAAATGAAAGGTCTATGCTAGATGACTTCCAAGGTCTTTCTAGTAGTAAATATTATGATTCCACTGGGACTTGTAGGTTAATTTTTAAAAATCTGTAACAAAACATACTTGACCTAGCCATAACATACTCCCCTACATGTCACGTGGACAGCCATTAAATTCTCAGACTAATGACCCAAATCAAGGCCAGAATGCCCACGCACAAACTGAGGGGCACACAGTCATCCTTCGAAGCAATATGAAATACATTTTATTTTTATATTTGGAGACAAAGTTGGGATTTGGGTTCTATTTATTTTCTTAATGAGAATAAGTAAACATTGGCTTTTCTCAACGAAAATTTCTGGTCCTCAAGAAGACTAATGATTTTATAGAGCACTTCAATTCCCGCTTTGTACTTTCAGCCCTCAACCCTTTCCAACCTCTCCCCAAAAGATCAAACAAAAACTGTCTTACGGAAACACATAACATGAGCACACGCACAAAACCAGGAGAGTGAAATGACATGACAAATGGTGACTCTATGACAGAGAAGAGGAAACTGCGGGGTAGGAATGGGACTCTAGGGACTATTTGTGAGGAGATGCATCTACATGAGAAGCCACACACAGAAGTCAAAGTATTTTATTTGCAAACAGAAGCAAGTTGAAAAGACATATAAAAGCAGTAAAGCAGTACCTGACCAGAAAGGAGTAGAAGGGGGAACAAAGCTGTAGTCTGGAGGAGTAACAAAAGAAAACCCACAGAACAAAGAAGGGGCTTAGAGAAAGAAAAGAAAAAGAGAGAAGCAAAAGAGAATTTAGGTAATGGCAAAAAATCTCAACACAGCTATTTCGTTGTCTACAATCCTAAGAAAATGGTCACAACAAATCTGGAGTATCGAACTTCACTTTCACCCACTTCTGTCCTATCGCCATTTCTAAATGAAGGACAAGCCAGATTTTTCCAGTTTGATTGACATGAGTTCTGAAATTTAGAGCTGTCTATCCCTTTACAGGTGAGCACAGCATACCCGCTCCAAGGTGCCATCTTTGAACCCCTCCCATCTGAGGAGGGCCTTCTTTTGATGTGATACACAAGTCCCACTTTGCTACACCAGTGGACAAGGGGAGCCTGTAAATTCTTAATGTAAAATATACTTCACATCAAAACTGATATAAAGAAATAAGAACCTATAGAGTAGGGTCAAGGCAACATGCAAAGCCCATAGGAAAGTCAAGAAAACCACTCATACAATTTGTTAGAAACCACCCCCAACCCCCAACCAAGCATGCACATGCTAACTTATTACCACAAATAAAACGTAAATCACTTCAAATCTTACCATATCTGGGCAAGTAAATACATCCGGAAATTTGGGGGCTGTATGGAAAAGTTCTATGCAAAAACTCTACCCTCAGAAGCTTTTTGCTTTAATAATAAAAGCTAATGATTCTCAAATGGTTCTGAAGTGTTAAATGCCAAGCTCGATGTTTTATATTCAATATTTAATTTAGTCATCGCAACAATTCAAAGAGGAAGGTACTAATATCACTTTCCCTTGATATTTTTAGAACAACCTAGATTCAAACCTAGGCAGTGTGACTTTGGGGTCCAGGCTCTTAACTGCTAGCACTCTGTTTTAGGCACCTCCATCGGCAGTTCTAAAACTCCAGCTGTTAATACCATGGTGCCGTTGCAAAGGAAAAGAAAGACATGGTCATAAATTTTCTTCCAATATTCATTCTCCCCTTAATCTCTGCAATAGGTTATTTGGCCAGCTATGTCTGCCAAAAAGGAAGACTGCATTTCTCTGCAGGTCTACGCAACTATATGGCTAAGTTCAAGGGTATTGTGAGGCGGCTGGTGGCACCTTTCTGGGCAGGGCAGCTGGCACATGCATTCACCTTTCTTTTGGTTGTGTATTCTATCCTGCTGTATTGGAATTTCAAAGCTCCCATCTAGGTCCATGAGGAGAAAGGCCTCGCCTTAAAGGATGGTAGCTCACGAGCTTTAGGGAAGCTGGGGTACTGAAGGTTTAATGGAAGATATGACCTGCCCTTTCCCACAGCCTTGGTCTGACCACTTTCAGGTTTTTAGAAGAAAGAGAAATAAACATCTATCCTGTTTAAGCCAATGGTTTTCGAGTTTCTGTTACTTGTACCTGGATCTAATCTCAACTGTAACAAAAAGCTTCTATAACCAAGGATGAGACGAAAGTAGGCTGAACAAACTGGAATGAGTCCATATAATCTTGCAATGCAGTCTGTCTCTTTCAGGCCACTGACTGATTTGAGAGCCACAGAATCCTCCCGAAGTTAATACTCTTGTCAGGAAGGGGTTCTGTGATACCTGAGAACAGCAGTAACTCATTAAGGGGATACTCGGATCCTATTTAAGTACACTGACCACGGGAACTGGAGAAGATTCAGTTGCTCTTGGAACCATGGACTATGAATTCCTCATATAAGACACTTTCCTCCTGAATACCCTTACAGACTTACTTTTAACCTACCCGGAAGTATATCCCTGTTGATAATCAAGGCTGTCTTCTAATCCATGGCATCTTCCGCATTACATTATTTTTTTTTAAAAACAGGTGATACACGCCACTACAAGTAGTTTTACAATCTGCTCAATTCATTTTTTGCCATGCAACAGAACTGGTTTAATTTCCTTGAGATCATGTTATACACACTATTAGAGACAGGAGGGGATGCCATCTCTAATTTAATGAGAACAATGGCTCACATCTAACTGTATCTTGCCAATCTGCAAGATCCCTACCCCATGTTTGCGAGAACTTAAATTAGAACCCCCCATTCCACACATTCCTTCTGGTACTAGAATTTTCTCCTTGAACTGCTTTCTGAGTGTCCATCTTTGATTATCTCTCTGGGACTATTTACCCATAAAATAATAAAAGAAGACTTTATTTCTCCAAAATTTCTAATGAAGATAATTTAAGTCAGCAGTCTGAAGTATAACAAGAGATAAGTTAGCTCTGGAAGGAAGATATAAGAAATCAATGAAACCACAATTAAATGCAATTTAAATAATCTCTATAGGTAGATACATTAGATCAGATAACCTGTCTCTCATTTTAAATTATCTAACATTCCTGAAGTAATATGGATAATGCCTCACTATGCACAGTGAACTTGAATCTGCTTCAGATACACAACATCAGTGTGCTACCCCCTCTCTTATCTAACCCTGAAAGCCTTATAAGCACTGGCATTCATTGTCAAATAGCCACAATTAGAATCTTCTCAATCTTCTCTAAAATAATTTTAGCTGAATGGTAGCTATTCCCCCAGGGTTAGGCTTTGGCCACTCTTCTGGCTTCACTGGAAACTCATTTTTTTCCCCAGTGAATGGAACAGATGCTAAGATACGCCCTGGCTCCTCATCTGAATTCCAGTCTGTGATTTCAGATATTTCCATGACACTGCCATGAAGGACAGCCCCGATCTCTGATGCAACCTGCCTGAAAACACGGTCATGACCTTCCTCCCCACAATCCAGCTCAAACCTCCACATTGTTCTCCAATGACTCTCCTCTTCTTTGCAAACTACCCTCTCAAAGTCAGTTTGCTTTTTGCCTCTGTCTGTGCTCCCCTTCCTCCGGAATATGAACTTACTCCTTCCCTGGATTCTCAGCTCCATCATTCCAGCCCAGGGACTGACGCCATTTCTAAACTGAGACAACCGCCTCCCAGTTGGTCTTTTTGCTTTCAACATTCTTTCCGCTCAATTCGAAATCCTGCCTCTCAGCTACTCACAACAAACACAGATTCAGCATTCCTTTTCCCAGATTAGGCAATCCAAACTCTTGCCCTGAATTCCACGGCAATTTATAGTCTGGCTGTTTCCTGTCTTTCTAACCAAATCTTCCATCATTTTTTCTTATAATTCTTTTCCCCTAGACCAGCTGGTGGGCATACACACCAAGGCCCTCAATATCGGTTTCAACTCAAAACTCCGGGTCCTTCTGGAATGTTGTTCCTCCACCTTGCCTCTGCTAACCTTAACCTCCTTGTCTCCAAGACTGGACTCAGGCCCTTTCCAGAAGTCTTCCATGACCAGTCCAAACAACACTCTTCCCCTTCCCCATTCTCTCTGGTCATCTGTAGGCACTTACATTGTGGCACTCCCTGGCTCTGCTGTTTAATTACTGCACGTGCTCCTGTGTTCTACCTCCAGTTAGCTGTTGCCTTCTGGAGAACAGGGGCCCTTCCACTGCTTCTGCTTCCCCTCAGGACAGGGCCCAGTGCTAAGCTGCTGACTGGACAAGTATTTCAGCAGGGTATTTAATTTTGCAAGCTCCTTATGTCTCCTCCTATTCATTTAGCTCATCTTCTGCACACTTAACTGCTCAAAAAGACTTCCAACAAAAGCCAGCACAGCACAAAGAAAAGAATGTGAAATATTTTCAGGTTTTATTCCCCGTATGGTTCCCTGAGAACCATAATCTATCAATGATATTCCTACAATAACTGTAATTTTTTTCTGAGGTGCCGAACAGCTATTAAATACTGTATGTCTCTTGGCATTAAGCATACTGTATGCCTGAGGAATCTTCTTAGGGGTAAAAGGTTAATCAGTTTCTTCTGCCACCCAACATATAGCCCTTAGCCAAATATTTTAAGGATTGGTAGGGATGCTTTCTAGTTTTCTACACACTGTAGCATGACTTATTGTTGCCATTCTTCCAGTACATTACTTTTCGCTGCCTTTGGGTTCTTAATTCTCATACGCTGCCAAAATAGCATCTGAATGTCTTGCATCTACAGAGATAAGAGTATTAAAAAAAAATGTTTCCCTTGAAACGTATGGATTTAAATCCAGATGTAAATGATGTCAGAATAAAGTATTTGATAAAACAAAATTTTGGGGAGAATGGCTTAACCTGCAAAACATATTTACATCCTTACTGAGAACATATCCACCTGTTTCTAGACACATAGACAAATACATGTTTTCTTCATCAAACTCCTTCTCTCATACCAAGAAGCCACTAATTTAAGACTTATTGGTAGGTGGCTGTTCTGGAAGGCAGTTAGAAATAGCCGAATAACAGTGCAGTCGAATGACAATGTTGAGGGGAGTGATCATCTCCCATCCCTTTCACTTCCCGGACTAATATTCACTTCTCCACTTAGGATTACACAAAGCCTGGCTGCTAGTACACCGCATCATTTCAGGAAGCTTCTTGAGAGACACAACTCTTTTCATTCCTATCTGTATCCTCTGAGACAATGTTAAGACTACGTTGAGACTGTTATCATTGGAGTAGTCCTTCACAAACTGCATGCCTCAATTCAGGACCTAACTTTCCTCCTTCCTCAAACACTTTGAGCTCCTTATTAGCACAAAGGAGAAGTTTACTCAGAGAGATCAACCATTCGGCAGCTCTCTCTGGCTATTTTTCACATGACACCTGGCGCTCACTTGGGCTAACACTGATGAGGCATTCGGAAGTAAATGTTCATACTTCAGTGACTTAATATTCCTCATTAGACCTATTACAGATTCAGTCAAATATTATTTCTCAACTTTTCCAAGTTAAACAAACAAAACCTAAAGTACAAACATTCTCTAACTGAAACGGAAGTTACCTGTTAATAAACTGCGAACAGAAACTAACAGCATAGCCATAATCAACCCGCAAATCATTAGTGAACATTATTCGGTTCTGAGACTTGGCTGAGAAAGCAGAGCCACAGGACACAGAAGTATATCAATTCAGGAAAGAAGAACACAGAGTTTTCAGTAGAATAAAAAGTGCTAGAGAATTGATGTTTGATGCCTATGCTTTTGTGGTCAAGGCTAACGAAATGTTGCTTTGAAGTTTTAGCTCTGCTTTGATTAGGCTATTCATGTTCATGAGCAAATGACAATCTACTCAATTTTCAATAATATCTGAAATGTATACACAGTAGAGGCCAAGCTCAGTCAACACTCTTCCTTTAGGTCCTGGTTTTCAAATCACGAAGTATTTTTGAACTACCACATATATAACCGGATATGACCCTAAGCATTTGCTAATTATTTCCTGAGACAGACATTGCCTGACCCTCAGCTTTAAGTTGTAACAACCACAAGTGTTCACACACTCACTTATGTAAAAAGAAGCTGTCAATAAAGATACCAGGCGATTGTCCCAATGGTGCTCTCATCAACGCAATGATTGATCCCTGTGAGTTTGCTGCCCAGCAGTGGCCTGGAGGAGAACTATGTTCCTATGTGGGACACTGTGACGAGCAATCCAGTAGATGCTTTTTACCAAGGCTGTCTACAGATGGCCTAGCAGCAGAGAACATGCTGAGAATTTAATGAATGTTTAATTTAAGTTTGTGGTTCTTAACCTGGTTTTATTTTAGAACTTAGCCATGCCTTAGACATAGTGTCAAAGATTTGCTCTCCCATCGCTTGCCAACGTTTATAATGTTTATTGCGTGTCACTGAAAAAAAAACAAATAATTTAGACTGGTTTCATTTCATTGAATGCTGACATCTGGCAAATGGACCAATCTCCCTTAACCTGAAATCCAAAGTTAAAACAAGGAAAACTTAGATCTAGAATTACTGGAAAAAATAAACAGCTACTTTGTACTCAACATTGCACAGTGTAAGCATAGAAAGCCAGTATCAAGAAAAAAAAAGGAGTATGAGGCCTTTCCTGCTGTTACAGAAAATTAGATCATTTGACATTTCTAGGAATTTCAGATTTATAGACATCTAGTTTATCAAAACACTAACTTAATTCTAAATCCTTACTCCTTAAAAATAATTGGTAGACATTTATTAAACAACTACTGATTAGTATTGTGTTCAGGTGCTATTGGAGATCCAACAAATAAGACCGAGCATCTGACTTCAAAAGAGCTTACAGACGGTGACAAGACAGACACATACGGAAATGATATAGAGACAGGGAAACTACTCATTTTGGATTGAGAATGCTAGGACTACACTTTAGGCTCCACCTGAGTCTCTCCTTAAAAACAAAACCAAAAATACCTTCAGTCCTCCACTTGCTCAGGTCAAAAACCTTAGTTAATCCTTGAATCTTCTCTTGCTGTTCAATTTCACAGCCAGTGTGAATATCCTGTTGGATCACCTTCAAAACATACCACCTATATGGTTACATGTTGGTCCAACCTGCCACCGCCTCTCAGCTGAGATGCTGCAAGAGCCTCCTCACCGGTCTAGGAAGGCTTCCACCTTGTCTCCCACTTCTCCATGGTCTTTTGTCAACACGGAAGCCAGAATAATCCTGTTAATACTTAAGGTGCAAATCGTGTCTCTCCTTTGTTTAGATCCACCAGCAGCTCCTCATTTTCTCCAGGCTAAAGGCTAAAGTCCTAGAAAGCAGCACATGGTCTGGCTTCCCTTATCTGTCCTTCCGCTCTGGCCACATTGCACATGTCATGTCACATACGCTCCTTTCTTTGCACTGACTGTTCCCTCACTTTTGTCTTTTCTCCAGTGTTACCTTCACAATGAGGATTACTTTGATGCCCCATAAAGAGTCATGGACATACATCTCTAGTGCCTCGTGGTACAGAGAGGAAACAGGGATTATTGGGGGATGACGTGTGGGCAGAGAAATACAGAGAGCATGGCAAATTCCCGTTGTCCTGTTGCTTAGGCTGGGCACAGCTGGTCTGCACACACCACGGTCAAAGCCCCGGCAGCCTGCGCTACAGACCGATAGGGTATTTGTGCAACCTCATAACAACAGAAATTCCCCGTTATGGACTGAATGTTTGTGTTCCCCAAATTCATATGCTGGTATTAGGAAGTGGGGCTCTTGGGAGGTGCTTAGGTCATGAGGGTTGAGCCCTCGTGAATGAGATCAATGCTCTTATTAAAGAGGTCCCACAGAGTTCCCTAGCCCCCTTCCGCCATGTGAGGCTACGTGGTATCTTCTATGAACCAGAAAACAGGCTCTCGGCAGATACTGAACCTGTTGGCACCTTGATCTTGGACTTCCCAGATTCCAGAGCTATGACCAATACATTTCTGTTGCTCATAAGCCCCTTGGTCTATGTTATTTTGTTACAGCAGTCTGAACAGACTAAGACACTGGCCACACAAGTGGCTTTGTTAGGGGAGCTTCTGGAGTCAGTGGCTGGTGTCAGCCTCTCAGCCTCTGTTACTGTTGAGAAAACTCAGAATTGTTGAACCAGCTTTCTGCTAAGCGACCAAAAGGAGGAAAAATGAGCCCCTACTTTTCTTCATCTTCCTCCCATTCCCCAGTTAAAATAGTAAACCACCTCTAGCACTCCTGAGTGCCATTGCCCTGTTATATTATTTTTCCAGGAAACTGACCAACTTCTAATACATAATTTTTATCTATTATCTGCCTTCCCCACTAGTGTGTAAGTTCCACAAAGGCAGAGACGTTTGTCTGTTTTCATCACTCCTGTGTATCCCCAGCAATTTGAACAAGGCCCTCCCTGCAGTAAGCTCCCAATAAAGACCTGTTGAATGAATGAATGTGGGGTCTACAGAGGGCGTTGCTGCTGAGAAGAGATGAGGAAAGTTCTTGGATTCCTCCAAATAGAGAGAAGTGCATCCTATGAGGAGGAAGGAGAAAGAAAAGAGGGAAATCTAATGGAGAAGACTGAACTTTGAATAGAAAGACAGCTTTGAATAGAGAAAATATAGGAAGTTTTATGCTCGATTTTGACAAATTTGAATGCATCCATAGCAGGCTGGCCAGGATGGTAACAGATTTGGCCACCATGTACATGAGGAAGGATAGAATAATCTGAGGTATTTTATAGAAAATAAAAAGAAAGAAACACAGTAGAGAAGGGGGGAAAAAGCACACCAGATAAAAAATTATCATGGCAGAAACAGTATATAGTATATTTGCTTTGAGCAGCTCAAAAGAGATGAACGACTGTTAAGTAGGTATCATAAGTTTCTAGATCAACAGAAGAAAAAAGTTTTTATTTTATTAAAAAAAAATTGAGCACTTTGGAGTGTATCGGACGTAAAGTCACTTGAGTGTTCGAGCAAAGCCTGAGGATGGCCTCTCCGGAGTGTCATAAACAGTCCCTGTTTGAAAAAGCCTCAACCAGGGCTAACATGGCTGGTAAGTTTGAGGGACCTGGATACAAGAATCCCCCTGCATCCCTTTCTATCGTCCAGACATTAAGCTAAATTGTCCCACTTAAGGGGTATGTGTGACATAGTACGTGATACAATTAGATGCTCATAAATTTTGAATGCAGAAAGGAATGAATGAAAGGAAAACCTAGTCACTTCTGTACTTAATTTCTCATGCTATTGGGAAGAAGAGCATTGCAGAATTAAGACCTGCTACCTTGTGCAGACTGGGAATGGTATCAGTGGTGTATATCAAGAAAAGAGGGCTCTCAGCATTACCTCAAAGCCAGGAGCCTCATCCAAATTTTAGGAAGGAAAAAAAAAAAAAAGGAATTCTTCTCCATTTAGATAAACCTCTTTGTTTTACAGGAAAGAGAGATGAGAAACACTAAAGGCTTTCATCAGGGCTGCCATGTGGGGGTACTACAGTCAGGGAACAGGATATACATTGATTGAGACTAGTTTTTAATTTAGACTATAAGGTCTATGGGGAGGGACAGTATAAAAGATGAAAAATATTAAAACATACGGACTACTTTTTGAGCTTTTAAACATTAAACAAGATGGCTTTCAACGAGGTTATTTGAATCTGTAGAATTTCGATCTGCAAGCTCTGTTTCTGAAGGGACCCTGGGTACTGGCTACTAATTTTTAAAGCTAACTGGCTCAGGATAAAAATGCCTTATAGTAGCTAGTAAAGCCGCTGAAGTAAGCAGATAAAAAAGGGAAGTCTAGCATGAGCTGGTAACAAAGATGTGCTACCTGCAGTTGATCGGCTGCCTGAGAACGGTACATTCTGTGGACATCACGGTCATGCTGAGGAGAAATAATTTAAACACGTCCGCAACTTGTTGTAACTCCCTTAGCCCATAGAAGAGGGTGGATACTGGGAGAATATAGCTGAAGCCCAGGGAACGGAAGTGAGAAACTCAAGTCCCAAGGAGAAGGGCTTTCTAAATACGTTAAAACGCATCAAATGAGGCGAAGGTAGCATTTCACACTGGGTAGCAGTATTGGAAGTGGCGGCAACAGTAGCGGCACAGGAAGAGCTAAAACATACAGCACTCCCCACGTGCTGGACATTATTCGGAGTACTTCACATATACCAGCTCTTTAAAGCTCATTTGATGAACCTTAAAACACCGTGAGGCAGTATTGCATGATGAAGTAAACTAGGGAAACTCTAGGGAAACTGTCACTTTCCTGAGTCATACAACCAGCACCTGTGGTGTATTTGTTTGACAAAGGAAGCCTTTCATGGCACTTCTTGTGGAGCTACTGATTCGCAGACTCACTGGAGATATTACCCTAATGTATGTAAAAGGGGTTTGAAAAACAGTGTTCTGTTAATTACCAAATTATTAAGTATCGGAATTATTAGGTTCTTATTGTGTATCAAATATTTTATACGAAGTTTCAGACAGAAGTCTTGGAAACTCTCATTGGCTAAAAGTGCTTTTTCATAGGAAGACAGTACATTTTACTGCAGGAAGGTTACGATCCATTTAAAATGCTTGATTGTATCAAGGTAATGGTTCCCTTCTAACCTCCGTCCACTGACTGCCTGTTTACCCTAATAATGCAAGTTCTCTTACCATGTTAATTTACAAACCATTTGTAAACAATAAGTTATAAACAAACAAAATAAGGATGGAGAAATTTTAAACCGATAGTATGAGATTGTAATGGTTTGAATGGTTCCGAAAGCTATGTCTATCTAGAACCGGTGAGATCATCTCACATTTGCGTGGGCTCTAAATGCGTTAAGGTGGGCTGTGAGTGCAAGACAAGTGTCTTTATAAGATACAAGAAAGGGCTATGACGCACAGAAAGAAGGTAATGTGACGACAAGGCAGAGATTGGAATCATGTCTCTCTGAGCCACGGCATGCCGGAGATTGCCGGTGGCGACCCAGAAACTATATAAAAAGACATGGAATGAATTCTACCTCAGAGCCTTTAGTAGAAACCAATCCTGCTAGCACTTTGGTTTAAATTTTCTAGTCTCCAGGACTATGACAGAGTAAATCTCTGTCTTTCTAAGCTACTATAAGCTAAGTTTACAGTAATTTTTATGGCAGCCCAAGGAAACTATTACAATGGGATTAACACAAACATTTACATTATCAGAATAAAACTGATTCAAACCCAAATGCGAAGTGATCAAGGAAAGAGAGGACCAAAGACTGAGCATAAGATAAGGAGACTGGAAAATAAGGGTAGGTGAAAATGGGCATGTTGAATTACAAGTGCAAGAAGGTAAAAACTAAATTAAGTGGACGTTTGAGGAGTTTGCATGTAGGAGATAATAAATAGTGTCCACTATTACATGGTGATTGAACTAATAAATGGTGAGTAAGGCATTGTCAGGATGTTTCGGGAATTATCAGAAATACGCAAGCTGTATTATGCTATACTGAGTCAAATACGAGTGATGAAAATCGTCCAAGTTCCTAACACATCGGCTAAGACGAAGCTCATGCACCTTGTCGGATGGCTAGTAGAATAATGGAGATGCACGTGTGGAAGGAAAGAGACCACGCCAGGGCGAAGCTACCCGGGCTCTGGCTCTTTGTCCTGCAAGGTCATTTGTATGGTCCCAGCGACCAAAGACTTTGTTGACTTCTGAGGGACTGCTATAGTATCTGTCCCCAAAAGGAACATACTGATGTATATTTTATTTTCAAACTGACCCATTTTCCCATGCTTTTTCAAATATCAACTACACATAGCACTTTAATATTTGCTATGTCTCCCTTGGACCTTATTTTCTGACTTCATTTATTTAGTCCTTTCTGAACACATGTTTCATGGAAGGCACTGTGCAAAGTGCAGTTTGAGAATGAGGAGCAAAGGAGTCTGGTTCCTAAACCTTGAGAGAACATGACACCAGAAGAAATCATTTAACCTATGTAAAAATAATACTATATTCTATGTGAACTATGAAATGAAGGTGTTAATGATTCATAAAACTCTATCTTCAACCCAAACCACTCCTTCTGATGCCAACTGCCTACTGAACCATTGAGTATGCACAGATAACTAAAACTTCATACAAAACTGAATGGATTACCTTCTTCTCTGTACCTAGTATCTCTCTTCTGTTTCCTGGTCAGACAATGGCTTCACCATTTGCCGGTCGTCCAAGGCAAGTACTTGTTTATTATGCTTGTACTACTGCTACCTCGATTCCCTTACCCAATCAATTTGACCTCAAGAACATACCCAAATCTGCTATGGTCCTGCTCCACGTTGAACTCTGGTCCAAATGAGCATCATCCCTCTTGGACATCTGGAATAACTTCCTAACTCACCTCTGTTCTGTCCATGCTCCCTTCGAAGTTACTCTCATGGAGTAGATAGTGGTCTTTTAAAACAATGTAAATCAGTTCATATCATTTTTTGCTTATAAATCTCAATACATTCCCATCGTATATATCAGAATGTACCTGCCATGCTCCAAACATGTTGGCCTTCCAATTCCTTAAACATACTACGTTATTTCCTAATTAAGGGCCTTTGCACAAGCTACCTCTCTACTGTGGAGTTTCCCTCCTCTCCACTACCTCACACATTTTACATGGATTCTTTATGTTTCACCTAGATGTCATTTCTTCTAAATGCCCTTCCCAGACACTACAAGTTAAGCACTCCCTCTTACCATACACTTTCAATGGTGCTTCTGCTTCACGAGACCTGGCAAAATTGGTGATGATCTATGAAGTTGTTTTATGCTTGTCCCTGTCCACCAAACCATCCATCTTATTTACTATTATAACTCCAGCCTGTGGTATAGGGCCCGGCACATGGTAAGTGCTACATAAACATTTATTCAATAAAAGAGTAAATGAATAAGCAAATACAGTAAGGTCATACGTAAGGAACAGGTGGTTTCAAATATGACCTACTTAGTATTCTACATACCCCCAAATCCATGCCCCAAGCTCCCCTTGCACCTAGAGTAGGGGAAGAAGCAGGATGGTGCCATTTTCTCTCGATTCTGTTAGACTTATACAGCTAATGGGATTGTCTCTCCATGTAAAAATTTCAATTCTGAAATTATTCATCCTTAAAGTAGGAAGAATGCTACAAAGAATTCCCATACACTTCTACTCAAACTCCGCAAATGCTAGTATTTTACCATGATTATTTTATCAATCTGTTATTCTTCCTGAACCATTGTAGAATACACTGCAGACACAATGCTCTTTGCCTCTGAATACTTCAATGTGTACTTTCTAAAGCCAAAGACACTTTCTTCTCTTATATAATCACAGTACAATTATCAGCAAAAAACTAACACTATTACTTAATCTAGAAACTTCAAAATTTGTTAACTGTCTCATGCATGTTCTTATAGCAAAAATAAGTAAGTAATAATTTTTCAGGCCCAGGATTCAGTCCAGTACATGTTGCCTGTACTTGTCTCTTCAGTCTTATTTAACCTGAAACAACTGCTCAGTCTGTGTCTTTTATGACATTGACATTTTTGAAGCATATAGGTCAATTATTTTGTAGACTGTCCTTCGAATTGGGTTTGATGTTTCCTCATGATTAAGCTATTCAACTTATGCCTTGTGGGGGCAGGAATCCCACCGAAGTGATGCAGTATATTTCTTAGAACATCACGTTATGAGGTACAGGTGATCTACTTCTTCTAGATCAAGTAGATGTTAACATTGGTAACTTGATTAAGGTGTTCTATTTTTCCTTTTGTTATTAACAAGTTCTTGTGAGAAGATACTCTGAGATTACGTGAATATAAGGGTTACCTTTTCTTTTTTCTTAAATGAGCCAACTCTTCTCTATGGTCCAACTAATTCTCCCTAAGTAAGACCTTGGGAAAATGTTTGACATCTCCTTATGGGTCATGAAATAGCTACTTATGCAACTTTTCGCAGTGTAATGGTCTATTAACATTCTACCTCCCCTCCTTCCCTCATGCATACAAAGAAAGAAACCTATAATGCTATTTTTTAAAGAACATAATAAAATATCTAATCTCATTCGTCATTCATCAGATGAGAAAGTGAATCCCAGACAGGCTAAGTGACTTGCCTAAGGTCAGACAGCCACTCAGTAGCAGTCCTGAAAATAATTAAGTGCTCATTGTAGAGCAAGAAAGGCAAAAGTCAGCTCAGTGCCCTTCGAATACATAAGCCCTACAGATACACCTGATGCAGTCGAAGGCAGATTCGCGGTGACAGGTTTTGGCAAGTAATGGGATTCTTATACAGATCCACAGGGCAGGGCAGAGCATCTTCCGTGGAGGCACTGCAGTTTCTAGGGAAGCACAACAGCTCAATGCTATGCCTGAGCTCTCTGGGTTTTCTTTCTTTCTGTCATTTTTTTCTCTCTTGGCAACATTCGTGTCATTCCAAAGTCAAAAATAAAGTCTCAGAACCCTGGGAAAGTGTTCCCTACGGTGCGATCCTAACCTAGAAATGTTATATGCTTCCTGCCCAGTCTGGACTCCTGTTTAATTCTGACCAATATCTTTTTGTATGTTATTCTGCATTTGCATGAGGTAGTTCTGCCATCATCTTATCATGTTTTACAAACTTGAAAAATAGTTGGTCTCTGTCTCTCAAAATTAAATAAATGTAAAAGAAAAATTAAAAAATAAAAGGGAGGTCCCGGGGGGCTCAGTCAGTTGGGCACCCGACTTCAGGTCATGATCTCATGGTTTGTGAGTTTGAGTCCTGCATCGGGCTCTGTGCTGACAGCTCAGAGCCTGGAGCCTGCTTTGGATTCTGTGTCTCCCTCTCTCTCTGCCACTCCCCCATTTGTACTCTCTGTCTCAAAAATAAATAAATGTATAAAAAAAAAAAAGAAAAATGGTTGGTAATTTACCCAAGAACATTCTAACCTGGACTAGTATGGAAGCAAGCACCCTCTTCTACGATGCCCTGGAACTTTCTTTTCCAAGGTGACTATACTATTTTAGAAAAAAAAGATAGCAGGTTGCAGGAGCTGGAACTCTAATCTCAACCTCTACCAGAACATAGGGTGGACCCAGGCATTAGCGTGCCTGCTCGGCTTCCTCCAAAACCTTTTCGAGGTAATGGAGAGGTCAGTGTGCTGTCCAACCCAGTATCCCGAGGCAATACTTCTTGGCAAAAATTATTTTTAGATAATATGTAGCAGCACGGCCAAAGCTATGAACAGAGTGAGGACCACGCAGACAGCCTGCACCACCTTTATGCCGTGTTCTTCCTTACCACTTCCGAGAAGCAGGACATGCAGGAAAACAGAAGCAGTGTTTTAATGAAGGGTTAACTCTTAATCAGGATCTGGTAAAAAATAAGCAAGGTATATTTGAAAATCGTAAAAGCAAAGCTGTGAATTTCTATGAATTATAATTAGTAATTCAACTCAGAAATGTAGGAAAATGTGTGCTGTGGTAGAGGAGTTACTAGTAGTGACGGTGGTGTTAGTAGTAGTAGAAGTAGTAGAAATCAGTTGTAGCGGGTATTTATTGAGTTTTTACCATGCGCCAGCACTATGCTAAATGCTTTGTAAGTCCTCGTTTAACTCTGAGAACCATCTTAGTGTTCTCCCTATTTCATACAAAAGTAAGTATAAAGTAAATAAAACACGGAGAGAGTATCGTAAATTTGATCTAAGATTATAACCGTGCTGCATGGCAATGATTGAAAATAATCTTGGAGTACAGCCCATTGTACACTTATTTCTGACATACTAACTCACTCCGTCATTTCTTTCTGGTCACTCTGTAAATGAGCTTTCCCTGACCACCCTATATGAAAACAGCAAACTACCAACCCTCACTTGGCTGAATCTCCCCATTAAAACATAAGCTCCTTAAGGGCAGAGACTTGTCTTCTCAACTGCTGTATCCCAGTCCCTAGAACAGTGCCTCGTCTGGGTTAGGCATTTAATGCCTATCTGTTGAAGGAATGAATAAATGGATAACTGAGAAACAAAAACCCTGACAAAGATTAATTTTAAATGAAGACTTGCTTTTACTTCTTGACCTCGCGCAGGTCTGTGTAGGACCTGCCAGTCTTTATTTTAAAAAGACTGGACTTTGGAGTCTTTGAACACATAGCTCTGTTTGTTGAAAAATGCCCTGTAGCTCTCATTGGTGGTCAAAATCATTCTGTTGGCTATGCTCTTTTTGTTTAAAAAAAAGAAAAAAAGACAAAAGGCCTGTAATCCACTTCTAGTGGCTAAGTAAGTCTGAGCATTAAATACTTTGTTGAACACTAGAGACAAATTTTAGATTAGGCAACTCCGCTCATTGCTGGACAACATCCTCTGAACACCTACACGTGCCGAGCACAGAGTGAGTGCTGGGAGGAACCACGCAGGGCAATACGTGGGCTAATGACCTTCCACTAAGATGGGACATCTGCTCTCCCTGACTGCCAACCTCTCCCACCTTGGCTTTCTAGAACTAAGTGAACTCAAACAGGATTTTTAGTATAATTGACCTCCTTGGCAACGTTTATTATCTCCTGCTGCTAGTGAGGCAAAGTAAAGGACCAGTAGGAAATTATACTTCTCATGTAGGGAAAAACGTCATTAACTTTGGTAGGCTTGAGAAATTTGTAGGAAAACGCTAGACTAAAAAACAGAAAGGTTACTTTTAATAGGTGTTTAAAGTTTCAAGATAAACTTTACTCTATTTTCATTACACAAGCTTGGATCATTTACCAAGCTTGGATCCTTGCGAAGAGAACAACTACTCAGTTATTCAAATAAAAAAAATCTGTTAGTCGATGTGACAAATCACTTGTATATCTACTTCTATACAAGTGCATGAGGTTTTACTGATGTCGCTGGAGCCCCGTGAGTGTTATCTGTTTCCCTTTCAGTTTCTGCTTTCGGGGCGAAAAGAAGTTAAAGTTATATTACACGATGTAAATTCTTTTTTCAAAAATACCTCTAGCTATTCCTGTTTTGCTTAGGCTAAAGATTCTAAGAGTAATAAAATTGTATCCATTTCTCCTCCAAAAGAATTTTGCTTAGAAAAAAATAACATAAACATAAGGGAAGGAAATCACACTTTCTTCATAGAGTTTTCCATCACAGTGTTCTCTTTACATGCTGTACTACCTCCAGGAAGATTATGTGACATTAAACAAGGATGAGAAAACAGTTTTGACTTGAACTCACACTCAAACTATAACGTGCTTTTGGTCGGTATGCTAATCTTTTGTAATTAGCTGTGGCACAGCGTTCACGCTGCAACAAAGTGACTGAGTTATACTTGTAAATACTGGCGTCAGAGGAAACATGCTGTAGCCGTTTCAAAATTCTGAAGGTAATCACTGAAATAGAATCGTAAACAGATTTTGGATGCCAGGTGAGAAGGGAGAGCTGCAGACCAGCCTGGCTCAAATACCGTTAACTCACACAGCCTCATGACCGCCAACATGCAGGAGTTAAAAAGAGTTTGGCTAATATAAATACCACGGAAAAGGACAAAACTCACATGTTAACATACCCTTTACACTTCTGATGGACTTCTAAACACAAACAGGACTTTTAATTCAGCACAAAGAACTATGTTCTAGACACGTTCATACACCTGTTGGTCCATCTGATTTCGCTTAGCTCCAGAAAAAAAGACCTGGCTAAATAGATGAGCGTATTCACTGGCTATATTTCAAAATTTGGAATGAAGATGTTTAATGTTACTGCGCCTCCAATCCTAAGGGACAGCAAATTGTATTCTTAATGGCAATACTCACAGCTGTGGCCTGCTCTACTACCCCTCTGTCCCGCTGAATGTTCTGGCTCCTTGTATGGAAACTGTAGGGTCGTATCCAAGGTCCTGAAACCTTCTTTAAGAGAATGATGCTTGTAGTACTCCACGAGTTCCTTTAGGATAAAAGAATTGAACATTATTTCTGATAAGGAGAGTTTTGCTTTCAAACGCATGACCATGAGCACATGAGTATGTATCACATAAGAATGATCGATTTAATGCCAAATTTTCAGTAAGTATATAGAAGGGTAAGTCACTGATAATCTCCCCTTGCTTTCTGGAGGTACGTGCACCGAACTAGTAACTGTCCTTGCTACTTCGGCCACAGACAATATGAGTTACGTCCTATTGTTCTTCATGGATAGAGAAGCTCCTGTTAGTCTTCAGTCGGATGTGGTAAATGAAAAGACATCATACTAACCTTCAATTTCAGAACAGTAATTATTGTTCTTATTTATGTAATACTTGTTTTTCTAAACGAAAATAAAGGGAACAGCTGTTTGCTGAATTTATAGCAATTTGTAGTTTCCTGCATTTCCTTTCAACGTAGCAGGAAAACAAACTTGATTCTAAACGTTCTTTTCCGTGGTAAATCCAAGTTGAGAAACCACAGATGCTACCTGGCGTAATTTCTGGCTTACCATGAAGTGTCAGCGCCCTTCCACAGCTCTGCACGTCATCTGCCTACAGAGGTCAGTGAGGCAGTGCTTCCCACTTTCCCTTATACCTAATTTGCCTCAAATCCACCCAAGCCTAATATAATAACCATCCGCCATCTCCCATCCTAAAATTTCAGGATATTTCTCTTGAGATGTCAGTTTCACAGATTCTGCACGAATCTGAATCCCTCTACTTTAAGCAGAAAATGAAAAGTAATTAATTCATAATAGAAAAATGAGTATTATTACTAGCTAATACTGTAGGTATAATGTTTCTTAGAAATACCTGAAATGAAAAGTGAAATCACTTTTAACCTTATTATTCAGTACTTCTATTACTGTTTAAAACTCATAGTGTAAAAGTAACTCATTTCTTCTAAAAACCACACTGTCATCCACTCATAACTCCATTCAGTGGTTAGGTTCAAAGTTGCCAAAACAAATCAAATGAGCCAAAAATCACTCAAAAGAAGCAAAAGAGAATCATCCATCAATGATTTATATTATTTATGATTTACATTATTTATGACTAAACTCAGATAAGTTATGGGATGCATTTGTGCGGGGAGTTCCAGGGGCCATAAAGATAATGAAGATAAAGCTACTGCCCTCTAGGACCGTTCACTCTTGAAGGGAAGTTAGGGGTTATGGGCACCCAAAGGCAAGAGGGAGAATTTCCTTTTGTAAGCCCAGTGGAGAGGATGAAGAACAGCTGATGATGGGGGTAGCCTGGCTTACACTGAAGAACAGGCAAAATTTCAGACGCCAGGAAGGAGGGAAAGGTGATTTTAAGTAGAGCAGTCGAGCTGCAAACAGACATAAAGGGGACCGAGTAAAGGCCACATTCATAAGCAAAAGCAGCGCGGTTTGGCTGAAGCACTGGATAAAGCAAATGGAGATTCTTCAACTCCCCCATCTGTGAAGTGGGGATACTAAACCATTTCACAGGCTATAGTAAAGAATAGAAGGTTCCTGGTACATGTGAGTAATCCTAACAGCTCCCACGAGCCCATGTGCCAAGCTTCTCACAATCTCCACACAGTGAACACGGGAAAGGCTTAGTCCTCATTGATATTCGAACCTCAGGGAAGTTAACCAACTTGTCCAAGGTTGCACAGCTGATGTCTGTCTCCAAAGCATGTGCTCTTAACTACATCATACTATTAGTAAGTAGGGCCCGGCAAATGTTAATACACAGAAACGGAGACGAAAGGGAAGGAGCCTTTGCCAAGTGTCCATGATGCACCAAGGATTTGTTCTCTTAGATCTAAGATGCTAGGGCTTTATGCACTTTGTAACTATTTATAGATATGTGGGTATCTACAGATCTATGTACATATGTTTCTTCCCTCTTTTTTGGGCCAAATTATGGGGTCCTTGATGAAGCAAAGGAATCTGGAATCTGACCAACTTAAAAAGAATCAAGATACCAGATAGACGTTAATATCCTCAACATGGCTTCAATAATCAGAATATGGCATTCTTTATGTTTTTCAAAAATAAAAGGCAAAATTTTGTAAGGCCTCTGCAAAAACCGTACAGATAGAGTATACTGCTGATGCAAATGATATCAAAGCATTGTTCTCTTAGTCTTATTATTTCGACCGAGTAAAATGTGCTTTTTCTCTAACAAAAATATGAAAATACACCTGAAAGTAACTCTAAGCCAATAGGATGAACTCCAATGTAATTTTATTATAAATAATGTGAATTTTATGCATAATATTATGGATTAGGATGAATTGAAGCTTCTGTGAAGTTGGCTAGAAAGCACGGAAATCATCATACTGAAATGACTTGGGGATCATTTCATACCTAACCATCTCCAAATCTTATGGAAGAAAAAAATGACTTTTCCAAGGCCTAGGGGTCATGCGGCTTGGTAAGCTATAGTTACTCTTTAATCACTTCGCTAAGTATGGAAGAGATTTTCGTTCCATTTTTACAGTCTTATGAGGGTAAATCTTCCTACAGGTTTCTAACTGGGTAGAATTAAATTGTGCCACCATGGGTCTTTTCCAATTTATGCCTTTATGCTTTCTGTATTTTAGTCTAATCCACCCCTGCTTTAGCAGTCATTGACCTTCAGGTACTACAAGTAAATAAGAAGACTCTAAACAAAAGAAATCGCTAAGCTTTCCTTATCTCGCACTGACACAGCAGTGTCAACAATTCAAGCCTCTCTGAAAAATAATGAGTGAGAGCCAGTCATTCCAATTACCAAGGAAACAGGCAATGGAGATGATTTATAAACAGCATTTGGACATGGATTGTCTGGCATACATGAAAATTAGAACAAAATTAATGCCTTGTAATCTGGATATAGAAATTCATTTAGAATTTAAATTTAATGACTAAGAAAAACAAAGATTTTGATTAGCCACGCTATTGAAACCCAAGGGGAAAAGCTTAGGTCACAACCACCTAAGGTCAGTCTTCTCTTTGAGAAACTGGGCAATTTAAAACATGTTCTGGACTTTGCTTGCATTTCACATCCTTTCCAAATTAAAATTTAATTCTAGGCCCTAGTAAGTTCCACAGGGAGAAGTTTCACAGGGTGGTAACTTTACCACCCGTAATGGGAGGATACTGAACTATTCTCAAGAAACAACTCGAATGCACAGACTGTTACGTACTTTTAACGGAAACTCTTATTATGTGACACCAACATGATAAAAGATAACTCCTTGAAGTGGCATGGTCCTGATTTAGAGCAGCCTCTACATCACCGGAGTGAAATCGAAGGCGCCTGTTAATTCTCTCTCTTATTCTGAAGGGGCTGCTTACTAAGAGAGGAGCCATTCCTGCTGATCCAGTATCCATGTGGCAATTCTGAGTTTAGGTTTAAAGAACAGCAACTACTGGGAGGGTCTTGCCACAGATGGATTTGAGAATTCGAAAGCTGCTTTAGAACAGTGGGGTCATTTTTAATTCTGCAAAAACGTAACGATTCACAAGGTA
Source organism: Paguma larvata (assembly GCA_030068075.1). Classification (NCBI taxonomy): domain Eukaryota; kingdom Metazoa; phylum Chordata; class Mammalia; order Carnivora; family Viverridae; genus Paguma; species Paguma larvata. Next base: position 88,106,441 of record CM057833.1, read on the forward strand.
AGGGCTCCATATACATTTGTTCGGCAAACGAGCAGCAACAAAGAGGAGGGGCAGCTCCAGAGTAGCTCCACTGTTCAGCAGTTTTTACAGTTATTTGCTAAACCTGACAAAAGTGTCTGCCCAAGACAGAGTTTTAAGCTCCTTATCTTTCTGTTTACAAATGATACCCTTTTGCTAATCGTTCTTAGTTTTGTTGGAGCTACGCTATTGATTCTGAGTTCCCTTCCTTTAACCTCTGTGCTAGGTGCTTACATGAGGTGCTGTCCTCCGGATATGGAGGGGGAAACACGCATGTGTCTCTAGCCGTGGAATTTCGGATATTTTATACCTGCCACAGAAGGCAAAGCTGGTGTTAGCTCTGTGACAGTACTTTTAATCGCCTTTCCAGAACGCCAGTGCAGAAACTTTCACTACTGTCTGGGGCACATTATTTGAATTCTGGGGCTCTGTTGCTTACACACCAGAATCGCAGCTTTGCATGTAGATAGGAACTCGAGGACCTATGTCCGCTCATCCAAGTCATGAAGTATTTACTGGCTTTTCACTTCGAACCTTAGCTGTTGATGAACTTTCTTGAGCTGAACCCAGGGACACAAAGCGGAATTGATTGGCCCTTTCCAGTGACTATTCCTTTCATCTCTTTGCTGGTCTCCTCGGATGGGAGTTCCTTTTGTTACTTTCAAAGTCGGCAAGGCTGGCAGTCATCTTTGGCCCTACAGCATTTTTTTTTTAAAAGTCTCACATTAACTATAATACCGTGGAGCAGCTCGTTACCATCCACGGAAGTTCTGCAGGTGAAGGCTCGCGCCGGTACGTCTCGCAGCGATGCTGAGACTCCCTGTGCACGCTTTCATCACGTCTCGGCCGGGGCCGCCATTCATTATTTGTGCACCCACTTGCCACCTCCCTCCTAGGTTTTCATTTTAGGAAAAACCTCCTCAGGTCCGGTTCTCTCTGTGCACAGCCTGCCTGTTCCAACAGAACGTAAGTCACTTCCAGCAGGGAGGATGCCTGGATCTTGGCCACTAATTTGACAGGGTTCACATTTTCTAGGACATGATCTTGCTGCCCACCCTTCACTTTTGAATTGGAAATGTGATATTTATGTCCAGAGAGGTTTTCTGACTTTTCTTTCAACTCAAGACGCTTCCGTTTCTTTAAAACACTAATCCTGGTCTCGAAGCAATTCTAAATTTTTAGATAAGGCTTTCAAGCTGGCCTATTTTGTAAGACTCTCTTAGATTCAGTTTTTAACTTTAATGTTTGACATCTGCAAAGTGCTTTGAGATGTTCTCCGGAGGATGCAGAATGTATCATTTGATTGATGGCTCAATCAATGAGTGGTCCTTCCCAAAGTTACTCAAAGTACTTACAAGTGTGCTTACAAATGCATTTTGCATCTTGTGTCCAAATTCTTCATTATCTCAAGAAACTCTCAAACTTGAGGAACAGACTTGAGACCACTTTTAAGGAACTATGAACTTTTTCTTTACGGTCAGCAATGCCTATATAATGCCATATACACACTGTTTTTATGACATACATAATATTATGCACGAATATAATTATTAAGTTGTATTTTTTTAAATTGTAAAACTAAAGTAATCTTTGCTTATTCGAAGCAGCTTGGTAATACACTATTTTGATTTAAATATATAATGCCTATGATATACCAACTGTTGTTTGGTGATATTACCCTGTTAATATTTAACTGACCAAGCTAATGAAGCAGAACCATAGCACAGATGATTTAAACTAGCAGAAAATACAAAAATCTTTTCCACTTGACATTATATTGGGTTTTATGTGAAACGTAGCTGTGAGAGGTATTTCACCAATTATGATTTTTTGGTTATTACTAAAAATACGTTCCTCTGCCTGATGGAGAGACAGAGGCAGAGGAAGGAAGAGGAGAAAAGCAGCACATGGAAGATCTGCTCTGTCAGTCAAACACGAGGCAAAACACAAATAGCTGAAGGCTGGTGGATCTGTCTGATGTTCTAAGAATCATAAATAGTGTGGACTCTGAAATATTATCTAAAACTTGCAACTTAATTTACAGTGAAAAATATGAGTAGGGCAATATAAAACAATTGGAATTCTTAAAATCTGAATTATCGGGGTTCTGTTGCCAAATTATGGTAGGACTCTCTTTAAACAACTCTTCAGTGCACAAGATTTCTAAGAAACGATAGAATTAAACTGACCTTTCTAATAAGAGCAAAATAAGGACCCCAGATTGAAAAGAACTAATCAATGCTTACCATTAAACTTTTAAATTTTCTATTTTCTGCAATGTGAAAAAAGCCATCTCTTGTTAAAATCTTGATGTGCTTTGCTTCATTATTGTACCTGTGGGCAATGAATAACGTATGAATATAAATGTGTTTTTAATCAGTAGAAATCAATAATTACCAGAGGGCATGCCCCAATAAAATCACAGGAATTAATTCTGAAGACAAAATATATACCTATGCCAATACGCTGGTGACAGCTAATTAACAAAATATATTTACTAGATTGGTTGAAGATACAACCAATATTTGAAGTGAGAAGGAGGGGTTATATTTGACCAACCATTATGTCCAATTTATTTAGTAAGTTCAAGAATATAGAAAAACACAATAAAACAAAATCTAGCAATATCTATTTTAGAATTTATAGGAAACATACACATATCAAATCACCAAAATACAATGTTATGAAAGAAATCTAATATGCCAATTAGCAGCCTATAACACTTAATACTATTTTTCTAACAGATATTTTCAAGTATTAATGAACTGTCTGGATGGATGCATTATTTCTGCTGCAATTAGAACCTTGGTTTTTAACTTTAGTGTTATACATGTCAGATGGTCTATGCAATTATGAAAACAGGAAATCTATTTCTGTAAAAGGACTTGTCCTACTTACTTAATGCTAATTGCATATTCTCCTGACTCTTTGGTCCTGTGCCTCACAAGGTAAGTACTATTTACCCTATTGATAAGTTCAGTCTCTGCCTGCAATCTTTCCATTGCTCCAGCATACCTGAAAGAAACAATGACACAGAAAATGGTCATGGGTAGCGTACTTGGAACAGAACAGCAGCAAAAAGTAAGTATCTGTCAGGATTTTAATTTAGTGGCAGATCTGAGCTGTTTTTAACTTTACTTCTCTACTAATTATATTGCTTCAAAAAATAATGCAGAAGAAAGTCCTTCAATAAGAGAAAAACAAATGTCCTACAAAGCTAACAACGGTGAAGTGAACAGTGCCTAACATATGGCAAGCACCCAGTAAGTAAATAGTTATCAAATAAATAAATGGGACAAGAAAGGAGTAAGTATTGAGTTAGAGATTTACAGGGGGTTTAGAACAAGAAGGAAAGAGACTTATAGAGAGGGACGATCATGCATAGGATATACACACATGCACACACGTGTACACACTTACACAGGCACACCCAGGCCCCTCTAAAATTTCACCTTTTCTATATATACTAGGAAATGAAACCTATGTAGAGCATCCTTTAAAGAAAACTCCAGTAACAATTTAAATTATTTTTAAACAATTAGTCTTGGGGATAGGAAATTAATGCTATGGTCCACAGTTTTGATAACCAATTTTCTTAAGAACTTAGTTTTAAGTAAAATTTAATAAAAAAAAAATTTTTTTTTGAGAGAAAGAGCAAGGGTGCATGCGCAGGAACACGAGCAGGGGAGGAGCAGAGAGAGAGTCTTAAGTGGGCTCCACACCCAGCATGGAGCCCTTCACGGGGCTTGCTCTCAAAACCATGAGATCATGACCTGAACCAAAATCAAGAGTCAAACACTCAACTGAATGAGCCACTCCTAAATTTTAGGCACTCCTAAAATTTAATTTTAAAAGGGATTTTCAATACCAGACTTCAATTCTTCCTAAACCATCTTTGCCTTAAACATACCCAAATTCCATAACAATAACAGTTATAGTAAAAGGCTCAAATTCAAGGTTAAAATACTCTTCAGTGGCCCTTTTGCATCAAATATAGGTTTTACATATTTGCACAACATAGCAGAGATTTGGGGCAATAAAATTCAAAGGGAAAAATTTTATGTTTCCATTGGCTCTCTTTCAAAACTTCATGAATTAATATTCCAGAAAATTCTCTCATTCACATATAGGCTTGGGTAACTTCGTATAAATACCTGCCTTTAACTTGCACTAAATGTTTATTTAAAACACGAAAGTTTGTTGATGGAAGATGTGTGAGATTTCCACCAAGTACAGAAGGAGAGCTGAGGGCATTTTATGCAGATGGTACCTTGGGTTAAAAGCAGTTTTGATAACCCATGAACTCCGAGTACCTAGTATGATCTGGTCACTCTTCCATCTTATCTCTCACAACCCCCTTCTTCACTAGTCTCCAGCCTTCTTTCAGGTCCAGGAATTAACCAACCTCTTTTTGATCTTAAGAATCTTCTCACAGACTGTATTCTTGCCTGGAAAACACTCACCCATTGCACACACATTCCTTCTGATCACATAAGCTCAGAGTGAGGTCTTCTCTGACCATCCCATCTGAAGAACGTTGTCCTGCATCTCGCATATCCCACTCCATTATTCTTATACACTATCCTGATTTCTTTCATGGCACTTTATTTATCACAATTAGTATACAGTATATATGCATTTGCATCAAAGTAAAATACGCAAGTTTTTAAACGCAACCTGTACTATAATAAATAATGATGAAAAAGCGGCATCATCCCATCTTATCAGCTCTCTCTCCCAAGTCCCGTTTCAAAAGCATTTTACCTATTTTTTATTTGTGCTTGTATATTTCTCAGTAATAGCATCAAACTATAATTTCTTAAACGATCATTTTTAGGTGTCAGGAAGGAAACTCATTTCTCCTCCTTTCAAGCTCATTCCTTCACAGTGCTGCTCCTCACTCTTCCTTCTGTGACCTCTACAAAGCCAAGTCATCATCTGGCCCAATTTTGTCATGTTTGCATATTCAAAGAACACCAGACATCCAAAAAAGAATTCAAGTTTTTGTCAGCTCAAGCTTTGTCTTACAAATTCTTTCTAGATTCTCTGAGGGAATGAGAAACCTCTCAATAATACACTGCTCAACACCATATATTGAATCTGTCCATTTTTTCCTATGGAGACATTCATTTCTTCTCAGCCCTCCACCCTCTTGTTCGTTCTAATCCATATTACTTGTTCTCTAAACCTGCCGAATTATTATAGGACCAGGACATCCTTTTGCTCTCATTTCCTGGGTTCTGTATCTCCCTCTTTATTGATTTATTACCTCATCCTTCAGCTTCCTATAAATGAATACATGGGTGTAATACTCAGAAAGCCTCACATCTAGAAAAATATTTTTACTTAATACTTAATTCAGAATTTGCCTGGGTGTAGAATTCTAGGTGAGAAATTACTTTGCTTCTCAAATTTTGAGGCACTGTCCTATTATCTTCTAACCTGGAATTCATTGTCATTCTCTGTGATCTGATCTCTTTTTGTCCCTGAAAACTTTCAGACTGTTTTCTCTATACTGTAAAATTTCATGATAATGGGCCTTCCAGTTGTGTGCCATACATTTTAGTTCAATATTCTCCTTGACCCTCGGTAACATCTTTGACTTGTGGCCATGTATCCTTCAGTTCTAGGAAATTATTGTCTTATTTCTTTGATAGTTGCTGTTCTCAGTTTTCTCTTTCCGGAGTTCTCACTAAATTAATGCTGTACTTGCTGGATCAATTGTTTAATTTCTCTGTCTTTTCTACCATATTATCTATTTCTTTGGTTTTTCTGGAAGACGTGTTCAACTTTATTTTCCAACTCCTCTGCTTAACATTTAACTTAGAAGAACTCTTTCTTGTTTTCTGATTGTTCCTTTTATAACACACCCAGCTCCCTTCCATGGATATCTTGTCATCTCTTAATTCTGAGGATATAAATTAAAGGTTTAAAAACGAATCTTTCTTCGGCTTATTCTAATATCTGTATTTTCCTGGTTTCTTTTTCCTATTTAATCTATTTGTTTTCTAGTTCAAAGCTTTTCTCAAACGTCTGGTTGCTCTGTGTTGTCTGTTTATATTTAGGACAGAGGCATCTCCATGGGGGTAGAGGGCACCAAATTAGACTCGCCAGGTAGGAACCTAATCATTTGGCAAGAACCTAATTTCACGGGACAGGATAATACCCAAATGATAGGATTTTAGGTTTGTTTGTTTGTTTTCTTTTTTTACAGAATCTATTCAGTTTCTTTACAGAAAAATCTTCCAGATTCCTGTGTGGATGCAAGGAGAGCGTAGTATGCATGTATGAGGCCCAGCTGTCACAGTACTGGAACCGAGTTATACACAGGAACTGGGGATCATCATCACTCAGTACACAGACTTTCCTTAACTTGGCCAGTCTGTTTGCACTGAACCATCTCCCCCAATCTCTGCTGGGATTGCTCTAAGTGTCAGCCCTACAGGGCTCAGTTTTTCCACATAATATATCTTCTAACTCCACTGTATCTTGCTAGGGCAGGGTTGTCAATTAAAAAGTTATCTGATACTTGGAGAATGGGGTAGGAACCTTGGCCTCTGTATCCTGTTCTTCATATGGATTTCGGACAGCTCCCTGGTTTTAAGTGCCATGCCTCATCCCTGCCTGCATGATAACCACCCACAAAATCAGATCACAAAGAATCAGAAATCAAAATGGCATTGGGTTGGAAGTTAGAAAATAGAGCAATACCTTAAGATTTGAGATGCAAAATGATTTCTCACCTAGAATTCTATGCCCAGGCAAATGAAAATAATCATCTTTTCTGTTTTATTTCATGGCCCACTCAAACAAAGTTTACCCTGTGCGAACAAGTTGCTTTTACATGGAGATGTAATGAATAGACAAGGCGGTTGGTGACAGCCACCTTCTTAATGACCTTGAGAACCACATGCCATCATTCAGTATAATGATTTATACTGTTTAGTATTTCCAAAACCGAAGATTCCACATACTTGTATGTGGAAGATTTCCGACATACTTGACCATTTTGTTCCCTAGCAGAAAGCATTTTACATGAAATTGTCTGCTTAATGTGAATAAACTGTCCAGGTTGCTCGAGAAAAAGAAAAAAAATTAAAATTTTACTATGAAATGTCTTTATTTGCTCCTATCTTCAAGGCGCTTCCCTCATCTGAACATCTTGATTTTTTTTTAAATAATTCAGAACAATACTATTTTCTAACTGGTTATATTTTCAGTAGAATTTTACATACTGGCCAAAGTTCATTTTAAAACAAAGGATTCAAAAGCTAATCTCCTGTGCCCTGAATGGTTCCCAGATACCGTCTCGGTTTATTAAAAAAAAAAAAAAATCCACGTAGTTTGCAGCATTAGTATTTATGTCTAAGATCATTACCCTTGTAACTATTATGTCTAGTTACGTGAAAAATGGAAAAAGAGAAGGAAGTTCGTCATCTCAGTCTCACGACCCTACCGGCTCTCGGTGGTCGTTCGCTTTCATTATCCACGCCATCAGCTCTATTCTCCAGATGGAATTCCTGACAGGATTATGGCTTTTAATTCCATGTAGTTCTGACCTCAAATTTGTCTTAAACTAAGTAAGAAGTAGCAAAGATTCCCAGCTCTATCACAAGGCTGCTATAACTTCTTCAGCGAGCTCAGTGCTGAAGCCCAGGGAGGAGGTAGAGAAAACAGATAATAGCTAGAGAGGGCAGACGATGACGGGGGACAGTAAGAGGGGCTGATGGGAAGAATCCCATACTTTGGACAGTGTAGTTCTACTAGCAACCGGGCATTTTCTATGCTTTGGTTATATAATAGAAAATAATCAGAACACTTTAAAAATATCAGGCACCTCAGGTGTCCTATCTACACCTGCAAACTGAACTAGTACTATATACTCTCAGAATAGCCCACTTATATACATGTAACATTATCTAATTTGTATGCATATATTTTGTATCAAGAGGAGGAAAGCAGATGCAGTCATTTTAAGAGGAGCCAAACACAAAATTTAGGGAAACAAACATCTATAAGTCAATAAGCCCACATTTTGTACTTGGACAGACAGTCCGGCAACATACAGATGGGATCCCTTGGAATCCTGGCTCTGCCGCTTACTAGTTGCAGAGTCTTAACCTTTGTTTCCTCATCTGTAAAGATGGTAACAACCTTCCTTATAAAGATGATGGAAAACAAAAATGAAACATGTAAAATACTAAGCACACAGTAGGTACCTGGTATATATTAGCTATTATCATATGATGAGCATAACTATTCTGGATCCTAAATACATTTTTTCCAGTTGAAGATACCACTTCCCCTTAAACTCATCATCTCTAGGAAGTAATAATCACTATCCTCTCTGCTTCCTTCTATTAGTGAGAAGGTTAGCCTCTATGTGGTCAGTGGGCTCCATGTAAACCCAAAACCTTAGACATGGATACATCTTGTTCCTCATGTTACAATTTAGGATCTACTGTCCTTTCTGGGCTAATTTGCAGTTTCAGACAATGGAAGTATGTGTTTTTTTCCCCAGCTTCATGGAATCTATTCTTCTAAAATACAAGATACATATTTGCCAACGTTCCGTTCTTTTCTGTGGCTGTTATAAACTTTGAATTTACAATCAAGTACGTGTATGCATACAAACGCATGCATGTGTGTGTGTGCGCACACACACACACACACCACTCTGACGAAATTATGGAAAGGTCAGCGATACATAAATTCATTATGGTGTTTTGTTGTATCTGAAAACACCTCTAGCCAGGACAAATAGAAATGGAATGCGGTTTAGTACCCCTACATTTAAGGCATCCTCGAGCTAAGGGTATGTATGGTAATTTCAACTTAGCTACATAAACATTTCTAATACTTACCAGGGTTGGCAAGAATAATCTACTGGTTTGGGCACCTGAGATATAAAAAGGCAAAAAAATAGATTAAGTTTACTTAAGGGAAGCTTTTAGAAATCAATCATTAATTCAGTTCGGCTGACTCAGCTCTATAAAGCCCTATATAGCACAGTCCTGGAGCTATCCATTGGCAAATTTATACAGAGTGAATCAAAGTAGATATCGGATAAGTAGGAAATAATTCATGTCACTTTAATTCATTCTTTCATTCATTTTACCGCCACTGTGCCTCCAAGAGGAGAGATAACAGGAAAAATATGAATTGGAAGCTTTTGGTATTTATTATTAAGGCAGTTCAATCCTATCATAGAAAATTAAAATGAAAATGTTAGGAAAACCAAACAGCACTCTGCTTTCCCAGAAAACAGGCAAAATAAACAATATATATTGGATACAGACTCTTACTTTGTATCACAAATTCTAAACTCTGATTTTGAAAACCTTTTGATGATGAAAAGTCATGGGAAATATTCACTTTTCCCTCTTCTCCTGTGGAGATTTACAAAAACAAAAAATATTACATTTTCTACACAAATAAAGACAGAAAAAGAAAAAAATACCCTTCTAGTTGTTGACTGCAGCTAGAAAATAAACAAAGCCAAATAAGGTATATTAATATTCAAAGAATAACAAGTAAAATACATACGATCAGAGGGTAACAAAGTTTATAAATTCCTAAGAAAAGACAAGGAGTACGGATAGTTTGTTTTGTATTTAGAGATTTTTCATGAAGCATCTGAATCTTTGATGTATGCATCTCACAGTATTCCTGGGTCTTTTTATATTAGGTGATTAAAAATACTGTTATCCTTAATTTGTATGAGTTCTGATCAATGTAAGTATGTCTCTTAGCTATGTCAGTTTTCGTAAAGGGTTGTTACTATTTTGACCTTCCAGGATAATAGTTATATATAACAAAATTACCTTTCTGGACAGAACATCTCCCAGGTTATCAATATTTAAATAGTTCTATACTATGGATCACATTTTTAATTCCACCACCATAAAAAATCCTGATACACAGAATAAAATGTTTAGAGTATATTACACCCATTCAAATCCTGCAAATGTTTTCTTATACCATTTGTCTTCCCATACGGTAATCCATCTTCAACGATTTCTCTTTAGATGAAAAGATATACATGGCTTCTGAAACCAGATGGAAAAATATTTCCTCCTTCTTTCTGCCTCTTTGTACTCTTTAAACGCATGCTTATTCTTTTTTTAAATTTTTTTTTAACATTTACTTATCTTTGAGAGACGGAGAGAGAGGGAGACACAGAATCTGAAGCAGACTCCAGGCTCTGAGCTGTCCGCACAGAGCCCAACGAGGGGCTTGAACCCATGAGCTGTAAGACATGACCTAAGCTAAAGTCAAACGCTTAATCGACTGAGCCACCTAGGTGCCCCATAAATGCATGTTTATTCCTTATACAAGTTAGATGGGACAGTTTGACTGGAGTTGTCATTACTTCATCCTAATGGAGGAAAGATAGATTTCAAGTTGACTCATTTCCTTTCAAAACTTTGAACATATTATTCTTATTGCTTCAAATATTAAAGTCTCACATTATAGAATCTCCATTTGGTTTTATTTTTAATATTAAGTTTGTATTTCTCTGAGGTTTCCTGTGCATTCATTATGAACATACTTTCCTTTATGTCCTTGAGCCTAGTTATAACTACTTTAAAAATCTCCTGCTAATTCCATCATCCGGGACATCTCAAGGTTGTTCTCTTGATTGCCTTTTCTTTTTTGAGCATAGTTTGTGTTTTCCTGGTTCTTTATCGAGTAGTTTTGAATAGTATCTTGGACAATTTAAACAATATGTTATAGAAGCTCTGGATTCTGTGATGCTTCTACAAAGAGTGTGATTTTTCTTAAAGTGGGCAGTTAACTTGGCTGAACTCCAACTGCGAACTATCTCCCCTGTGGTGAGTGGCAGATGAATTCTCAGTTTAGTTCTTTTAGCCTGAACTGAGCTCCTTGGGAGTCTGTACCACGCGGCAAAACTAAGGCAAAGCTTATAACAACAGAAGAGGTTCTTCCTTCTCTGACACTGTCCTTTCTAAGATTTCCTGTTTCCCTTTCCACTTTGTGTTTCCTTCGAACTCCATACTCTGCTTCCTCAACTAGTGATACTATGAGGTTTCTATCTGAAGCTTAGCTACCCTGCATGGCACAGCCCAGTATCTGTCCTCAAGCCAGCCATAAAACCAGGAAACTAACCTAGCATCATCCCCTTTTTCTGAGTGTCAACACTTCTCTTAGTCAGTGCCTTCACATTGTTGTTGTTTTAATCTCTCTCCAGGGCTTATAGTTGTTTTCTGTGGGAGAATTGATCCAAAAGGGGCTACTGGACAATTACCAGAAATGTAAACTTTTGTTGCCTCCATTATTGCTGTTGTTAGATAGGAGTCAAATGATCAACACTTTATAGGTAGTCTTCATTCTCTTTAACGTTGGTTTTAATATTTCCTCCTTATTTTGGATATTCTCAAGTTTCACTAAAATGCACCTAGCTCTTGATTAATTTTATATATGCTTCTTGACTCTTAAGATTGGTTTTATCGTAAGTTTTGAAAATTTTTCAGCCATTACTTATTTGAATATTGTTTTTGTTTTAATGTTTTATTTTTGAGAGAGAGGGACAGAAAAACAGAGCACAAGCAGGGGAGGGGCAGAGAGAGGAAGACACAGAATCTGAAGCAGGCTCCAGGCTCCGAGCTGTCAGCATAGAGCCCAATGGAAGGCTTGAACTCACGAACCATGAAATCATGACCTGAACAGAAAGTCGGACGCATAATTGACTGAGCCACCCAGCCACCCCTTGAATATTGCTTTTCCACAATTATCTCTATTCTCTCCTTTAATAACATGCATTTGAATATTTGAACTTTATCATTCCATTCTCTGTTACATTTCCATTTGTTAATCTCTCTGAACTACTCGATGAGAAGTTGCTTTAGATTTGTCTTCCAATTTTCTATCCAATAGTGTCTAACATGTCATGTAATGTTTCCATTAAGGTATTCATTTCAGTTACTCTGTCTGATTCTTTGTGAAATACATCCAGTTAACTTAGTGACTTGTTCTCTTCTTACACTTCCATTCTTTTTTATTTCTTCAACCGTGTTAAATATAAATATTTGAACTTAGTATCTGATAATTACAGTATCTGCTGTCTTTGTGTGTCTAATTCTGAATTTTTTTTTCCTGCTGAACTTTGCTTAAGATGGTTTGCTTAATTAGGAATTTGATGACCCCATGTTGTGAACTTATATCCCCTGGGACTGTATCTGTAGAAATCCTTTGAGGACCATGTGCAATGAGGCTCCAATCAAGACACTATCTGTACTTGTACTGGAAACACAATCGATGTGGAATCATTTTAAACTGTTTCTAGCTAACAATTATTTAAGTCACAGGGCTGGTTTGAATTCAAGTCCCACACCTGGGTGGTTTTTGGATCAAAGGCTAGGAATTCTTAGGAGAGATTGCTCTTTTTTCTTCCCAACCCAGATCCAAGCTGAGAATAGGCCTATCTTCTTCCATGGAATTGTCTTCTTCTTGTTCACCCACTGAGGACTCCTGGAGTCACAGAGAGATACCCAAGTGTGCACTGTGCTGTAGCTCCAGGCTTGGTCTCCAGTTACTGTCTTACCAGAAATGGAATTGTTTCATTTATGCTCCTCCTCTGTTTTTTTCAGTTCTAGCTTTCTCTCTGAACTTTTGAAGAAACTAGCACAGCGTACAGAGAAGAATAACTTTTGAACTCAGAATAGAATTTTCCACATGACCCCTGATAAATAAAATGTCCCAGGGTGGAAAGAGATACCACCTTCGAAACTCTTTCGATCTATCCTTCCCTCCAACCCCTCCTACTTATCTTCACCTAACTTATCCTACCACCAATGAATGAATCTATAACTGCATTAAGTAAGCACTAAAATTTTAATAACTCTTAACTTTGAGCTATAAAACAATCATATTTAGCTAGTAGTCCCAACCAAAATTATGTATTCCTCTACAACTCCTTACCGGCTTTAAATTCTGAGCATGTTTTTCCTTCTAGTAACTGAGTCACCAAATACTATTAAATATGAGCTGATTTAATTTGTGTCTACCATTGTTAATTACCAAGGTTCACCTAGGAACTTTTGTTTGCTTTTTCACCCCTTTGTTCATCCGTACAACAAAATGTACTAAATATCTACTTATGTGCCAGAATTTTCCTAAAATGAAAGTTCGAATGTTCATTTTATGCCATGTGCCAGAGCTGTACAGGCATAATAGCACTTGATACAAGAAATGTTTCATATTCTTGACGTGATGTCTTTAGGTTCCCCAACATCTTATTGTTAGAATCTAGGAGATTTCCGGCTACCTGCCTACATATCAGTATCACTGTTTTAAGTACAGGAATCCTGAATCTTGTTCGTACAAATGACAGAAAACTAACTCAAAACTCATTTTATTTATGTAATTAAATAAGAGTAGTATCAAAGTTCAACAGTTTTTAAAGATTATTAGATTAAAAAAAAAAACATGACATTAGATCACAGAACCAACAGAACAGCAAATGGTTTTTGGTTCCCTTTGCTTTTGAAATTAATGAAGCTGGAATGAGTACATTAAATTAGTCTACAGACTACATTCTGAAATAAAGGATGCAGACACTCACATTTGTAATATTAAAGAGTTTGTAAATCTAGAATATATTGAAATATTATAGCAAGCAACTTAAGGATAGTTCTTTTAACCATTAACTCTATTATATTAGTAAAGAAACTTCATTTACTTCAAATGAAGAACTTCAAAAGTTTCATAGAAAAATCCATCCTAAACACCAAATTATGATAAAAATAATGTCACCTTAAACAGAAATTTATAAATCTAATAAGGTACCAGGGAGTACATTTCATGTTCTATTCATCCATAACATTTGAGTAAATACTCATTCTCCTTGTATCTATCATGTGCTTGATGCTTTCATAAAATGCCATCATGACATTAAAGAAACAGTAATGACAAACTAAAGTACAGAAAACTGTATTTAGAGATTTGATTGAAGAATTTGTGGACCTTTATGTTGTCTACTATGCTTTCAAACACACTAGTTGAAGTATAATATCTCTATAACCCAAAATGGCTAGGAATAAATTAAACCCTACCATTCTTACCTCCATGGAAAAGGGGAACATGTATCTAATCTGTAGCTTTGGTTTATTCCTTCTAACACCCTATAGAAAATTTAATTTAGTAAATTCTACTGTTAAATTTTGCCTTTGCGTATACCATTTAAAAATATTTTTAATGGAATGGGGCCATGGTGATTTCAGAATTTTAATAACATTGACCACACAGTCAAACTTGAAATAATATGATCCCTCTAGAAAACAGTAATAAAATTATTGAGTGACGAGACTGTATCCTTTGTACATTCTTGCACAATTAATTACAGCATCAAAACCAGAAAAAAAATACTCATACTTACACAGGGGCAAGGCTTGACAGCATCACTTGGAAAAAATCCAACCTCTCCAGATGCTAAATTTCTACCCTAAATTAGGAAAAAAAAAATATACCAGTGTTGAGAACCCATTTACCACAAATGATAATCTCATGATACTGTACGCATAGTGTTGTTACTCAGGATCCTCAAAATTACGTACGTGTTTCATCCAGCCCTAAGTATTTACTTATTATGGCTCAGGAAGGAAAGCAGAAGCAGAGAGATTTTGAAATTATTAAACTTTACATACTGTTTTAGATAATTTTAAAATAAGAATTCAAGTCTGACTTTCCAAACGACAATTCAACCTTGCTAACTTTACACTCCTCAGTCCTATATAGAGATAATAGCATATTTGATTTTTCTATTTCATATTCACTAATACAAATAGATACATTAGTTTTGTGCAGGCTCACAATTAATTAGAAATGTGATTTAAATGGTTATTGATATCTTTAACAGAACTCGTAAGAACATTCCTCCAACAAGACAGGAGACATTTCAAGACTTATGGAAATGGAAAACAACACGATAAGATGTTTTAGGTGGTTTTCAGATTTAGGAGAAAGGATAGGGCACTGATCAAGAAAAGAGGACAAGTAAGATGTTAGAGGAAAGAATATGTCAAGATGACATTGTAAATGAGAAAAGAGGGAAAGAAATTGGCAGAATAAGGAAAACATGAGCATCAAATGGACAAAAACGTACTTAAGAATTTGCTCTTGGAGACCCTTGATCAAATTACTCTTTTAAAATAACTCATTAGGGAATGTAAATTGTTCGAGCTAATGTAGAAACAGGGAAGTTAAATGATCACCCCATGGCCACAGAGCCACCAAGTGACAGAACTAGAATTCAAATTCAGATGTTCTAACTTCAGAGTTCAGCACTGCCTCTCTACACAAGCATTAGACTCATATAAGAGGACAGAGGGGAATAGAGCGAAAAGGTTCAGGGAGCCAGTCTGACTGAGACATCTGAATTTATCACTGGTGAGGGGGTTTCAGTGAAGGGGTTACGTGTGTTAGAAGAAGCGAACTGGAATCCATGTGCAAGCTGACTTGTAGATGGGAATGGCTTGGTAGGTGAGACTATCTCTAGAGAACTGTATCATGGTAAGGGAGGAGAGGGAACCGGTGCTAGAGACATTACTGCACTAGAATCGGTGGGGTTTGCCTGAGGAGTGGGTGAGGAAAAGAAAGCCATGAAGCCAAGAATGGAAGTGATGACATAATCCATCCCAACACATAGCTTGGGTTGATTGGCAATTATACAGAGGGGAAACTTAAAGTCAACAGAGCGTCATTGAAGAAACTGTAGATGGAAGAAGATAGAAAATGGAACTTACAAGAATTAGTGTAACCGGGAGGCAGGAAAGATGCACCAGAGGGAGGAGGGTCACAGACTAGAGGGTGATGAGAACACAGTAGCTATAAGGTATAAGGTAGGGATGAAGTGTTACTCTCCTTTGATGGCATCCTCTGAGTGCTTTATTTATTTTAGGCATGATGCTGTAAATAAGTATGATAAGTATAATAAGTAAATAAGTATGATATTTGGGGGCTGTATGCCTCATCAGGCCTTTTTATATAAATGCACTGCAATGCTACTTGAGTACAATATATATGGGCATGTGGGTGGGAGTCCGACACAGGAGGCAACTCAGAAGAGGAGAGGATAAGGGTGATTGTTTTCAAAAAGTAAAATAAGACGTAAAGGAAATACGTCTATTTTGCAGGGGAGAAGCCAGAGAGAGCTTTATGGTGGTCTTTCAAAACCGTACTTGAAGATAAATCAACAAGATGGAAAATGATAGCTAGAATAAGAATGGTGAACTGTCAATTCACATTCTTCAGCACAAAAAGAACAAATGGTCTTCATCTACAGAAAGCAAAGTTCAGGAGAAGCGGTGATATTGTGCGACAGCGCATGTTGGCCAACACAGTAGCACAGAACAAAACTGACGCAGGGTCCCTCATGTACGGAACGATACTTTCACTTACTGCTCCACCAAAGCTTGGTTCCCACATCACTACTCTGTCATCTCTTCTGTGACACCACCGTCAGCTGCAGGTGCAGACGTCCTCTCTCCCTGTTCTACTGCTCCTTCACACACTGGGAGTCCTACACCGATACCCGCCACAGGGGCGTAATGACTGCCCTGCGCAGTCTTCTCCATTCCTAGTCTGAACTATCTGAATCCGGGACAACGTCTTAGTCATTTTTCTTTTTTTACAAGAGAGTACCAAATGCGCCGTAAGCATTTACTAAATGTCTATAATTTGAGGTATGTCTCAATCTGATAGCCCCATGTCAATGAATAGCATGAGCTCAAAATCCTCTCAACTGAAAAGAATAAAACAAACCCCACTGTGTTTTTACACTGTCAAGCACTGAGCAGCATTAAACTGTTTCTATATGAAAATATTCTTATAGTGGCACTGCTTGACCTCTCTCGGACATTTTATACAAGTAAGCAGGGTGCTGAAGATGGCAACGCATAAAATAGAGAGAAAGGAGGTAAGAACACAAAGAATGCAAGAGCGAGAGACACAGTAACGAATTTTATAATTTCTGAAGATGCACGGACTGGTCCACCTTTTTTGTCTGTCTTCCTTTGTAAAACCAAGAGTTCTACCTGAGAGGCATGAATGGGGAAGACCCCCTAGACGGTAGGGGAAGGGGCAGCGTAGGGTAAGAAATGTGCCACAACTAGGGTAAACGTGCAATTTTCCGCCCGAACCAGGATCTTTTGGGAGGAAAGGGTAGTGATTAATAATGATGTCAGGACAAAAGGTATAAACTGGGACTGTTATGGGTAAACCAGGACATATGGTTACTGTATCAAAAACCATTTTGCTCTTTCTCACTGCATTTCGGGAACCTACTGGAGTTCTCTCAGGAGGGGGAAATTTTCATTCAACAGACTACCAAGGTCAGTTTGAATTGTTTTGTCCTTATGAAATGCCTTAGCAATGCAGGTTACATTTCTTTAATGGTCTTAGGCATCCCTGAGATGACAAAGAAGTGAGAGATAATTTAACATATCTTAACAGATGAATAAAACTGTACTTCCTCACTAATTCCTGTCGGATGTCAGTTTTCGCTACGGGAGAGAATATGTGCTGTACTCAATGTTTTTCCACGTATTAAGGTAATAACCATCCTACAGCATTTGGAAGATTAAAAAACAAAGTCATGTGTAGGAGGAGCGTCTTTGCTTCCCCGGTGGATGTGTGTGGGACGTACATTGATAATTCATTAATGCTAATGGGTGGAGCAGCTGTCAATCCCCTGCGCGTGGATGGAACGCCAGACTGTAGCGATGAAATAAACCGTTTTCAAAGCCAATGATTTTGTACACTTGATGCGATGATCTATCTGTGAAATTTTACTAACTTTGAGGAGAGGCGTGCAGCGATTTTCTTCTTCTTTACACTCCAGTGTGGGCACTGTCTTCTGGGTCAGATAATCAACTTGTTCCTTTTATGCCTCTCACAAATGCCGGAGAGAGGAAATCTTTTAGTTAGCCTCCTGCCTAACGTTTGTTCTTCGGAGTCCCTTCACATCTTCAAGGTCAATTTGAAAACATTCCTCTTTCATAGTTACATGTCATCTGATGTACCATACGGTGCCATCCGCATATGCAGGGCGCTCTCTAAATTATGTGATGAGACTTTTGTCAATGTAACCATAGTGCAGGTTAGTTCATTCTTATGAACATATTTTCTTTGGAGAGTACTTGAGAAAATACGTCATGGGCTCTATGCAGTAAGAAAAGATGCACTTTTATAATTTTCATTAAATAAAAGTAGAGCAGACACAAAATAATATTAAATAACATATCATAAAATAATGCCTTCGGTCCTGAAAAACAAATTGCTTTCTTTACAAAAATGTATTAAAAATAGAATAACTTTCTCTGAAATTCCTGATCACAAATATAAATGCGCATTCAGACACTTCCTCGTTTCTAACTGAAATTTTTTCATTTTTCGGTTATAGGTCATTTTCTCCCAATAAGAATCCCAAGTGAACCGTAATGAATTAAAACTGCTTTAAATTTGCTCATAGAAAGGATACTTACATCTGCCTGTACAGAGAAGAACATTAACATATGCGAGAACGGCACAGCTAAAGCCGCTTTTTTAAAACCCATAGACAAGGATGGCTTAAAATGACAGAGGACATCCTCCAAAAATCTTAATCATAAATTGCTTGGCTCCTAACTTCGCAAAAGAGGAGCAAGAATTGCTTTAAGAAAAATACAGAGTGTCTTTTCCCTGTGGCTCATTTATCCCCTTAATACCACCTGGATTGGAGCTTTAATGCACTCCTGGAATAGCACTGAACGATTTGAAACAGATGTGGAAAGCTGAATGTAAAAGGGACAGATTAATGGTTATTTATGAAAGATTGGAAATTTTCCCCAGTTACAATGCCCTAAACACTTTCAACGTATGCATGAAGGTGCTGTGGGGATTAGTAAGCAATTTATCACACACGGGTAATGGCCAGAGCAACTGTCACCCAACCCAGTCCTCTCTCACTGTCAGAAATGTACAGCCTGAGTGTGTGGGGGGAAGAAAACAGACAGGGTAGCCATGAATTGCGGGAACGCAGGCAAATACACAAATTAGTTTACTGACCAGATGGATGGATAGATGACGGATAGCTTGCACCAAGCACTATTTTTGGTATTATCCTGAAGGTTTTTGTGAGCAAATGCAAAGGACAGGAAAAGGAGAGAAGACCAGGACAAAGATCTTGTCTCAAACGGACCTTCGGCAAGGAGCCATCTGCGTTCCTAGCTGCCATAATACTGTAACAACTGTTATCGGTAAAAATATCCATTAGCACTAGTTCTTGGAAAACATACAAAGTCACTACCACACAGTAGGGATGTGGCGTTGGACGGGCTCCTTCTATTTCCAGCTCTGCTATAAAAAAACTGTGTAACCTCAGGCAACTCTCAATGGTAAAACGAGAATGATGACAAGATCTGCCACGCATTCTTCACTCAGGTAACACGAGGACCAAAGAATTAACATGTGTGAAAGCACTTGATGAATGCTAAAAATAACAATTTTCTCTTTTTTATCCACAATACTGCTTTTTGATTATTCCCAATTTTCTCAGTTCAAAAATGTTTTTGTTGGCTATTCATGTGTTATTAAAAGAGAAATGCCTGGCCGAGTGAATAATCTCGCCACCCTCCTCAGACACAGACAAGTTTGGTAGACCACAAGTAACACAGATTCTCATCATCTTGAACCATAAATACCACATTCAGAGAGTCCCTTTCTTTATCTCAAATGTGCTCATGCTTTCTTGCAAGCACACGCATTCTTTTATCATTAACTATTTCCTGTCTGCGGAGTAAGACACGCATTTTTCCACCAGTGAACAACTTGAAAATTTGCCAAGCATAATGCATAGGGTTATACTGAATGGTCATTATAATGAATTCCAAAATACTCATGCGTACACATAAGAACCACAGCCATGTGCTTTTATCATTTGCTAGTCAAAAGAGTACAGGATCTTTAACTTTTGTCCAATGCATGAACTCCCAGCATTTTTCAAAAGACTATATAAAATTCATATTCCTAACCTAGCCCATTTGCAGTTAAGTGGCTGTCATAGGCTTAGAATTCTGAATAACTGTTAAAAACTTGCATCTTGATCTAGAATCTTTGAAATTATATTTATCTCCAATTTATGAGGGTTTATAATTGCATCAAATCATCAGAACATACGACAAACGCCTTGATTATATGCGATGTCTTTTTAAATGCACACAAAATTGTTTGTGTTTACTACCTCACTGAGATTTTGGCAGAAAGAAGTGTCAAAAACTCTAAAAAATTTAAAGTTGTAAAGTGTACACTAAGAAAAAAAACCCACTAAAAAGCCATAAGCTATATTTCTACACTTACTATATGTGAGATGAATATAACAGCAGATTGAGACTTTGCAGAACGTCTTTCTCGTTATCCAAAAAATGTATTCTATGGGGTTCCGGGATTTCTCTAGCGGGGAAGGAAACTCTCCAGTTTTGGGCATCTGGAGGCTTTTCCTCCAAAGTCTCACTGGGTAAGATAATTGTGCATGATATAATCCTGAATCAAAATCTTATAACTCTGAGTTTCTGGTGAAGTAAACAAGAGAGTATCTTTGATGAAACAAACAAAAAAAATTAGCAAGCAAAAACCAATCTGCATGTAGGTAAGCCAAATCCCAAGTGGTTACTTACTACAAACCGTGGAAAGAAGAACAAGGCTCAACCACATCTTGGAAGAAATTCTATTCGGGGAGAGGCCATATAACCCAAAAAGTAAACCAGGCTTGACGAAGGTCCAAAATACAGAAATTCGTTTTTCTTGGCAAACTACTAATGGATGTTCTCCTATCCTTGGTGATTTTAATCCTAAGTAAGCATGAAGCACCATCCATGTCAAATGCTCCTGGCAACATTAGATATCTGTGTACTAAGTAATTTTCTACTAAGAATTAGATATTTTTAAAGAATTTACCTTTCTACTAAGACCAAAATTACTGCTGTAGTGAAAAGTGTACGGACTACCTAATATATGTGAGGCACTATGCTCGTACTAGAGGATCAAAAATGAATAAACCTAGTTACCATCTTCAAGGATCTCATTCAGATAATGTTTCCTTAATTAGCTTTTGCTCTGGTTATTTTCATAGATTTTTGCAGAAAATCAGATTAGAGGGAAAAAAACCAATGAAGTAATAATCTGATATGGACAGACAGTGGGAGTCTGATGTTCTATTCCTGTCCTTCTAATCCTTGAGTAAGTCATTCAACCTTTCATGGCTTCAACATTCTCCCCTGTGAAAGGAGAGTGTGACCCGAGGATTTTTTAGGTGTCTTTTACCCCCAGAGTGCTTTGCTTATACGAGCACTTTCCTTAAGTCCCTTTAGTTCTCCAGTCAGTTACGGTTACCAAGATGTATTTGACCACAAATTCTTAATTAGGGATATTATGTCAGTCATTTAATCTCATTACACTTCTTTACAGAAGATAAAAACATTTCAGGTCCTCAATGACTTTCGTTTTAACTTGGTGTCAAGTCCTCTATTTTTCAGGGCACACCGGATTGACTTTTAGAAATTACATTCATTCGTTCACTCTTCAGGAATTCGGATTACCATGAAAAAGTAAAATCCATTATGTTATAATTTGATAAATCATTTGGAACAAAGCCTTAAGGCCATCTGCCTGTGTACACTCCACTGAAACCACTTGTGGTGTCAAAGCAACAGTTATATCAGATGTAATTTCAGATTGATGGTCCACCGAAGGTATTCTGTGATTGACACACTCTTGTAGTAATTACGGCAGGATGCAGCTTATACGGTAAGAAAATAATGGAAGAAAAAGTCCCACAACAGAATTTCTCAGAACTGTCCCCCTAATAATGTTACTTTCTATTGGGATAAAAAGGAGGTAATACTTCACTGTCTAAACTTCTTGGACAGCAGTGTCCCCCTACAGGTACGTTATAACCTACATTTTGCCCTGTACCAAACATAGGAAAAGTACAAGTTAAGAGCTGTTAACCAAAAATGAGAGTTAACAACGAGGACCTCACCCACTTTGCCAGGAGGTTTGCCAATTCCCACAGTACAGTCTGTACACTTGGAAACATTCCTGCAAACTCGGTTTATGATCTATTCAATCAAAGCCAGTTGGCATTCACCCAGGGAGAACGTTTCTTACGGGCCTTCGCTAATGTCTATTATCGTCTATAATCCTCTCTCGTAGGCCCCCCCTTGTTCTATTACAGTCACGCTCTGCCTTTTTCTTCTTCTCTGTAATTAGGGACCCTGATTTAATGCAATATTTTGAGGTAAACACCTGTCAAGATAAAGATCTCATGACTGCATGACATACTCCTACCAAATAAACTACTATGTTCACACAGATTTTTAGCCCTCCATCCACAATTTCAATTCTGCCTTGGCTTCTCCTCATTTTATAGAAGGGATGGGCAAGTGGTGAGAGGCAGTTCAGAAGCAAAGCCAAGTTCAACTGGGCAACACCTCAAAACTATGTTCCAGTACTACTTAAAAAGGTATCACTGTGACGATAAAGAGCAAGTTTGGGATTTCACAAAGAAATGCTGTGTGGTAGGAACCTGAATGCAGAGAAACAGTTCCCAGAGATGTTTATTTAATGGTGGATAATGCCAAACAAAGCAGTGAGCCTTTTGGTGTCAAAAATCAGTTTTCTTAACAAATCTTTTTATTCTTTAAAATACTTTTTTGTCCGTGTTCTTATTTGCCTCTGATTATGATGCAGCCTGACACCTGAATTTTAGATCCGGAGGGAAAAAAAATGTAATTTTAGAAAATTCTATTGTAGCTAATATTCCTGTGTGATCTAGAAGAAATTTGAAAAGTCTTAATGTAGAGCAGAGGAAAAGTCTCCTTTGAAATGATTTGGCTCCTATGAAGTTGCAGGGAGAGATGTCAGGAAAAAAGACCTACTAACTCCATTCCACTGGAGCTCTCTTTCTGAACCTCAGAGGGCTTCTGGGCAGGGCCTGTGTTACCGGACACATTGCTTAAGACGCTCAACACGAAAGGTCAATAGTTCCTACAGTTGAGACCACAAGCAAACAAACTATTCCCTAAGCCAAGTTTGTTTTCTGTAAACCCCTGTTTGGTTTCCTTCCCACTCTCCTTCACTCCCCTTGGGCTATCTTAGACCTTCCTCATCCAACCTTGCTCTGAGAAAAGGGCTCATGATCTTACCTACTTGTTCATATTCACTGTTCCCTTCAGAATTTTTCGTTTGTGTTTTATATTTAATTATGAGCAAAAAGTTTAATATGTGATTAAAGAAATTTCAGGAACTGGGTACAGATATTGGGAGGGCAGCATGGGCTTCTGTGGGCTTGGATATGTCAGCGAGACTCTTCATATTAAACATGGGGAAGAGATATTTTTTTTTAATTTAAAAAACAATCATTTACCCACTCCTGGAAAATGAAGGATATCTTTCAACATCATTAGCCATACAGAGATACACTTTTTCTCCTTTTCAATTTTCTTTCAAGTTTACTTCCTATGATTTCTACAACACCCATGTGAGTCATTTAAGTATGAAAATCTCCATTTTATAGATGAGGATTTTGAGGACATAAGGTTAAAGAGCTTTAAGACTATTCTGAGAGAACAAAGATAAATTTAAATCTGACAAGATGAATGAATATTTTAATGGTCTTTCAGATAACATCATAAAGTATAATTTGGGTTCATAAACAATAAATTTGAAAACTTGTAAATAACATTATAGAAATACCTCAGAACGGCTTTACTCATGGAGTGAATGCCTATTTTATGCTAGATACTAAAGAGATGAAAGCCATGGTTCCTATCTTTCTACGGTGCTCTAACCGGTCAGGGAAAAGAATGAACAGACCATAAAGATACACTAAGAGTGTTGTGATAGAAGCCCTCTGATTCAGAGAAGACCTCAAAGGAGGTAACCTCAAAATCGAGCCTTGATGGTAAAGAAAGGATTTAGCTAAGAGAATGGGAGGTAGAGGGGAAAATTCAGGCAGAATGTAAACTATCAATCAATTTCAAACTAAAGGTTTGAAAATACATGTCTCCTGAATGAAAACCATTCCTCCCAATTGAACCCTTATTTTTTTCTCTAGGTTAAAGTGAGGAAAATATATCTGTTAAAAAAGGAGATTGTATGAACACTAAATTAGCAAGCATATGGGAAGTACAATTTCTTGACCTGGTAAACTAAGACAAGGGTCCACCTGCTGCACGCAACCTCGACCATGACCACTGTGCTTGAGAGCTAACATGGCAGCAAAGGGGAATTTAACACCTTCCTGCCCATGGCCAAGTCAAGAACCAGCCCTCCCCAGGCTCCTCGCCTCTGGAGGCAGCATGAGTAGGAATGCTTCCCTCTGGAGAATCTCCCAAGCTTTCTCCAAGCTCCACTTATTGCCTGACTTTTCAGTTTTTCTTTTGAGGCAAAGAGTTAAAAAAAAAAAAATTAAAAAAGGAAAAACTTCTACATAAAGCAACGTGTTTTCCTAATTGTTCTACAAAAAAAGAACTAAACTGCCTTTGCCTTTAAAAATCTGTTTTCTTTAGAGGTGTTAGAAATTATAACTGATTCTCCCGAAACAAAGGTAGGATAGTCTACCACACAGAACTGAGGCAGGAGACCAGAAGTCTGAAAGAGAGTCTAATTTTAACTCTACAAATGCCATCTTACATAGATGGATGACAAGTCTGGCCCTTTAAAATCACAATTTTAATTTACCCTCTTTATGGAGATTTCTGTGAATTAATCAGAATGTGTGTTAAAACATTTTCACTTCTTAGAATAAAGATCATGTAGATGCATGATTTGTAAGTGTGAAGTATCACAACTATTTTCTAGGTTATTTAACTTTCATTGTGGGTAAAAATATATATTTTTGGCACACTAATTACAGTTCTAGTGCTTATAATTGCCTTTTGGTTCCAATTAGCTTACAAAATTCTCCCTGTGGAACATTTGGGTATTCATAAATGACAAAGGAGCAAATAAAACCCCATGATAAAGCACAGGATCTTCATTGTTTCATATGCTTTATTCTAAGAAGAAAACACATAAAACTCTCTATTGTAGAAGAAAAAATCCAAAAACAAAAACAAAACCCATAGATAGCACCGCGTGATTTTACATTTGCTTGTTTCTTTCTCTTGCCCTCGCTCCCTCTCTGATAAGTATAACCTGTACCTCTCTTGTGGAAAATAAAGTTCCTAATAGGAACAATCTCACGGTCTCTTTTCAGCATGAAGGATGTTCTCCTTAGTCATTAAGTCTTTATTATCACATACTCAAATGACTTACAGCAACAGGTTTATCATCAGTCCAATGACATGACCAGAATGGTTCCATATGTTGTTACTCTCTGTAAAAACCATGCCTCACACCTGCAGGAGGGAACGTACTCTAAACGGCCAATTTCCTACTTTACATTCATTTCACTTGAAGATAATTTTATAGAACTTTCAAGGAAAGAGAAAGAAGATGACAACAAAGACAAGAAAAAGCTGCCAAAATGAATCCCTTCAATGCAAAGACTGAACACAGTATATTTTTACAGCTCAATTGTCAACTCATTGTTTGAAAGAAGTTATAATGAAAATGCAGATACCCACTCAGTTCGATAGATTTAGAAATTACTGATGTTATAATAATAATAATACAGACTAGACTATAATAGCTATTCATAGAAAGTTCCTGATAGAAAGTAGAGGATAATTTGTATTCTCTGGATACGTAGAAAACATGACAATCTACAATAAAATCCAACTTTCCACACTAATGAGTGAAGCGACTCACTTGAAAAAAAAAAAAAACAGAGAAAACAGTTTAGTTTAAAAAGCGTAATTTCTTGAAAATTTCCAAATAAGCCAGAGCACTTAACTAGTACAAGAGACATTTTTGAAATTCAAATGCAAAGCCACTGTAACATCCCAATAACTAGATTGTTACCTGCAGTTTTAACTTTACATATATTTGTAAAAATATGATCACAAAACCGTTACTATAAAACTCAATATGGAAACCAGCTGCATCCCCTGTCCTGAGCTTTTATCATTCATTAGGTCATTAAGCCACAAGGTTAAAAACCTTTCTTTGTGATTGTTCCAGTACAAAACACAGTCAGACAAATAGTAAGAATTGTATTAGTATCTGGATGGATGAATAATAGGAGCTATTGTTTAATGAGCACTGGGCTAGACCTCTTTCATATATTATTTATTTTATTCTGTATGCATTTTACAGATGATAAAACTGAGAGTAATCTATCTAAGGTCATGCTGCCAAGAGATGGCAGAGTCAGTAACTAATACTCAGCAAAATGAGCTACATTTTCCTAAATTCTAACACAGGAAAGAAAAACAATTTGCTATTCTGGTGCTAATTTTGTGCAACCTCCAATGAGACCAAACCAATAATAAATATACATCTATATATCATGATGGCCTTAGAGATGGCAAGATGTGAAGTACCTATATATATGATATTATATACATATATATACATGTATAATTACACACATGTGTGTATATACACACACACATCCCCAGTACAGGAGTTCCATCCTTTGGGATGCAAACCATAAAGTCCTTACCTTCTTTCAATATGAATACCGACAAGTTAATGTACACGGATCCACTGTAAGCACACCTACAAACTTTCATGACTTCGAAGGATCAAACCAGCAGTATTCTTCACACATTTAGACCCAACAAGGAGTAAAGATTTTCGTTTAGCAATTTTTAAAACATGTCGTTCTAAATCATGCCGTTAAGTAAGTGTACATTCAGACTAGGTTCCTACACGTACCCTCTGTATGTACAATCTATACAACAAAAGCTGATTTTATCATGATGGCCTTAGAGATACCAAGATGTGAAGTACCTTTTGAATCAAAGAAAACACTTCTATCAAGTTCAGTATGAAGTTTGTTCAAGTATATTTTAATTGCATACTAATTCTTTGAAAATGTTCCCTTTATTTGGTAACTGTCAGACACCAAGTATTGAGTTCACTGTAACACCTTATCTTATGGCTATGCTTAATAATTTGGCTTGCTACCAATGACCAAATATTAAGTTGGGAATGCCATAATTTCATGGAATTAATTGGATCATCCTGGTCAATGGCTTACATTAAATTTATCTAGGGTTCTATAGAAACTACTCATTATTGGATTTAACCCAAACCAACAGTACCCAATTTCTGGAAGTGGAATTGTGTGTTGACAAGCCCCCACATGACTCAGAGTGGTGAGTAGTGTTCTGGTCCAGCCCCCATCACGTGACAAATGAAGAAACTAAGCCACATAGTGATGGAGTAACTTGACCCAAGCCCATACAGTTAGCTGGCTACAGATGCATGACCTGAATTGGGTTTTCCCAAAGTGCCACTGCTCCTTTCACTAAGAATCTGTTGATTAAATAAGAATATGTTGGCTTAAAAAAATCCTTTGATGGCTTAGAAGTACACATAAGATAATTCTGACTCATGCTACATCCTTGTTGAAAACATTAGATGAACTTTTAGCTTATCTCTGAAAATTCAAACACACGGTTAGCTCCTAGCAAGCATGAATGGATCTGAAGACAGGAGACATACTGTCAAACCAATAATTGGAGTTGATAATTGAAGTGTGAGCCGTGTCTGAGTAGTGACTATACAGTTGACACCCAATATATATTTGCTGATCTGAAATAAATGTGCTAATTGTTTTGCTCTGTTCTAGACATTAGCATTACTTGTTCCCATCAGACGTCTTCCTCTCAGCAGACATATGCATGCATTTTGTCATCCAAAGGTCTCATTTCTCTTACAATTTTCCTGAGAGTTTCCAAAGCCATTTTACCATCATATAAGAAAAGCTTCATGCTTCCCAGCTGCTGAGAGGAAATGACAAATAATAATGTCTTTCTTATGGTTTAAAAAGAAGAGGAGGCAATATGATTTAGTAAAAAGAACACTGGTCTTCTATGTAGGAAGCGTACAAGTCAATACTCTGCCCTAATAAGTAAAAAGCTGAACATATTGGAAAAAAATCAACAACTCTTAGATCCATAAGAGAGGAGGGGACACAGGACAAACATCGGCCCCCAGGATCGGAGAGACAGACAGGTGAGTACGTGGAGTCACAGCCTGCCGAAGCAGAGCAGAAACTGCTGGGGGATCCAGTGCCAGTCCTGGGTAGGCAAACCTGAACGTGTCCTGACAAACTGCTGGAGGATCAGTGATCACAGCTCTGAGAGTTAAAATTCCAGGGGGATCGGCCATAGGGGAACCCCACAATATTTTAAGACTACGCTTAGGAGCTCAGTCAGATTCCTATAGTAAATGTGGGAGAAAAACCCCCTCGGCTTCTGGCAGAGGGAAAAAAGCAGTTCGCTCTCCTTAATAAGACTTCCCCTCAGGGGAAACTAGTTAAGGGAAGCCTGATCCACTGGGGTATTGTGACATCTGACTGACCCGGGGAAAGCAAACACTCAACTCTAGCTCACTCTAGCCATCCCTTTCCACCATCACAGGGAGAAACAACTGAGAAACAACACTTGTGAAGTTCATTGTCCAGAGGCATAGGCTCACTGAAAGACTGAGGCCTATTCATATGGACAAAGAATACTCCCCCTCCCCCTGCATCTCACCACCACATCCCTAAGTCCTCCAGACAGCAGCTCCTTTCACCCAGCACATCAAGTCTGGATATCAACAAAAACTACCAGAAACACCAAGAGGCAAAATCACAATCTGAAGAGACATGGAAAGTATCCGAACCGGACATGCAGGAATGTTAGAATTATCAGACTGGTGATTTAAAACAAACATAATTAATAAGCTAAGGCCTCTAACGGAGAAAGTGCACATGATCTAAGAATAGATGGGCAATGTGAGCAGAGAAGTAGAAAACCTGAGAAAGAACCAGTAACAACTGCTAGAAATAAAAAACAATAAATAAATTAAAAAGCTGCAACAGAAATGAAGAATGCCTCCTATGGGCTTGTCAGCAGAATGGACATAGCCAAGCAAAGAATCTCTGACCTTGAGATTATCTCGATAGTAACTGTCAAAGTGAGAAACAGAGAAAAAAAGCTGATAAAAACAACAGAATATTCCAGAACTGGGAACAACTACAAGAGATGTAATATGTACATAATGGGCAGAAGCAGCAGCAGCAACAAAGAGAAGAAGTACCTGAAATAATTATGACCGAGATTTGCTCAAATAAGCGTCAGACACCAGATCCGAGATTCAGGAAGTTTCAGAGGATAATAAACAGGATAAACGCCAAAAAACCCAACTGAACGTATCAAACTGCAGAAACTCAAAGATAAAGAACAAATCCTTAAAGAAGCCAGACAAACAGTAACGAAAACACCTTACCTATAAAGGAACAAAGATGTATAGACTTCTTGGAAACCATGTAGGCAAGAAGAGAGTGATGTGAAATATTTAAGGTTGAGAGAGGGAAAAAAAAACCCCACCAACATAGAATTCTCTACTTTACAAAATTACTCTTCAAAAGTGAAGAACAAATAAAGACCTTTTCAGGCAAACAAAAATTGCACAAATTTGTTGCCAGTAGATCTGCCTCGCAAGAAATGTTCAAAGATGCTCCTTAGAATGAAAACACTTTTGGTCAGAAATGTGGATCTACTTAAAGGAAGATTATCAAAGAAAAAATAAGTGAAGATAAAATAAAAACTTCATATATTTATTTTTAATTGCTCTAAGAGATAACAGTTTGTTCAAAAGAGTAACAGTCACGGTGTATTCAATTATGTATGCTTATATCTATATATGTTTCCATACTACACACCTAATATATATGTATGTACATGCTATGTATGTTTGCATATAAGTGACATGAATGACAGCAATGATACAAGCAACAGGAGGGAGGAATTTGGATTACTTTGTTATTATAAGGCACTCACCCTACCAAGGAAGCGGTATAGTGCTATCTTGAAACTGGACTTGGATTAGTTGTAATTGTATACAGTAACCTCTAGGGAAACCACTAATAAAAATTTTAAGAACAAGTATAACTGATATGCTAAGAAAGAAAACACAATCATATAATATGATCAGTTCAAACTACGAAAGGGAGAAAAAGAGAAGACAAAAAGAGAAATACATAACAAAAAGCAACAAATAAAAAAGAATAATAATAGGTGTTAATTCAGCATTTCAATAACCACTTTGAATGGCAATGGTCTAAATGCACCCAAAAGACAAGAGATTGTCAACGGATCAAAAAACATGACCCAACTATACTCTGCCACAAGAAACCCACATGTTTTGTGTTCTTCATCATTCCCACACACCCATGTCTGTCTCTACCCCGGTTCACATGGAGCCTGCTCTGTGTAACCCTTCCTGTGCTATGTATCCTCTTATTCCTATTGGCAGGCAAAAGTGGACAAAATTCCCTCTTATTTATTCCTTTCTTATGGTAATAATGACAACAATAGCACTGGTGACTAATGTTCCTTATACTTTTATGTGCAAAGTACAGTTCTAGGCTTACTTTAATATATTAACACATAGAGTGCTAATGGAAATTCTATAAAATGAATACTATTACTATCCCCATCTTATAGACGAGCGAATTGAAGCACCGTGAGGTTACACATTGCCCAGAGTCACACAGCTAGTAACCTGGCAGAGCTGGAATTTGAACCTAGGAATTCTTGCCTGAGTCCAAGTTCTTAAAAAGTACACTCTGTTTTCTTTTAAAGGCACGTTATTTCTGATTAAGTAGTGTTTATTCACGAATGCCTCCATTTAGGTTAAGAAATGTGAATTTCACGTGGTCGGAAGCAAGACACTGCACGACTTTACAAAGGAATTATATGTAATTGCATCTGAGCTTTGCTGGGGTGTGCAGGATGACCAGGGTACATGAAGTCTGGAGGGCAAGACATCAGTTAGGAGGTGACCTCAGATGTCATGTAGCAGTTGACTAGAGTGAAAACTAGGCTGTAACAATGGAAGTGGAACGGAAGAAATGCACTGAGAGTGATTTAGAAGGTCCAATGAGAAGCATTTGATGATAAAGAAGTGGAAAGAGACAAGAGAGGAGGAGTAGAGAATATACAAAGATTTCAGACCTTATTATAGGACGATGGTGGATTGGATGGTGATACCCTTAATCATTAAGGATACAGAACTTTTGGGGTGTTCGTGTGGCTCAGTCGGTTAAGTGTCTGACTCTTGGTTTTGGCTCAGGTCATGATCTTGCAGTTCATGAGATCAAGTCCTACATCCATTTCTGTAGTGGCAGCACGGAGCCTGCTTGGGATTCTCTCCCCCTATCACTCCCCACCCCGCCCCCCCCCACTCCCCACTCGTACGCTTGCGCTCTCTCACTCAAAAAAAAAAAAAAAAAAGGGATACAGAATATTTGAACAACACTATCAGTTACTTTGACTTAATTGGCATTTGTTGAACATCCTAACCCACTCACCATTCAAAAAAGCAGAAAACACATTCTTTTCAAGTGTACGCAGAACACTTACCAAGATATACACTATTCTGGATCATAAAACAATTCCTAATAAACTTAAAATTATTCAAGTCTTACAAACTACGCTCTGTTATGACATGGAATTAAATTAAAAATTAAAAAGAGAAATATATCTGGGAAATCCCTAAATATTTGGAAACTAAATAATGCACTTCAAAGTAACTCAGAAGAGGAAAGTGAAAAAAAGAGTAGAAAGTATTTCGAGATGAACAAAAATGAAAATACAACGCCTACCAAAAATATTTAGGAAGCAGAAAAAGTAGTACTTAGAAATGCATAGCACTAAATGCCTATATTAGAAAAGAGAGTTCTCAATCCAATAAGTACCTTAAAAAACTAGAAAAGTAAGAATAAATTAAACCCAAAATAAGAAAGGAATAAAGAACAGAAGAAATCAGTGAAATAAGAAATAGAAAAATAATAGAACTAATGAAACAAAACTTTGTATGCGATCAATAAAATTCATAACCAATGAAATACACTGCTCAGAAAAAAAAAGCAAAGATACAAATTACCTGTGTCAGAAATGAGAGGTGACATCACTATAGATTCTACACAAAAACTACCAAAGCTCACTCAAAAAGAAATAGATAATCCACATAGACATATATTTACTAAGGAAGCTGAATTTGTAATTAAAAAAAAAAATCTTCCTTCAAAGGAAACTCCAGGCCTAGATAGCTTCCCTGACAAATTATACAAAACACTTTAGGAAAAAATAATGCTGATTCTATTCTTCGAATGTTAAGCGATTACCAAACCTGGACAAAGACATTACAAGAAAATAAAACAACAATAAATAAAAAGTACAATATATCATTACTAGGTGGGGTTTATCTCAGGAAAGCAAGATTGGTTTGACATCTGAAAATCAATCATTGATTCACCATACTAATAAGCTTAAAAATGATAAAATCATTTCAATTGATGCAGAAAGAGTATTTGGAAAAACCCAACATGAATTACTGGTTAAAACAAAAACAAAAAACTTTCAACACAGTAGGCCTAGCAGGAAACATCTTCAACCTGACAAAGGGTATTTACAAAAACTACAGATAACATCATACCTAATGGTAAAGAACTTAATGCTTCCCCCCTCCCCGCCCCCGAGATCAGGAATAAAGCAAGTGTGTATCTTTTCCATAATTCTAGTCAACACTTCCTGGATATTCTAGCCATTGTCACAAGGCAAGAAAAAGAAATAGAAAGCATCCAGATTGCAAAGGAAGAAATAAAACTGTTTATTCACTGACACAATGATTGTTTCTGTTTTTAAAAAAAATCTGCTAGAATCTACAGAGAAAATTTCCTGTGAGTTTAACAAGGTTACAGGATAAAGATCAATTTACAAAAATCAACTGTATTTCTATACACTAGCAATAAACAAAAATTGAAAATTTAAAACCATCATTTACAATAGTATCAGATAAAATATAAAACAGAGGTAACTATGACAAAAGATGTGCATATCCTTCACTCTGACAACTATAAAATATTGCTTACAAATCAAAGACCTAAAAAAAAAAAATGAGAGATAGACCATGTTCAATGGTCAGAAGACTCAATATTGATTGTTAAGATGTCAGTTTTCTCGTATTGATCTATAATTCAACACAATCTCCATCAAAATCCTGCCAAGCTCGTATTGGTAAAATTGACAAGATGTTTCTAAAATTCATATGAAAAATAAAGCACCCAGAACAGCCAAAACACCTTTGGAAAAAAAAGACAAGACATGATCTACCCATTCCTCTTTCAGTATTTACCTAAAACTGAGACCCTATGTCCATACAAAGACTTATACTTAAAAGCTCCTAGAAACTTAGTTTGTAGTAGCCAAAAATTGGTAATAACCTGAAATTCTATCAGTAGGCTAAAGGATAAATAAATTGTGCTATATCCATATAGGAAATAATAATAAGCAATAAAAAAAAGAACTTCAATCACTTAGCGTAATAGCCTCCAAGTTCTTCCAAGATTTTACAAATGGCAGGATTTCCTTCTTTTGGAAGTCAAATAATACCCCCATTGTGTATATATGCCACCTTTTCTTTATCCATTAATCTACTGAGGGACATTAGGATACTTCCATGTCTTGGCTATGTCTCCAAGAAGAATCTAAAATAGTCAAACTCATAAAAATAGAGAACAGAATGGTGGTTACCAGGGGCTGGTGGAAAGTGGAAATATGAAAGTTGAGTCCAAGGGCACAAAGTTTAAGTTATGCAAGATGAGTAAGTCCTGAGACCTACTGCACAGTATAGAGTCTGTATTTAATAATACTGCGTTATATACTTAAAATTTTGCTAAATGGCTAGATGGTAAGTATTCTTATCACAAAATAAAGAGGGCAGGGTGAAACTTCTGCAGGTGAAGGGACAGGTTTATGGCATAAATTGTGGTGATGGCTTCGAGGATTCATACTTATCTCCAAGCTTGTCAGGTTGCTTACATTAAATGTGCATAGCTTTTTGTATGCCAATCATATAATCAGTAAGGCAGTTTTTTAAAAAAATAAGACCTAATGGGGTGCCTGGGTGGCTACTTCCACTTAGATCACTAATGCCACTTTAAAAACCCAACAGTGTTGCAATGTATAATAAACTGCACAGATTTAAAGTGCACAATTTGATATGTTTTGACAAATGAATGTACAAGTGAAACGGTTACTGATCAAGGTGATAAAAATCAGCCCCCCACATCTGTGCACCCCTTTGTAACTTCTCCTTCGTGCCTCTACCTGTTGTCCTTCTTCAGTCCCCAGGCAAGTACCGTTCTGCTTTCAGACTATGAGTTTGCATTTTTTAAAATTTTACGTAGTACATCATATAGTCCATTCTTTTTTGTATGACTTCAACATAATTATTTTGAGATTAAACCATGTTGTTTTGTGTAATGATCATTCTTATTAAAAAAATTTTTTTTAATGTTTACTTATTTTTGAGAGAGAGAGAGACAGGGTGCGAGCAGGGGAGGGGCAGAGACAGAGGGAGACACAGAATCCAAAGCAGGCTCCAGGCTCTGAGCTGTCAGCACAGAGCTCGACACAGGATTCAAACTCACAAACTGTGAGATCATGACCTGTGCCAAAGTCAGACAGTTAACTAGCTGAGCCACCCAGGAGCCCCTGAAGCTTAGCTTTGAGAATGGAAGAGGGAGACTAACATAACCAGACACAAGTTGAGTAAATGTATTTTAAGATGGGAGGAGCACATGTGTATTTATTTGCCATAGAAAAGGAGCTAGTGCAGAGAATGAAGTTGAAAATGTAGAAATTAAAAACCAGCTGATGAAATGGGGGATGAAAAACCCAAGAAGAGAAACAAGTCTTGAATAAGAGAACCCTTACGGATACATATGTAGGTATGTTTTGGGGTGGAATGCACAGGATTGGACTCCAGAGTCATTAGAATTTCAGTCTGACAGTCTCTCTTCCTTTTTTGGGAAGGATGAGGTATGAGAGGAGTAGGATATTAAGAAGAGTGGAGTTTTGGAAAGTCATTGGCCACAGCATCGGCTACGGTGGTTGGAGAATGTTCAATCTAGAGGCATCCATCTATAACAAGATGGCAGACCACAAAATCGTTTTAAGCAAACAAAATATCCATCCTTTATACCAGTGCACAGTGGATTATCCACCAGTCCTTTCCTATTCTCTCTCTCTCTCCCCCTAACCAAATTTCACTCATGTGCTAATCTTTCTGCTCAGCCCACACCCCTTTCCCTCAGCACATGATACATTTTTAACTAACTCTTTAATTCTGCTGGGAAATATTTCTAACACACAAATGAAAAGAGAGAAGACTCTAGTGAACAGCAATGTCCTACCATCTAGCTGTAACAAATCTTAACACTAGACCGTGTTGCCCTCAGCTAACACAATCCTTAAACCCAATATAGGCTTACCAGACAAGAGAGATTTCATCTCCAGCAAACATCAACACACTCACTTAACTTTTCACATCTCATACATTTCGTGAATAATCCCCAGAGCACCTCTGGGAACTTCAGGTGTTTCTGTGGGTAGGCACACATCAAGTACGGCCCAGAAATGGCCACTGGCAAGTTAACCAGGTAGTTCCCCTGAAGTGAACTGTTAATATGTTACAGCGATATAACTTAGATCACACCCACAGGTCCTAGGTTTGGAAAAAGTGCTCTGGCAAAGTATGAACTTTTAATAAAAATGGTAATTATGATTCAAAGCAGTGATCCTATTTTTTTTTAGCATTTGCATGTTCACCACTGCTTTGGCATTGGTAAATATGAAGAAGGTTAATAAAAGATAACTTTCCCCACGTCTTGTAAAATTTCTGAAGCTGAAAGCATGCAGTCGGTTCCTAAAGACAAGAGCTTTATTCTTTAAGCTGTAATAAATCGAGTAAAACAAAAACAAACACCATAATTTCAGTAGTACCTGCCAAAACAGACTGTGTGCGTCTCCTCTCAGAAGTTCAACGGTATCCCCTGCCTGGATATGTAACGGGGGTCCTTCGTGAAGAGCTGGGGGCGGTGTCCCAGCATAGTTCTTAATGACCTGCATCTTTGGTAAACCTGAAAACAAGCAACGCAACTTTTAGAGTTGAGAGAGTAATGACGCGTGAAGTCCAAATGCACTTTAAAATAAAAACAAGGCCATCATTAACGTTAAAAAGTTGTAATAGCACCAAACATCTGAAGTAACTACGATGGAATGCTTTTGAACTTTCTCATTATTTGAGAAGGTAATGGAATAAGACACTTATTTATCCCCTGATCCCTTACATACTTTCCCTCTCCCTCAC
Organism: Paguma larvata; assembly: GCA_030068075.1. NCBI lineage: Eukaryota > Metazoa > Chordata > Mammalia > Carnivora > Viverridae > Paguma > Paguma larvata. The sequence goes on from CM057833.1 coordinate 88,142,774, forward strand.
CATCAATCTCTTCGTAGTTGAAAAAATATTTCTTTCAGCCGATGCCTGCTTCATAAAAAACACATCACGTACGGTTTAATGGAAAAGAATCAATTTTTTCATCAACTCTATCCTTTCTGCCTATTACTTTCCTCTTGGGCATTGGCTGATTTCATCACTGAGGAGGCTCGCCCTTTCTGTGTATGCATCACATTGCCCAGTATAAGACTCATATCTTAAGGTTATCTTTGTAATTCAAAAGCAAAAAGGTGATGGATGTGCTACTGGAATACTTAGACATTTATATGGAGAAACTCTCGGGCTCAAATTCAGGCTTGCAAAACAGACCCAATAAAGGGAACATGTCTAAGCCGATAGCATCAACGACACTCGAAATCCGGATCCATCCTTTTTCTTTGTATTTCTCAGAACGTGCAATGAAGGCCTCAGTTCAATATTTCATTTTTGAGAACAGCAGCTTCAATTGCACACAGGCCTAAATGCACCAATATTGGTCGCAAATGGACAACTTCACCGTCACCTTTTCATTTAGGGGTGAAATGCTCCTTCCTGTGAGACAGAACACTCACAAACATGGTATCTGGTGCACATTCAGGAACCTAAGCCGTTGCCTGTAACACTTGAAGATTTTTTATTCTAACGACTGACCACGGTGAAGCTGTAACCACCTGGCAACGCCACGCTCAGTAGAGTCGGAGGATGCACGATGGCCATCAGTTCCAGATGCCCAAGTTACCTCAAAAAGGTTGTCCAAGTTACACGGATCTCCATATCTGCACGAAACGCTCCCGCAAACGATTTCATGAAGTCCTCACTATCCTTTTTCAACCACCACCCCAGATGGGAGGAAACGGCGCAGCCATAAATTAAACAGAACTGAAAAGCTTTAGTCAACACTTTCTTATCAACCCATCGGGCAGAAGGGCTGAAAAGCGCTGGGCCCTTCACCCCAATTTAGCTGCTGTAACCGCTGAGGCATGTAGCAAGTTGCTACATCTCCCCTTTGCTTCAGCTCTTGTGCCGCAGAAGCCCTGGAGGGACGGTGCTAATCCCACGTCTCTCATGGAGTGTTTCCCTACCAGATGCAAGAAGGCGGCGCCTGTACACAAACGTCAGGCTTTATTGTCTTTCCCAAAAACAACACTCGACAGGAGAACTCTTCTCAGTCAAGTGTTTATCAGACTTGCTCTCAGCACATCGTAGGTGCCTTGAGTATAGAAAGAGCTTTTTTATACTTTCTATTAAGTTGCTGTTGTTTGTTTTAAATGAAACCTAAATCATGCACAACTCATTTAGAAGTTCAATATACGGAAGAGGATACAGCCTGAGGTAGAGTCTGGTTTGCGTGTGAGTTACTCCACGTTGGGGAGCCAGAGTCGTGGTTAGCCTCAGTTTTACTGAGCATTTCTAGAGCAAAGAAAGCATTTCATTCAGTAGGCTCCCTTGATAATTTTGTTTTTGTGCCACTTTTAAAATAAAGGCTGAAGGCAAGAAACAGGAGTTTTTAAACCTGAAATAACTGACGTGGCCTCAAATACTGGGACCAGTGAAGCGCTCAGAAGGGCTCTGACCTTCCCTGTAGTTGTCTCCTTGGCCAAGACCCACGGGGACAAAATGAAGCAGTGCCTGATGGACACAACAGTTCTGTTATTGCCAACATGCCCAAGTTAGCCATTCTTAAGAAAATGGTTGAAGATGCATAAAGTATTTAGGGGGAAAAATAAGTTCGATGACATTTCGCCAACCAAATATAAATTAGGGTTAACATGTGAAATACCCAGGCTACAAAAAAGGCTGTGAAATGTAAAGATGGAACAATGCTGCCTTATTTATACCTTTGTGATGGCCTGCAATGCCCATTACACATGGCCTAGTCAAATCATATTTAAAATGTAAAGTATTACGTATATTAATATACTGTGGCCAAGAGATGAGACCTTTGTTTCTTTAAACTTACTTAGAAGCAAGTAGTCCTTGAAATGGTGGACTTGATTTTTATAGTCTTACTGCTAATTTTTTCATTTACTGTATCTTTTCTGCTATAACTTTCCTCCTGACTGTGAGCTTCATTTTGGAAGTTCATCTAGTAGTATACCAACAGAGGGTATGTTGCTGACCTTATTCCTAAAACAAAATTGTGTGACCTTTGCCAAGAATTATGGCTGAACCCAGGTAATAGCGAAAAAGACACGGCTACTAGCCTGAATTCAGCCATAAGTGACTTTCAAAACACAGTATTAATTTGATTCATTTTTCTGTGTGGGGGGGATGAGTCAGGAGTTTATAATGGCATTTATATTTTTTAGTCATTTGTTAGAATAATCTCTGGCTATTTATTTCTGATAGGTCAGCCCTTCCCATTTCAGGATGATCTGTCATCAGGGCAACAGGGCTGCAGAGATCAAAGAATAAAAAGGAGAGAGCAAGGCCACTGTGACATGATGAATTCTGATACCTTGCCCCCGCCTCTGACACCTGGATATAAGAGTTCTACAATACTGGTGGTACGAATGGTTTATATTCCTTCATTTTATTAAAAAAAAAAAAAAAGACACTGTCACATTGCTATGAAGGTGAACATAATCCCATTAATGGATAGATAAAAATGCAATTAAAATAAGAAGAGAGAGTGGGTTAAACTTCCTGTCAGCCCTCAACCATCAATATACTTGCTAACACAATCTCTTGCCATAGCAGTCATCGCATCTCACAAATGAGATCAAGAATAGAGAAGAAATTAGATTTACCGATACTCATATTTCAAATAGCCATTTAGTGTTGATTTAGCGTAGGTTTTCTACTCTCCATGTAAAATATTCCTGACAAGTTTTGACCTTTCTTTAAAACGTCCAGCATAGAATATTCACTACACGTCCTTATGACAACTTATTGTTGTGTATAGGTTATTAACAAGCTCTATCTAAAATTTACTCTAAAATCTCTGTGTAACTTCTCTCCATTGACCTGTCTCCTTCTACCTAGAGTTATGCTGAAGGTGGCAAATCTGTTTTTTATAGGTTAGCCTTTCAAAATTCGTTCAGGCTTAAAATCCCTAGTTATTCACGTTTTCCTTTAGTATCCATGCTTCAAGGAATTCCGAGATGCGAAATGTTATAAAACTACAAAAGGGGAGGATAGTTTCCCTTATTAACTCTGACCAATCAGAAACAACCAAAAGCTATTCTAAAAACTGATTTTAAAAATATAAATCCATTCATTATATTGTAAAATCACAACTCATCCCAGAAAGCTGCTTCTTTCTTCTTGGTAAACACACACCTGATAGTTTAGTTTCTTTCTGCCCCACGACAGCATTTATGATGAATATGTTGGTATAGTCACAGGGCTGCTCAGAAAAATCTGAAAATTTATAATGACTCTACCTTCAGATATTAAATGCAAAATAATCACATGTAATTTCAGCATATACAGTGAAGCAATCTTGGAAGTTCCCAAAACATTATATAATCTGTTATCTTTGTCTAAAGGAATATAATTAAAATGGCTAAGACAGAATTAGATCTCCTGCCAAATGTTATTTTGGCTTGTTTCATTCCCTACAACAAAAGCTTTGCTGCACAGCTCACTACATTGTTTATATACGAAGTGTGGACAGTTGTACCCTTTAACTTTTGTTCATATTCGTCATTATATGTAGTCTTAAATCAGACAAGGTCCCCAAGTCATCTTATGCATGAAGAATTAACAAACTGAAGAATCAGCAATATTTAAATTATGATTATATTCTAGTAATAGTCATCAGGTTCTAGTTAAACCAAACTGAAGCCAATATAATTACATGGAACACTAGAGTTTTCCAAAACAATACGGAAAGGGGATCTGAATAAAGCAAGGTTTCCTTTTAAATCTGAATTCAATGCAACTAAGAGTGGCACGGGGCAAGAAATTTAAAAAAAAAAAAATTAAGTTAATTCTAAGTAGAATCCTATTAGAAAGTTTGCCATCTATAAACTATTTCTGTAGTTAATTTTCACATAAACCACAAAACTTCAGTGAGCTTCGCTTACTAGATCACTATCAACCTCTTGGCTTCTAAGAAGAGTGATGGCCACAATATAGATTAGTATTTATACATGATGCTGATATCACTGCCCTAATGCAAAGGGCTTCCCCGGGGCAAGAACTGAGAGGTGAGTGCAGTGTGCTAGATAAATGGGCTGTCAGGAACGTGCTGGCCTTTCACCTCTGAGGCCTAATTTAAAATCTAAACACAGCCACATTAAAAAATAATTAGTTCTACAAGATGTCAGAGAATGTAGCCGGTTTACCTGGGAAGCTGATTACAACCATAACATATTCATTCATTCCTTTGATGTCTTGAGTGCCGCATGTATTTCTGGGCATGGTGGTTTGACAACACAGCAAGGACATGCTTCCTGCCCTCAAAGAGCCTTCAGTCTACTGATCAGGCAGGTCAAACCCAAATACACTATAACTAGGCTTGGGCCCTTGTCCAGTGGGAAATTTTTCAAAATGTGTCTATCAATAAAAATTTCAGGGAGTTTTTTTGGATAAGTCTCCAGTAAGACCCTGAAATATGTATTCTGTGTTTCCATTTTTCCTAGGTGTGGTTTCCAAATCCTAGCCAGGTTTGGAAATCACATTTTTGTGGGTACGTAAGCAATTCATCATGACCACTGGTTCCAAACTTACTTCTGAGAAAGCCACAGTGGGTAAGTATTGTCTGGCCCCCTGCCAGCTCAATCCTCTTTAAATTAACATCTGGGTCTTCCTGATGTAAGTTCCCAATCTAACTCTCACGTCTGGGGACCAGGCTGAGCAGAATGAGCAGGTACCAAGTTAGGTAGCTAGGATGCTGGATGCTGGGCTTCTCTGCCCACACAGCTCCCTGGGCTCTTTCCTACCGAGCAGTACGCTTTTCACTCACATGTTGGTCCTCACAGAGAAGCAAAAGGAGCCTCAGAATGGAAACCATCTGTCAGAACGGAAACAGACAATATGGGGGAAAACAAACCGGTCTGAAGAACTAATTGTTCATGAAGGGAAGACTACCCATCAATGATTTCAAAAATTTTCATCCAGAGAAGGCTACTCTTTCCTTTTATAAACACTGATGAGTCATATGAAGAAAACAGCATTGTCACCACTCATACAAAAACAAGGATCGGACGGAGATACGTTTCTCCTGCTTTATAAACACTGACTAGTCATTCTTTGGCACTACCTTTAGGAGTATTAGTAAATCAAAGGTGAAAGATATAAACATCTTTTGAAAGTTCCCTCCCCTCCATTTATTAAAAAGATTTTATAGGCTACCAAATATAAAAAGCACTACATTTCACGTATTATAAAATCCATGCAAATTTAATATTTTGTTCCATCAAATACGTATGTTTCAATTATAATAAATGTTTCCCTAAAATCCTTAAATAAGATTAAAGTTCCACAAGAATATGCCATGTATTTGTCAAAATACAAAAACCACCACTCCCTAGGGGTGGGAGGAGTCCAGCTGAAAAACGCAGCCTGAGCTAACTGGACCATATTCTTTAAAGACCGAAAAAGAACACAATCACACAATTTCAAAGTAAGAACGTTACTACCTACTTCAACCACCTCATTTTCTACCTTATAAAACTAAGACTCAAAGTGGTCAATAAAAACGTCTGAAGTCAAAGAGCTAGCTAGAAAGCAGAGCTGGAGCCAGAACCCGTATTCACCACGTGCTAGTTCAGTCCTCCTGGCTGAGGAGGAGTCATTCTCTACAACCAGCAGGGAACAGGACTGTGGCAGAAAAGAGGTCTCCTGTACAGACTAATAGATGTTTGGGGATCATCTAAACCCTGCTGGGTGTCCAGCATTGTCATGGGGAGCAGAAAGAGAGGAGGCAGAACCCCCCTTCAAGTGGGTAAAGGCTGTGAGCACCACAAGATTAGGTGAATTCTAGGAGGAAGTAGTAAGTCCCACTGGTATATCCTAAAGCTCACATGTCCTCAATGCCAACAACAAAATGCACCAGACTCGACAATGCACGGCGCTCTCCGTGCCTGACACATCCGCGCGCAGTTCTGTGGCTCTGGGGACAAGTGGCCACATGCAATTCTTCCTGCAGCCAGTTTTAATCATTTGAACCACATCATTCTGCTATTCTGACCACACCTGAGTGCATCGGGGAGGGTGATTAAGCCAAAGGCTGCAGTAAATCGGCTGAACAGGTGACACACCAGTGGCTGAGGCGGCGACTGGAAGGGAGACAGTCCCAAGGGGCAGTCCTCACTGGAAGGTGAGAAACAAGACAATCACGTTTGCTCCTACAGAACATGAAAGCAGGAGGTAGATACAGAAGTCAGCAGGGAACCATGGTTTTTGACTTCTGAGAGGAGGTGAGTGGGATCACTACTTTCCGGAACTGTTGGTCCTGAAAGAGTCCCATAAAGCCTGTTGTACCTCTCCTTTCACGTAAAGTACTGAGATCTGGAGTGACCAATGGTCAGAGGTCCTCGCCATTGTCTTACCCTTCAGCAGAAATTGCTCCCCACCCCATAGCAACGGCATGTGTTTCTTTCTTGTAACCAAACTAAACCTTTAACAACCCAGTCCTAAAGGACGTCCAAGGGATAAGATAAAGCAAAGATGATTAAGGACACTTTGTAATAACTTCAGTTTCATTTTTCGTTCAATGAATTCATCCATTTACTCCATGATTATTTACAGGCCTTGCGTGTACTGGCCTAGGTGCTGGGAATACAGTCGTAAATAAGCCTGACAGGTTCCTCCCTTGTAAAGCTCATATTTCAGTGGAGACAACAAACATAAAAACAAATGGACAGACGTGATAGTACCAGATAGATGTATTGGAGAATAATTTAGAAAAAGGTACTGGATTAGACAGTGACGAGGTTGTGCGTGCAGTGGAAGGGAGAAGTAGTCCTAAGACCTGAGGAGAAAGCAATAAGCATTTGGGACAGGGTTTGGGGGAGGGAATTTAACAGGCACGCTGAAAATAAACGTGAAGCCTGGACTGCACTTGAAGTACCTGAGGGACAGAAAAACGGTCAGCGACACTGCACAAAAGCCATTAACGAATTCAAAACGGATATACACATAGCCTTGATCACTTGCCCCATTTTATCACTCCTTTCATACATGGATCCTGTTGGATTTTTTGAAATTTACTGAATAGTCAAGTGCTCATTAAGATGCTACGCCTTCTTCCTGCACATACTTGGTGTTGTCTGCACACCCAGCTCACACCACACCCAAGGGGGGGGGGGGAAATACGATTTACTCCTCTGGTTTCTTAAGGCGCAAACATCGCTCCTGCTGCAAAACCTACTAACATTCTCTTAAGTGTGGGCTAAGTGCCTTAAACATATGCTCCCTGAGGTGTTGATGCTTACTGCTTTAATACCACTTACTACATCAAAATTGTTTATTTAACTAGCACGAAGCATACAACTAGACCGTAAGCATCTTTCTATGTACACTTTTTATAGAGTGTATGTATGCTAGACTGTGACCACCTTGGCAACAAAGATTATGTTCTTCATCTCCATGAATCCTTTTGGAAGGAAAGGGGAGGGAGGGGAAAGGGGAAAGGGGAAAGGGGGAGGGGGAGGGGGAAGGGGAAGGGGAGGGGGAGGGGAGGGGAGGGGAGGGAAGGGAAGGAGGGAGAATGGAAGGAAGAAAGGCAAAGAAAGAGAGAAAAGAAGGAAGGAAGGATGGACAGACAAAAGAAAACAGGTTAGCTATTCTTCTTTCCCAGGAGAGACCCTTCCAAACACACACACACACACACACACACACACACACATACACATTGGATTACACCTCCAAAATGGCTCTTTCATCAACCATTTCTTCCCATCTTTATTTCTACCTCCCAGTTCAAGTATCCTTTAAATTGGCCTTTCCTAATCCATTCTTACAAGGCTTGACCATCTTTCACATGGCCACAGGAATGACTTTCAAAAAATATAAATTATCTAACAACATTCTCTTATTTAAAACTCTTCCCACTGCACTATTAAATCTGAACTCTTGGATCAAACCTACAAGACCATATATTTTCTGGCTCCTGATTAACGCTCCAAACATCCTGTACCAGTGTCACGCTTGCTCACTGTTTTTCATCATAACTGGCCTTTCTGTAGCTTCTGAAACACCCTGAGCAAGTGGGTACACCCAAGACACTCTAGGTTATAAAGCCTAATTGGTAGTTCATACAGTTATTTGTTTACCTCTTATGCGTTTTCTATATATTTGTACTGCCTAAGTTTGCATGATAAACATTTTCATAATCAAATTTAGCTTTTAATAACAAAATCAGTTTTTGTTGGACAAACTACTACTTCATCACTAGTTTTGACTTGCTTTCAACTATATTTGTGCTTTTACCTGTAACTATCGGTAGGCTTCATGTAACTGAAATTTTGCAGGGAAGAAAATTTTTAATGTACAAAATTGCTAACATATTTCTTAAACGTCCTCAATAATGACTCTCTTAGTAATGGATACTCATCCTGAATATCCTTTAAGTTAGGTAATTTGCATCATTTATGGGGAAAAATACTTTATTACCATATGCTCGATTGCTTAATCAGCATAAAAATAACACCAGTTCTAACATAGAAAGTAGCATAGACTTTCTAAAAGTGTGTTCTAGTCTCATCCTTCCTTCCCCCAGCGCTTCTCTATTATTCTCCTCTCTCTCACCTCCCTCCTTCCTGTGATACGCTTGCTTGACTAGTGGGATAGAAATTTAATTGTATTCCCAAAAGATTCAGATGTGTGCAGACACGGTTTATTGGTTTATAAGTTAAAATGAAGAGCATACGCAATTGGTATTACTGACTGGCAAAGTTTCAGAGAAAGCGAATGTCTCGACCATCATTTCAATGCGCCAGTTTTTTTGTTTTTGTTTGAGGCAGGGAGCCCTTAGATCAGAGACCAACATTCAACAAGTCTACACAAAAAGGCACATAAATTGAACAATCTCTATCTTCTTCTAAACATTCTTCTATAATAAACTTCTGAAATACGACAACAGAAAAGTAGAAAAGCCACGTCCTTTTTACAGAACGGCACTACACGGAAATTAGGAACTTGGAAGGATGTCCGACAGGCCAAGTCTTGATAAACTTGTATGAGGCCCACTTTCAAACAGGACCCGCAGCCGCCACAATAGCTGACAGGTAGCTCTGAGGTTTAGTCTCTCCTGTTGTTCACCTTGATTTTTTTCCCTCCTTAACCTTTTTCTGAAATGAAAAAGTAATTCAAGTCAGAAAGTACCACTAAGTTCCAATCTTATAGACTTGTATGTGAGCAGACTGAGTATTTAAATTTATCAGTTTGAAATCAAATGAATGTATAACAATTGCTCAAAACCAGTGATGTTTCATAGGATGAGGTTGGCTGTGTTATCTGCATTCGAATGTAAAATTTTTGTTTATATTCCTTTTCACTGGGGCAAAGATGAACAACCAAAACATCTACATAAGAATATACATATACTGAAAACACTGTCCCCTTCTCAGGATCATTCTTTCTTAACTTCATCTATAGTATGGAGACGGACAGATAACAGAAACCACACTGTGTTGTATATTCTCTTGAAATAACAGTATTCTGACAGCGGCAACTGTACACTAGCATGAGTAGTGACTTTATCAAAGAAAGTTCTTAGGATAATTCAGTCAAACATTTTCACTTACATATGAAACAACTCCAGTCCAGTTGCATATAGCTAGCTAAAAGCAAAAAATGGTGTTCTCAACACCAATCTATCACCTAGTAAGGGTGTAATCCTGGGTTGACTAGGAAAAATAAGGGCAGGTTCTAGAAAGGTTATACATCATTATTTCAGATCTTAATATTTAATGAATAAATCAGTACCTTCCCCAAGGAAGCCGGGAAAGAATCAGACTCAAAATATTCCAGTGGAGGCGCCTGGGTGGCTCAGTTCGGTAAATGTCTGACTCTTGACCTCGGCTCAGGTCATGATCTCACAGTTTGTGAGTTCGAGCCCCATGTAGGGCTCTGCGCTGACAGTCAGGAGCCTGCTTGGGATTCTCTCTCTCCCTCTCTCTCTCTCTGCCTCTCCTCCACTTGTATGTGCGTGTACTGTCTCTCTCTCTCTCTCAGAATAAATAAATATAAAAAATTAAAAAAAAAATTTCCAGTGGGAATGCTAGTAAGCAACAGCAGACCTTTTGAATTGTTATAGGATGTTCAGAGGTTTCATTTCAAAATCTCTACAGCCTTGTGGTTACCATATTGGGAGTATATATTCTACCTCTTTCCTATAAATTGATTAGGAATACTAAAAAATTAAGATACTAGCTTGTAAGTTTGTCTTTTGTAATCTTCCAATTTAAGATATTTGGAAATGTAGGTAGAATATGCTGACTTCAGGGACAGTATAGGTTTTCTGTTTGTCTTTGTGCCCATTGAAATCTTCATTTCCCCCCTCCTCCCATCAATTGAAAATCTATTCTCTTCCTGGTCTTACCCCCACTTTCACCCAACCCCGTTCTTACTTTCCTTAAGATTGGTCTTATTCTCTCCCTGAATTTTTGCTTCCTATTTTTTCTACATAAAAAGCTTCCTTCATCAACTTTAGGTATCAGAATTATGTTATGGTTTCAACTTGTTCAAATTTAGCATAATGAGCTATTTAAATAGTTAGACATACAGTTGCTTGCAATCATCTGAAGAATAATAAAAATGAAAGAGAACCCACATCCTAAGGACATAATAAAAAATATTAAAGTAGTAATTATTAAAATTTAGACTTGGACCTCAAAGAAAAAAATACAAATGTCAAAATATTAATAGTGCAAAGAAGTTATGAATCATGTAAAATGCAGTTTCGCTGGTAAAAACAGAATTATGCATAGAAAACATACTAAAACTTTTAGTTCTGCCTTACTTCCCGATACACCAGTGACACTTAACACAAAGTTCGTATACAATTACAGTTTACAAAAATACCTGAATATAACACATAATCTACTGACAGGACACTTAAATCTAAAACCAAACCATGGATTTCTCACGAAGTTTATAGAACATAAAAAATGACTGACCCTAAAAATGACCTTCTCCTGAGTTCTGGGACAGTCTGATCATTTCGCTTAGGTGTTTCTCACTCCTCAATTAAGACAAACTCCCCCAGATAATGAATAAAACTTCTCTTTCCTTGCCAACATCTTGGTGTTATATACTGGATCGGGCCCCAGGAACGGGCTGCTGCTGAGTGTTTCTGAAGTACAAAAAGGCAATTTTCTATGGCTTGCCCTAATACACATCCAAATTCATTATTTTTTAATATACATACATTGAATACCTAATATCAACGAAATTAGAGCAAAAAGATCTGACTGAGCTCAAGTATGGCAAAAAGCAGGCATAACTCTATGCAGAAAAGAAATCTGTATTGTGCCTTGGCTCTCTGAAGCAACATTAATTAGTAACTCTGTTCAGTAAATTCAATAAACATTTGTCGAGGCCCCTGTTTCCATCTCTCTTGGAGTTAGAACTGTTTTGAAAAACCTAGTTATAGAATTTGTTTTCGGATTTCAACAGTAAGGATATCCCAGTTTGCTCTTTGAAGTTAGGGAGTAAAATCATTGACAGTAGAGTTCCTTTTTTCTGTAAAATTTTTTTACCTCTATATAGAAAAAAATATATTTTATTCATTACAAAATCCCAAAATAATTATTTTTGTCTTTAGAGTAGACACTGTCTAAATCATTCATCTTTGTTTTATTAGCCCCACTTGCGCTGCTTGGCATGTGCTTAAGACTTGGTAACAAGGAGTGATTTAATTTTCAGGAGAAATTTTTACTTCATGAGAGTGTTAATTTTAAAATAAATATATGTGATAAAAACATATTAATATTTCTTTTTTTATTATCTTCAAGGGTTTAACCATTTATAATGTTTGTTCTCACAAGCACTTTGATTTCTGCCAAATCAGAAATGTAACATTCTGAGAAATGTAAGTCGTGGCAGTAACTTCTGCTTTTTAGTCATCAAGTTTAATTAAAGATCCAGGAGGGCATAGGAAACACATAGTTTAAAACAAAAAAATCCAGATGGTCCACCTAAGCAACAGAAATAGTGCATTACACCTCAAATTCTAAGATTTCTATAGGGGTCGTTTCCTCAAACAGATAAACTCATAAGCTACTTCTCCAGTACACCAGATACATCAAGCTTTCCATCATCTTCCCAATTGCTTTTTCTTTTTCTGTTTCCTAAACAGAAAGATCCTTATGGAATACACCTTTATTTTGGCCAAATTTTACCAAGACCAAACACAATGATTTTGCACAAAACTGAGAACATTGAGTTTGAAAATCTTCTGAGAAGTTACAAGTACTTTCCTACCAATGTGTTACTTTGGAGCCTAGAGATATTTAAAACATGTTCATCCAGAAGTTATTGTGGTTTTTTTCCTTTAGTGCTAAAATATGAGAGGTATTAGGGCTGCAATGATACTAAGAGATAAGGTCCCTCCCCTTAAGGCACTTAGCATCCTGTAGGGATAGGGAGGACTACATACTGAAGGTGCTGTGGTACTGCCAGACACATGCTGGGCAAGTGCTCAGCAGAAGAACCTGAATCAGGCCGCTCAGAGAAGATTTTAGGAAGCAACAGACTCTAAGCTGAAACTTAAGTATAACTAGGCATCAGCCAGATACAGGGAGGGTATATAAATCTCTCCATTTTGGAGAGGCATACATCTTTGTGCTTGAATGACTTTCTTCAGCACGACTGTGCAATCCACCTAGATGAGTAACGACAGGCTGACTCAGACACAGGCAGAAGACGGGCTCACGTGTTGGGCCACGGAAACAAAGCTGATTAGCCAAGGGAGAAAACACAGGAGAGAACCGACCAACAGGAAGGTAGCAGAGGGGTCAACAAGCAGACGGCCTCTAAGACTGGGGTGAGAGAATGAGATACTTGAATTTAATGTTTCAGAAATGCAACAATTCTGGGTGATGACAGGGCCCATGGAGTGGTTGAGGGGAGGTATGGCTAAAATGGGGAAGGAGCAGAGGTCCCTGGAGATGAAAAGTCAGTGTCAGGTGAATTAAGGAGGCTCAGGTTTGGATGAGTCACTTGCAATGGGAAGTCGCCCAGGTCGAATGCAGTAGGTTCTTTCTGTGTGGGAGATAAACGAGGGAGAGGAGCCCGTATGAGAGGGCAGTACGCATAATGGTCAAGGAGACCGGCTTTGGGTCAAAGAGGTCTAAGGTTGAATGCCATAAACACTCCATTTCTAAGTCTGGAAGATGGATATACTAACATACTAATGAGGTTTCTGTGAGATAATTCTGTATGTAGCATTTAGCATACTGCTTGCCGCATGATAGGGGTCAATGGATGGTTGGCCCTTGACTGGGTCTATGCAACCATTTTTTTTTTGCAATAAATTCTTTACATTGACCTAGTTTGCATAAGATACTAAGGTCCTGTGTTCCCTATGCCTGAAAATGTTGCAAAAAATAAGAAAATTTTTATATTTAATAATATCAAATAATCTTCACACAAAATAATTTCAGTGTAATTACTAAAAATTATAGTAATTAAAACTGTGTGGCATTAGAGTATGGATAGAGAAATAGACCAATGGAAGAGATAAGAGAACCTAGAACAAGTCAGATGAAATAAAGATGAAATGTGGAAAACAGAACTGTGAAGCTTTTAGAAGACAATGTATCCAGCCATTCTTATGATATTAGGTAGAAAAGGATTTCTTACACAAGAAACAAAAGCACATAATGAAGATCAATAAATCTGTCCCCATTAAAATGTAAAACTCTGAAAAAGAAACCACTAAAAAAGCAGATGCCTACATTGATACAACCAAGGGATGAGGACTTCGAATACATAAAGGGACTCCTAAAAATCAGAAGAATATAAAGAGCCCAATGGAAGAATGTGAAATGAATATGGATGGCTAATTACACATATGGGAAAACATGCTTCTTGTCGGGTATTTATACTGGGGGGAGAAATCACAATAATGAAACAACGATCTATACTCGTTATATTGGCAAAATATTGTAAATCAGTAACACTAAGCATCGTTGAAGATTTAAGGAAACAGGAAATTTCTGAACAGGATCTAACAAATAGCACGATGTTAATATCCATTTACTCTTGTTCCCTCGGATTGCACAAATCTTTTGCCTTTCATTATATACTCTTAATAGTAAGCACATCTGCATCTATCGTATTATTTTTGCCATGTCTGTAATGTTTCACAGATGTAGTCTTAAATTTTATTTAAAGCTTCTTTATCCTCTATTACTTTGAAGAGTTTAAAATGACCTTAATAAGTATTTTATCCTGTATTTATCATGAATGCTATAAGAAACACAGATAAACCATATTTTTAGTGACTTATAAATTAGCACTTGCTACGCACTGAAACTTCGAGTCTTCATTACTTGACGATGTCTGGATTTGTTGAATAAGGGCAATGAATGCAAGAGAAGGTGCGGAATTCTTACTGAATGGGAGTTCCTATTATATAGAAATTAGCCTGGCTCCCTGTGCTGGCTGCAGTGCCCCTTGTCCTCTGTGTCTCTGGATACCTGTGACAGTCCTTCAATAACGCTCTCAGCAAGGGTCCCCATGGAGAGCAGAAAATGAGTCACCATCACTCCTGCACACAAGTCTAATCTTATGCACTTTTCAGAAAAGACAACCATTTCTATTCCTTGAATAATTAAGACTTCAGCTTATGAAGCAAAACCATCTAACAAAGGTTAGTTCAATATGGTACAATGGTGATATTTATAAGCAAATTCTACATCTATAGAGTCGTGGCCTAAAAATAAAAAAATAAAAAAATTAAGCAGACCTTCAAATTTCATAGCCTATGTTCTCTGGACTTTCCCTTTCTGCCTATCTCAGGTAATAATGAGCATTACAGAAGAGGGCAGCCAAGAAAGAACTGTTATACACAGGGACTTAATCCTTCCTGACATTTTGTCTTGAGACTTGCTTCCGGGTATATATTCTCTTAGACACCACAGTGGTTCATATAACCTTGAACATATTACTTTTGATCTCAGCACGACACTGCCACAGAGGTCATCTGAAGTTTCACGCAGCTACAGGGGGTACAACAAAACACATGATTCAATGCAAAGATCCTGAGAGAATATTTTTTTTCGTGATTCATACAACACATCTTATGATGAAAGTGTAAGTGTATTAAGTGTAAATGTGAAACAGAACTGAAAGTTGAGACATCATCTTCCTACTTGTATAACTCCAGGTGCTTTGCAAGTACTAGTGAAAATGTACGTCCAGTAACTTAAATGTTCAGCTTATTGATACAATTGCAGGGTAGAAATTGCTAACTAACTGCTATTAGTACAGTCTCACAGGACAAACGTAACTCGAAGAGCTTCTGTTAGGATCCTAGTTTTTATTTTTGCATAAAATTTATATAAGGGTGTGTCATTAATGTCCTTTTGTCTCAATTCTTCTACTGGGCGCATTACTTCAGTATATCTTTTTAATGGAAAACACACTCCTTTTCAGATAAATGGCCTCAATAAAGCTACTAACATGTAAATATAGAAAATACCATTATAAAACATATAGCTAGAGATTAAGAGGTTTGATTTGTCACTTCCGCAAAACTATACATAGGAAATGAGATTAGATAAATTCAAAGAATTTCACTTTTGTATAGAGGCTCCTGTCAAAAAGAAGAACCACTTACGCTTCTAAGCATCCTATAGATTCCAGCTCTTCACAATATCCATATTCAGAAGTTTCTTCAGTCAGGAATACTGACGAAGAAGTATGTTTCTATGTAGATAGAACTACATATAAGTACATAGATACAAAAATGCTTTCCATTTTCATGTAACATTCTTGGAATCTCTAGAAATCTGTCCCAATTGAATCATACTTGTTAAGGAAATACTAAGCGGCCAGGTATCAGCTACTGCTTTAGGTCTTCGGGATACATGACTATCTGCTGCTTGTTTCCTGGAAAAGGTTTCTTTTCTCCATCTGCCCAAGCTTTCTCTCTCTCTCGGTTTTATGCTTTAGCATGTTGAACTCTACAATGCTGAAAAAGGAGAATTTCTTTCTTTGCAGACCTTCCCCACACAGCTATTATTCTTCACATAACAGCACTGATGGTGAACACCACTTTCGAGATGCTAAGCTGGAGAGACCTTCTTTTGCAAGGCTGAGATGTATCGTTATTCTCATGTTAATTTTCATGAGTGGGAAGGCACTTTAAGGTTTAGCTCCCCTGGCTTTGAAACAAGGTAATAGAAAAGGAACTAACTCACGTGCCAATTTTTCTAGATATCCATCCATGTCTTCACAGAAAGACACAAGAACACACCAGGCCACGACAATCGCTGGTGGTCTTACAGCCCCCTCTCAAACACAGGCTGGCTCTCGCTTTGCATCCATTTCTTGCTTTATGAAACTCATCATTCACTATAGCTCTAAAGTAAAGGAGACCCTAGGAGGTAATTTATTTGTTAGTGCTTTGGCTCTTCAGCTTGTTTGTTTATCTAAGATATCTGTTTACCCTATATTCATTATTTAAAAAAAAATCTTCTAATGCTTACTTTGTGCTTAGAATGAAAGTAATAAACTAGATAGGCGTGTCCTTGCCCTGATAAAACTTAGAATCTGACAGACAAAAAAATTATACAGGCAATTATAAGAAAGCATTATGAGTTCTGCGGTAGAAAAATTGCAAGCGCTTTGGAAGCAAAAAGCAAGGGACCATAATCTCAAGAAGGTAACCTCACCGGGGAGGTGCCTACAACGGGGAGAAAACACCATTAGTAAAAGAGCTTGTCAACAGGACTATAGTTATGTAATGTGGTGTGGATGAAATTTTTTCATTAAGAAATGGGACTTTAAAAAGTTCTCTCATTAAAATTATAAAAACGCATGGAATCTTAAGTAACAAAAAGTTAATTTCTAAAACGTTATTAAGATTATCTTTCAAACATTCATTCCAGTACAGTTTATGCTATGAAAAAACCAAAAACGATTTAAATGAAGGAAATAGGGAATTCGTTAAATTAAATCTAGGGTTCACCTTTATAAATTGAATAGCAAGCTGAAATTTAAAAATAATGTTATAGAAGATGACTTAGAGATGTGTAATTATGTTCAAGTATGTTGTTGAGGGGGGGAAGCATGTTACAAACCTGCAGTATATACAAAGAGACCTCATTTAGGGTTTAAAAAACAGTACACGGAAACAGAGAAAAAAGTCTGGGAAGACACACGTTAATAGTAGTTATATTAGGTTTGCACAATTATGAGACCCTGTTGCTTATCTAAATTTTCTATAGGTAACATGTTTCTTTTATAAGATTACTTAATTAATGTTTTTGTCACTGTTGTTAAACGAAATCCTTCAGTAACACCCTGGTTGCCTATAACCCCTTGTCCTGATCTTAACACAAGTACGACCCAGTGCTCCCCTACCGTGCCATTCCAAATCCCCAGCCCCCAGGGCCGCCTCTAGTCAGTACTTCATCTCTTTGTGACTTAGAACAAGCACCCTCCCCTGGGTGAGCCTGGCAGGCCAACGGCACGTTGGTGCAAAGAAAAAGCGGGCCCTTCCTCTGGGAAGACACGTTCCCATGCCAGGACCTGCCAGACGCTCAGGAATGCTGGTTGGAGCTCCGTCTGCCTGCTGCCTTCACTGGGCAGCTTTGTGACGTGCTCACATGCTGCCCCAGCCCTGCCGCTCCCCGTTATGCTCACGAGGTGCTGTCCGCCCTCCTCTGCCGAGCAGCCCATGCACTCTCACAGTGAAGGGTCCCGCCGATCCTGCCAGTTTTGTGATCGTTCTGGGATCACTCCAGTCCCTCCTGGGTGTCGACTCTCGATGGCCTTTCCCACCTATCCAGGCCGAGATTTCCTTTATTCCACTGTGTTTCCATAACCTTTTGAATTACTATTACAGTAATGATTGAACACAAATTGTACATTATGTTTCCTCCCCACGTAAATATAAACTTCACAAGGGCAGAGACCAATGAATTATTCCACTGTCTATTCTTAGTATGGTGTATGGTACCCAACAGTCTCTCAATAAATGTCTGCTAAATACATGAAAGGCTGTATGAATGTTCATCATTAAAAATAAATTTTTAAAACAATTGGATAAAAAATCTTTAATGTATATCTTGACTAATTCTGCTTATACAAATATAAGGGCAATCAGGGCCATTTTGTATACATACACATTACCAAATTCTCTGTTTGAACTGAGCATGGCTTTAGACCACCAAGCCTTAGAACACAGACCACAACAATTATAGTCCTAGTCTATCCCTAGCAGACTCTGGAACTCAGTAATAACCAATTCCTCTAACTGAATCTGCCAAGAAAAACAGAGTTGGCACACCAGACCGGTTGGGTGTATTTTTCTCTCCTAAATGAACAATAATTGTTTAGATTTTCAAGTCGTTATGTGCCTGTAAGCAAAAATCAAACAGCTCTGAAAGCAAATGAAATTTTAATTAATAATATGAGTAACTACTTACATAATACAGATCTGAAATTTTAAAACCAGAGCACTGTATTTAAAGTGAGTGTATCATTTAAAAAAATAAAAAATGAGTTGGTATGTTTCCTTCCAGCATTGAATCCACTTTCCAAAATGAGACTGTCAACAAATTTACATCCCCACAAATTATCATTACGAATGCATCTAGTCTCCTTTCTCCAATTAAAATCATATTTTAAGATATAATGAATTGTTTTTAAAAAGGTTATAGCTAAGGCTGGAACTTTAGAGTAACTCCAAAACATGCACAGAAAACTACCTTCTGAATTCTTACTCTACTCAACTTGGCTTTTTGCTTAAAGCATTTCTGTAGGAGGAAAAAAGCATGCGCATGAAGTAGAAACACCAAGATCACTGGGACCTAAGTTATCTCAGAACTTTCTAGAACCCAAATGCTGCCGTTTCTCAATGATGAATGTGTCTGAGGTCCAACAGTTACTTTACTACTTTAGTAAAAGCACTGAGAGTTGAACGGATTTATTCAAGGTCACTGGTCTTAAAGTTTCTTATGTCCCAAATCCAACCAGACTGACAGGTTATACAACGAGGTTTTAGCAAGAACATTTACTAACACAAAGGAAGCTCTGTGATTTTCTATGCTTTAGAGAAAAATGCTAACAGAAGCATCTTCTCTTGTGTGTCTAATGGGTAGAAAAAGACTTATTAGTCATATAAGTAATGGGCAAGGCAATGAAGCTCTAAGTTTCAAACTCTATCCGACTACTGTTTAAAACACTGGCAGTTAACAGCACTTCCAGAATGAGGCACATGTCAATCAGAAAGCAAGAATTCCCCAACCCTGAGTGAGACCCTCACCATTTACGGCAATGACATGCCCATCTGTTTCCCAGGCTATCAGAGCTAACTTTGTCTTGCTGAAGTTTCTCTGGGTTTTTCAACTATTGTTCTTAATAAACCTGATCCTATTTTAAATATGCTGAGGAATTTATGTGTTAAAGACATCTGTGGTTAACTATTGTATAAACCAAGGAAGGCATTTACAATTGAGATATCTGTTACTAGAGTTCACCCCGTTAGTTAGGATCCACTGGAAACCTAACGCAAAGTTTGTTCAAGGACTTCAAAACATGCTTCCTATTTGTGAATGTTCAAGTGGAATTTTAATATGTAAACTTTTATATTTTTTAAACAGTCTCAGGTGAATCTGGGTTATCAAAAAACTTTTATGATAAAAAAGTTGAGAAATGCATTGTCTTTAATCAAGTATTTCCAGTGGAAAAAATTACTCTTAAAATAAATATGCATAATATCCCATTGGAGGGGCTTTGAAAAGATAGCTGGGTCCCCTGTTACCTCTCTAAGCTTAAGCTTTCTCTAGATATTTGACATCTAGGGAGATCTGGATTGAAAAATAAGCACAGGGGAAAATACATGACTGGTATCCATTCCTCTCTCACCAAACGTATTAAAGCTAGAAGAAAGTGATAGGCAGAATTACATGCAACATGATTCAAGATAATTGCCAACAAAGTGGTCAGAGCTTCGAAAAATGCCAATTTGCAAAATGAAGAGTTTGTGTTTTACCTCTGCTGAAAAATTTGATTGTCTTGCCTTTCTGTACCAGCAAATTCCCCTCTATAATTCCAGTAAATAGTGTTATAGTCATATTCTACTGAGGCTATTATAGAAGCTAAATGAAACTCCTATTGTTTCAATTTGGCTCTGAGTGGTTGATATTAGAGACAAATGATTTTCACTTGAAAATTCCTGCAAAACTATCAAAATATCACTTTATAAACATGTCTGTGTTCTATATTGCTATGAGCTTAGAATCTTTTATTCATATCTTTCCATCTATTATTGTGAATCTTTTATTCACAATCTGTTCTTGTGGTCTGAAAAATACATTAACAAAGTTAATGCAGAATTACCAATATTCAAACGTAATACTTTTCACTGTTTATATACAGTAATCTGTAAAGCAAGCATTTAATAAAAATAGGACCACTGGCCTCAATAGCAAACCATCTTCTTAACATCCAAAGTGTGTATATATATACAAAAGCCTTAAGATATACAGACGTATGCATAGGTGTATATGTGTACATATGCATATATGTGTGCACATACATATTTAAAATATACATCAGCTTATCATAGAAGTTAGAGGATTTGCACACCAGAAACCAGTGTTCCCTTTAGTCAGTTCAATACATATTTACTGAATACCTAGTAGGTTCCAACTTCTATGGATAGAGGTATGGAAAAGATGAGGTTCCAGCTGTTAATTAAGAAGCTTGTAAAAATTTTTAGGAAGTAAACATATACCCAGATCATTAAAAACAACACAAAACAAAACAAAGTACTATGGGCTTTGTTGTCACGGGAGAGGGACCCATACACCAGATACGAGGTACTAGAAAATGGGCTTCTTGTAAGAGAGAATGACTGAGCTGAGTTTATAGATAAGTGAAAGAAAGATGAATAGGAGTTAACCAGATAAAGAAGCAGGGTAAGGTTATTTTGGCCAGAGGCAAGAACATGAGCCAAGACACAGAGGCAAGAAAGAATTCAGGGCATGTGGAAAATGACCAGATCTCTGCTATTGCAGAAGAGAACAGCAGGAATAAGCTCAGTGAACCAGACCTTGGGAGCCTTATATATTTAATACCCTGTAGACTGGTTCTGAGGCTGGGCTAGAGTTTAAGCCAGAGAGGCCAGGGTCTCTTTTAGGTAAATCATTTTTCTAATAGTATGGAGGAGGCAGTAAAGGAAGTTGGAATCAGAAGCAAGAGGAGCAGCTAAGAGACCATTGTAATAGTCATAAGCTGACTAATAATTTACAATTTACTAATATCCATGGGGCGTATGTGGGAAAGGATGGGGGAGACCTGGGGGGCGGGGGTGGGAGGGGTCCACACCAGGTCAGATAATAAGGACTACACTGTCTAGGAAGTATTTTAAAACAGCAATAAAATGGACTAGAAGTCGGTGTGATTTTTCTTATCACCGTGGGCCAGCAATTCCAAGCAATGTCAGTGATAAAATATTCCTCCCACTGCTGTGTGAACCACTCCCACCGCACCCACCCTCCTTGACACTTTTGTGCGAGGGGTCCTGCACGAAAACTGCCTGAGGGCCGTAAAAATATAAACCAGGAGCTCCCCATTACAGATGCTATGGGTCTAGCAGGGATGACGAGGCACAGACCTTAACAACCAGAACCCACAAATACACTTTCTATAAGCCTGTCTCCGGACAGTCACGCCACAAGATCGGGGCAGGAGCCAAACTAGTCCTAGATACCCTGGTTGCACGTGGCCATGTGAAGGCAGAACCAGTGTCTTGCAGGTCACCACTGGGACACATATATTCCAACCTGATCCAGAGGGAGGGTGTGACCCTTCTATATCAAGTCCTGCTGTGCACCTACCACATTCCTCCCTGCTGAAAAGTCACAAAGTCAAAAGTTCATGGAAGCCTGTACTATCTGCTTTGGGCCCACACTAGCGATGCATAAATAAGGGAACAAAAAAGTCAATGGATAAACTATCTCTGAATGCAGTTCTTCAAGAAAGGTGGTAATAACCGCGAAACGATGGCACATTCCAGAATCTAAGCAGGGAGGGGGAGGAGTATTTCTGGAGAAAGTTCTCGAGGTCTCTTGCTCTGTTCATAAGTAGCACCACGTGTCCTGTGGAGAACTGGCTTTTGAGCCAGTGTTTTCTCCCCACACCTTCCTCTTCTTTCCACTTATCCTCATCCGGCCTCCACACTATGGGAAAAATTCTTGGGATAGTAAGAACGAGCATTAAGAATTGCCAAATCTGGGGCGCCTGGGTGGCTCAGTCGATTAAGCGGCCGACTTCAGCTCAGGTCATGATCTCACGTTCTGTGAGTTCGAGCCCCGCGTCGGGCTCTGTGCTGACGGCTCAGAGCCTGGAGCCTGCTTCAGATTCCGTATATCCCTCTCTCTCTGCCTTTCCCTTGCTCATGCTGTCTCTATGTCTCTCAAAAATTAAAAAAAAAAAAAAAAAGTCACCAAATCTAACCCACCAGTTTTCAGGAGTAAAATAAAACTCATAAAGTTAAATGACTTAAAAAGTCACAAAACTGGCCAATGGCCATCAAGAATAACAGAGAAAGTGCTTATTCTCAAAGGGAGTAAGGAGATTTAATGCCTTATTTCTCAAAAGCATAGGCCCTTGGAGAATATCCACATGAACTGAAGCAAGGTGGTGTCTACAATCTGGAAAGGGGTGTGCGGGCCTCTAGGACTGTGACGGCCACACGCGAGGCTGGTAAAACCCACAAACGCCGGGACACACGCCACCGCTTCTAGAGGCAGCACGGCAGGTCACTACGGCTCCTGACGTCTCGCTCCATCTTTCGTGCTTCTGTAGCGAGGTCACTCCTTTGTAAATGTTTCCCCAGTACTTTCCCTCTCTCTCTCTCTCTCTCTAAGCAGGTAGCTAAGGTCTTTGTTTTCTTGCCTTGGGGAACACGGCAGGGTAGAGAGGACAGGCTTTTAGAAATCTCCAATTCTCCCTGCCTTCTGTAACATCTGAATTTGTGAGGAGAAGATGCCGGGTGGGTCCCAGCGAGGAGGGGAAAGAACAGTCGGTTTCTAACACAACCAGCTAGTAGAGGGCCCAATGTCCTCCGAGAGAGCTGAGCTACACCTAGCTTCTCGTCCTAAAATGGGGCACTAAATGCCCAGCACACTCTCAGCTCTCTTTAAATGTTAATATATATCCTTCAAATATTACAACTATCTGTATACATAATACACTTCTACCACCATCTCAAGAGAACTGAAAATATTTTCCTTTAAAATAATAATGCCAGCTAACACTTACATAACACTTCCCATGTGCCAGACTCTGTTAATGTATATTAACTCATTTAAGCCTCATGACAACCCTATAAAGTGAGTCTTACTCTGATCCTCATTTTATTTTTATTTTTTTTA
Organism: Paguma larvata; assembly: GCA_030068075.1. Taxonomy (NCBI): domain Eukaryota; kingdom Metazoa; phylum Chordata; class Mammalia; order Carnivora; family Viverridae; genus Paguma; species Paguma larvata. The sequence goes on from CM057833.1 coordinate 88,166,281, forward strand.
ATTTATAATAGTTTATTTTCAAATTGGTTTACATAAAACACCCAGTGTTCATCCCAACATGTGCCCTTTTTAATGCCCATCACCCCCTCTCCCCCCCTCCCTCACCCCCCTCATCCCCCTCACCCTCAGTTAGTTCTTAGTCTTTGAGAGTCTCTTATGTTTTATCTCCCTCCCTCTCTGTGTCTTTTTTTTCTTTCCCCTCTTCCCCTCCCCCTGGTTTTTGCTTAGTCTCACAAAGTCCACCTATTCATGGAAACATATGGTATCTGTCTTTTTCTGATTGACTTATTTCACTTAACATAATACCCTCCAGTTCCATCCATGTTCTACACATGGCCAGATTTCATTTTTTCTCATTGCCACATAGTAGTCCATTGTAAAGAAGAGGACATTAAAGCACAGAAGGGTTAAGGGGCTTGAGCAAGGTCACAGAGCTGGCAAACAGGGCCTCTGGATTGAACTCCAGGCAGCCTCACTCTGGAATTCTCGCACATTAAGTTTCACAAAAGCATTAGAAGCAAGACATGTGGGTGCTAGCAGCTCGTGGCCCTGCCTCTGCTCTAATGGGACAAGATGCAGAACAAATACAAACACAGCGTTGCCACCGGCCTTGGGAGTCTGAAGCCTGGGTCCCGTCGCTACAGGCTTTAGCTTGCCTTCCACACCCGCCCAGACCCGGGATCCTGAAGATGGTGGCGCTGACAATAGCCATCGTTTATAAAGTGCATAGAAGGAGCCAGAAATCATGCTAATGCTCTACTAATACACTGCTCAGTTAATCTACGCACAGCAACTCTGGAAGGTACATACCAACATTACTCTACTCAACAGAAGGCAGACTGAGGCAAAAGAGGTTGACCAGCTTCCCAAGGGTGCACTGCTAAGCGGCGGAGCTAAGCACGGAGCTGGACAACGCCAAGGACGAAGCCTAATCTTTAAACCGGTTATATTTTCTGGCCTCCCACACACTGAACTTAAGAGCATGCGGGACGACAGTGCAGGAAATAAGTTCCAACAACGTCCCCACATCTGCCTAGAAGGTGTAAACAGATTTATTATAAAGAATATTACTATGACTGAGGATCGGGACCCTTGACTGATGATAGTTTACGTTAGGATTATATCCACACAGACGTGACCAACAAGATGGAATAACATAGCCGTCCTCTCTCTATAAATTACTTACAATGCCAAAGTCATGCTCAAACCCGATTTTCTACACAAATCCTAATGAAGATATGAAGGAAAAAGACAGTATTTATAAAGAATAAACAGAAGTAGCATTTATTACATTTGTTTGGGGTCATTTCCTGATATTTTCCTATGATCTTATTACCTAATCATATTAAAATCAAAGCAAAGACACGCTAACGAAAGCTCTAGGATGCTGTAGGAAATGAGCTCCCTTTCTGGCCCAGAAATGGGAGTGACCCGAGGTTGGCAGGGACCTGAGAGGCCATCTCTGTGCCTCTCTGCCCCACTGAGGTCCTCCAGGAAGCCCTTGGTGGACTGTCCAGTCACTTCGGGTGGGCCTCTCTCACCTGGGCTACGGACATTCAGTCACCGAGCGCAATGCCCTCCTGCCCAGAAGCCCTTACAGCAAGGTCATGTTCCTCCCTCCTAAGATGAGCAATTAAGAATGCCTATCCTTCTTTATTCCGACCAGAATTACTCCCTGTAGCCTACTCCAGCTCACTTCATCCCTCCCCTGAGCATCCGGCATGACCCGTGGCTGGGACCATCCTGGCTACAACATAAATCTCTTGATAAACTACACTAATTTTTAGTGGATTAACCACCTCCCCCACCCCCAGCAAGACTCCTAAATGAGTTAAAAACATCTAATGCTTTTCCTGGTTCTGGAAACATATATATAAAATGTTTATTGTATTTTCTATATAAAATACATAAAATTTTTATGTGAACTTAGACACATGCCTTAACCTCTCAGGGAAGCTTCCTTGTCTGTAAAGCGAGCATAATATCTACTCCACGGGTTTTGTTGTGCGAATTAAAAAAATTCTGGTACATGAACAAAGAGCACTCTAATATTTCTCCCTTGGTTACTTCACCAACATGCTGATGAACCTATAAACCACATCTAAGAAGTTAAAGTTGTGACACACAATGCAACGTGCAGCATGAGCGATAAGCAAGCCGTCACCTTTTCCCTCGTTGTAGAAAGAGAAGGAAAAACTGAGAGCAAGGTCCTGGGGTCCGTGTGCAGGCTGGAAAGGAGGGAAGCGACAATTCAAGAAAGATTTATTGTCAAAGGAATGTAAGCAGGTCAGTAGGGATTTCTAAGGCTTAATACTAGCTTCGGTTTATATCTTTAAGTGAATCCTGCAATGGGACTGGTACACATTACAGGGAATTTTTGGCTTCTAGCTGGCAGTGTCTTATTACAGAAGCATCCCGGCGCAACAATTAGTTCCCAAGCTACTTAGCAGAACGCGTTTCTTTGAATTCTCTTCAACTCTTTTGCAATAAGGGTGTGAGTCTCCAGATTTCAGATGGAGTCTGTGCTGACTATGCGAGGAATATCCCCAAGGGAGAAAGTCGAGCGCTGATAAGAAGGTCAAGAGAAACACAAGAAAAAGAGACAGATGGGTGAGGCCGGTGTTCCTCAAAACTGGAGACAGAAAATAATTCTTGCCTACACTTAAATTCCACTTCGCCTCACAGAAACCTCCCGCTGGGCCACTCTGCTCCACGACCTCTTCTTTCCAAACTATTTTGACTTTAAAAATGAACGAAGCCTTGCTACGCGTCCATGTGACCTCTTCTTTATCCTCTACTGCTTGACGGGGGACAAAGAGCTCCCCGCCGTTGCTGCTGGACCCCACCTTTCCCTGTCTCCTGTGATCTTCCAAAGGCTCACGGCTGCGTCTTCAGCAACAACCTTAGAAATGTTTGTTCTTCTTTCAGTTTTTAATGATGTTTTTAACAGAGGCCATAGAAAGGAACGAGGGCAGGCCTTCTAAAAGGGACGAGACATCAGCACTTTTCCACGGTGCCTGAAAATTTCACCACAGACCCATTCTTATCCCTGATCCTTGGGAGCGAACAGATTGTACACAGAGCAGACAGAAGCCACCTTTTCCTGCCCTTCAGGATTTTCTTTTCTTTCTATTTATGATTGTTTGAGTTGGTGCATCTGTTTCCTTACATGCGGCTTATACAGTCCCTTTTATTTTTTAGGTTGCGTTGCTTTCGTCTATTGGCTCAATGCTGTAATACTCATTAATTTTTCTTACTTGTGATTTTCTTTTAAATTAGGAGACAGAAAAACAGATGTAAAGGCAGTTACAAAGAAAGGGCGGTAAAATTTCCAGGGAATGGTAACAACTGCATGGCTGACCCTGAAATTCCATCAAAACCACTAATCAAGAACATAATTCTAACACTGAGAGACTAAGATACATGGCAAAATAATGAAGATCTCACAACGTGGCACTTATTTTTAATTTATTACACAGGCTAGTGTGTCATGACCGCGCTCAGTTTTCTATCCTGATTAGGGCATTATCTCATTTGAGCCAAGTGGCAATCCCATGGTGCAGGTAAGGTGATAGTTCCACTTCACAGCTGAGAAACCGAAGCTATTAACTTGCCCAAAGATTTACACAGAAGCCTGGATTAAAAGCCCTGGATTCAAACCTCAGGCCCATACTGCTCTGTACCAGTGAGAGTAACAATTTCTGTCACTGCCACTTACTGGCCTGTGCCAAGCACTGTGCCTGGAGTGTTTTGCATGTTAGGACCACCTAGTCAGAAAGTTAACAAAACCAGCAACCTGCATGCAGATTCCCCTGATTCGGGGGTCCAAACTCCATCAAGACCCTATATTGCCATATACTATGTACATCCGTTCTCAGAGCGTGTTAAATTTACATAACGTCATCACAAATTAAATCACAGCCAAATTAAAACCTTTTCAAATAAAGATAAAAAATAGGAAGATTTTTTTTTTTTTGCCTTTCAAAAATGTTATTGAAAAAAATTGGCAAGAGACACGAAGTATGTTTGTTCTTGTGCTTCGATGATGATTAATGAACTCCTTTTTGGAGAAAGAAGATCTGCACTTGGCATTAATATTATAAACTTTTCCCATCCAGTAGCTTCTCTTTAGGTGGGAAAAGTGGTTACATAAGGCAGTGATTAATGAGACGCCACAAATGTTGATTTAGTTCCAGATAGGGATTTTTTCTTCTCTCTCTCAAATCTAAATGCTTCACCAAAATTAATTTTAAGTCACACTACAAATATGAGTAAAGTGCCGATTCAAGTTGAAAATGTCTCATATGCTCAACCTGAGTCCATATGCTTTTTTTCCAATTTCTTCCTGTTTTGCTAGAAAAAAACATCCTTGAACAGTCTGAGATTCCAAGAAGGTGTTGCCATTTCGTATTTTCACAACCATTGGCCAGATTCTGTTCTTGGATACTGCGTGAATTTAAATGGAAGATTCATAACTTTTTAAAAATGGGATCCCCAGAGCACAGCATTACATTTTTTAAATGGCAAGTTTCTTCCTGGAGGAGTTAAAAACGATAATATTAGTAATATAACAGGGGGTGGTTGTGAAGAAATACACGAATATTTTTATTTTCATCCATCTAATCTGTCAATGTGCCCCAAACAAACTGAAAGAAGAATTCTTCATCCCAGGAAGAAAAGTTCTGTCCTGATTTGAAGACATCACATGTCCTTTGGGCCATTTAAAATGAGTAGGAAAGAGGGGCACCTGGGTGGCTCAGTCGGTTAAGCGTCCAACTTGGCTCAGGTCATGATCTCACCATTTGCGAGTTAAAGCCCCATGTCGGGCTCTGTGCTGACCACCTCAGAGTCTGGAGCCTGCTTCAAATTATGTGTCTCCCTCTCTCTCTCTCTGCCCTTTCCCTGCTGTGCTCTGTCTCTTTCTCTCTCTCAAAAATAATAAAACATTTAAAAAATAATAAAATAGTAGGAAGCTACAAGCAAAACTATTGGTATCTGGACCATCCAGAGGCATGTTCCCCGAACACATCATCAGGAGGAATATGCCAGGTATGAAACCAAATTTGTTATTCTACTTGCTTACAACTGGATTCCCAAGGAGAGACTACTTATTAAACATTTAATGTCTTCATGGCACCATATAACACTTTCTAAATCAGAGCTCTAAAACACAGAATTTCCACACTGTTTTGAAAAATAAGGAATATCTATAGCATCTTTCAAATAAAGCTGAAATTTTCTTACTTTAATGTGAAATATTTAAACCAAAAATCTTTTAAAATAGCAAGTCTAGGAAGTTACCATGACAAGAGATTCGTGAAATTGAGGAGGATGTACCTTTACAAAGGAAAAGAGAGCAAGGCGGGAGACACTCTGGACTCAAAACACAAAATATTTTTTCCTACTGCTTCCAAAAAAAGGCTGAGGAGAAGGAATCTTAGTTTGTCAGAGTTTACAAACAAAAAAGGTTGATTATCTCAATATTAAATACTTGCAAATACTATAACTCCTTTACTATCTATACATTTTCATGACAGATTTTGCACAAGACAACTTATTATATGAGCAAAATATACATATATACTTACATATATAATAAAGCACAAAATACAAGATAAACATAACAAGGCTGTTAAGCAACATACAAAAAAGGGTAAATTTAAATTTTGTAAAGTGTTGTACCGTGAATCCTTAGAATATTTTGATGTATATATTGGAACTGCTCACAGAACTCTGATCTATTACTTAAATAAGTTAAATGGCATAGGTTAAATGCTACATAAATTAGACAATAAGACTAGAAGTATTTAACAGAATTCAGAAAGGGAGAACTTTCTGAGCACAAAAGCAGAAAAAAAAAAAAAGAATTCCATAAATATCAATAATTTTGACACCAAGCAAATGTTAAAACTTTGTGTAAAAATAACATAAGCCAGAAAACTCAAGGTTATCATTATACAGATAGATATAGTCTTACAAATATTTTATAAAAGCACTAAATCCTGAATAGAAAAATGGATAAGGTATAAACAGATAATTCAAAGAACCATACAAATAGCCAATAAACATCAAAAAGGATCCATATCACTAGAAATCCTGTATCATAATAATTCATATTATGATATCAACTACAATGATATAAATAGTAATATGCTATTCCTTTCTCATCAAATGATTTAAAGTAAAAAGAAAAATATAGTGTCGTTAAGCATAGGGTAAGACATGGTCTCATATGTCAATAATGGTGGGGATAGAATTCAATGTGAAGTTTCTAAAGGGCGATTTGGCAACATATATGTCCTGAGCATGGGAATTCATTAAGTTTTGACCCAGAAATTACACTTCTATGACTCCATTCTTAAGTAGTAATAATCAGCCACATGGACAAATAGATTCATGCATAAATGCTCTATAAACAGTATTTATAAAAATGAAAATTAGGAAGACTATTGTCCAACGAGAAATAATTCTAAAACTACTTGCTGTTTTTAAGACTATTTAATGATTCAGTGCACCCTTCACAGTTTGGCTAGGGTGATCTTTTCAACCAATCTTAGAATACCATGTCCTCCGGCTGTAAGGCTCACTCTGCTCTTCAGAATAAAGCCAAATTTCTTGATGTGGAAATAAAGACCTTTACATGGTTGTTCTCACGGTACACAGTTCTCCCCTTTAAGCCCTAGCCATTCTGTGCTTCCTCCAACTCGGGGTCTTTGCCGGAACTGTTCCCTCTTTCTGCAACCTTGTCTCCATTCGAATTCTGTCGACCCCCTACTCGTATCCTTTCAGCTCACACATCACTTCCTGGTGTCCGTGCATCTAAAATACGCACCCCTCTTAAGCATAGCCTTTGTACTACCCTCATCTCAAATCTTACCTTTGGTCCATGACACTGCTGTTACAGAACACACCTCTTACTCATCCCTGTGAATTTAACACTGCGCCTGCATACTTATCAAATGGTTGAATGAACAAGTGAATAAACAAATATGCTCATGACACAAAGTTAAGCGATAAAAGCAGAATACCAAATTGGAAATACAGATATTATTTCCATAATAACCACTTTTATAAACATGTGCTTACACACCAAGAAAATAAAAGTACGAGGAAAAATGTATAACAAAATAACAACATAAAAGTGATTATCTGGGAGAGGGAATTCTGGGTAATTCACCCAGGAAATTTTCTATACTTCCTTATATTTTCTGAATTTTTTAGAATCCTTCCATATGCAAACCTCTATCAAAGAAGATCAAGTGTTTTTTTTTTTTTTTAAGTCTGTGCTGTCTGTCTCACCTTTAAATTCAGAAAATAAATGGAAACAACACACATAAAAAGCATGAGATATCATACATGAAGAGCGCCTGGACGACGAATACCTATTGTATTTCTGTCATCAACTACAGCTACCCGAAAGACAATACTCCAAGGTAATCTGAAGCCGGTTTTCCAGAAATACACGATATTAAAAAATTATACATTTAAGTAACTCCTTAAAATGGCGTTTTTAAAAAAGTCAACTGCACTCAAGTTTAATATTTAGACTGCCAGAAATTATTCTTTCCATTTCAAAACTGTGAAGCAGAGTGAGTTCTACCCAGCATGTTTCAGTGCCAGTGTCTACAGTTGTTTGCTTCAGAACCTCTAATTAGCTGCCTTATCTTCTGCTAGAGATTCTTCTGGTGCTAAGTTTTAATCATCCAAATTAATTGAAATACTGTAGCAATTTCAGATGAACATTTTCAAAATTAACAATGCATAAAATAAAATCACCCATAAATCTGCTTCGTAATAGCAGCCACTAATGAACTCTGCAAAACAGACCCGATCATACTGCTAATTTTCCACTGTCCTATACGGCTGAACTCTAGGAAATAAGCCCTCCTCCCTGCAAAAGTTGGCATAAAGTAGGGGACACAGAAGATCTCTACAAGAAGGAGGTCTCTGGAGCCAAACTCTGCAATTAAGTCCAGGTATCAGCCAGGTGCCGTGTGACCTTGGGTAAATTACTTAAACCTCTCAGAGCTGAGGTTGCCTCCACTGAAAAACAGCATCTGAGTTTGTAGCAGACAGACTCTAAGATGAAACCCAACAATCCCTGCTGATTAATAAATAATCCCTGCTGAACCCCGATAATACCTCCTGATATTCACACAGGATGGGATGTCATTTCTGTGATTACGTTACACATGATTTGAATTTCCATGTTGCTAGAGAGGACTCCATCACCTTGGCTTGCACACTTTGATGAAGCAAACGGCCATGTTGGGGTGGGCCATGTGGCTAAGAACTGAGGACAGCCTCTGGCCAACAGTGAGCTAGAAATTGAGGACCTAATTCAACAGCTAAAGTGGAACTGAATCCTGCCAACAAGTACGTAAGCGAGCTGACAAGTAGATCTTTCCCAGTGATCCTTCAAATGAGACACAGCCCTAACATCCTGAGAAGGGGCTCAGGAGAAACCACATAGCAGGGGATCCAGCTAACTCATGCCCAGAATTCTGACCCACAGAAACCCTGAGGTAATATATATGTTTTGTTTTAAGCTGCTAAATCTATGTCAACTTGTCAGATAGCAATGGAAAATTAATACAGGAGTGTATACATATTAGTAGTAACCATCATCATCACCATCATTTACAAAGCACTTACTATGTGCTAAATCTCATTAATAAATGCTCTATTAGATCGTATAATCTTCACAATGACAGTAGGAGGTCTGCTGCTATTTGCCCCATTTTAGAGCCGATAAAACAGTTCGGCTGGCCCACAACTGTACAACAGGTAAGTAGAGGAGCAGGACCCAAGCACAGACGTAGGTCATTGCAGGGCCCTTGGTCTAAACCACTGCACAGGGCTGCCTCCGATGACTAAAAATGTTGATGTAGGTCAAAGTACCTACTACAGACAGAAGTAGAAAGATTCTTCCTTCCCTTCCTTTCCTCACTCTTCCTGTATTGCCACAGAGGCGGGCTGTGGCTAACTTAATGCCTCAAGGGCTGCATTCCCTGGCTCTCCACCACTCCCACTCTTACCCTTCCAGTGGGGAAGGCTCCTTTCCTCCCATGGGCCTCCCTGGGAACACACTGTGTTAGAGCCCAATTCCTCAGTTCTCTAATCTGATGAACCAATCTACGCTAATAAGGGTGATGCAAAGGGATTACTTCCTTCTAGAAACATAGTGCCTGCATCCAAAGGAGAATATCAGAATATCGATGAATATTTCAGATACAGTGACACAAGCTACAAGAAGCTATTGGGAAGCAAGAAAGCCTGTTTTCTTTATATCCCTGCAAGTTAAAGCTATGAGTAGGGACAAGACTTTGGTGGAACTCCCCACTTCCCATTTTAGGTACCTCCCTCCAGATTTACCTCTTTTGATATAAGAAAACGATCAGAAGAGTGAACAAATGGAAAAAGGACAAAGTAAGAGAAGCAGAAAATCTAGTCACTGTATGCCCAAGGAGTACAATGTCTGAAACTCACTGTATACAGTGACAGATGTACCGGCACACCTCAGAGAGATAGCAGGTTCGATTACAGACCACCACAATAAAGCAAGTATGGCAATAGAGCCAAGCGAATTTCTGGTTTCCCAGTGCATGTAGAAGTAAGTTTACACTATACCGTAGTCTATCCGGTGTGCAATAGCATTATGTCTAAACAAATCTATGTACCTTAATTTTAGAATATTTTGCTGCTAAAAAAATGCTAACCATCATCTGAGCTCTTAGCAAGTCATCATCTTTTTGCTGGTGGAGGGTCTTGCCTCGATGTTGATGGCTGCTGAGTGGTCATGGCGGTGGTTGCTGAACGCTGGGGCGGCTGTGGCGATTTTTTCAACACAACAATGAAGTTTGCCGCATCAGTCGATTCTTCTTCTCACAAACAATTTCGATGCTGTTTGATAGCATTTTACCTATGGTAGAACTTCTTTCAAAATGGGAGTCAATCTTTTCAAACTCTTGTACTGGTTTATCAACTAACTTTCTGTGATATTCCAAATCCTTTGTAATCATTTTAACATTCTTCATCGGGAATAGGTTCTGTCTCAAGAAAACACTTTCTTTGCTCATCCATCAGAAGTAGCTCCTCGTCTCCTCATGTTTGATCACGAAACTGCGGCGATTCAGTCACACGTTCAGGCTCCACTTCTGCCTCTAGTTCTCTTGCAGTTTCCGCTACTTCTGCAGTTACCTCCTCCACTGAAGTCTGGAATCCCTCAAACTTTTCCATGAAGGTTGAAATAAACTTCTTCCGAGCTCCTATTAATGTTGATATTTTGACCTCTTCCCGTGAATCTTGAATGTTAATAGTACCTAAAATGGTAACTCTTTTCCAGAAGGTTTTCAATTTACTTTGCCCAGATACATCAGATACTATCAGAATCTGATACATCAGAATCACTATCTATGTATTTCTTAAATAATAAGGTTTAAAAGTCAAAAGGACTCCTTGACCCATGAGCTGCAGAATGGAGGCTGTGTTAGCAGGCACAAAAACAACAGGACTCTTGTCGTGCATCTCCATAACAACTCTTGTGTGACCAGGTGCATGGTCAATGAGCAGTAAGATTATGAAAGGAATACTTTTTTCTGAGCAGTAGGTCTCAACAGTGGGCTTAAAATATTCAGTAAACCAGGGCACCTGGGTGGCTCGGTTGGTTAAGTGTCAGACTTCAGCTGAGGTCATGATCACAACACCCGGGCTCTGTGCTGACAGCTCAGGGCCTGGAGCCTGCTTCGAATTCTCTGTCTCCCTATTTGCTGCTCCTCCCCTGCTCATGTTGTCTGTCTCCCTCTCTCTCAAAAATAAATTTAAAAAAAACTTTAAAAAAATATTCAGTAAACTATCTTGTAAAACAGACATGCTGTCATCCAGGCTTTGTTGTTCTCCCGACAGAGCACAGACAGAGTGCTTTTAGCCTCATTCTTAAGGGCCCTAGGATTTGGGGAATGGTAAATGAACATTAGCTTCAGTTTAAAGTTCTCGGCTGTCTCCACCCCTAACAAGCAAGTCAGCCTGTCCTTTGAAGCTTGGAAAGCAGGCACTGACTTTTTCTCTCTAGTGATGCAAGTCCTAGACGGCATCTCCCAGTAGAAGCCTATTTCATCTATATTGAAAATCTATCGTTTGTTATATCCACCTTCGTTCATTGTCTTAGCTAGATCCTCCGGATGACCTGCTACAGCTCCTACATCAGCACGTGCTGTTTCACCTTGCACTTCCCCGTTACAGAGAGGACTGCTTTCCTTAAATCTCACAAACCAACCTCTGCTAGCTTTCAACTTTCCTTCCACAGTGCCCTCACCTCTCTGCTGAAGAGACGAGGGTTAGGGAGAGTTAAGGTCTTGCTCTGGATTAGGGAGAGGCGTGGCTGGTTTGATCTTCTCATCCAGACCTCTACAACTTTATTCGGATCAGCAATAAGCCTGTTTCACTTTATTTTTCATGTGTTCACTGTAGCAGCACTTTTAATTTCCTTCAGGAACTTTTTCTTTACATCACAACATGCCTAACCAGTGCAAGAGGTCTAGCCTTTGAGCAAGTGGGCCTTCCACATGCCTTCCTCTCGAAGGTTAATCATTTCTAGCTTTTGATTTAAAGTGGGATATGTGTGACTCTTCCTCAGAGGCTATCACAGGGTTGTTACTTGGCCTGACTGCAGTATTGTTGTGTCCCAGGGAATAGGGAGGTCCGAGGAGAGGGAGAGCAACGGTCAATGGAGCAGTCAGAAATAGACACGACATTTATCAATCAAGGTTGCCGTCCTTTATTTTTCATTTTTTAAGCCTATTTATTTTGAGAGAGAGAGAGAGAGAAAGGGGAAGGAGAAGCAGGAGAGGGAAAGAGAGAACCCCAAGCAGGCTCTGCTGAAAGCACAGAGCCTGACACGGGTCTCGATCCTATGAATCATGAGATTATGACCTAAGCCAAAATGGAGTCAGATGCTGAACCAACTGAGCTACCCGGGTGCCCCAAGCTTGTGGTCTTTTATAGGCATGGTTTCTGGCACCTCAAGACAACTCTAAGGGTCACATCAAACATCACTGACCACAGATCACCACGGCAAATAATAATGAAAAAATTTTAAATATGGCAAGCATTACCAAAACGTGACCCACAGACACAAAGTAAGCAAATGCTGTTGGAAAACTGGCGCCGACGGACTTGCTCAACGCAGGGTTGCCAAAACCTTGAACTTGTGAAACACACAGTGTCTAGGCAGAGCAATAAAGCAAAACACAATAAAACCAGGTACGCTTGTACGTTAAACCTGCTCAAAGTCAGCTTCTCCTCTTTCCCGCCCCGAATCTTTCACAAACATAGCCCTTCTTTCTTACCGAAGACCAATTTCATGCGGAAATCTTTTCTTTTTTCTTGTTTTCCTAGTTTGAAAAGTGTTTGTGTCACCTGACAAACAAAAGTACTCTGGGTCCTCGTGAACTGAGCTGACCCAAACCTAGTAACAGACAGTTAACTTTATTTAAACATCTGTAGTTTTGCCAAAATAAAATAAACATCTGTAGTTCCACATAAACTGCCTTTTCTGGATGTGCCTGTCAGATATTTTGTCTCCTTGTCTCTGTGCTTTGCTTTCGCATGAATCCTCCTTCATTAGCCCTCCCAGTTGACTATACCATTTATAACCTACATGGCACATTCTGATGGTTTATCATATACCACGCAGTACTTCTGCTTGACACGTTATTTTCGTACATCTTATCTCTCTGACCAAACTCCAAGTTTCTCAAAGACGGGTAAACTTCCATCTAATATCTTCATAGAAAAGAATACATCCAGAAAGAAAAATTATCTGTTAGAAAACACTGTTGGTGGCAAACATAAGCTCTTTCCCTTCAAATTAAAATTTTAAAACTCAACTTGAATATACTGAAAGACATATTTGTCAATGTGTCATTTTGACAGAAATTCTACACACTGCCCTCCGACAGTCTAACTCACTTGCTAATCATCCTATTTGTATACAGAACTACTATACAGTTATAAACCATTGTTACGTTAACGATTATTTTATCAATGTCCTATTTCCTGGTATCAGTTGGATATTACTTGTATCAATATTGTTATTTGAAGCCTACAGTTTTGACTCAACTGGTTCTTTCCATTTGCCTTACTTGAGACTGGAGCGCCGGAACAAGGTTACTTAGTTCTCAGAGGTCAATGACCCGTAAGAAATTTCTCAAGCTTTTTTGTGTGTGAACTTAGCCTTATATAGTACATTCTTTTTCTTTGGAAATGGGATATTACCAGGGCCATAGATATCATAAAAGAAGTCCAGATCACCCCGATTTTCCAAGTAAGGAATACTTTATCAGTGATAAATGTTGAAAACAGCTCACTACATTCAAGACTTCCTTTTTAGAGTATTTTTTTCGAAGTATTTAATACATTATTTCCTAAAGACATGATTACTAGAACAGAAATTATAAATTATGGGGCACCTGGGTGGCTCAGTCAGTTGAGTGTCCGACTTTGGCTCAGGTCACGATCTCACAGCTCATGCATTCAAGCCCTACATCGGGCTCTGTGCCGACTGACAGCTCAGAGCCTGGAGCCTGCTTTGGATTCTGTGTCTCCCTCTCTCTCTGCTCCTCCCCTGCTCATGCTCTGTCTCTCTCTCTCTCTCTCTCAAAATAAATAAACGTTAAAAAAAATTTTTTAAAGGAATTATAAATTAGAAGTGCATAAATGACCCACAGGTAGGTTCTAGATAAATTTTCCAAATGTTTTGTTGTTTCGATAATTACATTATGAATGCTGTGTGTCCCACCTAAAGCATCTTTGTGAAGGTCTTCAAATACTCATCTCTCCCTGGTTCTTATGCTGGAGGAACCTGAGCAGTGGAAGAAACTGCCTTGGCAAGGTGTCGACAAACCTGCCAGCCAATAGCAATAGTGACCCTTTGTGAGCTTACCATGAGACTCTAAGGGGAAAAAAAAAAATCCTCCCCAAACCAGAAAAAGATGTGAACACGGACTATGATGTACATTACAGAAACGCGCCATCATCGTAAAGGGGAGGAGAAAGGTACAAGGCGATCAATCGCCTTAGTGCGAAACTAGCCTTACCATCTATAATTTAACTGAAGCTTGAGAACAAATCAACTATTTCAAAAACCAGAGCAGCCTCCCAGCACTCATTCGCAGCTTGGATTTCTCATTTCTGTGCAATGAATCTTAATCACGGAGTTCTATTGTCCCAGCTTTTTCAAGTTCATTCTTTCAATATGAAATGTATTTTTACACATTTCTAATTATGCTCCCAATATTTAGATTAGTATTTATATTTGATGAGAAATTAGTTTTAGGGGTGACAGCAAAGACAGAAGTAGGTCTGAATGATTAATATGGAAATATCATAATCTATGGACATTTTATTATTTCCTTATTGCAGACAAAAGCTCACTTTACTAAAGCCTTCAAGAATATACATTTGCCTCCTCCATAAAAAAGGAAAAATTTATTTTTAGGTCAGTGATTTTTAAAATCCTGGGTTGCTATTTTTCTCATTAATGTTTTCTAGTTGGAAACTAAAAATACAAAACTTCCCTATTAAGCAAATTGACACTGTGTTTAGAAGCCAATCTAAAAAGTTCAATAATTCTGTTCAGATTTGGAATGAGTTCATCGATTGTTTGAAATTAAAACATTAAGGAAAACTCTATTACTATAATTCAACACAATGAACCAGGGTAACAAAATTATTTATATAAATAAAAACATATATGGACAACCCAGCCTAAAAGCAACATAAGCCCACCTGAGCTTCTTTGCCTCCCATTTGCTTCTTTGCACATACTACATAACTATATTTGTTATTTGCTTACCAGACTATTCACTGTTTTTATGACACTATGCCATAGCATAGTGAATCAGAATATAAAATAGTATATAATATTAAAGTATTTTCATATGTACATTCATATATGCATTTATGCAATTAAGACTTTGTGCCTGTATCTATTCCTTCCTTAGGCAGATTATAAATTCCCTATAAAAAAAAAAGGGCCATGTTTTATAATTAATGATATTGCTCGTGCTTATTGTGATATAGGAAGCTCATAATGCAAGAAAGATTTCTTGAAGTCCTTTCTTCATACAAGAACAAATAGGAACGGCATTACAGATCGGTCCTACCCACCGGAAAGAGAAAGTGACCCTCTTTGAAGGTGTCTCTGCTAAGAAACTGTAGGACATCTCCTCAGTGAACAAGACCACAGTTCCAAGCCACGTGTTTCTCTTTGTAATCAAAAGCTACACTAAGCGTATGAAAAGCACAGTTCTCAGAAAGAACTCTTCTACCATTAAACTATTACCTGTTCGTTTACTATTGGAGGCTATCAGTAATCCCATGGGAAACTTAAGATCAGAAAGACAACGAGCTGCCTAAGTATTTGCCATCTACTGCATCTACTCTTCGGGCAGCAGGATCCAGAACAATGGCCTGATTTTTTTAAAAGCCAGAGACTGTGGACTTAAATACAAGATGCTACGAGCTGCAGATAAGACCAAAACATGGGCTTGATCAAAAAGAACACATGTTCTCGTATACAGGCTTGCTGCATGCAAAGTAAAACAAATCTTGCATCTTCATACTTAGAAGGAAATTTTTAAAGCTCAGTATCAAAATTTAATTGGTAACTTTGACCTTGAGCTCCACTTTTAGTGATAAATATTACACTAGTGCTCAGATTTTGAGATTTATGATCTCATGTTCTTGAAAAAGGCCTAGCACCTCCGTGTTCCTGAAATAATTGATCTGTCTCTTACAAGTGTTATTTTCCTGAAACCAACATCTGTCTTAGGAAGAAACCTACAAACTGATGAAAATACCTGCTATATTTAAGATACCCAAAAGAGCTACCACAATCTGCATATAACACATTACTATATTTATAAAAGCAGTCAAGATCATAAATTGATAATTTTCTTAGCACACAATAGAAGACAAGAAAAAATAAACTGCAAAGCCATTTGCAAATATTTTCTATAAAGATTAACCACAATCATTAATAAAGAGTGAATGTTTTACACGTGCTAACAACACATGATGCAAACCTATAGCTCACATTTTTCTTGTTCTGAACAGAACCCCACAAATATGTTCTCAGCTTGGGAGGTTTTTCTTTCTTTTGTTTCTTTAATGCAATCACAAACACCACTCTAACTTCACCAAAACAGGCTCAACCACCACCGTTGATGGTTTCCCTTCTTAAAGATACACAAAATAGCCTGGAGGCCATCAGATCAGCAAGGAATATCTGCAAACCTGAAAACAACTATATTTATGTAACTTCTAACTTCAACGGAAGCTCGACATAAAACTCTGGGTCTGTTTGCAAAGAAATAACTGGCACATATTATTATTGATTCTTCTATACATGACAAAATGTCCGATGCTAAGTTTCTTGCTCTACCATAAAGTAATTATTATACTAACTGCCACCCCTTACTATTTACTACACACTTGGGGCTGTTATAAAGTGCTTTAGGCCTATTAACTCATGTAACATTTATTACTCATGCTCACAATGCTGTAAGGTAGGTACCATTATTAGTATCCTTTTAATGAGGAAATGACAGCAGAGAAAAGGGAAGAGATTGCCACAGGTCAACGGCAAGTGAGCACCTATGTTGAGTCCCCGGCACAGTCACTGTGCCTCAGAGCCATGCTTCTTGCTCCTAGATTATTCGATGCTCCGTTATTGTATCTGTCCACTTTGTCAGCAGGAGGAATTTAAAAAGCAAGAGAGCCAATGCACGCAGAAAAGGCATACAACAATTCGTTAATTCACTTAACAAACACTTCTTAGACACCTACTACCCATATGACTATGCATTAAGTTCCTTTCCAAAACGAGAGGTCTATAGTTAATGGGTCTTTTCTACAAGCCTCCCCAAGTGAGGCCCTGAAAAACACTAGGCGCATTCGCACTCAGAGAGGTCAACTAAATTAGCTAGAAAAGATAGATGAAAGGAATTTCCATGGTAAAAGCATTAACAGCGAATAATGCCCCTTGCGAGCAGTTTGCCCATGTTGAGAAAGCCTCGATTTTACAGACTTCTTATTTAAACATTTTGGGATGAATGTAAAAACTGAAAATATGCTATGCTAAAGGATAGTCACATCGGGACCAACTCAGGGCAGGGCAGTGATCAAGGAAGGGTTAACTGTGAACAATAAAGCTTGCAACTTGCCAACAGAAAGAAGCAAAGATGCAAAAGACAACCAACTCTGCACACATAACTCAGCCTAACATCAAAAGACACCTATGAGGAGAAACGGCGGTTATCACATTAGCGTCTACAATAAGCAAGATCATCGACTATTTGTTTTAGGGTTTTTTTTGTTTGTTTGTTTTTTTTGTTTTTTCAAAAACATAGAGAAGTGAGAAAATGCTCATATATAATTACCATACCTAATGGAAAACTACATGATATACAATATATATGTGCATAGGTATATCTGCGTGCATATATGTTTTTTTTCCTTACAAACATATCGGAATACTTCTTTTGTATTTTTAAGTTTATTCTTCATGAAGTTCTAAAATCTTTGGACAATTAGAAGTACTAGAACCATTGTACGTATACAAAGCTATTAACTTGAGGATACACTATTACAGTACTGGTCCACTTTGTTATACTTACTATGTGTGAATTCACTATACCTCTCTTTAAATAATCTAAGGGCTCCTAAAAATTCTGGCTATAACGTCAATTGTTAATTGCCAACTGTGTTCCTACTGACGCACTACAGAAATGCATTTCCCTGGAAGAAAATGGATTCAATGAAAATGTCCACAGAAGAAAGAGAAAATATTTTAAAAATAACATTTGTAAAGGTTAGACCATTTTCTGAAATAAAAATAAATTACACCTCACACAAAATAAGAAGAAAAAAAAAGTCTGTTCACAGCCATGCACTCCTACTAAACAGAAGAGAAGTCACTTCAAAATATTATTGCAGAAACCTCTGCAAAAGGTACTGTGCTGGGAAAGTGTGAACTATTAAAATAAACCAGAACCCCTATTTTTTTTAATGGCCTCAATTCTGTTCTGTAGTTAAAAGATTTCAACTGATCTCAGGACATAAGTGAGGCAATTTCTAGCCAGAGGCAACAAAGCTCCTATAAATCTCTTCCAACAGCTCATAAACTGGCATGGCTACCATGGGTGTGGTTTTGGTTAAAAGCTAGAATGCTTTGAAAGCTCAGCTTACAGCGAGGTGAACACTGTTTATGAGGAGAAACAAAACACATGATCCAGATTATTTTCCAGCAGGGTGGCTTCACGTCCCACCTGATTCATTATCAAATTCATATATTTGGAATCTCTTAGCCATGAATACCCTTCACCCACAATAATACAACCATTTACATAACAAATCTTTGGTAATTAAACTGAGGAAGGCATCGCTTAATGGGTGGAAAAATAATTATACTAAAATAATGGTAGACAAACCTCACAAGATTAAATAGAAAACAAGTGGATGCTCTCTGCGGACAAATAACTGGTCTCCAAGGAGGACACCTGTTCACCGAGTCCTTAAATTCATTCTTCCATTATAAAAGCGTATTGATGAAGGATGAAGAAAAGTATTTTCCCAAATGGAGACAGTACCAAAATTGTCTAGTTTATGAACTCCCTCCGCCCCCTTAGAAAATGCTAATTTTTAAATGCTAGCATGTTGGTTGATTTTGTTTCCACATTTGGGAAGGAGAAAGGGAGAGTGCTGAATATATTGGCATGAGCCAGAGGGCCGGAGGCTGTTCAGGAAGTAAATAAGCAACTCCCTGGCTGGTTCTGGAGTGCGGTATTGCTGGTTCCTCATGCCGTGAGCCTGTCCCAGGAAGTACGGTCAGGTCAATGATTTACACCTTAGACCGGCGCCTCCTGGTCACACATCACATACCCAACCGCTGGGAACGAAGGCCAGCAATCTGTCTGACCTTCTGCAGCAATCCCCATACACTTTCACAACCACTTAACTGAAGTCATGATACACAAGTAATCAAAACACACCTGGATCCACCTGTCTCGGGTTTCTTCGGAGTCCATTGGTCCGTTTCTGTGCAGAAAAGTGAAACAAAGCAAAACAAAGATTTTGCATTAGTAAAATTGTATTGACACGTGATACTTCACGAGGCCAATAAGTGTTGCACTTTTTCCATTTAAAAGTATGACTGAATTTGATCAAAGCATATGGTTTTACAGTTTTAGTATTTGACCTTTTTGTTTCTCTAATAAAGTCTTCCACTTGAACATCTATAATTGACGTTGCTGATAAAACACCATAGCAAAGAAATATCTTTTCATTTGCCATCTCTAGGCATTACGGCTCAAAAAAAAAATTTTAGAAGACATAATGAATACAGGAATTGTTAGAACAAAACGCAAGTAGCTATTCTTGGTTGGAAAATGCTCCCAGCAAAGACATGTGATGTCAAAAACTCTAACTCGGCTATTTCTGAGGACTGACAGGCCAGAGACTGGAGAAGATACACAACCTCAAAACCAAGATCTGAATCTCTGACTTTACCAACCATTTGGCTGAGAATGGTGTTTTAAATATGGTCACTTGTATCTCAATACTTTAAGAAACAAAACAGGCATGCAGCTTGTGAACCACGAAAGTGAATTTTTATCATAGAAAAGAAAGCCATGTGAAAAATGTGCATTACAAAAATTATAAATAAGATGCAAAACAAATTTAAATGTTTGAAAATGTGTGGTTATGTGTTCCATTTCGCAAAGAATTAAAATCATTCCCACCTAGTAAGTAACTCACTAATCAATAAGGACTTGATTATCACTTTTTATTATACAGCTGGGCGAAATGCTGAGTCTAACGACCATATAATTTGGATTTTTACAAAAGCAGTTTCTCTCTGTGTGTGTTGGGGTTTTTGCCTGTGTGTGGAGACTTGGTTTCATTCAGAGCGCACTTGGCTTTGCTCAGCACACATTAGCCGTGGATTTTTCTTAGGGTTCCTCTTGCTGTTTTCATTCACAGTTAAACGAGGGAAATAGGGTCTCACAGCCTTCCTAATGGCCTCAAAGCCCACTGAATAGACTTTCAGGATTCTCAAGGTGGGAGCAAACTGAGGACGTTTTTACAATCTTTGGTTTTAATCCAACTACTTTCGAAATGGGTTTGTAAAAAGCCAATATGATCATCAGAATCGGCATTGAACCTGCGTTGAACAAGATGGACAGCTGTACGGGAAAAGCCAGTACAAAGAGGGCCGCTGTTCAGTGAGAAGAAAATGTCACTCTGGGCTTCTTGGTAGCCAAGGCACAAAAGGGGAAAGCATGAGAATCTAAGATTCATAGCTGATAATTTGGAAGAAAGCTGCTTTCAATGAAAATCTTTTCTCCCTGAAATGTTCTAATGTTTCGTAGAGCTCTCACTACGAAGGACAATGACCACGGCTGACAATATTTTCAACAGGAAAATATATAATGATGGGTATCACGCTGCTCCTTACTTCCCACGCCTCCCTTCCCTTTCTTCATGTACAGTAGAAGCTCACTTTCTGAGCTCTTGTACCTTGTACTATCAAAATGCTGGAGGCAAGAAAGGAATAAAACCTTAGGGCCTTACCTGGAATGCCCGAACGAGCACCATTTAAAAATGTGACTTAAAATGTGAAAAAGAGTACTTGGGTTCAAGGCCAATGCTACACTACCTTGAAGTGAGGACTGAAATAGAAAACAATTTGCAACAACACAAACGGACCTAGAGAGTACAATACTAAGTGACATAAGTCAGAGAAAGATAAATACCATACGATTTCATTCATATGTGGAATTTAAAAACAAAAAGAATAAAGAAAAAAAGAGAAAATGCACAAATAGACTCTTAAGTACAGAGAACAAACTGGCGGCTGCCAGAGGAGTGGGGGGGGGGGTGGCTGAAACAGATAAAGGGGATTAAGAGCGCATTTATGTGGTGAACACCAAGGAATGTATAGGACTGCCGAACCGTTGCACTGTGCACCTGAAACTGATAGAACGCTGCGTGAAAAACAAATAGAGACAGATGCCTGGGTGGCTCAGTCGGGTAAGCCTCTGACCCTTAATTTCAGCTCAGGTCATGGGCTGACAATGCGGAGCCTACTTGGGATTCTCTCTCTCCTTCTCTTTCTGCCCCTCCCCTGCTCATGTGTGTACTCTATCGAAAAAAAAAAAAAGAGAGAGAGAGAGACAACATGGTATAATTATTAAGAACATGGATTCTAGAATCATACTGCCTGAGTTCCAATTCAGACCTCGTCACTTGGCACCTGCTGTTTGTGACCATTTCTGTGCCTCAGTTTCCTCACCTATAAAATGGGATTAATAGTAGCACCAACAGCACAGCATTAGTGGTGAGAATTAAGTGAGTCATGTGAAATGCCTGGAACACTTTCGGCCACATAGTAAGTGACAACTTTACTATTATTATTATTATTATTATTACCATCATTACTATTAACTTCATGGTATTTTGACTGTTTACATGCACACAAATTACAAATTATTTTTCTAAAGTTATTGCCCTACTGCTTATGTTTTAGATATTTCCTCCTGAAAATCAATAACCCCGAAAACAAATTTTTCTACAGAAAGAATGAGTGGAATTACGATTTGCTGTATTGAAAAAAAATTTTTTTTTCAGCTACTTAGATGAAATGCCTTTGGAGATTTATTTTACGTTACTTTCACTTTTCCAACTTAAAGTTGGTTTATTTATTTTATCAATTTATTGTCAAATTGGTTTCCATACAACACCCAGTACTTATCCCAACAAGTGCCTCCTCAGTGCCCGTCACCGCCTGGGTGGCTCAGTTGGTTAAGCATCCAATCAGCTCAGGTCACGATCTTACAGTTTGTGGGTTTGAGCCCCATGTTGGGCTCTGTGCTGACAGCTCAGAGCCTGGAGCCTGCTTTGGATTCTGTGTCCTCCTCTCTCTCTGCCCCTTCCTGGCTCATGCTCTGTCTCTGTCTCTCTCTCAAAAATAAATAAACATTAAAAAAATTTTTTAAACCACTTAAAAAGTATTTTACATTATAAAAAATTGTGTAAATATTTAGCAGACCATATTTAAACAATTTTAAAATGCTAATTTCAATTATCATTCTGTCATATTCAATCCCACACACTCCCCTCCCCCACCTATATTCTCCAAAGCCTGGAACAGAGCTTTTGCGCCCAGCAGGTAGAGGAGCGACAACAGGAGTGCACACCCAGCAGCAATGCCAGGGAGCTGTCAAGTGCAGCCCCATGACCTCAGGAGAAATGGTCTTTAGCACTTGCTCAATCTTCTTTGGTCAAACAGAAGGGGCAGGGGAGGGGACAACCAACCAACCTAGTTTTAGAAGCATTTGAGTTATTTCTTGCTTCATTACCTATTACCTTGTCTTTCTCTAAAAGAATTACTTTTATCATCCAAGAATCTCTTCTTGCCTCGTGGGATAAACTTAATTCTCTGTTGATTTTACCAACAAAATAAGCAAAAGGTTCATTTGCTATGGAACTGGTTTTGGTTCCTCTGTTTTAAAGGTGTAAACAAACAAACAAAACTTTAAGGAACGGGTTTAGAGTGCATATGTGTTAAATAGATAGGTAATGATAACCTTACTTCCCACAGCTAAAGGCAGCTTCTGAAGGCCCACCCCAGATGAGAACATGGGATAACACCCCAGGTGTGGTTACGAAGGTCTACGCATCCTGGGGCGATTGGAAACTGACCTACCTTAAGAATAAAGTGTAAAATTAAAAATTAAAAAGTCACAATCATAGCTATTGAAAGGGGAAGTGAATAGGACTAGAAACTGGTACATGAAGAGAAAGATCTTCAAGAGAGGGGGAAAAATACAGATGACAGAGCTTACAAAAGGGTTTTATTATTTACTACTGGGAAGACTACTGAACATCATACAAGCATCCACCTCAGAGAATTAAAGCACCTTCCACACAGTCTTGGTGGGGAAGCATCAAGTGAAAGATGCTTCTTAACGTTCTTTTGCTACAGTTCTCCTTAAACCAAGTTCAGGTTTCCAAGTAGATTGGGCAGTATAAGAGCTTACGATAATTATACATACACAATAAAGACAAGCAGAATCACACATTAAATAACAGTTGTACTGACTGTATTCAACAGGTAAGCAACTGGCAAAAAACACTGATGCTGCATTAAAAAAAGTCAACGTGAAAATGAATTCATTTCATAATAGGCCTCCGTGTAATTTTTGAAAAGGATAAAATGTCTGGAGAGAATGATTTAGTATCCTGTGAAAACTATTAACCACTTCTCATTGGCACACTTTCTGTAAATACACCCACTTCGCATTACTTAAATAAAATCAAGTGAAATCATCTTCTTTGGAAAAAAAATAACACATGTATCTAATAGGGTAAATGTAAATTAATACTTCGTTCACGTTCAGAGTTCGGTCTCGATAACCTAAGGAAGCATGAGAGTAACAGAGAGCAGGCTGCTTTCCCAGATCCTTGCTGGCAGCACCCTTACAGCCCTGATGAAAAATCTGACCTGACAACTCAACAGCAAAAGAAACTTCACATTAATTAATTTCAGCCCTAGAAAAACTTGCATGAACTATTTTTAAGATATTCCCTGATCTAGATTCCAGACTCTAAAATTCCTAACTGACACACTGAAGGAGTGCATGTGAGCATCCCCAGAGCACTCTCTTTATACCCTAGATGTGGCAAGTTATGTGCTTATGCAGAAGAGAAGCAGAAATAATTACTTATTTGATCTTACTGTACTTTTCATTATTTTTACCAACAATATAAACGCCAGCCTATTAAAAAATATTATACCACTCTTGATACATTATGTTAAAATAATTTTGTATAGAATATATTTTCATCACTCTTACTCTGAAATTCTCAAATTACTGTACTTTTGATTCACATAACCAAACACATACAGTTTATAGTTAAATTTTCTCGATGATATTATTTTTGGGAGGTCAGATGAGAAATCTGCTACTTTTGGTTAAAGGTCAAGGCAATGGTTGTCTGGAATCTGTCATATTTCCCATTCTTTCATATTTTTTTTAAATAGCTTTATTTTCACAGGTGACGGGGATCACACAGTTCTAAGCCATTAGACCTTAGACTGTTAAGCTGAAAGACAATGCTATTAGATCTTGGCTTTGATCAATAAGACAGGATACAAACCATGTTTGTGCTCCAATAGACAACTACCAGAAACATGAAACCACATTCTGAGATGAACAATGTTAGAACTTTTCAGGACTGGCAAATGTTGGGCAGCAACGCGATGTTTCATAACAGGGACGCGTCCACCAACTCCCTGGGGTGAGGGCTACCTTCCTTCTGTACTAGTAGGATCAAAGATATTTATTCCAAAGAAATGAATATAGATGCATTAAGTTTTTCCAACCTCAGGGTTTTGTGGAGTTCCGCAGGAAACTAGGGAAAAGCATCCCGATATTAGGGCCACGCATTGCTACAATATTTGAAATTTACCTGAATTAAGTACCTGAGTAAGTGTGATGTTCAATATCACACACATTCTGAGATTAAATATTTACATTTTCACTCTGCCTGAGATTTCCACCCGGTGACTGCGAATTCCTGACTTAACCTGTGCATTTCATTCACAAGTACCTGGTTGCTCTAGCTCTGTTTCTATCCATTTTAAGACACGCATTTAGCATTCTAAAAAACTCAAGCCAGCTTAAGTTAGCAAACAACCTGAAATGCAAAAGTTAGATAACAATGTTAAATGTTAATCTTACCTCTGGTGGTTTGAGCGTCCCTTGTTCTGAAACAAACGTAAAAATTGGCATTGTCAGTGTAAAGTTGTTTTTGTTTGGTTAGCAACCTTAGCTCTTCTCTGCAGCTTGGTAAAACACTGCTGCTTTGTTTCCCTAACTGATACTTGTAATATATTTCCAGGGTCCCTCAGGCTGGGCTAGTAATTGTTTTGCAACCCAGGTTCTCTTGCCTTATTGGCTTGTCAGGAAAGTGACTCACAGTTCTAAATGACTTCTAGGTTATGCTTAACTTTTTCAATTGTTGATTAAGCAATGTCAATCCAACCACATAAAGCTCCTTGAAACGGAGGCTTGCACTAAATTTACATGCATGAGAAAAAGCTAGGTGGGAACCTTTCTCTCAACACACCTAGTTTTAAGTCTAAACGCACTAAGTTACAAAGGTATTTCATTGAGTATAACAACTGTGAATTTAACACTGTACGATATTGCATATGAATTTTTTTTCATTAAGTGGCTATAACTCATTTTCTAATTTGGGGGGAAATACAGTTTAATTTAAAGATGGAAATAAGAAACTGACAGGACTCGACTCCATTGCTAATTTCCCTTTCAGCCTGAGTTTCCTTATCTGTAAATAGAAACAATGTACCCATTACATTTTAGCTTTTGAAGATGACTGGCAGTTGTCAAGGACCCTGAGACCTGCAGGTGAGGACAGTGGTACAGGGGTAAAAGGGTGTTCTGAAAGTAAATGCAATACACTGCACGTGGCCACCTGGTGGATATGAATGCCTCCTTTCTCCATTCCCAGGAGCACCTCTACACCTTACTGCTTTTCCAGGCTGTGATGGAAAACACCTCATCATTTTGAGCCCCTGCCTGACTCTTCCCACCCAAAATGATCCTCTAAAGAAGGATCTAAGAAAAGAAGAAACTGAGGGAAACATCAGAAAAGAAAAGGCAGGCCTAAACAAGAGCTTTGTGAGCTGTTTTGGTAAGACGCTCCAAGAAGTCCCACAACCCGAGTTCAAGGGGAAAATTCTGACCTGAACACCTGACTAGCTGCCGCAGATTGCTTTACACAGGAAGCTGCCTGGGGCATGGAACAGAAGGTTGTTTTGTTTTGTTTTGTTTTGTTTTATAAAAGACTACTCCTGATTAATGCAAATGGAAGACTTATGACCAAAGTCACCTTTTCATAGAAAAGTTAAGTCTGCACTCCTCTGTCAATTCCAAGTCCCACGCCTCTAGCTTTCACAGATGACTGCCTTCTATGAAGGTCTGAAGTTGACCTTTACAAAGGAGTATTCCTGGACAGAAAGCTATTTCACTTATTTTCCTCATTTAGAAATAGGCAATGTTTCAGAAGAAAGACTGCCTAAGAGGTTTGTGGAGAGGGTCTATATAAATACCATTTGGGTGGATGCTGTGTCCAGACTTAGAACCCAGGTTGGGTGAACTTAGGTTCCTAACAGAGCAGGTGTGACACCTGTTTCGCTGGTTCGACCAGAAAGACCTATATTCCTGAATAGCCCTAAACCGCTTTTTTTTTTTTTTCTCCTACTGGTGCGTTAGACAAAGCGTCTGAACTGAGAATCATAAACTTCAAGAAGCAACAAGTGGGAGAGGAGTTCACATTTTCCATCCAAGGAGACTGAGAAGAGCCCAGATCTTTCTAGATGTCCTCCGAAATGCAAAAACCTCAAATCTTTTGGGTTCAGTGCTCATAAGTGAATATGCAACTTCATTTAAATTCAAATTTACCATATTTTTCTGACTCTTTGCATAGAAGTACTTTTATGTTCTTGTGAGTAGGTCTTTTATTTATTATATTTTTGTATAAAACCTATGATCCTCCAGTAAGTGACAGTAAGTGACAACACTATGCTCCATGAGGGTCATCTTCGTTGCTCCTCGGGAAGGGGAAAAGATGGCATCAAAGGTGGTCATCTAACTACGCAGACACCTGCACTTCTTCACCCAGAAAATAAGATCTGGGAACAGAAGACTCTCACTGACAGGCTCCTCAGATTTTGTTGTGTAGTGTAAGTTCAATGTGGCGGCTCCCTGTATGAGTAAGCACCTGTTATAGGACTCAAGAGAGTGAGAGGTCCCAGCGAGGCACACATGTGACCGGTACAAAGCCAGAAGCAATCTAGACTGGACTGACCACCTTACCCAATCTCCCGCTTTCATTTACCCACTTCCTGTTGGCTCCTGCTTTCTCTCTTTGATGTCTCATCAGCTTTCCTTGTAACTCTGATTACACGTACTAAGAACTGCTCTACACAAAGCCTCTTCATTGTAACCCAAGTAGGAAAAATCGAAAAGAAGCTTTGTGCTGGATGCAGTTCCAACTCTGAGGACCTGAGTTCTTATTTAGGGCTTGCCTTCTCCTTGCCACCACTTCCTGTCCTCATGGCTACCATATCTACCCTCTACACCCTGTCACCCAGGAAAGAGGCCTATTTCCTCCAAAGACTTGGTACGGAGAAGTTCACGCTCTGATCTACTCATGCTGGGTCTAGCACAGTGGCTCTGGAAAATCTCAGGTTTTACTTACTCCTGTCTCAAGGTTGGGTTCTGAAAATTTTTAAGAATAGGGTAAAACCCAAAGGACTTGAAATAACTCTTAGAACCTATTTTGAGTTCAGCAATTCTTATCTTACTACTTTTGTACTTGCCCTACTGGCCACAGGATTGAACTGATGGCCTCCTTTATCAACAAAATCTAAATTCTGATAACCACACTACTGCAATGGCTTGTTAACGTATACTAAAACAACAGTGATGAGAGAGGAAGCCCCGACTGCCAGCATTGCTTCATACATTTTCAAAGTAGAAGCTCATTCTGGCTAGAAAAGTAGAAGAAGAACCTCTTGCAATGAATGCAATGAAATAGTCTACGGAAAAGTTTCTCTTATTTTGAAGTCTCCAACACCAGCTTCAACTTTCTCTTGAAATGTACCCAAAGCTACTACGGCAGGTACTTGGGTCCCTAAAAACACTTCATGGGTCACAGTTCTGCATCGAGATCAAGACAATAAGGGCTGATGACTATCAAATGTATTTTAGCTGAATTCTGACCAAACAGAAAGGTCGCTGTTGAGATGTGATGAAAAGTCTTTCTTTCTGTCTCTCTCTTTTTCTCCTGGGAACTTCCTCAGGAAAGTAATTCAATTCTTCAAGTTTCCAAAAGTTTTTAATCCTCAACTTGTCTTTACCCCGCAGCCTATTCTCAGACTCCTATTGATCAAACTATAAAATGTTCTTACCCTTTCAAGAGCCTTTCTAGATGGTGACTCACAGGCCCTCAGGGGGTTTATACCTCACATTCTTTCATCAAGTCCCAACTGGTTTGATGTAATTCAGAGAAGGGGTGTTACTGAGGTACTTGGAGGCTTTGCAGAACTCCATCTTCAATGCCCGCACAGGGTTCAATGTACATATTTGTGTAAAAAAAATGTTTTCCACTGAGGCTTTAGATTCACTTAATTCATTTGTTTAAACAAAAAATTCAGGTCCTATTATATTTGTTTTTCCAATACAAGTGGCTCTCAACGCATACAATATTGCACAATTTGCTCTGTCTCTTATCTGAAGTTCTATTTGTTAAGACTAAACAAATCAATGTCCAATAAGACTGTTTGTCTCAAAAGAGGCCACAGAAAGTAATAACCAGCATAGCTTTTGAAGGCACCTTGCCATCATGGCTAACATGCTATTTTTGTCAAACATTAAAATGAAAAGACAGCTGAACTGATCAAATTTTGAAGTTAAACAAATGTAATGTTCACCAGTCAGATCTATGGCAATATTGTGAAGGAAAAAAAAGTTTAAATACTTGATAAGAGATTTTTGATTTCAAGTCTTTTCAAGATCTCTAACAGACCACATAATATTTTCCAGTTCACTTTAATAATCATTAGTGTATCATTAAACTGACCCAAATAGTTACGTGGAAGGAATAACAACTAACCTTGAGTATAAAATTTTCTTGGTAAATTAAAAAAAAAGAGGGTTAATTTATGGGAAGGGCTTTAAGTAACACAAAGTGAACCAAAGTCAGTTTTTGGTTATGAAATCAATGACCGAGCCTCGGTTCGTGTAAAAGCAATCTGCTAAAATGCCTAGTGGTACAAGGCTGAAATAAAACTAGGTTCTGAAAGCTTACCTCTGAGGATAAAATACTGTAATACTATTAATAAAAAAGTCATTTCAGATGCCATTTGGGGTGGAGGTTCTAGGTAGCAATCCTGCAGATTTAAACCATTAGGATACCAAAGCAACTTCCTTCCAATTAGGAATGGCTACAGCAGCAGCAGGAGCAGCAGCTGGCCTAGATACAAGAGCGATTAAACAGAGAAGCAAACGGGGACCTGCTTCGGTTAAATATTAGAGCAGCTGAGGCTCGCATTCCCTCTAAAGGAAAAGATGCATTCAACCAAAGTTGTCTGCTCCAGCAATATTTGCCTTTGAGTGTGACTTTCTTTGTTTAAACTGAGAGGCTGCAAAACAAGCTATATTCATCAAAGTCAGGGTAGGAAGGGGACCAACAGGGTTTAGTGGGGGGGGGGAACCAAGTGCCCCCAAAGGGTCGCAGTTTCGGATTAGACCCTCATGGTGGGATGCTCTGAGGAAGAAAAGCTGCTCTAGAATTCCATCAGCTTTGCAGTGACTTGTTGAGAGAGTCTCATATAATGGAGTTCATACCTATTCATTATTAAGGCTGGAAAGTTTTGGCAGCACACTTCGGCGTCCATGTGCGTGTTAATCACTGAGGTTGCCATGGTGAATGTGAAGGAGTCACTCAAGTTCAGGGAAAATGAGAGAGGGAAATTGCCTGTTCTTCATATTCATGCAAATTCTCAAATGTTAAGATGTAAACTAATCACCCAACCTTCAAATTTGTTTCCAAGTTGCACAATTTGTCTTGTAAATACAAAAAGGAAAACTTAAAACACCTTTTTTAAACATTTCAAATGCACTTGAGTTAATAATCTGTCATAGTCAAATGTTAATATGAATGAATTCCTTCATTCAGAAATGCACTGCATTTTTGCCAAGTAATTATTTCAAAGATGAATGAAAACTAGGTAAATTTAAGGGAGATAGAGCATGAAATATACAAGGTTTCTAAACTCAGGGAAGACAACATCCAAATAAGGCTGAAGTTCCACAGAAAGAAATGCCTAGGCTATTTCCCATGCTGACTGGTTAGTGTCTAGCCACATCCAATGCTGTTAAAGATTGTATTGGAGCAGAGATATCCCTATTTGGCGAAAAAGTAGTAAAACTTGAGGTTAAGCATCCTGACCTGGGACTTGGTACTACGGACAAGACAAAAGATGAGAAATATGTTCCCAGAGGAAGAAACAAAAAATCTACTAGAGGAGATGAAAAGTGCCCACCAAACAGTCCATGTATTCCACTACATTGTCCGCCTCCCCCTGTAATTAAGTTGAGGCCATGTAACTGTGTTTAACCAATACACTGCGATTAAAAGGGAAAAAAAAAAGGTGTTATTCATTTCGGTCTAGTGAGGTTTTAAGAGCAGCTACTGGGAAGCCATATGTTGAATTTGCAGAGTCACAAGATGGAACCAGCTTGGATTCTGAAGCCATTTCTTAGAAGGCAGCTACCTTGGAGGGCTTTGGAACCCACAGCCAACAGTGCATGTGTGAAAAATAAATGTTTATATAGTAAAGCCAATGGGATTTGAAGTATTTTAGGAGGGCTTTAGTTGCCTAACAGCAAATACATAAAACCTACATACAAACTAATTAGAGAACAACTTAATTCACACTACTGTTGGGTGGCTAAGATGAGGTTAAATGATTGGCAAAGGGCTTGGAGAGGAAGTAAAGGAAAAGTAAATCTTGGAACTGTCAGGAAGGAAAAAGGAGCATATTTCAAGGAGAGGAAATAGTAAAACCCCAGCAAGAATTCTAAAAATGAGATTGACTGGATCAGGGCGTATACTTCCCCAGAAATTGAGGTATTTTTGTCATCAGAGGTTCTGTGATCTGGTTCTGTTTCTTGCTACTTATTAACTTAACCTAGGATCCCCTGTCAAAGGTCTGATGACTGATGCTCAGAGTATAAGCCTTTCCTTGCATAAATACTAGAAAGGAATGCTAAGGTTCTACTAAGTCTTCCATCTTCAATTCTTAAAGTTACCAGCCAGGGATTCAGATAAGGTTTTCATTTCACTTACCTTCATCGAGTTGGGCTGTAGTCTTTACAAGGGCAGAATCAAAACCTGTCCAATCTCCCACAGCCTCCTGCTTCTGGTTCTAACACTACAGCGATCCTCAGAGCCCAGAAACCCTAGGGTACACTTCTACTCATTACACTGTCCATCTGTTTGTCACTGTCACTCATCACTTGTCACTCACTCAGACTTGTCACTCTGTCCACTCACTCATCCACCTACCATGGCTTCCCAGAGGTAAGGGCATCTGTTAAGTATGGTTCTCATCAGCGAGAGGCTCCAGTCTAACTGAAATTTGGACACTACGCTAAGGAATGAAAGGTATACGGAGCAGTAGGATCTCACAATCAGAACTGATTTTAATAAAGATCATGTTGGAAATCATATAGAAAGAGTATGATTAACAGCAGGGAGTTAGGAGACTTTTGCAGTTGTCCAAACGAATGACACTGAGATTTTTTTAAATCTATAGCAATACCATATCAATGAATTATAAAAGCCTTAGGAGGAGAGCCAAAGAAGAGCGGGTGAGTGAATGAAGTGGAGAGAGGTGGGCACATCAAGGCTCACATACAGGTTCGGGTGAGTGTATGGATGTTGGACCTTTAAGAGAAGGAGTAGGCAGAGGAAGCTTCTGTTAATGACTAATGAGGTTGGTTTTAGACATGTGAAATTTGAGGTCACTGCAGGACACCGGGGAAGGGATATGTGAAAAGAAGGAAATTTTGAATCCAAAGTTCAGGAGAAAAGCCTTCTGTGGAACTAGTGACTTATCTGCCTGGGTGTAGGCTATAGCTAACTCCAGGGAAATTAATTGGCTGTCGAAAGGACAGCTGGGGGATGTGGTAGGGTATGAAGGAGAGTGTCAAGGGGAATGGTTAATAGTGCCAAATAATAGGGAAAGCTCAGGTTAGGTAAGGCCTGGAACGTGATGACCAGTGCGTTTGGCAATCAGAAGCAGAATGGAAGATTCTCTAACCTTCATGTAACTCCTGGGCTACCGTGTCATTTTGTACAACTAGTCCCTCTTCTCTGCCTGGACCAACGTTGAGAGAAAATGGCATGCTCCACTTTCTGGAACTGCCTTCTACCCCAACTACCCAATGTTTATAATGTAACTTTCCTACTGGGCATAGCTTTCTGGGCCACAAGTAGCCTCCTGACTCATACTAAGCCTATCAGACTCTCTTGGTCTCCTAGAAAATAGTTAGACTATGTTCATAGTTTATAGAGTTATAAAGCTCTCTAAAGTTGAGGTCAATCTCAAATCACCTATGATTAAATTTTATGTGAGAACCTGAATTATCTAGGCATTAGAGTTTCCTTAAATCAATACCATTGACTTGCTTTAAATTTAGCTGATCCCGCACCCCGCCCCTCAAGTTCCCCTGAAATGATGTCACACTCTTCTCCAGA
Source organism: Paguma larvata (assembly GCA_030068075.1). Lineage (NCBI taxonomy): Eukaryota > Metazoa > Chordata > Mammalia > Carnivora > Viverridae > Paguma > Paguma larvata. Next base: position 88,198,699 of record CM057833.1, read on the forward strand.
AAAAAACCATCCAAGTAAACTAGGTCTCCAGCCCTTGATACATCTTGTTCTCCCTCCTGCATCCGTATTTCCCCAAATGTCAAACCCATCATCCAAAACTACACTTTTAAACTAGTGTGCCCTGTTCAAAACTGAAGGCAATGTTGGTTCTCTGGTGATGGGGAAATACCCATACATTCTATCTTGCCCATGTCCTCAAAATTCTACCTATTTTCCTACATTCACCAGGCTCAGACTCCCATTCTATCCACAGTTACTCCCTACGGCAGTGCAGGAAGGGGTGGGCTCAAGAACAGGATGTCATAACTTGCAACTTTTAGAGGGCATCAGTTCGGGAGTGAGGGAGAGGGCTGCTGACAGCTGCATCAGATTCCTCTACACTCAGGAGACACATGGCCCTTTGTCCACAGGGGCGACCCAGCGAATCCTAATCTGGAGGCAAAATAGGCAAGCCTCCTGGGCAGCTTCTTACTACTTCACACCACTAATTAAACAGACTATGAACATTCAAGGCCATCAGTCTCTTAAAAATCTTGAGCAGGAAAGGATGGAAAGAGAGAATAAGACACAGTTGCGTAAAACAGGAGAATGCAGGACAACTTTGGAGGCAAGGCAGGAAACCAAGAGAGCAAGAGAATAATGTTTAAAACTCCAAGAAGTAAATAAAGACACTGGCTTAAAATTTCTTTCCTGCTTTTTTAGTAGGATGAATTCTATAAAAGAGCTTAGAGAATGATGCTACCTTTAAAAAATGATATGGGTGTAAGTAACCGTTATCTGTAACCTCCAGGGCAAGAACAGCGTTATTCTTAGTTACCTTATTTTCCTACTTTCATGACTCAGTTTGCTCATCTTAAAATAGGAGATCCTAGAACTGAAGGTGTCTCAATCTTCCAGCTCTGAGACAACCCCTGGGGAAAGGGCAGGCACGGCCCCGGGGATGCATGAATTTCTCATAGCACTTGAAAGCACTGAAACCTAAACATATTTGGTAGATACTAATTTAACTGAATTCACAAGTGTTTTTGCAAAAAAAGAAAAAAAATAGAAAATCTCTCTCTCAGAAAAACACCAAGTACGTGATTTTACTATGGTTGTTTACAAGGGTTACGCACTGTGCATTTCACACATTTGGCATATATCCTCCCCGCTAATTCACAGGACTGGGAGTCTAACTCAGGGGTTAAAAACAAATTCGGGAGCTGTACCGCTGGGATTTGCATCCTCACTCTACTGGTTAAGCAACTAAGGTAAGATACTTATTTTTTGTGCCTCAGTTTCTCCTATGTAAGAACAGCGATGCCAACTTTAAAGGATCTGTATAGGTCTAAATGAGGTGATAGCAGTGATAGCTTAAAACAGTACCTGACACTTTGTATTTATTAAAAAAAAAAAAAAGACTTTTAAAGGCTAGGTGTTATTATTATTACCCCTATTTTAGAAGGGAAGAAACTAAGACTTACAACGGTTAAGTAAGTCACCCAGCGAGTACGTTCTGGAGTGGGATTCAAACCAGACCAAGCCTCCAGAGGCTCCTGGGCTTACTGCCATCACACACGGTCTCCCAGTCCAGAGCTACTTGGTGAAGGACAGAGGACACTGGAACAGTCACAGAGGAATGGACAGGGAGTAGACCACTCTTGAATCTGCCTGACGAGGAATTCCCCACTGTTTCCTATTGACTTTATATTTTTTGTAAGTAAAAGTTGAAAATTTAAAGCCCTTTTAGGTCACTCATTTATATCACTTCAAAGTTTTGTGCTCACTATTTCTTCTATCTGCATTTGCTCCACATCATAAAACCAGCAGCGAAAATACAGATTAAGGCCATCCCTTTCAAAAACAAAACAAAACAAAACAAAAAAACCCAACTTCTCAGCACAGCACCATGGATTAAAACACTGAGTTCTTATTGTGCCTGACACCGTGCTAATAAGCATCAACATTATTCCATTTCATCTTCACGATAACCCTCTAAATTCCATCTTACAGAAGAATAAACAAAACCTCAGAATGCTTACATAACCTCCCCAAGCTCACGTAGGTAACAAAAGGCAGAGTGAAACTTTAGGCCATTTCTGCTGGACTCTCAGCTACTCTCCTGCACTCTTCCAGTAGAATGCAAGAACCATGCCCCCTATGAGATCACTTTATATTCCTCACAGACTGAAACTCCTACGACAGGGCTGAGGGGTTGGAAAAAATACATTAGCCTGCCGTGAACCCATAATATGTTCACTGTCCTCAAAGAGACTAAAGGAGGGGACAAATAAAGACAGAACAACAAAAATTTAAGTGATAAGTTGTATCAGGTGGACAATTATAGAATAACAACAATAATATATAACACTTCTCTTATATTTTACAACTCTGTAAGCCATTTCTGACCTTCAGGAAAATTAGTGGGTACTAATCTTGTCTCTGTCTTAGCAGACTTGGAGCGAATTGCATGAACACTCTGATCCCCATCGCAAAATGGGAGGGGCTGTTCTGAGAACTGAACAGGTACCTGCGGACTGGGCCCAGCAAAGGGCCCGGATGGGACAGGCACAGTGCAGGTGCTCAACTAACGTCGGGATCCTTCCTGCGGCTGCCCATGCCTAGCAGAGAGCTCGTGGCTCATGGGAACCTTAAAAACCGTCCACCGAAGGAGCAAAGTGAGAAGAATGTGCTGTGATCTTAGTCTCCGATGGAATTCACACCTTTTCTACAATTGCCCATTTTCTAAACTCAGCTCTGAAATGAGCTATTATTCTCTGTTTCACTCTTCTCCATATTATCCAAAATGATTCAATGTCCACCTTTTCCTTGGGGAAAATCAAAGGTTGACATGGCTACCTTCTGAACTCAAGCTGTTAAAGATCCCTTTCTTCTGTTCAAAAAGTTTTACTGATTTTGAAAGGTCTTATTGATAAAACACAAGAGAAACTCAGGGGAAAAGGACAAAGAGAAAGAAGAAGAAAGAGAAAGAATAAAGAGGCCGGAAAAGAAAGAGAAGGAAGAGAGCCCAAGAGGAGCGGAGAGAGGCAAAAGGCTATGGAATGCATAATTGCCAACAGCCTTAGCAACCGGCTCATGTAACAATCATGGAGTGTTATTTTAAAAACCAAGGGGAGAATATTTACATGAAATCCAAATGACATACACTCTTTGTTGAATGTTGCAAAATGACAATGTATTCAATTCATTAATTCATGAATTAGCGTGGGATGTTTACCTCATTAGCATTTCAGAGCTGAATATTTAAGAGAACGAGGGAAAAATTTAATGACTAAAGACAGAAATAAAAAAAATTTTTTTCATTTTCTTTTTTTATTCCATTTGTATGCTTTGGCTATATTTGGACAGCATCAGTGAGATTCAGGGGCTGGGCTGAAGGAAATGGGTGACACGAGACCTGCCAAGGGCCCCTTGCAGGCCTTTGCCTCCCAGGTATGTATAAAAGTCACGGGAATTTCAAGCAATTTTCTAATTGTCCTTGTAATTGATAGTTTCAAAAGCAGGTATGCCACAATCAACACATATTAAGAGTAAATTAGGCCTTAATTATGTTTATCAAGTTTTACGTCCTAATTAAAAGCAGAATCACAACAATAAACATGACTTACCAGCAGAATTAACTCTGCCACAATTGTCTACTCTTCCCAAACATTCTTTGTGTGCTCTCGCGCCACACTTAAAACATAAATAGCCTTGATAAAATGTTCCTCTGAAAGGTAAAATGAGAGAATGGTACGTTAGAAGGTGCTAAGTTCTGCCTACAGGAAAGCACGAGCACGAGAAAGAAAACGAGGGAACACGGGCTCTACAAAGTCTTCTGAGCAGCGGGACGGGGTCTCCTGGGGCTTGGAAGGGAGTGCCAGGTACAACGCTGAGGAAAGATCTGTTGACTCGAACTGTTTGGGCAATTTTCCCTCTTCAGAACATTTTGGCTGGGATATTAGAAATGTCGGAGACGCTGGGCAATTATAGCAGCTCCTTTAGGCTGAGAAACAGGACCGGGCAAGCCTACCTCAGGAGCATCTGGCAGACTTTGCAGGACGTAACCCGACTGAAGGTGTGCATCTTGAACTCATGGAAATTGGAGTCTGCGTAGTCCGGCCTTATGTTCGATCTATAAAAGGGAAGAGAAGGAATGTCCTCAAGAAAGTTTCACCACAAAATAGGCAGTCCGGTCATCTGTAACTTAGATTCATCAGTATTACAGCACGTGGAGATCTGATTCCAGCAAAAAGGCTATTAAATATCCGATGTTTTCTAAGCCAAAAGTAGGCTTTGCATTAAAATATGCACCCGAATCTGGTTGTGTGCAAAGCAGCGACACATAAGGATTTAAGCAAACTAATCCCCCTCAGAACTGTGGGTTTCCAGAGAACTTTACAGAATGGCCACACAGGTCACCCTGCCAGGAAAAACACAAAAAAACGTGCTGTATGTTCATGCTGCATGATAGATTCTCCAGTTACGTCACTGAAATATAAACTAGATGGAGAGGGCAGGAAGAAGAGAAGAGGGTGGCTCATTCCCACAGAGGCCATCTCTAGATATGTGGACGGTGTAATGATCTATGAAAGTGAATAATTTTATAAAACTTCTTGAAACAAAATATCAGTCTGATGTTTAAAAACTTCCTCCTTAACAATTTACTTTCCATGCAACCCAAATTAAAAAAATAAACAAAATTATTATGTTTTTTATTTTACTTCTATTATGTGCATATGCAAAAAATACATTAAGCATACCGCAAACTGCCATAACTGATGAAACTTAATAAAATAACAAAAGTGGCTCTGGGCCAATACTTTGTCACGCGATGTTCATTACCTCGTTTAACCTTCACACCAACCCTAACTACTCAGCACTAATCATATCACTAACTTACAAACAAGGAAACTGAGGCTAACACTAAAGTAAATGAAATGGCAGAGGCAGACACTCCAGCCTAGGTCTGTTCTTTTTGCCCAGGAAGCAATAGTACAAGGAGGAATCCAACAATATTCACCTGAATATAATTAGACTGTTGGGAAAAGACTCACGCAGTCACTCCTAGAGGAGTTTTTTATATTATTCATAATTTATATCACAGAAGAAAACAGAAAAATTACCGAGACAAGCTAAAAAGCAGACACGAATCAGAGGTACACCGAGAAAGCGAAGACGATGCTCTCCAAGATGTTACAAGCAATTTGAGAGAGTGTAGGAAAAGTTTGAGGTACTGATGAGCTAGGATCTCCCCCTTTTATAGAATACAGCAACTCTCCACCACACAGAGGCTTGGTGTAATGAGGCATAACGCAGGCGGGTGACCAGGCATCAATCTCTGAGGTACCAGGAGAAGCCTCATGAAAAAACATTCGCAAAGGCAATTGGAGTAGCAAGCAGTGATGCAGAAGTGTCAGAGAGGTCAGCCTTCCAATCCATCTGCTGAATATGAGCGTACTAAAAATGAAATCAAATATTAGTGCCATCTGGGATTTCTCTGCTCCGTGCTTCTGGTGACCTCACTTTTTAGGAAAATGTTCTGCTGTGTGCTGAAAAGCATGGCCATTTCCATAATGGTATTTTTGTGCTCCTGATTAAAAATTATAGTTCTTCATGAATAAAGAAGTAGAGAAAAGATAGGGATGGAGAAACAAATCTCTCTTCACATTGTTCAGAAAACATTTGATTCTGGAGTCCATAAAGTCAAGCACTGGAAAGAGCATCAAACCCCGTTTCCTTAGCCAACATGGCCTGTTGTTCACTTCTTTCTGAACGTCAAGGTGATACAATCAAACATGGATTGTCAAATAACAGCTTCAATCCTGGGCACTGGAAGAATTCGTCAGTCTGGAGTTGCAATAGGTCTCCTTCAGAAATGTAAATGGGTTCCAATCAAGTAAGAATTTAATTACTTTTAGAAGCGTGCCTGGGACAGAGGTGGGACATCTTTCTCTAGGGGTCAACTCAAGTGATAGAAAGATAGATAAATAGATAGATAGATGATAGATAGCCAACCAGTCTTTCAACCATCAGTTAATTTCACCAACTAACTAGGAAAAGCTGACTTTTCAGAAGACAAAAGCTGAGAGGACAAGAACACTAAGAGGTTAAAAAGAAAACTCTTATAATACAGAAAAAAAATTCTGAAAATGTTGTTAACAGTAGTTGCCACAAGTGAAATGAGACTTGAAATGGTAGGGTAGAATGCGGGAAAGAAATGTTGGAATTTGAATTAAAAAAAAAAAACAACTATAACTGAATATTATTTTAAATTTAAAATCAAACACTCAAGAATAAAAGTTAACACTACGACCCTGAAACTGAGGCACTATAGAATACAGCAGTATAGTTGAGGGCAGGAATCTGAAATTAGACCACCTGGGCCTAAATCTTAACTTTCAAGTCACTACCTGCATGACCTTGGGCAAGTTAGTAGCACATATGACAGGAATACTAATAAAATCAAATTCGCAAAGTGATGTGATGTATCTCAAGTACATAGGACTTTGGCCCAGAGTCAGCGTTCAATAAGCACTGGCTACCACTTATGAACTGTTTATTCCAAATTCGCAAAATGATGATGTGATCAAGACAGTGCTTTAGGAGTTCTAAGAACCTCTTGGCAGTCTTGGGACCAAGTCCCCAGAGGATTTCCATTCTGAGAATGTCATGTGGGAAGGGTGGTACATGTCCAGTGTCCTTCAGACTAGGAATCTATATACAACTATTTAAGCACAATAAGAAATGGGGTTGCCCAGGAGAGGACATGTATGAAAAAAGACCAGGGAATTGGATGAAATTGTACCAAGTGCCAACTGAAGAGAGATGTCAACACATACGGACTATAGACTATGGGGCTGCAAAAACCAAAGACGGTAAGTTGGCTGGATGGGAAGAGCTGGAAAGGTATACTGGAATAGAAACATATAGAGAAACATCATAACTGTGTAGGTGGATAACGAAAGAATAATAATGATCAAAAGTGGCATTTCTTGCACACCTCTAATGTACCAGGCACAACAACAGGCTCATCACACATTTTTTCACATTTACTTCTCACAAGAAACCTAGAAGGTAGAGTCATTTATTCATTTCATATTGATTAAGTACTCCTCATGTACACAGGACCTAAGGCCAGAACCAAAAGAAGGATCCCTCCACCAGGGCCCAATCAGTCAAGAGGGCAGACGTTAAGAGATGAGGTAAGAGACATTGGCAGGGGCCAAGGAAAGAGGTGAGATCTCATATAGAGATTAATATCACATTTAGTTGACCGAAAAGTAATAGAAACTGAAAAGAAAATCTCCGTGGCTACTCTTAAGAGCATTCCTTGTAGTGAAGCCAGAGCAAACACGGCAAGACCATACGGGGTTGGGTTATCTGTAGATGAGAACTGAGGGTGAAATACAGGTTGGCCTACTTGCTCAGTCAGGAAGCTCTAGAGGACTCTATTTAAATAACCTGTTATGATACATGACAGCTTACTTATGAGAACTGGCATGGAATCTTGTAGATTTCTCAGTGAAATGTCCCCATTTCTTTTGCTTTCACACATGGCCCAATAGTAATACAATTAATCAATCAAATATTTACAAGTCCAGGTATGATAATGCTTTTCAGGCCTCCTTTGTAACTTGACACACTCTCCCTAGACCAACGCCTCTTCTCACCCGGCTTCGTGGCTGGCACTAAAGAGACGACCGTGCGCCTCCCCTTACCCTGGGTCTCTTCTCCATTCTCTGAGTCCACGTTCCTAGCGGCTCCTCGGGCACCTCAGATGTAACACAAATAAAACTCCACTCCACACCTTTCCTAAGGTATCAGACTCTGACCAAATTCTGATTTCAATCCATCAACATTCACTCTATCTTCTAGCCTGGAATCTTCGAAGTTGCTATGAGTTTTTCCCTTTCCCTCATATCTTCCACATATTCGTTTTCCTTTAACCCCGCCTCTGCTCCAATTTGGCTTTACCGCCAAACCATAATCAATTTCTGTTGATTCAACCTTAAAAATACCTCCTCAAAAATTCAGGCCCCATTGTTTCTCCTCACCACCTAATTCGAGCTCTCAATCTCTCTCGACTAAATTGTTGAAATGATCTTCTTAATTGTTCCGTCTCCCACTTCCTCTTCCTACTGAAGGCCACCTCCCATACTATTCCACCTTCAAAAAATAAAAACATGAGAACACCTGGGTGACTCAGTTAAGCATCTGACTTCAGCTCAGGTCATGATCTCAGAGTTCATGAGTTCGAGCCCTGCATGGAGCGCTCTGCTGTCCTCACAGAGCCTGCTTCTCTCTCTCTCTCTCTCTCTCTCAAAATAAACATTAAAAAAATAATATGTCACTCCTTCCCTTGAAGACTTCTGCTGGTTACTACTGCCTATGGGGATAAATGGCATACAAAGCGTTTTAAGTTCCAGCATGCCTCTCTTATGCCTCTTCTCTCCCAAACACTCATAAGCCTTATAGTAAGTTACACAGACCTTCTCACGTTTCTTAAACATATTCTTCTTGTCCATAATTCTGCACTTTGGTATTCCATCACTCTGCCTAAAACGTTTCCCTCAGCCTGCAGCTGCAAATGTACCTAGTTACTCACTTTCGACTACATAAAAATGTGACTCCTTTGATAAAATCTTCTGTGAATCCGCATGATAAAGACACTGATCATGGGGCGCCTGGGTGGCTCAGTCAGTTGAGCATCTGACTCTTGATTTCCGCTCAGGTCACGATCCCAGGGTCATAGGATCGAGGTCCACATCAGGCTTCCCACTGACCATAGAGTCTGCTTAGGATTCTCTCTCTGCCCATCTCCCCTGCTCACGCATTCTAAATGAATGAATGAATGAATGAATGAATGAATGAATGAATGAATGAATAAGATGATCACTCCATCTGGGTTCCCAAAGTACTTTTCCAGCCCTCTACTACCGTACTACATTATAACCATTTATTACGTGTTTCCTGCCACCAGAAGACTAGTTCTGTGTTACTTATGTTTACATTGTCAGTGCCTACTTCAGTGTCTCAAATTAAATACATACTGTCGTTGAGTAAATAAAGGCTACGATCTATATATTCAATATTTGCCACTTAAAGGGGAAAAAGCTAAAAGAAAAGGCATAGTTACTATCCCTAGATGACCATGGAGTTAAAGAAACAAAAACTCACAAGCACGAAATACCCAAAATATAAAATTAAAGACAAAAGAAATAAAAAGGAGGTCAGTTAGTAACTACACTGGAGCCAGTAAGGAGAATAAGCGGTGTTCGGCAGATGAAAAGTGGAAAGTGATCCAAGTCTGGGGGAAAAACAAGATTGAAAGTTCAGAAACAAGTATCGAGTGTTCACAGAATGGTGGATCGGTCAGGTTTACTATGGCGACCTCTGTGACACCAACGAGGTTAATTTTATGTGTCAACTTGACTGGCCATGGGATCCCCAGGTTTTCTGTCAAACATTTTTCCAGGTGTTGCTCTAAGAATGTTTTTGGAAGAGCCTAACATGTACAGTGGGAAACTGAGCATGATCTTCAGGATATGTACTTACGCCACGCTTCTTTTTAAATAACATTTAAAATACAATAATTTATCACATGAATAGAATAAAGAACCAAAAACTTCCCTGGATCGTCTCAAGAGATGCCAAAAAAGAAAGACATGTAATAAAATGTACCACGTGCATCTGATGAAATTGTAAATAAACCAGATGCTGGGGGCTACTTCCTTATAACATAATAAAGAGGATCGAGCTAAAGACACTAAAAAACACATGAAATTTTAAATGCTATCACCGTCCTACTGAAGTTAAGGTTGCTGATGTCAATTATGTTATTCAACATTGTTCTCAAAGATCTGATCAATGCAATATGATAAAAATAAATTTGGAGGGATATTATAAAAAAAAGTACACAGAATTATCATTTGGAGAGGAAATTGTTGGAACAACTGGGAAATAACACAAGAAGAAATGCAAACTAATGAAACTAAGAAGAAAAGACACATAGGTGGTGTCTGGAAAAACGCATCTCTAAGCTTCCAAAGTTCGCCAGCAGTGAAATGCAGGAACGGGTAGGTTATGTTTTCACCCAGGAAAATTCCTTGAGACCCAAAATTCAAGAATTTTTCAGAGGCTGGCCACACACTCTGCCATCATGATCAGTCACAATCATTAAAAACTCCCAGAAGGAGAGTAAATGCTCACCATAAATCACATGGGTAAAAAAAAAAACAAAAAAACAAAAAAGAGTCTAGGTAGGCCGGCAGAGCGAAACTCAGTACCCTTGGCACACCAGATAACCTCAGCACTTGGCACCACAGGGAACATTTCCAAACCTAAGTTCTCAGATGGCAGCCAAGGGACAACCATGCAAGCAGACCCTTAAAATGACAGCAAACCCAAACCTTCTGAGTTAACTCTTTCCTGTGGGCAAAACATTCAAGAAAAACCCTAGCATGAAATGTTCAGGTTCTAGAAGAATAAAATTTAAAACTTAACTGAGGAAAGTAAAAAGTATGCAAGGAAATAAATGCTACATAACCAAACTGCTGAATAAGAAGTTTGCATATTTTATTATAAATACACAATCTCTCAATTTATAAAGTTAAAACAATTCCTTTCCCCCAAACCAACTCGCACACGCACATTTTTTTTCACTTGAGAAACGATTATAAAATTCAACTGGGAGAATAAATGTGTGAGTGTAATCAGGGAGATTTTAACACCAAGACAAATTATTGTAGGCAAGTAGGTGGGAAGCACGCATAATCTAAGAGACACCAAAATGTTTTTAAACATTTAAAGGTTTGTTATTAGGTTCGGGCGCCTGGGTGGCTCAGTTGGTTAAACATTCAACTTCACGTAGGTCATGATCTCGTTGTTCTGAGTTGGAGCCCTGCGTCAGGCTCTGTGCTGACAGCTCAGAGCCTAGAGCCTGGAGCCTCTTTCAGATTGTGTCTCCCTCTCTCTGCACCTCCTCTCCTTGTGCTCTCTCTCTCAAAAATAAACAAACATTCAAAAAAATTAAGATAAAATAAGGTTTGTTATTAGGGACGGCTGGGTGGCTCCGTCGGTTAAGCGCCTGACTCTTGATTTCAGGTTCAGGTCATGATCCCACGTTTCGGTTTATGGGGTCAAGCCTCACTTTGGGCTTTGTGCCGATGGCACAGAGCCTCCTTAGGATTGTCTCTTTCCCTCTCTCTCTCTCTGTCCCACCCCTGCCCACACTCTCTCTCTCTCTCAAAATAAATCAATATTAAAAAAAATACTTTATTAAAAAATAAAGGAATGTTATTAAAATTGTACGGGACTGAAAATAAGACAGAAAGGCCAGTAATGCAGAAGATAGACTCTTGGAGGGGACCAAGCATGTGCACAGACTTGGTATGTGATTTTTCTGATAGTTTGTTCACTTATTTGCCTACTCGAAAAAATTAAAACCTTATTAAATGCATAGTATGTGCCAGGCAATGGGGCACAGTGATGAGAAGAGACCGGTCAAGTCTCCGCTTGTTTGGTACTGTTGGGGAAAATAAATACCTAAATAATTCCAGAAACAACTTTGAAACTAGAGGTGTGCCAAAGATAGTGTTAGGGAAACTTAACAACTTGGAATGTGACCTTGTGAACAGATTACCACAGAAGGCTTTCCCACAGAAACGGCGCTTGCACTGAGATCGAAAGATAATCAAGAATTCAGTAGGTGAAAGGAACGATGTGCTGGGCAACGAAAAAATAACAAATTATAAATATATTTCAGAAAACGCATTGTCAGCCTTTTCAACAGGGTAAGGAAGTTACATTTCTATGGCCTATTTTATAAGGATATAAATTTTCAAGACTGATGTCGTTTATTCGACAAATATGGATTACCTGCCTGTGAGGTGCCGTGAACACAGCCAGCAATGAGGAATAAGACGGACAAAACTACTGCCCTCGTGCAGCTTATTTCTATGTTTGGATGCAAATTTTAGATAGAAACTTGCAATCAGTTTTAAGAAAACAACAAAAACACAAAAGCACTTGAAATAATATTGATGACTACATAATCTTTCAATGTAAAAAATAAAGATGGCTGTATTTATTTTTAAAATCCAGAATTTTCCTTGAATCAAAAACAAACCAAAAAAAACAAAAAAAAACAAAAGCAGGAAAATATCCGTAACATGTATAATAAAGGATTAATGTCCTTGCAATATAGAAGTGCTCTAGAAAATCCATAAAAAAAAATGAATGGGGTGCCTGGCTGGCTCTGTCAGTTAAGCACCCAACTTTGGCTCAGGTCATGATCTTGACATTTGTGGGTTTGAGCCCCGCATCAGGTTCCATGCTGACAGCTCAGAGCCTGGAGCCTGCTTCAGAGTCTGTGTCTCCCTCTCTTTCTGCCCTTCCTCTACTCATGCTCTGTCTCTCTCTCAAAAAAAATAAACAGTAAAAAAAATTTTTTTCAAGAAAAAAATGAACACCCTAACTGATAAATTAGCAAAGAAATTAACAGGGTAGTGTATTAAAGAAGAAATAAAACAATCAACAAATACATAAAACATGCTTAAGTTACTAGTAGCCAAAAGAAATGCAATTTTAAATAAGATACCACTTCACGTATCAAACTGACGAAAAAAAAAAAAAAAAGATAAAAGAAAACAGATAATACCCAGTGGGGATGAAGCTACAGAATATTCAAAGATAACCTTAAAGATCTACTAACCCTTTGATACAAATTTCTATTTATTAGGCATAATCATGGAGCATTCATTTAACATTTTTAAAAATTAAAACATAGAATTGATTTAATTAAAAAATAAGGAAGCCGAGAAATAATAGCACATCTATGCAATGGAATACCGTACAACAATTAGAAATGAAAATGTGAACATACATATTAGCCAAGAAAAATATTTGCAATATATTATAGGAAAACCATTTGTTACTAAACTGTATCCATAACTGTGATGAACACTCAACTACTTGCTAACATACCTATGTGATAATGAGAATAGGTAAAGCCATTATGATTTTTTGTTAAAGATATCTCTGTTTTCCAAAGTTTCTACAGTGAACATGCATTATTCAATTTATTCTTTACATCTACTCTTTTTTTGAGATGAAAAGAACAGAAATAACCACAACAATATGTACAAGCAACTTGACTAAAGTACACAGATAATATGTCACTGAACAGGATCTGAGGCAAAGATGTGTCTCAAAGCCTCTGCTCTTAATCACCATGCTAAAAATATCACAAGGCAATTAAAAAGCAAAGACAAACAGAATTGTTTGCAACATATGTGAACATATTCTTGGTATAAAAGGAGCCATTACAAATGAATGATACTACGATGATAAATTTGACCCATCAAAAACTTGGCAAAGGATACAACCAGGAAATTCATAAAGAAAAACTGATCAAGAAGCCTGTAATAACAATTCAGCCTCATCAGTAAACGCAGAGCTACGAACGCTCCCGAAGATGGGAAATATACACTGCAAATACACTGTTTGTCACCTGGACACTAACTGCTTTGCTCTTCCCTTGTGCCACCACCCCAGCCCCCACTTAGGGATATGATTTTTGTGAGACTGCTTTTAGTCTAAGAACCAACAGACTTCATCATCTGTAAATATTTCTTTAAATGGAAGCACACACACTGTTAGTGCTTCAAAATGGCAGGGGGCCCCAAGCATAAAAGCGTCGCACTAGAGCAGACACTGAACTGACCCCACGCACTGCTACGGACAGAGTGACTGGCAGGTGTAGGCCCAGGAAAAGCTAGCCGAGTCGCATTTATTCCGGCTCTATTCGCTATCAGTTCGATCTTCTATCTCTGACTAATTAAACAGGATTCTATCCACATTTCTCGAGAGTGGGGGGTGGGATGTATTTTTTTTTTTCTTGCTAATACATCACCCACTAGAAAACCTTGGTTTGCAAAACAGTGAGAATTAAAACATTTTATTTGTAACAGTGAATAACTGTAAATAAACTAAATATCCAGTGATGAGGTATTGGGCAAATATATTGTGGTACTGCCATATAACAGAAGAAATATCAGCCATTTAATATTTGAGAAGAGGTTTTATAAGAAAATAGAAGTATAAAGGTACACTATAAACATATGTACATATGTGTGTGTATTTCTGTTACTATAGAGGATATAACACAGGAAAAGAGAAACTAGGACCATTTTAGAGTATCAGGATCACCTAATGTTCCTTCAGTGTACTTGTTAACATTATCCTTCTTTACATTTATTTGCATGATTATTTTATTAATGTTTCGTTTCCCCCAAATACTGTAAGCTCCATGAGGCCAGGGTTGTCAGATTGATTTAATCACTCTATCCCTAGCATCGCACATGGTGCCTAGCATAAACGGGCATTTAACAAATGTGTTAAAGTTTAATGGAGGGCAAAAGAAGATTAAAGATAGAAGAGCAAAATGAAATTAGTGTACAAAATATATCTCAAAATAAAACTGATTGTTAAATACAGGTTACAAATTTTGTGCCAAACTTTCCAGAAACCAAAGCAAAGAGGAAAATAGGATAGCTTCTAATACAAGTACACACAGTTTCCTGGCACTACAGTGTAAGAAAAATTGCACCGATAGGTTTTCATAAAAGTGTGATATGCAGCCAATGTCTTCAACAACATCCTGATAAATACAGATGTGCGCCTGCCCCTCCCACCCCTTCTTGATACAAGCTCAGGTCATCATTCTCAAGTACTACTCAGCAAAAGCAATTCCACGGGGCCGTCTTTCAGAAGCTATTTCATCACATACCATCACTTAAAACAGTCCTCATCTCCCCTGAAGTCAGATACCAAGCTTTGGCTAGTCAAATATATTTCCAACTTAACAATTAATAATTCCAAATGTAGAATATTATCTATAGATAAGGCAAGCATTTGTGCCAAAACTTCAAGTACTAGATCTAGAGGTAGTAGTCTTCATAATTTAGAAGAAGTTTCCAAAGCAAATAAAAGGCTATCACTATCTTAACTGATCCTAGCTTATGTAACTCATTTCTCCATAAGGACTGAAGATAGATCCGAAAGTGCACAAATCCCACAGTTCGAGAGAGACCCAGAGTTTTAGCGAATAGAGACCCCCTTCCCCACTTAGTTCCCACCATGCAGGACAGATCACTGAGCTGGCTGGAAAACGGACCTAATTTAGTATTTGGTATAATCTGAGATTTACCAACCAAGGAATATCGAGAATATCAGAATAGCATATCCAGGTTGTTTTTGTAATGTAAGTGATTCTGAATTCTCCAGTTCTAAAAAAGCATACTTCGGTCAAGAAGTCTTGGAAAAATATCAAAATAAGATCATTTTATTACCTCATTGTAGGCTTTCCTGTAAGATACCATTTTAATAATTTCATTAAGTGATGGGTGTTTCTTTTGCTATCATGAAAAATTTCAGAATATACTATATTGTCATATATATCGTGAAATTAAATCCACCAAATAGCTAATAGATAAGTACAAAGAACCTTATTCATACAATCTTTCAGTAAACAATCCTAAATCCTTACTTGTTTTACTTGTTTTTTCATAATTTGTTCACTCAACACCACGGCATACTAACTGCACTGCTACCTACTGGCAAGAGCAATAAAATGAAAAACAAACAGGTCCTCCAAAAACCAAGTTAAAAAAATCAAGTTTAGAAGGGACACCTTCACCTATTCCTAAGGTTTCATAAAAGGAATGAAAACAAAAGAGAGATTTATAAATCATATCCAAATCTTATTCTTCATATTCCAAATCACGTACAGTCTTTCATCTAGGGAAATGAATAAACAGTTTCAAATACCAATAAAAATAAGAGAATGCTTGGCTCTGAAAAACAGTATTCTTATTTATTATATATTGCACTTTATTTCATTCAACATTGACTTTATATATACTTTAAATATACTTCTATCACTGAATTTGTGACATCTCAAGGAAAATATTGAATGAAATGTAAATTCAATTAAATCTATAATATGTTTAAAGTGGAAAAAATGTCAGACTACGAGTAATGTGGGTCTTTGTTGCAAACTTGATGTGTGGCTTTTAGTACATATCTTTCTATTTTTAGTCTCTTTGCTAATCAAAGGATTCCGTCATCCTTGCTATAGAAGGCCAGAGTCCAGGAGTGGGAGAAGGAAGGAGGATCACCACTTGTTGGTAACTAGTCTATTGCTCAGATATGCCCTGAAAATAAAATGAAAACATATATACACACATCGTATTAACTTTTATTAAATGAAAAGCATTCTACAAATGCTAGATGGTACATCTATGCTTATGTTATCATTGTTTCAAGTGACAAACATGTATGGAAAACTCAGAGGCCTCACAGAGGGAGAAGAAAATCATGACCTACCCACACCATATCCTGAGTCAATGGAAATAAAGATTTTCTTAGAGTAGACATTTAATAAGCATATTAAAATTTATCTATTTAGTCATACGTTCAACAAATTAATTGAGTGCCTATTATATACCAGTCACTTTCTAACTCTGGGAATAGAACAGTGAATTTATCCACCCAAACAATCACCGCTCTCTAATTAATCTGGATTATCTTGCTTTAATTCTTCCATTAAAACGTATTGTTTATACTCCTGATACTGAGTGAGTGAGAAATGGAAAGAGAGAGGGGCTTACAAGCAGAGACTCTCAACGTTCAGGATTAAAGAGCAAGACATGTCCCATTCTGTTAGGTATTCCAAGTAAGGGATAGGTTCTAGAGAATTTGGACTTTCTCATTCTCGGGTCCAATAAACCTGGACCCTAAATTCGAACACTGAAGATAAAACGACTTAGGAATGCTGAGCTGGCATGGTGAATTTAAGCTCTAGTAGCACATTTTAAATTGTGTTTGATAATATGAAGTTTGCTGTTGAATTAATGTGTTTTATAAGCATACGGAGATGGAGATGCTATTGCTACAAAGCAATATTGGGGAACAATAGAAGGAAATCTGAAAGATAATCTGACAAGCCTCCTAAGGATTTCCTCTTCAAATTCTGTGACGATTATATGTGAAAAAACGTTCTTTAATCAACATCGTATCCTTGGCACTTCAAGTCTGTTTTATACTAGATTCCATGAGCAAGTATAAACTGAACAGGATTTCAGTATAAATTTGGCATGAATTGAAGCTAGTATCTTTTATCAAAACCAAAACCTACACTCCACAAAAGACAAGTAATTTAAAACATTAAATATACTAGTTAGAGAGAAAGGTAAAAGTACCAGGACAAAACAGATGATTAATAAGGGTTTTTAAAATGACCGGGTCTATTCCAGGCCCTGCGGAACTTCCGCATCATGAAGAGGCCTGTCGTCTGCCAGCCTTCCATAAAGTGAAGAGACGACTCGCCCATGCCATACTCACTCGCTTGCCGTGAAGACTCACACATGGACAATTTGTGCGGGAGGGAAGAGCTTCCACAGAACTTGGAGAATTACATGAAAGCAGTCACAGAATAGCTTTGGGAGCAAAACATACAAACTGGAGATAGGAGGACAGGTGTCCTGTCGGAGTCCCCATTTGAGAGCGGATACAAGGGAAACTTTGATTAAAGTAGGAGAGAAGGGATTGGTGTTCAAAGTATAAGCTGGGTAGAGCAAGGACTTGTTTGGGTGAACAGCTTGACAGCTGATGCCCCAAATTCTAGGGTGGACAAGAGAATCATTGATGGGTTCAGCTTCAAGACCAAATTTGGGCACAAGGAATTGAATCCAGGCACACGAAACAGAAAGGGAACAAAATTTATATAGATCTCAGTGGGGGTGGGGGGTGTACATTCAGTAGAATAATGAAAGAAAGATGATCCCAAGGTATGGGCTATTGTACATCCATCCTTGTATTAAAGAACTTCCTGGAGCAGATCAGGGGCTGCTGAGGCTGAGAACCACGTGGACAATGACCCCTCCTAAGGTCTAGGACCTCTGGAAATCGTTCGGTGTTCAAGCTGGAAACAATGGAAGGTGAGGCACTCCACCGTTGGAAACTAGGGCAGGATTAGCAGAATCAGAAAAAGGCTGGACAGGTAAGGAAAACAGAGGCTTCGGAGGGCAGCAAACACGCTTGAACTTCAAGGAAAGAAACATAATGGAAGCCGTGCTCTCCCCTTACGACAGATGGGGAAACATAAACACAGATGCATCCCTCTCCCCACAAAGGAAAACACAACGTTGCCCCTAACGGTATCAAGGCTACCTTCCAGGGAGGGGAAAAAAAACATGCTTCTTCAGTCTATCCCCAAGACTGAAGAAAATTTGATGATGCCTTGACATGAAACAACACGAAAGCAGCAGGAAACCCAAGTAAACTCCTGGCTTCCTCCAGCCACAGAACGCCTGGGGGCAGCCCGTTACAACTACTTTACGTCTCCAACTATTTGGGTGGTAGTAGTTCTCAAATACTTCTGAAGACGATAAATCCAAGCCTGTGATTACTCTCTCGATGTCCAACAGGACAGACAGCAAGAGAGAGACAGCCCTGTTTTCTGTGGAGTCAGTTGTGCTGAAGAGTATCAGGAGAAGCAGAACGGCCCGAACCCAGCCTCATGCTCAACCGTGAAGCATTAGATTGATCCTCTATTCCTGCCTTTCTGCTGAATGTTGGTTTTTTCCCCCCTCCCTTCAAAACTAATTACACTAGAGAAACTCAGGATAAAATATTCTGCAAAGCACACTTTTCTCACTATCCTTGTCAATGAACTTCAAATTGTCCTGTGATTTGGGATTCTCTGTCCTACAGTCTCTATCCATTCTGAAATAATTTAAGCTCCCAAATGAGGCCAAAAGCATACAGAACAGTGAAACTCAAGCAGCTACTCCTGAAACAAAAATCGGGACAGTCTCACTGGCTTGAAATAGACACATGTGCCAGTCTACCTCAAAGAAAGAAAAAAAACACAATCACTCTCAAAAAATATCAAGATACTCCAGCACATGGAGGCATATGGAAAAAACACCTGAGCACCTTCCATGCTGTAAACAATGTGGAACAAACATACAATGAAATCCTGACCTTGGAGAGTTGTTTTGTGAGGGACAGGGGATCTGCTTGAGTCTACAGAGCCTTCCAAACCCCAATACTAGGTGACGTCAGGGGTGAACAGCAGCGCAAGGCACAGCGTCCTCCTGTACAAGTTCCTCCGATGGGCCTTGCCTCCCCTCCAAGCCACAAGCATCACACGCCCATATTACTGCCGCAGCCTGTGGGCTCAGCCCCTGACTTATGCCTATGCCCTCAGGGTTCTATCTCCAAGCGATCTGGGAGAGAGAAGCAACAGCCTATAGCAATGCCGTAGTCCCCAGCTAAGCTCACAGTGAGTTCTCCACCGTCCGCTACCATCCTCCACATGCGCTCCTGTTTCTTCTGTCAGTTTACACCTGGATTCTCCCTCTGGGCAGAGTCCTTCAGATTACCGGTAAGATAGGTAACTTGGTTCAATTCCCTTTTATTCGCAGAGATTGTGTTTTGGCCTCATGCATGAAAGCCTGTGGATAGCTCCCAGCCACAGCACAGCAACTCCGGCCAGAACCCTGGGCCTGCATTCACCTGGGAGGAGAAACTAAAACTGTCAACACCAGCAATCTCTAAGTGCTTAAGATCTCTAGAGAATCGGGACACTAGCTTCACCCCTATTTTCTCATTCAACATCACAACAACTCTGAAATAACCATTATCATCTCCATTTGCAGATTATGAAAGAGAGACTCAGAGAGCTTAAGGTTTGAGAGTTGCCTAACTAAAAAATTTAAGCAGCATGATTCAAATGTTGCCTATTGATTTCCAAAATTAATGCTTCTAACCTTTATCTTCGATGACCCCAAGTTAAACAGAAAAGAGAAAATCTTTGGGGGTCTTGGTTTTCGGGAATTTCCATCTGGGATAATGATCAGAAGAGCAGCCCTAGCCCATGGGGATGCTCCACAGCAGCGCGTGGTCCTCAGCTCAGGCTGTGGTCATATCAAAACCAGAGCTCAGAGGTTGGACCATGGGATGTCCTCGTTCTCACCATCCCTTCCCTGTCCGATGCCAAACCTCAGAATGAGGCCTTCAGCATCACAAGGGGTCTCAGGGTAGTGTTTAGCTTGGGAGCCGAAGCTACATCAGACTACAGGGCACACGGCAGCTTCGTGGACCAGCTGATAACTGAGTAGAACCAACTCATCCTTGAACCAGAGGATGCACTGGTCCCACACTGCCGTCAGCCACAGCCTGCAGATGGGCTTCTTCCTTCCCAACGCCCAAAACAATTTGCGACCTTATCTTCCATTTTTCCATATTTGTTAGTGGTACCACCACATTTTCCATGTTGTAAAGAAAGAACCCAAACAATATCTGGGGCGCCTGGGTGGCTCAGTTGGTTGAGCATCCAACTTCGGCTCAGGTCATGATCTCGCAGTTTCTAGGTTCGAGCCTCATGTCAGGCTCTGCTGACGGCTCAGAGATTGGAGCCTGTTTCAGATTCTGTGCCCCTCTCTCTCTCTGCCCCTCCCCTGCTTATGTACACTCTCCCTCTCTCAAAAATAAATATTTAAAAAAGCAGAACAATATCAACATGGAGCTGATATAAAAGTTTTATAAGTGAATACGACAAAAATCCCTGCACTGTGCCTGATACGTGATAATACGGAATAAATGTTAAATAGTACTATTTTATTTAAATGTTATAACATTTAAATACTATCAAGTAGAGATTATGTCTCCACTTGGTTATTTCCTAATAGAGGCTTAGAAAAGAAAGTTAAGCAACTTGCCCCAGCTCAGGAAGCTATTAATGGGCAGAGCTCTGATTTGACTCTTTACAACCCAGTACTAAGGAGTTTGGAAATTATTATGTGGGTTATGAAGAACAACAGAAACATTTTAAATGGGAAAATTATATCTCTAACTATGGTATCCCATCATAAGCTCAAGAGACCCATTTATTCAAGGTATTTTAAAATGTTCATTTTGGTCTCAGCTTCAAACCACCGTCCCTGGTCATGACTATTCTTATTCCCACAACTCCAAACCTTATCCCTTAGCTTAGGTTCCTTGCTTTGAGACCTTCCCAGATCACTGTAGCCCATATAATCTGTCTTTTCTCTAAAATTATGTGGCAATTACTCTTCTAATATTACTCAGTTTCGCCAGTCATTCTTTCATATAAAAAGTATTTATTAAATGCAAACACACATCAAGTACTGTGCTGGGGGTGGGGGTGGGAAGCATAGCTCCTGACCTTAAGCTCCTTTCACTTTAGGATGAAGATGAAGACATGCAAAGAAGCAAATCTAATAGTGTCCTCCAAAGGTATAAGATATAGTGGGGAATAAAGAAGAGATTGGTCAATCCTATAGTAGAGGTTGAAGGGGAGGCAGGGCAGGGCATGACGGTGTGAAGAGAGAGCAACTGTCTTCGATCTGAGTCTTGAAAGATGAAAGTTGCTCCCTTGCCGACCTCAGGAGAAGGACAGGTCCCAGGTGAGTAAAGGATACTGTGATCAAAGGTCCAGAGGAATAAAGGAGGGTGGCATGTGCTGGCAGCTCCCGGGAGTTCAATCTGGTTGCAGCACTTGAATCGGGCGTGGGCTGGACTGTAGATGCTGTGTGCGGGTGCTCTGGGAGTCTGATCTTTTCTCTGGGCGGGGAGTGACCATGTAAGGCCTGTACGCACATAGCCAGATTATGTTGGCATGTTGGAAAGAAAACTCTGTCAGCTCTATCATAGAGAGGGTGAGACTAGAGCCAGGGAGATGGCTTCGGAGACTGCTGCAACAGGCTAGGCAGAGGAGCGTCAAGATCTGAACTGAGGCAGTGACAGTGGGAAAGAAAAATGAAGTTGAAATCAAAGATAAAGCTGACAAGAGACAGGGATGCCAGTTTAGAGATAAGCAATTTAGAAAGAACCCTCTTACAAGCCTGTTAGGGGCTCCGCAGAGGCTGCGCAGGCAGCAGGAAGACCAGTGGAGAGGCTAACAGGAGCCCAAAAAATAAATGACGAAGACTTCTCCGTATTTCCCTTCCTCTTGACTCCACATGACTGGTGTCGCCACTGGGCAGGGCCTTAACCTCACAAGTGGTCCTCTGAATCAAGGGCTAATGATACCTGAACTGAGCTTTCCTTAAAAATGACGAATGGTAAATGGGAGCAAGCAACATCACGTGAAGAAAAAGCGGGGAGGCACGCTGGAGAAGGCTAACAAGCCACTCGGGGCTTACGGACTTCGGACCAAACTCTGAAAATGCTGGTCATGCTGGGCACATTTCAGTAGCTAATCGGGGCCTGTTTCTCGGGTTTCCCACACAACTCTTTGACTTTCAGGAATATTTTCAGTCAATGATAATTTTTATTGACACACTCTTCCTTTCCCTTACAGCAACATGCCAACCATATTGTCCTGAGGAAGTAGGTCCCTTCAAATAGCAATTCTGAGTAGATGAAGGCAAACACGAAAGTCATTTGAATTTAGGTTATTGCTGGACAAAACAAAACACAAACAACAACAAAAAACCACAACTCTAATGAAAGATTTTAATATATGCTAACAATATCCCTATCTCAGAAATAAATGATGATGTGGGACCGTCTACCCTCAGGGCTGTTGGGGAAAAAAATCAATGATCTTTTTAAAATCTGAGCTCTGATATTTGCAAAGTGCTTTTGGTTCAGATGAGGAAAAGCACTAGAGGAGTACGCAAACAGATAAATCAATCAATCTATTAAGAAAAAAAAGAAATTGCTCACGAAAGATAAACAAATCACTCTAAAGCAGAATTTTATTAATCTCTACTTAGTCTGATCTTCACACAAAGCTACCATTCTCCCAGAAAGTCTCTCTGTGCTCTGACTGCAGATACTGTGTGGATACTTTTCATGGAGCAGTGCTGACCACTAATGGCCAGTTAGCTCATTTTAATTTTCCCAATCATGTCTCAGGATCGTCTCTGAAGAAGTCATTGATTAAAGTAATCGATCAATTCTCTACACAATAATGCTCTGGCTGCTTCTGCTTTTAATATCAAAAAGCCCGCCTCACTAGAAACTAGTAGTAAACGAGTTTCCTGGATCACACTCTATCTGTGATCAAAGGCTCACAGATCATTTCTTTGGCTTTGCAAGATGATGTGTTCTACTGAATCAGCAGACTACCAATCTCATTTCATTGTTAATTCTGAATGTAAGCAATGCCTTCATTTATAATTAAGCTAATTAATTTTGAGTATTACTTTATCATCACTATATTTCCACAGAAGGAATAGGCCTACTTATTGAATTTTCCTGATGGTTTACAGACTAGATACACAGAATTTAAAGCATATCATCACCTTTAGGGCATGAAACATTCATCTTCCCAAAGGGATCACACTATCATCATCCAGTATGTACATCCACACACGCTCTTGTAAACACACACACACGGTAATAACTATCTAATGTATTTTTGTAAACTAAAAGAGAACAAGCACAAGAAAAAAAACTGTCACAACTGTTGGGTAGAAATAAAAGATGAGGAGATTACACTACTAATTTTGTATCACAGTTAGCTTCCCCTCCTCCCCCATGTTCTTGATCCACTCAACAAGTCTTCAACATATTCAAGAAATAGGATGCACAGAGTTCTATGTAAGAGCAAAATTCCTAGTGATGTAGGAAAAGAATAGATCACAAATATTTTTACACCCCTTCTTTAAGATAAATGAAGTCTTAGAGACAAAAGAGGATCTTTGCCTTGCCTGGGTCCCCTGGCCATGCTGGTGGTGGGACTTGGGTCCTTCCATACCTTTTTTCTCCTCATCCAGCGCTCCGTAAACTCCACTAAGCTGTCTTTTCCATTTGTCCTCCTTTTCTGTTTTTTGGATGCTGAATATGATCCCCACTATCAAATCTCAGAATCTTTAAACCTTCATTACTATTCATCATTAACATTATTCCCAGCTGCCTTACCTTTCCTCGAAATTATTAAAAATATTACTAAAGCATAAATTAATCATCAGGCATTTAACCTCCAAACACCTTTCTGAAACTAGGCTTATTGGTAATTTTACATAAATGTGAATTCTCACTTTCCAAATAAATTTAAAAACCAACTGCAAATAGTCTACTAATAAACATTTAAAATTAATATTTGACTATTCCCCAACCAGTTGGATATTCAGATTGTCAACCTATCTAGTACATTCAAAATGGCCAGCTAGCCATATTTTAAATTAAACATAAGCCCATGGGATTTAGCTTTTGTAGGCTTTGCACATTTAGACTTGTGTCAATATCAAGAGTCAATACAAACCTAATACTAAAACACTCAATCTCTTGTGTTGAAATTTTATAAAGCCAAGGATTCTCTTAAAGCATCAATACCTTTTAGAGCCATTTTTAAACCCTGAAATAAACTCAATCTAAAGGGAGTTTCATTATAATTGAATATGGAATTGCAAGTTAGACTGGGCAACACATTAAACAATTAAACAAGCAAGAAGTTTAATTAAATTTCTAATTCACATTGGATTTCATTCTACCCTACAATTATAAGGTTTCAAGCCGGTATCAAGCATTCAGGAGTGCCCTGCTGAAAATATATCTGCGATGTCAATAGTGAGCCATATGTTACTGTCAGAGAGATGGTGGAGTGATGGTTGTTATTGCTCAGATCACTGGAGGCTGGCTGACTTTTCCTTTTCCTCCTCTACCCTAAGTCCACTAGTCCCCAGACAGGGAAGTCGCAGCTTTTCACGACAGATAATGGGAAAAGAGGTAAAGTCCCTCATTTTATGGAAAAGGAATCTGACAAAAGGTGGCCCTTGAAAGAAGAACCGCCAGGAATTGCAGGATGCGGAGTCTAGTCTCAGTCCTACCGCTTGCTACTCCTGTGGCTTTGGACAAGTTCTTCTGTAGACAAACTCACCCTGGGTCCAACCGGATACAACACTGGAGGTCATCCAGTACACAGGCATTTAAGGAAAAAAAAAAAAAAGCCCACAAACTGTTAATTGATCATCTGTAAAATGGCTGAGGCAAGAGAGGAGTGGGTGTTGCTCTTGACTTTTGTGGTTCCAAAGTTAAGGCTATTACACTGCCCCTAAAGTAAAGCCTTCATGGGAAAAGCCTCATGTACATGGGTATGTACTGTACATAAACACGTATATGTACACTTTGTGTATGTGTGTAATACGAAATGTCCCCAAGTAAGCTGTAGTGAGGAAAAGGCTTAGCACAGACTACTTGTCAGCTCGAACACAAGGAAAAAGAAGGCTCAGCTAAATAACCAGATAAAAAAGTACTTTCAAGACAAGAAACAATAACACAAGCCTAGAGCTCAACGTACAGAGTCATCATTGCCACAAAGCATCATTTTAATCTTGAGGCTTCCTATCTTGAAGGATTCAGAAGAGTTCCTAGTTCATTATTCCAAGTCTGCATGGTATGTGGAAAATCGCTTTATGGTGTTCCTTCTAATAGATCAAAGCCCTGTAAAACGGTTTAGTTTTTTCTCGATCTGAAAGATGTTTAGGTCATGATAACTGGAGAATACAATTCAGATCCCTACTACAATTAAATAGGCCAGGAATAGTTTTGGCTTATTAAACTCCCTATGACCTTAGATCTATTTTGTAATGTACGAAGCACTATTTCCAAGCTATCTAGTTTTTAAAATGCACCAACAGCAACAGCATTAATTTAAAATGCTAGCGTTCGATATGTCAAAGCTCAAATATTCTCTGAGAGGGAGTTTTAATGCGTATATATTATTAATGCGCTATCAGAGAACAGACCCCTGAGTTGATTCTGACCAACGAGTCATTAGTCAGAGACTACACAGAGCAAATCTGGAGAACGATAATAGAGGGCGGAATTTCGTTTCTGGGTGATCTCACTAGCCAGGGGAGAAGAAACAAAGAAAAGTACGAGAAGTTTGCAGCCTCAGGTTAGAAGACAGGAAAACAGAGTTTAATAAAACATCATGTTTATTCCTTACTAGCCGACTGGGCAAGAAACTCTTTAGAGAAAAGCATAGGAAAAGCATGTCTTGAACCAAGGTGGGAGCTCTGTTATGAGCTAGGGTGGCCCAGGCAGGTACTTAGTTTTCTTATTAAAAAAAAAAAAAAAGCAGAGATAATCGCCACCATCATAAATTCCACGAAGATTTAATGAGACAAAGAGCAAAAGCAGAGCATTGTACTTGGAATCCAATGTTAATGTCACTGAATATTAATTCTCCCATAGGACTGATGCAAGGAAAGAGTGGAAGAATCAATTCGAAAGGGGCTTTGCTGTTATTTTTACCATAACAAACTATAAAATAAGACGGTATTATTTTTTATCAATTTTTCAATTTATAAACCCCATTAATTTAGGGCACTTGTGACTTTCGACATTCTTTTCCCCTCTCCTCAAAAAGGAAAAGCTACTTGGTACAGATTATGATGCTGCAAATATAAAGATCTGAGTAGGACTGAAACCAACCACGGCCCCCTGGAATATCCTAATCACCTGTGAGGCAGATGATCTGAGCTCCCAAATTCTGTGTTTTCTTAGACAAATGTGTTTAGAACCAAGTGTGCTATTGTAATAAATAATAGACAGGGCAGACACTTCTGCTAAGTACTTCAAATTGGGCTTTCCCCAGGAAGAAGCTATTCGATGTTAGTCCAAAGTTCATCCAGAAGGAGAAAAATGAGTGTTATCACACTGTGCTCATGTCTCCAGTGACTTAATGTAACACACATCTGATGTCACCTCAGTACAAACACATATATCTAAAACTCATCCGAATCCACTCTGATAACTGGCTAAGACTTAGTCTCAGACCATAGGCTTTTTCTCCCCGATCCCTTTACCTCTAAAAGTGAATTTAGGGGCACCTGGGTGCCTGGGTGGCTCAGTTGGTTAAGCGTCTGACTCTTGATTTCGGTTTAGGTCAGGACTTCACAGGTTTGTGAGTTTGAGCCCTGCATCGGGCTCGTTGCTGACAGTGTGGGGCCTGCTTGGGGTTCTCTTTTTCTCCCTCTCTCTCTGACCATCCCCTTTCCCCCCTTCTCAAAATAAACTTAAAAAATAAAAATAAAAGAGAATTTAAACTCTGAGACTAAAATCACATCATCTAGACAGCTGGAAAAAGGAAACGCCATCAAATTAAATCAAATAAAAACTTTGCATAGATTGTATTAAACACAATTGTATAAGGTGGTCAAAAATGTTGCTATCCTTTGTCTTGTAAATTTAATAATTTAATTTACTTTAAGGAAATTCTTTGAAGCCCAAATCATCCTTATACATTGTTAATAATAAACACGATGTTATTATTTTATTCTGTAAAAATGACCAGTTCTTACCCAACAGCATCACTACAACATAAGGAGAAAGAATTTAAGTTCTAAATCATACTTTTCATCCAGTGCGTGAATATACTACACAAAAATACCTCTTGCTTATAAAACGAACTGAAGAAAACTTTCATCTCTGGAGAACAACAGTAGGCATTCTTGTTATCAATGAGACAGCATGGGGTGAGGGAAAAAGCTCAGGATTGAGATTCAGGATCAGTCTCTGCCACTTGTTAACTAAAAAAGCACACACAAAACACAATCTCTCTAGTTTTATTTATTTATTTTTTTAAGATAATACCTCACGGCTACCTCACAGCACTCCTTAATCATCAAACAAAGTATTATCCAAAAATACTTGGGAAACTATAAAGCAGTAGAAGAGTAAGGAATTATCCCTATATGCTGCCAGACTCTAAATACTCTAACCTGAAGGAATTAAAATCTGAAATCTTCCTCATAATCCTTAGAATCAGAAAAACATACCATGTATAATTCAGTCAGAAGTCCCCAAATTGATTTCTTAATACCTTGGAGATTAAAACTGTCTCATTTACTTTTTTTGTGGGGATGTTAGCAGTTGGCATCAAACCCTGCCCATAATATTGGACTGAAATTCAGTGTTCAGTTTACCCATACCTTTATGCCTTTATCCAATCCAGGTTAGCATTCACCTAAACTAGCTAAGGAAAGCATCTTTCCAAATTAAGTTTCTTTTAAGGTAAAGAATGTTTAAAAGATGAAGCTGGATCAACTGCTACCTTCGAATATCTGAAGGAAACAGACCACAGAGAGGAAAGAGACCTGTTCCATTTGGGCCCAACAAGTGACATTACGAAATTACACTCGAACAGGCAGGTTTCAACTTGTTGTAAGGAAGAGATTTCTACAGTAGAAGGTAAGCAAAGAGCAAACGATTTCAGAAGTGGTGAGCTCCTCATGGCAAGAGGCATGTAAGCACAGACTACACTAGGGAAGAAGTTGTAGGAGAGGGTTGGGCACTAAATGGTTGCAACAGAGGAATATCAAACTCCTCCCAAAGTGTCCATGAACTTATAAAAGAGCATGGTTTCTGAGGATCTTGGTAATTATGAGAAGGTATTCAGAGTATATGGGAGAAAAATCACCTAGAACAAATTAGTTTTTCTAAATTACATATCAGTGATATATGGTATTTTTCCTAATTAAAGTAAAATACATATACTTAACCTATAATGACTTACTTTTTCTAAATGAAGAGCAAAAACTTCAGCTGCAAATGCCTTTCTTAGATTCCCAAAAAGTAACTCTCAAAATTTGTCTGGTAGCATCGCCTGGACTGGATTTTTCTATGGTGAAATTTCCAATTTCGTTCTCCTCACATCAAATAATGTGTGGTATAAACCACTTCATTCACCACGACTTTGCACTGACATCATGCTGACTTGAAAATATACCTGGTCAGAATGTAAACTCCATGAGAGAAGAGAACTTCCCTTATTCATCATTATATCCATCCTGCCTAGCCTGGCTCCTGGGCAGGTATAAGATACTCAAGAAATACATACATACATACATACATATACAATATACAGTTTCATTCAGTAATTGTTTCGAGTATGACTTTTTTTAAAGGGGGACAGCTAGAGGAGCTCGATTTTTATTTATTTTTATTTTTTAAAGTTTATTTATTGAGGGGGGGGGAAGGGCAGAGAGAGGGGGGAAGAAAGAGAATCCCAAGCTGGCTCTGCACCGTCAGCAGGGAGCCTGATGCAGGGCTGGATCTCAGGAACCCTGAGATCATGACCTGAGCTGAAATCAGGAGTCAGGCGCTTAACCGACTGAGCCCCCCAGGTGCCCCTCAAGTACGACTTTCTCATTTCTCCAACTACACTGCTATTGCTCACTGTCTTGTGAAGAGGAAAAACAAAGCTTCTTCTATTGCTTCCATTGTAAGGACATCCGACCTTTTATCGCTGTTTATTTTGTACTGTAGAGCCCAGAGTAATAATTTCTATGATCTAATAATTTCTTATCGAAAATATATCCTAAAAGTAGGATATATGACATTAACTGTCAGGTATAAATTTAAAAATTACAGCTTGCTCACTATTACAGGATTCACTGATTATGTCATTTTCTTAGAGGAAACATATATATACTTGACTCCATACAACAAACAGTTCTGAAACAAACTTGTCTTTGTGTTATTCTCTACATTACCCAGACAAGCTAGAGTCAGCACGCTAACCACCACTGCCAGGTTAAACATTCCTAGTTGCCCTATTATTCACGTAAGGAGAAGGAAAAAAGAAAAACACAATAGATCAAAGGGTCTGTAACAGAAGTTCAGGGAAACCAACACTAACTCAGCTTTACAATGCTACTTGTATTTAGTTTTAACAAGGTAATGCTTATTAGTTGATGGCAATTTTAATATCTATCCCTTCTTCCTGCCTACGGTTTTTTCTTCTTTATAAGCATGCTCAGGAATGCCAGAAAAATGTCAAGCAAGCATTAAATATAACCAGAGGAGGAGGAGAGAGGTTGATCCCCACTAGGCAATAACAGAACAAGAATACTATTTAATATTTACTAATGCTTTGTCATGCATGAAATGCTTTTACATGTTTCTGGATCAAACAGGCTACTGAAAGACTCCATTTAATGACAGCTGTGGTTTTTCTGAGCACTGTCCCGTATCCTTCTTCCTTTTATTGCTGCCAGGAAACTGCGGTTTAGTTCCCTACACTGACTTAACTGCCAATTTTGAAAGGTTATAGATAATACATCAGATTCAGGGCGAGCTGAGCTGGCTTCAACTTGGGAGATTAATGTGAATAGGTCAGTACCATGAGACTCAGCACAGCCCACGGGCAATGGATCAAGTCGGCATGGATCTCAAATCCATAAACAAATTCTTCATATCAAAAACTGATAATGAAAGCCTTTTAAGGAGAAAGAATAAAAGGCTGTTTTTAGAGAAAATAATTTCTCCAAAAAACCAAAAACGTATGTGCATAGATAATACAGAGATGCTTTGTGGATTGCTATTTTGGTAGTATGTCTATAAGGCTACCAGTTTCAAGTAGACCCTGCCCCAGGCTTTGGACACCCAGAGAATGCCAAAGCAGGTGCCAGCAAAGTCAAAATGCCACTCCCATATATGGCTCATCCAAGAAGGCTCACCCTTGAGTCAACTCTTGACACCACTCAAGCCTTCCTTTGCCCCTTCTGGTTTTCTTGGTGTGCTCTCCAAGGAGGAAATTTCAGGATAAATAACAGGCACAAATGTCATTACCGCTGGAAAGAAAAGGCTCGAGAGCACAAAGACCCATCACTTACTACAAAATTACCTTTGCTGATGTTGGTTGACTACTGGCCTGGATTCTTCGGGTTTCAAAGTCCTTTCCAATAAACATTGTAATAAAACCTAATGAAACCAGATACCCAAATAGGTGCAGTCTGCTTTCTGAGAAGGTATTTTTGATATTCATTTGGACAGTACAAAATAGTGTCAAATACAGATAATTTGATTTTGGTGGAATAGAGAACAGTTTGTAGCTAAATCATCATGATGGCCTAAATAGGAATTAGTGCTCCCAAAAATTAAAAAAATAAAATAACACTACTACCAAAGGCCACAGGGTGGTTCCATTACAGCTGAGGCCATTTAGTGGTAATACATACTCACTATATTCCAGGCCTAATGGTCATCTTTGGGCTGTAACACAGGGGTCACTAACTGCAGCTCATGAGCCAAATATGGCCCACCGCCTGCTTTACTGGACCACACCCCCCTCATTCATTTATGTATCATCCATGGCTGTGCTATTACTGCAATGGTAGACTTGAGTAATCGTGACAGAGACCATATGATCCTCGAAGTCTAAAGTATTTACTTTCTGGCTCCTTGTGAAAAAAAAGTATGTTGGCCCCTGTCCTAAGAGATGAAATCTGTAAGTCTCCAAGATACTTATTTATACATTTGAGAAGATCCAAACAGAACTCCTGAGGAAGAAAATGAAGAAAAGGAGCGAGAGGAGAAAAGAAAAGGAGGAAGAAGTAACCTCCTTCTCGTAACGATGCTCCTAGTACTAGTAGCAGCAGCAGCAGAGGTAGCAGCAGCACCTTGGACTCGCTATAGAAGTCTCTGACCTAGCTTTGTGGAGATGGAAGAATCTCCATCCAGGCAAAAGTATCAACAAAGTCAGTCTTTTAAATGTGCACAACAGAATGTCATATTTGCTGCCCCCAATTTAATATTGTATTATAAACACGGGTCACTCAACCAACCAATAGCAAAGATCATCTTCACCTGAGACACTCCGCGGATTTCTTAATCTTGAACTGACGTAACATAACACAGCTTTATTCCTCTAAATCCCGGGATGGCTAGGGGAGGTGTGCTCTCTCTGACTTGACTAGTCAGGCCCCGTAGCAGAAGCATTGAGCTCAAACACACCAGTCCACTCCAGGGACCAGTATATGGTGATGAGGGTCATACTGAGGATGTCAAGGGGACCAGTAAAACGGCAGAGGGAACAGGTGCATGAAATGAGCCTCCTGTGTGACGCTCATTAGAATCACAACATCCAGGCCACGACTGTGTTTCTTCTGGGTCCGAAGTTTGGACAGAGAGAAAGGTGAGGAAGTACATGAGCTTTGAGCACTTCAAACCCTAGAACTGGAGCTTGGGGAAAGTTCTCCCAGAGGCAAGGAGGCCCAGGTAGCAAAGGAGTTACATACGGTTACGCGGTTTTCAGCAAGCATAGATTAGGTCAGCATTACGTGAAAGAGTCTAGGTAGTGTGAAAATTACCCATCTCAGTTGGTTCTTTAAGTTCCATCCAAGAACTGACTCAGTCTGCCAAAAAGAAACATATATGGAAGGACAAAAAGAAACAACCCGGAGGCTTCGGGTCAGGTGGCTACAAAAATGCCTTCAGGAAATTACAATTGCACTTTTGAATGCTAATTTAAGAAAAAAATAATTGTATGTGACATCGACTTTTAGTACTTCAAAAAAATCTAATGCTGCTAGTGGAAAACATATGTTTTTCAGTATCTCCTAAGAATCCACGTTATAAAGTCTTCTTCCCATACTAGAAAAGGTTTCTTTCCCTCAGGGCTGTTGTGATGTTTTGTCAGACAATATGAATTCCTTAACTCATCAAGTCTTTGTGGGTTTTTTTTATTACCCTTGTTACCAGAATACTTGAATAAAATTTCAAATTTACAGTAAAAACCATGATTATCCACTCTGTGTCAGGAGCTGTGCTAGGACCCCTCATGCTTGTGAACAAGGTTGACAAGATGCCTGCCATCTTGGTGTTTTTATCCAGCGGACAACAGCCAGGAAATGGACAGCTGGGTCTAACGGAAATCTCATCGATCCAAGGGCCCAGGCCTTGGCGCCTTAAAGGTACACGTGCAGAAAATACCCAAAACAATCAAAATGCAATTGCATTCTTTACTTAACATTTCAAAGTACTTTATAAAAGGGAATATGATTTGAATCCACAGATACGTATTTCAAATGGTGCTTTTCTACTTTCCAAATTCCTCAAACTCCATAGCTATTCTAGAGCCTCATTCACACCAAAACCCCAAATTTTCTTTCCATTTCCGGAACCATGAAGCTTTCTTTTTTCCTTTCTCCCAATATTAGCCATGCAGTTCAATTTAGTTTCTCTCTTAATAAGCAGAAAGGGATTCTCTATTCTTTAGGAGGAGAAAAGACAGGCAAAATTGGGCAGGCAAGTTAACAGCAGGGTGCAGAGGGAAAGCTGTAAATACTACCCTTGGATAATTTTTGTGGGGCCATATACTGGGAAGGTAAGGTTATTAATTTAGCATTGTGGCCAGGAGAGAGCTCTTTCACAAAGTGACATCAAAGCCAAGATCTGTAGAATAAAGAACTGGCTACCCAAAGACCAAGAGGAAAGACCATCCTGGGCAGGAAAGCCTCAAGGGTGCTTGCCTGAGGCCTGTGCATTCTCCAGGAACTGAAATCGACCCAATCTAACTACAGCAAAAGGAACACAAGTGAAACTGATAAGAGATATGGCTGGAAAGACAGGCAGGATAAAATCATAAAATCGTGGAGGGCCTTCAGGTCCCGCAAGAATTCTGAGATTATAACAAGTGCAATACATAGCCAACAAAGGGTTTTAAGTAGGGCAAGACCCAACCGGATCAGCCTGAAGAGTGGACTAGTAAGGAGAGAGCAAGGAATGCAGAAGCTAATTAGAGAAATGAAAGGCTTAGACTAGGGAGGTGAACATGAAGATTACGAGTGGTCAGATTCAATCTTCAGAGATTGGTGAGATGTTGAACACACTGGAGGGAGAAGGGCAATTCTTAGGCTTCCATCTACTTACACTTGAGTGAATGGGATTGGGAGGAAGATACTATTTGGCTAGAAATATTAAGAGTTCAGTCTTTAAATTCGATCCCTTATATATTTACTAAAAATTGTCATATTTATAAATTACAGTATTTAAATACAATTGCAGTAGCTCCCTCGTTGTTATATGCCCAGGGCTTCCAATAATATCTGGCAATAAGACAAGTGCTAAGTACTTGTACAATGAATGTAATTTCCACCAGGAATTCTCTCTCTGGTATTCAAAATATCTGAGCAACATCTTTAAAATAAGTTTCATGTTTTTAAATTATGTTTGATAAAATACAACTTCATACTTTAAAGGTAAAAAACATACTCATTGCTTTTAATAATACAAACTACAGAAGGTAATCTTCAAGAAAATATTCTTATCTAGTAGATCCTGACTTTGAGGAAAATGTTTTGAAACACTGTTCTGTTTGACCTCTGATTATTTAAATTTTTTTTTTAATTCTGTGGCATGTGTGCTTTTTATGGGGAGTTACCTCAAATTCTTTCTGGAAGTAAATGGGGAATGAGTTAGAAAGAAATACTGTAGCCCGTATCAAATGGAATTTGTGGAGTTTAATGGTGAGATTCCCGGCCCCTGCCCCACCCTCGTTGGAGAGCACACTTTTTCAGGGGTCCATCCTAGGAAACGAAGCTCAGGGGGCTGCCCTTCCAGATGACTAACACAACACGGCAGCCTGGCCCCAGAGCCCCTTCCTGGCTCTATAATTTCCATATTCCCTTCTCCTACTCTTCTCTCCTGGGCTAATCTTTAATCCCACGTTAATACCTGTTATCCTTCCTCTTGGGAAAACCACACAGCATTGCACATAAGGGACACAGTGAAGAAAGATAGTGGGAATAATGGTATATATATATATGCATCTTTTAAGGAACTTTCTTTATTCAAGGGATTCTATATGAATTATTAGAATTTCAAGAATTGTGTCAGTCTAAAGAAATTCCAAGCAAGAGAAACTTTCCGTTCCCTCAGTGAACACTCAGAGGCTGGTTCAAAATCTACCACTTTCTACCCTTCGCAATGCTTTTTTCCCCACTTATTTTTTTTTCTTTTTCTCTTTCTTAAAAAATACCTTTGTATTCTATTATTTGATTTATTTATTTTATATTTTACCCAACTTTGACTTATTTCTGGAACATTTAAGGAAACTGCCTGATCCTCTGGGTCCTAGTTACAGTGGGGGGTGGTGGGGAGCAAACAGAAAAAAGGAAATCCGACTCTAGTTTGAGATAACAGGATTGAGTCCAGGTGCTTATTTTTAGCACCTACATGGATAAAGAGATGCTGTGAACGGAGACCTTGAACTCTATTATAAATGATATAGCATTGAAGTTGTACAAATTTGGTGACATCCTCCTATGATTGCTAGTTTCCTGAGCTATAAAGTGGGTCTGATAACGTTTACCAATTTAAACCTAATAGGAGAAATTCCTAAAAACACACTGGACGCAAGTGATTCAGGGAAAACACATCCACAAGCTTCCCGACAATATTTTGAACACTGCTACAGGCACTCACATCTGTATTTTCCTGTATCATTATGAAAACCAGCTTAAGCTAATAAAAATATTTCACAGAAAACTAAATGGAATTGTGAGAGACCGTGACAAAAGCCCTTTTGGAAATAAGTAAGAATACGCGATGCATATACATGAGTCTCCTAAAGATTTAAATATGTTTTTCAGAGCATGGTCCCCCAGAACTATGACTTCCGATGTTATTTGGTTCAGCAACTGTTCCAACAAACTCAGGAGGAATTGGCCCTGCTACCACTTCCCTTCACAGGAGAAAGAGAAAAAGGCGTTCTTCTCCCTGTCCTGTCCAAGTGGGTCACTGCTGCTTTTCTCTTTGTTCAGTCTTTCTTACGGAGGTTTGCCAAGTTCCGATGTGGTTCACTGCATATTTTAAATGCTAGAAGTGGTTATGGCCAAAGAAGGTCAGAGAACACAGCTACTGAGCAGGGACAGAGATGTGCTTGGGAAAGACACGGGCTGAGATGTAGGTCACCTCTGGGGCGAAGATTTGCCTTTACCAGATACTTACTGTTTATTGGTATTCAAGCTTTTCTATGGTCTTTCATAACGTTCTAAATTCAAAGCAGTATTTTAAACATCTTAAAGGTGATTCGCAATTTTTTTAAATAAAAATGATCCAATTATCCTATAAACAGCAGAACTGCCATCTTCTGTAAATAGAACTGGCAAGCATTTCATCAGTCTTAAAATATCACCTCCCTTGATTTCCCACCACCCTCCCACCAATGCCTCCCTTTTCTTCTCTGAGTTCCTTAAAGCAACACTCCAGAATGCTCTAGGAGGACCTGTGTGTCCCATGTTCATGCTAAAGAGACTGGCAGAGCTGGCTTGTGGAGGTACCCAAGGCTTAGAGTTTTTCATGGGCTGTGGTGAATGCTGCCAGATTTCTTAAGTTTCCTTTGTTCTCCATGGCTTATAGATTAAAGGTACTAGAACTTTAGATAATGGATACAATAGAAAAATTTGAACCACAGGTAACATCTTAAGCTTCAGGACTTACCTAGATTATTCCATTTTCCCGAGCATAAGACAAGAAGGAGCTGTGTTACAAAGCTGAAAGCAGGGCTTTCCTGCATAAGGCGGAGAGGAAATAATGGAATATTCTGATGCTTTAGTAAAATCCTAATTTTACTTTGCTGTAATTGGCATAATCACTGCTTATGGAAGCCCTCAACTTCGACTTTGAGCAATTCTCAAAAAAGGTACTTCCACCCTCTCACCATCTGCATGGGCAGTCAATGGAATTCTGAAATACAAACAGCCACTTGGATGTTTAATTATATTGTTGAAGTGCCTGAAAAATGCTCAAAGATTAAGACTCCCAGGGGGCACCTGGGTGGCCCAGTGGGTTGAGCATTTGACTCTTGGTTTCAGCTCAGGTCATGATCTCATGGTTTGTGAGATGGAGCCCCTCCTTGGGCTCTGCGCTGATAGTGCAGAGACTGCTTGGGATTCTTTCTCTCTGCCCCTCCCCCACGTGCACCTGCATGCACGTGTGCACTCTCTCTAAGTAAATAAAAAAACTTAAAAAAAATAGGGGCACCTGGGTGGCTCAGTTGGTTGAGCGACCGACTTCAGCTCAGGTCATGATCTCACGGTCTGTGGGTTTGAGCCCCACGTCGGGCTCTGTGTTGATGGCTCAGAGCCTGGAGCCTGCTTGGGATTCTGTGTCTCCCTCTCTCTCTCTGCCCTTCCCCTGCTCACACTGTCTCTATGTCTCTCAAAAATTAAAAAAAAAAAAACATTAAAAAAAATCCCAGTTTCCCTGCGTGTGGTATAGCCATTTTTATTGTGGTGGAACAATTTAAATCCATCCATACCTACCCCTATATACACATATATATATATATATATATATGTACATATGTATATATACCCCCCCCACACACACACACCTATAAAGCAGTGATTGGTGGTTATCTACAACTACAAATTTCTCCCTTCTTCCATAAGAGAAACTGGATTCTTAGCCAGGGACAATCTTGTCTGGAATAAAGATTCTTTTTTAAAAACTCTATTTATTTGGGGAGAGAGCACACGCACGCAGGGGAGGGACAGAGAGATAGGGAAAGAGACAGAATCTCAATGCAGGGTTCAAACAAACTGCAAGATCATCGCCTGAGTTGAACCGAAGAGTTGGATGCTTAAATGACTCAGCCATCCAGACTCTCCTGGAATACAGGCACTATTTCTTAGGCTCCACATTACTAAGTTCTGGTCACTGTTAGAAAAAGACATTTGTGGCATGTCTGCAAAGATCCTGAAAAGTGAGAGGTCACCTTCTCCTGCCTAGAATGTACATTTTCTAGGTGGAGCACCAGCGGCTACCGTGGACAACAAAGCGACCAACCTCGAGCATAGAAGCCAAGTGCTGCAGTAAGACCTGAGCTAGGTCCCTGACGGCACCCCAGTGAGTCACCAGACTACCTCTCAACTACCTACCCAGATTTTTTACGCAAAAGAGATAAAAACATCTTTCTTCTTTCCAAGCTTCTTTTAGCCAGTGTGAAGCTGATTGACAGCAACTAAATCAAATGTTAACTGATGTGCCCATCATGTATAGTCCAAGGAGACTGCTCCTTGGACAAGAAATTTAACTTTCCTCCTCTGCAGAAATTTCTTCACTCATCTAAAGATTATACAGCCAAAGAGAACCCATAAGAAAATACTGGCCCTAGCATCATTCCCACAAGAGCAAAGGCTTGAGATCAGCTCTACTTCTGTCCATTGTTACCAACCCCAGGTAGACTAGGTTTATGATGTAGCTCACTACACATCAGAGACTAGGAAGAGGCCACCAGCTTCGTCATTTATGCCCCACCAGAAGGGTCCCTGTAGTATAGCCATGGCATCTATGCACATAAATACTAACTTTTCTTGTTTCGTTATTGTAATTAATAATATAAGGATGGTAATGGTATACTGGGGTGATGCCTTTTGATTTCACAAGTCCTCACGGGTGTAGTAGGCCTTAAATATAAAACAATAATAATAGTGAGAACAATAGATATCACTTATTGTTCAATATCATATGACTACTGTTGTACTATTCGGCTAACATTCTGCCGAACATATTATCTGGAATTCGAAATATTATTATCTTTATTTTACCAAGGAGGAAACCAAGGCTCTGAGAAATTAATCAATTTAGTTAAGAATGTGCAGACAGTTCATGGAAGTGGTTAACACTAAATCCAGAATTGTTTATGAGCTTAAAAATAATTTAGCAGCACAATCGTTTCTCTCAAAATGTTAGATCAAGTAATCTTTTAAAAAATCTGTTTTTCTCACTCTGGCACTACAATAAGACATCTAATCTTACCCCCATTTCCATGAACACGAGCGATTTCTTAAAACAAGACAAAAGAAGAAACAAACAAAAAAGCCTGTTAGAATTTGTCCACAAATGGTAAACAGTGCTGGAATACAAATGAAGCAAATCACTCAAGTTTTTTTGTCTTTTTTTTTCCGAATTTCACCTTGTGTTAACAGTTTCAATTTCAGGGTGACCTAGATGTTTCCGTAACAAGGGTCACCACGTACCTTTTAAACCATGAACATCAAAACTAAAAGGAAATTTCTATCATGGCATGTCCTTGTATAATTACATCTCTTCATGCTATTCCTTGTGAAACAGGTCTGACTTATTTCCCACCTCTTTCTTCAGCTTCCGTATTAATAAACAGAAATAACACTGAAAGAAATCAAGCCCTTAAAACACTCCTTGAAGACATCAAGCAATTTATCTCGGACTTGAATAATAAGTGAGCCAAAAACAAGTGAGGGGAAGAAATGAATCTTCCTATTAAAAACAAGATGTGTGCGTGTGTGAATATGTGTTTGTGAGCTCTCTGTATCTAAATAAAGATCTATGTAAAAGATGGTAATTATATCAAAAGTTTATCGTTAGAACAGTTAATATTTTCATGGACTGCTGAAAGCTAAAAAATTAAAAATATGCCCATGAGAAGAAAGTCAAATAGAAGGTTAGAGCTCCCTCTTTCTTTTTCTTGAAGAAATTCACCAAACCTCTTTCCTAGGAGACCAAAGTTACCAAGCAGACAGCTAAGTAGCACTCATGCTCAAAGTGTTTCCACAGTCTCCATACACACGCTACAAGGATTAGCGTACATTTATTGACAGTTAATTATTCAGAAGAGATTTAAGTAGTAGAAACAACACTTTTAAAAGTAGAAATACTCACAAAGCCATTTCAAACTGTTCCAGCCATTTTTTCTTTAAATCTTTTGTTTTGCAATAAAGTTCTAACCCATTTTGTCCTTGGGTATGGATGAGGTAGAAGCCATAAGACCACTGTTAAAATTAATATTCCTCAGGTTAATATGTATCATTTGATAACAACATTATGCTTCCAAATTCACTAAACCACCACCATAATCATCCACAAACTTCTCATAACGTATCAGTATACAAATTATGAACAATAACATTTTTGTAGTCAATTTTGTATCTATCGGTTTCTACGACAAACACATTTTACTTGACCACTAAGGCCGTAGAGACGGTCAGGATCAGTTGCGGGAGTGTCCAGTTATTTCTCCCAGAGGCTCATGCCTAATCAACCTCTAGAAAGAAAAAACACCTGCGTCAATCAGCCCTCTTGCATTAATGTATTAGCATACTTTCCTGGAATATTCACAGTCAGAGTAAACTATAGTAATTTTCAAAAAATTCACCTTTTTATTTTCTTTATCAGTTGTAGGGTTGTTGGCTATCTTGTACTGCTGAAGATCGATGATTTCCTTCATTTCATAGTTATCACCTTTCCTTTTACATACAATCACTGCCAAATCAAACAGGAAGATATGCCTGAGAGAGAGAGAGGGAGAGATTTCAAACGGTTTGGAAGCATGTATGTTAATTTTCCCCTGATAAAATTTAATTAAACCAACCCCAAATTTTTCCTTGGAGTTAAAGACAAAGGCAGGGTTGCACGTTGAAGAGAATGTACTGCCTGCCCTGGCACTACCGTCTACTGAGTGAATGGCCTTACTCTATCTCAGTTTCCCCATTTAAAACATATACAAAATTATAAGAATATGCACACTACAGAGCTACTGCAAGGAACAACTGAGATAAGCCACAAAGCACTGCCTGTGAGCAAGTGCTTTTTCTTTTATTTTCCATTTAAAAGCTAAACATTTATAGAATACTAAGGACAACAATAGCAGGTAACTTCTGATATTTCTAGGAATCAGCCAGAAAGTATCAACAGGTGTCCATCCCTTTGACAAAGATGACTCACTTAATTTAAATCCCCAGCACCATCTGCTGAGGTATTATTTTCATCTTCATTGTACTGGGGAGGAAACTGAGGTTCGGCGAAGTTAAATAATTTGCTCGAGGTCACACTGCTTGTGAGGGGCAGAGCAAGAGTCCAACCCACGTCTAATTGTGGAACCTGCTCTTTTTCGTAACCTCTACGTTGCTCCGCATGAATTTATGGACCACCCAAAACATAAATTGAGCAGCATACGAGCAAAAGTTACACTAAAAAAATTATGATTAAATTTATGTGTTGATATTTCTCTTCTTTCTTTTTAAAGATAATGTAACTGGGGGAGAAAAACAAACTTTGTAATTCCTATCTTCCAATACCAATACGTGTATCTTTTCGAAAACGCTCAGTAATTAATATGCATAGATTTTTAAAATAATGATAAAGATAATTATACATTCACATAGCTCTAATACTTGCATCACCTGCAAAAACTAATTTTCCTGGAGAGGCCAAAAAGGTTCTGTCTCCTGGTAGCTACCTGTAAAGCGTAGGTATCACGTTGGAAGTAAGAGCTGACACTGCCCCCTGCTGGATGACTTTCTCATTAAAAAGATTCCAGAAAATGGCCTTTCAAACAAATCAATCAGTGTAATAATCATACGTACATAATTTGGGATAACAGACCAAGCTCAGTAACCTGAATTTCCCTCAAGAAAATCTGAAATTGTCCTCCCTTAGACTTCCTTCTTAGGACATTTTAAAGTTATTTTAAAGTGTATACCAAAAAGAGAAGCAAGCAATTGTCTTTTACTGTAGTTGTCAATTAGTTTATCTCTACTCTCATTTTAGTGTGTCACTTTGGGCCCAGGTGACATTCTCTATTTGTCATACCCGTCCTAAGAATTTAGACACATCAACACAAACCAGAACCGCGAGAAGAGACCTAACATATCTATGAGAAAATTGTAGAAAACCATAGGTTGGTTTGTCCCCTTGTTTTTCTTCTCCTTTTTCCCTTCCTTGTCCTGGAAGGGCTGTTTTCTCAATATTCTGATACTGACCACTTATTTTGAAAATAACTACTGCTCCTCTTTTCTCACCTTTCTTGCTTTGTATGCTTGTCTAGAGTGGTTATGCGGATTTCACCATCTCCCTGAGGCCGTCCAAAAAGCAAAACTGGTTGGTTCTAAAATATAAAACGTACATGTCTCAGTTTTTTTGTAATCGTGTAAAAACAGAAAGAGTATTAGTGAGGATATTTGCTAGGGACAGCTACCTTATTACAAGTTTTATCATTTTACATTTTTAGCATGCTTACTCTAAAAAGCTGAGGTCTGTATGATACACTTTCAAAACAGTGTGTCCTTGGACATCCTAGGAGGTATGCTGAGGACATTAATTAATTTTACTTATAGTATTAATAGTAAAGTTAGCTACCAAAAGCAAGAATTAACTGGAAGAATTCAAATCACAACAGAGTTCTAGCAACTAATACTTTTTGAGCACCCACTGTGTGCGAGACACTGTAGGAGACATAGGCAAAATTTCCCACTGGAAAATATTCGCACAAGTAGAGAATTATAAATGTGCACTTGCCATGAAGAAAGAGTACAGGAAAAATGCATTGCCAGGGGCTTAATTTGGTCTGGGGAGTCCAGGAAGGCTTCCTTTAGCTCAGATCTCAAGAATGAAAAGTATGACTTAATGATTAAAAACAATGAACCATTTCCCCAGAGGCAGACAATAAAAAAAGAAAATCAAGTATTTATGAACACCTACTGTATGAGGTGCTGAGGAAAAAAGAATTGACTGAAAATTATCACTAACATCAAGGAGATTACATTCTAATAAAGGAAGCAGATATGTAATTAATTAACTTGCTGCAAGAAAATATAAAAAGAGATGTTCCCTAGCAAAGTCCCATGATGTATTTTGCAGAAGAGAAAACTCCATCCTAAAATTCGTATGGAATCAAAAGGGACCCTTAATACGCAAACCTCTTTGTTCTCTTGAAAGAGAACAAAATCAGGGTGTTAGTCTTCCTGGTTTCAAAACTTATTACCAAACTATGGTAACCAAAACACTGTGGCACCTGCATAAAGACAGACTTCTAGACCAATGGAATAGAACACTTAGAAGTAGGCCCTCAGT
This sequence comes from Paguma larvata, assembly GCA_030068075.1. Lineage (NCBI taxonomy): Eukaryota > Metazoa > Chordata > Mammalia > Carnivora > Viverridae > Paguma > Paguma larvata. The sequence continues at coordinate 88,241,341 of CM057833.1, forward strand.
TTTTTGGTCAAATGATTTTTGACAACAGTACCAAGACCATTCAATGGGGAGAGGACAGCCTTTTCGACAAATGATTCTGGGGAAACCGGATATGCACAGGCAAAAGAATGAAGCTGGACGCTTACCTTATACAAAATACCAAATTGATCAAAGGGCTAAAAATAGAAAACTCTTAGACAAAAACATAGGGGAAAAGTCTTATGACATTAGATTTAGCAATGATTTCTTAGATATACCGCCAAAAGCAACAAAAGACCAATAAGTTAAAATGCATTAAAATTAAAAATTTTGTGCAAAGGACAGTATCAACAGAGTGAAAAGACAGCCTACTGAATGGTAGAGAATATTTTCAAACAAAATATGTGATATGAACTGATATCCAGAATATATAAAGAACTCCTATAGAACTCCTATAAAAACAAGCAACCCTGATTCAAAAATAGGCAAAGAACTTGAATAGACATTTCTCCAGAAAGACATACAAACGGCCAATAAGCGTATGAAAAGATATTCAATATCCCCAATCATTGGGGAAATATGAAGTCAAAACCATAATAAGATATGACTTTACACACATTTGGATGGATGTTATTTTCAAAAGAAGAAAAAAGAAGAAAAGAACAAGTGTTGGCAAGGACGTGGAGATGTTGGAACTCCTATGCGTTGCCGATGGGAATGTAAAATGGGGCAGCCACTGTGGAACCAATACGGCTAGTCCTCGGAAAATTAAACCCGGAATTGCCATATAATCCAGCAATTCCACTTCTGAGTATATAACCAGAAGAAGTGAGAGCAGGGACTTGAGCATGTGTTTGCACACCCATGTTCATATCAGTCTTATTCACAGCAGCCAAAACAGGGAAGGAACCTAAGTGTCTGTAGAGAGATGAATGGATAATCAAAATATGGGGTATATACAACCAATGTTACACTTTAATGCCTTAAAAAGGAAATTCTTTTAAAAAGGAATTCTGATACGGGCTACAACAAGAATGAACACTGAAGACACTATGCTAAGTAAAATGCGCCAGTCATAGAAGAACAAATATTACGTGATTCCATTTATAATGGGGTACCTAGAGTAGTCAAATTCACAAAGACAGAAAGTAAAATGGTGGTTGCCAGGGGCTGGGAGGAGCGGAGAATGGAGAGTTCGTGTCTAGTGGGTACAGAGCTTGCATTTTACGAGATGAAGAGAGTTCTGGAGATGGACGGTGGTGATGGCTGACTGCCCAACGACATGAAAGTATTTCATGTTACAAAACTGTACATTTTAAAATGGTAAATGTCATATATAGTTCACCACACACACACAGCCATCCAGGCAACGTGCTACAGGATTACAAAGAGAAAGTAAAAACAGGAGATGACGGAAATAATTATTTTAGTTGGACCTTGAAGGAATTTGACAGGAAATAATAGGAAGATAGTCTAGGCTCTGACAATATTATGATCGAAGGCAGAATTACGAAAACGTACAGCAAATCAGACACCTTGTGACACAGCAGGACAGCCACAAAGTAAAGTAGGTGGGCAGGAATTAGCTGGATGAGTTCAGCAAAGTAATTTCAGCCCAAGCCACTGGGGGCTTTAAATATCACGCTAAGGATTGCTGACTGGACCCTGAAGGCAATGGCAAGTGTTGACCAGGTAGAGAAAGAGAGTGAATGGAGAAGTCCACCTTTTGGAAATGACAGGGTGATTAGAGGCTTCTGTGGTTGGAAAGGTGGCAGACGGGGTCCTGAAAGGCGCACATGAGACATGTGAAAAGAAAAGCTCGAGACGTTTTAGAGAAAGCAGCAGTAAAATTGCTCCACCAAGAAAAGTATCTTTTCTTCATTCATGCATCTCTATTTTCACTGCCCACAGCTTATCCAAGCCTCTACCATGTCTCTTTATTATTTTTCTTTTATTTTATATTTGAGAAAGAAACAGCGTGAGTGGTGGAGGGGCAGAGAGACAGAATCCGAAGCAGGCTCCAGGCTCCGAGCTGTCAGCAGAGCCCGATGCAGGGCTCAAACTCAGACCGCGAGATCATGCCTGGGCTGAAGTTGGACACTTAACCAACTGAGCCACCCAGGCGCCCCAAGACCGTCTCTCTTGAAACCACCTCCACAACTTGCTAGCAGGGTTTTCTTGAAACGTAAATCAGACTGAAACCTTCACTAGCTCCCCCTGTAATGACTGTAAAATCCCAGCTCTGCGCCCCAGCCTCCGAGGCTGGGGGACATAGCTCCCCCGTCCTCCTCCCACCCACTTTAGAGCCCACCACTCCTCCCCTCACTCGAAATTCCCAGCTGCTCTGGCCCATCTCGGGCCATTTCGTTTGCTCTGGCTTCTGCCTGGAATCCTCTCCCCCAGATCTCTGTACCACTGGCTTCTTCTGATCCTTCAGGTTCAAGAGGCAAATAGAAGGAGTTTTTCTAATCATCTTACCTAAACTAGGACTCCCTTGATGATCCTCCGTTGCCCCACCCAGTTTGCAGCACCGATCTCCACAGAGCGTTTTCAAACTGCCTCCTCAGCCATGAGACCATGTTGTTCCTAGTGAGAGCCCCAGCCCCAAGCCAATGTCTGACACACAGTAGTCCCCCGGTAAATATACCTAAAATGAATGGATTGACAGGAATCGGCCATGACTATGTATAGGATAAGGGAAAGAAAAGGAAAAAATGTGCTCTAATGTTTAGAATTTGGACTGCCAGGGGAAGAGGCGTTGTGCGATTAAGGAGGGAGGGACGAGTGAAGGCAAAAGCCCTGGGACGCGACACACACATCACAGGCGCCACGAGAAATCCACGCGGATGCTGCCGGACGGGAATCGGAAAAAACCCTGAATGACAGACACTTCGTGGTAAACTCTCTTTGCTTCAGAAACAAGTTGTAGAATGTCTTCTGATTTGTGGGTGAGGGAAGCTGGAGGGAACGATAATTACATACCAGATTTTCTATAGATAGCTGAAACTGTTTAATTTCACGAAGGGTCTCATTATCTCTTTTCACTTCATTCACATATTGCGCCAAGTCCTAAAGAATAAAGGGAAGGGTACAAAAAGAAGTCACGATAAGACTGGAAAAGGGATGCAAACTGTGTGAAAGAAAACACATCATTAATTTCATTAGTGGTGAAAGTAACCACCGCAACTTTTCCATGACAATAAAATGAATGACCCGTCGATCAAAACTGCAACGCAAAAGCAATTTCAAAATGTCTGGAGCACAGCTGGGAAGACTCCAGAGTTGTCGCTTGCCACACCTCTGAGAAGAGCAAGGATGGAACACAAAAACAAACGACTATGCCACCATGCAGAACAACGAGAGGAAACTAGGTCAGGAGAATGCCAATTCCAAGCACGTTAATCACCGACCTTGAGAGAATCACACTGTTACATGGGGTTAGAATAAGGGCAACAACACAATAATGAAGGATTAGCAGGGAGAAAAAAGTAGCTAAAAGTTAGACAATGAATCCAGCTGGACTATTTTCTGCAACCAGTTAGAGTCTTAGTTCCTGAGACTATTCAGTCAAGGCAGCCAGTTCAATTTTAAAGAGTTAATGAAGGAGAAGCAAAGGAGAAAAGAGAAACCCAAGGGCCCTAAAATGGATTCAAACAAACAAACAATGCTGGGCACGTTTCTCCACGGGCCTTCTTCACCTACTTTAAAATGTCTTTTCTCCTATTTGAGGAAACATTAGCTAATCCTTCCGTACTGTAAGTAGCTATTTTTATTACATGTGCTCTAGTTTTTCCTGTTTTCTGGGTTCTTTTTTCTCTACCCTCTTAAATCATCTGCCACAGTAGGCACAGAACTCTGACAAAAAGCAGTTCCTGACTTTGTTCTAAATGAAAGTCTGACTTTCCATAGGATGTATCTATGAACGATTTCTTTAACAAGTGGAAATTTGGTAGGACTTCCTAAAATAATAAATAACTGTGCACGGTCTCCTGACGGGGTACTAAAATCAGCTCAACAGCGGAGCTAACACTGAAACTGGCACGGGACAGGGAGAAGTAATTAGCATTGCTCTATCGCTTCTGGGCCTTTTGGCTAAGATCAAGTACGGTAATTAGCATTGCTCTGAGGAGAGTCACACTGGCATTTTGTTTCAAGAACAAATATTTGTTTATGTTTTAAGTGAGGGGCAGATATTTCTTTCAAAGTCAAAGTCCAGCACAACATAGAAACTGGGGTTGTACAGATTCTTCAAGATGTTTAAATATCTGCCTCTGTCCACTTGTAGTTCTTGATTTTCGGATTTACCTAAAAACAGAAACCCAAACGGACCCCCGCTTGCACTGGTGCACAGCATCCACAAGGGTAAACCTGGCGGACATCCTCACACTCGAAGAAGAAAAGTCGCACTGGTGTCCTGAAGTCACCAGCGGACCTGCTGCTGTTCACGCAAGCCGACGGTTTTGTATCGGTAACCACAAAAAGAATGTGAACTAAAACCAGTATGTTAAATCATTCCAGTGGTTATAAAAGTCGTCATACTTTCATAAATAACAAGTTATTTTAATATACCTCTTGGTTTTACGTGTCTTTGTCTAACAAATCCATGCAAGGGTATCTATTTCAATTAATATATTCAGCTCTCCCCACCTAATATGAAACCGTACGAATACTTATATATATATAGATTTTATAATACATATTAGTATATCATACATATGTGTTAGCAGTTTGTATTCTATCATTTTTTTAGGCAAGAATAAAAAATGCAAAGAAGTTCATGGTACATCTGCCTTACCTTCATTGCATCAAGAGCCAGTTTCAGATTTGCCTTCTCCATAGGATCAGTGGTATGTTTGACCAGCTCCTATTTGGAAGATACAGTTTAGTGCTACTTTCATCAATTAAAACCAAAATATGAGAAAGAAAATATTTAAGAACTAAACTATTTTTAACACTATTTGCACCATAATGTAATAAATCTGATATAACTTAACTAGGTTCTATTTTCATTAAAACCTCTCTCTCTATAACAAGACCAACTAGACAGCAGACGGACACAAGACAATGGTTGAAAACACTCTCCTTTCACAGATGAACCTGAATTCTATCCCACGCCATAACACTGACATCCTTCCCGAATGTCACGAAAGACCCCCTCGTTGCCAACTGATCCTGTCTACTCCTCTCTCTTGGCTTCAGAGACACTATGATCATCTGTTTGTTGCAATTATTGTTTTTTCTTAGTCCTTCTTAATTTTCTGCCTATTCACCAGTCTTTCATACTTTATTCATTCTTTATCTGCACCTTGGAAAGTTACTATTTCCTAGATTTTCACCTTAGTCTTCTGTTATTCTTACTTTACACTTTCTACAAATTCTATCACAATCATGGCCATAATGTCAATGCTCACCTCATCAGACAATCACTCTCAAAGGAATGTGCTCAACCCAGAACTCACGCCTGAGTTCCAGTCTCTTCTGTCCACCTACATAGTTCTACCTGGGTATCTCGCAAGCCCCTCTCACCCACCAACTGCAAACTTAGGTCACCTTCACCCACAACTCTATTCTGGTTCCTGTTTATGTTCTCTTCAATGATGGCACCTTCATCAGTGGAATCACTTAAGCCAAAACCTAAAAAGTGTCCCAGGCACCCCTCTCTCATACTATGTTCTGGTGATACAGACTTTGATCTGTCCCCCGGAAACCATCCTCACTGCTACTATGTTGGTTCAAGTCCTTACTCTTATTTACATGGGTCACTATAAATCAGCTTCTAATTAATCTTCTGACTTGTAGCCTCTCTGGACTGTAGTCTATTCACTCTATTGACATCAAAGCTAGGTTTCTAATATACAAGTCAGATCTTATCTCCACCGTATTTAGACTTCTGTAATGCACACAAAAGCTTCAGGCTGTTAACTACACCTCCTAGACCCTTCACGGTCTGAATTCTGCACACCTCTCCCAACTTCTCTTTTCCACCCAAACAACTAGACCCAAACCACCTACATTCTATCCATACTAAATTAACTGCAATTCTCACAATACATTCTAATGCCTGATCCCATGAAGCATGCGGTTTGCTCTCCTTAGAAAACCGTTCCTCTCTGATGCATCCATTCAACTCTTACTGTTCCCTTCACAGCCAGCTCAAGAATCACTCTACAGTGAAGCTTTCAATGACAGAGGTCTCTACAAGTCCCCGGCCTCCCCAGGCATAATTAATTAGACCTTTATTTGTACTGCCTCCATACTTTCTGCATATCTATCACATTGTACGGTACCTGGAAGCTTACACTTCATTTCCCCTATCTAAACAGCGAGCTTTATCAGTGCAGGGAAAGGGAGGGCGCTGTTTAATATCATGAATACCTAATACTGTGAGTCAAACAGGGGAGCCACTCAATTTTTGCTGAGTTCGATACCAACAGTGCCTCTAGTTATAGAGAGGACCTACAGACATCAGATCTGTTATGTACAATAAGGTTGCCCAAGTAATATTTTTTCACTTCTATTTTTGCTTTTCCTTTATCAAATAATTAGTGTAAAATATTCTCAAAGTTTCATTCTGATTTTAAAAATCTGTGATTTCAAATCATAAAGCATTTCAAAAATTATTTCCCCACTAAAGTATAGCAGTAAGTAGATGTTCGAATTCATATCACATTTATTCAACAAATTTCCAAACATTAGATAAATACATCGTACTCTATCTACACTATCAAGATGGAAAAACATTTCTAGAATTTTTATCTATATATGGTGCCCCAAATAAAAATTTTCCTATTTTAAAAAAATCCATCATAGAACTAAACATTCTTTTGAAATTTAAAATAGAAAACAATCCTTAGGATGTCTGGGTGGCTCAGTTGGTTGAGCATCCGACTTTGGCTCAGGTCATGATCTCACAGCTCATGAGTTCGAGCCCCCATCGGGCTCTGTGCTGACAGCTCAGAGCCTGGAGACTGTTTCAGATTCTGTGTCTCCCTCTCTCTCTCTGCTCCTCCCCACTCGCACTCTGTCTCTCTCTCTCTCTTAAAAATAAAAAGAAATGTAAAAAAATTAAAAAAAAAATAAAATAGAAAACAATCCAAGAGGAATTAAGGCAAAAGTCTGAATTTCAAAAAGGTATTGCTATATTTTATATTTTCATAAGTCTAAGACTTTATAAACAATCAAAATAGATGTTTCTTGAAAACTGCACCTTTTAAATTCTTCATTTGATATTTGACCATACCAAAGTTACAAAATAAATTATTATCTTATTTTGGACATGTTTTTAGTTCCATGAGGTCTCAGAAACTGATTGCTTAAGTCTTCCTTATTATTTTTTCATAAAATCCAATTTGATTAAGTTGCTTCGAGTTTAGGTCTCATAAATGTTTTAATGCATTTTAAAGAAATAATCAGGGTTTGAATTTTTCTGATTTCTCAGTAGAACAAAAATAGAGACGACTAATAATTTTGCAACCACAGATCAAGAATTTAATATACAAGATGTATAAAGCGCGGCAGACTCAAAATTATCTTTCACATACAGGTAGCAGATCTTTTTAAAACGACATTTCGCAAGCATCAGCAGAGTTGACAGACTAATACTGTGAGACATTTCCTTGGAGCAGAACTAATGAGCCTCCTGGTACAGCTATCAAATTAAATTTATAAGACTCTCCACCCTCATTAGGGGACTAACTGTGGAAACCATAAGCTTCATGGTTATAACAAGAATCGCTTCAAAATAAATGTGGTCTTATTATAATTTGCCCTAGCAGAAAGCAACAAAGAATGTGACACAATTCTCTTTAGTTTATGGTTGTAAGGCGAAAAGTTCAAAACACTTAACCTGCCAAAATTCAAGTGTATTGCAACAGTGAGATTCTAAGAAATGATTACTGCTAACCAAAGAAGACTAGGTTAAAGCGATCTTTTCATTTTGCCCCCCTTTTTTTTTAATTCTTTGGGGGCTAGTTCTGTTTGAAGGACACAAAATGCGACTTTATGAAAGATAAAGAATGAATCTTTGCTAAAAGGAAGAAAAAGTTCCCGGCTGTAGTTTCCCACTTAGCTACACTAATCGCGGACAATCATAAGGAGATGTGAGCCCAAGCATGGAATATCAGGAGCATAATTGGTGCTTCATGAGTATTTGCTTAAAAGAACAAACAAATAGGCAGTTTTAAGTTACATACCTGGAGAAGAAGGTGATACTTTAAAACCCGTTGCATAGGAACCACAAGCAAATCTCGAAGAGTGAATTTTCCATTATTTGCTCTTTTGGAACATTCCTAATGAAATTTTTAAAAGCATTTATTAAAAACTTGGTTAGTTTTATCAAAGGGAGTCATAAAGCCAACACTAAAAGATGCAGAGACGTAAACAAAACTGTTCTTATCTAATAAATATCTTGTTACTTTCCTTCATAATCCTCTCTAAAAAAATACAAAGTATTTAACCTCTCCCCCCACAAAAAACCAAACAATAAATAATCCTTGTAGCATTTCAACTCTAAATTGAATCATTAAGTAGAACTATTTTATGAAAATAGAAATAAAATGAAAATTATTTTCTCTACCGGCCCTCAGGAATCTTCCTCTGTTTACCCTTATAGCTCTACCTTCCACCAACCACCCCCAGCTGGGCTGTGGGCCTGACATCAAGAACAAACCAGCTATGTGCCTTCCCCTTGGCCGTGCCTTTGTTCATTCTCTTCTCTCCAACTGCCATGTCCTTTGTCCGGCTTCCAACAAAATTCATCATCCTCTTCAAGAACTAAACATCTAAGCCCTTTGGAATAATCCCAATCAAAATTGTGCTCTCTGTACCTTGTGGACGTTTTAATGACTGTTGTACCTATTAGCTTCCCCAATATATTCTGTCTTTTACAGCTTTAAGAATCTAGTACTTGCTTAATAAATATTTGTTAAACTGGATGAAATGGAATGATTGAGCCTAAAATCTGCTAAAGTATAAACTATTACTGAATTCAAAGTTTCAAAAGCCTCAAATTTTAGTTTTTTTTTAATCTCACACTCTTCTTTATTAAAAGCTTATCTAAAAAAGTATTAACTGTGTTCACCCTTTTGACATTAACTAGGACTTTAAGGAAAGTATTTTGAATTTGAAGTACTGAAGCCTGAATTCAAATAAAGTTTCACAACTCTTGGCCATGTCACCTTGAACAAGTTGCTTTTGCTTTTCTGATTTTACAGTTTCTCACATATTTGTAATATAGTCTTAATATGATAAAGTTCCATAAAATTATTATTATTGGTGAGAAACTAAATCCAAACTCCTCAGACAATGGCACATCCCAGACCAAGGAATTTTCCAGTTCATAGAAAGAGTTGCATTCAAGAAAATACTGCTTTGTTCATGAGTTTGTTTCCCCTTTGCCCACACTTAACTTTTCTGGCACATGGAAGGATTTATCACCAGGAGCTATAAAGTACACACCATTAACTCTAATGACCATAGTGACTTAGTGAGTAGTCGACTACAGGTCTTAAGCAAGAACTGGGGACACATCTGGACATGTTACCTCATGTCTTGTCGACTGCTGCAGTTCACTGCGAGAATAACTATTTCAACTGATTTCTTGCTTCTACAGATTGTAGAGAGTTCTGGATCACGGGTCTCAAATAGGAGGTTAAACTGTTCAGATGTGTCTCATCTCCCCAGCTGCATTTTAAGCTCCTTAGAACTAAGGTTGTGTCTTAAACTTCATGCGGATATATGTCATCTTAACACGGTGTTAGGAATAGAAATGTTGTATGTTTCCATTTTACTTTGTTATGTTACAAAAGTCACCTTAAAACTGCTGGGGCAATAATTAGTTCCTTGAAGTTCTAAGTTACAGGCTCAGGAAGTAAGCAAACTACCATTGCTGGCATATCCAACAACTGGGGGTCTAAGTTTGAGGTGTCAAATGCTTATTAGTATTGAAAGTAAATAAAGGGTAAAACGGAGTCTTCCAAAATACCCAGTGGCATGCTTAGCCAAAGTCCAATTCTAATTGAGACGAAAATAAATGGAATCAGGATGAGTCAGCTTACAGGACAAGATAAAGAGATTCTGTCACCCTTCACCCTATGTTATCTTGGTTCCAAAGTAAAGAAGAAAAAGACAGAATCCAACAAGAGCAAAAATAATCACAAAACTGAAGACATGAAGGAAGCAGAGACCCCAAGAATAAGGCAGCTTTCCCTTCATCATACCAGGAGTTGCAGAGGACAGTCCCAGCAAAGAGTACCTGCTGAGGTGTCACAGTGAGTGTCTGATTAAATACTCGCAAATCAGGCCACTGGTCAGAAGTCGTAGCTTTTCAGGCAAAAAAGGGCAGCCAGCAGCCCCTGGCCCTTAGCTTTTCAAACCTGGCCTGAGTTATTCTCTTTCTCTCAGATGGATAGTGACCATAGAAAATATGTTCCTAGAGACCAGAGTATGTCAAGTGTCATACGGCAGGACTTTGACAGTGACTCTGAAGGAAGGGAGAAGAATATCCAAACAACACCGAGAGTGTAATGGAGGTTTGACTAACAACGTGTCTACTCCTACCCTGAACCAGAATTTTATAACTTTATTAAAAAACAAATAAAGAAAAAAACAACTTTTCTAATGGTAGCTCTGTTAGGAACCAGTTATGTAAGTTATAAGGTTTTATCTTACCATCATAATTTATTTGGAGTCAAGCTGGTTTATAGCTTTATGCTTCTGAGGCTCTATTCTCCCAAAAGGAGCAGGAACCCTTTATACTAACGGGGTTATTAGGATGTTATTTAGTGGTGATTCAAGCTACCAGCAGACAGAAGGTACACATCATCAAGGATTGTAAGAGCTAAGGAAAACAGATCCGCAGTAGAGAGGACAGTTACTTGGTAGCCTACTGATGTGTAAACTTTCTAACCAATAGTTCCCCTTTGTGGAAGTTATAAAATCATTCCGAATAGGCTAAACCAATGAAGGAGTTCTAATTTGAAAATCATCTGGCTCATTTATTTTCCCTTTCATCACCCGACCTCACTGCTAAATTGAGCAAAGACAGCAAAAGGGACATTAAAGAGTCAAGTAAGACAAACACACACAGCCACTTAAGAGTTGACTGTACATTTGTACCCAACATTCAAGAAAATTCAAATATATGGATACTCTATCTCAGAAGATAATTCATTTAACATAAAATCTTTTTCAAAAGTTCTCTAAAATTGCAAACTCTTATGAAAAAGAAAAATGATATATAAAAAAATGACTCACACAATTTCTAGATTTATTTCCCATGTTACCACGTGCTCTGTTTATTCTGGCCCACTCTCCATTTCTCAGACTTTTCCAGATTCATCTAGTCAGTCATGCTTATCTGGTCAGAATACTCTCCAGGGAATCTCACCTGTCAAGATTCACCCCATTCCCTTGGGAGCCTAAATCGAATAAACACTGCCTCTTCAGAGAAATCTCCCACATCCCGCCTGTACTAAAGTGATCACTCAACCTCCCTCATGGAGCGCTATCGCTTACTGCTTGTCACATACAACTTAATCTTATTTGTGTCTGTCCTGTCTTCCTTCTTGTGGGCGACATCTATGCCCTTCTTGTACACCTGATCCTAAATGTCTTACATTTTTAATAAACATTTTTAATCCGCATGTATGTTATCTCACATAAATCTCTCATCCATAAGAGAAGAAAATTAATTACATATATCTCGTAGAGTCATGAGGACCTAATGACATAATGCATGTAACACGCAAAGCCAGAAGTCTCAGATTTGCCTATTACTTCCATATTATTATTTTGTAGATATTAAAATATTTTCTAAAACTGACACAAAATTATACTTAGAATACAGGGGGAAATTCACTGTCGCACTAATCTTGAAAAGAAATAGATCTTCTTTTTTTATTTGCGTATAGTGGACATACAGCATTACACAAATCTCAGGTGTACAACTTAGTGATTTGACAAGTTTATACATGATGCTATGTTCACCACAAGCGTATCTACCCTCTGTCTCATTACATCGCTATTACAGTATCGCTCACTGTATTCCTTATGCTTGTGCCTTTAATTTCCATGAATTTTTTTCCCTAACTAGGAGTCTGTAAATCCTTCTCCCCTCACTCATCTTACCCACTCCCCACTCCCCTCCCCTTGCTTTTCAGTTTATCTTACTTTATTTCATAAACAAAAAATAAACAGTACCTCTAATTTCAGTTTTACATCTTCTTTTGTCTTTGAAATGTTGTCTAAACTAGAGATGGCCGACTCCACTCCACTACAGTACTGCCCGTAAATAACCAGCCTGCAAGGGAAGAAGAGGAGAAATCTGTAGGACAAAACGGCACAACTGAAGTCGTGGAAGAGGCAGAGGCAGAATTACCGTCTATTTAAGACCACGGTTAGGGAGCCATCAAAGCAAATCTTACTTGTCCTGCATCTCTAACTACCTACGTGACCCTGGGCAAAGTCCTCAGTGTCTCTCCGAACCTCTGCTTTCTTGTTTCTCTTTAACACAAATCACATGTACAGACATGGAATGTTTTTATTTCTAAATTTGAATGGGATTTCAATTTATTTCTAAATTTGAATGGGATTAATTCCCCCTACATTTTTTCAGCAGGTAGATTTTACACACCAGTTTAATGACTGTTTATGTTGAGTCCACGTGAATACCACAAAAACAAAATCAAAAATTCCTGTTCACATTCCTACTGAAGATCAGCGTCTTACTGTTCGCGCATACTCAGAAACAGTTTTGCCTCACGCTACAACTGTATTGTCATCACTGGTCATGACTCCGCTCATTAACAGCCCTCCTAGTCTTTCCTACTTTTTAATTAAGGAAAACACATTATCTGAAAATTGGGATGGAAGGAGAGACCTGAAGCGTGCTGGCTGGAAGATACCTTGCACTGCACGGAGTCTGCGCCTGCTCCGGGAACGGCAGCTCTGGACTAATACGGATACTTTGCAGAGAGGCTGGGTAACTTATTGTTTCTTTAAACTCTCCATTGGGGGCGGGGGGCAAAAAACTACTAATGAGTTCATGTTTATTGAACTGTTGTTGATGCAAACCAATTCATTAGCCAGTTTTTAGTCAGTGGTAGGAACTACAGTGCTGAATTTTAAGACAGAGAATGACATTTTAAGTGAAATTCCTTGGTACTTTCATTCATGTGAGTTGTTCAGAAAGGTTTTTTTTTTTTTTTTTTTTTTTAAGAAAGGGAAACTGCCTTCAACTGTGAATCTAATAATCCCAAATAGAGAATTATAAAATATTAGAGTTGGAACAAGCACTAGGCACCTGCGAATCTACCCCTAAAATTTACAGACGGAGAAAAGGAGGCTCAGAGAATTAAAATGACCTCCTAAAAACTACAGAACTCAGAGTTGAAAGGTCAATAACCTGAACCTTCTGACTTGCAAAGTAGACATCTGGATCCTTTTTCTTTTTTTTTTTTTTTTCCTGACACACATACAGAACTCAAACTACCACCCTGAGACTAACTGCCCCATATCCTAGTTACTGCCCAGGTAGTAGCTTAATGGACAGCAGAAATGTCTATTTATGTGCAATTTTACCTTTTTATTTTTTTTAAGTAGGTTTCATGCCCAATGTGTTGAACTCATGACCCTGAGATCAAGACCTGAGCTTAGACGGAGAGTCAGAGGTTTAACGGACTCGTGAGCCACCCGGGTGCTTCCCAGAGGAATTGTAACACTAGCCCTCACTATACATTCACAAACTGATAGCCACCAAATGTGCAAGTTAAAAGTTACCTTTCCTTGTAGTTAATGAAAACTTGATACAAGTTCTGGTCGTTTTTGTTTACAATGGAATCATGAATCTCTTGCATTAGGTTCCGATGAACTTTTACAAGTTCCTTAAGGAAAAAAATGTCAAAGGAAATTAGAAATAAGGACCAAAAAAGAAAAAAAATCACCCCAAACCTAAAATCCCTACTGTTGCTAAACTTGTCATTCAAGGAAATGCTAATGGCCTCCATCTATAAACCTGCTACTAGGGATAAAAAGAAAAGAAAGTGGAGGGCAGGAAGAGAGGAGAAAGAGAGGGAAAAACAAAGGGGAAGGAGAGATAGACAAGCCATGTGCATGGGAAATAGCAATTTTAGATCTGACTTGAACTGTCAGTGTCCTGTCGGGGGGAAAAATTATCTCACTACTTATTAAAGAGTAATTTATTCTTTGTACAAAAATATGTACAGCTCATTTTCATTATAATCACTTTAATTTTTTAAATAAAACTATCCAAGTGCTTAATGTTTTATTGATGGGATAAAGTAATGATTCATGTCCTTGGGACATAAAAATGTAGATTTGTACTTTAGTCAATTAGTGGTGTCCTATTGCTAAGCTAACAATAATCACACCAAATTACTTGAAACTAGACTACTAATGGCATAAATAAAGAGCAGATAAATTGTACTAGCAGTTGACTAGAGCAACTCAGAAGTCAGAATTTCACCTTTTTCCTGATAAGTAATTTTCAGTCAGGCAAGTAAATACACGTCACAGCCAGAAAACGAGGAAATTCTAATCAAGGTGCCAATTCTCGCATTATCTCTTCCCTGTACCTTGGTGCACGCGCTGACTTCACAGCACGCCCTTTCCTAAGGAGGGTGGGAGGGAAACAGGAATACGCTGGCCCTGTCATTCTGTTGAAGAGCATGGAAAAACCCTAAGATTAAGGTCTATCAAAGCAGCCCTAAGTTACAGTGACTACATTAAGCTTAGGTTCAAGATCGCCATCTTCCTAGAGTGTGCGGTCTGTTTTATGCAAAAGGTTCATCTGATATTGTGACCTTTTTCTTCCTGCTATGCCAGAAATCAGTGAGAATGTCTTCATCTGGCCAAAATCGGGGACAAGGACAAAACCAGCTAACACTGATACACATCAACACTGAACGTAACAGAACCAAAATAGCAGGGAACTTGCAGGTAAGACAAGCAAGTTTGTGCATAAAGCCTCTATTTTGTATACATAAGCATATATTAAAATCCAAGCCAGTTTTAGAGGTTTAAGAACTCAAATGTTGCCTAGTATGACCTCGCTGGGTATAGCATTTGGGTTTGTTTCACTGCTTCTGCGTGACTATCCTTTAAGGATAATAGGTGCGCTGAAATCCAAAATGCTCACATAAATGTGGAAAAAAACAGGAGTCACCACTAAGATGGATTTTTAAAACCTAAGGAAGTAGTGTATTTCAGAAGCGGAAATTAGGTTAGTACAACTGAAAAGCAGAAGCAGAAAGCAGCAGGGAGTAAAGGCCAAGGAAGTGGAGGAAACGGATGCCCTCAGGATAGCGTGACTGGGATGGGGCTGAGGGGCCTGCGGAGCTCTAGAGCAGGGAGTGGGGCAGAAGGGGGCTCCCACAAGACGAAGAGACAGTGGCACCAGGAATTATTCAACTAAGACTACCTCTTCTTGACAAGCAGTTAAGGATAATTCATGACTCCTATCCGTGTGTTTTCAGCTTGCACTCTGACCGACTTTGGCTGAAGATATGACATATCCCTTATTTTTAAATTTAATTTTATTATTAAATTTATTTTTTAAAGTTTATTTACTTTGAGAAAGAGAGAGCAAGCTGGGGAGGGGCAGAGAGAAGGAGAGAGAAGATCTCAAGCAGGCTCCACACTGCCAGCACAGAACCTGATGCCGGGCTTGAACCCATGAACCATGACATCATGGCCTGAGCCAAAATCCAGAGGCAGATGCTCAATCGACTGAGCCATCCAGGTGCCCGAAGATAGTTAAAATTCTTAAAGAATACAGGAGAATATAAAAATAGGAATCTGGAACCCAATATGAAGATTGAGATTTTAGAGAAATACACCACAATTTTAGCTAGGATATTTTTACTTACAGGAATGTTGATGAATACTGAATCAAATTCCGCTGCAGTCAGAAATCTTTTTAGTGGTGCCATGAAATACTATAAGGATAGAACAGAGAAATAATAATTAAGCACAACTTACCCTAATCTATATAATAGTTTTTCATCAACAAATGATCAACATTTATTTAAAGTCCATTGTTTATCCATATAATGAATACCAAGGGAAAAAAAGCAGAAACTATTTTCTCTATCTTAAAGATTTTATACTTAAACAGACATATAAAGACATAAGCACAAGTTAACACATTTAAAGTATAAAATAAAAGGTTTAGGCAATAAATACTTCTGAAAGTA
The DNA here is from genome assembly GCA_030068075.1 of Paguma larvata. Lineage (NCBI taxonomy): Eukaryota > Metazoa > Chordata > Mammalia > Carnivora > Viverridae > Paguma > Paguma larvata. The sequence continues at coordinate 88,257,510 of CM057833.1, forward strand.
ATAAAAAAAAGAACACTATTGGCTGAACTGGCAAAAACAATGGCAATATTTTGGAGAAACAAAATATTCTCAACTGCCTTGGTTACCCCCTTCATTCCTTGAGAACGTTAGCTCCTGGCCTACTGTATCTCTTTGATTACGACTCCCACGTCTGTTCTTGGCAATCTCAGTATCTGTGCAGATAATCTTTCCAATAGCCTCCTGGCCTGTTAGATCCTTGACTGCCAGGAATCTTGTGCTACATCCTAACTCAGCTCTCTACTCTGGAGGTCATATGCCAAGACCTTCTCATTACCAACAACTGCGCAGGCTCGACAGCATTAATTTCAAGCAATCAACTCTCTGATCACTACTTCCCACCTTCACAGCTCATTCCTTTAAGGAATTCTTTAAGCCCATTGGGTCTACCAATCCACTCATCATTCTAGGTCTCTCCTGTCCTCACTTCCCACCGAGTTTACACTCCATAAACCATCATCAGAATCACTTCCCTTACCCTTTCCTCTCCCAGCATGCTTTCTTGGAGGAACAAAAACCTTTGTTAAATCTAGCTTGTCATGTATGTTGTTCCTGTACCTAAGAAGTTAAACATGAACTAAATCAATAGTCTAATTTTCAACTGAGCCTGTGATACTGCATAATCCTACTACATTCCCCTCGTCGGTTTATTCTCCCTCTCTCCTAAACAACTCTGCCGCATCTTGGACTCTCTTCCTAAACATCCAGAACTATCTCCTTGTTCAATTTTCTTAACCTCTAAATGTGGAAGTTGCCAGAGGTGGCCTCAAACCTCTCCTTCATCAACATTCATTCCCTACTTGAGTTCATCCAGTACCATTGACCCTAGAAGCCACTGTGTAAGGATAATGAATGGCCCCGTCTATTTGTCAGCCTTTCCCCTTAATGCCAGCCTCATATATCTAACGCCCTCCTCAGCACAGCCCCTTGGAAGCTAATAGATATTGCAAGTGTGGAATGTCCTGACAGACTCATGATTCCCAAACCTGTCCTCCTCATCTCAGTAACCATCGTCACCACTCACGCAACTACTCCTGCTATAAACCTCGCGTTCTTGCTTGCTCCCTTTCCCATATATCCTTCACTTCATTCATCATCTAATCCACTCGGCCCTTTCAAAATTTATTCAGAATCGGACATTCCTTACCAGCTCTACAGACACTGCCGTGTTCTGTCAATCTGATTATTGCAATATCCTTCTAACCGTTCTCCCCAAAAGTCAGAATAAGCTATGAAAAAGCTTACATTAGATCACGTCACTTCTACTCACACACTCCAGCTTCGAGCGAGGTGTCCTCTATGCCCCCCACCTGATGCGGTGGCTCACCAGCTCTTTGCCCTCACTGCTTCTCTTCACTCATGCTGCCTCAGCCACCCAGACCACTGCTCTGCTGCACGCTGTCTCACCTGAGGGCCCTTCTCCCAGGAACTGTCGTCTCCGGGATGCTGGCATGGCTCGCTCCCGCAATTCCCTCAGCTGTCTGCTAAAATGTGATCTTACCAAAGCAGCCCTCCATTACTGCTTTACACAACATAATACCAGCTCGCCCACACCACTCTCTGTCCTCTTTCCCTGACTGGTTTTCCTTCAGAGAATTTATCACTGCCTGGCAACACTTATTTGCTTAAATTATAAACCCTCCCATGAGAGAGAAAGTGTCATGAGAACCAGAGTTTTGTTGTGTTTATTGCTATTTGCTCAGTGCCTCACTCAGTGCCATTCAGATACTAAGAAATCAGTAACTCTGCGGAATGAATAAATCTACTTGTTCTACTGCAAGTTAGAAAGCACACAGTAGACACACTGAGTCTCATATATGACCTATAAAATGCACTATTTGGGCATCAAAAGTAATACCTGATAACTTACTTTTTCTATGGACTCCAACGTTTCTGTGTATTTTTCTTCTGTCTGCTTAATTTCTGCTAAGCAGCAACTTCGTATGTCATTTTCTGGACATTTCTGCAAGTAGTGTTATCAAAAAAATTATTTAATCAAACGCATGTATTAATCTCTCTGGTAGCACATAGAAAGAGCTTAAAACTACTGACTTTCTTAAGCTTTCCGCTTTAATAGAACACAATTGAAAGATCTATTTATTGCATTTAAGTATCTGTTCTTAAAATTTTGAACAATGTAAATGAAAACATTTACATAAATGATTAAAAATAAACTTCTGAGTACAGACCCTCTTTATACTGAAAAAAATCTCTTTCATTATAAATGTAATTCATTCTGGAAACACCCCACACAGTGTAATAGAGTTTTCCTAATGTACAGCATACTTTACAAGTGCTGTAGAAATACTTGCAAAATAATAAAAGGACATTTGATAAATAAAAATCTTAAAATACTGTTAAGAATTACCACTCTGGTGTTTGGCTCTTCACTAAGTGTAAAGACTGCAGGTAGCAGAGCAGAATATGAAGATGGAAGGTGTGGACCTCAGGTAGAGCCAGGCCCAAGTACCAGTGTTTCTGTTCTTAGCTAGTGATTGTAAGTTACTTATTTTCTCCATGTCTCAGTTTTCTCATCCCCCAAACAGTGAGAATTATAGTCCTAACCCCAAGGAACTGTAAATGAGATACCCTGGTAGAGCACCTCACACCCTGAGAGCACACAAGAAGGTCCCCACGCATTTAAATTATCCTTGCCGTTGACCCTGCCCCGTATAAACAACCCAGGACTGTCAGCCGAATGAAGACTGTCCTTGGGAGACCCACTCAAGAATTTGCTGGTACCCAAGCAGATGATAATTATAGGAGATACAGATGACACTCTGTCACCTAAAAATACTCAAAATACTGCCACAGGCAGCCTGTCAGCTCACACAGTGCGTTAAAGCTCATTCATTAGCAAACGCAGGCCAGGTCACTTGTTTCCGGCCCGCAGAAGCCACTCTCCCTCTCTGGGGCACTGGACAACCCACCAGCCTTTTATTAAAGCCAAGACTACACAGAGAGCTGAGGAAATTCATCAAAGCACTAAGAAAAACCCATACTGCCGCCCAGCTGATGAGGAAAGAGTTTTGTATAAAAAAAGACTAATAAAAGCCTACGCGCCTGACCATTTTTTTTGTTTCAAATTATAGGTGAGAAAATAATTCAGAGTAATCCTTTCCGAATGTTTTAGATATTTTAGTGGTAGATTAACCTTTGTGCGTGCATACTGACTATGACAATATCTGAAACTAAGTTTATAAAACAGTAAAAATGCTAGGAAACCTGTAATGAAACGGAAGTAAAAAGTCCCTCTTATCAACCCACTAACAAACATGAAGAATAATTCTTTAACATCTATGTTACGCTACATCAAATTTAAAGAAGATTGGACTGCTTTGTAAGAGAAGATTTCCTTTTATGATAACATCATTTCACGATTTCCTGAAATTATGTTCTGTTGCCACTTGGTCACTATTTAGTGGGGGGGGGGGCGGGGGTATGTCATTTCTCTCTCAGACTTGCTTCGCTTACAAGTAAAATTCAAGGACTAGACCAGAGATTCCCTCTCGTTGTTTTGAACTGTAAAATGCCAGATGTATGTGTGTTCGAATGAAGTAAATCACGATTCTATAGTTAAAATCTAGCAAAGGTAAAAAGAAAACAAAGACCCATCCCAGCAGAAGTTACATAAATAACTACATGAATTAGTCTGGCAAGGAATCACTTTCCTAATAAAATACTAAAAGTAACTTTAACAGTAAGGCAAGTGAGCCCCTACGGCTTGATGTGCTTCCTCTGCTTTCATTAAGTCCTCGTAGACTTCTCCGCCTTCGTCTTCCCCGTAAACACAGTCGTAGAGACCTTCCTCATCTTCCACGTGGGTTTCGCTACAACAAAGGGTAGGGTACTCAGGTCATTTTCTATCATGCAGTAAATGCAATAGCTACATAGAGCCTAGCAGAAAACCCAGAGAGGAAATAAAACGTAATTCATGGCAAGAGTTAAAAGGCTTTACATTACAGCTCTTTCCCTCCTAATGAGAACAATGCCAAACAGCAGAATCCACCCCGGACGGCAGTGATGGCTAACATTCACTGGGTATTTACTATTTACAAGCACAGAAATGATCACTCTGCACACACGAGCTCAGGTAGCTGGCCCACGCCCAGTATTCACTACCTGTGTTATCGGGTAGGCATTACTATTTGATCCCTTATAGAGATAAGAAAGCTGAGAGAATGAAAGGTTATTTGACTTGCCCGTGAAACCACAGCTGACCCATGGCAGATCCAGATTTAAAACGGAGTCTTCCATCCTAAATGTTTTCATTACTCTATCATACTGCCCCCATTTTCCCTATTTCAAGGCCTGAGGTTGATCATATATATTAATGGGTACACCATGGGGAACACAGGAGTTGGGGACAATCTCATAGTTTATAAACGGTTTTTTAAAAGCATCAGTTTCAGGATGCCGAGGTGGCTGAGTCAAGCATCTAACTCTTGATTGCGGCTCAGGTCATGATCTCACGGTTTTTGAGATCAAGCCCCACGATGGGCTCCGCACTGTCAGCACAGGGATTCTCTCTCTCCACCCTTCTCCCACTTGTTCTCTCCCCGCCCCCATCAAAGTAAATAAACTTAAAATAAAAATAAAAGCATCAGTTTCTGCAGGGTTATTATTGCCAGTACCTAACAGTGGTTTTCCAGCCACGTTCCATCCAGCCCACTCAGAGGGTATCCACAGATTCCCCAGTCACCCACACCCTACTATCATCTGCTTTATTTGCCTGTTTTCTGTTTACAGAAATAGTTCCAAGGCCGCAAGGTGTTTTTAAATCCGTTTGAAATCTGCTGGTCTCCTTGAAAGCCATCCCAATTTTTAAAGCTTCCACGAGCACTCAGACAGTAACTGACTGACGTGCCTTTACTAAAGCCTTCCTACGATACTGTAAACCCGTTCGCTCAGAGTAGAAATAGCTGGGTCCACCTATCACATGTTTTGTTGCCAGTCCTTCAGTTTTTCCTTTCAGTTCAAGACTTCTAAATATAGCTGTTAACTAATAATCCCAAAGAATTGAGATTAATAAATTTAAACACGTTAGAAAGAGGCATTAACCTTTCTATAAAAAAAAAAAAAAAATTCAACTCCTTCAATACCGCCAGCCCTTAGCACCTGTCTTGGGCCTGTGCAGATGGAGCGTGATAAACTGGCACGTACGGAACTAGGAACACGGCAGCTGTAAATGCCACTCCACAACTCGGAGCATTTTTCAAAGTAAGTTCAATCGCAAGGTTGTCTAGGTTGTCATGAAGGATTATCTGGAAGGATTTGATAGGAATGAACTGTTTCAAACACCCAGAAGAAAGAAGGAGTAAAGGTGCCTTAAGGGAGACTTACCTGGTAGTAACAAACGTGTCAGAGAACTCTGCTCTCAGAAATATTTGTTCTAGGGTTAGCTGTCCACCAACCATTCGCCCCACAGACATTTTCTAAGAACCTACTGAGGTCCGGGCTCTTCAGTGCTCAGAATGCACAGATCAAGAAGACCGAAGGACTCTCCCCTAGTCTATTGTAGGTAACATGAACACATAATTCTAGAAGTATCACGGAGCAGAAGAACGCGCAATGTAGGAGCAAGGGAAAGAGTAGGAGTAACTCTGACTGAAGAAGTCCGGAAAGGCTTCCCAACAGGTATCACGTCGGAAATGGATCTTGAAGGTATTTATTTATTCAATAGGTATTTGCTAAATAAATACTACTATGTATATGGCTGTACACTAGGCAGACAAAGTTCCTGCCCTCAGAGGTGACACATACTCAGTAAAAAGAGGAGAAGGATATTTCCGACAAAGGACACCAACATGTACGAAGGCAAAAGCTATGAAGAGCCTGGCGACATCATGAGTGGCATCTCATTCAGGTAAGTGAACGTGACCCCAAGAGGAAAGCGCTAAAACCAACCTGAGAAAGGCGGTACACCCTGTAAGCTCAACCTTACCTGGACATTTGGGGCGCAAGCGGAGGCTCTATATAGCAGTAGAGTGGAGGGAGCAAGAAGATGGTAAGCCCAGAAATGAAACCCTGTGGGTAAGAGATAGTGAGAGGCTTAACTAGAGTAAAGGCAGATGCGGAGAGAAACAAAGAGGCTGCGTCAGGTGCAGCCAACCAGACTCGGTGACCGGTCGGATTTAGGGAGAGAGGGGAAAGGAGTAAAGGATGCCTTTGACCACCTCCCCCCACCCCCCAAAACACCTCATCTTGCTTAAGTGTTGCTTTTGACTATTTCCAGTGAGGGTAGAGGCATATACTGTATGAATACGCAGATTTTTCTTTAAGAATTGTAGGAGAAAGGACACCTAAAGCACAAGTGACAAGATCTAAAAACAAGTGGGACTGCATCAAACTAGAAAGTTTCTACACAGCAGAAGAAACCATCAGCGAGGTGAAAAGAGAACCTATGGAACCAGAAAAAAATATTTACAAACCATCTATCTGATAAACAACTCATACAACTCAATCACAGTAACAAAATAACCCAATTAAAAAATGGGCAAAGGGTATGAGTCGACATTTCTCCAAAGAAGATATATGAAGGGCCAACGGGTACATGAAAAGATGCTCGACATCGCTCATCATTAAGAAAATGCAACTTAAAACCACAATGTGATACCTCTCCATGCCTGTTAGAATGGCCATCGTCAAAAGACAAGAGGTAAAAGGGGGCGTGGATGTGCAGAAGGAACCCTCATCCCCTGTTGGTGGGACCATAAATTGGTACAGTCAATGTGGAAAACAATATGGACATTCTTCAAAAATTAAAAACAGCAATACCATATGATCCAGCAATTCCACTTCTGGGAAAATATCCAAAGAAAACAAAAACACTAGCTCATAATGGTATCTGCACCCTCATGTGCAGCATTATTTAGAATAACCAAGACATGGAAACAACCTAAGTGTCCATTGATGGAAGAATGGATTAGGAAGTTGTGGTGTGTTTATGTGTATATATACACATACAGCGCGATATTATTCAGCACAAAAAAAATGAAGAAATCTACCATTAGCAATAACACGGATGGACCATGAGGGTATTATGCTGAATGAAATAAGACCGAGAAAGCCAAACACTGTGTGATCTCACTCATATGTGGAATCCAAAACAAAAACAAAAACAAAAACAAAAACCTCAGAGAAAAAGAGATGAGATCAGACTTGGTGGGGATCAGAAGTGGAAGACAGGGGGAGGGATAACTGGAGGAAGGTAATTAAAAGGTATAAACTTCCAGCAAGAAGGTAAATAAGTACTAGGCTGGAATGGTCAACATGACGACTATAGCTATCACCGTTGCATGTTACACAGAAAAGTTGTTAAGACGGGAAACCTTAAGAGTTCTCATCACAAGTAGATTTTTTTTTTTTTACCTTTTCTTCTTTCTTTTCTTTTAATTGTGTCTGTGTAAGAGGACAGGTGTCAGCTGACCCTGTTGTGGTAATCGTTTCACGATACATGTAAGTGAAATCATACGCTGTGCTCATTAAACTTACACGAGGATGTATTTCAATTATTTCTCAATACAACCGGAAAAAAATTATTTAAAGAATTGTAGGAGAGACACACACGCACATGTGCGCAGGCATATGCGCCCACGCGCACTCTCAAGATTGGGCTAGAATGGTTTGGGTTTTGTTACACTCAATCCCGTGCTACGGGAGCTTTTCCTGCTAACAGTTTGGTCAATAATTCTTGACCTAAATGAAATGAAGCTGGGGAGAGTGAGGAAAGAAACTAGGACTATTTCAGTGTCAACAAATCAACAATAATCTATATTCCTTCTCCCGTGTCTAGGCCATCTATACATGGGCACAAGTGACACCCTGATCACCAAAGTAGAAAGATCAAAAACACTGTGCCACCTAGCCACCTCACACCTTCTCCATTCCATCCTGTGCCTGTTTCTCTCCATGTGAGAACAAAACGATTCCCCCTGCAGTGGAGAGTAGGCCAGTGTTTGTTCCAGGGGCTTCCCTTGGGGTGAGTCGCCCCCAAACGTCAGTTAAGGATATGAGTGAGAGGGATCATAATGAAGCTAAGACTGAAAATCAAGGTGTCATAGCAAACTCAAAAGCAAGCACTTGTAGGAATAACCATATTTAGACCTCCCACCACGGATGGAAAGTTGAAGCAGGCTGCATCTGACAGAACATGAGCTCCTACCTCAGAGCAGCTGGCTCAGGAGCCCAGGGTTCTCCAAACTTAGCTAGTGATGCACCCTCACAGGGTTTACCCTGATGTCCACCCAACAAGGTAGGGGAAAGCTAGGAAAATTCGCAGGTGTAAGTGGCAATTGGTGGGGCTCAAAAAATAACCTCATAATAGCTCTAGAAATAATATATTCTTCCTAACATTTCAAAGGATTTGGTTATATTACTGGTAACCTTATAGTCACTTTATGAAGACTGTAGCCAATTCAATGAGATGGTCAGCATCCATCCTGCTCAAGATCAGTGAGTTCTGGAAGTGTTAAGAAGAGACAAGAAACGATCCTTAATCCACATTTAAAATAGAAGACTTCAAGGCCCATGCAAGGGCCACCTATTCTGGGAAGTTACTGGCCGGCCATCTCAATGTCTCCTGTCAGCACTCTCTGCTGCTCTTCTACGGAAAGTTCTCGGAGGGGCAATTCAGGGTGCTTCCAGGAGTCACTGCCGTGAGGAAGAACCTCAGCTCTGGAGTAAGAACTGTATGAGTTCAAATCCAAAGACTACAAATTTACTAGCTCTAGGACCTTCAGCAAGTTTCTTAGCTTTCCACGATTCAGTTTTCTCCTTCGTAAACTGGGATACTAGGAACAACCTCATCACGGGTGGTTGTAACCCAAGACAAGACAATGAATGCAACGTGGTTACGGGCTCTCAATAAGCTCGTATTTATACAACTAAACAGCTCGGGCCTGAGCATAATGCCAGCAAACAGGAGATGCTTAACGCAATTCTGCTTAGTCATCCAGAAAACGACTATTTATTGGGGACCTACTATTCACCAGATGCTGTGTCAAGGTCCAGGACGATAGCCAAGAACAAGGTCAAGTCTCTGATCTCACAAAGCTGACCTTCGAATGAGGACATGGACAACGAGTGAAGCGAACAAAGATGGTCCTGGGCAGTAGCGATGCCTCAAAACCACAAAGCTAGGTGAGGGGCTGACGGCAATTTCAGACGGGGTAGTCAGGAAGGCCTCTCTGGGGAGAGACATCGGAGCAAAGACGGGAAAGATGACGGGTGAGCCATAAGGGCAGAAGGAGAAGTGCGAAGGTCCTACGACAAGAGCAAGCTTGGAGTGCTGGGGCATTAGGACGGATGAACGGACGGATTTCCACAGAACCTGAATCCCTCCTGGAGCACAATCTATTTCTTATTCTAATTCTTGGCAAACAAGCCTGGTCTTTGTCATTAGTTCCTTGAGGGGTGGGGATCATGTCTTCTATTTATTTGTAATCTGCACGAGTCATTCAATCAGCAGAAGATAATCAGGTGCAAAGGCCTTTTGCCTCTCCTGACTAGTAAATAATAAAACCCGAAAGGATTTTCTGAGCAGAACAAACACCATCTAATGAAACTCCCTGACTAACTGCAGCCTACACTAACCTCACCCTCCCCTGAGCTGACGAAGCACGCACTCCCTGCCCTGCCGTTCCAGCAGTAGATGCTGTTTCTCTTTGTCCTTGTTCCCTAACTGTCCCCCTCAGTGTTACCAACCACCTCTAGTACGCCTTTGAGAAACTTCCAAATTTGACTTCATTGCAGTCTGTTTTCTTTACTCGTCATAGGGACTGGCATGTTGCCGGGCACTCGACACGAACTACAAAGTACATTCTCTTGAGAAGCTTTCCGTCACTAGTTTGAGGTGAATTCGTACACGTCTTAATCATTAAGCCACTTTTCCACTTCAGAAAGCTATTTTAACATCCATGGTTAAAATCCACAAAGGATGCAAAAATTGGCAGTGGTTTAATTTTGCTGAAGATGCCAACATACTCTATTAGATCGGGAAGGCCTTTGTAGATGTCTCATCATCAACGCTTTCTTCTGTTGGGAAGGGCCTACGAGAGAGGGAGCGGGGAGAAAAGGAGGAAATTAGCAACAACTAGGCCAGGCAGTTACTTCTCACTAAATGCATGAGCTCGGCTGCCACCAGAGCGGTCAGGTCAGTCACCGTGTGCAACACAACGTCCCGGGCATCTCCCAAAGTGTCTGTCCTAGGGCTGTGAAGGGAATCCCCCGAGAAGCTGTGGCACCTGCTACCCCGAATTATCTGGAGCAATTACCAGTGGTCACCGCAGTCACCAGAGCAGCTGTGGACATGCCACTGTGCCCGTCTGACGTGCCACGTGCCACTTACCTGCAGGCTCACCGCACTCCGGCCGCTGCAGCTCCCCAGGCCAGAGAACGGCAAGTGCCCCTGCCTTCAGCACCCTCTCTTCTCACCTACGGAGTCTGATCTGACTGACAGACAGCTTGGTAACAATCATCCTCGCGTGACTCAGCTCACCAAATATAGATAAAAATTATTAGAAGACCAAAATATCGTGCCCTTTACGCATGATTTCTCTCAGATTTCTCTACTCGGACAAGATGTTTAAGTTGTGTATTTTATTTCCATTTACTGGAAAAATGAGCAAACCCAGATCTTAGGGGAAAGTAGGATATTTTCTTTGTCCTCTATTTAAAAAAAAAAAAAAAAGCACTTTTGTTTATCCCCGAATTCCTAGCCATTGACTTCTTTTTTTTGCCCACTATACTATGAACTTTTTTCATAATGCCCACACAGTGCCCGAGCATGTCTAACACAGGCATAATTATACTCTCATTCCAAAAGTTTTACTTTCTTTACATGTAGCCAACATGTCATGTTTTATAAAAATTAGAGGATCCATCAAAATAACAAATGAGCACTAAGTAATTGATAACTTTAATATACTGAAAGATTTTCACATGGGTTTATGGATTAATTGAATACCTAAGACATTTTAAGGAACCTACGTTTTTTTCAAGTAAGTTAAAATGTATGAGAAATTCCTAAGTTTGAAGCTACTTTATCTTTTTTAATAAATTCAGGCACATTTGACTACAGTCTTATACCAATTCCACTATAGAAGAATTTGAAAATATAGATAAGAATAATTAAGAAAGAAAGAAAAACCTTCTAATATATATTCTTTCAGAATCAAATATGCATAAATACATCAAAATAGAATCAGGCTATTTCAAAATCTGTTTACATATAATGACATAAACTATGTATTAACACGGAAGGATGAATCATAGAGCAACTGCAGGGCGCGGAACATGTGTACAGCCTGGAGGTTACTTCCGTAGGAAGCTGCCAAAGTCACAGCCCATTTCCAAGAAAGGGTCCACAGGGTACCCTCCCTGCGGTCACTGGGCTTTGTATCCAGGGAAGGGGCTGCCTAGTTACTGCTGGTCAGTGCTCTAAGATGTGCTTATATCCTCTTCTTAAAACCTGAATGTGAGCTGGACACAGAAAGATGGAAGTCAGAAAGGGAGAAAGACGGCATCCTGGAGCCCCATCACTGGAGGCTAAGGTATGGACCTCTGAGGAAATCAGGTAAAAAATGAAATCCATTCCACTTCCATGTGACCTAGCTGTGCAGCTACTGAAACTTTCTCTGAATCATTAACATTACTAACAGTATGATTTTCTGACTGATCTAACTTGCGAATGTAGTAAACAGAAAAAGTCCAACATGACATGCATGCCTACGTTCCCACACTTACTGACTATATAATATTCTATGGCATAGAGATGGCATAATTAATTTAACTTATTCACTGCCAAGTTTTTCACTTAGTACCAATTCTCAACACACAGCCTTGTACACATTATCATTTTATATTTGCCTGATTTACTTTTTGAACTCCTAAAAGTTATGTTATTTTTATGAACTATAGGAAATAAATGTACTACAACATCTTTTAAAGTATTTATTTACTTGAGCATTTGTGTTTGTTTTGATGAATCACATGTAATAAAATAAAATTTTGGAGGAAATTAAGAAAACAAAGAACCCTATCAGTAACAGTCAGCAGTGAATTGACAATGATGTTTAGCCAACATATGTTATTCAACTCTATAAATAAGTTCTTACTTGCTCAATTAATTTCAAATGTATATTAGGCACTATTCAAACTGATACCAGGCACTGTGCATGCCTGAATGAGATATGGCCCCTGTATGCCAAGTGCTTTACAAATAGTAACCATTCTGTAAATGATCATTGCTCTAAACAAACGAACGCTTAAATCAAGCTTACCTGATTCCTGTGGCCAATGCTATAGGTGTGCGAGACAGTCGTGATAGTGTTTCTATAACCTGAGAAAAAAAGAAAAGTGTTAATTAGACACGTATTTTGGGAAAGATTTTTTTTTTTTCAAAAAAATCTTACAACCTAAGATTAACAACGGCAGGAGAAACGCAAAGTTGCAGACGCCAACGAAAGTGCAGGATGGGAAGAGCTGTTTCTGAGAATTACAAACTCCTGGTTATAATCTGATCCTTTCTTTAAGTGTGGAACGCTAAGCAGATTGTTAAGCATTTGGTTTACAGTTTCCTGATCATTCAAGCAAGGAGTTAGATGACGTAATGCCAAAGGTCTTCTATCTCCACTTCTACAGAATCTGAAAGATCTTGTAAAGTTGCACTGTCCAAGTACAGTAGCTACTGGCCACACAGACAAGCTATTTAAATTTACATTAATTGAAATTTAAAAGACAAAAAATAAGTTTCTTAGTTGTACTAGCCACCTTCCAAGTGCCCAGTAGCCACACGTGACTAGCGGCTACTACACCGCACTACAGAGACATCAAACGTTTCCATCATCACAGAGAGTTCTACTGGAACGCACTGCTACATAGCCAAGTGGTTTAGAGTGTGGGCTCCTGGGCTAGATCATAGGGGTTCAAATCCTGTCTTTACATTTCATTAGCCATACAACCTCCAGCAAACTGCCTAACTACCCTGGGCTTCAGTGTTCTCATCTGGATATTGCCTATAATCAGAGTTAACTTATTAATAATCATTAGGTTACTGTAAGAATTAAAAAGATAATACATGGAAAGTGTTTAAGTGATAGCTATTCTTTATAATTGCTAACTTTAAGAAAATGACATTTTTCTAATTCTGAGTTTTTTCAGAAGAAGAGTTTCCTAAACCCTTGACTATGTGTATCTATTTTAATGATTACTTACGAAGACTTCGGTACCCACACCTAAATGCTCCCTACTGTAGTCTTAGAACCTAGCGATTTACCTACCCTTCCTTGCAACTTTTACACCTAAGATCAACTCACTCAATGTTGGGACCATAGTGTAAAATAGAGTCAGAAGTAGATTTCACTTCACAGCTTTAAAACAGTGTGCATCAGGATAAGGCTGATGCTAAAATTTGACAGTAATGTTAACACATGAGTCTAAATACCACTAAGACAGTAGTGAGACTTAGTGATGAACCCAAAGAGCTAAAATGTATTTTTCTCATGAAGCCTATTTCTATGATAACATATAATTTGTCCTCTCAAAACTAAGCAAAATTTAAAGAGATTCTTCTCTAAGTCCTATTCAATATGGGGGGGGGGCGGTGGAAGCAAAAACCTCTCTCTGAGCTGAAGTGATCTTCTAATTCTTCAGTTCAAATATGGAGACCTAAGAGCAATGTCTCAGTACTCCACAGAAGTCTCTTAAGAGTATGAGCCACGCATATACCTATCTCTTGCCTACTTCAGGAGGAAGTACGCTGCTGACGTTATAAACATACAGCTCTGGAGCAAAAATATTTAGTTGAGCTCTGGCTTATCAGATTTCAGCAAAGCTCACCTTTCCTAAGTTCTATAAAATGGTAATGACAACTAACTACCAGCCTCCCCATGGAGTTACTGAAAAGATTAAATGAGATAATGCCCATCAAATGATTAACTCAATAAATGTGAACTTTTATGATAAAAAAATCATTATATACAAATAAAATTTAATTGAAAGACTATGCAATTTCTTCATGGTTTAATTTTTTTTTGAACATTTGATGTGAAAGCAAGACACAACCATCACCTAGATAAAACTGGGTATCAATTAATTCCCCGGAATAAAGATAAAACCATCTTCAGTGAATCTGTAAGTTCAGAATATCATGAACGAATAATAAGCTTATCAAAATAAACTGATTCAAAATAAAAATAACCTTTTTCTAAAATTCCAAAATTATGCATTACTGAGAGAAATGTCTAGCTTTTGGAAGATTCTAGAATAATCTTAGTAGTATTTAGACTCATGTATTAACATTACTGTCAAATTTTAGCATCAGCCTTATCCTGATGCACACTGTTTTAAAGCTGTGAAGTGAAATCTGCTTCTGATTCTGTTTTACACTATGGTCCCAACATTGCCATTACTCAGAAGAAAAACAGCAACAGCATTAGTATTATGTATTTTCGATGATATATTTTACTGCTGATATTTTACATTTTAAATAAAAATACATTACTGGAGATATTTTCTATAATAATTATAATGTATCTAAAGAGAAGATGTGTTCTTTTTCCCACAATTGGTCCTATTCGCTATCCAAGACTGTAGTTTGAGTTTTGTGTGCAATTGTCCACCAGGGGGAGCCAAAAGACAGTATATCACTTCAGTACTATATTCCGTGTTTATAAAGCACAAACAGTTCTGAAAATCAACAAGATGAAACCAACTTCTATTATTTACTTAAAAGTATTACCTATTACCATTAAGTAATAGAAAAATAAAGGTTCAAATTCAGTGGATAAGAAGGATGGAAGAATAATACATAGCATGTCTTTCAAGTAAATCTCTCAGGACCATCTCTCCGTTGTGTCTATCTGATCGTACTTCGAGTCCATCCATTAGTTCTAAGTTTAGCCAAAGCAAACAAGACTGTTTAGTCAATGTAGTGTTTTTAGAACAGTGTGTATTCTATAAAGGTGGAGCATATCCGGATTTGGAATAGACAAGTATAAAAATTAATGCCAGATTCTCCTGCCATTAGAAACATTCATTCAAGAATACTTACAAAAGAAAATATCCCCAAGGACAGTAAAACTATTTTCCCTGAAATTCATTGATTTCTAAATTGTTACCTCAACATAATATGAAATTACAGACATGAACTCACAAAAGGGTAACTAGTCAGAACATTTGCAAAAGTTAATAGGCCAACAACCAACGACTAAATCCATGTTATTCCTTGTTTGTTAAGAAGAGTGGCATTTGTATTAATGCCAGATAATTATTTCCAGATAATATAAGTAACAGTTACTGTGGGAGGAAGGTGGAAGAGGCAAGAAGGGCTTCTGTATGCTTGTGTTAGAAGGTGGGATTCGATCCTAGACTCCATGAAGGATCATTGATAAAGTTTAAGAAGGAAGATACCCAGGTCAAAACTGCATTTTTAGAAGATCACTCAGCACAGTGAAGGATAAAGAGGGGCAGAAGGACATGGGATACAGGCAAGGGGCGATGAGAGCTAGCAGGGGGGTTTCTCAATCATCTGGTGGGAAATGAGGAGTCTAAGCCAGCACCAGTTGAGACAGAGAAGAGGTGGAAATGTGAGAGTATTTAGGAATAGTGGCTGATGTACTGTGGAGGCAAAGTGCTGAAGAACCCAGGACGACCTGGGCAAACCTTTAACTACAGAGGCGGCCAGCCCCAAAGCCTTCTACGGGGACGCTTCTGAGCAGGACACTCTTACTCTCTCGGTTTCTCTCCTCACGGCTAACCATGTACATCCTGAACTCAGCCTTCTCTGACCATTCCCATTCCAGTCTGGGTCCTTTGTGTTCTCACAGGACATAGCTCTGCCCTCGTACCTATCACCTTTGCTGTTTAAAATATCTGAAAAGGACTCATGTTTATTTTGTCAAATTGAGATAACACAGTAACATATAGAAGTTGCCTCCCACCCCCACCATACACACACTTCTGCCTAAAGGGGACCAAAGCTAAAAATCTGGTGTGATTCTTGCACAATTTTGTTCCCTTTTCTTCATGATTATTATTTTAGGTTATATGTTCCTATTATACAGACTTTTCTACAACCTGAGTTTGTCATTTACTAATATAACCCAGACAGCTGTGTCAACACATACAGATCTACTTCATTCGGCTTCGTGCTGTACAACATTCCAGCATATGAATATGACGATGACTTATCCATTCTCCTGCCAATGAGCTTTTTCAACCTGTGCCTACTGAACAACGGTGAAATAACCATCCTTGCCAATTATCTTTTCAGTTGTGTGTAGGTATTTCTACAGGAAAGATTCTTCGACAAGATGAGGATGTCCAAAGTATAACCATCGCTCTTCGAAAACTTTTTACGATTTTATACGTCCCTGAAGAGTATATTAAGAACATAACAAGGCATTCTAATGACCTGTTTACTGTCTGTCTTTCCCATTCAACAATGAAAAGCTTCTTCACTGTTCCATTCTTACCACCTAGTTCACGGCCAGGGTCATAACAACCGCTTAACACAAAAATATTTGCTGCTCAAACAAACGAATGACTAATACCTTGCAAAATTGTCGTGACGATTGGGGATAATATGTGTAAAGATATGTAAAGCGCTTAGCCTGGCACAAGCAGGGAATGAATGAATAATTGAAGAAGGAGCCCATTATGAAAATTAAATATTAAATATGACAAAGAATTGCCTCTCTCCTCAAATCTAGAGGCAGCATACATAGTGGCAACCCCGCCCATCAAATTTCTCCCCATAAGGGTGATTTTAATTTATTTTGAGCTATTTTTACCATCCCCATTAGTAAGTTTAAAAGCCATAAAAGTTTTCAATAAAAGAACAGTAAACTAATAAAGCTACCAATTTTAACTATTCTCTTCATGAGACCTTCGAGAAAATCCTTATTTTCTGCTTATCCAGCATATTGGTGCTGTTGATAATGTAGTTTGTAATTAAAACAAGTCATCCATGCAAAAGCAGTATGTTACAGTTACTTCTAAGTTCCTGAATTAAGGAAGCCAAGGCCATAGAGAGTAACCACACATCTGCCAAAAGGTGCTAATTAATTGTGGATTTATCTACTTGAGTTCTCTATCCTGAAGTTTTACCTCTTAAGCCTCTCCCTGGGGGGCCTGGGTGGTTTGGTCGGTTAAGTGTCCAACTCTTGACTTTGGCTCAGCTCATGATCTCACAGTTCGTGGGTTCAAGACCCACCTTGGGTTCTGAGCTGACAGTGCAGAGCCTGCTTGAGATCCTCTCTCTTCCTCGCTCTCTCTGCCCCTCCCCTGCTCATGCTCTCTCAACAAAAATGAAGAAAATATATTTAAAAAACAAAAAACCTCTCCCTGATCCAATGGAAAGGCTACTATCAAAATTCATGAACAGGGAACTGAATTCAATAGGAGTTCCCAGGGAAGTGACACGTCGGGGAGATGGGCTCTACAAGGTAATTCGGTGGCTGTGAACTTGAACCCCAAGTGCAAGCCAAGCTTAGTCACTCAAGAAAGCTCTGCACCACCGCAGCACCAGACCATCAAGTTATCATCCAGCCACTGAAGCTAGAGGCAGGAACGCCACATCATGGTTCTTCTAGGCTCAGAGTAAATGCCCCAGGCGGTCATGGAGGAAAAGCTCAGAGGCAGTAACTGGAGTGCTGGACTGAGTAATTCAGAGAGCAAAGGCTTATAGACTCAGTCAGGTGTAACCCAGAGGCAGCCCAGAGACCTGGTATTACCCAGGCACCCCAGACTCTCAGACAAAGAAGCCTGATTCTAAACCCAACCAGATGGTGACTATCAGACTAATATATTTTACCTTAAGCCTCCTAGGAAATCAACAGACCTCATTATCTTCATTTTCTTTGCAATTCTAATTTCACACAGTAAATTACCCCCATTAAAATACACTGCAGCTTAGTGTCATTTCTAGCAGCACATTGTAGATCTCTCCTAAAACACCTGGTGTTGCTTTGAATGCTGTAGGGCACTGCTGGAAAATGTCCGGACCACCTCCCCACGGGCAAGGCGAAGCATAACAGCCGGATAAGATGAACTGAACAGTATTTCTGTATCAAGATTATGAACCATGAGAAATGAAGTTGAAGTGTATCTACTACAAAAGAGAATCTATGTAGGTGAAATGCATCTAAATTATGTATAGTTTGTGCAGGCCTTACATAAAAGTAAGAATTAGTCTATACTTACTGTTTTGAAACTTCAAAAGTAAAGCCCTTTAGAAAAAAAGAATCTCCTTTTAGGAAAGTCATACACTGGCCTGGTCAGGAGCACAAGCTTAAGACTCAGATGTTCTGATGGGGATGAAAGAGTACACTAATCATGGCGAGCACCGAATAATGCACAGAATTGTTGAATCACTATTGGTACACCTGAAACTAATATAACACTGTAGGTTAACTACACTAGAATTAAAATTAAAAACTTAATTAAAAAAATCTGTCCAGCAGATAATTTAACTCTTCAAATGTTGCTTGAAACAAAACAAAACAAAACAAAAAAAAACTCAGATGATCTGAGTTGAAACCTCAGATGATCTGCCTCTCACTAGCTGGGGGGCCATGGGAGTTAAGGAGATGCTCTGTGCCTTAGCTTCCTTACCTCTCTGTCTATAAAAAGCATATAAAAGGATGTCCCACACTTCTACTGCCATTTCCTACTGCCACTGCGGTCACTGTCATCATTAGTAAAATAAGACGTGGTCTTTGCAAAGCACTTCAGAAAATACAATGCGAGATATCTATCTCGAGTTAGTACAGGATGTAAAACAAAGCTTTCCAATGACTGTGCACACATCTAATAGGTTATACCTCTGCTCGAGTACATGATGGCCAGTGTTTGCTAACCCTTGCCAACAGTCACTAAGCTTATCTAATTATAGAATTCATTATGTTCCAAAAAAAAAAAAAAGAGGATTGTGGATGGTAATTTTTTTCCTTATTCATTTTCTGCTCTCATGTAATTAATTTTCCATGTAAATATTCAGAAAACAAATAAAAACAAAAACTCCTGTCATGCAAAAGTAACTCGAAGAGCCCCAAAACAATCACACTTGACCTTGCCAAAGCAAATGTTAAAAAACAATGTCCCATGCCTAGTCAACTCATGAAGATAACACATAAGAACCAGAATCATATACAGTTCACATAGAATTTAAAAAGCTCTAAGAAGTGACAGTGACAAAGGAATGGGCTTAGAGAAGCTTTAGCATACATCTCCCCATAATCTCCATGACCTCCACACCTCACTGCCTCAAATAAATATAAAAATCTATGTAAGTAGACTGTCATTTAGTAGCAATTTCAAGACAAGTCCTTTAGCTAAACCTCACCCCCAAGCACAGGGCCGCATCTCCCAACTCCATCCTACAGAGTAATCTTAAAGCCACCACATTTTATTCAGTGGTTCTTATTTAAAGTCCTAACTCCCTTTGAAGCATGTTGAAAGTCCTTGGTCTTTTTCTCGGGGGTGGGAAGGGACCTACATGTATACAATATTAATACACACATGCATAAGGATACACAACTCTGCGTTTCATCTCAAGAAATCCAGGAATCTCTTGAAAACCATTCATGGATTTCCTAGATTCTTGTTCAACCTCCTTTGCCTACAAGGAAACGAAGGTCCAGCAAAATTAACTAGCTTGTTCAGGGTCCAAGAGCCAATAGCAGAACTGCTGTCATAAGCCAGGTCCCCTCTCTTCTGTCCAGACTATTTCTCTTTCTGCTTTACCACGCTGTGTATAGATTCCCGGAATTTATTCAATGAACATCTACTGAACATCCACTATAGGCGAGATATACCTGATACACTCTGCATACTGACGGTAACAAAATGGAGATTATATACTTCCCCCTTTCAAAAAACCCACTATCTACTGGGAGGGAGAGAGCAATAGGTAGTAAGGAAAACACAGACCCGGTCTTACAAAGAACACCTGCGGCCCGGAGGAGAGAGAGCAAGGCCAGCTGTCCCCCTCAGTCTGAAGGATAGAGCAAGGAGGGCTCAAAAGGCTTTTTAGCAAAGAGACCCTGGAATACATCTTGAATGGCATCTGGGAATTTCCCTGACTCTGTCTGCAGATTAACAGAATTACCACCCTCTGACCCACCCACTCCTGTGACAACACTTGCCTACTCTGAGCAGATTCGCTGGTACCTTACTGTCTGAGAAGCTTTTGTAGTTGCTATTTCCTGAATGATATTTTTCTTACAGTGGGTATTTTGCAGGTTCCAAGAGATGACGTCATTAGGCAAATTTTTTTTCTAAACCAAACGGACCTGCACTTGTCTCATGATCCACCGCTACACCACCATGGTCTTGCCGTCTCTGCATTCTTGGCCTCGGAGCTTTCCCTCTCAGACCCCCAGAGTACTTTTCTTTCAAACCTGCCTCCCCTGCCTATGCCCAGGGAGCCTACAGTCTTAGTTCCGTCCCTTACCTGGCAGACACTGGGAAAACTTTCAGACCTGTACTTTTTCACGCTGCACACCTAAGTCCTATCACCTCATCCTTCTATAGCTCTCTCAGACCCAACTCCTCCTCTGTTCCACGTCTCTGGCTTAGTCCAAGCTCTACTTCTTACTTCGATTATTGGAACAGCCTTCTAATTTGTCTCCATGCCTTCAGTTTCACTCCCCTCAAACTCTTCTATTTGGCTATCATACAGACTGTGTGACACTTCACACCGTCCATGGCATACACCACCACCAAACTCCAGGTCTACCCGGAAATTCTTAAATGTTACCCCTCGTGAAGAGATGAAGGCATCAGCACTCAGGAATCTTCAGTAGATCTGATACATTCCCTCTGCCCTCCAGCCTCACCCTACTCTCTCCACATCTTCCATGTCCAACCCTGCCCGACCACCTGGCTTGCTATGCTCCAGGACATTCCAGAACCTTTCATATAAACCCTACCAGAGCATAAAATTCATGTTACTACAATTAACAGATGGTGTCAAAATAGAAATATTTATACTACGGTGTAGGCAGAAAAAAGGCAAACTGGCACCAGCATTGTTAATTTTCTCACACCAAGTAAAAGAGGCTCTAAGTAACTTCTCCTAAATGGTGTTTGAACCAGCTCCTGGGTCCAAATACCAGAGATGAAGCCTGGGGTTCGTCAGTGCAGAGTCAGCGGTCTGGAAGCACAGTATTTAGTTAGAAACCAGAACGAACGCACTGCTTTTCTGAAACTGACCCTGCTGTCTTGCAGTATATGTTGAACTTAGGCACCAAAGAATTCAATTGTTTGTACACAACTGTGAAAGAAATGCTTTAGTTTTGAAAACGTGACCATATTTGCAAATGATTCCCTGCCTCTAACCAGAGCAAAGACAGAATCCACAAAGACTACACGGTCATTTTAACGTTCACTACCCAGCACGCGAATTTCACCGTGGATCCCGCAGGTCGATGCCGATTACTCCCGCCAAGCTCAGTAACAACCTCAAGAGAGCGGCTCTGTCTTGCCAGCTCCCTCGGAGCCCTCGGTGCGTTCACACAACTCGAAGCAGACACATCCTGTGCGTTAGCATCAGGCCCCCGGAGAGACGGTTTATGTGATCTCAAGTACGCAGGGAGGCTTCTATGTGACTTAAGGGACTTGGAAAATAGAATGAATTTTCAAAGCTGCCCACAAATCATACAACTGGGTCAAAGTCAACACATTTCCACCTTCGGCGCACTTTCAAAGTCATGCAACTCGCCTGCAAACGTCTCTGCTGCCCGACGCTGCCCACACAGCTATTACCACTTTAAAAGATGACATTGCAGAGAGTCTGGGAACAAAAAGGCAATGTCAAAATGACAGGGTCTGACAGTGGAGCAGAACGCGTCTCTTGTGCCAACATGGAAATGCCCCATTTTCAGTGTCAGCCTCAGAACCGCTCACGGAGAAGGAGGAGGGGTCTGCAAGTTATTCCCACGTTTCAAATCACCTAGGAAAAATTACACCTTTGCCTGCAAGACTGGGAGAATAACACGACACTACTCACACATCTCTTTGTTCTGGCCGGTTTGGTAACACTGGTCATTTCATGCTTCTTTAAAGTGTTCATTTTCATGCGTGCTTTCACAATTAAAAACCAGCTAAACTAATACTTCATTATGTAAGAAATCGAGTTTCTAAGGGCACCTGGGTGGCTCAGTTGGTTAAGCAACCGACTTCTGCTCAGGTCATGATCTCAAGGTTCACAGGTTTGAACCCCACTGTGTATGCTTCAGATCCTGTGTCTCCCTCTCTCTCTGCCCCTCCCCTTCTCGTGCTCTATTTCTCTCAAAAATAAACAAAATTTAAAACATTTTTTAAAAAGGGGGGGCGCCTGGGTGGCTTAGTTAGCTAATCATCCGACTTCAGCTTGGGTCATGATCTCACAGTTCGTGGGTTCAAGCCCCATCTCAGGCTCTGTGCTGACAGTGCAGAGCCTGGAGCCTGCTTTGGATCTGCATCTCTCTCTCTCTCTCTCTCTCTCTCTCTCTTCTCTCTGCTCCTCCCCCACTTGCACTTTGTCTCTGGTCTCTCTTTCTAAAAAAAAATAAACATTTAAAAGAAACGAAAAAAAGAAATTGAGTTTCTAGACCTGAGTTGGCAGATAGAAATATGTGAACCACATACATAACCTTAGAAAACATAAGAACAGGTGAAATGTAAACCATATACTTTATTTAGTTCCTTATACCTATAATTTATCATTTCACTATGTAATCAAGATATAAATCGAGACATTTTGTACTTTTTTTCTCCATACTAAATCTTCAAAATCTGGTATGTACTTTAAAATTCTGACTAGGCACTCTTCTTTCCTTTCCTTCCTTTCAAAGAGAGAGAAAAAGAGCACACAAGTGCATGTGTGTAAGCTGGGGAGGGGCAGAGGAAGAGAGAGAATCTTAAACATGCCCCCCATGCCCAGCATGGAGCCCAACGCAGGGCTGGATCTCACAGCCATGAGATCATGACCTGAGCTGCAATCGAGAGCTGGATGCTTAGCTGACTGAGCCCCCCAGGCTCCCCCAGATTAGGCACATTTCAATGCTCAATAGCCGCATGTGGTTAAGGGCTACCATAGTGGACAGCACAAGTCTAGACAAAAGTTTTCAAAGCACTCAGAGTATGGCAGAAAAGGAAACAGATCCATCATGAAGGAAAGATTGGGCCAAACTCCTCATGTGCAAGTGTAGGTGGTAGCTTAAAAGTGACTGGGACCCCGAGGACATCGGAGCTCGATGTGGTCAAAGATCTAGTGCCTATACTTATTGATAACCATGGCCATCTCCAGTGGAAGCAGCAGAAGTTAAAACAATAGACTTTAAAAAGAGAGTAGAAGGGGCGCCCGCGTGGCTCAGATGGCTAAGCATCTGACCTCGGCTCAGGTCGTGATCTCATGGTTCATGAGTTCGAGCCCTGCATCGGGCTTTCTGCTGTCAGCATGGAGCCCGCTTTGGGTCCTCTATCCCCTTCTCTCTCTCTCTGCCCGCCCCTCTAAAAAGAGAGTAGAGAGCCCTTATGGTGAGAAAAACTACCACACACAGGCCTTTTCTACTTCACACATCCCCACTGTCTACACGGGTCAATTATTCAATTGTTCTCTTAGTCAATCTGATGGCCACCCCTCAGGACATTCATCACCTATCACATGCCAGGCTTGGCCCTGAGGATACTCACTAGATGACTGTGAAATAGGGTTGAAGAGGCAATTTGGAGGCAGACAGCTTCAAGAGCCTGGCTAGGGAGTCTGCATATATTATTTATATAGGGAGCCAACAAAAATTTTTAGCTGGAGAATGAACTGTCAAGAAGCAGTGCGTTAAGAATACTAATCTGTTCCACATAAAGTAGCTCAGAGGAAGGAGCCTAAACCTAGAAAGTTGTTTTAACAATAGCCTAGCTGTGAATTGATTTTAGGGGGAACAATGAATGTGACAAGCATTATGAAAAGGGATCAACCCAACTTGAACGCTACTAGATACACCACATCCCAGAGGCAAGAGTCTAGCTTGAGCAAACTTGAGGAAATCCGATCTGACTCCAGGTCATCACAGTGTAGACGATACACTAGGGAGAGTATTAAATCCAGGCACCATTTAGAAATTTGATGCTGCCTCAGTGGGGACCAATGATAACTCTGGTTGACAATGGTCAAAAAAGTTGACCCAGAACTGTGAGGAACCTCAAGTTTATGACACTGGGATCTCTCGCCTCAGGGCTGCCAGCCTGAACCTGTGTTAGTCTGGATCCACAAATCTGAAACTGGCCGAGTAGTAGCCTGATTTCCTATTGAGTGATTCGCAACTATGTGTGCATGCACACACACACACACACACGCCTGAGCACATTGTACCACACGGGGACCAGCAGTAATAAGGTTTTTATGGAAATATATCTGATGCACAATTCTTTCCCTTAGTCTTGCTTTCCTACTTTTCAGTCTTTGCTGAGGATCACACACAATCATGATACATTAAATTTTCCTTTCCATCTAAATTATATTGAATTTAATCAGCACTTTTATTTTTTTTTTTTTTTTTTTTTTTTTTCATTATAATAGTTTATTTTCAAATTGGTTTACATATAACACCCAGTGTTCATCCCAACACATGCCCTCTTTAATATCCGTCACCCTCTCTCCCCCCTCCCTCACCTCCCTCACTTCCCTCACCCTCAGATTGTTCTCAGTCTTTGAGAGTCTCTTATGTTTTATCTCCCTCCCTCTCTGTGTCTTTTTTTCCTTTCCCCTCTTCCCCTCCCCCTGGTTTTTGCTTAGTCTCACAAAGTCCACCTATTCGTGAAATCTGGCCATGTGTAGCAACATGGATGGAACTGGAGGGTATTATGTTAAGTGAAATAAGTCAGTCAGAAAAAGACAAATCAGCACTTTTAAATTCACTTGCATTGTGATTTAAGAAAAAAGCTGAAGATTAGCCCTTATTTTTATTATTTAATTTCACTTTGAGAACCCTTCTCTCTTTCATTCGAAGTGCTTGCTGATTTTCTCTTTAGGAGTAACTTTAGTTGAATTACTTATATACTTATTTTTGAAGCAGTGTCAACTCTCTGTCACTTTAGATCTCCACAACCTATGGTCTTTAAATCCTGAAAGGGACATGACCTTAGGAGTCCTGGAAGACTTGTTTTTCTGGAACTTGGATATTGTGCAATGAGCAAGGAGTGCTTTTTGGTCATTAGCTCCTGAGTGCATGTGGTTAATCCAAGATAATCTGAATTTCCTCTAGGGTCTAGTGTTTATCAAGAAGTGGCTCAGAAAGAACATTCAAAGGCTGTAGAAATGTAGATGAGCCCAGATGGGCAAAATGACCCCAGTGAGTGTGTGGTGCCAAACTCTGATGGTCCTGGTCCAAAGTTGGTTGGTTTGTTTCTGATATACTTTTCTGTTTCACATTTTATCTCAGGTTAACTTCAGATGAAGTATTTCACAAGAGTGGGTACGATTTAATTGTATGACAGAAAGAAGGAAAAACAAAGTCACCAAAGTTCAAAATTCTTCATCAGAGTTATTCGGGGAGGCATCACCTCCCTCTTCAGAAGCTGCTTCCCAGACCCTCTTTCCAGCCAACCTTCGAAACCAGACTCAGACATTGGAGGCACCAGATGCACCCCGCCTAGCAGCCAGAGGGTGGTTGGTTTTATCTGCAAAGCCAATTCGCCTTCTGGGAAAGCCAGCTCCTGATTGAGAAAACACCTGTATACAGAGGAAATTACCAAGATAACTCATGCCTAAATAACTTAGTAAATCACGGCCTTTAAACCCTTGCCATGATGGTATCCTTCATGACACACTGTGACATCAAAATCCCTACGGCACATTAAGTAATGAAATTCTTTAGAGAGAACCAAGCCAGATCTACTTCTAATTGATTACCGCGCAATGGCAGATCTAATCACCCCCTCCCACTCCTCAAATAAATGCCCTGTCAAAACATAACACTTAAGAAGTTTTAAAATCTAGATGATCTCTTAAGGTTCTTTTCCCCAGAGAGTATTTGATGGCAACCTGAATTAGAAGAATGAAATCTTAACAGTGGCAGCCGAAATTCAAACATTTATATCCAGTTATTAAAATGTGCTTAAGTCATGAGTCTTTCACTGCTGAACAGAGAGAGGAAACCTAAGCCAGGAGATAGCCCCACATCCTTAGGAGTTCTCCAAAGAGACCTCTTGAACTGGACGTTTCAAAGCAGCTATTCTGACAAGGCCGGGTCGAACCAGCCAGGCTTATTAGGAAGTAATGAACCAAGACACCCTCCTGACTGCATCACGTCCCAGATGCCTGTACTGTTCCTCACTTCCTCCCTAACTCCATGTCATCAGATCCCAACTTTGAGATGTAGATGGACTGAAAGCAGAAGAATGGGATAAGTGATTATTTGAATTTAGAAAGCAAAACAGAAAAGCTTACCATTATTTTTTTCAGGCTACATCAAAAAGTCCTTGGTATCAAATGGTATAGAGTGGCTCTTACACAATGACCTTGTTGGGGCACTGGGTAGCTCAGTCGGTTGGGCATCCAGCTTCGGCTCAGGTCATGATCTCAAGCTTTGTGAGTTCAAGTCCCTCGTTGGACTCTGTGCTGACAGCTTTGGATTCCGTGTCTCCCTCTCTCCCTGCCCCTCCCCCACTGGTTTGTTTTCTCTCTCTCCCCCCAAAACAAATAAACATTTAAAAAACGACCTTGTCAATAGGACTACCTCAAAAAGTCATGTAACCGGCATGAGACTGTACAGAGCTTATGACACTGGCTCCAGCTGTGACCTGCCTTGAGACCATGATAAACTGTGAGGTTTCTCTGGACCCCAGGCTTTCATCTCCAAAATGATGGGCAAGCTGGATCTCTAACCTCAACTCTACCCAACTAGGCTGCCACACTCCCAACTCCAAATGGTGAGCCAATTCTGGTACAATCTTTGCCCATTATTTTTGTAGAAACCAGTTCTCTTAGGGGCGCCTGGGTGGCTCAGTCGGTTGAGCATCCGACTTGGGCTCAGGTCATGATCTTGCAGTCCATGAGTTCAAGCCCCGCATCGGGCTCTGACAGCTTGGAGCCTGGAGCCTGCTTCAGATTCTGTGTCTCCCTCTCTCTCTGCTCCTCCCCGACTCATGCTGTGTCTCTCCCTGTCTCAAAAATAAACATTAAAAAAAAAAAAGAAAGAAACCAGTTCTCTTAGAAACAAGATGTTACACCAGTGTGCTGGACTGGCCACACATGTTCTATTAGTTGTTGCAAATGATTCCATGGAAAGTCTCCATTTTTTTTCCTACTAAAACAAAGAAATAACAGGTTCTCTCAATAGATGGTGGGTATAATTTTTTGACCCATGACCCCTTTAAAAAGAATATGTATCTATTTGGGGCCTAAATAAGCACCAAAGACTTGTGAGAGCATAATATGTTTATAAGGTATACGTAAAGATAAATGCTGCACAATTTCCTGGGAATCACAGCAGAGTCGATTTTTATGAGAGTTTGAGAAGCACAACTCACAAAATACACATGTATTGTTTGTAAAAAAAAAAATACAAATGCTTATGTATATTTATGTTAATTTACTATGCGAAAGCCTTTTTCAAATTATAAATGCATACCGATTAAAAATTTTTGGCCACCAATATATCTGACTCATCTTTTCCCCTTCTCCACTTCAGAATGTTAAAGAGTTTAATTCAATCAAATGTATCTGTTTTTTGGTTCTGATGAGAAAAACAACTTTAAAAGTAAAAACTATAGATGACTTCAAGGTGGGATAATAAAAATCCTAAGATTACTGAAACGTACAAGTTACTAATTTTTAAATTAGTGACCATTTTTCTGTGCATCAGGAACTCTACAAGCACCTGTGAGGGAGGAATGAGGCTAAGTTTACGATGCAGGAAACAGGGCTGGAGGAAGTTCACAACCAGTGTGACGGTTGAGGGGACTCCCATTCACCCACTTCAGCTTTCTTCTAACACACTCGGTCTTAAGTCACTTTTTTGTTATTTTCAAGACATCCTTCACTTAATAAATATTTACTTAGAATCTGCATATGCCACAAATTCCACTCAGTGTCAGGGATAAAAAGAACTGTTAAGATGCTCAAAGCGTTCCAGATACTACAGAAAAGAGAGAGGTCAATAAACCACTGGGGTCAACTGTGAGGTGCTATGAACAAGGTGCTCGCGGGGCGCCAAAAAGTATAAAAGAGTCGAAACCAAGTAGATCCCTAGATCAGGGGAGGTTTTCCAGTGAATTATATTGGAATAAAGTTTGAAAGGATGATTAGGGATGTGTTATGTGAACAACTGTAGTGAACAACATTCAAGAGAGAAAAACAGCAAACACAGAAAAAAGCTCAGCACTTAGGACAAATGATATCATGCCTCAGTACATCGCTGCTTCTGAGTAGGGTAAAGAATGACAGAGGACAAATACTAAGTAAAAAGAAAAAAAATTTATATCCTTGCTTTTATATGGGGCAGCAGTCCTCAAACCTCATCCTGCGCCAGTATCACCTGGATGACGTACCGTCACTGGAGTGCTGGGCCTCACCTCCAGAGTGTCTTATTCAGTTGGCCTAGGGCAGGGCCTGAGAATTTGTATTTCTTTAATTTTTTTTCCATGTTTATTTTTTTTTATTTTTGAGAGAGAGCAAGCAGGGGAGGGGCAAAGAGAGACAGAGACAAGAATCCGAAGCAGGCTCTAGATACTGAACTATCAGCACAGAGCCCGACGTGGGGCTTGAACCCAGAAACTGTGAGATGATGATCTGAGGTGAAACCAAGAGTCAGACGCTTAACTGACTGAGCCACCCAGATGCCTGAGAATTTGCATTTGTAACAAATTCTCATAGGCCAGTGATGCTTCAGCACACTGGGGACCATAAAGTTTGAGAACCACTGCTATAGAGAAATAACTGACTCATGGATAGATTCAATTCAAGAGCACAGTTTTGAAACACATTACCTTTCAGCTTTCCTCTAAATGTTAATCTAGATAATTTTTTTTTAATTTTTAATGTTTATTTTTGAGAGAGACGAGAGAGAGGAGAGAGAGAGAGGGAGAGAGGAGTAGAGAGGAAGACACAGAACCTGAAGCAGGCTCCTAGCTCTGAGCTGTCAGCACAGAGCCCAACTAGGAGCTTGAACCTACAGACCATAAGATCATGACCTGAGCTGAAGTTGGGCACTCAACCGACTGAGCTACAGACACCCCTAGATAAATTCTTGATTTAAAAAATGGAAAGTAAATAGGTCTATTTTGGGCTTTTTGTTGGTTTTTAGAATGAGCACACAAGTGAGCAAGAAGGGCAGAGAGAGAGAAAGATTCTTAAGCAGGCTCCATGCTCTACGCAGAGCTACATGTGGGACTCAATCCCACAACCCTGGGATCACAACCAAATCAAGAGTCAGATGCTCAACTGAGCCACACGGGGGCCCCCATACAGGCCTATTTGATATAAACGATCTTGTGGAAGGAACACAAACCAACAAAAGAGAAGTCTAAGGAAGCTGAACACACAATTCAGTTCACACACTTTTGAGCATTTACTCTAACTGCACCTTCTAAAAGCCAGGTTGTTTGAGAATGTCTCTTGCTGTCCCACTGCTCTGTGCAGTGGGAGAGGCCCGTGCAGAAACAGGAAGGGCTGCCCTCAGACCTGGCTACTGAGCCATCACAGTCCTCTGCCCACATTTCTTCCTTCCAACCCCCAGCCTGACAGCGACCTGTGCCTGGATAAACAGGATACTCAAGAGCATACACTGAATTCTCAACGACGGAGGCTATCTATCAAGGAAGTAAAACTTCCATGGAATTTCTTTTTTTCTTTTACATTTTCTTCTGTGTATTTAGCAGACTATCAGAGGTCAGGCACTGCTCTAAGTGCTTGATATATTATTTCATTTTATCCTCTCAACATCTTCATTGCTAAGTCCCGTTTCACCGACAACAAAACTGAGTCAGAGAGAGGTTAAATAACTTGCCCTTGATCCACACAGCTGGGTGGGGGGAAAGAACTAGGTTTCAAACCCGAGCAGGTTGGCCTCAGCGTCGATGTTCTTACTATTTTCACAAAGGAATACATTTAAACTTCCTTATTTTCCATCTCAAATGATTTCCACTCAATTTGAATAGTGATGTAAACACTCCTCGAAAAATAATTTTACAATATTTCTATACTGTCTGAAGTTTTACTAGTAAGTGCAAACTTTTATTCAGAAAAAGAACTTCTCAATGCAAAATGCTTTCAGAACTGTACAACAGAAGTGGTTTTCAAACTTCTTCTTTATAAGTTCTGTGAAGCCAGTCCTTTGTTCAAACAAAATATTATCAGAAGCCCAAACCTTAAAACTGATGAGAGCAAAGCTAATCAGAAGAAAGTAATCAAGTGGAGATGAGAAACCCAAAACTTCGAGGAGTAGCAACCTGTTTCTTGAGATGATTGTAGTACTTTGAAAGAGTGTTTTTCTTTGAGCTTTGTAAGTTCTGTTACTTTAAGTTATGCTACGTCCTCTTGCTCATATAATCTGTCGGCATATGTGGAAAAACCAATTGGGAGAAATTTCTTGATTCAAAATCAGTTTCCTTATTTCCCTTTTCTGTTTATGGTCTTCACTCATGGAAGAAAGATGTCAGGCAGGTCCCAGCAGACTGAAAAAAATCCAGAATCAAAGTCACACAAATATGACTTCCAACGTCCTCCATTTAATTTGTTCATATCCAAATGTGTTAGAAGGGTAAGTGAATGAAATATAAATCAAGTCACCCCAAAAAATTATCTGGCATAAATATAGAATATGTAAATTAAGAACATAGCTTACTTGCCACCAATAATGACTTCTTACTATGTGCAGTTCCTAAGGGTAGGAACGTATTTTGGAATATTTGGCACAATTTTCCTTCCTGTGAAAACACTAATTCTAATTTGAATCCTATACAATAAAGCATGGCAGATAATCATAACAGATTATCTGTTTTCCCCAAATGAGTTGTCACTCATTCTAACACTGTAGAGCAAACTTGATGTAACCACAAATGTAATCGTGCACAGTGAAATTTATTTTCTCGTGTTCGTGATCATCACCCAAAAAAGAACTACTTTAAAGCCACTGAAACTTTTGGTTTGTTGTATCAAAATGATCACATGAAATCAGAGTATTTTTGTAAGAAAGAATATTTCGATCCAAATGCTAATGCTTTCTTCTTGCTCTTTTTTCAAATATTTCAAATAGGTATTTGAAAGAGCAAGACTGGATACTACAGAAACTTTCTTCCCACTGCATTTAGACTCAATACTTAGAATCTATCTCTACTGCTGATCTCTTTATATAGTGGAGACTTTATTCATCCTTATACTAAAAAAATCTGATTTATCTTCTGCTCTTATGTACCGAAACAAGGCTTTTTAGAGAGACTCGTGTGATATAGAATTATGTGGCACCTTTGATTCCATCTACTATCCCAGCTCCTCTGAGGGACAAGCCAGAACGGAGGGCAGGGTCATGATGCCCCAGGGCCATGCACGCAGTTTTGTACATGGAACACACAGTAAATCTGTCAAGAGCGCCCTCGAGCATTCCACGGTGTACAACTGGCATTGACATGCCAGTCCCATCATTCTCCCGCTAACGTCCATGTCTGACTAAGCTTTGTGAACACCTGAGACCAAAAGGATGCCAGCAATTCATGTAAATCCTTGGCCTTTTGACACTGCCTTGAGGAAGCATTAAATGAAACTTAACTTTAATGAAATGTTTAAAAGCAATGGAAAATGCTTGCTGGACTTTCCTTTTCCTCTTTTGTAGTGAATGTGGCAACATATTTCGGTGCCGAGGGCCAGGATCAGGAGGAACAGAAACTGAGCAAATTATGGTTGTTCCCCTAAAGAAACTTTTACATGTACAAATAAGAGGCAAGTGTTGGGATTTAATAATTTACAGAAATATAGTGCTCAGGTGACTGGTCAAGACATAATTTTGACTCTTTTCAAACTCTTGAATGATGATGATTGATTTCAGAATCCAAATGCCTGTTTAGAAAAAATGCTTTCAACATACATATTTAATTAGGTCTTAAAATAGAGATTTTTACACGAGGTCCTGGGAGGCTTAGCCAACATACGATTTCTTAAAGTTTTAATGTTAAAATGTCCATTTTTAGTAAAAATATGGAACCCATGTGGGCTAAGTAATGCTAATGCTTAGAAAATGCTCATAAACAAGGGCCACCGCTGAACAGAGGATTCACAAGTATGGATGAAGAAAGCACTCGCACTAGGCTGAAGCAAGTGCTTCCAATGAAGTGATTAGAAAAGGCAAAAGCAGTGAAAGCCCAGAAAATGCAAATACCAAACAGCCACATCCTTTCCCAGATTGCTTTTAAAACTCTAACCGCTCTTTTCTTACAATCTATTTTCCTCGGCATATATTTTTTATCATGACTACTAGAAAAAGGAAATTATACGAAGTATAAAAAGAAAGGTCCCTGTTTGCAAAGCCCACCATGGTGAGGGCACCTCATGATCCGAATCCCCACCGGTGACTGGCTTGCCCCTGCAGCTCGGCCTCGGTTCCCACACAGCAGGAGACAGGCCACGAGACCCTCTAGATCTGTTCCAACTTCAGATGTTGCCTCAATGACCCACGGCATATACTCTTATTTTTCATAGAAAATGTTTTTTAGGGTTACAACAGGTGCATTTAATCAATAAAATGTGGCCTATTGTTGGACACATGAGTTTTTTCTCCAACTTACCACAATTACAAACTGCTTTTTTATCTAAATATTTATCCATGCATCTAATTATTTCCTGATAATAATTCTTAGTGGGGAAGCTGCTGAGCCAGCCAAAGGGGATGAACATTTTAAAAGTTTTAATGCATACTGCAAACCACGCAGGATTTATTTTTTTTTATAACTTCCCTACAAATAAGCTATTCTAAACTGCTCACAAGGCTGAATGAAACCTGCCCACAGGCAAGGGGACTGTTGTATTATCAGATTGTGCCTTTGATCCTTAGGAAGAGTTCTGAGGTGCTCTTGTGATTTTTGTTTCCTCCTTAGTGCGATTCTTACGTTATTCTTGGCAACTGAAAAATAGGCAAAACTATACAGTTGCCTTCTTAGAGCTACTTCTTGAAAGTTTCCTTTGTCCACTGTCAATTCAGCAACATCCTGGGGTGGAGTTATGACTATAATTAGACACAACCTAAAAATCTAGGATGCAACAATACCTGACTCCCAATGAAAGGAAGAACACGGGATGAATAAAATATGTAGCGCATTGAACAAGAGAGATCCCGTTTCTCGCAAGAAAAGAGCATTGTTGTGTCAGCACCAGGTCTGTAGTCCCTGGACAGTAAACTCGACATGGCACAGACACCAACTGGGTTCTTGGAATCCTTAATACACTTCTACTTTACAGTCAAGTCAAATCACAAATATTTTATGAGCATTTGCAGTGTGCAAGAGTCCATTCTAAATATTATGAAGCAAAC
Source organism: Paguma larvata (assembly GCA_030068075.1). NCBI lineage: Eukaryota > Metazoa > Chordata > Mammalia > Carnivora > Viverridae > Paguma > Paguma larvata. The sequence goes on from CM057833.1 coordinate 88,291,031, forward strand.
AAATCTATAAACCGAGGGGCTTATAAGTTAGGGGACCAGAAAAATACATTCAAAATGCATTAAGAGAGTGAAAGATATTTAAACAACACTCCAAAAACAATAACACAGAGGTCACTTGGCAAAGGCCCTAACTCATGCAATTGCTGTAGATTAGGACACCAAATTTGCACTCACATCACAGTTCTTTCCCAAATAACTCAAACATTATGAAATTGCGAACGCTAGAAAAAAATTTACAAAATACCTTTTTATTTTTATTTCTTTAGAGCAAAGAAAATTATTTGTGAAGAGTTCACGGATTTGAATTTCCTAGAGGAACACTGCTAGAAAGCTTTTCAGAAATAGGCTACAGCAGGGCACCTGGCAGCTCAGCTGGTTAAGAATCCGACCCCAGGTCCTGATCTCACGGTCCGTGGGTTCGAGCCCCATGTTGGGTTCTATGCTGACAGCTCAGAGGCTGGAGCCTGCTTCGGATTCTGTGTTTCCGTCTCTACTCCTCCCCGACTTGTGCGAGTGCGCAAGCATACACTCTCTCAAATAAATAAGTAAATAAACTTAAAAAAATAGGCTACAACATAATTATTACTAGAAAATGACATGTAGTAACAACAACATATTGTCCGTTACAAAATGTTTCTAAAAGCTTATATGTTTACAAAAACCCTATTTTCTGAAGTAACTTCTCCTCTTTTAACTAACATATTGCCACACAAGGATAAGGTGATACAAATTCTGCTGAAAAACTGCCACTGATTAGGCAAGCCCTGGAGCCTCTCGGATGCCAACCGCAGCAGCCTGGACTGTGATCCTCAACCCGGAACCGCAGTTCCAGCTTTTGGGAGGCTGGGAACAGTGGTGACAGAGGTGTGGGCGGCACGCTGGCATCCCTGCTCTTATTCATGCCCCTCCTTTAGCATGCTTCCGAATCCTTCAGAGACACAGAGGACCACGAGGTGAGAAGAGAACAGAAATACACAGCAAAGGGTGCCCGGAGCTCTAGGTGTTCTCCTCAGAACCAGAAGAGAATGAAAGTCTTATGTAGGGAATTGAGCAAGTCAGACTTTGTAGCCACACTTTCAATTTTAAATACTCTTTTTTCATCTGTAACTAAAGAAATTATGATCGTTTTTTAAATGGGTATAAACCAATTTTGCTATTTCATGAAAATTCTGTATTTTCATAATACATAGTCTCATATGAATGTTGTTTTAATCCTTACCTTTACGTGATAAGACTAAAACATGTTTTGTTACAACTTGGGCTTTTTCGGTTAGTAAGCCTACGGGATATTTCTCCCCTCAGTGCTTCAGTTGAACAATCTTCTCTTTCTATCCAAACGCAATCACCAAATAGGTAATCATGTTCCAGCGAGGCTTCCAAACACATTTTTTCCATTCATCTGGATGTCCTGAGATCATCCCAGTAGCAACAGTAAGAAGGCAGCAGGAAAATGGGTGAAAAACAGGAACATCTGGCAAGAGGACCAGACGTCAGGAAGGGAGATGGACAATGTAAGAAGTCAAAAAGTAATTAAAAAAAAAAAAAAGAAAGAAAACGGGAAATAAGAGATTAGAAAACAGTATTCTCAAAAGCGCCTTTTCATTTCAGGAACCTGTAGAGTTCCACTTTTTGTTCAAGTTTAACACACAATTTTCTTCTAAGATATAAGGCCACATGGAGAAGATGAAAGAAATGACATTGGCAAGGTTTTTGTTTGTGTTTTCCTTTTTAAATCTCTGTCCACACTCGGGAAGATCTTAATCATTCTAAAGTTGTTCGGAAGGTGAACACATATTTTGAAGAGAAAGCACCATACCAAGCGATGCCCCAAGACTCACTCGCAGATGACGTGGACGAAGGAACAGTGAGCCCGACAACCACCCCTGCACAGGACGCACGACTGAGCGTGATTACAGACCTGCACAACAGAAGAAGTAGGCGGACATTTCCAACTAGGATGACATTTTGGGAAAGCCTTACACAGAAAAGCACACTAGAAAGAAATCTGGCTGGACAAAAAATACAAAGAGAAATGGCTGAACATGATCAGATTTGTGAAAAAATTAGACTTCCTCACCCAACACCAGAGAAATTGCACGTTAAAATTTTTTGAAAACATTCCATCACAAGATAGAAAAGGTCTCGTGACTGGGAGACATCATAACGGAACATTGCAAGACACTGGAATCCGTAAGAACGTAAAACTCTCATCTAGCAAAATAATCATCAGCTCAAACATATTGAAGACAGAGTTAATGCTTTGATCTTCCAAACAACTCTCACAAGTCAATATGAACTATTAACAAAGAAAAGTAGAAAAGGAAAAATCCAAGGAAAAGAAATACAGATGGCTGTGAGCATTCTATGAATCAGGACTACTCCAAAAAACAAGTGCCTTTTGACACTTCTAGAAGGGATTCCTATGTAGCAGGAATAATTCAGGCTCAAATTTTTGTTTTAGCATTTTTCAAGTTGCAACAGGAAGTCATAAGCACCACATCATTTTCACGAGTGGACAAATCAACTACAAATGCTACAAATCAAAATGCTTGCCTTAAAAAAATAAATCTCCTCTTACAGGAGCAAACACAAAATTAATGGTCAGCATAAAATTATATAAATCACCTCTTCTTAGAATATTAACTTTAAAAAGAAATATTAAAATAATATCACTAACAAAAGTTTAGAGGAGAGCACAGCTCTGTAAGTTCTGATTTATAGGAAGTTACTCAGCACAAAGGCTGAATACATTAAATTATAATTCTGTCAGATGCTGCTGGCAAAAATGGCACTCCTGTGCACAGTAACAACCTCAAGGTGGATAGGCCTCAGAGAAATACATAAAGTGGGAAATCCTGGAATAGACACAAGGGGAAATCTTAGGAAAAACAATCAATTCCTGTATGTCTCTATTACCTAAAATACCTGTTAACTGCTACACTCTCTCATTATTTCTTCTACTGATTTCCAAAGAGTAGGAAGACTGAAAGTTAACCGTATGCACCTGTTCAATACCAGATGTGAACAACTCTGTTTCAGGTCATGTACACAGCACTATTTTTTATGCACTTAGCATTAAACTCTATATGGAGGACAATGTGCATAAAACTCAAAAGCCCAACTAGTGGTTGATTCAGAATTGTTAAATTAGGTCACTTTCTTCCGGTGTCATTACGACATTCAACACTAACTAGAAATCTACATCCAAGGTGATAAATTTCCCTACTGATTATCAACCAAGAACCTCTAATGGGTTTAACACCAAGAATAGGATAAGCAGAGGTATACGCCATGGCTCCTCCCTTAAGGACTTCAGGGTGGAGAGGATATAAGAACATGATCATTAGAACACTTGATGCAATTAGAAAATGCCACTAAATAATAAACTATGAAGTGCAGATTATAAATGCTGAAGTACCAGAGAAAGTACAGGAAGAAAGTCTGGAATGCGGTGGAGACTTCATGGAAAAGGAGAAAGAAACTATGATCAAGAAAAGGTACGATTTTGACATCTGAAAGAACAAGGGTCACATTCTAAACAGGAGACAGCATAAGCAAAAGTAAACTTTGTCCTTGATGCTGTGTCATCAGCCGCTAAAGGGATCCAAATCAGATACAATTCAAAGTGGCATATCATTTAATAAAGGTGACTGAGTTCTGAATGAGCCAATGATAATAATTAATTATAATAATTTTAAGCAATGAAAAGGCATGATGAAAACAATACTTAAGGAAGAGTACTCTGGCAACAACTTGTAGAATGGATCCAAGAGAAGAATATGGTGTGGGAGAAACCAAAGAGATTACTGAGAAAATCCAACCTCAAGGTCTCAAAGACCCAGACTGAGGTTACGGCCCTGGTAACAGAGAGGAAGTAGTAGACCTGAACCTGATTTATAAGCATCAGTAGAATTTGGTAATAATTGATTTCAAATGATGCAGGAGAGAAAATACCAAAGTTTCTAGCCCAAGGGAATGAAAAATTGCATCCCAGTCTTCTTATTCTAAAAATGAGAAAACTCATAAGACTAAGTATACTCTGAACATGACTGGATGCTCAAGGTCTATCTTTCGCTGGAGCTACTGTTTATTTACATTACCTTCCTATGTTTAGAGAATCTCTTAGGAGGAAGAGCCACCCTTCTACACTAAAAATAAAAATGTCCAATGCTCACATCTCAGCCTCCACTGCAACTATGGCCTGGGCTCACGAGCTACTTTCTGCCAATCAGGTGCACTAGCCCTAGACTTTAATGTGGAAGTTAGAAAAATGAAAAGGCAAGGCACGTAGGCACTCTCATGGCAACTGAGAGTTGCCTCATCTAAATCAGGGTCCCAGCAGCAGTGGCTGGAGCCCCGAACAATTGTCAAGTGGCAAGAACTGTGCTCCCTGGAAGCCCTCGTCACCAGACAAGTTCAGTGGTGAGATCTTCGGCACTGATCCTGGCTGCCTGGTTTCAAGGCCCTCCCAGAGACTGTGTGAGCCACTCGACGTGATTTAAGTAACTTCCTTTCCTATTTATATCAGAAACTGTTTCTGTGGCATACAATTAAGAATCCTGACTGACAAGTTATACTAATGGAAAGAGCTTGTGAAATGGTAGTAAATAAAATACTTCTTTTAAGAAGATGGGATGTTTGGAATGAAATTCAGGTACTGTCTGTCGGTAATCAGGGCACTATATGTTTAAGATAGACGTTGCCTAAAGAGCAATACCTCAAAATTCCTGGTCTCTTCCACAGAGAAGAGACCATATGCACTTCTTTCATTGCCTAACAGAGAGGCAATGTGATGTATTAACAAAAACCAATACGGGCTTTGGACGCTGATGAAGCAGCCTATGCTTGAATAATGACTTGAAGATTAGATTAGGTGCTTTAGTGACTTTGGGTATGTAACTTTACCTCTCTGACCCTGTTTTCTAATATATAAAGTTGAAATAACCACGTCAATTCCTCAAAGTGGTTGTTGGAATTAACTGAGATAGTTGATCCCAAAACCCCCAGCTAGTGCCAAGTACATAGGTGTTCAATGAAATAACTGCCAATTTCTTAATTGATTTATACCAGCCACATGCAGTCTTTCATAGCTTCACGGTCCGGTCCTGACTTGGCTAATACAATCCCACCTCTGCCCTCGATTCTGCTCACCTCCTGGATTGTAAAACTAGTCCCTTAGAAACTTCACTCCAATGTCGAATGGGCCTGCCTGTAGATGCTCACGGATATTTAGGCTTTATGGTTTTTCCTTTGACTCATTTACTTTTGCCTGCTTTGAGTCACAAGAACTTCAACCTGACAGCTCAAGTTTTTAAAGTCATACATTCTCATTGTCGAGAATCTGGAAACTATGGCGAGTGTACGAAAGATGAAATACCATGAAACTCTTAGAGCTGGAAGAAATCTTTAAGAAGCTCTTTTCAAACCCTCTGATTTTCAAAATGAACAACCGGAAGCACAGAGGGGCTGGAGGATGGCTCCGAATTCACACAGGTCATCATTTCATATGTCAACAAACTTGTACTGAGCATCCGTAGGTGGCAGCATCATGGAACAGGGCCAGAGCCCGGGCCTTAGCTGGAACTCCTGATTCTAGTGCCAGTACACACTCCGCTACGTGTCCCAAGGCTGAAGTTCTATGCCTCCCACCAAACCCCCACAGCAACAGACCTTCAATAACATCTCTTAAATCTGAAGACCAAGTAGGATTTCCATAGACAGCGAAGGGCATTGGTGCAGAGGCAGCGGCACGACTAGAGGCATGCGGCGTGCCAGCGCAGAGCAGGTCTGGGGAACGGTAAACTATCAGCCACAGTAAGGGCCCTTGTGGCGGAAAAGAGAAAACATGAAACTGGCCAAGCTGGCCAGGGACAGATTAGAAGACCCTTCAGGCTGCGTTAGGGAGGTGGGCCTTCTCCTCTGCAGCAGCCATCAAAGGCTCGTGTAGAGCAGAGGCGAGTCAGGAGAAGAGCTGAGTTTTGCAGTTACTCCAGATTGGAGGGGAGACTAAGGGAATCAGGGAGGCCAGGCAAGTGACCACTGCAATGGCCCAGATAATAAGAAAAGACACGCCTCCAAAGGCACAGGGTGAGGAGACTGGAAGAAGGACGCATCTCGAATGGCTGGCCGAACATAAGAAGGCACTGACCATAGGACAGTCGCTCTCAGAGCTCCCAAAACTATTGCTGGGCCAGGGCCAAAAACTGAAGAAGGGAGAAGGAAAAAAAGAAAAGACAAAAAACCTCACATTAGCAAATGACTTTCAGAGAAAAAAAACAAACGCAATTTATTGCTCTGAGTACACTCTCTGGACTCAACTTCACAATTTCATCTGGCAACTAAAGACTTAGGAGACCAGATCCCCAAGAGCCACCCCCACAACTCTAAATGCCATTCCTATGGAGGTAATTAATTCAGAAAGGATAGCAGGGGGCACACTTGCCATTAAAAGGCACAGGGGACTCCTGACCGGGCTAACTGCTCTGATCAGATTCCCACTGGGCCAAGATGAAGGGGTGAGGAGAGCCGGGCAGGTTCGTCTGGACCTTGTGGGAGAAGCAACCCTCATCCAAAGCTGATGTGAATGCGTGATGGTTTAGTCGATTACAGACACACCCTAAGGCGAGTCTCCCAGAGGAAACAACATCCACCTCCCTGTTTAATCTCCTAGTCTCCACCACCGGCCCAATGCCAGTCAATCAGGATCCATCTGGAATGAAGCTGCATTCTCTCCAATGTATTCTCCTCAATTACGTTCAGTGGAAATGCATCCAGAGCATTTTTTACCATAAAATGCTGACCACGCTTTCAGTAATAACTACTCCGGAATCACACAGACAGACACAAGTTTATTTGCTTCCTTTGAAGGAAGGAAGGAAGGAAGACCAGAAAAACAAACTATGATATATTCTATATTGGTATTATCTAGAACCATTAAAATATATACGAGAATTATAAATACCACCAGGACTCCTCTCAAAAATATTTTTAAAAACATAAGTTAAACTGTATCGTTTATGTAAATAATGTACGTATCTAAAACAGGGGCGCCTGGAAGGCTCAGTCGGTTAAGCGTCCGACTTCGGCTCGGGTCACAATCTCACCAACCGTGAGTTCAAGCCTCCCTTTGGGCTCTGTGCTGACAGCTGGGGCCCCAGAGCCTGCTTCGGATTCTTTCTCTCTCTCAAAATATAAATAAGCACAAAAAACAATTTAAACATACACAGTATAACTAAACATTTATGAGTACATAAGCAATTAAGGTACAAAACACCACACAGGTGAAGGCTGAGGACACTCCCAAGAAGCCAGGTCTCCTGACAGCTGTTCCTCAGTGTCCCTCTTGCAATCTTACTCTCATTAGGGAGGAAATTAAAAAAGGGTTTGCCATATAAACCTCCACTCAAGTGCCTGACTTCTCTGAGAAGTTTGGTTCTTTCAATCAACATGTATAATAGAGCTATGGTCAGTGTGTTTAAAAAAAAAAAAAAGAAGAAGAAATAACTTATTACCATGTAGTTTTTTTTTTTTTTATCTTAAATATTAGTGATATGTTTTTAACTCGAGTTTGGGGAACAAATAGGCTATGAACCCTCCTGAGCCTTTGAAACAAGTGTCCAATGAACTAGCAAAACATACTTCAAAGAAACTAAATATTTTGTGTTTACCAGTTTAACTTTCTAGCTTTCTCCTTTAAAATGTATTACTATCAACTTTCTACAAATGTACTATTTCTTTTCTTGGTATTGCACAGATTGACGTAGACAGACATATACATACTCAACTCAAGAAAGAGAAAGAATAAAAATCATGCGTGGTATCCAAGATTTAGCTGTATATGTAACATTTACAGAAAAAAATAACAAAAATGATATAAAACAAATATAACAGAATGCTAATACCTCTTAAATTTTGGTGATGAGAATACTGATGCCTCAAATTCTACTTTTCAGAGTAATGGAAATATCTTTTTTTAAGTTTTAAGTGGAAAAACATGAAGGTGGGGGAATTTGTTACATGGCTTTCTGTAGTACCTTAAAATATATATATACAGCCCCAAGTACTTCCTCTAAACTGTTTTATCAACATGGAAGTGTGATGATTGTAGGATTAAACTCTATGACAACAGTGATAACAACAACTGCCTTGTCTTCTTCTCAAGTCTGGGGTTGCCAGACAAAAATATCTGACCTTCATTTCTCTGATAACCAATTTTTAAAAATCTTTCCAATCCAATATACTTAAAGGAACAGTAGTCTGGTTTCTTTTAAATTTGTAGTCAGAGGCAAGTGTTCCTTAATATCTACATAAAAAAAGAAAACAATGAAAACTTCCTGATGACTTAGATGACTAAAGCATGAAAAAGCAGTTAGTAAGAATCCACTGTGTTGTGTAAGTCATGTGTTGGAGGCACCTCTCTGACCCACAAAGCAGTCTCTGGAGAAATAAAACAAACAACCCTCCATGTTAGACTTACTATGGATGAAAAACTAAGTAATGCATTACTAATCTTAGCATTCAAGTTTCTTGAAGTAATCATCTCTGTGATTATGCCCTTAGAAGACAAAATTCTGAAGACAGAGTGCTTTCAGATACCTAAAAAGAAATATAAATGTCATCACACCTATATTCACTGATTTGTCAAATAATCATGGATTGCCAGGAAAGGGGTGATAGGTACTAAAATACAATCAAGAATAAGGAGACAATGTCCCATCCTCAGGAAGCCAAGGAAAGAAAGATAACAAAAATATGAAACAATTATAGATAATACTTAGTGCTGCAAAGAACACTTTACTGATGCTGGGTTAGTGAAGGATGGAAAACCTAACTCATATAGATGGGTCCTCTCTGGCGAGATGACATTTGAACTGTGACAGGAAGCTTCAAAGAGAAGGGGCCAGATATTCCTCTGGAGAGGAATGTTCCAGAAAGAGGGCTAGCTAGTGCAAAGAGCAAGAGTTGGAAGAGACTGTCTGGTGTGTTCCAGGAAATGGCAGACAGCACAGCTTAGATGAGAGGAAGTGACATGAGGTTAGAGGGGTATGCGGGAGCCACTGCACCATTCACGGAGAAGCCACTGAAAAGCTTTCAGGTGTGGAGAGCAGGGCTTGAGATGCACTTTTAGAAGATCACATCACCTGCTTTATGGCGAAGGACTAGAGGCAGGCACAAGCTGAAGTGGGAAAACTAAAGCTCGGGAGCTACTCTAATGGTCCAGGCAAATGACAGACGATGTGGACTTGGACTAAGGTGGTAGTAGTAGGAGACTCATTCCTTCTACAATAATTAGTTTTGGGGGGTACCTACTGTATACTGAGCACTATTTTAAAGGGTAGGGATATATTGAAGAATGAGGCTAACAAGGCCCAAAGATCTCATCAAGGTGACATTCTCAATGGAGGAGACAAAAAAAATAAACGATAGCATTTTAGAAGCTATGATGACAAGAAAAAAAAAAAAGTGGGATTCATGGTGACTATTTAGCCTGGGAAGTCAAGAAAAATAATCTGTTATCTGAGATCCAATCATACGCAGAAGTACAAAAGAGTTGGAGAAAGATGAAATAAATCCAAGATGAATCTTAGAGATAAATCAGCCCAACTTGCTTACACGGAGTGGTGAGGGAAATCATTTTAGAAACTGCAGCCAATGGTTTAGGAATGCCTCCTAAAATGGCAGATTGGGGGAGAAGGATCCACAAAATTCAGGAATTAAGGGTTCCATTTTGGACACAGTAACTTTGAGATCACACGAGACATACATCGGATGTAAATCTGGCACTTAGAGAAGCGGCGCAGGCTGGGGATGAAATCCGGGGAATCTCTACAGAGATGGTAAGTGAGGCCGAGGGAATGGAAGAAACTGCACGAGTGGGCTGTGTAGCATGAAAAAGGAACAGGCTTAGAATAAAGCCTGAGCAACTCCAAATTTTAGAGATCAGAACAGAAGCCACGAAGAGAGACAGAGGAATGACCAGTGAGGTAGAAGGAAAGTCAAGAAAGTGTCTACTATGGACCAGATGTTTGTGGTCCCCTTGCACAAAACTCAGATTCTGAAGCCCTAATACCAATGTGGCTGGGTAGCTATATTTGGAGATGCGGCCTCTAAGGAAGCAACGAGAGTTAAATAAAGTCCTAGGAATGAGGTTCTAATAGAACAGGATTAACGTCCTTATGAGAAGAGACACCAAAGAGCTCCCACTCCCCTTTTTCCCTGTTTTTGTAAATAAACTCTTATTGGAACAAAGCCATCCTCATTTAATGTGTACTGCCTATGGCCGCTTTCTACCTACTACTACTCTCTACCTACTACAATGGTACCCAAACACCTAAAATATTTACTGCCTTATCTTTCACCCAAAAAGTATGCTGACCCTTGATCTAGATAGTCTGCAAAAAGGCAGGGCCACTGCATAAAGATAGGTCAGTCTAGACTGGCCACAAAGTGGATAACGTCAAGCTTATCACCAATAATAGGTGCTCATTACTTATTTATGTGACTTTTTCTGTAGGTTTTAAGTTTTCTAAAATACAATGAATGGAAGGGGAAAAAAGCAACAAAACAGGTATAAAGGAAAATGAGAATATATATAATTACCCTTGACCAAACACCATGATTAATTTCAAAGACAATAGTCTAGTAGAAAAATTTTCTACAGTCTATTCTCCTTAACAGACTGAGGAGGAAGGTGATACAGAAGATTCGTGATAGAGAAAAATCCAGGACTTTCTCATCTCCGTATGAATGATTAGAACTACTCTCCTACAGAAATCTTCCCATTCTCTCAAATTAGTCTGTTTTATCCACAACACTTTGACTTTTTCCCACCTCAATGACTTTGCCCAAATAGAATTCTATTATTCTCCATCAAAATAAAATAGTTTTCCACAAAATGTCTGTCAGTCTAAATCTCAGTCACCTTTCAGAGCTCACTTAAATGTCATCTGCTACCTGAATCTCTCTCCTCATTCTTCTTGACAAAAGGCTGACCCTTCCCTTCTGGGACTTAACTGTCCTAAGAAAGGCAGAGATAACCGAAAAAAACATTGCTTTACATTGTTGTAAATTATGTCAATGTCTGCACAACCCAGTTATAATAGACAAACTGGAGGAAAAGAATTGGCAATCTCTCTACCCTATAGCAACAATCAGAGAGGAAAATGCAAGACATATTTTCTCTTGATTAAATGGGAAACAGATGGTAACAGCCTCTCTGTAAATGTTTACCTTGTTGCTGTCTTAAGGTTAGTAGGTTTAACTTAAGGAATTTCAACGGTATGAAACGTTAGATTTTCAAATGTAATTGTAACGTACATGTTTAAGGCTGAATATTTGCTTCTCTTCCTCGCTGTTTACTAGCCTCAGAGAATCATTAACCCTTCTGAGTTTTATTTGTAAACCAAGATAGTGAGAATAGGAGCCCCTCTGCCTAATAGTCCACAGTGGGGCTCAATGCAATCATCTCAGTGCAAGTGTCCGGAAAACCTCAAAATGCCACACAAGACATAAGGTCGTCTTTTCATTAGCGCCCTAGCATGCTGCAACTCTACAAACAACCCGCTGATGGATGTTATGTGAATGATATGCTCAGTGGGAATCTCCTTCCAATCTTAGTGAGAGGTCAAGGGCTCTTCTGGGCACTTAAGCTTTATGATGCTGAATAGACAGGTCAACTGATCATTCCAGCCAAAGTGCTCTCACTAACAGCCTTGTTACAGAGGCTATGAAGGTGAAGTCTTTGAGATGCTGTTGTAGGAATCAGATTGATCTTCCCGACAGGATCTGAAACCAGTGTTAATATAGAAAAGGAAACAAACGGAAAATAGAGGGCATGATGCCACTCTGGATCTTTTTTTAAAGCAGATAAAAACAGTATCTAAACATGAAATATTATTGCTTTGTTCTAGGTTTTGTGTTAAAAATGTTGAAGTTTTCACTGTAATTACCATTTGCTCTATAAATCTTAAAAGAAAATCTTTAGTAAAAATTATTAATGACCTAAAATTTTATACTACAAATCTCATATAAGCTTTCATATATTTCTTGTCTTCTCTCCAGTGTTTTAGTACAAATATATCTTTAGTTTTATCTGGTTGTTTCTACTCTGAATCACCCATGATGACAACCAGTCAAGGCTTCTCTAAGCAAACTAAAATTTGTTATGACTAAGCCAGACAGAGAGAAAATGAACAAACTGCCTGCTACAGGTAGGAATGGAAAGAAAAGCACTACTTGCCATTCACTCATCGTGGCTGCTTTCAAAGCGCTGTCTCTATTCTCCAGGTATGACTTTATAGAACTGACCTACAAATAAAGTTTACACTCCCTGTACTTCACACTTTCAAACCTTCATCAAACTAACCAGGATCTATCCACCCATTCAGAACCGATGAAGAAATCAGGGTGGGATGCAGTTCATTCAATGGGACTTATAACTGGCTAAAAAAATCACACCCAAGAAATGATTAAAGAACTGATGGATATCTGGAGAGAAATCTCTAGGAAGTAGATTAGCATTACTCCAGCTGCTCACGTCAGTCATGATCAAAGAACTTATACTTGATCAAGGACATGGCCACAGAATCCCTTCAACAGTGTTTCAGGGAGCTATTACCAACATATCGTATTTGGCAGAGGAGATGAAACGTGTTTGAAGTCTCTGGATTAGGTTTCCTGAGGGGAATGTCCTTGTCCTTATCAAATCTTACATTTTTTAACACTGATTTTGAGATACTCTTATTATTTCTGTCACTAACTTTTAAGAACCTAATGGCAAGTCAGAACCAAAATGCAAAAGAAAGCCAGAGGTTTTCAATATCTTGAATTTATTTCACATTTACTCATGGCCACTCTGTTCTAGACAAACTGAGGGTTCGAGACTGTATATCCCACCGCAAATTTTCTGGAACATGGGATTTAAGACCAAACAAGATTGGACGCACCTCAAGACAGGCAGTCACAAACCACTGGGTACTCAGAGCAGAGCTCTAGAAACTCTGAAATCAAAATGGTATGGGCAAGTTTAGAGAATTAAGTAATGCAGCAGGATTTATTACCATTTTGTTCCCCTCTGGAGCATGTGGTGCCTAGCATCTGGTATAAAAGCACTTTTTGAGTGGCTTCCCCTTGCCCAATCCTCGGTTATATCTTACGGAAAAAGAGCAGTTTCCGCTCTTCAGGAGTACGTGATTCGATGATAGATTAGGCACTTATCACCTGAGAAAGGAGCTAAACAGTAAGGCAGAAGGTCTGGGTTCTAGACTTAGTTTTATCTCTAACTTACTGAATTTATTAGTTTTCTATGACTGTTCTAATAAATTACCGCAAACCTAGTGGCTTAAAACAAGACAGATTTATTACCTTACATTTCTGTAGGTCAGAAATTCAACACGTGTCTCATGGACCGAGTTCAAGATGTCAGCAAGGCAGCAGTCCTTTCTAGAGTCCATGACCTTGTCCTCTCCAGCTTCTAGAGGCTGCTCGCATTCTTTGGCTAAGGCCCTCTTCTTCCATCTTCAAAGCCAGCAATGTTGCATTTCTCTGACCCAGATGGGAAAGATTCTTTGCTTTTAAGGACCTATGTGATCATACTGGGCCCACACAGGTAATCCGAAATAATCTTCCTGTCTCAAGGTCCTCAATCACAACTGTGCAATCCCTCTTGCCACGTACGGTAATAGGTTGACAGTTTCCAGATATTAGGACATGGACGGTTGGGAGGCCATGACTCTCCCTACCACGATGAGCGACCTTAACAACCGAAGTTTCCCTCTCAGGGATACATCTGCAAAATTAAATGTCTGGAACACATCAGCTCCAAAGCTCCTTTCAGCCCATTTTACACAGGTGTGTACACACTAAGAATTCTAACAAGCAGCATCTCGCAACACAAATTATAGATGCTGGAGACAGCAGGCACACTACGCGACCCCTTCCAGCCGCCATCCATCTGCCATGATGAGCCAATTACACTGAGAAATGTTAGTAAAACAGACTAAATGATTTGTGAAAAGAATTACAATAGGGCAATTATAAATCGACTGCTAGTCTCCAGAGCAAAGGGAAGGGGGTGACCGTGCTGCTTACTACAGCACTATTGTGTTTTAAATCTGGGTTGACTCATTATGTGATACTGTCAAAGTCAAACGATTGTCCCTCAACCATCTGTTCCTGTTATTTACATAAGCTTTTATGTGGTCTCCTCTCCTCGCTGCATTATTAGTAAGCCATATAAAAATACAAAGTCACTACCATGCTCTACATTAGTGTACATCGGAATTAATTCTGAACATAAACTCTAGGAGTAACGCTTATTTATACCAGCTCATTTTTACCGCAAGCATAAAGTACACCATTAAGTACTGACAGTATTTTAGCTTCTTGGTGGGCATTTCCTTTACATTAACCACAGTCCAATACAGTATTTCCTGTAAAATAACCACATCATTTTTTTTCCTCAAAGTGGGGATGTTTGGCAGCTGAAGTTGCAAGGAACCTACGGAAGTTTACTCCATTTACAGTAGTCCAGAGAATCCACCCAAAACGCTGACTGCATATATGAGGACAAAATTTTAAATCTTAAAAATCTTGATTTTTTTCATCTTAAAAAATACCTTTATAATGCCAAAGTATGGCTTACAATTTTTTTAGTATAATTTTTTAATGTTTACTTATTTTTGAGGAAGAAAGAGTGTGGGCAGGGGAGGGACAGAGAGAGAGGGAGACACAGAGTCCACAACAGGCTCGAGTCTCTGAATTGTCAGCACAGAGCCCAGGGCGGGGCTCAAACTCACAAGCTGTGAGATCACTACCTGAGCCGATGTCAAGATGCTTAACCAGGGGCGCCTGGGGGGCTCAGTCGGTTAGGCGTCTGACTTTGGCTCAGGTCATGATCTTGCGGTCTGTGAGTTCGAGCCCCACGTCGGGCTCTGTGCTGATGGCTCAGAGCCTGGAGCCTGTTTCGGATTCTGTATCTCTCTCTCTGCCCTTCCCTTGCTTACGCTCTGTCTCTATGTCACTCAAAAATAAATAAAAAATTAAAAAAAAAAAAAAAGATGCCGAGCCACCCAGGCGTCCCATTACAGTTTTTTTTTTCTAAAATAAGTGAAGGAACACACTTAAGGTCAAAACAGATCACGGTCTTTCTCTATATCTTTTCGTCTGAACAATTGGGGCCCTTTTCCATGGCCCTTTCGAATGAGATTTAGGCATCTGAGTTAAGAGATTTGCTATTTCACACATTATACATTTTATTTAAAGAACTCAAATTTAAGTTGAACTTTACCATTCCCTGTTAATGTAGCAAAAACTACTTGTAACTCCTTCACCAAAGAGTAAAGCCTCCTCTCAAGGTAAGATCCCCTCCAACGCCTGTATGTAGCTGCAAGAGGAATGTACTAGAGGACAGAACAAATGGCCAGGAAAAACCAGACATCCCTCATGTTCAAAATAAATACTGGACACATTAAAAGCAGTCTTATCATAACTTATTACATAGACTCATTTTTAAGGTAGCCGAAATCATTGTAAAGATGAAGTATTTCTACACACACATTTTAATTTCAATTTTGAGTATCAAGCAGAAAATAGTCACTCAGATCATTTGTGACAGATTAGGGGGAAAAGGTAGAAAGAAAAGGAAAGAAAAGCTTTTCCCAAATATCAAGAGAGGGAAGGTTTGAGGACTAAAATGATAAAGGCAAGAGAATATTTACAAAGAGTTCAAAGAGTGGCTTTCTTCTGAGAGTGCAATGGAGAAAACACCTAGAGTTTAAGAAAAACAACTGATTAGAGGCTGGGGGAGACTAGGATTTGCAGAAGGTTTATCAACTATTTTTAGCACCCACAAGAAAGAGTTTAAGTATATAATTACCAAAAATATCAGCCTTGGCAAGACATGTGTGAGCTCTAACTAAAAATTAACACTCAAGGAACCTTTTCCAAATCTAAAATTTCATGATCCTATGATCTGAGGACTGGCCTTAAAAGAATAAGCTCAACTCCTGATTACATGTGCCGGACTCCATGGAACGCACATGCACACACACATGCCAGACAAAGGGACATCCTTTTCATTCTGTTAACTGAGCCCGCAGCTTCCAAAAGCAAAGCTGATGACAGTCACTGCTGGATGATGGATACGTGTGTCTGTTGCACTATTTTGTGTGTTTGAAGTCTCCACTATTACAAGGTTTTTAAAAGACCCCATGACTGTGAACACTAATGAGAAATGTACCCAAACTATTTAGGTTCTAGACAATCATAGGGGAAAAACTATGAAGATAAAACAATTTTAGGCACCAAGCATTAACATTTACATGAGAAGGCCTACAATAGGCAGGCAAGAATGCAAGCAAAGATTAGACAGAGATCCTCGAGGCAAGCTGAAGTTATTTTAATTACCAAACAGACACTCAAATTGGGTTCCTGTAGCAACGACACTGCAGGAGACCACAGAGGTGGCCGAAGACCTGGGACAGGATCACAGCTATTTTCATTAACTGTAATAAATATAATTCCAGTTGCAAATTATGTTTCTGAGACCAACAATTTAAGTCATTTGATCATTTTGCACAGAATGAAAACTCTCAAATAATGATTCAATACGAAAACATTCCCAAGTTCCAAAGCTGGGGGAAAAAGCACCTTTTGTCCTTGAATAATCTAAGTCACAATATGCTTAATAGGTGGAGGCAATCTGACAAAACGCAAAATAATCCCTAGTGAAAACAAATAGAAATATAAAAACTTGGTTTTATAAAAACACATTTGTGATCAAACCTTCAGGAAAAAGTCCCCATTTTCTTACATTCTCACTTTATCCTCCAACTCGACATGATCAACTCTTATTCACCTGAAAGCAAATTCAGACCCAAATAGCATTTTCTTTACAATTTAGTTCAACACACATTTAGTGTCAGTTATGCTCCAGGCACCGCATCAAGTACGAAAAATGAGTAAGACACTGGAGGAACCAGGAGTTCACTGTTCCGGATGTTCCTGTACTGTATCCAGGTTTGGCCTTGGCTGGACCTTCAGGGGCATTACTCAAGGCTGACCTATTCGCAGGTCTGTTTACATAATACAGAGACAACACAATAATTCCATTGGAAATGCTATTTCTATCAACATTTGTACCATTATGAAATCAAGATAAGGATTTGGCTTCAACTAAAACAGTACAAGGTTCGGCTTGACCCATCTGTACATGAACCTAGAGCATGTCCAATCCTGCTGGTGTGCAGAACACAGAAGAAAATGGCGCTCTCTCCCTCTACTAGCAGTGTCAGTAAAGCTCCCTCAATTCTGTCTATCTGGACAATCCCTACCTCCTTTAGAAGTCATTTCTAGAACTATCCATCCCAGGAAGACTTTGCTAGCTAGAGAAGGTAAAGTCCCACTTTTTCTTAGATTCCTTAGCATTTTGTATGCCTCTATTTAATTACTTTTGCATCTTCTCTTTCACAAGCAAGATCTTGGGTTCCTTTAGAACAGAAATGGCTTTTTCATTATATTTCCCTAACACTTGGCACTAAACCTAAGACACAGAGAACACTCAGTAAGTATTTAAAGAACAGATAAATTAAGATTTTTAATAATTGTGAGAGTTCTTGGACACTATAATAACTAAGCGAATATTCATTATGAAACATTTAAAGTTAAACAGTATCATATATAGTGATAAACACTTGGTTCATGTCTAAGTATCAATTAAACTAACATTGGAAAACAAAGAACATTAAAAATGTAAAAAAACTAAATTCCCAGTCATTAGTCAATAAAGTCTTTTTTAAATTAGTAAATAAAAAATACCTAGTGTCAATAGATTATTTACATGATACAACAGTAAACAGAAGGCTTAAGTAATAATAACTAAAAGTAGTTGCTGGGGAGGAGGATAAGGTAAGGAAGAGTGGCACAGGAGACCACTGTTTTTCGTTTTGAGTTTTTAAAATTACAACAGGTACTTCATTGACAATCTAAAATTTTCTTACATTTTCTAAATAAATGAATGGGGTAAAGAAGATCATAGAGTAAGTATATATATGAGTGTAAGTAATCACTCATATATATAGAAGCCTGGTTCAAGTTATGCTTGATGTGTAAACCACTGGAAATACATGACCTTAAATGTAGTCTGTCATTTCTGGCTGTATTTAATAAGACTGTTCTATCCCCTTTCCGTTGAGAAGTATATATATTAAAAGTTAACCCAAAACCATTTTTACAAATAAAGTTTTACTGGAAAAGTTAACCCAGAACCAAATCGACTGAACAGATAAGACCCCTGAGTGGATTCTGAGATGCACAGAATTAATTTCATAGTAAGCTCTGTATTCAAATAAAGAGCCCACATGGAGGTCTCTTATCAAATACTAATGGAAAAATGAATGAGGAGACTAATTTCTGAGTTTACCCATTCACTTGAAATTCCCTGTTGTTCTTAGTATTTGACCTAACACAAAACCAGACAAGTAAACCCAGCCATGTATGACACCATTTCCTGGTTTGTTAAACAAATACAACTTTTAGGGTTTTTATAATAGTACAGGGGATCTATGAAATTTAGTATTCGGTAAATAAGGAACATATTGCGTGTACCTAGTACACGCAGGGTGACTCAAACACAGAAGTCGGACCAATCCTTTCTGAAATAAAATATCACTAAAAATATTTACCCCTGTCTCTTTGTCTATACACCCTCACTTATACCTGAGATTGGGGGAGACATTTTTTAAATTTGACTTTAATACTTACCTACCAATATTCTAGATTTTAGCATTCCAAAAGCTCACATTCTTTTGCAAAATAAATAACTAAGCTCTAATACTCAGGAATCGATTACAGGACGTATTTATTATTTGTGGTCAGTGCCCATTTTACCCCCAGGACAACATTTTGCAGCTCTATTAGAGATGGTGAAATGTGAATCATTCCCCTTGCCTTATTTTGAAGCTACGAAGGTCTGGTGAGCCAACCAGATGACAATGATGGCTTCAAAAGAGGGGGCAGGAATTATGAGAGGATTTTAAATAACTCTTCCATTTCAACTCTTCCCTATCATGGATAACAAGGCACCGGCTACCAAAATGCTAATTCACAGCAGTTTCATTCATAGCATCCACTCCTTACGTTCATTCCGCACATAACATGGTATCAAATCTCAACAAACCATAATGAAATTTTTGTCCTTTTTGAAAAGTAAAATGTCCACACATATTCAGCATGGAGATTTACAAACTAAAGGAAGTGTAAAGAAGAAAAGTTTAAAACACTTGGAATTCCAAGAGTCAGGGTTATAACTGCAGTCAATATTTTGATATAAATTCTTCTCCTTTTTTCACTATCCGTTTGTGTGTGGGTATGTATAAACCCACTTTACATTTTAAAAATGGTATCATTATATACATACTCAAAACCAACAGCTCTTGAAGGTAAGTGCATTATACACCCACGAATAGGTTAAATACCACACTCATTCATTGTAAGTATCTTTAGCGTACAATACCTCTGATGTTTTCAACTCATAAATTAACTCTTTCAAAAACAGCTCTCATACTTTTAAACTGTTGGGTCCCTCGTGGTGCTCAAAAGCAGCTGCTTCAAGAGTCTGAGCAGCTCAGCCCATTGAGTATCCTACTCTTGATTTCAGCTCAGGTCACGATCCAAGAGTTATGGAATCAAGCCCCATGTTAGGCTCATGGTGAGCGCGGAGCCTGCTTAAGATTCTCTATCTCTGCCCCTTTCTTCTGCTTGCACTCTCTAAAATTAAAAAAAAGAAAAAAACTAAACTGTTAAAAAATTTAAAAAGTGTCCTATTGCAGAAAATCAGTAAAAACATAATTCTATCAAATAATTTGGTCTGCCATTTATAGACTATTCCATTCAACAATAAAAAAATATATGCTCTTCTCAAAGTCATATGGAATATTCACAGCAATAGGACACTTGTGAAGCCTGACAAATTTTACAAAATAGAAAGCATACACATTGTATTCTCAGACATAATAGAATCAAACTACAGATCAATAATATAAAGACAGCTGAAAATTAGGCAACATACTTCTTAGAAATCCATGAGTCAAAGATAATTTTGCAAGGGTGCCTGGGTGGCTCAGTTAAGTGGCCAACTTTGGCTCAGGTCATGATCTCACGGATCATGGGTTCAAGCCCCACATTGGGCTCTGTTCTGACAGCTCAGAGCCTGGAGCCTGCTTCTGATCCTGTGTCTCCCTCTGCCTCTCCCCCTCTCCCTCCCCCATTCAAGCTCTGTCTCTGTCAAAAATGAATAAACATTTAAAAAGTTAAAAAAAAAGAATTTGCAAGTAAAACTTAAAATATTTTAATGGCATGTAAATGAAACTTACCAATATACATAGGATACAACAAAAGGAATGATTAGAGGAGAATTTATAGTACTAAATTCGTACGTTAGAAAAGACCAAAAATCAATAATCTAAGCTTCCACCTTAGGAATCTAAGGAAAGAAAAGCGATTTTAGCCTGGAGCAAACAAAAGAACAGACATAATAAAAATTTGAATGGAAATCAATGAAATTGAAAATAGAAAATCAATTTTAAAAGTCAATAAAATTAAAAAAGCTGACTCTTTGAAAAGATCAAATTCATAAACCTCTAGGTAGACTAAGCAAGGAAAAAGAGAGATAACACAAATTACCATTAGAAAAGGCCATAACTATTGATGCCGTGGATACTACAAGAATTTAAATTAAGGAATATATCGAAACACTCCATGCCTACAGATTTGATAACTTAGATGAAATGGACCAAGCCTTCGAAGACACAAATGACAAAATGCACACAAGTAGAAATAGGCAATAGTCTTCTCTCAGCTAAAAAAAAAAAAAAAAACTGAATAAGTAACCATCTCTCAAAAAGAAAACACCAGGCCCAGATGGTTTCACTGGTGAATTCTACCAAACATTTAAAGAATGTTATAATACCAATTCTCCAATATTTCACAGGTTACAGAGGCAGAGAAAACATTTCCTAAGGTGCCCTGTAAATGTTCTGCTGTTAAGGAAGTAGGTGTGACTGCTCTAAGTTGAACCAATGAAAAGTTGCTGCTTCAGTATGCTGAATGCAGAAGGCATTTGGGTCACTTTTTGCTTCCTATGGAACAGTATGTGGGCAGGGAAGGGGCAGAGAGAGAAGGGGACAGGGGATCTGAAGCAGGATCTGTGCTGACAGCATGTGCCCAATCTGGTGCTCAAACTCATGAACCCAGGCGCCCCTAGTGATTTAGAAGTGAATACAACAAACCTCTTGCCCAGACAGAGCTCAAAAACTCTGTGGGGGAGGGGGTGTGGCGGGGGGGGGGAAGGGGGGAGAAGAAGTTGGTAGAAAAAGAAAATAAGCCATTTTTAAAGTATTTAGGATACATTCAATGTTACAGGAATTACAGAAAAATAACTAAAGCAATGTAAAGGACACAGGAATTATCAAAGGGGTTGGAGGAAACTGAGACATGTTGCTATTTTGTTTCAAATGTCCAGAAAAGGAATGTGGGATGAACACATTAAAACAGAAATCCATGGGGCACCTGAGTGGCTCAGTCAGTTTAGTGTCCCTACTCGATTTTGGCTCAGGTTATGATTCTAGGGTTCTGGGGGATGGAGCCCTGCGTTGCGTTCCACGTTGAGCTTGGAGCCTGCTTAAGATCCTCTCTCTCTTGCCCTCTGCCCCCTCTCTGCCTCACTCCTACCCTCCCTACAAAACAACATACACACACACACACACACACACACACGAAAAACAGATCTGAAGCCAAGGACTGTGGTGAATTTATTTCAAAATCAAAAGAAAGTAGCATTAATATCTGGCTACAGGCCAAGCTAATAGTTAGACTCCATTTTTAAATATGTATTATTGATGTATAAAAGCACAAAATAAAAGCATTAAAGAGGGTATACTTTACCTAGGCCAAATAGTATAACCGTATTGCCACAAAAACACATTTTATATTTAAAGTATTATCTTTCATTAGTTATATTAAAATGACCAGAAGACTATCCTTTTCTCTAGATCTGAACTGTCCGACACAACTAAATGCTCAAAATGAAGCTAGGCTGAATTGGGATATGCTGTATGTGTGAACACAAACTAGATACTGAAGAATAAGGAAAAAAGAATGTAAAGGAACTCATTTATACTTTCTATATTGATTACATGTTGAAATGATGTATTTTAGAGGAACTGGATTAAATAAAAAATTAAAACTAATTTCACGGGCACCTGGGTGGCTCAGTCGGTTAAGCATCTGACTTCGGCTCAGGTCATGATCTCACGTTCGTGAGCTCAAGCCCCACATCAGGCTCTGTGCTGACAGCTCAGAGCCTGGAGCCTGCTTCAGATTCTGTGTGTGTGTGTGTGTCTCTCTCTCTGCTCCTCCCCTGCTTATGTTCTGTGTGTCTCTCTCTCTCTCAAAAAGTAAAATAAACATAAAAAAAATTTAAAAAAAAAACTAATTCACCTATTTCTTTACTTTTGTAATGTGGTACCTAGAAAATTTTAAATTTAACATGACACACAGCTTTCATTTGTGGCTCACATTTCTGCTGGATAGCACTGTTCTAAACAGTTTCATTACCCGTCAATCAACTTTTCTATACTGCTGTTGCTCATGCAGCAAATCACTTTAAAACAAATAGCAATTTAGCAAAAATAAGAAAATCAGAAAGAGAGGTGCCTGGCTGGCTCAGTTGGGAGAACATGCAACTCTTGATCTCAGAGTTATGAGTTCGAGCCCCGTGTTTTGTACAGAGGTTAAATAAAAGTAAAACTTTAAAGAAAAAATCGGACAGTACTAAACCAAAATGTCCAGAAAAAAATTTTTATTAATATCTGTATTGTCTAATACTCCTCTCATCTTCTGAAGACAGAATCCTCCTTTCAGACACTGCTATACACATTTAGTTCTAGAGGAGACTACCGAATTCTAAGAGCCCACTATCCTGGACATAGCTGAGTGGCCAAAGAAGGGAAGGGGGGGTGAAATGGCTGAACAAAAGCATATATACTGTTGGGCATAGTGGTATAATGGTGGGTGTGGGGGAAACAGCTGACTTAAGCTGGGGCAAAACAGTCTCTCCCGCTGACTTTTATTCTTCATCATTCTATTTCAGGTCTGTCTCTTCTATACAGGGTAGAGTCAGGTCTTTCCTCATGACTCAAACTGGAAACATTTTAAGGATTTTTACTCAAGTGGACTTTCTCTTTGGCAGTATTTTCACATCAGTCATGGGCTCCTCTTCTCTCTCGCCCTTTTTTTTTTTTTTTTTTAACATTCTTGCTCATGGCAAAGGTCTGAGGTCAGAGTGTGAAGGAAAGCTTAATGAGATTTGCTTTTTTATTTTAACTTAGAGTTAATTTGAAATTTGATCCTTGATCCTCATTTTTTATTTTTTTTTTCCTTCTTAAAGCTCTGTACTGTTTGGAGGATATATTAAGAGAGAGCACAAACTTAGGCAGCAGGTATCAACTATCTGGAAGTTTTCCCCACTATTTTTTTTTTTATAACTGCAGCTGTGAAGTGGCAAAATATTAAGGTTAAGATCTGCCAGCAGCCATCTATGTTTTCTACCACGTTGAGGATACAGTCTACAAGGAGAGCTGAAGCAAGCACCCTGAGAAAAAGTACAGATAAAGGACAGTGAGGAAAATAAGGGTATTTGAATTTCTGGTTCCAATCTTCCTGAGGTCCACATCTAGACTGTACTTCCCAACAGTTCGGGCTGTTGAAATTTATGGTAGGATATAGGAGTTAACAAATTCTCCACATTATGCCCACCTGGGCCCTAAGGCTCTGGAGTCAGATTACCTGGATTCAAATCCTGGCTCAAAGATGTTCCATTCTGAGTAAGTTACCTGTACCCTCCTGATGCCTCGATCTTCTCATATACGTAACTGGGACAACCAAAGCACCTACATGATAGGCTGTTACTAGAATTTGACTAGATAATATATGTGAAAGCGCTTAACAGACTACAACTGCATATAGCTAGTGCTTAATATTAGCTCTTAATAGTACTAGTGGCAATTCAAATTGGATTTCCTTTATTTACAACCCTGAGTCCTCACTAATCTGATATGGATTTAGATTACTATCTCTTGGAGTTACTGTTTGGCATGGGGTGGATACTTATATCTATATCTATATATATTTTTTTGGAAAGTGGTTAAGTTAACTAGCCATCTTCTGGAAGAATGAGGAGGCACACTCAAAGCTCCACATTAGCAAGCAGAGCAGAGACGGTTGGGACCTAGAAAGCCAAACACCATCCCACGATATCTGCACCAAATTTCTTCACCCACCGCCTCTCTCTCCATACTGTTATTCTGGACTGATAAACTCAGACATTGGAATGCACGCTGCTAGACAAGGCTTGTGTCCCATGAACTGTGGTAGATAATCCGAGAGTAAAACGTATCCCCACAGAGGGTGGAGGCTGAAAGAATATTCCTCCTAGAAAAGGGAGAAAGAACTTCAACAAAGGTAGAGGCCAAGAACTGAACAGCATCAGTGACGAGACAGCCTTACAAGAAGTTTTAACTTTCATTCAAGTTTTCTTTCTTTTTTTTTTAAGAACTATCAAATTACTCAACCAAGACTTTTCTCCCAGTTATTCCTTGCCGGTATCTACAAACATCTAACAAACTCTGTCACGCACACAGACAATGCCAGTAAAAATACCCTTGGCATCATCCTCCACAGCAACGGGACTTGGAAGAGTTCTCCTAGCATTCTAGGTGGTGGCCAGCAGCAAAAGCAGAAAAGGCCCAAGGTGCAGTTGGAAACGAGGCAGTGCTGGGATAGTGCAGAGAAGCAGGTGCCGTGTGGAAACTGAACAGATCTTCTTCCTCCCCAAAGTTAGAGGAAGAAGAGCAGCGAGAGAAGGTAAGAGAGATGGGCTAAAAATGCTGTTACCAACTAGGCTGGAAAGCATTTTATTCAGAGGATCTCAGGGTAAGAATATTTTTGTCTTTATTTGCAAGGGAAAAAAAGTCACCACACACCCTATACTTGCTCTTAAGAGTTGTTTTAAATACACAGGAAGTCAGAGGGAAACAGAACTATTCCCAGGGGATGCTGCCCCCAAAGGGAACCAGCTCTGAAAAATAATTCCTCCCAAATCAGGATGTTGCTGGAAGTCAACAGGTAACAGACCAGTCTTTTTCTATTTTTAATGTCTCTAATGTCACCATTAGGCAACATCGACTAAATGTGTTTCAACAAATGCATGAATCTATACCACTTACAAAATGTGTAATCAAATCAATAAAGGGCTTTTTAAATAATATTTTGAGAAATAGAGAAATTGCTTCCATTTTACTCATTTGCTGATTTTGAAAAAAGACACTTCAAAAGTATCGGGTTTTATTAGACACAATGAGATGAAAATATGATTCTCAATTATGCTACAGTGATTTTTTTTTTTCAATCTGTAACTCTCAAGGTGGAACTGATTGCTGGAAAGGCCTGAGAGGCACAAATAAACTATATCTCTAACCAGGGATTCTGGTGCTAATGCCAGAGATGACTACCAGACATTCTAACTTTTATTAAAATGGAATGAAGACTGTACCTATATCTTTAATACAAAATTTTTTTTGACCAGAGTATACAGAAACTATTTTTCCTGTGTAAAGATAATAAAAATCCAAATTTCTCGCCTCTTTGTTTTCTTGTTCTTTTCTAAGAATATACAACCTCCCCCAAAAAAATTCATAAATATTTTCCTAAATGACTATTCAAAATCTTTCCTAAGTGTTTTTGAAATAAAATTTCCTTCTGATTAAAAAAGAGGCATATTCAGGGGCAACTGGGTCGCTTAGCTGTTTAAGTATCCAACTTTTGGTTTCATCTCGGGTCATGATCTTACGGTTTATGAAACTCAGCCCTGCACTGGGCTCCACAAGGACAGCGTGGAGCATGCTTGGGATTCTCTCTCTCCCTCTCTGCCCCTCCCTCCCCTGCTCACATATGCGTGCACTCTCTCTCTCTCAAAATAAATAAACTTTAAATAATAAAAATTGAAAAACCTATTCATTGCACACAATTTGTAAAATATAGAAAAAAATTAAAATCATCTGTAATCTAACCACTTAAAAATAAACACAACTAACATTTTGGTAAACTACCACATAGGTTAACATATATATTCTTAGATAACCTGGGATCACACAGCCTACATGCTGTTTTATAACCTACTTTTCCCTAATATATTGTTAGGGGTTTTTTTTCAGTGCATAATTCCATTTATTTTTTTATCTTTTTAATAAAATTTATTGTCAAATTGACTTACATCCAACACCCAGTGTTCTCCCGCAAGTGCCCTTTCTCAATGCTTTTTAAAAATATCACTCTATTAATCCACCAGAATACTTAAATGGCTGCAAAGCATTCCACTGTAATTTCTCAATGCACTTAACCAACTCTCTTCTATCGAATGACTACTTGAGTTGCTTTCATTTTATCAAGTACATTAAGTTGACTTTACATCTATCAACCAGTATCTAACTACATGAGATCTTCTGAGCATTTCCCTGGATAAATTCTTAAATGTACAACTACTATGTCAAAGACCATTCTAAAGTTTAGTGTATACCATGACAAATTCTGACCAAAAATTGTGTCCCAGAAACCATTCTATGAGAGAATAACAACATTTTGGACCACAGACCGAGATGGCAACATAGGAGACTCCCAAATTTCCTTTGTGCCATGATGCACCAAATATACAGTTATACACAGAGCAATGCCTTCTGAGAGAAACCCAGAAAATAGCTGAGTAATTCCTATACTTCAGGAGAATGAGAAAATAGTCAAACAGAACATGTGGGAAAGACTGAGACACATACTCAGCATAAATCCCACCCTCGGCACAGCCTCACACAATGGGATGGAACGCTAAATCTTAGCTTCTCCCTGAAGAATGAAGGGTTTGGACCACACATCTGGCACCCCAATTATTAAGTCTCCCACCCAAGGGATGAACCCCAAATAACCTAGTTCTGAAAGCTACCAGGGCTTGCATTCATAAGTTCCTCAAGACTCTAGCAAACAAAATGGTTGTTAGTGGGTGTGCAAGCACTTGCCACACCTATGCCCCCAGGGTTCAGAAAAGAGGAAGGCAAAAATGCCCATCTATATCTTTCTCTGAAAGGAGCCCAACCTAATACTTTAAAAGCTGCTCCCAGAGGGTCCAACTTCTTACCAGCATCTGTCTAGGCTCCAAATTCAATTCTCACCAAAGCGCAGAAGGGATGGTAGGCATTTCCCCACACATTCTCCCTCCAGCTCACTCTAACAATAAAAACCAAGTCACCAGTAACTCCCTGGAAGGAACTCATCAATACATTAACCACCCCAAGACACGAGCTTGGCTGCTTATGGCTGCTACCCAAGACACGAGCTCCCAAATAACCTGGCTGATAGCCAACACAGCTTGCATTTGTGAGTCCCACAGGACTACAGCAAACAAAGCAGCCATGTTTTAAAGAACGGAGAAATACCACCCATGGCTAAACATGCTATCTCGGAACAGAGGAAGCAGGCAAAAATGCCCATCTCCCAGTTTCTCCCTAGAAGGGGTTTGACTGCATACGTTTCTAGCTGCTGCTTGAGGGTACAGGTTCTAATCAGCCTGTATCTAGGTGCTGACTATAATGCTATCCTTTGGCACAATGACAGATCTTCCAACACTCTCAACCATTCGAAACCACTAAGAATAAAGACGGTTACCTACAATCACAAAGGATTGAGAGGCAACTGGGAACTTGGGTCGAGTTCGTTGATAAGGTACATCCTTAAGATACCTTAAGATAGCTTAAGAAATCAAGGGCATCATTATTCACATTACAGGGGTCCCAGAAGAGAAAGAGAAAGGAGTCGAAAACTTATTTGAAGAAATAATGGTTGAAAACTTCCCTAATCAGAGGAAGGAAACAGACATCCAGATCCAGGAAATTGAGAGACTTCCAATGAAAGTGAACCCAAAGAGACCCACAGCAAGACACTTTATAATTAAATTATCCAAAGTTAGAGAATTTTAACAATAGCAAGTGAAAAGCAACTTGTTATATACAAAAGAACCAACCACTATAAAACTATGAGGAGATTTATCAGCAGAAACATTGCATCCCAGAAGGTAGTGGGTATGATGTATTTAAAGTTCTGGAGGAAAAAAAAAAAAAGAAAAAATGCCAACCAAGAATACCCTACCCAAGAGTTGTTCTTCAGAACTGAAGAAGAGACAAAGAAATTCTCAAAAAAAACACTAGAATAGTTCGCTAGTAGACCAGCCTTAAAAGAAACTTTAAAGGGAATTCTTCAAGCTGAAATAAAAAGATACTAATTAGTAATATGAAAATATATGAAAGTATAAAACTCACAGGTAAGAGTAAATATATAACTAAATTCACAATACTGTAATATTCTAATAGTGGTAGGAAAGTCACTTATAACTCCAGTATAAGAT
Source organism: Paguma larvata (assembly GCA_030068075.1). Lineage (NCBI taxonomy): Eukaryota > Metazoa > Chordata > Mammalia > Carnivora > Viverridae > Paguma > Paguma larvata. The sequence goes on from CM057833.1 coordinate 88,319,532, forward strand.
TAAAAGACACAAGTATTAAAATTAACAGAGAGCCTGGGTGGCTCAGTTAAGCATCTGACTTCAACTCAAGCCATGATCTCATAGTTCATAAGTCTGCTGTCAGCACAGAGCCCAATTCCGATTCTCTGTCAGTCCCTCCCTCAAAAACAAACATTAAAGAAAAAAGAAAGAAGTGGCCAGGCCACCACTGATGTTTAAAAACACAATACAGTACAATAAATATAACTACAATAACTTTTAATGGATACGCATTATAAAAAGATGTGAACAGTGACATCGAAAGCATAAAATATGGGGGAGAGAATGTAAAATTTTAAGGCTTTTGTGTATGTCCAAAGTTGTTATTAGCCGAAAATAAACTGCTATACCTATAAGATATTTTATGTAAGCCTTACAGTAACCACAAAGAAAACCTGTAATAGTTATACAGAAATAAGGGAATCAAAGTAATCAGATAAAGGACAGAAAGGAATGAAATCATACAACTACAGAAAATCATCAAATCACAAGACAGCAAGAGAGCAAGAAGGGAACAAAGGAACTACAAACAACCAGAAAATAACTGACAAAATAGCAATAGTAAATCCTTACATATCAATAATTACTTTAAATGTAAATGAATTCCCCCAAAAATACGGATGACTGATGGATTAAAAAACAAGACTCAACTATATGCTGCCTCTAAGAGACTCTCACTTCAGACACATAATGTGAAAGAATGGAAAAAGATATCCCATGCAAATGGAAGGCAAAAGCAAGCAGGGGTGGATATACTTTTATTGGACAAAACAGACTTTAGGCCAAAACTATAGCAAGAGACAAACAAGCCCATCATATAATGATAAAGGACTCAATTCATATATATATAACATATATAATATGTATATTATATATATACACATGCATATACATATACACATATATGTATACATACATACATGTACATATATACACATATATACACATATATGTGTGTGTGTGTGTGTGTGTATATATGGCAAAGTCCTTAAGAGCAGGAGCAGGGATCATGTTACCACCAAACCTATGCAAATCTTTGTGTTTCACCACCATGCCTAGTATTTCTGCTATTAATGAAAAAAACATCCATCCTCAAGACAGTACCACCAGGGGGGGGAAAAAAAAAAAAAGGACTCAAGAGCAAGACTCTGAACACAGAGGGAGGAAGTCCCACAACAGCATGGTGTGCTCACTCTTATTCTTTTGTCTCTACCCTAAGAATACATGATGACCCCAGGGAGGGTACAGCCCATAAGAGAGGAAGAAAGTACTAAGATTGCTGAGGAAGGCAGTCTCTCTGTACTCTGCCCAGAATACTGTGGCTTTGCTGCCCTGGGGTCTTCAGGTGGCCAGCTGGTCCTCAAAGGCTTCACTCCCATGGTGGTAATTTAAAGGCCTTTCCTGACAGGGAAACTCACAAAGCAACAGAAGAGCCTGGAGTCTTCTGGAGCTTCAGAGCATCCATCCACACTCAGAAGCAAGCTCAGAGATGACACTGATGGCAACAGGTGGCGCGGGTAAGAAGCAAGGGGACAGGAACCCCACAGTAACCAACAGAGCTACTCACGAGCTGACATGAGTAAGGTAAGAAGTAAAGGTGAAAGTACTGATGAGAGCCACAGACATACAATTACATCACTCCACATCTCAACACCGCTGTGTTGCTGGAGATCAGGAGTTATATTTACACTATTTGAAGGAGCCGAGAAGTATTAGGCAGAGGGTATTACATTACTCTAGGAATTTTTACATATCAATTTTCTAGCCTGAACCAAAATCAAAATAAGAAAATAGTAGATAACTGAAATTTCTATCCAACATACTGATTTGCTGATTGAAAGACACATCCAACTTAAGTAGTACTGTCACTCCAGGACAGGCATTGTAAAAGTAAAAATGACTATGTTCAAAGTTAAGTTAAAGTTATCAAGCTAATAACTAAGAGACAAGACTTTGATTTGTTCTCTTGTTAACTAACTAGTATCTTAAGAATTGGCTGAAACTTAATATGATTTTTAATTATCACTGTAAAAATCTAACAATTCAAGTAATTTCTAACTATGAAGGTAAAAATACAAGCATTTTTTCAAAAATACATATTCTGAAGACATGTGAAAACCTTATAATCAATCACAAGAATGAACACAAATTCTTTTCCATGTTCTGGTAATCCATAGTCCCAGAATTACTATTCTAGAAAATTCACGCTAAATGGCCAGGACTACCAACACAAATATTCAATACTCTGAACAAGATTAATCCAGCTGAAAAACTATCTAGAGAACTATCTATTTCAAATTCTCCACATGATCAAAGGAAACAGAATTAAGTAAAGGGAACATCTTTAAGCTTATGTCATTGTCTTCCCCTACGCTCAAGAAGTTCATCTTCAAAAAATAAATCATCTTTAGGACACATGGGTGGTTCAATCGGTTAAGTGTCCAACTCTTGATTTCAGCTCAGGTCATGATCTCACGGTTTTGAGATCAAGCCCATGTTGGGCTCAGGGCTCAGAGCAGAGCCTGCTTAAGATTCTGCCCCTCCATCTCCCTCTGCTCCTTCCCCACAAGGGAATATACATGCTTCTCTCTCAATCAATCAATCAATAAATAAATAAATAAATAAATAAATAAATAAATAAATAAAATCATTAAATTTGCTCTTAATTGATCTTTTTAAAGACTGTGACACAGTCACATGAAGCAGAAAGCCATTTGCAATGTGATCTTGATAGAAAAGATCTCAAACACCCACAACTTATTCTTTATTGATTTTCAGGGTTGTTTCAGTGACACCCTCTGAGGCACAGTAAGGTTTTGGTACTTGCAAAATGACACGTGCTGCTGACGAGAACGTCAGCTATGGACCACCTTGTTGTTACCACTGATGAAGCACTGAGCAGCAAAAATTCTTCTCCCAAGTCCTTACTCTCAATTCCTATCTTAGAATGTTTTTACTTCAGAAAAAAAGTCTAGAAAAAAATTCTTTCTTTGACACGATGAGTCACTATTCTTGAGGGATTTGAAATTTGGTAGCCATCGTAATATTACATAGTGATCTAAGGTGTATACATTTGCCAACAAAGAAGTACTGTTTCACAAAGAATCAGAGGAGTACAGATTTTATGTTAATTAACACGCGCTACTAAAAGCAAGCCCAATTCATGATCATTTGAATTTCCAAATAGTCAACACTAATTTTTTATTTATTAGCCAAGAGGTAATTCAACAAGTGAGAAGTCAAGTAGTCCTAAGAAACAGAAGAGTAGAACTCTTTATTAAACAAACCCAGGTCTCCTGACTAATTCCAAGAAGTTTTTTCAATTACAAAAACAGAAGCAATACTGTCATTGTTTCTAAGTTCCCCTTTATGTTAAAGGAAAAACATACTCATTTGGTTCTAGTTTTACAAAAAAAAAATAAATAAAATTAAAAAAAAAAGTCATGCAGAAAACCAACTATCATCTACACAATCTTCTCACTTTAAAACCATCATCATCACTTGTTGGGATGAGCATTGGGTGTTGTATGGAAACCAATTTGACAATAAATTATTGGAAAAAAATCATCTACTTCATAAGCCATCTAAGAGCCAAAATACTAGGTTAAACCACACGACACTTTAATTTTTGTGAAATATTAGAAATTTTACATGGTTCAGCACATATATCAAGTTCTAAAGGGGTCATGAATTATAACAAGGCTGCTGATTATTACTGAGCCATGAGTAGAATGTTTTACAGACTTTGTTTCACTATGTTTTCATACCTCTATTATTTGGTTCTTCAGAAAGATTAAACTTTATACTCGTGACCTCAATTTGATGCAAATTATGCAATGCAAACTGTAGTGAAGAGAGGAGAGGAACAATATGCAAACAAATGAAACTAAGAGCCTCTGTCCAATAAATGTCTAAACATGTATTTTACCGGTTGATATTTTTCTAGCACACGCTCACGTGTCAGGCATTATACCAAAGCTCTCCCATACAACGTTATCGGTCTTAATCCTCTCAGAAATTACACCAAATACGTAAAATGATTTGATTTATAGTGAGGGAACTGAGGACCCATTCTTTTCATCGATAAACTCCTGACTGCCTTCAGGTTTAAATCATACTAACTTGACTACGTTCACTTAGCTCAAACTTTAAAAGTTAAACCTTCACAGATGTAAATATAGGCACTAAATAGAAGCTACCTACGAAGAAAAGATTGCCTTGGTATTATTACTAATGTGTTACTTTTTTCTTTTCAACCAAAAAATAAAAATCTCCTTTACTATATATGGTAATAAGTCAGTATCATTTCTATTGTCTCACTGTGCTTATTAGAAATCCTAAATGCGGATTTTGAACTTTGTTGAGTCTTTCAAAAGTACAGTAACATTTTCCATGACAATGAATAGTGTAGGTTCAGGAACAGGAAACATGAAGCGTGGAAGAGATTTTATTTCTGCACTTTTCATCTGCTGTTTCATTATTGTTAACTTTCTTGTGGGCATTTGTAGAGTTTTGGGGGCAAATATGGACATATGCATTTTTTTCTCTAACAAAACTAAAAGATTTTCATGAAATACTCAATGAAAGGGGGGAAGTTACTGACTGATTGCCCCTGATTCTTGTCTCAGAAGAAGGATTGTCAACTTCACCAAGAGACTGTACTGAACTTCCTACTGGGGGAATAAAGAATGCTTCCCAGACTCCTTCCAGGTCAGTTGGTGCTAGGGAGAGAAAAAATGTGAAAGAAAGTTAAATGGATTACACGGGAAATTCTTCATGGAAAAGAGAAGATTATAACTATTACATTACTGACCAAAACCAAATGAGGGGACAGGCTTTACTTATTTAACTAATGCTACATGATAACAACAGAGACAGAGAAATGGTCATCCTGAACAAGCTACAACCACTCTGGCCATAACTGAAGAAAATATGCTTCTAACATTTTATGATTTTTGAATGGGGGGAATTCTTGTCAATGTAGTAACTTGCTCTTACGATTAAAGATATGATAATACAATTTAAAGAGGGGAAATTCACCCAATTTTAAGCAAATTCTCTTGTTCTTTTTTTTTTTTTTTTTTTTTTTTTTTTTGCTACTAAGCAGTACCTTCATTTTAAGATTGACATCTTGGTACGACTAAAATATGGGATCCTTCTAAAAATGATTTCTATTTTCTCCTAATCTATTCCCTAAAAACTATTACCTTCAAAATTTTAAGCATTATCTTCCCTAAAATCAAAATCTAATAAAATTTTAAATACCATGCAAGGGAAAAAAGCAGTTAAGCCTCTAGATCAAAATATCCTGGAAATGTGAGTCATATCTACTAATATTTGAGTAAATTCTCCATGGAAATGAAACCCCATGGGCAGTAGTATGACATCTAATTCTTTAAATGTTCTTAAAATTACAGGGTTCTTTATGCAGAACTAGATCAGAATGCGGACATTTTTGACAATGTCTAAGTGACTTAAATGCCTTTTTTTTTTTTTTTTTTTTTGAGTCAGATGAAAATCTTAGAGCTCAAGCACTTTTGACTCAAGAATTGAGAGGTTTCTTGACGGAAGAAATGTTTTACTGATGTATTTATCTACCAGGGTATATTCACTGCATTAAACACTGTATGAAAACATACTGAATAACTCTGTATGGTTGTTTCAGAACTTGGTACATAATATTCCTAAAGGACTTGCAAGTTGTTTGACATTATAAGACAAGTTATTTGATTCTTACAAAAAAACTGTACTGAGCCCCCTCTTACAGTGAATGCAGCCAAAGCTTTTATTTTAATGCTTACTTATTTTTGAAAGAGAGAGACGAACATGAGTGGGAGAGGAGCAGAGAGAGGGAAATACAGAATCTGAAGCAGACTCCAGGCTCTGAGCTGTCAGCACAGAGCCCAACAAGGGGCTCGAACTCACAAGCCATGAGATCATGACCTAAGCTGAAGTCAGACACTTAACCACCTGAGCCACCCAGGAACCCCCAGCCAAAGCTTTTAAAAGTGCTCTAGATTATGTCAACTATACTTCATTAAAAAAAAAAAAAAAGTGTCCTGGATTATGGAAAATTTAAGCTTTATTCTAATTTTAAACAAAAAATGGTAGGTTAAAGTTCAATAAAAGCCCAGTAGAAATGATCATCACCTTAAGTACATTATCAGAAAATCATGAAACACAAAACAAAATGTGAATAAAATTGAAGAGACAACAGCCAAATTTGAGAAACCCAACAACCATATATAATGGCTAAATGTTGAATCAATCCTGGCTCTAAGAAACCAGCCAGAAAAGATATTTTAGAGATACTGGTAAAATTTGAGTATGGTCTAGATATTAGATGATATTAAGAAAGTATTACTCATTTTGTTATGTGTGATAAAGGTATCATGGCTACATAGAAAAACCACCTTATTTTGGGAGCTATAAAACTTGAAGTATTTAGGAAACAAACGTCCTGATGCTTACCTACAATTTACTTTGAAATGGCTCATCAGAAATAGCAGTACAGGCTTCCCCACTATCCAAAAGGAAAGTGTTCCTATGAAACGGTTCTTGAGCCAGAAAGGCACAGAGCAAAGCAACAATTAACATCTCCTAAAAGCAAAAACCCTCTTCAGATATCTTTCAGGTAACTAAAAACAGGTACTACTGTAGGGCTTTCATAAAAGCACAGTGGCATAAAGTGAACTTTTGGATAACAGGGAAACTTGTGTTAAACCGAATAATAGATAAAGCAAACATGACCAAACGTCAACAATTCATGAATAGTGCATATAGAAATGATCACTGTGATGGTTTTTCTACATTTCCGTATTATGTCTATAATAATTTCCTTTTAATCTTGGACTTCATTTTTTTTTTTTTCCAAATTCCACTTGGCACAAAGGCTAGTTCCAAGCTCACTCTCTGAATTGATGTTTTTTTCCAAGACTTCGGGACAGCCTAGAGATAAATGTAATCCTCAAATTAGCTGGTATGATGATAGTGTCCCTTCCTCTAAACTGCTTCCAATCTCTTTTTCAATTTTAAATGTTTTAATCTTTAACTCCATTTATTGTGTGTGTGTTATCATGATAAGACATCAAGAGGTGGGGGAGAAGGGAAGATGGGTGACGGGCATTGAGGAGGGCACTTGTTGGGATGAGCACTGGGTGTTGTACGTAAGCCAATTTAACAATAAATTATATTGATAAAAAAGACATCTCGAATTATTAAAAGTGGGTAGGTTACAAAGAAAAAGGAGACAACTGAGCATATTAGGTCTATTTCTTTTTAAGAAGACTTTGAGGAGAATAAAAATCTTCATGTATTTTAAGGATTGTCCTTTAGAAGATTTATAAATTCTATACTGCTTTAGGATCAATAAGAAGAAAATTTAGGACAATAGATTATGATTTATTATTAGTGATGATATTCTAAATAATTCATTATCCATAACTGGAACGGTTCCTATTCAGAACTTTCTGTGCCATCACCAGGAATCTTTCCAATACTGAAGAAGGGAGACTGTCATCAGCCCAAAACAGTGTGGGAAAAACGATACATATGTTTGATTGCTTATTTATCTATATAAGGGTCTATCCACTTATTAAAGTCTTGGTGGGGGGTTGGGGGGTGTCTACTGATCAAATCCAAGTTACAACAAATGTGAAAACCCCTCAGCAATTTTTTTGGAAAACCAATGCTAATTAATACCATCCTTTTACTATATTTTATACTAGTTTCACTATAATGCCATGAAATTTTAAATTACTAGCTCCTTAAGAAATTGTCCTTTATTATCTGGAAGTTAGTAAGTTCACACTGTTCTGCTGCTCCCCCCCCCCCCCAGAAACCTAATAGGCTATTACAAGAACATCAGCAGTGATTTTTGCTAAAGCAAGATTAAGCTTTACAGACATAAGGAGCAGACACAGAGTTCATTCTAACCTGAATCGGGCCTTCTATGCATTTTTTTTTTTATTACTTTACCCAACCCACACAGCCAATGCAATCAGTCTTCAAAAACTGACCTAGGGGCACCTGGGTGGCTTAGTCGGTTAAGCATCCAACTCTCGATTTTGGCTCAGGTCACGATCTCGTGATTCGTGAGATCAAGTCCTGCATAGGGCTCTGGGCTGTCAGCTTGGGATTCTCCCCCTCCCTCTCTTTCTGCCCCTCCCCTGCTTACGCACTCTCTCTCAAAATAAATAAAAACAAACCTCACTGAGACTGATTAATAAAAAATGGTGTACTACATATCGTCCATGTCATAACACAACCATTCTAGACGGTCATTTTGTCTAAGATGACATAGGAGTAGTCAGCTACTTTAAAAAGACGGCCTGACGAACAGGAACGATCTGTAGGGTACCTGCCCACCCAGAAGCAGCAAGCATCACCCTTCCTATCCTTTATATAGAAATACAGGAGGACAGTAGCATGGTAAAGCCTACATCTAGGGTCACCAAGCACACTTAGTGTGCAATTGCTTGTGTGCACACAGGCACACGCAGTTCCAGGGGGAATATTCTGGAAGATATAAATGCCATTCATTTATTCCAACCTAATGATTTTTGTCGGTTCTGGGCCTGGCTTGTCCAGACACTATTACTTCTCAGACATTATGTTGATTCAGCAGAATTTTTTAATAGCCAAAGGGCATTATAACTGGCATTGAAGCAAACCAAAGAAAGACCCATAATGAATTAATATTTCTCCAATGCCTTGCTCCAAAGACACAGGTGTTTTAGATGGAAAATAGGCAACTCAGAAACTAAACACCATCCAGAGGAAGCTTGCATGGCTGGTCTCCACACAGCTGCAGCAGCTACCAGGTATTGCTTCCTGTAGTTGTTTGGTGTTCATAACACTCCTGATGCACACTTCCTCTGCTGGCCCTGTGCAGATGAGAGCATTCGCTCACTGCTACCCCGCCACCACTCCTCTGAGCGTGGAATGCAAACACCAGCATTCTTTTATTGCCACAGATGTGCGTAAGTCATTTTAAAAAAAATGGAGAATAAATATGGAAAATACCATCACCCTTTTCCAGAGGATCCCGTTGATAGGAAATACATAGGCACAACAGTAAAAGCACCAAAGGCCAAGAGTTTTCCACTACTGCTGCTTGTACAGAAGAGTAAATTGGCTATTATATCACCTACTGGAGTTAACCAATTAATTCTCCTTGGGGAGTTCTCAAACATCATATTCACAGTAACAATTTGCCAAAAGCAAATTAGACTCACTGAACTGCTTATGTGCCTTGGAGAACCTACACCTTACCTTTATGGTAATAAAATAATAGGGTTAAGGAGGTTAAGGATCCCTGGACACAGCTGAGATGGGATGTGACCCAGAAGCTAATCTAGGAATAAGAACATGTGTATAGTCAGCAACTATGTGGCATAGCCTTCGAACAAATATTCCTATAAAGTGTCCTATTACAAAAATTAAAATATTATCATTTTTTTAAAAAAAAATGAAACCCAAAAAAGTTTTTAGGTGTTCTATCAGAGAGCAAATGTCTACTAGATAATCAGCAAGTGCAAAAAAACATCAGAAATGAAATACAGGGAAAATTAACAACATCAAATATAGTAAAGATGTTTGCAGCATAAAACAAATAATGAGTTGCAAAATATATCTACAGAAAGTGAGTGTAAATGCTGTTAGAATTCTCATGCTAAACAAACGCTAACTTGTGCCTGCTGCTGCCCTATCATTTCCCTTTACAGTGAACTCCACTTCCCCCTCCAGGCACTCAGGAGTCCATGTTCTCTCTTCCCCCCGCTTGCCCTTTCACAGGGCACATCAATCCTAGATGCTGAAAAGCTCTCGAACTCTGGGCCTCTCTTGCCATCGCTCTGGAAAGCCACCTCAGTGCTTTTGTCTCACTGCTCTTCCAAGGGCTGGCATTACAGTCTCCCCTCGATGGCAGCACTTAGGTCGAAGTGCACAATGGGTCATCTGATCTGCTAAAAACCATTCTCTGGCCCTTCATCAGAATCGGTGCAGAGCCCACGCACCCTGGCCCCAATCTCTGCTGGACCTCGAGGTCCCGCTCCCCGCAACTGCATCTTCTATACGAGCTACGAGACTCTGAAGAACCGCCAACATCCCACATGGATCCCCCCTTCTGTATCTTCCCACATGACTTTCCCTCTATCTAGAAAGCGCTTTCCCACTCCTGCTTGGAAGCAGTGCAGTAAGACCATGAGGAACAGGACCTCTGGAGTCGTCTCAGATCCATGCAGCATCACCTATAAGCTACGGTTTTTGTAACTCTGAGCTTCGGTCTCTTCAGCCATAAAATGGAAATAAATACCAATGTCATGGTGTTGCTGTGAGGATAAAGTAAAATGGTAACAAAGACATGGTCTTGGCAAGTTCCTAACAGCCAGCGGCACCCCCTCCTGTTTTTCTGTCTAGATTAAGCATGAGGATAAACTCTGAGGCATCTTCCTCAACCACGTCTAGGAACAGCCAAGCTCCTTCTCTTGCACAGTATCTTTTCATTAGTCAATTATTGCACTTAGCATGCTCTGTTGTAATAATTTCATTACTTACACCTTCTGCAATATGGTACATTCCTTCAAGAGAGGATTAAAACACCTTTGGTTTAAAAGCATTAAAAAAAAAAAAGCTTCTCTATAAACAATATTAACCAAAGATATAATGAAGCTCCCGTAGGTCATCGCATAACAGGTATTACAATATGCAGCTATATGGTACTTAAATTATAAGCATGCAAGCTAAAAAATCATAAATTATGTTTATGCATAGACTTATAAACAAAAGGTACAATAAAGTATCACAGACAATATGTCTATAGATACATCTAGCTATCTTGTAAATCTGTTATCTGTGTGCTTATAGACATGTATATCATAGACATGTATAAGAATATAGAATATAGAATTAAAAAAAAAAAAAAACCACCACCCAAAGATTCGAGGTTGATCTTTGGAGGAAACCTTGACAGAGCAAAGAGAAGCTCAGTTTCAGTTCTCAAACTAAATTTCCACTTCTGGAATTACCAATGTTCTCCTCACTGTATCAAGTAAACATGTATCATTCTGTAACATGTTTTCATTTCTTTATAATGCCTTTGTATATGTATATAATTGTATATGTACAGTTAAGTCTTCATATACTCTCAAGATTTTAAAGGAACGCCAATATTACTGAGAATAGACCTGGGCTAAAAGCCTAAGCCTAAGTATTTTTAGAGAGGATTACACAACCAAGAATTATCAAAATAAAACTTACTTTATAAAAATACAATGTGTACATATTACTTTTACCAGTAAGCGACAGTTTAGAATCAGAAGAGATTGGAGAGTTGACGAAAACAGAGACCAGGTTAAAGAACTATTCCAAGGGGTTCTTCTGGAAGAAGTAGGACTAGAATCTAGTTAAAAGGTGCTGTATAACTTATGTAAAACTTAATCTTTAGTAAGTATGCAATAATACTAATATCTGCCTTGCACTGGGTCTCCTGAATTTTAAAGAGTTTTTTCTTACCACCTGATCTAAAGTGGCTTCCTCCAGCAGTTCATCATTCTACTGTTTATTTCTTCAATGGTACTTATCATTGGTTCTGATTGTCATGTTTATTTATGCCTTACTTGTTTTGTTTCCTGAACTCAAACAGCAACTCAAGGGCAGCAGACCGCCTGCCCATGTTAAGTAGCACTTGGCAGTGCCTGACAGAATAAGCTCGCAAACATTTGCAGAATCAAGGAATGATGGGTGAACTGCTCAGGAGATGTTACCACTGAGCCTACAGCCCACACTGTGCTAACTGCACGTCACCAGAGAACCAAATGCACACTCCTCGCCACAGCCCATCAGGGTCCTTTTATATGAAGGCCCTGGGAAGTTGGGTAACTTTCCTACATTTGTAGCTGGGGACAGGGGAGGGGGAAAACCAGGTTTACTTGATCTCAAAGTTTCAGAATGAGGTGAGGAAGAGAGCAGATTTAATGTGTCAAGGTTAAATTTCTGCAGGATAGAGGAGGAGGACAAAGGGTGTGATCTTAAAATACGTCACTATTGAGCGTCCGACTTCGGCTCAGGTCATGATCTCACGGTCTGTGGGTTCGAGCCCCGCGTCGGGCTCTGTGCTGACGGCTCAGAGCCTGGAGCCTCCTTCGGATTCTGTGTCTCCCTCTCTCTCTGTCCTTTCCCCACTCATGCTCTGTCTCTCTCTGTCTCAGAAATAAATAAACATTAAAAAAAATTAAAATATGTCACTAAAGACTAGGGGTAAGGGATATGGGGAGGAAAGAGCACTCTAGGCAAAGGAAACAATGTTAATAAATATGAACTGGAGAGTGATGATGACTTTAGTAATTTCGCATGACTGAGGCAAGGTGGGTAACAGAAGCAGGAAAGCGAGAAATAAGGTTAGAAAGGCCGATAAGGGGTCTGATCACAATGACCTTGTGTGACTTGTTAAAGGGTTTGTACTTAATTATTATCTTATAAGCAACAGTGATCCACTTTCAAGTTTTAAACCTAGGAGTAACATCATCGGTTTTGCATTTTTTGTAAAATTACTCGGAAGACTTGTTTGGAATGGTTCAAACCTGAAGGTAGGGACCTACTTAGGAGATTCTAACCGTAGAAGTTACAATAACCCCAGTGACAAGGGCCTTAATGGAGACATTTGTAACTATTTAGTCCCTGGCAGCGTGAATAAAGAGCGAGCTTTACCTAAATAGAAACAGGGAAAGAAAATAAAAAACTAGTTCAATTTTATACATAGTGAGTTTGAAGAGATTGTGTGATACCTAAACACTTATATACCAATTTTAGAAACCCTAGATTTAAACAGAAACCTATTTTCCTCACTGTATCATATCCTGCAGACAGAGGATATAATATGCAGTTTAACAAACTATTTAGAATATTTTTCTCATGTTATCTATTAATATTTCTCAAGACAACTGGGTTTCTTGGGAAATGCTGTTCTAGAAATTTTCAACTGTACTAAGGTCGGAGGGCAGGGAAGTGTTTTTTGAACTGGATCAAAAACAATCAGAAAGCAAACAAACAAAAAGAACTTGAATAATCACTAAGGTGTAAAGAACGACCCTGCATGGCCCAGGTACCAGAGCTCTGTGAGGTGTGGTAAAAACAGGAAAATCTGCCTCGTATTAAGTACCCCGTGAAATATACTGGCAAAGAGATTGAAATAGATGTAGAGGTTGCTAAAAAGATCAGCTCGGTAAAAAGACAAAAATAGAATACCGTTAATGATGTAGAAATTGTATTAAGAGCCAACCAGACAGACACATTAGGGAAGGCCAGAAGCTGTTCGTTCCCTCCTTCTGGGCTTAAGGAGACACAAATGGAGGCCTTGGAACAAGCTTTCTTTGTTCAGGAAGGAATCACTGGAAAGCTCTCCCTTAGTTATGTAAATACAAGCAAACCACCCACTGCTCAAGGGGGAGAAAGTAAAGAAGGCCTTTGTAGGCTGACAAGAGGTTGACTCCTCACATTAGCCCTGGTAGGCTAGCCTGCTCTAGGCTGGAAGTTGGCTGATTTTGCAGGACAAATCCAGGGCCTTCTGGAAGGAAAGGAACCAGAGATCCCAAATGCTGCTTTACCAGCTGAGGTTAGTAGCCCTGTAGAAGCTGAATAAGGAGGCTCTGAATCAAGCTGGCTGGCTGGAAAGAATACCATGAGCTCCTGAACAGAATTCATTGCTAAGACCAGGAAATGTGGCCTGACCAGGTTCAAGGCAGAGGCTAAAATCTCTGGGGGTGGTTTGGGTAGTGCCTGGCTGAGTGACACTAGAGCGACAGTAGCATGCGAGCATCAGAGAGCAAGAGCTACTGAAGAAACCCTGGGGACCAGTCTTCAACAGAACCATGCTAGCCGACCATCCACTGGACACTGAGCTCCTTCTGCTGCTTTCAACCAAGACTGATTAGGGCCCTATGACTGCAAAAGCCCCAGAGACTCTTGAATAATTTGGGATGAGAGATAACTGAGCGATGTTGAGTGGGAGTTCAAAAAGAGAAATTATGTTTACGTGCCAAGATAATTCATCGTAGTTACAGATATTTGAAAAATGCATCCAGTTGTTGATCAATGCACGTGCACTTGCCAAGATGGATTTTTCAAACTATGCTAACATGAGATCTCTGAAGCTACCCAGACCCAAGTGAGGCTCACAGATCTTGGTGGGGAGGATTTTCTTGTGACCTGGAAAACCAGGTAAAGTTCCAAGGAGATGCCTAAGTAGTAGGCAAACAACTCCAAGTCATCCAATACTGCTGTGTTTGAAGCACCACATGCTTCAGAGGGCAAGTTCCCCAGCACCCACAAGGACCGTAAGCAGGGATGAGAACATGGGAGATCAGCGGCATCCAGGTGAAAGTGTCGAGAGGCTAGCCTCGGCTAACAGCACAGGCTGGGCAGGAAGAGGTCCTTGCACCTTTAAACATACACCCTGAGGTCAACAAGTTAGGCTAGAAAGGATGAAAAAGTGAAACTATAGGACACACCCAAGCAAATACTCTAAGAAGACGATAATAAGGCATTACAGATGGGCCAGAAATTTGAACTTGCAATGTCAAGGCAGCTTGATAGCAGCAGGTGCTAATCAACTATGTTGGCGATGGGGGACACACACTAATGCCTCCAAGTGGAGATGGTGTGGATTCCCATTACACAGACAACTTTCAAGCCTTTTTCAACATTAAGTTAACTATATATCCCTTGGTTTTCTCAGCAAATTCAAATTTATTTTTAAATGGCGATGTATTTAAGGTGAAGAACTAAACCATCTCCTATGGTGAATCTGATGTAGCTGCTAATTTGATTTATATCCAGGAAGGGGGAAGGGATGAAGGGGCCATTTAATGAGCATTAAGGTATCAACTACCTTCAGGGAAAGTTTCACTGAAGATCTCTCAACTAATCTCTACACACACACACACACACACACACACACACAAGAAGTTAAATATATTCTTGCCAAAAAAACCTAGGAAAACAAAGTATAAATAACCATATGTGTGCATACATGCACACACACATATGTACACTATAATTTTCTTAATAATCTGAGCCAGAAAATATCAAAACAAATTAACTTTCAAAAAATACCACTAGAATCCTCTTTTGGACTTTACACATATCCACATTCAGAACCCTCAATGATCTGTATCTACCCAAACTACTGGTTCCATACTAGATCTACTCGTTCATTTAATCATTTATTGAGCAATATGCCAAGCATTTTACATAAATTAACCCTGTTTTCACAATAATTCTGTATGGTAGAAATTATTATCCCATTTATAGATGAGGAATCTAAGGGTCAGAGGAGTCACGTAAACTCGGATCACACAGAATTCTGTAGGATTTTTTGACTTCTTGGACCATATTATCCAAATCAATGAGTATCTCCAAGCCCTACTCATCCCCAGGTGAATGTGCCAGAGGCCTCTTTTAGTCCTTTTTACCCTGTAGTTTTAAGGTCATCTTCAAATCTTTCTGTGTGGCCCAACACATAGACACAGCTGGGGGCCTCAGGAGAAAGGAAGTGAGCTCCCAGTCTGCAGAGGCACGCATGCCCATTTCCTTGATACCATATGTCACAGATAAACTGGAGAAGAATGTCTGATGGCTTTGAGAGTCTCTTCCAAACCTGAAGATCTAGGATACTGCTGGAGTCAATGGTAGGGAACAGAAAGCATCTACCACAAAGCCAGGACCATACTTCTACTTAATTATTTACATGCTGCAAAACAGATGTTCTAGGATTCTGTCTTCATACCTCCTTTTCTACATATGATAAAACAGGTAGAGGCTACCATATGGTGTCCAAGTTGTGGGGACCTTTGGTAAGAGGAGAAAAGTTAACACAAGTGAAATCAATGAACTGACAAAACCAGGTCAATCACTTAGTTCTCTCAACCAAAAGTGGAAGAAATCTAAGGAAAACTGGCTTGAGGAAGAAAAAAGGAAGAATATACTGGCTCATGCCATAGAAAAATCCAGAGATCTATGTATCTGGCTTTGGCACAGCTTGATTCCAGCCTCACAAGTGGGATCCTCCTCAGCTCTGCTCCCTCTAAATTGATGTTGTGAAATTCATGTGGTACCCAGATGGCTGTGGCTACCCCAAGCCTCATAATAGCTGGAGGAGATCACAACAGAATTGCCCCTGCAAATGTCTCAACACATCATCTTGGTCCCAAATTAGTGACTTGCCCCATCCCTGAACCCTTCCCTGTGGTCAAAGGGATGGGATATTCTAATTGATTAAACCCTCCAAACCATGTGACTGGAAAAGGGTGGTTTCTCGAAGAAGATCCAAGCCCACAGAAGAAGAGACAAAGACAGCTGTGCAGAAAGAAATAGATCAATGCTATGCTACATTAGAAAAACCAAAGTTTATTTCTTCATCTTGCCCCTGCAATGTCATTGGCTCTTGCACTCAATTCAAAATTCTATGCTGACTGCTGAATTGGAAACCAATTAACACTAGTAATGACAGTTTCAATAATGGTAACAATAATAGTAGTAACAGCTAGTATTTATCAAGTACATACTTTAGATCTAGATGCTCTGTTAAGCACACTACATATATTATCTAACTTCAACTTATAGATGAGGAAACAGAAGCTCGAAGAGATTAAGTAACTTGCCCAAGATCATATACTAGTAAGGAGTATAACCAGAATTCAAACCAAGATCCAACTCAGAAACCATATTCTTAACCCAAACACAAAATGACCTCTCAATAATGCTCTTACCTGTACCCTGACCCACCCCCACTCCAATGCATTGAACTCCTTTTCGCAGTGCGTGTCCTGAACCTTAACACACTGCAACTACTCTACCGCTACTAAAATCAGCTAGATAGAACTACCCTTAGCCGGGTGTGATTCTCTTTGATTCAAGAAAACATACCACCCTACACTTTAAAGGTGCTTAACAATGCTTGAAATAACAGATGTGAAGTCCGCTGGTAACAAGAAGCAGGCCTAACGTCACCCAGAACAACTGAAGGAAGAAGCTGACTCATCACTCATCTGGACAACAGCAGCGACAGGATTTCTATTACTCACTAGAAATGGTCTCATTCAAGAAAAATCCCATGTGCTTCCGCACTATAAATGTGCCAACAAACAGCTCAGTAGGAAACATTTCCAAACAGCAAAATCGTTCATCAGAACATGACAACCTGAACAGAAGAATAGAAAAGTCATTTACAGGCAGCATGGAAAGGAGCAAATTTACAGATCCTGCTGCAATGTAAAACATATTTTAATTAATAACCTTTAATTTTCTGGGGAAAAGAAGTTTTTTATTACAATACTTAAGCAAAGAAGTCAACTAAGATGACTTTACTTTTTTGTTGTAAAGTCAGAATAAGATTGATCTTCTTTAAGAGAAAGTAAACTTACTAAGTTACTAAATTCATCCTCCATCCTTGTGGGATTTAAAAAAGAAAATCGAATTATAGAAAATGTTCATAACTATTCTAACTTTTGTTGACACAGGGGTTTGAATTGAAAGGAATATTCTGTTAACATTGGGTAAAGCACTCAATACTAGGAATTAAAGGTAATGCGGAAAGGCAAAATTATCATAAGCCCATCTAGAGTCCCCAAAATATGTATGTTCTTCACTATCTCAAAAATTAAAAGAAAAACTTTCATTAATTTGTGTTAACACCTATAGTATGCTACACATCTTTCCTCTTTTTTCTAAAGATAAAGTATAATTAGATGTCAAGTGATAGATCACTTGTACTTTTTAATGTCATAAATTCCTTTTGTTTTCCCAGGATTTTGGTAATATCCAAAAGAAAATCTATCCATATCAAAGCCTATGATTCAAGGCAGATTTTCTGAATCCAGAACCAAGGGAGAACCTTAAGATTGGGGACTTATCTTAAGACTACACCAGACTATACCACAGGGAAGAGGAGAGAAGGGTTAGCTCAAAATGGACTCCATGCCTAGAGACAAGAATCTGAAGCATCTGTAGAGTTCCTGATTTCGACCACCATTATATTGCAAACCCATGCAGTATCCTAAATCTTTCCACACTTTCCTAAAAATAAAAGTGCAGTTAGATGCCAAATCACATATCACTTGTACTGTTTAGTCTCATATTGTCCTTTGGTTTTCTCCCGCGAGTTCATCCTTCTCCCTGCATTCACATAGCAGTGAGACCCAAACATAGACGGTAGACAAGAAAAACAAAGGGCTGAGAAGTCAGAAGGCCTGATCCAGATCCTGCTCTGTCCCCAGCCAAGGAGACCTTAACATTACTGTTAAACCTCCCAATCTCTTGGCCTCCTCATTTGGAACATTTGCTTGCTTCCTTCGTAAGACTATCGTGAGAATCAGATGAGGTCTGTGATATGAAACACACTTAAAGCTTCAAAATGCTATAAAAACATTAGATACTGTTACTACAATTAATATATTCCTAGGCAAAAAGGTGCCAACTATACATGAATCCTAGATTCACTATTTACATGAACTGAGGCAGACAGGAGGGCATACAGATATGGCTATTTTCTTTCTAGGTTAATTGAAAATGTAATTAAATCTTAAGGAATGAAGAGAAATAAACTAACCTGTCTACCTCCTGTTAAAATTTATAGTCACTATTCCAGCAATGATTTGGTCTCTAACACACTATTCACGTTTTTTAAACTTAAAAATGAAAATACGGATGATAATGACAGCTACGTGCTGGATTGATACGAAGATTGAGCCAGTATGTTCAGAGCACTGGAACGTGCTATGTCACTGTCTGCATCACGGTAGCAGTGAGAATCAGCCGGATCTGGGTTCAAGCCATTGTTCCAGCCTCTACTATATGTGTAATTTGAACAGAACTTGCGTATCAGAGGGCAAGTGTGGGGATTAATATAAATATGTGGATTGAAATGACAAAAGTTCTCTCCAAAGTTTTCATGAAGTGGCAGTACTGACTGCACCAGTCTTGGCAGTAGCAAAAATGTATATGATTTTATTTAATTTTTTTTAAATGTTTATTTTTTGAGAGAGAGAGAAACAGAGTGTGAGCAGGGGAGAGGGAGAGAAACACAGGGAGACACAAAACGTGAAGCAGGCTCCAGGCTCCAAGCTGTCAGCCCAAAGCCCGATGCGGGGCTCAAACTCACAAACTGCGAGATCAGTCTGAGCCAAAATCAGAGGCTTATTAACAGACTGAGTCACCCAGGCTCCCCAAAAATGTATGTGATTTTTAACATGGTAAGTACAGAATCTCAAGTTTTCAAGTTCTCAATGACATTCCCAAGTTTAACATTCCAAATTTATCATTTTCAACATACTCTGAGTAGCCAGAAATACATTTACCCTTGAGAAGCAGTTTACTCCTTTATATTCAACTCTTTAATATCTCATCTCCTATAAAGCTTCCATTATGAAAGCACACAGTTGTATTCCAGTAGAACAAGGCCATGTATTTCCGAAGAATTTAGATGATTTCCTAACCTCTGCCCACACTATTTCTTACAAATCTGAATGAAAAATGAAGAGCTCCTTAAAAAGCTTTAAAAAAATTTAGACTTTTCCGTTTTTCATTTCCCTATTTCTATCCTTCATTTCCTCAAAAGAAGGTGAAAAGAAAGGAAAATCAAAAAAGACATTTTAGAAATAAGGGAAGGGTCATATAATAAAGGAAACCTCTTTTTAAGCTGTTAAGACTTTTTTTAGGGCCAAAACTTAAAGGACTATCCACCTTACCTGGGATTCTAGTTGATTCGTCTTTGTCTTCAAGGCTTCACATCATAGCCATAGACAAATGTGCTACCAATCTCTCTCCACCGGAAGGATTGGTTTTCATTTGCTTTTATTTGTTACCGTGTTATCCTCCATCACATTTTTGGACCTCAAGAGAGTCAAATCGCAGCTTTCCAAAGGAAAAAGGAATCTTAGAAACTATAGTCTTATACCCATTTCCTTTTGTATAGGCTTCAGGGCTGACAGTCTGAGGACTGTGACTTCTATGAGATGACAAAGTGACTGAGTCCAGAAGCCACGGCTGCTCTCTTCCTGGGCAGGGTGGCTTCCCCACACTTGCATCAAACTTCACCATCAAATTTCTTACGTGTCTGTTTCAAGTCTGTGCTACTTATTCCCACTGTCAAGCAAACCAATCCATTGCTTGGTTTTCATTTTATAACCAAAATACTATATCTTAGAAATCAAATGAAGTGTCACGCTCCAACAGCCTTTTGATGAAATACTAGCACCTGAATTACAAGAGCAAGGGCAAACTTCTCAGTACCATTTAGTTATCTCCTTTCCTATTTGCTTATTTTCATAATACAATTATGTCACCAGGGGCTAAAATAACATCACCTTAATGATGGCTCTTTATAGCTTCTGACATGCAGAAGTTTAACTTTATGTCCAATCACTTCGAAATGAATGACCATAACTTTTGAAAGAATTTCTTTCACCTACTACATACAAGTGTTTAGTGTACACACAGATAATAACACAAACATTAGAATTTACATGTGGCAACTATCATTGAAGTCTAACCATCTAACATGTATATGCTGAAATCTGAGCAATAGAATTACTTGACAGTCTCAAACGCTTTGGATTCATGTCCTCCCCATCACTTACCCAAGGGTCAAAATAGGCAAAGGGACAGCAGAACATTCTCAACTTCCAAAAATTAAGTGCCTCTCAGATATAGAAAAGACCAGAGGGGAAAAAATACTGGTCCTACTTACTATCTGCAGCATGTAGGATAGTAATCCTGCCCTCTGAACTAGCCAACAGGTTACTTCTGGATAAAAGACTCTTCTTATACTGCTTTAAATGAAAAATAATCCTATTCTCATTTGGACAATATTGTTATTTGCTTTTTTGCTAAGTCATCTACCTGTAAAATTTAACTATATAATGCAGATACTGAGACCATGTCAGTCACATGTCCTACTTCAACAAGAAATGAAAAGTACTGGATAAAATGCTCCCTACCAAGAAAAATAATAATACATAAAAAATGAAATGTAGTTACCTTTCCAAAGTCACGAACATCAAACAGGTCAAATGCTTCAAAGAGTTCACTCTTTCTCATTCCAAATGTCTCGCAGCAGGCCGTGAGGAATGTCCTTATGTTCTTCAAACAGAGAAACTGAGGAATGGGAAATAGCTATTAGTATACAGTGAATCATTCTGAATGCTCTAGGATCCCCTATCCACCCAGAATGCTTTAAAAAAAAATGACAGGGAAAAAAGTCAATCAACTTTTGAGGTTGCTTTTCAATTAATCCTTCAGCAATATTTGAGAACCTCCTCTCTTAGACACAGGTGACACAGCTATGAAGAAGATGGACAATATTTCTGCCCTTGGGAAACTTACATTCTAATAAGAACAGCCAAAAAAATATTCAACGAAAAAGTTGAAAAACGATTAAACAATCCATTTAAATGGATGGTTAGAGAACGTGTCAGTGGGAAGAGAGCAGATAAGCAGAGATTGGAAGGTGGTGAAGGAGCAAGCCATGCAGAAGTACAGGACAGAGCATTCCGGCCAAAGGTAGCATCCCATGCTAAAGCCCAGAGGCAAAAGTATCTGATGTACATCTAAGGAAGGGCCAGTGTGACTAGAGCAGAGGGAGGGACAGGGAGAAAGGTAGGAGATGAGCTAGAAAGGTAATGAGGTCAGATGATGAAGGAACTTGTTGGACCAGCTTTTATGTTGACCAAGACAGAAGTCATTGGAGGCCTTTGGGCAGAGGAGGGATATGAACTAAGGTTCAGGCTGCTCTTTTTAATATAGATTGAAAGGGGCTAGAGCAAAGAGGGAGACAGGAAAAGCAGATAGAAAGCTATTGGAATAACCAGGTAAGAGACAACTGTGAGAAGACCAGGTGTTTCATTTTGACTATGTTAAATTTGAGACACCCATTAGTCATCCAATGGGATGTGGGGCAGCAGGCAACTAGACAGACAAGTCTGGAGTCCAGGGTACAGGTGTGACTCCAGATATAAATTTGGGAGTCTTTACAGTATACAGAACATTTTTAACCATGACAATGCCTGAGATGACTTTGGGAGAAAGCAGAAGAAAGGAGAAGACCTGGGACTGAGTAATCCCAGGAGATCAGGAAAAGAGCCTACCGAAAGGCTGAACCTGGTGACTGGTGAGGAAAACCAGGAGAACGGGTTTTCCTTTAACTCAAGTATAGAAAGTGTTTCTAGAATGAAGGAGTGGTAAACTGTTAGCTGCTGATAATAGTAAGATTTGACCAAGTGCTGTCCATGGAATCTGGAAGTGTGAAGGTCATGGGTACACCTTCACAAAAGCAGGTTCCATGTTGAGTGGGGGGCTTGGAAAAGTTTAGGAGACCATGGAAAGAGAGGAAGTGCAAAGAGAATACAGAAGATAGACTCGAGTTTGCTGCAGAGGGGAACAGAGGATGAGGACGTAGAAAGAAAAGTCAAGGAAGGGCTTTTTAAAAACAATGGAAGCTCTTATATGCTTTTATATTGATGGGAATAACTTGGTAGAGAGGGGAAAGTTGGTCATGCAAGAGAGAAGGGGAGTCACCCAGGTGGGGTCCTTAAGTAGGCAAAGGGGTAGGAGTGGGGACTCTGCTGCTCAACTGGAGAAGTCAGTGTTGGAGTAACATGCTCAGTTCCATTAACACTAACAGGAAAAACAAGAAGGAAGACAGATCTATTGACAATTTTAAAACCAGAGTTTATTTTCAGTATCCAAAAGACTCAGACCCACCTAAGTGCACACATAGCCTGAAAGTGAATTACTTCTTTTTAAAAATATGAGCTGCAGTGGCACACATAAAAATAAGACTACTATCGTCCAATAAGCAAGAAAAACCCATTAGCTAATTGGAGCATTCCTTAAGGACTGTCGATGTTTTCTTTTGTTGTTTTGTTTTTCATATTGGTCTGGATTTTAATTTACAGAAAGCGCATTTTACTTCCTCTGTATTTGAAATATTCAGATTTTTCACAGGCTTAACTCAGATGCAGTTTGACTATTTACAGGAATCCTTCTCAGAGGCTTAAATATTTCAGGAGGGGTTAAAACCACAGGGGAAGCATCATCAAACCCTTTGAAGCACAAAGACAGAGGCCAATCAGCATATGGAGCTTCTACTTTCACTTTAAAAAATTCATAAGAGACCTTTACGACACAGAATCACTCTACGTGTAGCTCTTCCACATAGGATTGCTTATTTACAGATTAAAAGCCTTGCATTCTGCCAAGATAGACAATAATTACTCTCTTGGGGATTATGCAACTGCTGTCTTGCAATATTTTTTACATAATTAAGTGCCCAACTCATAGCTCACCAAGGAGAAGCATAATTGCACATGCCACCCTCTGAAGATTTCTCACCAAACTCGGATTTCCCCCTGTGTGGGAAAAACTACGGTAGACTTCCACTCAAGTGCTTCGATTATTAACTCAGAAAAGCAAGTGTTGCTTCTGAAAGTTAAAAAAAAAAAAAAAAGATGAAACGTAGTCATTATTGCATACGTACAGAGACTTCTTCTGGAACCAATCTTAATGTTATCTGCCCCTAAACTAGTTCAATTCTATTAAACTCCAGAAATATTCAGTGGATTTGAAAAAGGTCACTGGCATGCTCTCACTTTTCTAGGCAATCTTCAAAGGTAGTCTTTCCTGTAGGTATCTTTTCAGCCAACAGTTTCTGAATGCCCACAACATCCTCGACACTGGAAATACTGAAAATGAGTTCTGCCCCCACACTCCTCTATTCATCTTATCTGGAGATATTCACAGCTCTCCAAAGTTGGGCTAACAACATTAGGGTCACACTTCACATGTTCCTGGGTGCTCAGCTCTGTGCAGGCACAGGAACAAAGTTGAGAGATGGAGGAAGTGGGTCTTAACACTATTACAGAAGCCCTGGGCAGAGCTGGGACTGACGGCCTGCCTGCCATTCCCAAGATTTGGGCTTTGTTTTCATCATGCTGAACTTGTCCTTTTTCCAGGTTATTTTTTTTAATTTCAAACCAAAAGAAAGGTTGAAAAAAATAGTACAATGAACGCCCCATCTACTCAATTCGAACACACTGCCAGATCTATGTGCTTTTCTTTGCCGACACTTTACTTACTTATAAAAGATCTACGGCTGCAGCAAGTTACAGCCATCACAGCACTTCACTCCTAAATGACTCAACGTGCATCTCCTAGGGATAGGGATATTTTCCTACATACCCAGAATACTGTTATCACATCTAAGTAAATTAACAATTCTATATTACCTACGATCTTTTTCATATTCTAATTTCCTCAGCTGCCCTCACGATGTGTCTTTATGCTATCCCCACCCCCCACCCCCAGTCTAGGATCGAATTTAAATCTACCTGTCGCATTTGGTTGTTTTATGTTTGTAGTGTATTTTAATTGAGAAATCCTGCTCTATTTTTCAGACTGACTTTTTTGAAGATTTCAGACAAGTTGTCTTATAGAATGTCCCACATTTTGCATTTGTCTTATTACTTCCTTGTGATATCATTAAACCTGTTCCTCCCTCACATGTATTTCCAGTGAACCAAAAGCTAAATCTAGATACAAATTAAATAGTTCTGGCAAAAACACTTCATACTGTGAACTTCATATTTCATAATATCTAAGGATACAAACTTTTATGTTAAACCGTTATTGTTGATGCTAAATTTGATTGCTTGGTTAAGATGGTACCGCCACATCTGTTGTAAAGGGAAGTGTCCCCCTTTATGTTAATAAACATCCAGAGGGTGATCATTTGGTACCATGCAGCTGTCCTATTTCCCAATAATTTACCACCACGATTTATCGTCCACTAATAGTGATTTTTCTTATTCCATCATTCCTTAATTATTAGCTGGTATTTTTACCAAAAGAAGAGCTTTTGCTACCCTTCCTCCCAGATCACTCTTTTTGCTTGTATAATGATCAATCGCTTTTTTCTGACATTCATATTGTCCCAAGTTTGGCCATTTCGGGGGTCCCTTCAAACTCATTCCAGTGCCCTTTTTAAAAGAACACCATTTTCTTCATTTTCTGATATCAAGTTGCCCCAAATCTACATCATATGTTTTTTGCTCTAGTCCAGGAGTCAGCCATTTCTCCAAGCAAATCCATTTCCACTTATACGGTAAATGGTATTTAGAAACCAAAGTCTGACAGAGTTAACTTAAGAAGCCAACTCTTATCTTACTCTGTTAAGGTGAAATTTGAATTTATTTTAGATGACTGATGAACACATGACCTTGCTTCATGTTTAGAGATGTGACTGGGGTTTTAACACTATTATTTCAGTATAAGTGTTTTTCTCCCCAGTTTACAAACTCTTTTTACTTGGTAGCCATCTGACAGTCCTTGGTATCATCTGCAGTAGTTTAAGTCATTCTGCCTTCAGAGATGGTTTATGATACACAAGGACAAAAACATCTCATTATTTCATAATCAAACCTCGTGTGTGATCAAAAATTATACATCTCCAATAAATCATCTTATTTACATGAGATAACTTTAAGAATGTTTAGAATTTAGGATTCAAATTTGACAAATTAGAATTTTAAGTAAGGTCAGGATTTTTTAAATATTAGATGCATCCACACAAGATAGGTACCAAAATTAAAGATACACAAAAGTCTAAAAATCATTTCCTCACTTAACAAATGTTATTGAGGTGCAGATTATATACAAGACATCATAAAACATACCTCCAGTTGGATACTGATTTTTTTTTAATTTGTTAAACACATGTTAATGGAATGAAACTGTCAAGAACTAGGTATTAGAAAAAAGCAAGCATGACCCAAACTGCCCACGGAAGACTTCTCCTGGTCAGAGTATTCAGACCAGTGGATGCATAATTACATAGTAGGTGGCAACTGCCATGAAGAAAGCATTCAAAGGTTCTTTGGGAGTCCGGGCGTATCCCGGAAAGAGAGAGCTTTCTGGAATAAGTGACGGATGAGAGGAGAGCTGAAGGATGAGAACCACAAAAACAGGAAGAACGGCTGATGTTCAGGAAGGAGAGAGGAAGTTGCCAGACTTGGGGTACAAGGGAGTGCTCGATAAATGGCACGGCCTGTGCATGAGCACGAGACAAGGCATGGACTGCTGGGCGTGGTGGAAGTGGTAGCAAAGGGACATGACTCTCTGAAGCAGCAGTGAGAATGGGGCTAGAGAGGGGAGCTGGGGTTTGCAAGGCATGCCGAAGGGATGCGGGCTTTATCTTAGAAGACATGGTGAGGTTCAAAGGCTGTAAATACAGGAGTAGAACGCTCACCCTGCATTTTATGAGTACAGTAATCTACAAGCTCTATACTAATGAATATGTTATTTAATCCTCATGACAACTCAATCCGGAAAGTTTTCTTTTTTTCTTTTGTATATAGTTTACTCAAGTTTATATAACTGCATCTGCCAAAGTAATAGAATCATGATTCAAATACCAATATTCTTGCTACCGAGCCCACATCCTTAACTACTGTATTATACTAGCTCCCTTTACAGTGTACAGAATTAAATGTTTCCTTTTCTCTTTATTAGAGAGAGGATATGCATTAGGTAGGCAAGACAGGACAGTTAGGATGCTGCCATATTAATTTAACAAAAAGGTTATGGTGACCTGGACTAGGATGGTAGAAGACAGAATGGAAAGAACTCTAGGAGTTAATATGGAAAGGAAATACCAGGTAATTGATAGAATATGTTGTGAGGTGGGGGGAGTGGGAGAGAAAAGAGAAGAATGAGGAATTTTATCCGTAGCTCTGTCTTGGGCACTGCACACACTCAGTGGAGACACTCACACACTTGGGGGACAGGGCATGTGACAAGGAAGCCACAGACGTAGACAATTAAGTCTTGTCTTCACATATGGAGAGACCCAGTAATGAGAGAGGAGCTAGGCAGCATCTCTGGCATACCTGGTGGTAAGGGATATATTCTAACGGCACAACCGCCAGTCTTCAACACCATGCTCGCCCTCTCTGCCCCTTCGGAAACACATGAGCGGCTTGATTTTTTTTTTTTTTTTTTTTTTTTTTACAAGTTGAAGAATTAAGATGGTAGAAAAGCACTCAATCGATGCAGATAACCTTTGAAGAAATTTTAACACCATCAAGGTCTAAGACACCCTACAGAGATCTCTAGATTAGGTAATGTTTCACAATCAGAGAGCTATCACAACAGACAAGGCTTTTCAAGGTGCAGCCTGCGACACAACCACTTCAATGCTAGCAATACGGATGCTCTAGGAAGGAAACATTTAAAGGCCAGACTGCAAAAGTTCGCTATAAAGCTCTGAGACCATGTATCTCTTCCCTCTACTCTTTTTATAAGGTGTACTGTTGCCTTCTTCTCTATGTGTGTAAAGGCCATTTTGACTTTCTCAATGATATGAATACAAGCAGGATCGTTTCCCTTTTTTATTTGAAAAAATCAGCATCTACTTCTCTAAAACCATTAGCAAAACATGGGTGCATTATGTTAACTGACGCTACATTACAGGAAAAACCTCCACAGCTTATTGTGAAATGAGCTATTTCAATCCGAACTGAGAAACAGTATCTGTGGGAAAGATAATTTCTAATATGGCTTCACAGCCATGTACGCTTGCTGACTTGCCGCAGTTTTCATGAGGACCACCACCAGCCAAACTGCCTGACGAAGAAAGTAGTTCTCAGGGTCTCATTTCTGGATGGGACACTCATTATTTCATTTGAAGGAGCGACTGAATTTGAGAGTTTGCCATAATTCGAATTATGGGTGGCCATTAATGAGTGATTGACAGTTTTGAAAGGCACAGAAGAGTTTATGATGAAGCCTATTTGCAAACATTAACATACAAAAAGTTTTATTTATTTTTTAGCTAGCTCTCATCTTAGACGTTGTCAAGATCAGATTAGTACCCCTGTATCCTAACTCCTCTATCCCTTTCCAAAGGGATCAATCATCCTTTGCAGAACTAGTAGGGTATGGAAGGGAAATAGTAATAAAACAAGTTTCTCTCTTATTGGAATTTTCTATTTCTGTCACTTTAACCATGTCTTCTATGTATATATCTACCCTTTAAAATTAGAATTGAGAGTTAAAGTCTACATCTTTGGAAAGAAAAGAACAAACAAAAGAAAAGAAAAAATGAAAAATTTTTTGTATTGGGATTTTGTCCTTTTTTCTTCTAAGTCAGTGGATCCCACCAGAAAGGGGGGCATCATCCCCACTGCTCTATAAAGAAATCACGCCTGTAGAGGCCTTCTGGATAATTATAAAATAATTATGCTGCACTTAGCGTCAGTTCAGGACTGCATGGTACCTTGGAATAATTTTCTTATCGATCCTATTATAAATAAATGAAGACCCTAAAGAACATGCAGGGATGAGAGTTGTTTTTGTAGCTCCCATTTTGTGCTCAAATCACTAAACAAAAACTCTCCTATTTTCAATAAACTAAAAGCCAGTATTTTCCATGTTGACTGTTGTCCACATGGCCTTTTCAAAGGATAAAAAAATTTTAATTAATCAAAAATATAGCCATTTAATAACATTTAAAGTTACAAGCATTTTTTTTTCATTTTCTCCCAGGATTAAAACTTTTATGGGTTATATGTAACTTTATGGAAGTAGCCCAGCTCCAAAACGTAGGGCTAAACTGTAAGAAGACCTACATCCTTCTATGCTCTGGAGCACTCTGGCTCCTGCCTGTGTTAACAACCATCTCGGCTACAATGTATCTATTGTATTTCTCCCAACTACTGCCACTGAGTAATTTGAAAGTAGATACTACATTTATTTCATCTATGTATCCATACAGCTTTTATAACAGACAAGTACCTTTCAACAAATAATTAATGATTGATGCAGGTTATGTTTAAAAAAAAAAAAAAAAACAGCAACCATCCCTTGGTAGCCAAGGAACTCATGGTGAAATTTTACATTAAATTATCATATCCTCTTACTTACATATTAGCATATAAATAGGTTTTTTTATGGAATTATCCCAAAAACTTTTTTAGAATTTGGTGATGTTAATAATTGTAAGTGAAATAAAGACTTTAAATTATTAAGCAGTTACATTTTTAAACATCATCTCTACTCTGGGTTACCAGCGTCTGGTGTCTACTCAATGGTGGCCAGCTAATGGATTTTCAGGATTTCTAGCCAGATGTCATCATAATAGACACACACAAGCTCTCTGCTGTTTTCGACAGCCCTTGTCCTCAGAAGATGGAGCCGTACCCTTCTCCCTTGGCAGGAACTCAGACCCATGGCTACAAAGTTTATCTGTCAACCTCAGCATTAGCCCTTGGACACAGAAAAGGTTAAGAAACAGCATTCAATTCCCCTATGTGTTTCCGGTCTTTGCACTAAAAAACTGAACGCCTGGCAAGTGCAGAGGTCAAAATTAGCCTGAAACATCTATTTTACTGAGTTCATTAACCTGCTAATGAAAGCAATGTCTGCCGTTGCCTTTAATGAGAAAAAGTAACACCTGACCATATTGGTATCTGGAACAGGGCTAGCCCAAAGCATGCAAAGAATGGTACAGTCTACATTCTAGAGCAAACTTGCTTGCAAAGTTCCCTATTATAGGTATAGAAAAAAAAAGCATTTCTTTTTGCAAAGACCATTAAGAGAGAGTAGAATACAGTAGCTAAAAGTCAGGATTCTGAAATTGGTGGGAGTAGTAACAGTTTAGTTATAGTAGCAGTGACGGCTAATCATCATAGCAGAACGGACACAGTGGTAGCAGGCAGAATGGCAGCGACGCATTATTGGCTGCTCGGGCAATCAATCATTGAGATGAAAATCAGAGTCTCATGTGCCCTGATCTAGGTGAGAAACGAACCATCCTCCCAAGGCAGAACATCCCTGGAATAGCACACCAGTCACAAACGCCACTTCCTGTGAAGCAGGAAATAGAATCCTGTGGCTGTGTTACCCCGCAAGGAGGGGAGCTGTGCTGACTCTTCATTAGAGACAACGTTCAAAATGAGGAAAAAGCTTGTGGTGACAAAAATCTGTGTTGCTTCTAGAGAACAGCCTTACGAATCCATTAATCCAGATAATGAGAATGAAACTTAGTGTTCGAGTCGGACCTACAAGGCAAAGAGCTGTGTGCAAATGCAAACGAGGAGATCTGAGGGCAAGTAACCCTGCCTCACGCACTTCCCTCCCCCACAAAGAGCCACCTGACATAGCAGCCACAGACTCCTCCCATGCCCCTTCGGAGTCCCCACCCTCTCCAACCTCTGCTGCTTAGCCCCCTGTGGCCAGCATGCTTCCCCCTCTACCTCACTCTAGGGCCCCGCCAGAGCAGGACTTGGGTAGCAGGAGATCCAGAAGAGAAGCAAAGAACAGAGGACGAAGTAAAAGCCTTTCTTCATTGCATCTCTCCCTTCCTCATCTAATCTGCCTCTGATGCTGCGGGGTAGGCGCTATTATAATTCCCATCTACCGAGGCAACTGAGGCACAGAGAGGTAAAATAAGTGGCCCTGAGTCACGTGGCTGGTGAAGCAGTAGAGCAAGGTTTCAAACCCTGACTGCTGGCTCCAAAGTCCAAGCCTTTTACAACTATGACCTTCTGGCAGATACTGACCCAGGCCAGTGAGCTAGAGGAGGAGGCCCTGCCCTCCAGGAGATGTGAGTCTCATAAATGAGAGATACAAAGGAGCAGAGAGCATTTTGATTCCAGTGTAGTAAGTAGAGAGGCAAGCACCAGGTTTAGTGGGAGCACAGAGAAAGAACTCCCACCTAATCAAAGGGGTAGGTTGAGATTCACTCTACCGAGTGGCTGAACTGAGTGTCCAAGGACGAACCCAAGGTCATGATAAACGGTATGGGGAGAAGCAAAGACCTAGCCTCGAGAGGAAATGCAGTAGTTCACATAGCCTTCACAGCCAGTGCAGGAAAGAGAGCCTAAGAGATGAATGAGGCTGGAAAAGTAGGCAAGGGGCCAGATCTCAAATGGAACTCGGAATTCTTTTCTCTGAGAGGACAAGCCAATGCCTCATGATAATGCCTGGCTCTACAAAACAGCAGCAAATGATAGACGTGTATATGCCACGGAAGGCACGAAGCACTTTCCATAGAGTATCTCAGTTAACACACACAACAACCCTATGAGGAAGACAATATTCTACACTATCCATAAGGATTGGAGATACATTAAATAACCCAAGGTCAGGGCAGCCAAGGAGTGGTACAGCAAATCAGCCCCCTGCCAGCACTCTCGCTGCCAAGTCATGCTGCTTCCTTGAGTGTGTGGTTAATGGGGTCAGGTGATGATGGGCTCTACAGCAGTAGCAGGACTAGACATCAGGTACCTGTGGGCTTAAGCAGACGACTGGGTCTGCCTCGAGGAAAGCAACTAAAAATGAAGAGGAACCTGTTTCCCTGAGTAATTTCAACTTCAGGAAAAAGATGCACTAAAAAAAAAAAAAAAAAGATGTACTCTGGAGAAAAAAAATCTTCTCTAAAATTAAAAAAGTGGTTTAATTTCCATTCGGTTCGGCATATTTAGCTTTAGACCAAGCAACCTCCTTCCCTCCCTTCTTCCTTCCCTCACCTACAAAAAAGAACATCCCTTATTTGAACTCTTAATGCCTTCCAGTACGCTTCTTGTACACACAGAATAACTTTGAACAAACTTGAAAGGGCTGAACAAATTTGGAACAAAATTACTCTATAGTTCAGTCATTGTTTTTTGTGCCAAATTCCATTCTATTTTCTGCCCATATTTCTACCCTAATTGTTATTCTATCTGCACCCACACTCCTTCCAATTTAGCATCACCCCCAAATTTTAGACAAATTATATTTACTACTTTTGATCTTACTACCTGAGAGAGTTATGATTTATGCTCCAGTGTTTAGCTCTGTCCCCTACATCACATTTTATTAAAATAAGTTGCAGGGGCACCTGGGTGGCTCAGTCGGTTAAGCGTCCAACTTCTTTCAGCTCAGGTCATGATCTCAGGGTTCGTGAGTTTGAGCCACATGTCAAGCTCTGTGCTGACAGCTCAGAGCCTGGAGCCTGCTTCAGAGTCTATCTCCCTCTCTCTCCCTGCCTCTCCCCTGCTTGTATTCTCTGTCTCTCAAAATAAATAAATGTTAAAAAAAAATTAAATAAGTTGTAATTTTTCCAAGTTAAATATGAGTACACTAGATGTACACTAAAAAACACTGTATTAACAAGATCTGAAATAAAGATTAGATTTGTATGACCTATATATGTACCATATATATATCATCCCTGTGTGTATACATATACGTGTGTGTATATATATACATATATATATATACACACACACATGTACATACACAGGCACACAACTTTTTAATACCACTACTTCTATATAATATTTCCTCCTGAAAATTTTAACCAAGTAGAACACCTAACCAGTTAGAAATATATCTTAATTTAGTACAGAAAATGTTCCTTTTGTTTTCTTTTTCCCCACCCTTTTCTTAGCCTTCTAATAAATTCTGCCATCTTGATATCCAGGAAATTTGCACTCTGTTGAGAAAACCTGCTAACCAATCAGTCACCAATACCTCTCACCACACTGTCACCACACTGGTCTTGAACTCAGTATCATATTAGCAGTATTTTAGTGGCAATAGAAAAATGTAAAAAGAAAAAAATGTGGATGTATTAACCCAAATTCTCTTAACTCCCACAGCCAGATACCTTGAGTCTTCCCTTTGAGTCAAATCTCCCATTGAACGTAATTCCAATGAATTGTTTTATCCTTTAAGTTTTTTTATTTGAATGTAGTTGACACGCAATGTTACATTTGTTTCAGGTGTACAACACAGTGATTCAACTTCTCTATTTGTTCTGCTATTTTCACACAGAGTGTAGCTACCATCTGTCACCATACAGCATTATTACAACATCACTGAATGCATTCCCTGTGTTCTACCTTTTAATCCTGGACGCCTGTCTCCCACTCCCCTTCAACCATTTTGTCCAGCCCCCACACTCCTCTTGCAACAGTTTGTTCTCTGTATTTTTAAGTCTGATTCTGCTTTGTTTTTTGTCTTTTAGTGAAATCCTATATTGTTTTTCTCAGCCTTATTCCATTTACTGTTATGCCCTCTAAATCCATCCATGTTATTGCAAACGACAGGATTTCATTTTTTATGGCTGAGTGATATTCCATTGTGTGTGTGTGTGTGTGTGTGTGTGTGTGTATCTTATCCATTCATCTATCGAAGGACACTTAGTTTGCTTCTATATCTTGTTGATTGTAAAGGATGTTGAAATAAACGTAGGGGTCTATATAGCTTTTCAAATTAGTGTTTCCTTTTCTCTGGATAATTACGGGATCATATGGTATTTCTATTTTCAATGTTTTGAGAAACCTCCACACTGTGCTCCACAGTGGCTACTTTACATTCCCGCTAACAGTGTACAAGCGTTCCTTCTCTCCACATCCTCACCAACACCTACTGTTTCTTGTATTTTCGATACAAGCCATTCTGACTGGTATAAGGAGATCTCTCATTGTGGTTTTGATTTTCATTTCCCTGATGATTAGTGATGTTGAGCATCTTTTCATGTGGCTGTTGGCCATCTGTAGGTCTTCTTTTAAAAAAATGCCTATTTGGGTCCTGTACCCATTTTTAATTGGACTGTTTGTGGGTTTTTTGGTATTGGGTTGTATAAGTCCTTTATATATTTTGGAAAGTGGGCTGATGGTTTCCTCTGCTGTGCAGAAGCTTTTTATTTTGATGTAATAACAATACTTTATTTTTGTTTGTTCTCTTGCCTTAGGAGCTTTATCTAGAAAAACGCTGCTACAGTTAATATCAAACATGCCACCTGTGTTCTCTTCTAGGATTTTTTATGATTTTAGGTCAGACACCTAGATCTTTAACCCATTTTGAGTTTATTTTTGTATACGGTATAAGAGTGGCCCAGTTTCCCCAGCACTATTTGTTGAAGAGAAGGTCTTTTCCCCACTATATATCCTTGCCTTCTTTGTCATAGATTAATTGACCATATAAGCATGGGTTCATTTCTGGGCTTTTTATTCTGTTCCATAGATACATGCTTTTGTAGTAATTCATATTCTTTAATAGATGTCAAATACTACAGTGTTTTACCTGTAAACAATAGAACAATGGCTAAAAGACATCTTAAGTTTCAAACCTTTTGCTCACAACCTAATGCAATTGTCAAATGTACCTTCTCAAACCAGTCTCCTCAGAGGTATGGCAAAGAGAATAAAATGCTACCTCTGGTGTTCTGCTTGCCTGAAGCTGCCCAGTCGACCACACGCTCAGAATTCCTTTATCATGTGTCAACTTTGCCTTCTAGCCCATTAGGTATTATGCTTAATATAAAAGGTGTTGATTATTTGCCAATGATTCAAGCCCCTCTCCCCTCCATGGTCCAAACCTCCCATGAAGTCTGCTACCACCAACCCGAGTACCCACCGTGAGGGGCTGGGAGAGCAAGGAGAAACCAAGAGGAAGGGACAGATTGTCTCTTCCACAGTTTTGAGATCTGGAGAACAAAAGAATTAGGGTAGCAGGAGCTGGAACAAGGGGCCAACCGTGACTGTGAGAATAGAAGCCTCAAGGCTTCAGAGACTTCTTACAGAAGCATTGGACTCTTACCTACAAGACCAAAGAAGGGAGCTAAAGTCAACCTGATTTCCTCAAAGGTGAAGAAAGCCATCATGGACATCTGGATTCTACTTATAATTGTACTTAAAAAAAGTGTTCCTTCACATCACTTGTCTTTGTAAAAAATAACGCAAGAATTTGAATAACGGCAATTAGTAGAATAGGTGCAACTGTGTGCTAGGCACTATTCTAAGCACAAGAGTGTGCATACACACACACACTCACAGAAGTCCTTGAGGAAGCTATCCCACTTTACAGAGGAAGAAACAGAGGAAAGGAATGGTTCAACTCTTGCCAGAGGTCATATAGCCAGTAAGTGCAGGAACAGGAAACTATGCTTCATAGTTACTACTCTACCCACCTACTCTACCCACCTCATTATGCTTTTCAATATTCTAATGACACAGAAAAGGAAATTTTACGTGACTAGCTCCTTCACTGATTTCTGAACACTTTTGAAAGACTTATAATAAAAATAATCTTTTATAATTATTTATATTCGATTAGTAATCTTACTCTGATCATGTGTCCTCCTTCCTCAAAAATCCATTACATATGGATTCTGTAGACTTTTGCACAACTATTACATTTTATATCTAGTCAACATGAATCACACAGAACTATAAAAATGCAGTGTTTTGTTACTGTGCATATCAAGCTCATAGGAATTTACCCATGAAGCAATTAGCAATAACACCAGGAAACACCTCACCAGGAGGTGAGACCAAAAATGTCATGCATCTGCCCCAGTGGGGACCCACTTTCACCTAGGACTCCGTGTATAAAGCGACTCTCCCTACCAGAAAGGGTATAACAGACTCTCCTCACCCCAATGGCCACAGACATGCAAAACTGATTCCACCAAAACAACACAGACACATAGTGTTCAATTTGGCAAAGCCAGAGAGCTACAGAACCACTTCTGTAAAATATCAGTAGGCAACCTACATTTGGCAGAACATTCTGGACATGAATCAAGTCTTAAAAAGAAATCAATTGATAAAGCTTTCCACTTAGAGACTTAGAATTTACTTGAGCAAGTCCTTAAGAACTGACCGTTTGGAAAAAGACAAGCATGCAAGATGCCCCCAGTACCATCCCCACTCAAGAACTACCCATCTCCCAACATCATTGGGATCGCTATTTTCTTCATTCATCAAATTAATTGCATAGCAGCCAATATTGGCAATTTAGCATCTAAAATGTGGTATAGGCTCTTTATTTAGTGTACTACTTTTACTGTTCGACCTTAATGACAAAATTATTTAAAACTTTAAGCTGATTATTCACAAATTAGCACCCTATAATCTGTTTACTATAAAATCGCTGGATTCCTCAACACAACATCTACCACAAGAAACCTAACCATAACCCAAGCCTAATATGCCAGAATGAAGGATAGAGGAGTGCAGGAGAAGGTGTTTTCTACATGGTGCTTGTAATCATATCTTTAAAAAGATTGGTATTTGATTATTAGAGATACAACCTCTAAAATGTTATGTCTATAGCAATGTCAGATTCTGTTTATAACACCTTTCCAGACCTAGAATCCACTGTTTATTATGTATTAGAGAGAAAGCTGGATGCATTAACAACTTGGTCCATAATGTAGGCTGTTTGTAGGTCTAAAGTGTCCCACATCAATCAGGTCCTCAAAAAGCCCATTCCCGGGAATAGGAAAAGAAATTTACTCTGTCCAAGACACTGCTCCACATTCAACAGATGTCAGAGCGGAGAAAAAAACACACTGACCCAGAGAAATCTATAATCTACTTCAATCAGTACACAGGGAACAGTATTTGACCCAAGGAACAGAGAGGAGCAATGACAGCTGTCCAAACGTGCTCAAGACCCAAAGCAACCACCACTATACAGAGAACTCATCAGGGTAGAGACTCGGGCTGTCTTTGCATCACTGTTGCCTAGAGAGACACGGTGATAAGCGTGTTCAATAAACAACTTAATAAATGCCTTTGATTACTTCACTACATAGGTAAACTGTAGTCTTACTTGACTACATTAGTAGACAAAATTGTCTTAAAAGATCAGCTTTTATCTGCAGGGAAAACCGTTAAGAATAAAAGCGGAGAAAGGGGAGAAAAAATAAGAGAGACAGGACAGGCAAATATGAAAAGCAACAAGGGAAGGAGAAGCAGCAACAGGGATGGGCAGGAGCAGATGGAAAGCTGAGAAAGCCAGTACAAGAGGAAGGGGCGGAAGCGAGGGACTCACCAGAAGGCAACAGGGACCCCACAGTCCCACTAAGTCCAGAAGCCTTTATCCTCCTGGACCAAGTCCCAACATTTGGCCCCATGTACCACATCACGCGTTTGCGTCCTGCATAGCACACAGTAACTCAGTAAGCACAACCGCGGTGGCTCCTCAGAGCTGATCTGAGCACTTGTGTGGTTTCAAGGACTGTCTGGAATTCCGAGATTATATCCTTCCCACACCTATGGTGTTAGAAGCAGTCTTCTCCTTTATGAAATGAAGGTGTGAGCAGACATGAAGACATCTCATACGATGTTATTACTGCCTTGACTTGCTAAAACTGTCCTGCACTCTCTTCCCCACACAGGCGAATAAAACCCAAAGTCTTAGAACCACTTTTGTTACCACATTTTTGACATTTTTTCATTAAAAATTTTTTAGAAAGTTAAAACTGTAAGGAACCGCTTACTTAGGTATAATGTTTTATTCTCCAATGATTTTAGAGAAAGGGTTTAGGATTCTTCTGAGTAACGAATGCCATTATAGTTTGAAAGAATTGATAGAATCACTGACATTAAGTTTAAAAAGAAAGCAAACAGAAACTCAGTACCTGTTGTACAATCTCATTTTCTAAAATACAGATGGATGGGTGTGAGCATGTGAGCATGCACTCACATAACATCTGCAGATATGTGCATACATGTGGAGAACTATATGTAATAAATTCGGTAATGGCTATCTTTAGGTACTGGCATTTCCTCTTATTTCTACTTTCTTCTTAAGTACTTTCTTCTTATCTATTACTAAATAGATATGTCCATCTACAAATATGAAAAATAAAGCTGTTTTAACTTTGAAAAAAAAAGCACTAACCTTCTGAGTGAAGCATTTTTTTAACCCTATACACCAAACCTGGTGGACACAAGTCTCTCTAAGGGCACTGCTACTTAATACTTCAGTTTACCTTAAGAACAGAAAGATCGCTTTTCCAATAAAAAGCTTTCAAACTCTGGGGTCCCTGAAGGGCGACGGGAACAGCAGATTCCTTGATTATGCTTTATGGCATTTAACAACTCATATACTTAACAGCGCTGAGAGTCTTCTTGGTATTTAAAATGCATCCCTATAAAACACATCTCTAGGAAACATCTTCCACAAAATGTATTAAGATGTGCCTGCAATAGATTATACATTATACATGAACATAAAGAACCAAGTATTGTTTGGATGTGTCCCATATGGAGGAAATTCACATAAAACCTCTTTTAAACTATTCTACACAGTGTAGATCAATTTTTTTTAAGTCTTTTAAGTAATGGGAAGTTTCTTCATCCTAACAAAATTAACAAATCAATGCTTTAGTCTGAGAAAAGGATACACTCGGGCCATCCATAAACACCCTCTGAGTACTGAAAATCAAAGATGAACTAGACACAGGGCCAACCCTCAAGGAGCTTATTATCCATCAGGAAAGAGAACACAAATAGTTCAACAAGATAGTTCAAATAAATAATAGAGATGATGAAGTGTGTACATGGTTCTCTGAGGGCACCAACAATAGAATGGTTATCCTACCTAGAAGGGTGGGGTCAGGATAGTTTCCTCAAGAACCTTTTTTTTCAAGGTAATTATTATTTTCTACAACTGAATTATACAAGCATCTCTTTCTTTCATGAAGCACTGAGAAGCACAGGGTAGGGTATCCAGGACACAGTCATACAGACCTAATAATACAGAGCCTCTAGGGGCGCCTGGGTGGCTCAACTGGTTAAGTTTCCAACTTCAACTCAGGTCACCATCTCGCGGTCTGAGTTTGAGCACCGAGTCTGGCTCCATGCTGACAGCTCAGAGCCTGGAGCCTGCTTCAGGTTCTTTGTCTCCTCGCTCTCTGCCCCTCCCCCACTTACACTCTGTTTCTGTCTCTCAAAAATGAATAAACGTTAAGAAAAATAAAATAAAAAGACAGAGCCTCCACATGAGCTAACAGAGGTAAGCAGCCATCTGGTCAAATCATTCACTTATCATTTTTGAGCACTTCTTAAATTCTGTGCAAGGTGTCGAATAAGACATGGTTTTCTCCTCAAGGATGGTGAGCCTGTTAGAGGAGACAGGAACAAAGCATTACAGTACAACTTGGTAATTAATAGGGGTGTGTTCATGGCTATGGGAGCACAGCAGATGACAGTTAACAGTTAAAATGTGAGAGTTAGGGGAAGACTTAAATAAGGAGCCATGTGTGAGCTCCGAAGGGCAGGACAGAGTTGGCTCAGTGAACCTTCTCTGGCAGTAGGATGGGATCAGGGCTGGATGAGGTCTTCTGTGCTATTACTTAATCTGTGAGGATCTTTCTATGAAACAGGTATTGTTCCCATTTTCTACGTAGGGCCATGTGGTTAGACCGGTGACATGACTTGTCCAAAGCCAAACTAAGAATAAGTGAAGTTGGGTTTTGAACGCAGATCAAAAGTCTTATTTGGCTACTTTGGCTTTTCCCAGAATAGGTAAGCAAAAAAAAAAAAAAAAAAAACCACTAAGACTGACTTTGATCTGTATTTTGACTGGTTTAAACCTGATCTCTTCAGGAATCTCCTTAGATCTTTCAACAGTTCCTTCTCCATAAAATTTCTATTTCTTCTATATGTTCATACATTTTCAGCATGGTTATATAATCAAGCAGGCATTTGTAACTCAGTAAAATGATCTCAAATTCCTCTACTTTTCAAGACCCTTACAACTACATTAGACACTTGCAAAGTATAACTCAACGCTTGGTATTTTCAGTAATGAAAGAAAATGTATGGAAAGACAACCATTTGAACCTAACATATGAGCCCTAATACTTTGACACCGTTTGAAAATTAAGAGGGTATGTGAAGTGAAGACATGGCATAGTGTGGCCACAAGGTCTTCACTCATACTCGGTAGGAGTGGACTGTATGCTCCCACCACTATATACAAGTTTGATATTTTCTTTACAGTCTTCTGGCAAATGTCTGTGTTGAGGACTGGAAGCCAGTAGTGCAGTGTTTCAAAGTTGTTTTTAGGCCTTCGCTACTAATAGGAAGAGAGGAGACATTTTCTTTTCCACATATACATAAAACATCACACCTTATAAAATCTAGATACTGAAGGGGCCATACTCTATCAGACCCACACCTAATCTGTGGTCAAGGTAAGTCTCTAAGATGTGAGAGCTTGATCAGATCTGAGGGGTGCAGTCTTGTTACAGCATGATCGCTGCCTCTAAACCACGAATGAAACTGGGGTTACAATAAATATCACATGGAAGACTATGTGACCTCTGTGAACTTACCAGACTTCTATATTGCACGCAACTATTTATGTTGCTGTTGTGTGATTACACTCTCAGGAAAACAGTATATTACTCAGTCTTATGTTAATGAATATTTGCCTCATATTTTTATGTACATACAGTTTTCATAAAGCCATCTCCTTCACAATAGAGATTGGTAATAACTATGTCATTCGCTTACAAATAAAACCAAACAATTGGCAGTAAATCCTATGATGCTGTACTCAGTAAAGATTACTAGACTGTAAATATAAATCAGACCAGACCATGAGAGGGGAAATATGGCTATAAAAGCTGTTGATATGACAAGAGAAAGATCATTTATACTGGCTGAGCACCCAGGCATTATGTCTGACAATTTACCTGTTATTACATAGTACCAGGGGGCAAGTAATTTCCAGTCTCTCTCTGTGATCTACTTACTGTAAGATCATTGATCTATACATCCCCAATTATGCACCAAGGTGCCCTGGAACACCACAGCAAACTCACAGCGACAATGCAGGAGATTTTAACAAGTCCCAAAAAGTTAACAGTAATATTCCCACCTGTGAGGCATCGTATGAACTATTGGCTCAAATTAGTATGTAGTTTCAACATTAGATCATACCACATTCCTTTCAAAGACATATTGGGGAAGCTGGACATTTGGCAGTTGCTATGATTACAAAGTAAATATGGTACATCAATGTGGAACAGAAACTGAGAGTATGGTGGTGTGTCATCTTGTTCCAAGATTTTAAGAAGTTTTGTAGTCTCCATCAGGCATGCACACCTCATTAGGAAGGAACTGCAGGTATTTAAGAAGAAAAAAATTGATTTTTCCTTTCAGTTAAATGTATTCTTTTTTCAAACAACTAGTAAGGTGTCTACAGCTAACTATTTAGAAACAAAAATTCTGGCGTTTTTCACGTGGCTGTTATTTTGGCTCAGGGAAAAAGTGGAGGGAAAAAAAATCATAGACATCCAACATGCCGTGAGTTGAGGAAGTTTGAGAACTCCTGTTGTAGATGAATTCTAACCTTCCAAGCCAAAGGAAAGGAGGCTGACTGACCTGAGGGTCTCTAAAAGGTTTTACCTAGTTCTCTGAGTAAAGTTTCTAAAGTGATCGATAAAAAGGCCATCAATGATTGCATGTACAATGTATTTTACATGATCGGTGTAACAGATGGAAACGGAATGGTCACCATATACTTGCCACTCTTACAATAACTTTGCTCACCTTCCATTCTGTGTCATTTGTCTAAATATGGTGATTGTGTAGTGTATTTCATATTAAGAAAAAATTACATCTATTTTTGGTAACATCCCCCCCCCTGCCCTTTCACTACTGAAACACACAGAAGTACTGCTTAGATAATCTTACATAGGGGGTTTTTAGATGAATTTCCTCTCTAGTATGATTTAATCTGTATGTAGACAGTTAAGATTTTCTCTTGCATCCCACACATTTTAGAATAACCTGAAGTCCCACATGTTCAGACCTCCAAAAAAAAAATGTTTATAGAATCATGCCAAATACTTAGGAAATTATACAAAGCATAGTATCACCTGCCATGAGATTATAAATCCTCCATATAGTAGGCCAGGAAGATACCAAAGTTAAAAATTTTAAAAAAATAAATAAATAAAACCACCTTACTGGCATTTGTGGAATCTCTTGAAATAAGACAACTTATATAGCCATACTCTTGTATGTATATAGCCTTTACATCACACCATACTCTTGTTTGTCATACCGGAGAACTTATTAATTTCCTGGCCATGGATACTGATGTTATCGTATTAAGGGGCAAATCCCAAGGGCTAACATATCTGGATTATTAAGTCAATTCTTAGGTTAAAACTGTAAAGGGAGAATTGAAATGAGATCATCTACCAGTTACCTAACTAGACAGAGCTCAAGTTCTAACTCCCTCCTCCTCAACAAGGGCAGGCAATACACAAAAGGAAAAAAAAAAAAAAAAAACTTAAGGCATGGAAATGTGCTGTTGAGAAAAAAAAGCAGCAGGACATTTGATTTTTAAAAATATCTGGACGATCTGTAGGAAAAAGCACCTTAGATCTTTCAAAAGAAAACCAGCATCTCCAAAAGGATTCCAACAGCAAAACAGGCCTGCAGCTGTTAACAAAGGCTTAACCAAATAAGTTTTGAAGTAATGAAAGTAAAACAAAGGCGTGAAAAAAAAGTACCATATTTGCCAGAGGTAGGATACTCCCAAGGACTCCCTAATCACCCCTCAATGACGGCCAAGGAAGAGGAAGGAAAAGGAGGTAAGGATTAGGGCTCCAGAAACAGGCAGACTCTAGTTTGACCTCTGGCTTGATGATTTTTAAACTGTGGGATGCCAGGCAAATGACAAAATCTCTCTGCCCTCAAATAGAAATAACAATACCAATCTCACAGGGTGGGGTGAAGACTGGGGAGGGCAGTCACTTAAAATCCTCCAGAAGTTATCACTGAGTAGCTTCACCATCATCTCCTAACATCGACTAAAAGCAGACAAAACGGATTCCTCTTCTTTTAGTTTGTTCAAAAACTGTCTAAAAACCATCCTAGAGTTTGTTCAAAAACCATCTAAAAAAAAAAACTCCTAGCTTAACTTCCCCTAGCCATCTCAAACTAAGCATGGCTAAAACGAAACTCACATTTCCTGAGAACCAACACCTCCATTTGTGTAAAAAAAGAAAAATTTGCCTCTTCACCCAACTTTAAGACCTTGAAACCATTCTTGACCCCCTTGCTGTCGCACTCAAGCCATCTCCAGATGCTGTCAACCCTTTTCAACTGTCTCATGTTGTTCCTCCACTTTCCCTCATCGCCCTGCAAGTTGGGTACTCTAATATTGTCATTATTAGCCTCTGCTTTTAGCTCCTTCTCAGCTAGCCTACCTTAACCAGAACCTGTAGACAACATGGTTCTCCTATAACTTTCTGTCATACATCACTTTCTTCTTCTACATAAAAAAAAAAAAAATGAGTTCAGAGCACCTGGGAGACTCAGTTGGTTAAGCATCCAACTCTTGATTCCAGCTCAGGTCACGATCTCACAGTTCATGAGTTCAAGCCCCACACTGGACTCTGCACTGATGGTGCGGAGCCTGCTTGGGATTCTCTCTCTCCCTGACTCTGCCTGCTCGAGCTCTCTCTCAAAATAAACTTTAAAATTTTCTTTAAAAAAAAAAATGAGTTCCAATAAGACCTTGTGAAGTTGTCTCCACTCAGAGCCACTGAGTAGACACTGCTCACACAGCCCCTTTGTGTGAACCACAAAAGGCACACCTCCCTCCTCAAGATACTTGATTTCCATCTCCTAGAAAATTGAGCTAAGGTGCTGATTTCACTAGAGAAAGACATTGCTACTACATGCGGAGACGTGAGTCTAAATAAATACATGCGATGGGATTGAATGAAGTCCAGCAGATGGGGTGCTCATCATGAACAATCTAAGGATGGTATCTTCATGTTCCTGGTTCTTTTCCTGTACCAACGTCCATGCCATCCACACCATCCAAACACACAAAATCAATCACTAATGACCTCCCAATTGTCAAATCTGATGGCTGAACTTTTATTACTCTTCTTTTATTTTGTACTAGAATCACTACCTTTTTCCATGGTCTTCAGGACAACACTTTTTTCCTACCCTCTGACTACTGTGCCACAGTTTCCCTTATTGCTTTCTACCCTTTTGTTCCCTAAATGTCATTCCTCAGGTTTCCCATCCGGAACCTTCCATTTTATCAGGCATAACAATTTCAGTCATGATTTTAATTGCTCCCAAACAAGCCCAGACATTCCCATCTGTAGTCCCTACTGATACTACCTGTTATAAGTTCCCTCTACTATAACCCAAACTGAAATCCATATGAAAAACTGATAGGGGTGCCTG
Organism: Paguma larvata; assembly: GCA_030068075.1. Lineage (NCBI taxonomy): Eukaryota > Metazoa > Chordata > Mammalia > Carnivora > Viverridae > Paguma > Paguma larvata. The sequence continues at coordinate 88,363,613 of CM057833.1, forward strand.
GGTGGCTCAGTCGGTTAAGCATCCAACTTTGGCTCAGGTCATGATCTCACAGTTCGTGAGTTAGAGCCCCACATCAGGCTCTGTGCTGACAACTCAGCCTGAAGCCTGCTTCGGATTCTATGTCTCCCTCTCTCTCTGCCCCTCCCCACTCATGCTCTGTCTCTCAAAAATGAATAAACATTAAAAAAATTAAAAAACAGATATACCATCTCCAATCATCACACACACAAAAAACAAAAAACAAAAAAAAAAACTTCTCATAACCTCAGGTAATGGAGTCACCATTCTGGAAATCTCCTCAGCTAGAAAGCTTCCAACCTAATTCTTGCACTCTCATTCAAAAAACACCTGAGTGTCTACTGTGTACCAAAATGATGGGCCAAGCACTCGGCTATATCAATGTACAAAAATGCATCCAAGAAACATTCCTCTACCATTGTAAAACTTCTAGCGGGAGGAGAGAAATAATGAACTTATTAACTAAATATAATGTAATTACTCATTACATTCAATTTTTTTTAAGAAAGTCAGAATGACACAGATAGCACCTCATTTGGATGTGTCCCAAGTCCTGGAAGCTTGACTAACCTATACTCTCCTGTAAGTGGATCCCGAGAGCTTGTTTGGAGTTTCTAGCAAGGGAACATAGCTACTCATATACCCAAAGAATGGTCCTCCTCTATCAGGAAAGGTCACCCTCTTCAACAGAGCATACAGCTTTAGGAGGGATGCACACGGAGTGGGGAGGAAAGAAGGGAACAGCCACCTAGCCAGCCGGATCAGCCAAATCAGCCTTGGGGATCAATGGAGTGACTGGTGTCACAACCAGATCACCCTCACTGCTTGTTATAGTCAACATTTACAAGCCAATGCTATATCATGGTACTATGAGGGGGCAGGGAAAGACATTTTTATTTTAAATAAGGTAGACAGGATAAGCATTATCATAAAAGTGTCATTTTAAGTCAAGGCTTGAAATAGGTGAAGGAGTTGACCACATGGACATCTATGAAGCAAGTATTCCAGGCAGAATCAATAGCCAGTGCAAAGGCCTTAAGAATCTATGTGATACATTCAAGGAACATCAACAAACCAAAACAGCTGGGGTAGACAGACTGCTATCTACCTGAAATTGTCATAAACATACGAACTTGTGGTATCTATGACCCATCTTGAATGAGGCCTTTGAGAATGTACTGCCCTTGTGCATCATACAGTCTGATATGTCAGGCTTATCTAGAATTCTTCCTCCTCTCTACTTGTCTTAGGTCAACCCTCTTTTCGCAATGAAGCATTCCTACCCAAATCGTAGCCGTCATCAAATCCTCTTAACTCCAGTTTGTACACAGTTAACCACTGGCACGGGTTACCATGTATTTATACGTGATATTTTTCCTTCTAGGTATAGTCTTTGTTTTATCTCTGACTAGAATATCACTCTAGAACAACGATGCGTCCCCATTACCTACCAATGTGATTATATCTAATGGGCCCATAGTAACCATTCACTGCAAAGAAACAGTTTATTGAGAATATTTTTCATAAATGCAACTTTACATTGACACCCAGATTGCAATCCCACTGAGCCAATATGCTCACCACAGTGAAATAGGAAATAATTTAAAAGGCATATTTATAAAGCACATTGATTTTTCAGTTCATTCCATTCTATTGATTTAATGAAATAATCATTCATATTTCATTTCAGATAAAGTTTTGCTGCTGGTTTTAATATTGCTTTCTAAGATACAAAGTCTCTAATCTTCCTAATAAAAGTAAGTCATTTCTTAAAAAAGAGAGAGAGAGAGAGAGAAGAGAAGAATAATGTGTTCCTTTCCAGTAATAAAATGTTAAGGATTATTCCAAGTCAAGCATAGCTATCTCGTAAACACTGGATAGGAGCTGGTATTGTAGAGTTGCTTGAACCACAAGTGAACAGTCTACTGAAGACAAGGGGGCCACCAGGATGTGGAGATTACCAAAGAATTGTTCCTTGATCATAAAACTAAATTTCCTAGGTCAGACATTGCTCAGCGTTTCCTGATTACCTCAAGTCTTAGCACCAACGACGAAGTGTTTCCCAGCAGATCCACTGATAATCCCCAAGCAAAGCTGGGAAGGAGAACTTCCAGCAATCCCTGCCGCTCAGAGCCACTTCCAGAAGCACAGAGGACTCATCGTCGTGGCTACAAGCCACGACCAAGCCAAGGGCTCTGAATCGCAGATGGCTTCCCCAGGTCTGCTCTCTTACTGCTGGAAATGGCCAGAAGGACGGGTCATAGGTCAAAGTAAGCTCTACAACTGGGGAGTCTGGTCTAAGATGACTGAAGCCACATCTAAATATGCAGCACCTGGCCTGGGACCCTTAATGAATGTCTCATTTGTCTTTAACTTCAAAAGAAGACAGAATGGCAGACAGAAAGATCCAAGTATGTGGCATGGGGTCCATAGCCAATGGGAACGGCTTAAAAGCACTGCTCATTACATTCCTGAGGAGAGCCTCAGTGAACATTATAGTATTATAATCCAAATTTGTAAAACTGCTACTTAAAAGGCCAACATCCTACATATCACTTTAATCAAACACAGAAGATACACATTTAAGGTTTCTTATTTGTGCAAAAGCTGGTATCTTTTAAAACTCACATGACAAGCTAAAGACCCCATTGCCTCTAAATAAAACTTTCAAGAATAATTAAAAAAAAAAAAAAGGGCAACTATCACCATTGCTTTCTACCTCTGGGCAGGTCTATCAAGCTATTCAAAACTAACAGCTGCTTATTTTATGGTTAATGCCATTTAAACAAAATACTATCTGAAATATCAAAGTTCACTCCTAACTTCACCGCCAGCTTTAACAATTTCTTAATTTGAAGGTTAAATCAATTTAGCTACAGTTAAAAAAATAAGTTATCTTATTCTATTGCTAGGACAGAGAAGCACTATTAGTTTTTAGTGGGTATTAAACTCTACTGTTATCCATGAAGCCCTCTTGCTGCCCTGGACGGACTGGGATGGACAGAGACTCCGGAAAGCAGGTCTAGTGTGGGAACTCCAGTTGGTTGAGTGATAATGATAGCTTTCCTGGATATTATGTTATTTCTTTCCTCGCCTAAAGTATCTTCCCCCCTTGACAGTTTATACATTACTTTTTCCTTTCCCAGCACTCAAATTAGCAAATAGCAGGCTATGATGATATCAACACCCTCTCATCTCTCTCTCTCTCTCACACACACACACACGTGTGCATGCATGCACACATTCAGGACTGCATCGTTTCCAAAGGTGTGAGGTAAAATGATCAGTGTAGTTCTCACGGAAACAAGAAAATTCACCGTTAGCAGATACTGGCACGCTCTGTCTATAATGAACAATGTAAAACACTTTTGTGAATTCTAACTTCAAATGTAATTCATAAGAAGGAAAGCTATTATTATCTCCCAACCAACTAGAGATTCCCACAGTAGACCTGCTCTCCCAAAGTCTCTGTCCATCCCAATCCCTCCGGGGCAGCAAGAAGACAAAACATTCCCTAGCCCAGCACAATGCAGGGCATAGAATGCACCCCAATAAATGTAGTGAGTCCCATGATAGGTCAGAAATCACACCTCTACCTACTTAGTTGGCCTTTGTTGAGAGCTTACCATGTGCTGTACGCCAGATTACCTACAAAGATATTCACAGTAACTGTGAGAAAGATCCTACTCTCATTTTACAGAAAACTAAGCAGCTGGCCCAAGATCACATAGCTTTAAGAATGATACTGATAGCTTTAAGACTGACATGGAGATCTGAAACTTCGCTGATTTCATTTGCAGTTTCATTTTCATTGCTGCTTGAAACATATTAGCAAGACTATAAAACTGTAGCATAATCTTTAACCTCATAGCACCCTTCGATTTTGCTTTTAACCACCATATCATACTCCCTGTCTTTGCCCTTGAAAAACACAGAAGGTTGTGCTGTTAGGAACCACAGACACAATGCCCAGGGCCACTGAGATGTTCAGGAGTCTACAGAAAATAGCGGGCCTGGCGGGGGAGAAGGGTGTAGCGTCTCAAAATTATGAAAAGAAAATTACCAAATTGAAGGTAATAAGTGTTTAAAGGTGATAAAGGTTATGGGATTCAATAATTATGGAAATTAGCATTCATAAAAATTTAATTATATTTGAAAACAATTTCCAAATTAAACTCTTCTTACTCTATCCCCAGGGGTAGCTGGGTGGCTCAGTCAGTTAAGCATTCAAATCTTGGTTTCAGCTCAGGGCATGATCTTACAGTTTGTGGAATTCAAGCCCCCCCATTCGGCTCTGTGCTGACAGCTCACAGACTGCTTGAGATTCTCTCTCTCTCTCAAAATAAATACATTAAAACTTTTTTTTAATAAAGGGAGCCCCAAATATATATAATAATTGTAGAAAATTATAGCCAATTGTGTGTTATATCCAAATTTGAAAGCGAAATTATGTTTAGAATCCTTTATACTTCTATAACAAAATCATATCCAATGTGATACATGGGTAATTAATGAGGTTCATTTTTCAGATTCCTGGTCAAGAGGTTTTGGGTTAGGCTCTGTTGATGAGAGGTACTCCTGTGAAAGATAAAAGGCTGGATGTAAGAAGCCATGAACTCCTCCAACGGTAGCGAGTAGAAGTCAAGACACACGTTAGACTGACACACACGTGGCTTCCAGAGAGCTCTTAGTCAGCAATCACGCACTCTGGGGCTGCAGGTGGCTGAGCCACAGGTGGCAGCTTCCTGTGATTCTAGCCATTCTCAAATTCCCCAAAGTAGTATCTGTCATGGCCAATATTCACTCCTTATATAATCCCTATATTAAACCTCTCTCTGCTAAAACACTTAGAATGATTACAATCCTCCCCTTTTATCCAAAAAAGCAAACAATAATCTCCAGTGGGTAAGATTATACATGACCTTTTTCTTCTTGTTTCCACTTTCTGACTTTTTAAAATGAAAGTGTGCTGCCTTTGTTAGTGTTCTCCAGCTGGAAGACTCTCCCCCACTACCCACCTAAAAAAAATACTCTCAAATTATTTAGTATAAGAAGGAAGTTTCTGGGGCACCTGGGTGGCTCAGTCGGTTAAGCAGCAACTTCAGCTCAGGTCACGATCTCACGGTTCACCAGTCTGAGCTCCGAGTTGGGCTCTGTGCTGACAGCTCAGAGCCTGGAACCTGCTTAGGATACTGTGTCTCCTTCTCTCTCTGCCCCTCCCACGCTCACACTCAGTCTCTTTTAAAATTAATGAATACATTTTAAAATAAAACATTTATGTTATTCTGATTAATGTGGTCACTTTTATTATGCCGAATGAGAAGACACAAAATATTTCCTGAAAATTAAAGGAAAAAAAATTTAAAAAGGAAGTTCCCTACATACCTCAGCAAGATAAATACTTGCTATATACATAAGTATAACAATTGATATTTGAATAAATTACTCCAGCTGTTTTTAAAGTTTAAATCATGTACGAAACACCCTATTAAAAAAAAATCAGGAAAATCTTCTACAAATTGTTATCCCTACTAATGGCTAAAGGAAAAATAACCACTTGCTATTGAAACAGTTACTTTTCAGAATAATTCATATATTGCAATCATTTTTAGGACCTTTTCACTGAACACCTTAAAAATTTTGTGTTTGGAGGGGCTCTATTATCCTGTCCATTTTTATTTCCAAGATTTAGCCAAAACGGTCTATCCAAGGACACTTAACACACAGAAAAACAAAATACGAGTAACTGAGGATTGCTTCACATACTCTTTCGGCTACTCCAAAGGCAGGTGCCATGTACATAAAACTTAAGAATATTTACATCAACAGACTGTGTAATGGCAGTTCGTTCGTAACTCCTCTAAAAGATTTTAAAAGCAACAAAAGTTAAACAAATAAAGGTAAGCAGAGACTGGTGGGAAAAACTGGCCACAGTTTTTTTCAGATCTTACTATTTCCATCATCAAAGATAAATTACATAATCTTTTAGACCCATATTAATCCAACTGGTACAAATTAGGGGCAAATTCCATATCCATAACATATAACAAGTATGGAAATTCATTAAAATTTTTATTTAAAAATGTGGACCATTTCCTGAAAAGTCATGGTATCCTCTCTTTTCTTGCTGTAAGTAGATCATCAAGACTACACAATTATAGACTATTGTGTTAACTTCACAGAACTCTCTGTGGTTTGCAAACATTCCTTTCAAAGTCCTAAAGCAGTAAGTGTACCAGCCCCTTTGTCATGTATGGACATGGTCTGACTGTGGGACCTTCTTTACAGGCTGGTGAGCAAATCTTTATAATCGGTGGAAAAACATATACCCATTAAGTATTCCATAACAGGCTTTTGAATGTCAAGTTTGACCAGCTTCATATTCTCCAAGTCAATTGAGGATTATTTGAAAGACGAAACTAAGAACTGGCAAAAAGTAATCAAGGCCAAATTAATTCCGTCCACAATTCTTACTGGTAGCAATTACTATGTGCAGGCTCTGTGCTAAGCGTGTTATGCAGATTATGTGATACTCACAGCAACTCTATGAGGAAAGCATGAGAACCCTCTGAGGAAGCGAGCTTGCGGAGGTCGGGTGGAATGCCCAAGACCACACGGCCATTCAGCAGTCTGAGTGGAAGTTACACCCAGGTCTATTTAACTCCACAGCCTTACCTGCACCCAATCTAAGTCTTTCCATACGCAGTTTAAAAAAAAAAAAAAAAAAAAAAAAAAAGGCAGCAAAAATAAACATCCGCCCTGGGTCATTAGTTATTAAAACACTTAAAGGAAAATAAATCACAAAGCTCCCTCTCCCAGATGCCAAGGCAGGCAACCACATACGCTTCACTCAAAGAAGGAAGCTTTCACACGATCCTTCAGAATTTAGTAAATCAATCTACGTAAAATGTTATGTCCTATGTGTCTTCTCTAAGTTACATGATTAAAAGCCCCAGATTAGCACTGCTGCCGTGACATCTGACAGTAAGCAGAAAGCCGAAAGACAATAATTGAAGTACCCTGGATTCCAGAAAAAAGTCAAAATTAAATACATGGCCTTTAATCACAATAAATTTAAACATGCAATACCAATAATATGATCTTAAGTTTGATAATTTTAACATCTGAGCATCTAAAGAGCAGGACTGGAGTCATATGAAATTCCTAGGCAGAATCTGACTACTCAACACCACCAAAGACGTCATTCAAATTGCTTACTGTTCTGAAAATAAAGCAAATTCTGTCCTTCTAAATTCTGTAACACAATAGTAGCACATGAAAGTATATTTCATCAAAATTAGTTATAGTTCAAGGCTTTTAACAGATTTTTCTGATTATAAAAGGAGTTAGCTAATCATGAAAGTTGAAAATAAAAGTATTAATTAGAAAATAAATGTTACCTGTAGTCCTACTAACATTAATAATATCTGTATATTATACTCCTTAGTTTGTTTTGTCTTTCCTGTGAGCTATATAGAACACATAAGTTTTACGTAAGTAACTTACAGACAAAGAAATAAGGAGTTCAACGCAGGGAAAAAAGAAATTCAAGATTACAGTGGATCACCCAGGTAGAACTTTCTAGTAGAATAAAAATGCTAAGAACACTAAGGGCAAACAGATGCTGAACATACTATAGGAGTAGTGTTAATCTCCCTGAAAACCACTTAAATAATTTTGAATCTTCAAAATAGTTACAATGAATAAAATGTAAATCTAATTCAGGGTACATTTGGTTTCCTCATTATATTTTGAAGAGAATATGTTATATTACAAGCATCTTAGAATAGGCCATCACAGAGACAGCTGCTAGAGCAAGAAAACTAAAGCTATTATTATCCAGGTGAGAATTAACTGTTACAGCAGATTGGCCAAGTGAGAATCCAACAGGTTCCATCATCAAGGGTCAACCAACCCAGATCTAATATCAAGAAAAGAATAAAATAAAACCTTTTATCAGCCTGAGCTAAAATACTCTCTTATCCATAAATTTAGCTTATACATTTGGACAGGCCCTGGAGATTCCTCTGTTCAATTACATTATCTAGAAAAAATGCTATAATTTTACAACAGCACTAGACAAAAATGTATGTTGATAAGAGGTCTCAAATGCCGTGATATAGTAAGAAGGTGAGTCAGCAAGGCAGGCACTCAACAATTTGGAACTTTATTTTTAAATGTTTATTTATTTTCGAGAGAGAGAGACAGAGCACACGCACATGAGCAGAGAGGGGCAGAGAGAATTCCAAGCAGGCTCTATGCTCACCGCACAGCGGGACACGGGGCTCAATCCCTTTAATGTAAGATCAGACCTCTTCATCAGAGATCAAGAGTTGGATGCCCAACCGATTGAGACACTTTTGTGCCCCAACAATTCGGAACTTTGATAGAAGGTAACTATCACATACTTTGTTTGGTTTTCTTCCTTTTCCTATGAAGAGTGAAAGCTTTATGAAATTTGTGTAACATACCAAAAATATACCTAAGCCTACCATTTTCACAAAAATATTTTAACACAGGAATAAACTCAAGGACAGACTAATGTTTTTAAAAAGAATCCATCAAGTAAAAAAATAATCAAACTATTGGTTTTTTTTTCTTCCTGACTCTTGGCAAACAATCTGAGGTTTTAAAAGTATACAAGGGGGGCGCCTGAGTGGCTCAGTCGGTTGAGCATCCGACTTCGCTCAGGTCATGATCTCGCGTTCCGTGAGTTTCGAGCCCCTGCGTCGGGCTCTGTGCTGACAGCTCAGAGCCTGGAGCCTGCTTCGGATTCTGTGTCTCCCTCTCTCTCTGCCCCTCTCCTACTCATGCTCTCTCTCTGTCTCAAAAATAAACATTAAAAAAAATTAAAAAAATAAAATAAATAAATAAATAAAAGTATACAAGGGGTGCCTGGATGGCACAGTCGGTTAAGCATCTGACTCCTGATCTCGGCTCAGGTCATGATCTTGTAGTTCATGAGTTCAAGCCCTGCCTGCATCGAGCTCATGCTAATAGTGTGGAGACTGCTTGGGATTCGGTCTATCCTCTCTGCCCTCCCTCCACTCCCTCTCACTCAAAATAAATAAACTTAAAAAATAGAAAATAAAACAGTAGAAATAAAAATACTTAAGGAAAGGGGCGCCTGGGTGAACTCCATTGGTTAGGCATCTGACTTGATCTGGGCTCAGGTCATGAGCTCACAATGCAGAGCCTAGTTGGGATTAGGCTTTCTCTCTGCCCCTTCCCTGCTCATGTTCTCTCTCTCTCTGAAAATAAACTTAAAAAAATTTTTTTAATAAAAATACATATGAAAATACAAAGGGCAGACAGTGATTAATATTTAATAATTTGCATCACTGAAATTTTTTTCTCCCAACAACCCAGTACCAGGAACTCAAGGGCTTATCCCCTGACTTTTCAATATGTCCTGGAAAATAAAGTCCCAAGAATATCAAGAGGCATATGTAGAGAACAGACAGGATCTCAGGACTCTGGTCGGCTGGCATAAACTGTAAAGAGAAGAATCAATAAATGCTCCTGCCTGAGACCCAGTTTCCCAGCCAATCTTTCTAAATGTTCTATCTCCACTACCTTCTCCCTTGTCTGTCTCTCCCGTCACTGATACTAAGCCAGACTTATAAATTTTTTATTTTGTTAGAATTTTATCTTTCTAGGGGCACCTGGGTGGCTTAGTTGGTTACCATCTGACTCTTCCTTTCAATTTATGTCTCAATCTCATGGTTTGTGAGATCAAGTCTCTCTATTTCTCCCTCTCCCTCCCTCTCAAAATAAATATTTTTTAAAAAATTTTATCTTTGTAAAATATCTTCTGGCTCCTCCAGGGCAAGGACTAGATATCTAGATCACCTAAACGATACCATAGGGTCCCTCCCAAAGTACCAGGCACACGCTAGGCAACTGTAAGCTTGGTTGACCCTCAGGAACTTCGTCTCTCAACCTCGTTTGTGAAAAGGTGGTCTCAACTACTTGTGTCCAGTTGACATGAAAAACCTCAGCCACACTTTCCAAAACACCAAAACCACTTGGTACAGCACCATTATACTTAGAATCCAGTAAGCCAACATGCCTCTTTCTTGTTTATTTGTCTCTGGGGCTGAAATGAAGACTGCAATCTCCTGTTTATTCAACCACTAAGCTAACCTATTACAATCTCTCAGTAGGTTATTTAAACACTATAAATAGATTATATCCCATCAAGAACACAAACATAAGACTTTTTTTTCGTCGAGTTCATAATGTCTACAGAAATCCACCCCTAATGTTTTTAAAATTTAATAATTTTAAAAATGCTTCTGGCATCCAGCTATACAAATCAAAAAGCAAAGGAAATGTGTAAGATGAATTTCACAAGCTAATGTTCCCTAGAGAAATCTCAGAAGGCCACAGACCTAAAATGCTGATACGGAAGATGTAGTCGGCTTCAGTATCAACTGCCCAGTTTGACAGTCCTTCTGCATTCCTTGTGTCCAGAGAGCAGAAAAATTAAATTTCACTGATACTCACAGAGACATTAATAAAAGTCTTAAATGCTACAAATTATTATCAGTTAACTGGAAAAATATTTTCCTATTCTGCAGCAAGAACTCCATTCATAAGGGGGAAAAAAAGGAAATGAAAAGGTACAGAGAAAGAGGTAGAAAGAAAGACAGAGACAAAAAGACAGACAGGCAGGTAGAGAGATAGAAAATGCATTTGACCTTAAAGGTATTCATAAATTTCTAAGCGTGGATCCCAAAGATGATTAGGGCTTTCTACTATTCAAGTACTCTATGAGTGCACTGAAGGATATCTCACTCTTAAAATAAAGATATGGGAGTTTCCGAGCCCAATGCCATCAGCATGGTTATCCACCGGCCTATACACTGTAATCCTCCAGAGCAGCAGACTAGAATTAAGGAAGCACTAACAAAAAGTTTACAGTCATCACAACTAGCTTTTTTCTCTGTAATTTTTTAAGACTCCAGGTTGTTTTACAGGCAATAACTATAAGCATCTCTTTATACACGTACACAAAGCGGATAGTGATGATGAAGAGGAGGAGGAGAAGGGAAGACAGAATAGATACATAGATACATGGTAACGAAGTTCCAGCAGTAGGAGGAAAACTTAATTGCACCAGCAGAGCCAGACAGACCAGAAGTGCTCACAGGCGCTCAGTAGGTTAAGTGGCCAACTCTTGGTTTCAGCTCCAGTCAGGATCTCATGGTTTAGTGAGTTCAAGCCCTCCACAGGGCTCCTTGCTGACAGCTCAGAGCCTGCTTGGGATTCTTTCTCTTCCCCTCTCTTCTCTGCCCCTTCCCCACTTGTCCACTCTCCCTCCCTCCCTACCTCTCTCTCAAAATAAAAAAAAAAATTTTTAAGTGCATGCAGGCATAGGAGGATTCAGAGGGCAGCTGAACACAAGAACCTCAATTTTATTTTGCAACAGTGATGTGCAATCACCATTCTGGGCCCTGCCGTCTGGAGCTTGTAGTCTGGTCCCTCCTGTATGTTAGAATCACACAAGTTTGCTTTTTGTCCCAGCTCCAGCCTACTGCTTTTATAGACAAGTTATTTGGGTCCTAAAGCTACCATCCCCCAGAGAGATCAAATGAGCTAAGAAGGAGCATGAAACCCTCTGTAACCCTTTACACACAAACAGACATGTCCTGTTTCAACAGAAAAGATGATCTCCTCCAGTCGCCTTTCTCCAGTGTACCATAACGTTTGCAAACTACTGAGGCCTTCGGATATAATTATGAAGTAGAAACTCTGTAATTAAAGTTCCTTCAGCAAACATTTGCATTCTTACTTAGTAGGCAAGATCATATGCCGAGCACTCTACTAGACATTGTGGGAGACCAAATAAAAACAGGATTTGCTCCTTGGGCTCCAAAAATAAAAACCCTCACTACAGAAACAGAAGTAGTACACATGAAATAACAGCAAGGCATGGAGGCCAGCACATGTCTAAGAGTTCAGTTAAACTTATAGGTAGGACTTCGAAAACTAGAAGAAGGGAAGGGTTTTTACTGTAATTGACAAAATGGAACACATTTTGACAGGGAGACAGAGTAAAAAGGAACGTATCTGGGGGTCTGATTAGAAATTGTTACATATTGAGTGATAAAAAGGCAGAAGTTCTCCAACTACGCAGAATTCAAATTCTAACCAAAGGTGTTTTTTTTTTTAAGTGTATTTATTTTAGTCATCTCTACACTCAACATGGGACTTCAAACCATGACCCCAAGATCAAGAGTAGGATGCTCTTCCAACTGAGCCAGCCAGGTGCCCCCCGCATAAAAGGTTTTTAATTTTAATCCTATAGACCTAAAATGAAGGCTAGATAATTCTGAAAGTCACACCAAAGTAGTATCACGCAAAATATTGCCAATACTAAGAGTCTCAAAGGAATAAAGGCAGAGACTGATTGCAAAAGGTTTAAGGAGATGCAAAACCTCAATCAGTGTAGGTTAATTTCCAGATATTAATTCCTAGCCCCATTTTTTAATGCAAATCCAAAAATGCAGGAGTTAGAAGAAACTGATATAATTTCTGATAAGCCAGGGTGATGTGAGGTGTGACTGTCACTGCCGGCTGGAGGCGGCACACAGTGAAGGAAAAGCATCTGAAGATCTGACAGAAGCAGGTCCCAAACCTATGTGAATCTGAGTAAGTTACTGGATCTGTTCCCCAGTTTAGTCATGTGTAAAGCCAAACAGTACATCTTCACAGGGTTATTCTGAAGTTTAAGTTCAAAAAGAAAATTCTGGAAACTTTGGGCAATAAGTAAATGTTAGCACATTTTGCTAGCTGATGAATCCCCTGAGGACAAGGGCCGTGTTTTGCTCTCCAGTGCAAACCCAGAGCCTAGCTCAGTCCCTACTGTCTATAGGAATGCAATGTGTCTTGGCTTTTTGAATGAGTGTCAAATTTAATCCAATGCATTTTTGGGGAGTATCCACTGTGTTCTGTGTACTGACAAGGTCCTAAGGATAAACAGAAAACAGAAAAGTCCCTGCTCTCACGGAGCTTGTGGTCTAGAGGGAAGGATAAGCACAATAATTACAGGAAGAATCACAAAGCAGGGATACAGAAGTCTAGCACAATGAGGGGAGCATTTAACATAGTCTACGAGGTCAGAGAAGATCTTCATAACCAAGTATGTAACAGTCATCAATTAGTTCTAGATTTTCCCAGAGAAACAAAAGCTACTAAGACTTAACTGTCTGTTGATTTAATTTCTTTTCAAATATTGATTCAGACATAACACTAAACGGGGGTGGGTACACTAAACGGAGGTAAGGGGCAGAGAGTTTGCACAAAAAGATGAAGAAAAAGTCTTGCATTTAAGTTCACCTGACATCAAATGTGTCCTACTTAGCACAAGTAGGAACAGAAGTATGACATTCACCCACAATCAATATTTTACCAGAAAAAAAAAAAAAAACTTAATTACTATAAGCCATCTGCCTATGTAGTTGGACCTTTCTTAAAAAGCAACACGTACCTAGGAGTGTCTGGGTGGCTCAGTCAGTTAAGCATCCAATTCCTGACTTCGGTAGTTGTAAATATTTGTATAGTATCTGTCTTCCCCTCTAGACCACATGATCTTGCTGTCATGATCTCATGGTCATGAGATCAGGCCCTGGGTGGGACTCCATGCTGAGTGTGGAGCCTGCGTGGGATTCTCTCTCTCTCCACCCCCCTCCCCAGCTTGCTCTTGCTTGCGTGGTCAATCTCTCTCTCCAAAAAAAAAAGAAAAAAAAAAAAAAAAAGGGAACATGTACCTAAAGCATTAAGATATACAAATCTCTTATTTCAAATATATTCCAAGTACTACTATGATTTTAAAGCTGTATTTGTAAAACCCAAGCCATGAATATGAGCCTCCAAAATTAAGTAGTATTTATTGATTCCCTCCTCTGTGTTAAACATCAGATAAGACATCAAAGAAAATACTAAAGGCTTTAAAATACCCAACTATCAAGAAATTTATAATTCACTTAGGAAAAAAATGCTACAGAAATTTGGTAACTAAATGCAAACTACATAAACTACATAAAGATGTCAGAAGACAGGTTTCCTGATCAAATCTGATATAAAACTAAGTGCCGTGGGGGCGCCTGGGTGGCTCAGTTGGTTAAGCGGCCAACTTCAGCTCAGGTCACCATCTCATGGTCTGTGAGTTCGAGCCCTGCGTCAGGCTCTGTGCTGATGGCTCAGAGCCTGGAGCCTGCTTCTGATTCTGTGTCTCCCTCTCTCTCTGCCCTTCCCCTGCTCACACTCTGTCTCTATGTCTCTCAAAAATAAATAAAAATGTAAAAAAAATTTTTTTAAATAAAAAAAACTAAGTGCCATGGAGGTGGAGACCCTTGTGATGTTTGTTCATTGGTCTATCCAAGTGCCTAGCATCCATCTCAGCAGGCAAGAGTGAGGGAGTGAATGAATGAAATTCATGGATTAAGCAGAGAGAACAATGTCACAAGAGGGAGTTCAGTGAAAACTTCATAGAGAACAAGAATCAGAGGCCTTAAATGATGGTTAGAAAAAAACTAAGCAGAAAGCTCAGAGAAAACAGAAGAGTATGCGGCACTAAAGACAAGTTGAGGAGACACAAAGTTTGAAAGTAGGGACCAGAAATTCCACAGAAGAGTCTAGGCTGACAATGTGGGTGAAAGTCAGGTGGTCCAAAAACGTAAATGTCGAACTTCAATGAGGACCATGTTGGCTACAGGTCATCGCAGGTTCCGGAGAGAAGGACAACATGATCACAGTGTGGCGGAGTCCCGCGTGCACTGGAGAGGAAGGCACTACTCCAGCGACCCACGCAAGAGCGGAGAACCTGAAGTCGGGCAGGAGCAGCCAGACTAGAAGCAACAGGAGAGCTTAAAAACACGAACCCCTTGTTCTCATGACACTGGAAATTACAACTGCAGGCAGACAATTTACCGATCATTTACCATGTGCCAGATACCACGCTAAGCACTTTTATGCACATTTTGACATAATCCTCAACTCCAAGGTGATAGGAATTTTATGATTAAGAAACTAAGATTGAAAAAAATTAAGTCACTGCCTGGAATCTAGCCATGATCTACCTGACTCTTGGCTTACTAATCTGAACCACTACTGCTGTAAGTTATGAAGGGGTATCAGCGATTTTTAAAATTACAAAGCAATTTTAAATCTAATTGACTTGGAGAAAAAGGATACCGTCTATAGAAACAAAACACATGACACCAACACGTTAAATCAGGTGGACCTACCAGATATTTACGGAACATTCTCTCTGAAAGCAGTGGTATCATCTCAACATAGGCAGAAAAAGCATTTGACCAAATACAATATCCATTCCTAATAAAAACTCACCACAAAGTGGATTTAGAGGAACATACCTCAACATAAAAGCCATCTATAAAAAACCTACAGCTAACATCATACTCAATGGTGAAAAACAAAGCTTTTCCCCAAAGATCAGGAACAAGACAAGGATGTCCACTCTCACCACTTTTATCCAACACAGTACTGAAAGTCCTAGCCACAGCAATCAGACAAGAAAGAGAGATAAAAGACCTTCAGATTGGTAAGAAGTAAAACTGTCACTATTTGCAGATGACAGGATACTGCATATAAAAAACCCTGAAGACTCCACCAAAAAACTTTTAAATGGATTCAGTAAAGTTGCAGCATATAATCAATATATAAAACTAAACTGCATTTCCATACACTAATAATGAAGTAGCAGAAATAGAAATTAAGATAACAAACCCATTTACAACTGCATCAGAAAGAATAAAAGATCTAGGAATATATTTAACCAAGGAGGTGAAAGGCACTGTAAACCATAAGACACTGATGAAAGAAACTGAAGAAGACACAAATGGAAAGATAGTCCATGCCTGTGGATTGGAAGAAGTAATACTGTTAGAATGTCCACACTACCCAAAGTAATCTACAGATTCAGTGCAATTCCTGTCAAAATTCCAAAGGTGTTTTCCAAAGGTTAGAACAAGCAAGCCTAAAACTTGTATGGAATCACAAAAGACCCTTACTAAACAAAGCAATCCTGATAAAGAAGAACAAAGTTGGAGGCATCATGATTCTTGTTGCAAACAGTATTACAAAGCTATAGTAAACCACACACTATGGTATTAGCATTAAAAAAAAAAAAAAGACAGAGCCCAGAAATAAACCCATGCATATATGCTCAACTAGGACAAAGGGGCCAAAAACATTCAGTGGGGAAAGGACAGTCTCTTCAGCAAACTGTGCTGGGAAAACTGGACACAAACATGCAAAAGAATGAAAGTGGACCACTATCTTACACCATACACAAAAATTAACTCGAAATGGATTAAAGACTTGAATCCACACAACACCTGTAAGAAAACACAGGCGTTAGACTTCTTGACATCAGTCTTGGAGATGGGTTTTTTCGATTTGACATCAAAAGCAAAGACAACAAAAGCAAAAACAAACAAATGGGACTATATCAACTAAAAAGCTTCTACGCAGCAAAGGAAACTACAAATGAAATAAAAAGGCAGCCTATGGAATGCAAGAAAATATGTATAAATCATGTATCTAATAAGAGGTTAATATCTAAAATATATGAAGAACCCATATAACTCAATAGAAAGCAAACAACAAATTACTTGATTTTAAAATGCGCAGAGGAACTGAATGGACACTTTTTCAAAGAAGATATGCAAATGGCCAACAGGTACATCTAAAAGTATGCGAAATCACTAATCGTAGGAAAACACAAATCAAAACCACAGGAGATCGCACCTCATACTTGTTAGAATGGTGACTATCCAAAGACAAGAAATTAAAAGCATTGGTGAGGACAGGGAGATAAGAGAACCCTTGTGCACTGTCAGAATGTAAGCTGGTGTGGCCACTATGGAGAACAGAGGTTCCTCAAAATACTGAAAATAAAACTACCAGAAGATCCAGCAATTTTCACTTCTGGATGTTTATCCGAAGGAAACTAATCACTACCTAAAAAAGTTATCTGTCCCCGTATTTACTGCAGCATTAGCTACAGTAGCCAAGATATGGAAACAACCTAAGTGTCCATCACAGATGAATGGATAAAGAAAATGCAGTGTACATACATATAAAATGAGCTATTATTCAGCTATAAGAAAGAAGAAAATCCTGCCATTTGTGACAGGCTGGATCTTGAGGGCATTACATTAGGTGAAATAAATCAGAAAGAAAAATACTATATGGTTTCACTTATATGCAGCATCTAAATATATATGATAAAATATAAAATAAAAAACAGAGACCCAGAAGAGACTGGTGGGTGCCAGAGATGGAGGGCTGGGAGTGGATAAAATGGTTGAAGATGTTAAAACATAAGGTACAAACTTCCAGTTATAAAATAAATCCTGGTGACATCATGTACAGCATGGTGACTATAGTTAACAATACTGTATTGCACATTTGGAAGTTACTAAGAAGGTCCATCTTAAAAGTTCTCATCACAAGAAAAATAATTTTTAACTATGGGTAGTGATGGATGTTAACTTATTGTGATTATCGTTTCACAAAATATATCAAATTATTACATTGTACACCTAAAATAAAATGCTGTGTATTATATCTCAAAAATAAATCTAATAAATATTACCCACCAGAATGAATAAAACAAAATGACAGAATGAAGAATAAACAAACCAGAGAAAAAATGACATGGAGTTTCAGACTTATGTTCAGGGTTACAGAAGAGCAGCCAAGGAAGACTGTCCAGCAGGCAGTCAGGAATGAAGTTCAAGATCAAAGGTGGGGACTAGGATATATACACCCAGGTATTAATTAAAAACAGGTAACAGAACAACATCCAATTACTTTGTCGACAAATATTTCGGAAGCACCTTTCCAATGACAAGCACAAGGCTAACTTCGGAGAAGAAAATAAAACTCAAAGGTTGTGCTCTGGTGTAGCTTACAGACCGGCTAAAAGGAAGGGAGTTAATGAGACCTGAATATACAGTGTGTCAATCACCTTTGGGGAACATCTACATAAAGGGGTGGCAAAGACGGCACAGGAAGTAGAGGACACCAGGCTGGAAACTAAAACAGTAGAGTGAGGTGAAAAGCCCAAATACCATGATTTCAATAAAATAAAACCCACAGTGTGAGTAGCAATGAATTTACAGCAGACCTGGTAAACTGGACTGGGGAGCTCAGAAGCTCTCTTTACAAAGCTGAGTGGACATAGACAAATCCTTAGCTCTCTCTGAATACTATAATGTTTCAAAAATGAAATACAAACCAAACCAGGATTAACATAAGGATGCTGAGAATAAAAGATATACGATGCAGAAGAAACAAAGTATATGTTGGCTAGCACATCCTATTTCAAAAGTATTTTCTGTCTCTGAATTAAAGTAACTGGATTATTTTGATAGGAAAAAAAAAAGCTACTCCATGCAAACAAACCATAAAGTAAAAAGGAGTTTTGAGACATATTTTTAAAAATCTATTTCCACAGTTACAGGTGTCAAATGAAGAAACACCATATCAAACATATACCTCATTATTGAGATCTAATAATAACCAAGATACAGCTTATCATTGTTATTCTCCAATGTGTGCTTTAGTTATAATTCACAGAAATAATAAACCATTAGTCAGTTATAAGTTTATATTTAAGAAAGCCAAAAACAATTCAGTCTTGAAATATACTCTATATTTGTCCTAAAAATGAAATTTACATCTACCTTTAGATAATACATTTAAGTTTTATTGAACAGTAATGTATTTTCGTAGAGAAAATTTAATACAACTATTGCTTAAATCAAATTCCCTATGAATTTATTACTGCACTGCTCAATTTTAACATGTGATTTCATTCCTAGAGGAAAGAAATATAAAATATATCAAATCTAGACCAATTCTATTATATGGCTCCAGTCAACCTATTTTAATGAAATTTCCATATAGCAGATCAGTTCTGAGTTTATCTTTTAGCCTACTCTTAATATCAACTGGGAAGTTGTCTATAATCCTAGGTAACTCAGACATTGTGAAGTACGAAAAGCCTAAAAAATTATCTTTTCTAATCCATCACGTGAAAGATGAGAAACCAATTCTAGGGAAGTTGAATGATTTCTTAGGCAGACCTGGATTTTGGATGGATGGATGGATGGGAGGATATAAACCTGATACATGTATTTACTCTAAATAGTATAAAGTACTTTGTAAGCTCTATATTTGATGGCAGTTATACACGTAAACATATAAATACCAACATGTTTATACAAAGAGACAGGATTTTTTCAAAAATATGTTATAAAATTTATTAACATTTAAACCACCTTATAAAACCACAATATACTACATAGTACCTTAACAAAAACAAAAAAATCATAACAGAATCAATGTCCCAGAAACAGAACTCACAAAACTTAAGTATTTGATATACAAAAATGGAAACTGCCCCACTGAAAACAATCAGTGAAGAATTTATCACTGCTTGCCATCAGTTAAGATGACTTTCCTATGGAAGAATTCCTTGAAGTCACTTGGAAAAAAGCAAGGTGATAATCTTTTTAGAAGCAGTTGCAAGGTCTTCAGTTTGTATTTAAACCAGACAGGAAACAGTCATGCTTTCTTTGCAGAACACTGTGTGAAAACTTCAAGATCTAGAACTCGGGAGACGGAGAGGGTAGCAAGATGCCCTGAACTAGGAGGCTCAGTGTAAAGCCAGTGATAAAATGGGAACAGTGCTGATACAATGTTACCACAGAAGAGATTTATCCAACAAAGAGCCACTGAACAATTTGGAGCTAGATAAAAAGCATAGGAGGTCTCTACCACTACCAACAAGGATACAAACATGGCCATATGCTACCAAAACCTTGACAAATAACAGACACAAAACTGTTCTCCACTAAATGAGTAAAAAAGATTTCAAAAACAAAACATCTGGGAGAAATTATAAACTATAATTTTATGTAAAATTATACACAACTATAAAATTAACACTGAGTTGATACCACTTAAGGGCAGCAAGCGTGTCCACCAACTACTGTCTTTAAGGAAAAGACAGGGCATTTGTTCATCTAAAAAGCTATGAAATGACAATCTTTAAAAGTGTATACATCTCTGGATGACCTAGTCTACTCTTAAATCAGAGAAACTGTACCCCAACTAGAGTTTGAACTCTCCAAACTTTATTTTTAATAAAGAAGTTCCCCACCTACTAGCCCTTATGTTTTACTGCAAAATTCTTTATTTTTAATGATTTTTTAATTTAAAGTGAATGCAAAGTGAATATGAGCATTTCCCTCCTCTCTAGTCAGACGGAATCCTCCCTTCCCTGAATTTCCCAGCAGACTGTAGCTCTTACGGTGATGATCACACTACCGAGTGCTCCCTTATGATTGTGTGTGCACACACGTGCCTCATTTCCCTTCCAGTTTTTAAGTTAGCTGAGAACAGAGAGCCTTATTTACATTTTCTTCACAGAATAGCCTACATTGTAGGATGTACATACGAATAACAAAATGCTTAGGTCTTTTAATTAATACTGTAGTTTTGTACAGATACCATCATAAAACTTTCAACTGGCTGCCATCTCTACTGCAGTCCCCTTCACCCTGCCCCCTAAACGATGATTCTAAAACAAAATCCCAATCATTCTGCTACTTAAAATCCCCCTGTGACAACCTCCTTCCCACAATGTCAAGTTTATATGCACGTCCTGTGTGGCTATTACAATCCCATCTCCCACCGAGAGGTCCTGCAGCCTGGCGTCAGGGAGCCATGCGTCACTCCTCTGTGCCCGTGCCCTCTTCTCCTGATCCACCAGGCAAACTCCTACACAAAACACCCATAACGCTCATTTCTCATCCTCAAACTTCATCATGCACCTCCTCCAACACTCCATAATGCTTCTCTCTGCCTCTCCTCACTTCTCACATTGCAGAGGACAGGGAATTAGGAAAAATAAATAGGACTTTTCTGCCCATCTAAGTTTTAAGAGGGCCACAGGTTTTAAGAACTTAGAAACCACCTGCAAGAATGTTTGCCTAAAAAACTAAATCCCAGAACTACACAGAAGACCTGGCACCAAAAAAGTTCTAGAAGGTGGTAGACAAGTTCATTCTACTCAAAGGTAGGACCTGCCTGACAACTGAGTCACCACACTGTAACCAGTCATCCCTTAGAAATACATCCCTTAATTTCAAAGCACCTAGATAAAAAAAATCTTAACGGGAAATTATAGTAAGTGTTCTATTAACATATAAAATGACCTTTTTAATCCTCCAAATATTTAGTTTCTAAAGTGAAATTATTTACTCTAACATTCTAGAAGAATTTGCAAATAGGAAGGCACTGTATAGATGATCTTGATTTTTTTAAATCTCAAAAAAAAAAAGAAGGTATTAAAAGTATAATAAATTAGAAATATTAGTGCTGTTTCTTGCTAGGTCACAGAGGAAAACCTGTTTTAGTTAGATCATGTCCGCTTTTTGTGTATAAACCAGCCTTTCCCCCGCCTCGCAAATATGACTCCACAGAACGGACATTATGTTCTTCTGAGAGTAGCTCAATGCTCACGAAGTGCATGGATCACTTATCCACTCGATCTCCTCTACTTGTCACAACTGCCTGTGGAAAAAGAGCCATTTCTTTATAGACCACATCACACCCCCTCTAGCCAGAAGGTTCATCACGGACTACCACCGTACCTCACACACGTCAAGCTGCCCATATGAAGTTGTATCATAATCCATATTTATGTATCTGCCAAAAAAAAAATACCTCTATGGGAGTGGAAATTAAGGTCTTTTTTTTCTTTGTATCTCAGGATCCAAAAAAAAAAAAAAAAATAGATAAATAACTGCTTACCCAGGCAGTAGGACATCAAGGGATATTTTGAGGTAAATTTTACCAAACTAAGTTAAAAACTAAAAGTGTATTTATCTAAAACAAATCGCAACCGGCTGAGCATACTCTGCAATTTATGTTGTCTTTCGCTTTTAAGGAGGATTTACATGGATGTACACCTATACAAATTATGGTGTATATAATTAAACCTATTAGCCTACCTTTTTGTTCTTAAAATAGGGCCTGCAAGATACTGATTTCCTAAGTGTCACCCTCAGCTTCACTTTTAAAAACAGTAGGAATGATAAGTTTTTCTAGAACTTAATATCCATACTTAACAAATGAATGGTTAAAAATTCATGAAGAATTTGACTGTTACTAAGTGATATCCAATCAACTTGATAACCAACTTTACCTTCCAGTCAATATTATTATGACAAAAACTATTAACCTAGAAAGTTTTTTTTCAAAAATGCTTTCTGATTTTTCTGAAAGGCTAACAGGCCTCTAGTGGCATAAAGGTGGCCAGGTCAGCAAAAAGAAAGTACTGTTTTCTCACTATCTCTCAGCTTTTGCCAATTTCTCAGCAAATCATCACCAAAAATATCTATGGCATTTGAATTTCTGATCATGCAAGTACAAAGTACACTAAAAAAATCTGAAGCTGTAAAAAGCTACATATATAACTACATTCACTTACTGGCAGCATCTATAAGTAGTGCCTTCACACCTATTTGGAAGGTTGAGGCTATGGTGAAATGGTTTGTCCTGTTTCTTTACAGATTCTAAAGAGGTGGGGGGGATGGGATAAGACTTGTCTTGTAAGTATTAAGGAACACCGAAGAATGCAAACAGATTGAGAGGAATTAGAGAAGCTGGCAGATGCTATGTGGGATAATAATACACGCTGAGCTGGGGGACAGAACCACTCCCAATTCCATACCCAACGGAAATGTGTACCTGTGCCCACCAAAATATACATACAAGATTGTTCGAAGAAGCAGTATTCATAATACCAAAAATCGGAAAAGGTAGAATGAATTGTGATATATTCATAAAATGAAAAAATAGCGCTGTAAGAAACAATATGGATAAACCTCAAAACATAATACTGGGTAAAGATGTCAAACACAGGAGTACATTATGTGTGGTTCCACTTATATAAAGTTTAAAATGACAAAGACGACTCATCTGTAGGGCCGAAGATCAGGATAATAAGAGTCCTCTGAGGGATGGGAAGGGGCAAAAGTGGGGTTCTGGGGTGCTGTCAGTATTCTATACCAATTATATAAGGGAGTCAGTTTGAGATAATTCAGTAAGCTACTTATTTAGATACAGAAAAGTACACAAGTATTATATGTTTTTACAAGTATTATACTCTAATAAAACATTGAAGCTATACACCCATGTCCGTAACAGCACTATTCACAATGGCCAAAGGCAGAAGCAACCCTGAGGCCCAGACCCTGCTTTCCTCCCTTTCAGTGACAACACCTGACATGACTTCATACCCTCAGTGACAACTTTAACTCATCATAACAGCTAACAAAAGGCATGCAAGCTATAGTACTAGACATGCCATACGAGTGCCAAAATGGATATTCAGACGTAACTTTGGGGAGTTCAAGGAGAGACTGAAGAAGGGACTGATTTGATGAGCTGTGTAGACATCAAAGTTGCTGGCCAGAGTCCTCTGCCAGGGAGAGAGGGAGAGAGAGAGGGAGGGAGGGAGGGAGGGAGGGTAGTTTGCAAGGACAGAACCTTAAGAAAACATGCAGAGCCAGGTCAGACTTGAGGTCATTTGAAAGGAACAGAACAGCAACTGTGAAGTATGATTTGGGGAAGCCAGTGCCAAAGGGACTATGCCGTGAAGTCCTTGTTAAGTATTCTGGGGTAGGGCTGAATAAAGGCCCCCAAGACACCCACACCCTAATTCCGGGAACCTGTCGATGGGACTCTATAGCATAAAGGACAGGGCATGAGATCAAGGATCTTGTGATGGTCAGATTATTCAGGATTCTCTGGGTGGGTCCTAAACGCAATTACAAGTGTCCTTATAGAATGGGAGGCAGAGGGGTGGTTGAGCGCAGAGGTGTGAAGCTGGAAGCAGAGTCTGAAGTGATACATGGTAAAAATGCAGGCAGGGCCACAGGGCAAAAAAATGCAGGCGGCCACCAGAAGCTGGGAAAGGCAAGGAAATGGTCTCTGACCTTGGAACTTCTAGAACAACTAGCACTACTACACCTGGTCTTTAGCCCGGTGAACCTGATTTTGGACTTCTAGATTCCAGAACTGTAAGGTAACTGGAGTTGTTCTAAGCCACTAAGTTGGTAGCAATGTGTTCTAACAGCAACAGGAAATGAATACATCCTCTAGTGGTGAGGAACACATCCCCACAATAAACAAGAGGTTATGTATCAATAACTTAATATTTTGAGGCTTATTAGTTGAAAATAGGTTTTTTCAAGATTGTTTAGTTGGGGAGGCTGTTATTTGTTGTTTTGTTTACAATATCTCTCCTATTTGAGAGAGCTTTAAGAATCTGCATTTTGTGGGGGGCAACATGGTGGTGGTTTTTCACTAAAAAAGACCATCTTTGTCGAGAAACTACATGTAGTCCTCTACTTTTACCAGCAAAAGATATCTTGGACCCATTGTTCTTTAAAATCTGCTCATTTCAGGGGCACCTGGGTGGCTCAGTCATTGAGCATCCAACTTCAGCGTAGGTCATGATCTCAGGGTTCAGAGGTTCAAGCCCCACGTTAGGCTCTCTGCTGAGAGCTCAGAGCCTGCTTCGGATTCTGTGTCTCCCTCTCTCTCTGCCCCTTCCCCACTCGTACTCTGTCTCTTTCAAAGAAAAATTTTTAATAAAAAAATGAAACGAAATTTCCTCATTTCAAATTATGGAGACCAAGGTCCTTAGAGTTGATCTACATTAATTAGCTCACTTCAAGTTTAGAGATTGGTAAGAGGGTGGGAAAAAGTTACGGCTCATCTACCCTCGTCCTGCAGCTGCATTTGCAAATGCTTTAAATTTCAATTAAAATTTGAATCTCGTTACTTGAAAAATGCAAGGAAGAAAAATAAAGGGTACAATCTCTAAATAAAGCAATGTCCCTGCAGTGATAAGAGGAGTACATATGTTCCGTTTTCTTCTTTGGCCCTCAGCTGAAGCTTCGTTCACCAAAGTCATCAGATTAAAATAGAACAGCACCACAGGTCTCAGGGCTGCCTTGTGCGAACAGTAAATACAAAATGGTTTTTGACATTATACTTATGACCATGCTCAGAAGTTTCGATTTCTTAATCCCAATGCAGAAAAACTTCCATTTACTCAGGAAAATTTTGAAAGAGACTTATATGCTTATCTTGGGAATCTAACAGTTCTATGGTTTATGTTTAAAATATTGATATCCTTTAAAAATTTTTTAATGTTTATCCATTTTTTTGAGAGAGAGAGCGTGAACGGGGAGGGGGAGAGAGAGAGGGAGACACAGAATCTGAAGCAGGCTCCAGGCTCTGAGCTGTTGGCACAGAGCCCAACGCAGGGTTTGAACCCACGAACTGCAAGATCATGACCTGAGCCGAAGTCGGACACTTAACTGACTCAGCCAACTAGGAGCCTCAAAGATACCGATATCCTTTTAAAAGTAGTCAGAATAAACGCTCTAAAGTTATTTTACAAAACGACTAGATACAAAAATTGCAAAACTCAAGACTTTCCTGGATGTCGTCTCTAGGACAAGAAACAGATATGCCTCTATTTAGCTTCAAATCATAAATTCTTTAGCTGCTAGGCAAGAATCCTGAAAAAGGTGGACCAGGACCACAGCTCTTAGAACACAGCAGGGTATTTTGTCGTTCTTTCTCCTACAAAAACTAAACAGATTCTGTGTGCATCTTTCATATGTGGCTTTATATTTTGAGCCACATATGTGGAATTATTCATATGGGACATTATTTTGGGGCCATTACTACTGAATCATAGTAATGATTACTTAATTTCTATTTCAGGCAAATATGTGTCCCCGGGAGGAATGACACCTAAGACAACTAAAGTTTTAACCAAAAAGTCAAAAACCTCAGTTAAAAACTGTACCCATTTTACACATCAAAAAAAAGTCTCTAGAGGAAATCTGTGCCCCAAAAACAAGTTATGATGAAAACCTAACCACTTCCATTTTAATTACATGGTGTTTTTAGCATTTCCAAATAACACATTCAGAAAATTTGACTGAATACATGCTCTTCAGGGAATTTAGTAAATCATTGGGGTGAGAAATGCATACGCTAAATAAAAGGTAGCTGTGTACCCCAGGCAAATGAGAGACAAAGCACTGCAAGAAACTAAAAAAAATAATCAAAAGTTAATGACTACAAGGGTATCTATACCTCAGAATAGACTACAGGAAGGACAAAATCTCCCAAGGCACTTAGTTGGTCTAAGAACTCATCACGCACTAGGAAGAAGAGCCTCTAAATTTCCTCTGTCAGCCTTCCTCCCTACAATATATTCACGTCTCATGATTAATCTAATTGATGAAGACAGATTACACTTAGCAAATGTCTGTATCAGCCAATGTGCCAACGAGTATGTCGGTAGGACTGTATTTTCAAGGTAGATTCCTAAGGTTTCTCCTTGGGCAACACCAGATGCACAATTCTGGTTTCCTACAGCTTTTGAGGTAAATTGAATATGACTTAATTCTATTCAACTCAATGTATGCTGAATCCTCCAAAAAAAAAAAAAAAAAAATTAGAAAAACAAAGTTGCTCCAAGGAGCAACTAAAATGCTGAATGACGAGGTTTATAAACAGAGTAAACACCTAATTCCACAGGAGTTAGGAGGAGCAGGAGCTTCGTCCCCTGGGTGGAGACCACAGTAGTCTCTCCTAACACCCGGGGGCGGCAGGAAAGTCCAGGAGAGGAGAACGGGAGAGGGGTCTGACACATATACAAAGTTGGTCCTCAGTCTAGAAATTAGGAATAAGGTTCCTCATCACAACAATGAAAGCTAGCATTTCATGCGTTCATTAACTTATTCACTGCAGTTACAGAAAGAAGAAACCGGCAATCTGTGCCCTGAAGAAGTTCTCAGTCCAGCTCTGGAGAGGCAGGGACAGCAGGGTGTGGGGCACCACCGGCTAGGGCAAACGGGGCTGCTAGGGGGGTATACTGGAGATGCAGCTAAAACACAGCAGCGTCAATCAAGGCCATCACCAGTGCTGAGTTCTGAAGACATGAGGGAGTTTACCGAAACAATCTGAGGGGAAAAGTGTAAGGGTTGGCACACACAATAAGGAGATGAAAGAAGACAGCCTATTCTGGCCACGAGCTAACGCAAGGGAGGCAAGTGACAACGCCAATAATGTGGACAGGGCTTTGAGGAGTTAAATGTGTTAGATTTTATCCTGAGGACATGGAAATATTTCACTCAAGAGATTTAAAAAACAAACAAAAAAATAAAAGCAAAACAGAACAAACAAAAAAGGTCTCAGAAGCAATTCATTCTACCCAGAGTGTAGAGAACCAAGAGGCAGAAACACCATGCAAGAGGGGGCGGGGAAGATGTTCAGAACTACAGCGAAAGCAGAGCAGCCATGACAGAAGGAGGTAAAGGCACCCGAACTCCATGTGTTGCTAAATTTGAAGATAAAATGTGAAGGAAAGTTTGGTTTTTTAAATATGTGGGACATGAGGGCACATTTATGCCCTTTTGGAATATAATCCTATGATGGGGGGAGTTAGTGAAGGGCACAAAGTTCCTAGATGTGAAGAACAATTGTTTCAATGTTAATTGCTAGATCAAGTACTCTGAAAGTACACCAATAAACACACACACACACCCACACACACACCTGGAAAATAAACCTGAAAACTTGAATAATCGACTAATGCCTTAACCCAACTTTCATTACAACACTTTAGAACTAGAAAACTTGACTTAAAAGACACTCCATTTGATGAATGAAAAATATTTAATGTATCAGTAAGTAGGTTGTGCACAGGATTAGAATTAGAATAGGATTAGATTAGAACAAAAAGGTCAATCAGATTCCTGGTCTGATTTTTAGATTATAAACAAGAAATCTGAATTGTAACGCTCACAAATTTTCCTGACAGAATTTTTTAAAATAGGATCATCTAAAATAAATAGTTTTAGGGGCGCCTGGGGGGCTCAGTCAGTTGAGCATCCGACTTCAGCTCAGGCGATGATCTCAGTCTGAGTTCGAGTCCTGCGCCGGGCTCTGTGCTGACTGCTCAGAGCCTGGAGCCCACCTTCGGATTCTGTGCCTCCCTCTCTCTCTGCCCCTCCCCCACTCATGCTCTCTCAAAAATAGACAAACATTTAAAACATTTCTTTAAATCGTTTTTAAAAAAATTTTTTTAACTTAATAGGACCATCTAGATAAACAGCAGTGACTCTACACAAATCACTATCATCTTGTCATTAACTTTACTTTGCAACTTGTGCTTTTGGTTATTTCATTCATTTGAATAATTGACTGTAAGGAAACCAGAGCTGGCCAAGTGAGTCATGAATGAGTCACAGCTCACCTCCTGGAGTAGCCACAAGCCTGACTGTGGCTTACTGCACTAAGCCTGAAATTCAAGTTGAAGAATGCTGGGTGAAAGACAGCCAAGGACTACCAAGGATGCCAAAGAAATCATTGGGAGAATAAGGACGTCCTCAAAGCAGGCTTCCCTGCACTTCTTTTCCAGGTTGGCATTTTTGGGCTGACACGTCATCCATACTACAGAAAAGATAAACCCGCATCACAGGCTGCTCTTTCCCCAGCTGATCACGTGACTTCATACACAGTCATTCATTAAAAGGGACAACTGAGTGTGCCTTTTTACTTCATTAATGCTGCCAATCAGATTTCTGTGCACGACAGGAGGACCACAGTGGTTACACAGATTGTCACACCTCACAAACTGGTGGGTAAGGGATGCCACGCAAAAGTGACATGGAGTCTATATACAATCACCACCACCACTGACCCGGGGCAAAAAGAAGCTCCATCATTCATACTATAATTCTGTGTTAATAAATAATGCACATGCAACCCACAAAAATCACAGTATTTGAGGATTTGAAAGACAGAAATCACAAAATATGTCATTATTTACCAAAAAAGCACCAGTCCCACAGAGGTGTTACTTAGAGAGGCAGGGATGCAACCAGTACATGATTAATTGGTTCCTTCCATGCTGACTGGGGAACATATGCCCCAGCCTTTGCACAATGCATGTGGCTAGTGACTGCGGCAGCTATAAACATTAACTTCCTTCTCTGCCTGCCAAACACCAATGTCATTTCCCTCCCGCTGCACTCTATGGCTTCGAGGAAAAGGACCATGTAATTCTTAAATGGTAGAGGATACCAACAGTGGAAGTAAAACGCATTCGACAAATATACTTCCAATGCAAAAAGGAGCAGGGAATACCTACAACTGTTTCTTGACTGTTTACCCCCCAACCACTAAGTTAACACAGTGCTAAAGAAAATATATCATTTTTCTACTTACAAACATTATAGCCAAGACAGACCCTAAAGGTCATCGTATGGTGTTCAGAGGCAGATCCACCAACTTCATCCAAAGCTACAAGACTCAGGATGAGACTTATGGTCGCAATCGTCAATATGATACGGGTATTATATTTTTACCTTAATAGGAGTAGGAAGGCCTTGATTTCACACAAAAAATTTAAGTGTAGGGGCGCCTGGGTGGCTCAGTCGGGTGGACGTCCGACTTCGGCTCAGGTCATGATCTCACAGCTCATGAGTTCGGGCCCTGCATCGGGCTCTATGCTGACAGTTCAGAGCCTGGGGCCTGCTTTGGATTCTGTGTCTCCCTCTCTCTGCCCCTACCCTGGCTCACATTCTGTCTCTCTCTCTCAAAAATAAATAAACATCATAAAAAACTTAAAAAAAAAATTTAAGTGTAATCCATTAGCTTTCTAGTCTTTGGAATTTAGAACACATTTTCCCCACATCAACAAAGCCAAGGTGATCAAGCTTTTGAGCCACCAGCCCTCACTTCAGGTTAGGTTTTTGGGGGCCTTTTTGGTTTGAAAAGTGAAATAATTTTGGCTTCATTTTTTCAACATCACAAAATGCACTCTCTTCACACCGGAGCAGGACTATAGTCTTCTCGGTATGTCTGATGTGAATCTAAGCCCTGACCCTCGTGAGAAGCCAGAGAAGGGGCATTCTGGGTCTATAGCCATCCTGGACCCCTCAAATATGAACAGGTTTGAGGAGGGGGAGGAAGAGAATGAAAATGGGAAAACAGTAATTCTCAAGAAAAGGTCCTCGAACCCCAAGACCAGCTAACCAACCTGAAGAAGGCCTCTCCCCTCTCCCCTCCAGGCACAGGAGGTCCAAGGAAGGCTGAGGAAGGAAGGAGCTGCTAGAGGAGAACATCAGGGCCAGAGACAAGAGGTGCTCAGGGATCTAGATTCTCTGACAAGGACGTCTGGGACTACTCTAGGGATAGGTGGAGACAGGATGAATTCCCAGAAGACTGAACTCACTGTTCCCTGCAGAAGCAGGTGTGTAATCAGGAAAGGGAAAAAACAGGAGAAAGAAGACGAAGCAGGCACCGAGCTAAGAGCAACTCCTCCACTTCAGTGGTGAGTTCGAGCCTTGGGGAGGTGCCCAGTCCAGCAATGGCTATTCCTTTCTTCCACGTTTCCTGTTTAGATAAATCCAGAACATCTATGCGCTATTAGCTCCTAGCACTAAACCCATAATGTGCTCAAACATTTTCACATGTCCAAGGACGTAGGTAGCTTGGATTACCTCAAGCATACCCAACGTACTGGGCATTCAAATAAATACATAGAAAAATGAGAAAGGAAGATAGAGGTTTTGTTCCTTGTATAAAATGAGGTGCCTTTAGTAGGCTCTCAGCACAACTGTAAATGAACCTGCATATTTTAACACTGAGTAGTCAAAATAAAATAAACCAATTACCATGTT
Source organism: Paguma larvata (assembly GCA_030068075.1). Lineage (NCBI taxonomy): Eukaryota > Metazoa > Chordata > Mammalia > Carnivora > Viverridae > Paguma > Paguma larvata. The sequence continues at coordinate 88,394,458 of CM057833.1, forward strand.
AATCAGCTCCCTCTCAAAAAAAAAAACAAAAAACAAAAAAAACATACACCCGCAGGGAATATGGATAACTTTGAATCCCTTTGTTTTCATGGACCAATTATATCCGTTACATTACATCACATATACATTTTAATTATATATCAGCACATTCGTTCTTCTGAAAAAGCTTTTCCTCCCCAGACACAAATCAGCTCCATTTTTATAATTTCAAAACTTGGCTTTAATGTCCCTTCCACAAGGACACCACAAGAATGCCCCTTACTTAGCCTTTCAGCCTCAAGTGCTGAAACACTGAGAACTTACAGGATCCAATGAATAATACTTTTTTCCATCTGACTTTATTTTTTTAAGTGTTTATTTTTGAGAGAGACAGTGAGCAAGCGAGCAGGGGAGGGAGGAGTAGAGAGGCGGAGGCGGAGGGAGACAGAGAATCCAAACCAGGCTCCTAGTTGTCACCGCAGAGCCCAAAGTGGAGCTCGAACTCATGAACTGCGAGATCGTGAACTGAGCCTAAGCCAGACGCTTAACTGACTGAGCCCCCCAGACGCTCTTCTCCATTTCACTTTAAAACCAAGTGAGAAGCAGATGTCTAAGCCAGACAGACATAAAAAATGTCAGCTTTTTATTCTTAAAAACTATGAGGAAAAAGGGCTTAGGTGTGCAGTCAAATGAGGACAAATTCCACTCCTACAACTGAAGATCACTCCCAGGGAGGCAGAGCCTGCTCTGTAACTTATTACCCTAATGGAAGAGAACAGACTAGAATGTACCTTCTCTGCAGGCAGGTAGCTCTCAAAGAGAGGCCTGCCACACAACCCCAAAGTCCTGCTCCTAAAGAAATTACAAATCAGGTACCTCATTCATCAATTGAAGAAGAATGAAGAAAAACCAGAAATGTTACTCAAATGGAAGTCCCTCCTATGAAAACATTAATAGTCTCCTTAACATCACCTTGAATTTTTTTCTTACTCAGACCCCTGGGCTACCAGAGGTATGGCAGTACCTCAGAGGAGAAAAAGATCAGCCCCCCAGAGCAGCCCTGTCCCCACTTTCCAATTCCAACCACTGTCCTTCGGGTACTCTCTCAGGATCACAGGAGCAGAAGGGGAAGATTCTAAAACACATCAAAGACGTGTATCACATAAAATACTGTTAAGGTCATGCTGAATCCCAAATTCAAATCCACTCCCTATTCCCTGGCCGTATTGTTCAACATGGGTCTCCAGGAGTTCTGCAATGAATTTAAATTACAATACTAAGATAACTAAAAAATAAAATGCAACAAATGCAGAGGTCCCAAATACAAATCTTCTTCCAGTCTGAGTGTCTCATTAAGACGGTAAAGCCCAAAAATTAAATCCCCTTGCAAGTTTAGGTCCACAAATGTTAAATCCCAAAGGAATTAAATTCTGGACTTGAATTATCTTGCTTTTATGCATACTAAATCTGGTCTTGGTCCGAGTTGCCCAGAAAAGCAGGTGGGAAACAAAAAGATTGCATGGAGGTATCTATTTTGGGAAGTGATCTTAAAGAGCAGGAACCAGGAAGCACGGGGGTGGGGATGGGGAAGGAGGGAAGAAGATACAAAGATACATTCCTCAGCTTACCATTACTCTGGAGACTGAAGCTCAAGACCACTGAACCTGCTGAGGAACGCAGTGAAGTATGCCTCTGAGCTGTCCTCCCTGCGTAAAAACGAGAATGTACCCAGCTCTTCTCATCCCCCATTGGTCAATGCAGCCAACCCCCTGTTGACTCAACACTTCCCAGTTGCACATACATGTCCAGCAAGCTCCCTGGACCCGGAGTAAGAAGCCCAGAGAAGAAAAAGCAGAGGTACTGAGTGTCCCAAGGCAAGGTGCTCTGCAGGTGCACCTGTGAAGTTCATGGAAGCCTACACAGAACTGGCCATCGCAGCTGTGGCTGGAATAAGAGGCGAGGTAGAGAGAATTTTGAAGTTGTACATGAGAGGTATCCAAAGCCCAGTGATATTAAAAGCCAAATTCATCCTCTTAAATTTCCCACTCTACTTACTCCCACCTGGAGAGTTCTGGACGCCTACGTGGTGTTGCAGCTGTTGTGTGGTTTGGTTCGCTTTTTAGCAGCTTCAAGCTATAATAGAGAATATAGTCCCTTCAATATCCCGACACTGACTCGGCTTTATCTCCTGTCTTTTTTACATGCCCTCACTTCTAAAGAGCCACAAGTCATGGCCCCACATGCATCAAACTGAAAAGTCAGTCCTCAGCCGTGGAGCAGATACTCCAAGCAAAAGTGTTTCCAGATCCTGGCATAATCGAGACCCACGTACTTGCTTCCAAAGACAGAAGAGGGGCACACTTTGGTGTCTCAACTGGTTAAACGCCCAACCCTGGCTCAGGTCATGATCTCACGGTTCATGAGTTCAAGCCACGCATCGGGCTCTGGGCTACCACAGATCCTCTGTCTCCCTCTCTCTCTGTCCTCCTACTTCTCTCTTTCCCTCTCAAAAACAAATATTAAAAAAAAAAAAAAAGACAGTGGCAGAAACTCTAGGGCACCCAAGAGATGGAAGGTCAACAAAAAAAAGCAGTCTTTTGGGGCGCCTGGGTGGCTCGGTCGGTTGAGCGTCCGACTTCGGCTCAGGTCATGATATCTCAGTTCGTGAGTTCGAGCCCCGAGTCGGGCTCTGTGCTGACAGCTCAGAGCCTGGAGCCTGCTAAACATTCTGTGTCTCCCTCTCTCTCTGCCCCACCCCCCCATGCTCTGTCTCTCTCTGTCTCAAAAATAAATAAAACATTGAAAAAAGTTAAAAAAATAAAAAGAGCAGTCTTTTGCCAGGATGCCCATAATGCTCTGCCACGGGGACCAGGATCCATCGACAGATGAATGGATAAACAAAATGTGGTATACGTACAATGGATTATTACTTAGCCTTTAAAAAGGAAATGCTACAAAACGGATGGATTTTAGGACATTATGCTAGGTGAAATAAGCCGGTCTCAAAAGCACAAACACTGTAGGATTCTACTTACATGAGAAACCCAGAATAGTCAAATTCGGGAGGCAGAAAATAAATAGTAGTTGCCAGGAGATGGGGGAGGTGACTACATAATGGGCACAGAGGAGTTTCAGTTAAGGAAGAGGAAAAAGTTCTGAGGACGGATGGTGGTGATGGTCAAACAACGTGAATGTATTTAATGCCATACTGTACAGTTAAATGGTTAAAATGGTTAACTTTAATGTTATATATATTTCACCATACACGCACACAGAGGAGACTCAGATAGGAGACATCTCCAACAGGTTAGTTTTGTCCCTTGCACACTAGAGGGACAATCTAACTGTGCACAGTGTCTTTGCTCTCAGAACAGCCCTGAGGTATCACTGCCTGCTTCAAAACGTAGTAGTTCACAGTGAGGCAAGTCCCTGTCCCCTTAGGCCCTAACTTTGAAATCTTTCTTTCCCCATCCGCATGTTCAAAACTTCTTCTTTTCTACTTCCTCTCTGAACCCATGTTTCTGGCACTCAGGTGCTGAACCGAATGTGCCCTCTGCCTAGTACAGTCATCTCCACTATCTATCACAAGCAGGAATTTCTAGTCTTGGGCCACAGATGCTGTTGCAACTGCCTTTTCTGTGTAATTGCTGCGGGCTGTGAGGAATGTCTTCTAAGGAAGACTATCCATTAGTCCTCACATTTGTTCCAACTGAAAGAAAAGATTCTAGCTCTGTTACTACTGTTTCTGAAGCCCATGTGTCCCTGGAGGTCTGTGAGGGCCTACAGCTTTGCATGGACATCTCCAGACATAAAATTCCTTTGTGTTTTTTATGACCAGGTCCTCGGAACCCTCCTTTTGCCAGAAGTAGGGCTTAACCCTCCACATTTAATTTTTTTCTGCCAATCCAGTTTTAAGACTCGGAGGCTCCCCTTCATTCTCTTTCACCTTAGAGCTATCACGGCTGGGTAGAAATGAGTATCTAGCTTCCCGAGTTCGATAATCCCAGCCAAGTTTTAAGCCCATCTCACCACATCTGTCCTAGAATGTGCTTCATCTTTCCCACGCCTTCTCCTGCAACCCTAACTCCATGAAGAACCTGGGCACGATCTTTCAGGGTGCAGGCGATACCTGTTTGCCCAATGACAGCAACTTGTCACCTTGGAACTCAGTCAACTCTTCAGTTTTTTATGCTGATACCTCAGGGCTTTCTCCCTTAAATGCAAATTTTCCGTAACCAATTGGTATGGCTATCCCAGGGTCACCACCACAAGCCCAGGGGGACAGAAAAACACTTTATACACAGAAGGTGCCTTCTCAAGGCACATGTCAACACTGGCCGAGCTCCACAGTGAGAAGAGAATCCACTGCATTTCAACCTCTACTGGCAAAAATCTCTACGCAGCGCACGTGATGCAAAACTGTCCACATTCTTGAGCTGTACGCGTTTCCAGCTGTTCCCACTTCAAACCCTAGCTAAATGTTTACAGGGGCACTTTGCAATTTCCTGGATTTTTGTGAAAAACCCGTTACCCTAAGTAGTACAAAGGGAATAAATCTCCTTTCCTTTTCATATCCGTCCGTCCTAGCTTAAGATCTCCTTTTCCCTTCATGTCCCACCTATCGACCTTTCTCCTGGCTTAGACTTTTCGATCTACCACTGCTCCTTTTCTGATAAGACCAGTATTTCTCCAAACCACTCGTGTTCCTTGATTTCCTTAAAAAAAAAAAAAAAATTCTCTAGAACCTGAGCATTGCAGGCACAGGGCATAGTAATCGTCTTCTTAGTGTTAGGGTTTGCAATTATTTCACTCATCTGTCTATCTAAACCCAAGAACACAGCGCATACGTCTTAGGTAAGGAGGCTCCCATTCCTTTTTAAGTAATAAAGTCTACAACTCTTGCATAGGTGAAGCCTCAGTTCTATGATCCAACAGCCAGGACTTAACGAAGCCAGAGTTAGCCTAACACACGTTTCAGTGGGGGGGAACTTCTGCTTAAGTATTAAAGTAATGCTTCTGTCCCTCTAGGCAGTATGTAGCTCTGTTCTTCCAGCTCCTTGTGTCTGAGACCCACTCGTCCGCAGGGAGGGTGCTTTCTTGGGCTGCTTGCGTGGGTCAGCTGAGGTTGGTTGTATGATTGGTAGTCTATTAAGATCTTAGATAAACTACACAGTTATGTAAGATTCGTGCCTCCAGGGCCTTCCTCTGGCCTGGAATGAAATTAACTGAATGTGGTAAAGCCAATTTATCACTTCCTACCTTGGCCTCATTCAGAATTTAAAGGAGGAAACTCATACAACAGCATTCTTGAAACACGGTCACTTTTGAAACCTGAAGTCCTGGCCAGCAGCTCTGGCTAAAACACATAAAAAACAGCAAATGCTAGTCCACCCTAAATGACCAAAAGGAGCAATACCTTCCTCCCAGTCCCCAAAGCTCAAAGTAATAAATGTTCCTCTCCCTACTGAGTGAGAAACCCAAAGAGCAACAGATGCAGAAATCAGACGAGAACATGAACTCTCAGGGATGCCGGCTCTCCTCTTGGTCCCCTCGGCCAGCCCCATCTCCCACGTATACAAAAAAATCTAAAAAACCCACATACTGTAGGCCTCCCCTTGAAGACAGACCCGCTCTGCTTAGCCTACCTGACGAGTGAGAATACACCAGACAACAACCACCCTCTCTGCAAGTAAGTAGGTCTCAAAGAAAACACCCAGAAGCTGAATCACATACGCAGGTATTACTCTAATGCTTCACAGAAGTTTTTCCATAGAGAAACATCAAGTTTATCCTCTGGAAAGGTACCTTTCTTGTAAGGTCAGTTCATTAGATCCACAGTGCCTAATCAGAGCTTTGGATACAGGAGTTCAACAACTGTTTGAATAGATGAGAGAAAGAACTCGCTTTCTGAACAAAGTGCAGTTGTGAACTTGCAGAGGTTAACGATGTAATATAAAATAGGCTGCCTGTCTGGGAAATGCAAACCAAATGGTTGGTGTTCACAAGTGCGAGGAAATGTATTGGGCATAATCTAATCTCTTAGGAATGCTCATCTTCGTCATTAAGTCCTGCTGCAATTTGGGGTAAGACGATTCTCCCCCCAGTCTCCTGGCTGTTTCAGGTAATGTTATTACAGGTCTTGGGTGAAGAGCGTTGGCCAAGAGGAAAGTCTACTTGATGCTAAACTATGCTTGCTGCAACAGTTTGCCCACTTCTCTTCAGACTTGCCCTCATTAACGTGGAAGATTATGTAAGAAAAAAGTAGGTAAGATCTAAATCACAAGACATATTTAGGTTTTTAAAAGGTTCTTGGAGGGGCGCCTGGGTGGCTCAGTTGGTTGAGCATCCGACTTTGGCTCAGGTCATAATCTCGCTCATGGGTTCAGGCCCCGCGTCCGGGCTCTGTGCTGACAGCTCAGAGCCTGGAGCCTGCTTCAGATTCTGTGTCTCCCTCTCTCTGCCCCTCCCCCTGCTCATGCCCTGTCTCTCTCTCTCTCAAAATAAATAAATGCCAAAAAAAATTTTTAAATTAAAAGGTCCTTGGAAAACACTTCAATATTTAAATTCACAGAGCAATTTGAAATCACAGAGGCTTTTAATTATACCTAAAATTCTTCTCTCCTGTGTTTATTGCTGGTAATTTATTATATATTTATTGCTAATAAGTTATAATTATTTATACATTCCTAAAGATTTATTTAGCACTACGTGCTGGGCATTGTGCTCATCCCCAGGAATTCAGCAGTGAATAAATCTAAGTGGGCCCTGCCATCATGAGGATTAGGTCTAGCAGGAACGACAATTCCTGAAACAAATATTTCTAAGGTTGATGAGCTGAATAAATGGAGATATTGTGAGGTGGCTACTTGCATCCCATCTTACAGATGAGAAAACAGATTTAGTGAGGTTAATGTACTCAGAGCTATCCAGCAAATAAATAAGAATCAAACCTAAATGATACCAAAGTCCTTTTTTTAACCAAGACTTCAGAAATCTGCCCTTATGTCAATTAGAAATACTTTTCTGCAAACCATCTGGCAGCATATTAACCAGAGCTACAAAAATGTTTATAATCTTTGACATAGAAGATGCACTTTAGAAAACAAAGCTGAAAGCAGTATTCTAAAATTGGGAAATAATCTGCACAAAGACAATTATAATCATGCTACCTCTAAAAGAACTGGGGCGCCTGGGTGACTCAGTTGGTTAGGCATCAGTCTCTTGGTTTTGGGTCAAGTCATGATCTCACAGTTCATAGGTTTGAACACTGCATCAGGCTCTGCACTGACAGTGTGGAGCCTGCTTGGGATTCTCTCTCTTCTCTCTCTGCCCCTACCTCACTCACTCTAAGTAAACTTTAAAAAAAAAATTTTAAATAGAAGAACTGAGGGGCACCTGGGTGGATCAGTCGGTTGGGCGGCCGACTTCAGCTCAGGTCATGATCTCGCGGTCTGTGAGTTCGAGCCCCGCATCGGGCTCTGTGCTGATGGCTCAGAGCCTGGAGCCTGTGTTCTGATTCTGTGTCTCCCTCTCTCTCTGCCCTTCTCCTGCTCACACTGTCTCTATGTCTCGAAAATAAATAAACGTTAAAAAAAATTAAAAAAAAAAATAGAAGAACTGAAAGTAATCCAAGTGACTGACTACATACACAGGGAGTGTATCAAGTGGACTATTCATTTTTTCACCACTGCATACTATTTCATTATCACTTCCTGTGTGACCCTGAGAAAATTACGGAGTCTTTTCTAAAATTCTCCAGCTATAATTATTATTTTCTCTTAGTGGACTGCTCAACTAGCTAGGGAAACAAACATTAATACTACCTATAATCGTATTTAGTGGAAGGACGGTCATTGCCACTTTCTGATTAAGAGTTTACAATGTGCAAAGCTGCGAGGCAGGAACTTGAAAATTACCTCATCTAATCCTCACGATTACCTATAGTATAGACCTTGTTATTCTCTGGATGCCACTAAGGGAATAGAGAGAAATGAAAGAGCCTACCCTAGATCAGTTTATTAGTAGCACACACAAAATCTTAACTGAAAGCCATTAACTTTAACTGTAAAGTTCTTTTCGGTACACAATGCCAACAGAGAAAATGAAGGTTCCGAGAAACTGAGCCTAAAGAGGTTCAGAGGTCACAAAGCTAATTAGTGACAGAGTCAGAATTTGAACGCAAGTCTCCCAATTCCTGGTAGAGTGTTTTCTCTTTTGTTACAGCACAGTTGTCAAATGTGAGATCAACAGGTATATGAAATTGTGTAAGTTAAATCATTTTTAAAGTCATACTATTCTAAGGCCTTAAGATTCTTAGTCTAAATAAAATATCTGAAGATAGAATACAGAAGAGAAAAATGTACGGAAGACCAAGACCAATGTTATTTCAGACAGACTGGGAAAAGCCCTGTACCATGGAAAGACTCCAGGTGGTGGGAGAAGGAAAGAATTCCACGTTATCGCCGAGTGCCCACCGGGCCCCAAGGGAGATGCCACACATTCTGCCTTGGAGTTCACTTACTCTCCACAACACTAAGCAGGAGGAATCATCCCTGCTTCACAAGCAAGAAAACGAGATATTAAGGGATTTGCCCGCAGTCGCTCAACTAGTGGGGTGTGATTGGAACTCAGGCCTGTCTGATGCTACGTCCACGTTCTTCCAGCATCCCATGCGGCCTGCCGCTGCAAGACAACTGGCCGAGTGTGAATTATATACATATTTTTGGCATCCTCTGATGAAGAGGAGGGATCCAAAATCTGGCATTCTTGTTCAACCAATATTAAAGTTGGTGGCAGGGGTTCATTCAATAGTCATTCAACGCAGCTCCCGCTCTGTGCCAGGTACTAAACTAAGAACAAAGCTGAAGAACAAATGGCCCACAATTTTATGAAACTCATGATTTAGGAGAAATAACGCGTTTTGGTGTTATCATAAATATTCGTATTTTGGGGAAATTGAAACGCCATTATCTGGCTTAAAAGAGCAAAACCTCCGTTCTCTTAGGAACTGAGTAACTAAGCATGGTTAAGTTTCTGGATGGTAGAGGTTTACTCCTTTAAGCAACAGATCTCATTTCACAATTTTTATTATTTATAATTGACCCTTGACTAACAGGGGTTTGAACTACATGGGTCAACTTACATGCAGATTTTGTGAATACATGTATGTGTAGTACTATAGTTTATGATTTTAACATTTTTTTCTCTAGCTTACTTTATTGCAAGAATACAGTATGATACATATGTGTTAACTCTAGGGCTTCTGATCAACAGGCTATTAGCAGTTAAGCTTTTGGGAAGTCAAAAGTTACACACAGATTTGCAACTGCACAAGGAGTCAATGCCCCTAACCCCGTGTTGTTCAAAGTCAACTGCAATCATTTTTCAATGCTTTGTCAATTCTCCTAGGACATGCCGAGCTCCCAATTCTGAGACCTTGTATCTCCATCGCCACAGATTCCCCTATACTACTGTATCCAAGGGAGGGATGGATGGAGGAAGGTAGAGAGGAAAGGAGAGAGATGAATACAAGAGAGTTAGACCTTATAGTAAGTACGTCACATAAATTCTAGACCAGCATTTTCCAATCTTTCCCCCATTTTTTTTTTTTAAGGATTAACGTGATTTAAACTTCTCTTGAGACGGTGGCTGGGTTAAGCGTCTGACTCTTGATTTCTGCTCAGGTCATGATCTCGTGGTTTGTGAGTTTGAGCCTAGGCCAGGCTCTGTGCTACCTGCTTAGGATTCTCTCTCTTCCTCTCTCTCTGCCCCTCCACTGCTCGTGCTAGCTCCCTCTCTGTCAAAATAAATGAATACTTTAAGTACACAAACAAACAATCCTTTGAGAACCTGGGTCTTAAGTATTCTAAGGAAAGTAATGCCCTGTCATTCAGGAAACCAAGTAACCTTGGGCAAATCATGACACAAATCAGAGGCCTCAAACAGCCCATTTTTAAAAGCAAGGTGCTGAGCTAAAATTATCTCTAAGGACTTTTCCATCTCCATAATTGTAGAACTCCTTGAACAATACAATCGGTTGCTATAATGGTCTATTTAAACGGGACCACCCTTCCCCAGAGCCAAGTGTACTATGTGGAGGAGTTTGGCAGCATTCTCCATAGTCCAAGATTAATATGGCTTTTGAGTTCTTGACTCCATGGTTTATGGTTTTTTACTACTGTCCATTTAACTTTTAGTTGTTCTTCTTTCTCGTTTTAACTTGCAACCTGTAATCTTCCCAATTTAAAAAAAAAAGTTTTAAAAAAATAAAAAACAGGCTTAATGAAAAAGAATGGTATATTTATTGAGTACCTATTAAGTGCCAAACACCAAATGTAGATTACTACAATTAATTTCATCCCTTTAAAACACTACAAATAGGAAAAAATGTGGAAACAAGATCAGAGTGGTTAAGTTGCCCAAGATCCTAAGTGGCACAGCTAGGACCCAAAGGCAGGCTGATACATTAAAGGCCCGTGTGCTTTCCACTACACAACACTGCCTCACAAGTGTATTGGAATAGCGTGTAAATGAAAAGCCCTTAGGCTTCAAGTCTAGAACCCTCTAAGGTTAGCGTCAATACAGTTTAACTTCTTGCATTTACGTGGAATATAAGAAATCTATTTCTCTAGAGAGTGAGGATATTATTACTGTTAAATACACATTTTTTTCATTTAGCAGATTTTATATAAAACCCAGCAAGGTTTTAGGCAATTGGCAAATAGGCAAGCTTGTCAAATATCTCGGGCTAGCTAGATAGGTGAGCAATTTATATGCATCATTGAAACCGCCGAACTTTTTAAATATGGAAGGGAAAAAAAGAGATCCTTTACCCAATTTCTCATTACTCTTCACTATGGTCATTAAATGGAACTGGATATCAGAAGGATGGAGGATTCAATACGGATTTAACTATCAGAGCTGCCACGTAAACACTCCCAAGAGTCCAACTTCACGTTTTAGAATTGACAGGTAGGACATGGATGTTCACCACAATTATGACACATTCTCCCCTTAAATAGGGTCTCTGAGGTGCCCAAATTTTTCACGGTAATGCTTATTCTGAACTCCAGAGATTTCAACCCCTGCTTCCTCCCTGCTGAGGATGAATTGCCATATTCTACTGAATCCCCGAGTACGGTTTACAGGAAAACACAAGGTTCTGTTTTCAAGTACTCTGTCATCATAAATCGTCTGAACTCAAGCATTTCTCGTGTTGCTGACCGTGGCCTAAGCTTACTAACTTCCTTTAACCAACAAATGCCTTTTCACATTTAAGGGTCAAATGCCAGGGAATTGAATAATTTTCTGCCAAATCTACATTTTGTAGTATCGATAAGTGACAGAATTATCCTTTCTCTGTCCGGTACCACACACATGATTAAGTTGTATTAATTGAATGAGAACATTACCCCACCGCAGAAACAGAGGCTTGCAAATAGCAAGTGCTGTGAGCTGGCCGCAAGAGGGGACAGGCAGTCTTGTTGCCACTGGGAAGTGAAAAAGGTGACAAGTTTCTGGTTCATTGGTGGATGTTCACTCAAGCACACCACTGGGGCCTAGAGACCACAAACCAAAAAGGGCAGGTCTAACATACAGTGTCCAATTTCTCAGAATCAAAGCTTTTATAACACCTGGTCCCCTCAGGGCTTCTAACTTATTAAACACACACTTCAAGACCCAAAACTCTCTCGCAAGAAAGCAGCAGTAACTCGTAAAATTTGGGACAGTTGCTACTTCTAGTAATGGTAACAGTGGTCACCGTCATGGGGGGTAAATGGGAAAGACTGAGGACAAGACTCAGGAAGACCGGTTGGTAACAATAAAAACCAAGTGAACTTGCAGGGACTGGGGAAGAGTTGGGGACTCAGGGTCTGGGATTTAGAGAGCTGGAGTCTCACAGGAGGGGAGGTGGGGGGAGGAATTCGAAGACTAGAGCATCATAGGAGGCACTGCAAAGAGCTGACGAACACAGAGGCCGCTGCAGTGGGGCTGGGCAGTAAAAACTCGCCGGTGAGCAAGCTTCTCCGACAGCGCTCTCCAGCTCAGAGGCAGGAGCAGGAAAGGCAGTGGAGGGGGGCACTGCAGGGCGGAGGTGACCGGCCCACTGGACATCACAGAAGGTGAAGGGAACTGGGGAAGAAAGTGGGATGAAAGTGGAATGTGTTGGAGCAGGACCCCACAGTTAAGAACAAATGGACCAAGGAAGGAAGAGGTATCAGTCAACTAACGAGCGCCGGGAGGGCACTGAATGGTACACTAGGTATGAGGGAGAGCTAGCAGGTCAGGAGGTTCCAGAGAGCGAGAACAGGCTCTGGATGCCCACTATGCAGTCTGACTCCACGGTCTCTGCTCCCTCCATGTTCAAGGTGATCGAGAGAACAGGCCATCATCCGATATTCCAGGCCACACACCAAAGTCCTGTAACTTACCATCTTCATGCCAAATGCAAACGGTACAGCCATATTCCAGCATGAATGTTATGGAGCGTATTTCATCACTGCTCAGAGTAACGGTCCTCTCGGGGACATCACTGAGGTCTGAAGGTCTTTGCACATTCTTCATCTCACACACACTCTCCCCGCCCCGTTTCTCAAGCCTTCTTCCTCTCCTGTAACCACTCTGTCCTCTTCCTGGTCTCATCTCGCTCAACCAGCCGCATGCACTCCTGCACCTGCCTTGTAGCATCCAGTGACTGGACTTTATCCTTGCTGCATTCGTGCAAGACCGGACTCCGAGGTCAAATCTGCTTTCTTCCAGCCCCACAAAAGCACAAAGTTCCTAGGATTTATCTTTAGGACTCCAGTGTCCTGCACATAGGAGGCACTGGACGAATGTCTATGGAAAGGACAGAAAGATCTTGAGCCATGCAAACACGTGGACATGTCGTTCCCTGCACATCAGCAAAATTAACACTGCATCCAAAAAAGCATTTCCCCTACCGAGCATCTGCCGTGCTCATTCACTGTAGCTCTGGTCTCCCGCCTCGCCCCCCGTTTTACAAGGGCAGGTCTGAAGTAAAATCCATGCTGTACAGGATCAGAGACTGAGTTTTATTTACCTTTGAATTATCGGTATCTACTACAAAAACCTAATATTTAGTACACAAATTGATGACTTAATCGATGAACTCACATGCACAAATTCCCATAAAAACGGACCCAAACAGAACAGAAGAGCTATGAAGTTACCAAAAAGCAAATAATCATGAACTAATCAGACTCTAAAATACATGAAAACTGGTTTCATTATTTTAGACATTTCTATTTTAAATAAATTCTAGTGCAAAATAATACAATATAATTTTGCACTTGGGGGGCAAGCCTTGCTTTTCCAAGCATTTTCCTAGTCATTTCCTCATGCAATTCACCATCTAACCGCTCAGCTCGAGAACAGGAATGGGAAACTTCCCTGCATTTGGAATTAGGACAATTGGACTCCAGTCCTGTCTTCACCACTTCCTGTGTGACCTTGAGAAAAGTCCTTTATCCAGTGCACACTTCAATTTCCTTCTCTGTAGGGCAGTGATAAGATCTTGTTCTTCCTGGCTCTTAGACTCATGAGGATCAAGGATGTGGGAGAGGAGGAAGGAAATAAAATCTTGCTGAATACCTACTATGCCCCGAGCATATTAAATATTTCTCCCCACAATTCTGCAAAGTAGGTTTTACTATTTCTTGCCTTTAATATGAAAAAATTGGTAAAACTATTTTACTTGTAGAGTCTCAAAGTCATCAAGTGGCAGAATTGGGATTCAAACATTTCTGTCTTGTCCCAAAACTCTCTTCATGAGATTATAATGCCTCCTTAATGAGCTCTAAATACATATAAAAAAATTTAGCTGCTATTCAGCATATTCTTGATAGGTCAGTATTTACGGTTATTGCTGTAAGTATAGAAGGCAGAGAAAGAGAGAAGCAGATATTTGGTGAGGTCATATGTTAGACACAAAGCTGGGCCTCTCACTCAGGGCTCCTGACTCCTAGCCTGAAGCCTTTTTGTTAAACCATATTGCCCCCATGCTCCCAGGAAAAGGCTGCTGACATCAGTGGGCACAGAGGCATGGTGTTTGTTTATTCAAGCCAGCTGTTACTGATCTATTTTGAGACAAGTACTTTGAAAATCATGGAAGGTGAGTATCAAGTGTTTCATCGACTATTCCATATTAATTGACCCTTTAGAGAACTCCCATGTGAGCAGCACATCCTGCTGGCTTCCTGTTAAGCAAGCAACTCAAAGGCTAGCTACAATTCTTGCAACATTTATTTTGAAAGCACTTTCAGACGGCAGCACAAAATACAATTCTAAAATAGTTTTCTATGAAAAAAAGGTATCTGCTTCTTCGTTGTTCACGGTTCTGTCCACCAAAACTGCTCAAGATTGGGGGAAGGCAGAATGCAAACTTGTGACTGGCCTTAAGACAATGCAGGATCCATGTTAACTGGGGGGTGGGGGGGAGGTGATAGAACAGTCTAAATAACAGCTAAAAATAGGTGTCCATGAATTTCAAAGAAAAATGGTTATAGTAACGAAAGAGAGAAAAGACAACCATTTGAAAGCCTGCCATTTAACACAACGGTGTGCCTGCTGCCCAGGGAAGTAAGTGGAGGCACTCCTGACCCCACTCAGGAGCAGAGCAAATAACCACGTGCTCGGGACTAGGGTCACCAGGCACAGTATTAAAAGGCCAAAAGGACTGGCTGCACTCCTTCTCCTGCTCGCTCATTAACTTTCCTCAGTTTTTCTCCCTGAGTTTATTTCCTTCCACCATCCTATACCTGTCAGAGTATATCTCCCATCTACACTGCATAAGGATGATAACTGTGTATAAAATTAATCAGTTGATAGATTCAATACCCTGAAACCAAAATCATTATTCAGTAACTAGTTTGGAGATACTATTATTGATAACCACGAGACCAATCTAAGAACACTCCTCTAAACAAAGGCTCTAAGAGAAAATACAGTGGATGGGTGGGAGGAGGCGGAAATTCACCCCAATTCAGTCGGATGTGCCAATAGCCTTGCTAAAGGAAGTCAGTTTGCTTTAACCATTCTAATTCTAATCTTGTCTTCACCACAAGATTGTTCAACTACTTGTTAGTACAAGTTACTAAACTCAGCCTTGGAGAGTAGCTATCTCCTGAAGATAACTAGCAGTGACTGTTTTCACAGTGGTGTGACAAGGAGATACTTCTTGGAAGGTGTTAACACTCCGCCTTGCATGTTTCTGCAGAAGTAGGAGTGATAAGCGTAGTAAAAATCATTAACTTTTTTGAGTATTTGTTATGTGCCATTCACAGAGCTAATTCGTTCATTCAGTCCTCACAGCCAAGGTAGGGGGCAGGTTCCTTTATCGTTCCTCTTTAAGACATGAGGAAGCAGAAGAAAAGACAGGTCTAGACACTTTCTGAAAGTCACTCAGGTGGTAACTGGTGAAGCAATGTTATCTGTTATTGGTAATGCCACTCAATGAACACACGCTTTTGATTTTTAATGAAATAGTGCCAAGTACATCTTATTAAAAATGTATAGATATATTTGAAAAGGCAGTAAACAACATCATTTCCCATCGATCCATGAATTTACTTTATGCCTATTTGTGTGTATTATGTAGGAGTGTTGGTGTCAATTTCTGGAGATGTACATAAACGAATAAGCCTATGGCAGCCTCGAGCAGATCACAGCCTCAAGCAGATCACATCCTGGAAGGGACACAAAATATTGCAAAACGGTGCAAGGAGTGCCTTTCTCCACCTGTGTACACTGTACAGTATGGCACAAAGCACCGTGTGATCAGCCAGGGAGACTCTTGAACAGAATCTTCAGTCACACAAGTAAGGGCATTTCAAGCAAAGAAATGGGCACATGCAATAACACAGGATACTTAACAGCACAGTTCATCTGAGAAGCCACAAGCAGCTTAGGAGTAGAGAGCGGAAGAAAACTTTTGAGAGGTGGTGCAGGACTAGATGACAGGTCCTTGTATACTTACTAAGGAGCCTGGATTTTATCCCACTGTCCGCAAGGAATCAGTCAACAGTTATAAGGAGATTGACTGACCCCTTGCCCCAGTAGTTCCGGTAAACCCTAGGAAACCTCAGTCACTCGCCAGCACACCCAATATCCAAGCAAGCTTTTGTAGCTCTATCTTGAAAATACACCCTGAATCAAATGAGGGAACTAATAGCATATGTGCTTTCAAATGCAAAGGTTCAAGAGAGAACTGAAGATTCAGGGAAACATGGGGACAGAGTGACGAAGGGGCTGACCATGCCTGGGAACGCTGATAATCAATCCGCCCACAGAACAGGAGAGAAAGCACCATCAATGGGCACAGAGGAAAGAAGGTGGGTACCTGAGGAAGCGGTCCCTGTTTTCTCAGTGGAACAGGAAGCAAGGTCACCGGATGAGAAGGAAGAATGGGAACAAAGGTGAAGGAGTTTCAACGAGAAAAAGGTAGCAGGGAGGTGGAAGCACGGGCAAAATGGTGAAGTGGAGGAGGAGATACGGGCTTCCACTTCGGAAAGGAGCGAGTCACCGGGACGAGATGAAAGGTACAGTCCAGGGAATACAGCCGATGGCATTGCGATAATGTTGTATGGTGACAGATGGTGGCTACGCTTGTGGGGAGCACAGCAGAACACACAGACTTCTCAAGTTACTATGCTGTACACCTGAAACTAACCTAACGCGAGGTGTCGACTACAATTTAAAAAAAAAAAAGGTACAAGTAGTCATCTGGGTGAGCCAGGAAGTGAATGGTTTAGGACAGTTCTCAAACTTTTTGGTCTCGGGGTTTTATTATACACGTAACTGATAAGCATCTCCTGTTCATGGGTGTTGTATCTATCTACATTTAATGTATTAGAATCCTCAACTGGGAGATCTTTAAAATATCTACAAGTCCACACTCCGTGGTCCATCTCAGCAATGACATCAGTGGCATCATGCAGCCTTTGAAAAATTCCACTATATACACCTGTGAGGAAATTAGAGAAAAGGCAAATCATGTCTTAATTACAAAAAAAGATATTTGACCTTATGGAACTCCTAAAGGTACCTATGGCCCTGTCAGGAGCCCCCAGACTGTACTTTGAGAACATCTGGTCTAGAGCTTTGGGTAAAGCTGGGTAGCCTAGGTGCCCGCTGCTGTTAGGGATGCTAAATTTTAAAGAGCGAAAAGTCTGAGTGCCACGGGTTTTTCCTCCATCAGATCCAGCAGCCAAGTTGCAGGCAGGAGTAAGTGGAGAGTTGGATTTAACCAGGGTTGCACTTAAATGGGTATTGCAAATCAAGAGAAGCTGGAATTATATTGGCTGCAGTATTTAAACTGAAGAGGAAGGAAATGAAGACATGAAGGCAGTGAAGAGGTGGCAAGAGCTCAAAAGATGGTTGGATTTTAGGCATTAGAATAAGCCAGAAAGAAAGGAGTTGTAAGAATAGGACTCTTGACACTGAGAACACAGAAGATAACTAGCAGTAGTTTCGAAATCCACGTTTAAAACCGAATGCACTCCCTTGCCCCCTGAAATCTGCACCTCCTCTAGATTGCCCTCTCTCCCAAATCCCCCCAGAAACGGGCTCATCTAGATACTCCCAGACTCTCACTGCATCAAAGAGGCCCCAAAGCCTTGTCCCCTCCAACTCTCCATCATGTCCATCTTTGTGCCCTTCTCTAGCCTTCCAGTCCTGCCCTTTCTCTGGCATGGCATTCACTGGCCCCCTCCTCCCCTGCCCGAGCTTCAGCAGCAGCCTTGTTCACACCCAGCTCTGCCCCGTCAAGCTATCCTTCACTCCGCTGGGGGTGAACTTTGCTCACGGAAGTCGATCAGGCGATTGTCACCACTCCATCCATGAAACAATTGTACCTATTGTACCGACAGAGGTGGAGGTGTCGACCAGGCAGGTATAGGCTACCCATGTGAGTTCGGGGTCCATCGAGGTATGAAAAGTAGGTAACACTACAGTGACATGACAGGATACAGGAAAGAATACGAACAAAGACCATGAAAGACGCAACTCAAATTTCCTTGGAGTGTTTAAAGAGAAACCAGCAAAGGAAACAGAGGAGATAATCAGACATGAGAGAGTGAGGAAATGTGCAGTGTGGTGGTCATCAAGGGAGGGTTTCAGAAGAACAGAAAAGGCCACTTCAAATGCCATAGAGAGGTTCAGAAAAATAATCTTGAAAAGGGTTGTATTTGAAAATTAGAAAATTGGTATCCACGCTGGATCAAAACGGTTTGCATTACAAACGTGATGTAATTTTCCCCATTACTTACACACACACACACACACACACACACACACACACACACACACACACACACTTTCTCGTTTTCCTCACCCTGGCAGGCCTGAGACTGTACCTCAGCACCAACAATGTCTCCGCATTTTAATCCTTTATCCCGGGCTCTGGCTCCTAGAGAGCCCAGGTTAAGCCATCAAGTATCCTATAGAACCAGTGCTTGAGATGCCTTAACATTGGTATCAAGTTTAACATTCTGCTCACGGATTGCCCAAGAGAAAAATCTAACAAATGGCAAAGAGGTTACTGACTTCTGCGAAGACTAAATGATGACATTATTTTGAACTGACTAACAGGGCACACGACTCTTCTTGGACAAGGACCGCCTCTCTGCCTCCCTTCAGTATAACCCAATCCTCTGCCCACAGCGCCGCCTCGTTCCGGGGGTGGAGAGGTGGGCAGGAGTGCAGACGTGTATTTGGAACGCACACCTTAATGCTAAAACTAACAGAATCATAGCTTTTCAAACTATGTACAATTATGTATAGCAAAAATAGAGTTCCATTTGCCTTTTTTGAAAAAGTAGGAACAGCGTCAAAACCCCACTGCATGTTAGTAGCCTGGAAGGAAATCCCGGGGACGATGCTGGTGCACTCTTAGAAATGCTGCATCACTAACGCTTCGTGCTCAGAGCTTTTTTTTAAAAAAAAAAAGGCAAGACAATCAATGACAGAGGAAACGGGGAAATAGTATTCAGAAGAGGAACAATCTGAGTGAAAATTTTTAGGAACACATTAAGCCTTGTATTTTCTTACATATTTTTCCACACATACATATACAAGACTTCCATATGATAAAATTTATCTAAAAGAGCTCTTTTAATAGGTGTAAAATTAAAGTTCTATTGGATAAGAAAATAACCCTCTAGACCTCTTTTCCCTAAAATCCGCCGATGCAGCAACGATACTCCCAGACAAGGGGAGAGGCTCTCTGTTCGGGTCCTCTCCTACCTGCTCTTCTCCAGTGGAGGGTTTGCCCATCACACCCCAAATCTGCTTCTGTCAAATCACCAAGATATTGCATTTTTTTTTGACAGTCCACTTTCCATCCTTGTTTTATTTCATCTATCAGCAGCATGTGACATGTCTGCTCACTCTCTCTCCTAGAAACACTTTATTTGCTGGGTTTCCTGAAACCAAACTCTGCTCATTTCCCTCCTGCCTCAGGCCATTCCCTCTCAGCTTCTTGATAGGTTCTCATCTTTCTACCTTGACACATGGGCAGGCCCGATGGCTCACTCCTTTGACCTTTGCTTCCCAAACACTACTTTTTAGGTGATTTCATCCAATCTCATGATTTTGAATACCACCTATATACCCTGACTCCAAAATTCACAGCTACATCCCCAACTTCTCCCCCGCCTGCTCAGTATCTCCCCCTACATGTCTACAGGGCACTTTGAACATAACTGCCTCCAGGTCTCCCCACTCCTCAGACACCCACCCAGAGCTCTGCTTGCTCCAGTCTCCCCCACCTCAGTAATGCCAAGTCCGTCTTTCCAATTCCTTAGGCCAAAATTCTGGAGTCATTCTTGGCTCCTCCCTTCTCACATACATGATCTGGTTCCATCAATAAACTCCTGGGGCACCTGGGTAGCTCCGTCAGTTAAGCGTTTGAGTCTTAATTTCGGCTCAGGTCATGTTCTCCTGGTCATAAGACTGAACCCTGCACCGGGCTCTGGCTAAGCATGGGGCCTGCTTAAGATTCTCTCTCTTTTCCTCTGCCCCTCTCCTCCAACCCACGCTCTAAGATAAATAAACATTAAAAAATAATAAATTAAACTACTGACTCTCCCTTCAAAATATATTCCAACGGAACTATTTCTCACCATCTGCCCTGCTACCGCTCTGGTCAGAGCTGCCATCGTCTCTTGCTGATGTGACTATATTAGCTTGACTGCTTCCACTCTTGCTGTTCTATGGCACAGAGGCCAGAGTGACCCTGTTGAAAGGTAAATCAGGTCAGGGGACTCCCCCATTTCACTTGGAATGAAAGTCAAACTCCTTACAATGACACATTAGTCTTAAAAAGCTGGCTCCCATTTACTGACTTCGTCATGACCACTCTTTCCCACTCTCTCTCTCCTCCAGTCACAATGGCCTTGCTTTTCCTCCAGTATACCCATCATTTAATTGACCTCAGGACCTTTGCACTTGATATTTCCTTGCTGGGCATATTCTTTTTTCAAACATCCATATTCCTGCATTCCCTCACTCTCTTCAGGTCCCTGCTCACTTGTTACCCCCACAGAGAAGCCTTTCTTGATCACCTTCTATAAAAATTAAATGATATTTTGCTCTAGTCCCTTACGGGGTTGAAATCTCTTCATAGGACATCATATTATACAGCCATTTCATTCTGTATTGTCCATCTCCCCCACTAAACTATAAATCCTTTTAGGGCAGGGATTTTGTTGTGTTTATTGCTCCAAGCCAGTATCTACAACCGTGCCTAGCACACAGAACCAGATATTTGTTGAAAGAACCCTGAAAGCCTGAATAATTCATTTTAAGACAATTCCAAGTTTACCTATACCATACACAAATGGTCAGTAAATCCAAATATATTATTCTCATCCTAAGATATAAAGAAAAATTTTAAATAACAAGATAGTAGGATTAAGATAATCTCATCGATAGATCTCAGACACTTGCGAGGAGAGGGGCGGTGCTCAGTCAATTAAGCATCTGACTCTTGGTTTCAGCTCAGGTCATGATCTCATGGTTCATGAGATCAAGCCCCACCTCAGACACAGAGCCTACTTGGGATTCTCTCTCTCCCTCTGCTCCCTCCCCCATGTTCTCTCTCTTAAATACTTAGATTTTTTTTTCATTTTTTATTTGTTTAACTGAAGAACATCCTCCTTCTGCCAATAGAGCAAGACTAAAAAAGACTGGTAGCTACAGCCAGGAAGAACAATAGGAGACTGGGATCCCATTTATAATTCTATTTTGAAAGATCAGTAAGACCTCAAGATTCAAACATCTAATTGAGCAATTATTTGCAGGATTGTTTTTTTTTTTTTTAATGCAAACAAGGCAGAAGGCTAACAGTAAGAGAATGGAAGAAATCACTCTCATTGGAGATAAACACTCTTATCAAAAGGGGCTCCTCATTGTATAGCCTCTTGCAGGATAATTAAGAACAGCCAATAAGCAAAAAATCAACAAACTAAAATTCTCTTTGTCGACATCTGTTCATCACAGTCTGAAATGCCACCAAAGTCTGAAGGGAGACCTTCTAGTTATTTCTTGGCTTAGAAGATCATGTGCTATAAAGAAATTCAAATTAATATCTTCAATAGAACCTAAATCAGGTGGACAGAAGGATTCAGACACTAGAAATGGCAAAAGCCATCAGTACTAGTAATGAGATCTCTAAATTCAGAAGAGTAAAGTCTGCTGGGATGCAGGTCAGGATTTCACTGGGTTACCAGGCTATTCACCATACAATATGAATGTTGCTGATGGGGTAGGAACCTCATAACAAGCAGCAGCTAGACAGATAGAAGCTAGGTCCAGAAATAGAGAGGTCAGCCCAAAGGGGTTTACAGACCTTACAATTGTTTTAAAATTTTCATTGTAACCTTGTAATTTTCATTGTAACCTTGTAACTCTTAATGTGACAATAGCAAAAAAACAAAACAAAACAAAAAAAAGTTTTAATTTTACTAATGAACACCTACTAAGTATAGACATGTTAAATAGATCACCCTGTTTAATGAAACCATTAACAAGTATCACTTAAGGATTTAATGACAATCCGTGTAATACAGACTTATCTGTCCAGCACTCAGCTGTTCAGCCACCTTCTCTCTCTGCAATGTGGTCAGGAACCAAGGAGGAAGCCAAAAAAGACATCACCATCCTCGGGCAGCAGCCTTCCAGGGTTCGCTTTTGAGAGAAGCCCTCACTCACAGGACATTACAGAGAAAACTGCATTGAATTTGGAACCAGAAAGCTCAGGGATGGACAGACCTAAGAATCCAAAAGTAAAACAGCCTAAGGAAAGCCACGTAGCTGTTCACCTCCTTATTGCCTGGTAGCTTATCTGATAGCACAGTGCAATAATCCCTTTCCAGGGCAAGGATCTGTTCGCTGTGGTGCCCCCAGCAGGCAATGCGGTTCTTCAAGCATCATCTGTGCTCGGGTTTTCATTAGTGATACTTTTGATGATCCTCGGTCACCAACAATTTAAATTCCATCAAATACATTCTACAAAGGCCAGAAACACATTTGAAAATATTTTCATCTATTGTTAACATTTAAATAAAGGTCAGAAGGTCAAAAGAGGGAGATCCTCAGCTGTCTGGAGAAATTGATTATTGAGAACAACTTATCGAACAGCCCCTGAGGGTTCCAGGAAACTCAAGTTTCAGGAAGTGCACACAACACTGTATTCCCGGCTGGTGGACAAGGCATCCTGACCCACACTGCCTCCGGAGGCTCCAGGCCAGGTGGAAAATCGTGATCTGTAAACTCGACAGCCAAATGCAGCTCCAGTAGAACTTTCCTCAGAACGGCAGCTTCCAGCTTAATAAAAATGTCTGGCCCCTCAACAGGGGATCCAGAATTGAGACAACTTTGAAGAGGTCTACAGAGCCGGCAATCACCGCCCACGATTACGGGGAAAATGCGAAATAAATTTATCTCGCTTCTGAAATCATGGTTCTCTCCACTTACAAGCCTGTTCTGTCTTGGGGACTGCTAACCAGCTGACTGAAGGCAGATAGCATAGGCAAGGAATATAGAATCTGGGGTGCAGAGGGCCCCTGATGAAACACCGACATTAAGGAGAAGAGTTGAATGTGTGTGCTCTAACTTTAAATCCGTGATTATTGAATTTTATGAGTCGATTCCATTGTAAAAGGCACTGCTCTGGTTGCTAAGTAGATGAGACCATTATTCAGGATTAGTGATAAAAATGTCACGGAAAGGGACTCATCCTCCCTGTTGAGTTGAATGTGGTTTTTTTATATAATGAGAAAAAGAGATGTGAGCCGTGTTCAAGATCTGTGTGCTTGGAAACTTTCTGACGGGACTAAAAAACTACTATTCCTCTGAGCCGTGACTTTTGAGTGGACTCCGGGATGCACGCAGCCTTCCAGAGCTGTTTTTAACCCCTCGAAGAGGCACCTCCAGGCAAAGCTCCAGCCACAGGAGCCAGGCGTGCACCACGACACCTGAGCAAGCACCGAATGAAGGAAAGCAGACTCTCTTAGCGAAACTTGTTTCCTGTCGCTGCAAAGAGGATGGCCTCGCTCCTTCTCACATGGCTTCGGAGGAGCTGTAAACACAAGCTCGCTCGCCAGCTGGCCACAAGCTCAGGGGGCTTTCGGGGGCAACCGCTGCACGGAGCTCCCTTTTCCTCCCTTTGACCAGTGTCATTCCCGTACAGATAACGGTACCGGAACGCCCTCCACTTCCTAGAGTCATCATTTATGTCATGGTTCCTCTTTCAAGAGAACATGGGGACGACACACAAAGCAAAAAGAACAGACTAAAAACAAAAATTACCCCCATCATCTCTGTTTATCCCTCTCCATTGTTACTGTAAAAGAGCTAGGGCAAATTCCTTTTGTTGTCCTACACACACACACCACCAAAGTAGGTGAAGGGCACCCTAAGACAGTTTATTTTTTCCCGCCTCACAGAAAGCCTTTACAAAATCCTCATACCGTCTCCGGACACAGGACTTCAGCATTCCGCTGAAGACCTAAACCACCCGCGCCATCGCAGGCCAAGGTACAAAAAGCCCAAGCGGTTCCCAAAGCAGAAGGCTGGGAGGCAGGGCAAGCTGAGCGCACCTAGATGTTTGCATTTACACAAAGAAATTAGCCGGATGATTAATGGGAGATGCCGGCTGGAGGCGGAGGCGCCCGCGCCGGCTTCCTTACCTGGGACATCTGCGGCCTCAGGTTGATCTCCTTCAGGTTGATGGAGTGCGCCCGGAGGTTGTTGAGCAGCTGGCAGAGCAGGACTCCATCGCGGAGGGTCTGCGCCAGGTCAAACACCTGCGCCGAGTCCCAGGTCACCCGGTGGTTGGCCGGCAGCACCTTGCAGTGGATGAGCCACTGCGCGCACTGCTTCCAGGGCTCCATGCCCGACGGCTCCGGGACGCGGCCCGGCCGGGGCAGGCGGCGAGGATGGGGCCGCCTGCGCCGCGGTTCCTCCGCGCCCCGCCGACGCCAGCCGCGGCCCGCCGCTGCCCTGCGGGGGTGCGGCGAAGCAGGCGCCGCGGCGGGCGGGTCGGGGGGCTCCGCGCGCGCGCGGCTGGGCTCCGGTCCCGGCCCGGCTCCTCCGCCGCCCGGCCGCCGCTGCAGTGAGTCCCGCGCGCTCTCCGTGCGCCCCGGCCGGCTCGGCGGCGGCGGCGGCGGCGCACAGGCTTCCGACTCGCGAGCCCGGCGCCCGGCGACTGAGCATGCCCAGCGCGCCGGCCGCTCTCGCTGCCGTCTGCGAGTCCCAGGAGGCGCGGTGGGAGAGCGCCGCCGCCCCGGCCTGGGGTCTGTGCCCCGGGCCCGGGGGGTGGGGGGGTGGAGGCGGGGGCGAAGAGGGGGAAGCCCAGCGCCCCCGCCCACTTCGAGCCCGCAGGTGTTTGGGGAGTTTTCCCTCCGGCCGGCTTCCCGGTTTGGAGAGAGTGGGGCTGAACACTGTAATACAGAGGGGGTTCCTACTGGGACCCCCTCGATGGCGACTGCAATTTTTCAAAGGGTCCGAGGGGAGCGAAGGATTAATCGAGGCACCCAGACTCCCCAGAGAAATGAAAAAAAGGGCCTAGAGCATCTTGAGAATGCAGTTCTCAAGCTGAAAGTTTTAGAGATCGTCACCCCCCCCACCCCTTTCTGCTCTAAAGCCTAAATTCTCTTCCGAGAGATAATTACTGTGTCTCCAATTTAGTTGCTGGTAATGATATTTTGGCACCTTAAAAGTGTGTGTGGAAACGCCTGCGGGAACCAGTCCCTAACCCGCGAGGCTATTTCGACGCCGGGTGTTTTTCACTTAGACATGGTTTCACTCTCAGACTCGTAACTGCTCCTCGCCTGCGTCCTGGAGCTCTTCTGATCGCACGGAAACCTGCAAGGGGAGAAATAGGCCGATGAGACGCCCTCGGAGAGCAGGCGGCCACACTGCGCATGCGCCGGCGTCCCGGGGCCCCGGTGGTTGCGAGAGCAATTAACATCAGTCCTCAGCTGCGCGGGTCGGGCTAAGCTCTGGGACCTTTAGCAAAGTTGGGACGTGCCCCCCGGAACTCAGAGCTGACTGAAGTATCGCATTCATATTTCTTAAATCCTTTCAGAACACCTAACTGGGCCCCGTTTACTTCCGCTGCCCCTCAAAACCAAAAAACAGTGTTTAAACTGTTCATGGCAAGATACTACACACTGAACTTATTGTTCTATATAAATGTGGTCGTGGCTCACCCTTTAGAGATGTAGCCTTTGAAATTTTGAAGATAAAAAAGTGAAATCCGATTTTAGATTTTCTCTATTGTATTACATTTCTGTAGCTCACATTTTCTATTAGGAACCATATTAATTTTATAAGAAGGTCAAAATGTTTTTTTTTTTAAAGCATATGCCCTGTTAAGGACAGGGACTAGTGCCCTTTCCCATTAGCCTGTGAAAATCGTAGCACACTGTGTACGCTGAGCATTAAACAATAAATCAGCCTGAGGATTTCCTTTCCTCACATGCATCCTTCCCCAGCAATTTCCCCTTGTGTTCAATCCAGATTACATCAATAGCAGCATGCTTCCTAAACTACAATTTTGGCAAATAAATCATACTAAGCTTTACATAGCGTTAGAAACAAAACCAACACATCTGAATCACCCTGTGATACACAATCCTGCATAAAGAGAAATTGAAATAAAAAAGTCGCACTTGAAGAAAAATATCTAAAAGTATAAATTCCATTTCGAGTAGCATTCGATCACTCTTGGGTTTTACAGGACATTTCCAAAACCCAAGTAACATGCACTGTACCGAGAGGACACCCTGGGTTTAAAGTTTGAGCACGGCTGGTTTCTAGCAACATGACCTTGAGAAAATTACCTAATTCCTCTAACCTTCAGTTTCTACATATGTAAAATGGGAAAAATAATACCTCATAGTGTTGTCAGAACCTCATGATACAACGCCTTGCTCTTCGAAATGCAGTCTGAGCCGGCAGCACTGCCCAGGAGCTTGTTAGAAATATAAACTCTACCCTGGACCGCATGAATCAGAGCCTACCTTTTAACAAGATCCCCAGGTGCTACGTATTTATGTTCAAGTCTGAGAAGCACTGATATAATGCATAAAACATGTGGTGCTTAACACTTAGAGCTCCATAGTCGTTAACCAATAGCTTTGAGTTCGCAGAAAGGCAGCCATGACCAAACAAGTTCTATTTAACTTTATTTTACAATTCATATATCCTATATTATAATATATACGACTTCAAAATATAAAACTTCTCAGATACAGTGAGCCAGAGAGTGGAGAGAAGGGCAAGGGGAGGAAAACATGGAAGGCCTAGAAGGTACGGAGGCTAGTTAGAGAAGTAGAGTTCCTCAAGCAAACAAGGGGCTGAGTGGCAAAGTGTGGG
The DNA here is from genome assembly GCA_030068075.1 of Paguma larvata. NCBI lineage: Eukaryota > Metazoa > Chordata > Mammalia > Carnivora > Viverridae > Paguma > Paguma larvata. The sequence continues at coordinate 88,421,335 of CM057833.1, forward strand.
TCACGTGGAACTCATTAAAGTGTCAGAAATTGGACAACAAAAATGGCAGTGGGCTTTTTTGAGCTGTCAAATTCCTTTTCCTTTAAAATCTTACTACCTACTGACAAGGAAAGTGGGAGATAAGGACTAAATTCCATCAGTGGCAACTCTTTGCTAGTGTGCCCCAGCGCCCCAAGGAAAGCCATTCATTCTTGCCCGTATAACTTGAGACCAGGACTCAGCGGACCCACTGTCCTGAGGCGCATCCACACCACCAGTTACTGAACGCCACGCTCTCTATTGGCCACTTTACAAACATCGGCTGCAAGTTAGAAGATGTTCCCCTTTCCCAACAGATGAAGAAAGGATACCAAAGGCATTAAACGTCCTTCTTCTGGGTTACTAAGCTCTCGAACCAGAGTGAATTTGGCCTCCTCATCTGTGTGGTTTCTATTCAAAGCTGCTCCCCATTATAATAATCACTTTAGCGAATTTAATTTCTAGTTTAAACCTCTCCCTCCTAGACTGAAACACCTTGAAGGTAAGGATGGTAACTTACTCATCCCCAAATTCCCAGAACCAACCTTGGCGATTGGCATACCATAAGCGTTCAATAAATATTAGTTGAGTAAGTGAGTAATGAGGGAACAAATGAGCTATGTTGTCTCATTCTACTCTCTCTGCCCTCTCTTCCTGGTAGTGAAAAGATCAGGTAACATTCACGGAGTTACTGCCAGGCCACATGAAGAGAAGGTCTGCTCCTTCCTGTGTGTCTTATTAGCCTTTCTGGGCCGTCCAAGTTATCAGGCACCCTTTCTCCTCTCTTGCATTGCTCTGCACTTTGGATCTTTGCCTCAGCCTTACACAGTATAAAAATGGGAAACAGTATGGGCAGCATCTGAGCTTCAGGAAAGACAAGACAGCAATAGGTGAAAGATACACACTAGGTCTCTTTCCATGTTCAAGATTACCCCATAATCAGAAAGTAAGGATTAGAGAATTCACAAGGTTATGGATCAGCCCTAACATGCCAAAGGACTATAAAGGAGATGAGAGGCACATAAATTCATTTCTTGCTACAATCTGTGCGGTCACTCAGTCCTCACCGATTTTTTTTCTTTTTATTCTTTCAGCTGTTAAGTTTACAAAAGCACTAACATCTATCTACCACCAAGAAATTCAGAAACCTAAACTTCTTATTCCTTATTCTATTTGCTTTATCACAGAAGTGAATCGTTGATGCTATAAAGCATATCGAAGATAAATCTATTCGGGGCGCCTGAGTGGCTCAGTTGGTGAAGCATCCAACTTTGGCTCAGGTCATGAACAGTAATCCACGAGTTCGAGCCCCGCGTCGTGATCTGTGCTGACAGCTTGGAGCCTGGAGCCTGCTTTGAATTCTGCATCTCCCTGTCTCTGCTCCTCCCTCACTCACACTGTCTCTCCCTCTCTCAAAAATAAATAAACATTAAAAAAAAAGATAAATCCATTCATGAAAGCCTTAAAAACGCAAAAATAGAAATCATGTAGACTACAAACTGAAATCCAGGCTCTATGTCCGTCAGGTTAATTTTCTTCAACTACAATCAAATGTAGTTTGGTTTCACAAACATTAGGGATGCAGGCTTTAAGTTTCTAGTAATTTGATAGTGTTTCAAAAATAAACACCAGAGAACCACTGCAAAGATAAGGATGGGTTAGAGTGAGATTCCTATAACAATCACTTTCAATAAATATGAATGTACTTATTCAAATCAGTGTCAATCAGTGTGAATTTAAATATTTTTAGTTATAACTGAGCAACGGAGTAATAACTGAGTTATTCCCTGATCTCATTAGGATCATAGAATTTTCTTTTCTCTTCCGACATGTTTAAGCCTTGATAATAATAACAACAACAACAACGATGATGTTGATGATGATGATAATGGTGCTTATTCAAACTGTCACTTAGCATCTAACAAAAGAAACTTATCTGAGATAATTTATGACACAAATAACCTCTCTGGAACCAGCCTAAAAAGGAGCATAAGAACATGACGCAAAGTCTTAGTGTTACAAGGGATGGACTAATAAAATGCTAATTGGCTAACTAATGTCCATATAAATGAAAATACACGTGTTCTCACTCTCTCCACTGTGGATACACACACATCCACTGTGGATACACACTGTGGATACACACACACGGAGCTTCAAAGGCTTAATTCACCAAATTACCCACACCTCAGCTGCATCTTCTCAGAGCCTGGTCACATTTAACATGCTGCAGCCCTCACACCCTGGTTAGACGATAGTCCGCTGTGGAACATTAGCAATAATACATATACACATTATGTTTTAAATATGACTGAGTAGGTTGGACTCGCAGGAGAAAGCAAAATAGTCAAATAGCTATGTATTTCTGTGATCAACTAGGGACCTTGATCTAATTTGTGGAATATTTCAATTTTATTTGGGTGTTGATATCAATAAATTGTCAAAGAGAGAGCTCTTCATACCAAGATGGTGACTATTAAAATCCAATGTGGGAAGACTGTGGTGTCCCTGTTTCCCAAAAATCCTATGCATATCAGAATCATAATGCTGAGTTCCTTGTAGAATAATTAAGCGCCTGATACCACAACTACCAGCACCTTCCCTGAACCTCCACCATGCTCCTGCTATGAGTGCCTCGGGAACAGGGAATATATCTAATTCATGTCATATCTCCTGTGCCTAGCACCTAGTAGGGGATGGATGGATGGAATGATGGATGGATGGATGGAAGGATGGACAAATGAGTGGATGGATGGGTGGACACATGGGTGGATGGATGGATGGGCCGACACATGGGTGGATGGATAAACTAAATAAATAGAATATAAACCACATGATGATAGTAATTCTGAGAAAGGAGAAAGCAAGGCTAAAAGTTCCATTTGCCATTTCCGCATGGCACCCAGATTTATTCCAACCACCGACAATATCCATGGGAAAATAAAGCAATACTGCAGGACTGATTGACTTTACCCATGTGAAAAGACTACAGGAATACTAGAAAGTTCCCTTGCTCCCCATTCCAAATAATTCAGAACATCTACTTCGCTTATTTTTTTGGATGTTTTTTAACAATTCAAATCCATTATCACACAATTAGGAAATAGCTGAGAAAAGTAATATATCTAGGTATGCCCGGTATCAGATAAAACGGCTACTATGTAGAGTTCTTAGAAGCGCTGACGGCTAGTTATTGAACTACATGCTTTATGCTTTGTTTTATTTGATTCTCAGAATCTAAGATAGGTGCTGTTATTTACCTCACCTTGTAGATGAGGAAACCAAGGCTGAGGAAGTTCAACTATCTTTCCTAAATTCAAGCAGCTCTAGGTAAGGGGCAGAACCGGCACGAGAGCCCAAACTTTGCGATGCCAAGTTCCACACGCCTCGCCCTAATGCCAGTCTGCCTCCCTGCAGATTGAAGGTACAGAGAGATTTCCAACAGCAGACTCCAAAAAGATGGCTTTATACACACCCAAGTTTGAATGCTCCACACCTATGCAAACTCAGTAATAAAGTCCGGATTCAATAGTCACATAAATGAATTTCCCCTCTATTACCATTCAAATATCAGAAAAAGAGGCAAAATCTGTTTGATAAAGTAATATTTTAATTCTTTGTTTTTTTAAAAAATATTCCGATTTTGGGGGGCACCCGAGTGGCTCCGTGGTTCAGCATCCGACCCTTGTTGTTGGCTCAGGTTGTGATCGCATGGTTTTATGAGTTGGAGTCCTGCAAGAGGCTCCCTGCTGGCAGTGCAGAGCCTGCTTGGGATTCTCTGTCTCTCTCTCTCTCTCTGGCCCTCCCCCACTCACGCTGTCTCTGTCTCTAAATAAATAAACTGAAAAAATAAATAAATAAAATATTCTGATTTTTAAATTTTTTTTAAGTTTGTTAATAAGTAGTCATTTATTCTTTTCAGATGTGAGGCTTTTGTTTTATTTCGTGTGTTTTTGCTATGTTCCAGAATGACATGAGGCTTTTTTGTTTTTGTTTTAATGGGGGGGGGGGTCAGGGGCAGAGGGAGATTTAGAGAATCTTAAGCAGGCTCCATGCCCAGCATACAGGGTTCAATCCCACAACCCTCCGATCATGACCTGAGCTGAAATCAAGAATCGGACACTCCATCAACTGAACCATCCAGGGACCCCAGCATGTGATTTTGAAGTTTAGAAAGTTTAGAAAACTTAGGAGTATCTTTTTTGATCACCAGACCCACGATGACTACGCGGGAGTGATTTAACAAGAAGGCTGGCCAGTTTTGGGGGGAACTGACCTAAGAAAGCTAAAAGGCACCAAAACGAAAATCTAATGTGTCTTACTAATCTCACACGTGTGCACCCAGACAGACGTTCTTCCATTTATGTATTTTTGCAGACCGTTTATGCTCTACTTTGCAATCTTGGCATTAGGTTACCTGTAAAATCACACACTGGATTTTATTGCACACACAAACACAAAGGGAGTCTTGCTGGCAGCATTAGGAGAACACCATGTATCCGGCCAGAATGAAAACACAATAACCATTTCTGTTTCAGACTGTTTGGTCTGTTGCTGGCTACCACTTTCAAGTTGTTTTTACAGAAAATCCTAGATTTAGGAAATAATTCGTGTGTTCTTCCCGCTTTGTTCTCTCTCCTCTCTGACATTTCTCAGGAACTAAACTTCAGGGCTGTTTAGATCAGAATATAGAATTAGGGTGTGAGAAGCAAAGGGATGAATCTAAGGAGAATTGCTCCGAGAGAACAATGAGAGTTGAGATTATTTTAAAGAGAAAAGAGGATGAAATGGTAGACCTGGAAAAAAAATAGGATAATTATTTTCGTGTTTCAAAAATTGAAAAACTATGGCCTGTTACCAAAAACATCTGCCAATATATCAAATCTGATTTACCTCCTCACTTAACAACTGTCTAGCACCTCCTAAGCACAAAACTCTCTCTAAAGTTCATGTGGAGTTACAGAGTGCCAGGGACAGTGCTGTTAAGTGCCAGGGACAGGAATAACTTCTGGGGTGTCCCCAGACCCCAAAAGAGTTAATACCGATGCAGCTTAATAAAGCAAACAGAGTTGAAGGCATTAATTAGAAACTCCAAAAGGTTGAACATCCTGACTAACCGAGGCAATTCACAGTGAACCCCCTCCCGCCCCCCACCCAAGTATCGGCCTGGCTCTCCCACACTGCCTTGCGTCTGTGCTAAGTGGTTCAGCTTTCCCACAAAACAATGGGAGAGGAGTTGCTATAGGCTGCTGGGGCACACAGGTGATCAATACTAGCACAAGGGCTGTGGTCTCCCAGCCCGTCTCCATCACACTGATGGGGAATTGAGTTACTTGAACCAAAGTGAATGAGATTTGGCTGCTGGCTGTCTTTCAGCGGCTTTCATTTTGATCTATCCCTTATTTGAAAGTGCCGGGCAGGATGGGGCTGCTGGCTGAAATCTCTCTTTGCAGCTGCTCTCTGTGATTTGCGTGTGGATGGTGGACACTGTGGCCCCACACCTCCGTGGAAGCTACCAGTTTAATTTTTAGTTGAAGTGAAAAGGAGACCCAAAGCCAGTGGTTCTCTGGCGCCGGGATGAGGGTAATCAGGAGGGTCTTTGCTTTGCTGCTACATTTGGTTTGGACATTCTGTCCCAGATCTCTGCCTAATGACTGCTTTTCTCATACTTGTTACACCTCTCACATTCAGAGATTAAAAGCTTAACTGTTCCTTAATAATGTGTGTAGAGTATTGAGGAAGGCGGCAATAGTTATAGTTTCATTATAGAGTAAAAAGTATTTCGCATCTCTAAAGAGCCAGAAACTAGTATCAGTGAAGAAATTCTCATATATCTTTTAAATAGTAATCTTATTATTTGGGGAGTCAGCTTTAACTACCCTTTTCCACTTTTTTGGCATTTAAAGGTATAGGTAATATTTTGCTGTTTGGGGAAACTGATCCAAACAAGATACGGGTTTAAAGATATTCTCTCCTTCTGATCTGTCCTTCCCTCCAGGTTTTCTACCCAAAAGTTCTCCACGATGTTCTCATACTCTGCAGATAAACTGGAGAAAATCCAAGCTTTGAATTCCACTTTTCAAAGGATCGTTCAGGAATGAGCTAAGCAATGGTCAATTTGCAGCAGGATTAGAAACCAAATTGCCATCTCATTCCAGTTATACACTGTGGCAAACGAGAGCAGCTGTTAAATGAATGTTGCCAGTGTGCTCAGATCCTACGTCAGCCATGCAAGCCCTGCTGTCCTCCGTGGCCACAAAACGTGGCTCTAACCTAAGCCAGATCTGTAGCCAATGCATATGACGAATGGGCAGGAGGGTTCGGTGAGGCTGGAACACATCCCTCTGCCCACATTAGATTCCTGCAAGCCCAGGTAAAGGGCTACCTCCTCAGAAAGGCCTTCCCTGATAATGAGGGACAACCCCATTCCTTGCCTGACCACCACCACTCCACCCATCCCCACCAGTACAAATGAATGAACAAATGAATGACCAGATGAATGAGCGGTCTCAGACCTCTAACTGTAGACGTACTACCTCTAGTCTTAAGCTATAAAAACTTTTATATTGCTTCCAGCATTCGTATGCATATTCAACTTTCTGTTGCCTAGATTTTACCTTCTTAAAACAGTTTTCATGAAAGTTTTTGAGAAGAGTGTAAGAAGCAGTCTAGAAGGGCTAAAGTGGGAGTGTAGGGGGATGGTGGTGGCTGGAGATAGGGGACAAATATAACTCAGGAATGGTGTGATCCATTCAATTTTAAAACAAAATCAATCCAAAAGTGCTGAAGAAGATGAAGTATCTAGTGCAATCGTCGCGTTAAATGCTATCTCTTTAGTTATTAATAAGCAATTACTATGAGCAAATAAAAATGTGACCTAAAACAAAAACATGTTGAACAGAAGTCTCAGAACTCTTCCTCAATAATCCTAAATCACACTTCACTTACAGAAGGTGTAGAGTCTGTTTGTTTTTCAGAGTGATTTTCTCCATAACGTCTGAACTATACATGATTTATGTGTGAGAGAGAAGTCCTTCCAGCTGTTGAAAATTAGCTTAGTCACCAGTCTAGTGAGACCATCCATGAAATGCCCTGGTTATTGGCAATTTGTTATCTCCGAGCTCGTCAAATTAAATACGGTTGCAGTTCATTCCAAGAAGGGGTCAAATCACTTAGCAGAGCATGAAAAAGAGGGAACGTGTCAGTACTACTCATAATCAAATTCTTTCACTTCTTTTATTCTTTCTCCTTCTTGGCCTTAGTTGTCTAAATTAATCTTCTGGGTTATAAACGGTCATTGGCCATTTATGGGAGCAGGAATCCTTCCTAACGGGTCCGGGATAATGTTATTTTAAACACATATTGGGCTTCAGATTGTGGGCCGGGAACTGAGCTTCACGTGGAGTAGATACTGTGTCCCGATTTTACAGGTGAGGAGAAAGGTCAGAGAGCTGGAGCAATGTCTGCAACAGCATGACTTCAAACCACAAAATCGGAACTTAGGAGGAATATCTAGGAATCTGTTAAATCAGAATTTCTGCATCTTTCACTGCTACTACAGGATGATGATGGTTGCCTTTTATTATGAAAAATTTCAAACCTATACCGAAGTGGAAGGGATAGTTATTACACACCCTGTACCCGTCACCAAGTTTCAACGGTTATCACCCAATTGAGGAGGGTGAGTATCTCCTCAATTGTTCAGACTCTGCCCTGTGACACTGTAATTTCTGGGTCTATTGGACGAAACATCCAGGTGCTTCTTTGAAAATAATAAAATTTGAACAACAGTGGAGTTTTGTGACTTTCCCATGTCACACGGCTGTGGAGCCCCAGAGTTCAGAAGCAGATCTGAAATCTGTTACTCCAGGTAGAAGTTTCTTTCCATTAAACCACAGCTGTATTCACCAAGCCCATAAATGTTTATTGAGTTCCTTTCTATTTATGTAGCACCAGACTGAGGACTAGAATACGCATAAAGAAGTTAATAACGTATAATGGAAATGATGAAATAGGCATAGGTAGTAGTTAAATCATATTGTGAAACAACCTGTGAGCAAGGACCAAAAAGAATTACGTAGGTAATAAACACATTAACGTACTGGAAGTGGGAGAACAAAGAAAAATGAAATCATTTTAAAAGTCTTCATAGAAGAGGTAAGATTTGACCTGCTCTGTGGCAAGGAAGGGCTTTCCGAGTGAAGAATAACATGAGCAAAAAAGAAATTCAGAACAAACGAAGCTTTTTGGAAGAAGAGGGAATAAGAAGCAGGCTGGCTGGCCCAGAGGGATGGCATCAGGAAGCAACACTGAGTTGTTAGTGGGGCCCAGTCATGGAGGTTCTCAAAGACAAGAGAGGATAGGGATACCAGGAAGCCGCCAGGAACTTCTGAAGAGGAGAGAAATGTGATTCAAAGCAGGAACTTGGGATGAAAACTCTGACCTCAGTGTGCCTGAAAATGACAGTTTTAGGAGGCCAGTGTCCCGATAAGAAGTTACTGCCCTGAACGAGGCAGAAAACAAAAAAGACCAAGACAAAGAAACAACTATGGAGCATTTTATAGAATCAACTGGACTTGGTGGGGACAACGGGCAGGAATGAGTTAAAAATGCTGTGAGGCTTTGTAACTGGGGAGTTAGAAGAACTGAGGAATACCAAAATGAGTTTCACTGGAGACCTGGAAGATGTTACAATTGCATTCGAGGAGAATTAGGGCAGGAACGCAGGGGCTGAGGGCCATCGGCATAAGGAACAGTTGAGAGAGCAGTAGATACAGGATCAAGGGAAAGACTCTTTGGAAACTAATAACAGAGATTACTAGTTTGACAGCCCAATGGAGCTGCCACTCTGTACTACCCAGATCCAGGTCGGCGCGCACCAGAGGACCAGGCGAACACTAGTCCCTGTGAGGATGCCCTGTTTAACACTGCCTCCGATTGAGGGGCAGAAACCCCCCTCCTCTAAGTGCCTTCCAGCTAGTCAGGGCCAACCCTGATTCAATATCTGACTTACAGAGCATAAAAATGTCTTCTTAAATTTGGATGGTAGAGCCTGGGTGGCTCAGTCGGTTGAGCATCCAACTTCAGCTCAGGTCATGCTCTCACATTTGTGGGTTTGAGCCCCACGTCAGGCTCTGTGCTGACAACTGAGTCTGGAGTCTGCTTTGGATTCTGTGTCTCCTGCTCTCTCTGCCCCTCCCCTGCTTGCACTCAGTCTCTCTCTGTCTCTTAAAAAAAAAAACGTTAAAAAATTTTTTTTTTAATTTGGACTATAGAAGAAAAAAACGCTTGTGAAAAATTATTGAAGCAGCTTAACAGCAGACTATCCTTGCTTCATAAAATATTCATTGAGGCCCATTCCATATGCCTTCCACAGGTGTGGTTTTGCAGAACTGTAATCCCTCCTTCCCCAGGGATTAGGAAATCTACAACGGGAGTATCTAGAGGCCGGTCTCAATTCCGCTTTAGGGACTTACTTGCCTTATCTGAGTCCATTTGTTCCCCTTCTAGGGTTCCAAATTGGTCTGTGATAATTAACTCATTTATTAAACAAATATTTACTGATCATCCATTTTTTCTAATGCTAGAGGTTCAGTGATAAATAAGACAGACAAAAATCTTTACCTTGATGGACTTTGCTCAATGACTAATGATTTAGAAAAGTGTGCACCCGAAATGAAGTATGTTATTTTTAACTGTACAACTTGTATGTTATTCTCACTGTTGCCTTTTTGGCCATGCGCACGTTTGAACTCTGTGTCCCCTCTCAAAGCCATACATCCCCTCTACCTTCTGGGAATAGCGTTAGACCTAAGATTTCTAAGGCATCCCCATGTAGTTAAACTGCTACGGGGTCAGTAGTATTGCACCCCCAGTCCCCTGAGCAGCCTCTCTTCTGTTAATACCCCCTGACCTCTCATTGCTACCACACCTCAGAGCTCTCTCCCTCCTCCTTCTCCCTCAACACCCTACCCTCCCACCCCCACCCCAGTCCCATGACCCCTGTGGTTGTCTCATGCTATCACCTGCTGGAACAAATAGTCTCTGAGACCTCAGTGTAGCACTACTAGGGAGACTAACACCCACAGCCAAAGCCTTGTTGTATTCTGAGCTCACAGGAGAGAATTTACAATCAAAGTTGCTGGCTACAAACAACACAGAATTTATTTACTTCCTTCTTCTAAAATATAGGTTGCAGGGGCTCAGAGACCTCACCTCTACTTTGGCAGAGCTCTCCAGAGTCCTCTCACACTTCCCCACCCATGTATTAAAAGCTGCAGCAAACCATTCCATAGGCTTTTTTTTTTTTTTTAAGGTTTGTTTATTTTTGAGAGAAAGAGAGCACACAAGCGAGGTAGGAGCAGAGAACGAGGGGAACAGAGGATCTGAAGTGGGCTCTGTACTGACAGCACAGAGCCAGATATGGGGCTCGAACTCACAAACCCAGAGGTTGTGACCTGGGCCAAAGTCAGACGCTCAACCCGACTGAGCCACCCAGGTCCCTATATAGGCTCTTTTTAAAGAACCAAAGAAGTATTGTCACTTTTAATCAACTGGATTCTGTTTACCCAGGAAAATAAACTATTGCCGAAAAAAAGTACAGTCCTCAGAAGGATGTCTACTCGCTCTGTTAATTCTTTAAAAAAAGAATGTTTCGCTTTAGTGAGGACACATTTTTGAATCTTATACTTTTAGAACAAGCATTTATATTTTTTCCTATTTTTCCTTATCATGAATGAGCTAATATTTTTGCCACTCATTTAGGGAAGCTTCCCTGCTTAAGCTATCTAGATATATTTTCCTTTCTTCTAACCAAGACTTATTAAAAAGATCATAGAGTCTAGTTAATAAATGATGAATCAAAACCAAAAAAGTACTTCTGATAAAAAACATATTATTTTACACTGCAAAAATAATAGGGCTAAAATGCAAGTCCAATCATTCTCAAATGAATGGTTTGAAAAGAAACAATATTTCCTTTCAAGAAGCACCCATGAGAAGTAAATGGTTTGCTTCAAAGGCTCCCAAGGGAAAAGGATTGCCCACAGAGGTTAGGTTTAATAAGGGAAATAAATGTTGTTTAAAACTTTAAGTTTCGTTCTTCTTTTAATTTTTGAGGAAGTTCAGAAGCGTAACTTTTTTATTAAATATGTATACAGCAATCGTTACTCTCTTATCTGCTGTTTTCCTCTTCTCTTATCTTTCATAACTTTTGTATGATGAGGAAACAATTTCTGGGCTATCAACAATTCCTTTTACCAAGAAAGGGATATCATCAACTCTAAGAGGAGGAAAGCAAATGATAGATTTAATTCTAGTGTGGCCAGGAGAGATCTTCCTCAGTGGTCAAGAAAAGTAACATGGTTCGAAACATAAAATCAGTTTTGCTGTCCTTGTGGCTTTACAACAGTTAGGCTCTCATCAAGAACATGTTTTATATTAGAAGTTATAAAGTTCAGAGCCCGAGATAAAAAGGTTTTTTCCCCATAAAGAAAAACCAGGACCCAAGTTCCCACCAACACATGCCAAAAGAACACTTTCATGTCAACATGGAATACTTTATCTTGATTTATTTCAGACAAAGAACTAGTAACTTCAATTAAATAAGGAATAAATATTCAATTATGAAGTGTTTTAAACCCCGAGGCTTCCATGTAGAAGAAAAGTAATAAATTAATCTTGTAGAACCAAGATTACACATTGCTGTCCTCTGACTGTACCTAATTATCTCAGAAGATAAAATGTATCAGAAATTCAACAGAGGATTATACAGAATTATCAGGAAATACAGAAAATCATTCATTAACATCCTCTTCAAGTAAAAGTGAATTTTTTAGAGTCTCTAAGTGAATAATTGTCTCATCAATGCTTAGTATAATTGCATGCATAGTATCTAAAGTTTCAAATCTCCAAAACGAAAAGAAAAACATTCTCCCTTAAAAATAAACTAGTTTCAGTCAATACTCATCCAATTCTGCTTACTTCTGAGAACAAACTGTAACATAGTTGACATTCCTTTCCTACATTCGAAGAAATTGGTTAAGTGCAAAGTCATATCGACAATCTATTCTTTCCTTTCCCGTCAAAAAAAAATCTGGTAAAAAATATGTATATGTATATACACACACATATACATATATATGGTAAGTTTTCCTTAAAATGGCTCCTCTTATCAATTTCCCACTTCCGTCAAACTGCTGATCATAATTGTAGCAAGTACGGTGCTTAATGCCTCATGGGCCTCACCCGAGCCCATCCACGTGGCATCCACTCGCAGCAGTATTGTAAGTCCTAGAGAGCCTCTGCTCAGGTATAGAAGCTCAGTATCAGGGTAACGCACTAAACCACTGGCAGAAAACCAGGGTTCTCGCCCTAACTCCCCACATCTAACCATGTGCCCTAGGGCAATCTCTTGGGCCTTGGCTTTTCTTGACTAACTGGTTAAGTGAGTTGGACCAGATTTTTTTCTCAAGTCTCTTCCAACTCAAAATTCTGATTCTAAAGGCACCCGCACTCCCTTCCAGTCCATCAGACTCTAAACCATGAAAGATTTGACTGCACTGTGTTCATTTTAACTATCACGAAGCATTTTGGGTTTGTTTGTTTGTTTTGTTTTGTTTTCTCATCTTACTTGGACCTTATCCTTTCAGGTATGATGGGTAACCTTACTAATTCATTCTTCCGCAGGATCAACTTCTCATCATGTTTCCCAGCTCTGAATCTCCAGGGGTTCCTTATAGCCTATCCTATTTGAGATTCTTCATGAGAGGCTATAATGTCGCCCATTTCGAGAAATAATCTGTCTTCAAATTGTCAATCCAATCTTACTGTCCACTTCTCCAACACAATAGAGGTCACTGGCTCGCGTCACCCCCATGAAACTACTCCATTCCCACTCCCTCCCCCAGCCTGTCAAATAAATCTCTACATATTTGCCAAATTATTTATTCAAGGACTCAAGACCTAGTGCCTTTAACTAGTGTGAGGTCAAATAGCCGGTGGTTATGAGTGCCTTTGCTGAAGTCGGATTGCGTAGGTTCAACTCCCAGGTCTGTCACTTGCTAGCTCTGTATCTTTGGATGTGTTATATAACCTCTCTGTACTTCAGCCTGTGGAGTAGGGATAAATTAGTATCTCCCGGATTGAGTTGCTGTGAGGTTCCTAAATTAATATGTTGAAAATATCTAGACCAGTGCCTGGCACACAGGAGACACTTTAAAAGTGTTAGTAATCACTACTACACCAGCTCTCTGCAGCATGCTTGGTTAGTAACATATATTTAGGCACATATTTAAATTTTATTTATTTATTTTGAGGGGGAGGGCAGAAAGAGAGAGGGAGAGAGAGAGAGAATCCAAGAAGTCTCCTCACCAGCAGCGCAGGGCCTGACACAGGGCTCAAATTCCTGAACCATGAGATCATGACCTGAGCTGAAACAAAGAGTTGGACGCTTAACCTTTGACTGAGCCACCCAGGCACCCCTAGGAACATATATTTAAACTGTCCTCTGCTGCTCACTTCTCTTTCTCTTGACTAATTACAAGAGAAGGGGAGAGCAAGAGTGATGTCATTCTTATTTCCACTCTCATCATGGGCACTGAGAACTGTTCGAACTCCCAGTACCCACACCCAGAGAGATACATATGAAACTACGGGAGGAAAGCCACGAAGATTAAGGAGCAGAAAATGGAGACTGTGAGGAAATACTAGTTAGAAAACATTAGTTAAAAGAACAAGGACTAGTCTTCCCCTCAAAAAGGAAAATTAAAGGTTATTTAAATAAAGATCTTTAGAATACAAAGAGCCTTTGAAACCCCACTGGGAATTGTTTGCTGTTCATTTTCAACCACCATATCTTTCCTCCTTCCTTTCCCTTCTCTTGACTGCTTTTATGCTATTTCTCATTCTGTTCCCCTCACCCGGCTTTACCTCGACCAAGTGTCAGATACTCACATGTACCATGTTCGCTCCTAGTCTGGAAGGTGGGTTTTATCAAGTTTTCAGTAGAACTTTTGACAACTAAATAAACTGCTCATAGTCACACAATCAAGCCAGTAAGTAGCAGAACCAGAATTCAAACCAAAGTCTGCCTGATGCCAAAACCCACGATCAGCCCATGGCATATGCCATCACCCCTATTTCTCCTGATGCCTTTTGCTTCTGGTTTTCCTAACTCCTCCAGCCTGCATAGGAATAGGAACATAAAATATATTCACTAAGAGCTTGTTGCTACAAAAGAAAGTAATGAGAGTTTTAAATACTGCTATATTCAAGAAGTTGAGAAATCCTTTTTGAATCATCAATATTAATAAATCAACTAACTAATTAACTATTTAATTGGCTCTCCCATGTGTCAGGCAGATTAAGGAAGGATCTCTCTAATAGGAGAGCATCTGGCTTGACAATTTTTTAAGTATTGTTTGGAACCAAAGCTTTTATGCTCATAAAAAAATCCAAGTTGTATAAAATTCTTTAGCCAATAAAATGTAGCGGCTCAAGGTGTCACCAATTTATAAAATCACATGAGCTCTATTAGGAGTTGATAGAGATAATTAGTAAAAAACAAAAATTTAAACTAAGCATTTTAATCATCTTAATAAGAACAACAGAGAGCTGACGAACAATCTGTTTATGATAACCACTCATGCAAAGGCTAGTAGGTCTGTGAACTATAGAGCTGGCTCAGTAAATCAAATATTTATAACCTTTGTTCAAGTTTCAGGAAAATATATGTAACCGTTACAAAAAAAGTATGTCCATCTGAGTATGTTCCATCATTTTGTTTAATGACCACAAAATAAATAAATAAAATGCAATGGAAACCTTGATGCTCTTATACGAAATTCTCAGTCCACTGAACTTCTTTATACTTAAAACAGGCCAGAAAATATCCCAACACGGGAGGTCCAGATAAAGTGAAAAGCTTCCTTTATTGCATCAGTGTGTGTTGACTTGATCCTTTGACCCTCTGTAAAATTGAAATTAAATTAAACATACACTGTATAAACTCAGCAGAAACCTCCCAGGCCCTACAGATCTGACCCTGTAAAAAAATTTTTCCTTGAAAGGAACATAGCACAAAATATAACCATTTTATTGTTATATAATCAACTGGGGAAAGAAATCCAACAATGTCTTTTACTACCTTGGCTTTCAAGTATTTTCTTCTTGTAACATTAATATTTTAATTTTATTTTACGAAAGTAATATATGATCAATGCAGAAGAGTTCAAAAGATACAAAATATCAAATAACCAGGAATTCTAACCTGGTTGGACCTTCCATTCCATTTTAGTATCCATTCTTTCCAGTTTTTCTTGTGATCAATATTTGTTTAATGTTTGTTTATTTTTGAGAGAGAGAGCGAGAGAGAGACCAGGGGAGGGGCATAGAGAGAGGAGAAGACACAGAATCCAAAGCAGGCCCCAGGCTCTGAGCTGTCAGCACAAAGCCTGATGAAAGGGCTCAAACTCATGAGCCGCGAAATCATGACCTGAGCCGAAGTCGGACACTTAACCGACTGAGCCACCCAGGCGCCCCATTTTTTAAAATAAAAGTGCCACTTTGTTCTATACCCTGTTGTATAACTAATTTTTTCTCATTTAGCACTCTATTAATGTTTTCTCATATTTATACAATCTATTTAAGAATTTATATATTCATTTTATAAACTCTCCTGGCTGATTTAATAGGATATATACCAATAGTTACATTTTGTATTTTTAATGTATCTTATATGCGAAGATCTCGATAAGTTGTTTAGAAACACAATTAGCTTAGCGGCAACAAGATTGTCTGGTTATTTATAAATACTCCATCTGGCTTTTAAATCTGGGGGTATCCTCATGTAAGCAAACCCACGTATCATGAAATGGGGAAAAAAATTGTTATAGTCTGAACATCTAGAAGGAAAACACATTTTAAGTACAGCAGGCCAGCCTGGGGCAAAAGTACAAATGGAAGCCACACATCATATATCTGAATATTTAAAAGTTATAAATCAGACTAACGAGCTGTTGAATAAAATTTCCTCTACACATCTATCTCGATGAATGCACTTTGTTGATGATATGGGAGTCCAGGTTAGAATTAACTCTCAGACGACTGGGAGTTTCTCAACAAAACGCAAAGGCCCAGGGAGATCCGGCCTGGCCCCTGTCCGTGGTCCATAGGCTGAGGCCCACTTCCGCTCCTCCTCACACCCCCGGCTCTGTGCCATCCCACAGGGGCCTCACTCACATGGACACCTCGGTTCTGTCCACGAGTCTGCCCACACAGCTGGCCCTTGGCCATCCGCCAGTCCTGGGAGTCAGCCTGTCTGCAGCACATCGGCCCTCGAGAAGACAGAAGAGCTGAGCCAAAGAGCCCGAGCAGGAAGCAAGCCAGAGGGAAGGTGGCGATCCTAGGTGCCTGAGCACGGTGTAAAAGGAGGGGATGCTGATTCCCCAGGGACACATGCCCTGGCCCTATGACTTCCTGCCCTTGATGTGGAATGCAGCCGCAGGGGGGCAAGGATGAGTCCGCTAAAGCACAGGGCCTAAGGCGAAAACCTCTTCTGGCCCGTACTTGAGGCAAGCACCATCTTTTTTTGAGAAGATTTCTTGAAAAGCCCGTTTGAAATAGAAGCCAAGACTCCAAAGGACAAAGCTTGTGGAGAAAAGAACTAAACGAGGGAGAACGATTAAAAGTCTGAGGGCAGAGCCAATGGAATTAGGTGATATATCACAAAACTTTCTGTGACTCATAAAATACTTGTTGAAAATGGGAATTTTTTGCACCCAAATGGAAAACCATGAAAGAATTTGGCCCTAGTTGACTTAGAGTTATATTAGATTGACTTACAATAAGTCAAGAGGAAATAAGCTCTCTGGAACTTTCAAGCATCCTAAGGAAATCTCTGGACCTCAAAGACCACAAAACAGTGGGCTGCAGGAGGGAAAATGTTGAAATGGTATTATCTGATTTAATGAGGGACAGACACACCACCTGATCCTTTGGTAATATCGATACAAAAAATCTGCCTTTGAATATAGAAAGTATGAATGCTTTTTTTACTTTGTGAATATAGTCATTCTGTGATTATTTTTAAAGGAGATGGTTTAGTGCTTTTAAAATGATTACATTTTGAAATGAGGATGACATGCAAGTCACATGCAGAAATGTCAGAATCGGAGATAAACAGGACTCTGAATTCTTTTGTGCCGTATTAAATCAAAACCTCACTCTTCCTCGTTTCCCTTTAGGGTACTAAAATTTTGCCAGCTGAAGCTAAGGTTTTCCAAAACACTTCAAGAAGCAGTTTTCAAGATTTAAATGTAAGATAAACACCATCTGCATTCTCACGCAATGGGCTATCTCTAACAAGTTTTTAGGGACGCTCTTTCCTTTCCTAGAGCTGAGTGAGCCGAACCACAGAGTGACGGGTTAACTCCAGTGGCAAAGTGGGAAGCACAATATGTTGTTCAACTTTCTTTAATAGTTCGTTGTGATTATAGCCATCACGGACATGACTTTTATAGCATCGATGGCTGGGACATGTTTCCATTCATTTCTCAGCCTCCAACCACAGCTCCTGCAAAAGAGCTCTTAACAAATACTACTCATTACCAAAAGAAAAAAAATACAAGACATGTCAAACTCTTGAGTCAAGACATCTCATTTCAAACTGTTGTCACTAGCTTTGGATTCTGACAATTATTTTGGACCTTTCATGACCTCCACGAATTTATGTTGACGGTATTTTGCCTAAACTGACCCATTATGACCATTCGGAGTTACTGAACACGCACCATGTGCCAAAGCTCATTGTCTAGTGGAGGAGACAACCCAAAAGCATGATTATGCATAAAGGGATGCCAGGGTACAGGTAGATTCAGATTGCTACAGAGGCACTGATGAAGGGAGTGAGCAGCTGCCAGGGCAGAGGGGGGGGGTGGGGGTGGGGGTAGGGGTGGGGCTGATGGGTGAAGAGGTGGGAAGAGAAGGAGGGAAAGCAGACGGATGGGCATTATAGGAATAAAAGAGTGGGGGGGGGGGCTGGATGACAGTTGGTTGAGTGTCCAACTCTTGATTTCAGTTCAGGTCGTGATCCCAGAGTCCTGAGATCAAGCTCAACTTAAGAGTCTCTCTCTCTCTCTCTCTCTCTCTCTGTCTCCCTCTGTCCCTCTCTTCCATCTATGTTCTCTCTTTCTCTTTCTCTAAAATAAATAAAAATAAAAATAAAAAAAGAATAAAACAGCACATAGAAAAACTCAGAGGTCTAAGGATATACAAGAAAGTCAGAGACCAGTAAGGACAGAAATATTGTGGGTGTGAAGCAAGCAGAAAGGATTGTGAACCTAGTGGTGAGAGGTGATGGCCGAAGACCGGCCAGACTGTGAATAAGGCCTGCAGAGGAATCTGAAGACTCACGAGAAGGCTGTCCTCAAAGCTCACGCCGGGCAGGGAAAACCACCTTAGGATGAGATTCTTTTGACATCTTGCTCATGAGACTCCTTAGTAGAATTCAACATTTCTGCCACATTTCATTTCCGAATGAACTGTGTTAGAACGAGCTTTCACAGCCCCCTCAGAGGAGCCGGAGAACTGCAGCCTGTATGTTAAGACCTCGCTATGCCTGGCTTCTCAGAGGAAGAAAGCTGAACAAACCAACCGTTTAAAAGACCTTTGTTAACTAACTCAGGAACTAGGGGACTTCGTGATAACAGAGCCGGAGAGGCCCATGGCCAAGATCCTGGGAGAGACTCCAGGAAGGGCAATCCTCTAATAGTATTTTTTTTTTAGCATAAGGCCATCCTTGCCCAAGGCAAAATTACTAATGCAAACAGTGAGCATGTGCGTGGGCAGTCATGATAGATGGAGAAATTCAACCGTAAGCATGTCTGTCTAAGCATCTTCAAGCTGTCTAAACTAACAAATACAAAAAACTTCTGCGGGCGGCCCCGGAGCGCACAGGTTCCCACACGTCCCTCTTCGGTTATGCTCATAACCACTGTGCAGCGCCACCAGCAATCTTGAAACAGTCCAATATTAAATTTTGAGTTAAAACCATAATTCACTGGCATGTTTTCTTCTTAAAGCAAATTGTTTATTTTTACTACCCAAAAAGTTGAACCCTAGGTTATGAAGAAACTAAAGCCAAGGAAACTTTTCACAGTAATGTCTAGAGATGCTTCAGAAAGAGATCAAGGTATTGCCACTTGCCTTTGGTGGGCATTTGTTACTTGTGCCTGGGTGGCATTCACTCCCCTTTCATTTAAGGACTCCTTTAGCACATGTCCTATTTCCCATAGCATGTGGTCTCGGTGGACGGTCAACAAAGGTGTCCTACCAAGAGCACGTGGTAGACCAGTTTCCTTTCTGAAAACTAAATATCCAGTAGAGTGACAGAAAACAGCAACGATTAGAGTTTTCTCCTTCCCTCTCCCTCCCTATCCCCCTTCCCTCTGTCTCCAGAGAGCCCCTCTCTAGAGTATCATGGTGTTGCATTAGCCAGGGTTAGCTTCTTTGCTTGCAACCAAACAATTCTAAATCAGACATTGCAGTTCATGCATCTCTGTAATCTCGTGATTCTAGTTTAATGGTCAGAAGGGCAACCACAAGAGAAAGACAGTCAAGTCTTTGGGACAAAGACACCAAGTTTATACCTTTATGCAAAGTTCATTAGAATTTCCGAGTTGCTTCAAAATGGCGTGAGAGGAGAAGGAGGCAGATGGTAAGGATTGGGTGTGGAATGGAAAGTTCCGCAAACATGTGCTAACAGAGGCTCTCGAGGGTGCTAATCCAGGTTTTGAGAAGCATTGTGGGCGAACTACGGCTGTCATGCGCGGAGGGCAATACCATGGACCAGCTGAGTCACCACTGAGACCGAGGTAAGGGCAGCAGCAATGCGGTGGAGTCCACTCACCCAAGTGGCATTCTGGAATTATTCCGGGGGCTATCGGCTGGATGAGGCAGATGCACCCTGGGAGCAGCCAGCCACAGCAACCAGAGGAGGCATGGCAGTATTTGCTGTAACAAGTGGCAGAAGCTGAGGGCTACTGGAACCTTCCTGTCATTTCCGACATAGTATCCCCACTGGCAATTTCCCCAGAGAATGGTAGAGTTCTAAGGGAAATGCAGGTGCCCCGGGTGGGTCAGTGGGGGAGGGGGGGGAAGGGAGGGGCTCTTCTGCATCACTGCTGTCGCCCTCCAGCAGCTAGGAGAGACTCCAAGCTCAGGGCTTTTCTGGTTCTTCTGCAACCCACATATTCAGGCTTACCAAGAACAAGACTTCTCTGTACCTCACGTTCTAGATTCTTTACCTATAAAGGGAAGTAATACAGCACAGTGGGCCTAGAGTTTAAACCCTGCCTTTCCTGCCACCGCTATAAAGTCCAAAGGAGCACAGTAGGTATCTCCTGGGGTTGTTGTGAAGACAAAAGAGATGGCGCATATCCAGGAGTTAGCATGACACCCACGCGCAGTAAGTGCTCAACAATGCTAGAGAGTGTGCCCACAAAGACGCTCACTGATGGGACTCGGAGCAACTCCAGCCCCTTCGCTGTTACTTTCAAAGCCCTGTAACACTCCGCACGAGAGAAAAGCCTGCTGCTGCTGTTCCCTGCATGCCCCGAGACAACCAAGCGGCCCTAGAAGACGTCTACTGCAGGTGGAGAGGTCAGGAGGGGGGTTGGCTCTCGCTTCAAGAGGGGGGAAGGGGAGCGAGCATCTGGCAGCAAAGTCCCTTGAGGCCAAGTGGCAGCTGATTCACATAAATGGTATTTGGATCTAGGCAGGGGAATAAGAGCGGAGCCTGCCCCTGCCTCCCGGAAACTGACTCCTCTCCCATCATCTCAGCTGCCATCTTTCATCACCCGGGCCTCCCCCAGATGTGGCAGCCAGCTTGCTCACACAGAATCCCCTCCCACACCAGCAGCGTGTTGAGACTTTGCTGCCTGCCCAGCGCTCTTAGGGGCTGGGCTCTGGTCCTTTGTATGAGAGGCAGAGAGCTACGGCAGAAAAAGCGGGATGAGGGAAAGGACTAAAGATTGGGTTTTTTTTAATGCATCTGGAGGAAAAAAATATATACTTCACATGCAGGTAGTTTGTGAGTATTGTAGGTGAGTCTTGTGGCAAGAAAAAATGCTCGTGTTTAGCAGATACTAGGACTCACGTTCCCAGAGGAAAATCAAAGGTTGGGACAGCTAACAATGCAGAAAGGCAAAAACCTTCCACTTACACAATTGCTCCCAGTGAGTCACGGTTGGGGCAGCATTGGCTCCAGCATCAGTGAGACAATGATGTTAGGCTGGACACAGTGGGAATTAATCGGTTTCATTCAAAGTCACCGTGTAGCCACAGGGAAAAAATTAATCTTCATTTAAGTATTGTCACTACATTTTTCAAAATACAGAAACTTCCAAAGATTTTTTTCCTCTGTTCACATGCAGTTGTTTTCACACGAGTGAAATCCCACTTGGAAATCATTCTGCCAACACACGGCCCTTTTGAAAGTGGTCCACAGTAAATTAGTGGTGCTGAATTCCCATCTCATTCTAGAATGTTTTCTGGAGGAACTTTGGCACTCATTTCCAGTGGCTTCATACACGGACTCCAATAACAACGGTCACGTTTGGTGCGTGGATGGGAAAATAAATGCTATTATTTACTAGGAGTACCGGACCCTGTACCAAGCATTAGAGGCTTTGCCTAATTTTACAGATTACAAACATGAACCTCAGAGAGGTGACATCACAGAGCTGGGATTCAAACCTGCCCTAGTTCTCTGCAACTGTTCTGTGACCTTGACAGAAGGTCACGTTCCACAGCTCAAGTCTTTATATTACTGTCTCAATGGCCAGAGTATCCAGCACATATTAGGTTCTCAATAAATATTTATTCTTGGTCATTGGTTTTACTTCTTTAGGTAGAATGCACCTGAACTTACCTCCTCATTTTATCTCAAGCTAACCAAAATAAAGCACTCGACATCTACAGTCCTCTCTAGAATTCTAAGAGTAAGATTAGAGTATAAAATGAGAATTATATAAAAACACGAAAGGAACTTTGTTCATTGGTTACTGAGAGAAGCAATAAAACTTGTGAACTCACATTGCTATTTGGTGGTCCTAGGTTTCTTCATGGCTTTTCAGCAGTCTCAAATGTGGGGAGGGAAACGGGTGAAGGGAAATACACTGAAGTACTAAGGATGAGGAGAACCAAATGGAGAACTATTGCATCTAGATGGTGGCTGGCTTGCAAGCATTGGGACTCAGGTGCCAGCCATCTAGGTATCCGCTCACTTAGTTGCACATTCTCCTTCTAGATGCCAGCACAGGCAATAGAGATCCTTCCCACCTCATCCCTGCCCATATGTCTCATGGCAATCCTAATCCTGTGAGGATGAAAATATTGTTACCCCCTTTTTACAGATGAAATAACTGGCTTAAAGGACTCAAACAGTTTGCTCAAGATCTCAGAGCCATTGAGAGCTGGGTTACAACCAACTCCCCCTGAGCTCTTAGACTATTAACTAATACTTGGTTTCAAATAAAACCTTATCAAAATTGCGCTTTAGGAACCTTCCTGGCTGAGATGGGTAATGACCTGTAGAGATTGCATTGCTGATCCAAATCAAACCTAGGCTGAAGGAGACAAAGCAAGGGCCAAAAACAATGATTCATTGCCTACGTTGTGAAAGATGATGGTAATTCTAGGTCAAAGTCTAATGAACGGATGTCTGCATAGCAATTAGCACTGCCAGGCACCCTGGCTGGCAGTCTTGGCAGAGCAGCTATGGATTGTCATAGAAACCGGACTTCTCTCTGTCCCAAAGAGGAATCCACTTAGCTGATCCAGGACAGAGCAGGCTGCGCCAAGGTCTACCCTTCTCCCCCAAGCTGGAATTCTGCTCCTTTAGTATCTCCCCAGAGAGAAGCAACTCAAGAAGTGTGTGGAGGGCGGAGTGTGGGGTGGTCACAGCAAGATAGGATAGCTGTGCCTATTAGTAAAAATATACATCACCCTTCATTTCATCCAATTGCTTTGAAACTTTGGACAACTCACAAGTGTCTTCAAGGGCAGCTTCTCAAAAACTACCTAAAGAAATTTTAAGTAGAGTCAACTTTGTTCATGATCTCCCCTTCTGCAAGATTCACCATTTGTAGTCAAGATGACAACATTAATGAAACCAAAGAAAATATCCTGCTAACATTTTGTCTTTTCTATACAAATGTCTGAGTCTTCCTAATCCCTTAAAAAATTTTCAAGGAATGTTAATCTAATGAGCACTCTAGGTGAACCATCAGTTATATACAAAATCAACATTATGTTTTTTACCATTATTTACAGCATATGACATGACATTATAAATCTACCTTCTATGTTACTGGGAAGACAGGGGGTGGAGGATTTAGGGAAGGAACTATAATTTATAGAATGCCTGGCATGAATTGAGCATTTTATTTAATCTGCATGACAACCCTCTAAGATACTTAATATCTCCATCTTACAGGAAAGAAAATGAGATTCAAAAAAGTTAAATAACTAGTCCTACATCTCACAGACAGTGTAGAGCTGAAATGCAAAGTCAGGGCTGCGGGACTCCCAAACCTCTGCTCTTTCTACCAAATTTCGTATATATTTATTTTACTTTGCACAAATCTGTATCTGGATTACTCTGCAATAAACAAATTATAGAAAAATTACAAGATTTAAACTAGTCAGAATCCAATTAATTAGAATTTTGAATTAAATGATTCCTCCCATCCCATCCCCCCAATTCTCTGCTACCATCACATTCTCAATGTGTGGGGACAGTTATTAAATAGTGACTAAACCACCATGATTGTTTTTAGTCCTGAAGGTGTTCCATAAAGTAAGAAAAAATTAAGCTCATCTTCCTAAACCAATTCCATTACACTGCTGGGCAGGAATTGTTGATATGAGTCCAAGGCATTGTGATATTCTAAATTGTTGAAGTAAGATTCAGTAAAGTTTAGAATATACTATTTAGGCAGGAAATGGACTGACGAATTTTTAGCAAGCTGAATGAACAGTAACTTGGGGGAGGCAGGGAGAGCTATCAAAAAATCTCTATTACATAGTTCCTTGACTGTGTCAGTCAGTCTATATAATTAAATGCATTTTAAAAGAAACCATTCTTTCATTTCAACCGCCTAGATTTTACCATGTGGATGAGCACAAATACCATGAGGAATGAAGCAAAATGCCTGGGTTTGAATCCCAACTCCATCACTACTCAGCCTCCAGACCACTGGCAATGCCTTAACTCTTTGGATATCAGATTTCCAGCCAGTAAAATAATGGTTAGAACGAGTTAGAGTAAGATAATCTCTAAGTTCCCATCTAGGGGGATGTATTCATTCAATAAGTATAAGTATTTTTACAGACACAATGTTCCAGTGTTTGGTGATATCATTCTTGACATTATCACTACCATCAACATCACATATTTATATTTTAAAGCGCCTGCCATGTTAGACATAGTCAATACAAAGAAATGACCCAGCCCTGTCCAAGGAGCGCATGAAAGGGAAACATGACATATATACAACTGCAGAAGGTAGCCCGAGGAAAGCACCAATGAATGATGTGTGCAGGAAGCACTAAAGGATTTCTCAAGAATTATTTACATTTTTTTCCTCATTTCAATAGTTTTGTTGAGACAAAGGTGATGATCTATGGAGCACTCCTTAGACTCCACAGTGGATGTGAGACTAGACTTGATATTTCCTCTGCATTTCCCCATCATTGTGAAAAGCATATATATCCATACCAGTAACTACACACAACCAGAAGCAAATAGCTACATGCAAGTAGACAGTCTGCACAAGAAATGTAAATAATCAGGTACTGAACATTCATACACATTTGCCCTCAATTTGGTGCCGAGTGGCCTATAGAGGTAGAAGAGAAAAGACCCTGTCCCCTAGGATCTCACGACTAACTGCGCTTATTCAGGAAGACAGAAATGTAAACAATTCCAACAGGTGTAGGAACAGTGGTTCTAACAATAATGCTCTGGACTGTGGAAAATGTGAAACACCGCTGCCTGAAGAATCTGGAAAGAATCTGGAGAGAAAAGATAGGACTTTATCTGAGCTCTCAAGAAAGAGCAGGACTTTGGGGCACCTGGGTGGCTCAGTCGGTTAAGTATCCGGCTTCAGCTCAGGTCATGATCTCACAGTTTGTGAGTTCAAGTCCTGCGTCAGGCTCTGTGCTGACAGCTCAGAGTCTGGAGCTTGCTTTGGAGTCTGTGTCTCCCTCTCTCTCTGCTCTTGCCCCACTCATGCTCTGTCTCTCTCTCCTTCGAAAATAAATAAACGTTTAAAAAAGTTAAAAATCACCTTTAAAAAAAAAAGAAATAATAGGACTATCACGGAGTGATGTATATGCAAGGAAGCAAGAAGACCCATCCCTTCAAGACCCTACCGCGATCGCCGTGGACCAGAATAAGTAAGTCCATATGACCGTGGCAGCAGGTACTTGAGGAATTCAGTGAAAGTCAAGGTCAGAAACAAAAACCAAATCCCAGATCTTCCCTTCACAGTGAGTAGCAATGAAGAGCATGGGACCTAAAGCCAGACTTTCTGAGTGTGAGTCCTGACTTCATGTGACCCTGGGCAGGTTACTTAACCTCTCTGTTCTGTTGTGAGTATTAAATGGGTTCATGTGTGGAAGTGCTTAAAATAGTGCTTGGCACTTAACAAGGGTCATATAAATATTTGCTATTCGATATACAATGGGGAGCCACTAAAGGTAACGAAATTAGCACATGAGCTGGTCTATTTACATAGTCATCCTTAGTGTTAAGTGGCTATATTCAGGGGCTGAAAAAGTAGTTTGTAGTTGTAATTGTATTGCAAGGTTTAGAGGACTATATATTTAATCCATACAAGTAGTTAATGAATCTCTCAGCCTTGGGAGCTCTGAGCTTGTCTGGATTCCAAAGACATACCATAGAGGATAGTTCACATTCTCCGGAACTCCTGGGATTTGGAAGGGACATCTCCTTTCATTAAAACAGCCGGGGTAGGTACATGCTTTAAAATGAAATGATTTTCCTATTTCTCATTTACTTTTCCATTATTTTTATTAGATTTGCTTACAAAATACTAATGTATTGGAAAATAAAGATTATGACTCATAAAAAAGAACGTAAAATGTCTAGGCAGATTGGCACACGTGATTCTTTTAAGAGATGTCAAGGGCATCTTCTTCTTAGAACAACCAGGAGCCACAGGATATTCTAGATATCCTAGATATCCTAGAATCTAGATATAAGGATATTCTAGAGATCATGTATATAATTGTAAAGACACTCTTTATCCGTCTGTTCTATTATGCACAGGCAACCAAACTCAAGGAGAAAGAACACTGTCACAAACGGAAGAAAAGAGAAGTTAAAGTTAGAATTGTCCTGGAAGACTCCAAAAATGTAATTTTCTTTCCTTTGAGGGATAGTAAATATTATTATTATAATTCATAAGGGCTATTCCTTTAGAAAATTCTGAATCGAAATCCCATTATTGTCATCATCACATTTTCAACAAAAATTGAATTTCTGGATTATGTAAGTTTTAACTATAAACTCTGCTCAAAGTTCTGCAGGTTGGGGAAAAAAATAAGTAGGGCAGCATTTCTATTCCATGCGCTGAAGGAGGCCTGGAAAAGGAAGCAAAACAGCCATCACCCTCCAGGAACTGCAGCAAGGCAGTGTGACCTAGTTGTAGACGAGACACCGGGCATTCTCTGCCAGTCTTGCTACTATTGGGGCCACATCGTTTACTCCCTGGTCCTGGTTTTCTGTTGAAATGTATATTAATGCAGGGGATTTACTATTGTGGTTATGCTCTCGTTGCTTTGGAAATACCAGTTAAAGTGGTCAGGTTGGTTCTCTCTCTTTCTCTTTCTCTTTCTCTCTCTAGTTCCTATTTTGCTTTATAAAGGCTCAGACTAGGAAGACGTTAGCTTTCACATACACATTTACAAATATGCGTGTATGCATTCATGATTAAAGTGTACCATATATAATGATCATATTTATCATTACCATGTCATATATATATACATTATGTATATATATATACATATATACATATATATGTATGTACATATATATACATATGTACATACATATATATACATATATACATATATATATATATCCTTTCATCTCTTGGGTTACTTTCTAAAAAATTCCACTGATGCAGATTAAGGGGGTTCTTCTCCTGCAAAAGTCCGCCTAGGGAGCTATAGCATTTCCCTTGTGGTTTCTGGGCTCCTTCTGTTCCATGAGCTCCTCCTCAGCAGTGGTTCTAAAAGAGGAGGCTCTAGACCAACAGCATTAGCATCGGAATGACTTGAGAACTTGCTAGAAATACAAATTCTCATGTCTCACTCCAGATCCACTGAGGCAGAAACTCTGGGGGTGAGGTCCCGAGCCTGTATTTTCAGAAGCCCTTCAGCTCATTATTATGGATGCTGAAGTTGAGAACCTCTGTCTATAGTATCAAAATGCACAACCAGCCATTTGGGGAATACAAGAAACTACTGCAGGGAATAATAATCTGATAGTACAAATCAAATATCAAGTAGGTTATTACAGCGAATTCTCTTCAAATGCTATTGTGGTATCCACATTTAAAGCCAAAATTTTAATATGATTTTATTCATAGTTTTATTTCATTTCTTAAGTTAAGGAACATTGATGAGCTCCACCATGAGCCAACTATTGGGGAGACAGAGATTAAAAAGACACAATCCCTGTCCTTGGCAACTTACATTCTCCTCTAGTAATCCAGAAGAGCAGGGAGAAATATGTAATGAATATGTATTAAATCCTTGCTGCATGTTCTTCGCCAAGTGCGATATTAGTTAGCAATGCAATTCTATAAGGTTTCTACTATCACTACAGGAAAGGAGATAATCTTGGTGAGGTTTAAAAGCTTGCCCAAGGTTAGAACATTTTTTTCTTCCAATTTTTTATTTAAAAAAAATTCAAACCTAATGAAAAGTTGAAAGAATACTACAATTAGAGACTTCACCTAGATTCACCAGTTGTTAACGTTTCACCCCTAAGGTCATCATCATGTACCTTCTTAGATGTCTTCTTACATAACACACCACCATTATCGCATCCGAGAAACGTATTATTGATACAATAATATGTTTCACAATCTACAATTGGCTAAAATATGTCCTAGATAGCTGGGATATTTTCCCAAATTATGTTCGAATCAAGGATTATTCATTGGCTTTGGTCATCATGTTTCTTCTCTTTCAGCTTCCTTTAATCTAGAATAGTCCCCCTACTTTTATTTTTCTTAATTTTTCATGACATTGACTTTTTAGTGAAGTATGGTTGACACACAATGGTACATTAGTTTCAGGTGTACAACATAGTGATTACATCATGCTATGCTCACCACAAGTAAGCTACTCTCTGTCACTGTACGACCTTATTACAACACCACTGACTATACTCCCTATGCTGTACCTCCCACCCCCTATTCATTCTGTAACTGTAAGCTTGGACCTCCCACTCCCCTTCACCTACTTGGCCCATTCCACCCCCACCCCCCGACAACCATCAGCTTGTTCTTTGTATTTAGGAGTCTGTTTCTGCTTTTTGTTTGTTTATTCGTTTGTTTTGATTTTTTAGATCCCACATATAAGTGAAATCCTATGGTATTTGTCTTTCTCTGGCTGACTTACTTCACGTAACGTAATACCCTCTAGGTCCATCCATGTTGTTGCAAATGGCAAGATCCGATCCTTTTTATGTCAGAGTAATATCCCAGTGCGTGCATGTGCGTGTGTGTGTGTGCGCGTGCGCCGCGGGCGTGCGCGTATGGACCACATCTTTACTCATTTATCTATCAAAGGACATTTGGGTTGTTTCCATATCTTGGCTATTGTCAGTAGTGCTGCGGTAAATATGAGGGTGCATATACCTTCTCAAATTAGTGTTTTCCTTTCCTTTGGGTAATACCCGGTAGTAGAATTACTGGGTCATACGGTATTCTATTTTTAATGTTTTGAGGAAGCTCCGTACTGTTTTCCACAGTAGCTGTACCAATCTACATTCCCACCAATGGTGCACAACTGTTCTTTTCTCTCCTCAACTTCGCTAACACTTGTTTCTTATATTTTTGACACTAGTCATTCTGACAGGTGTGAGGTGACATCTCGTCATGGTTTTGATTTTCATTTCCCCGATGATTAGTGATGTGGAGCATCTTTTCATGTATCTTTGGAAAAACAACATTGACATTTTTGAAGCATCTAGGTCAGCCATTTAGGAGAATGCACTGCATTTTGGATCTGGCTGAGTACTTCTTTATTTTGGCAAGAATTTTATATAGATGGTGTGTATTTAATTTTATATCAAATCAGGTACCTAATATCAGTTTGGCCCAATGCTAGACATGCTAATCTCGATCCTGTGGTTCAGGTAGTAGCCAGTAAATATCTCCCTCGCAAAAGTGCCATTTCCCCCCTTGTAATATTTAAGTGATCTGTGGGATGATGTTTCAAACACTTTATTCCATTCTTCAGAAATGTTTTTTCCCAATGATATGCAGTACCCATCAATAACACTTATCTGAATAATTTATTACATTGTTGGCTACCAAATGGAGATTTTTCTAGTTCTATCATTTCTTCTTAATTTATCAGCTGTCATCCTTTTATGAAAACACAGCTTTCTCTTTCCACCTCGCAATTCCGTTTTAGAGTATTGTATGGACTTGTCGATTCTTTTCTTTAAATCAGTATATTACAACTCAGCACCACCACTTTTTTAGTGCTCAAATGTTTCCCAGACTGGGCTTCCCAAACGCAGTTCCTTACCCTATGGCCATGTCCTCCTTTAGTAGGCAATGGTCTTTAGAAATCAACATCTGGGAGTCACAGCTGGAATTTGAGTCCAGACCGTGGAACCCTGGAGCTTGAGCTCTGAATCCTGTGCTATACGACTATAGTTAAGTATGGTGCCCTCTAAAGAGTGAGGTACACAAAAGAGGCTTTGGAAATATAATAGCTGATGGGGGCTAAAGGAAGGGGAGGGTTTGGCAGGGAAGATTTGCCTTGCTAATCCACCTTCACTGTTATTTTCATGCAGATGCCAGAACTGTGTCATTTAACCACCTGCTCACTGTGGAAGCCAAGTCTCTCTTTCCCGAGCCCCAAGTCTATCCCAAGTTTTGGTTTTCCTGTATATTTCACCCGAGTGCCCCCAAAAAAATCTCTGAAAGAGCTCTTTCCTGGGCATTCAGAAAGGTCTAAGACAAGCCACTCTTCTCTCTCTCATTCCACTCCTGCTTCTCCCTTGAACTGATTCACTCATTCTTCCGGGACTTCATTGTTCCCTCCAAGCACATATAGTTTATTTTCTAAGTAATTCTCTTTCCCCAGAGTCATCTTTTGGGAGCTTTTAATTTCTACCCTCCTGATAATAGACCCCTCCAGACCTCACTGTCTTAGCACAGGGGTCAGTACAGAATTTTAGCATGCCTAAGACCCAATTCCATGTTTTTACTACCCAGCCTCAGCCACGCAGGGGTACCTCTTACACTACATACATTTCAGGAGGACAATTTTTATTACCCTGGCTAAGTTTATATTCCCATAGAAAGGGATATAGGAAAAAGTGGGCGGTTTAGAGTTTACACCAGGACAGATTTCCTTAAAAGGGGCAGCAACAGTAAGCCAGCTGAGAGCTCACCTGGGCTGTCTAACTGAAAATACACGGCTTTGGCGGGTTTGGGCACTTCTAGATGGGGTCTCTACCCAGGCATTTTTCGTTTGTGCCGTCCTGCACTTCTTTATCACCGTGACTGCTGTGGCTGCTGCTACCACTGATGAAATTAATAACACCATCTTGGGCTCTTCAGCCGTCTCCAGTTTCTGTCCATTTTAGCCTGCAGGAGAGCCAGCCAGCCTGTGACACAGCAGTTGAATAGTAATTAAGTGATCTTTCAGGGGCACAAAGGAAAGAATCAAGGGCCTATTTAAAACCATTCCCTTAGATTTATTTCAGATAGAAATCAATAAAGCATCCTTGCTCAGGATCACAAATTGGCCTGGAAAACAGATCCACAACTTGGAACCCTGGCCTGCACTGTGCACCACATCTCTGTCTGCTGGCGAACAGCAAGAGCCAGAGGAACCCATTACTCACTGCTACCCTGTTTTGTTTTTTTTGGTGTGTTTTTTTTTCTTTCTTTTTTTTTTTTTTTTTTTGCTGTTGCTTGACCACAAGCCAAGCAAAATGAACATTCATGTGGTGGATTTGGCAGCCGCCCACTCCAGACTGTGCTTTTCTACAGGCTAAGAAAGGCTTTGAAGCTGGCCTCCCCTCCGCTCTGCCCCAAGCTGGGGAATCACCCTTGGAGGAGCAGAGATCAGCCAACACTGAGTCACGCTGCCCTTCAGGTCAGGCGACATTCAGGAAGGGCCTGGCCTAACGGCCTCATGACCGAGCAGAATGACTCGGCCTATTCCTTGTGTTCCCAAACGGGTCAGACGTCATGCAAGAGCTTTTCTGCTGCACTTCTAGGGTAAGAGCAACATTCTATACTCATACTTTAACAGAAGAATGTCCATCCTTCTGCCCGTATGTATTAAGTCAGAAGAGCGCCTCGACACAAAGGTTTCGAAATGTTTTGCAAAGTCACACGCAGTTTACTAATCATTAATTACAGGATATGGACTCAGACATGGTCAGGATTCAATGCAAAGAATACTGGAGTGAATGGATGGATAAACGAACAGATGAAGTTAGAATACCAAATTGGGGAATAAAATAAATCGATGGAAATTGAATGAATGTGCAGAAATCTGGCTTTGGGTCCTGGCTTTGTCCCTTCCTAGTCTTTCATTTAACTACTTGGATGTCAACAGCCCCAGCTAGAAAATAAAAGGTTTGGCGAAATGATCGCTTGTATCTCTTCCAGCTATAAATGGCTTATTATGTCACTTGTGTGCACACACGCGTCAATAGTTAGGAATCAAACCAATTTATAATTCATAGCCATTAGTGACATTCAAACAGCTTCTGAATAAGCCACAATCCAAAAGCATCGCAAAACTGAATTATACCACATGATTAACAAATTGTGAATTTGAATTTTGATGCTGTCACAGGGTCAAGTAACTCACTCTCTGTGATACATGTCATCACCTATATTCCAGACACATTTACTCCCAAACTGAAGTGTTTGGAAATTGGAAAGAAAAAAAGTATACTCCTTACCCAAGACTTACTGTCCCAAGATGGACACAGATGAGATCTTCAAAACTGGCTCCTAGTTGAAGACTCTAACCCTGGAGGACATAATGAGTTTGAGTCCCACTAAAGGTCTTCCAGTTAAGGAACAATTAAAGGAGTCCTTTACAAAATGCTCGTATGCCACAGTTAGCACGAATGCTTACGATTACCTAGACTGTGGTTTTTCTACTGCTATTACAGAAATGTCACTACTTCTGGCTATCCTTCTTCCTTATCTTCATGCTCTGTTAATACAAATGACTCTTGGAGTTGACATTTCAAAGAAGTTGAGGATAAAAGCATCTTCAGGGTGGCAAAGAAGATCACCAATCTATAAAATGGACCTTGGATTCTCCCCCGGCTCCCAAGTGCTGTTTTCTTCTTCCAAGCTGTCCTACATGGAGTTAAACAATGAGAGCAAAAGGGCCCCCTACAGCAAAGGCACAACCTCTCTTGGCATATCCAGGTCTGATGGAAATCCAAGCAGTTATTGGGAGGGATTAGGAGTGGAATTTATCATGTCTTCAGGATCAAATGCCCCCAGCACTTACAGTAATAAGAATATTTCAGCAAATATTAAATTGATACATTTTACCTCCCCTAAAATGTTTCACTCCATTCTTCTACCTTTGACAGCAAGTCACAAAAGTCCTGGGGCAGAGTGGCGCCAGGGTGGCTCAGTCAGTTAAGCGTCTGACTCGTGATCTTAACTCAGGTCTTGATCTTGGTGAGTTCAAGCCCTGCATTGGGTTCCATGCTGGGCACGGAGCCTATTTAAAAAAAAAAAAAAAAAAGTCCTGGGGCAGAATAAAGCAGGCACACTAAAGGAACTGAGACATCCTCTCTTATGCCCACACAAGCACATAGTCTCTGTCAGAAGATGTTTGAAATCTCTTTATGATATGAAGAACCAAACGTAGGAAGACCTACAGTCCCTCCAATCATGTATAGTATTCTTCTTCCACCAAAGCTTAACCACAAGCTGCAGTTGGAGCAAAGGAGGCACGGAGTCAAGGAAGAGCGAAACCCTTCCCGTCTGGTAACTGGGGGATTGTGGTTGGATGAAGGAAGGCAGTTAGAGGGAGGAGATTCAGAGAGTACGGAAAACATAATAAAACCTATATTCTCTGACTCCGTCTGTGTTGAAAGGACAAGACTGCAGTGCAGGTAGGAGTGGCCTAGAGTGAGAAAACGTGGGAAGGAAGAATCCTTTGGTCAAGGAGGTGCATTCTCAGAAGATAATAGGATGCTCTACAACACTTAACACCCTGTGCCTACGGGGAACAGAGAACAAAGAGCCGTGGTAAGAGTCTAGAAGGTGAGGAAACACTGTGAATCTGAACAAACCATGACCTGTGAGGTTTGCTGAGAAGCAAGAAGCCTCCAGAGATAAGCAAGTTTTAAGCACAGAGCTTTTGTTTAATCCTCCAGGGACAAAACCTCCACTGCAAAGCAGGGGTATAGATGCACATTAGGGGAAACAGAAGCTATTCATTTAAAGTGTAAATGTAATCGCCAGCTCGTGTCAACTGACACACCACTATGTAAATTATATAGACTCTTTTGTAAATGAGAGAACATTTCCCTTGCAGTTTGAAGGAAATAAATGTTCCTTCCAGACGTTTCCAATCTTAATACAATGTGAAGCTCTGTTCTCCTTCAATGATTTGTATGTAGAATGAGCCACTTAGTCCAGGAGGCCAGATGGAGGATATGGAAGAAACTTGGGAAGGTGTACCTCAAAAGCTGGGGTGTGGTTAAGTAGCTGGACCAGACCCTAAGGCCTAAGAGAGGTGAGCAGGAATACCTGTGAGTTCACCAGCCTCAAACATCTGCACCAGATGCCAGGAGGAAACCAAATCAATCAAACTCCGGTGTCCCTGAGCGATCCTCTCTGCTACCCTAAGTTTACACAAATCACCCCCATGCCTGCAAATATACCCAAGAGCCAACGATCTTGAACTGTGTGTGCACCTTCAAAGAGGATACAGAAGTGAAAATATGACTGAGTAAGCAATTACTCCAAAGAGAAAGACTAAAAATTACCCGAAGGGCTGCTTAAATTATTAATAAGGCTAAATTTTTTTTCAGGCCAAATTTAAAATGATTGAGGACTAAAAGTTAATTCAGTTTTTTCCCCTGCTACATAGTAAATGGGGATCACCAGGAAGGCCAGATCAGTTATAGACAAAAGAAAGAATATATTTACTTTGCAGTTATAGAGTGAGTGAATTTGCAATTCGACTACATTACTTATGAAATTAGAGATACAACGACCCGTGAAGCCTCATCTTCCCCCCAAATCTTCTTTACTAGCTTGCTACGGGGTAAGCAAGCTTCTTCTTATCCTGGCCTGAGAGAATAATCCCCCAAACTTTTCAGTAAGTAACAAAACTAGATGCCATAAATCCAGGTAGTGATGTTGAAAATGAATCTCGGACGGTGGGAAATAAGCCCAAATCAATTAATTGAAATTAGTCTTAATCTGTAACTAATTCAGGAGAATTGTTATCCAACTAGTCTCTGTGAGCCACGCCCCAGAGGAACAAGATATAAGGAGAGCAATGAATTGAGTACCTATCATGCACCAAATGCTATCCAATAGAACTTTCCGTGATGATAGGAATGATCTATCTCCACGTTGTCCAGTATATTTGTCACGCCCACATGTTGCTTTTGAGCATTTCGAATGTGGCTAGCATAAATGAGGACATAAATTTTTAATTTTAATTAATTGAAATAGCCACATAGCTAGTTGTTAGTGCTATTGTACTGGACAATGAAGGTTTATGTCAACGTTAAGGTATTTGAGGCTCTAAAGCTTTAAGGACATTCGGGGATATTAACAACAATCTCTGGTATTTGAAAAACAAAGCATAGATTAAATTTAAATCAGAAATAGTGCCCTTTTACCAATTTGCATAAAGTTAGCTCTGCCCTAAAATACCAACACCCTTGGACTGAGAAAGTATTTAGGGCAGTTTTATGAATCTCTTATATTTAAATGTATTCATTCACTGAATTCTGGTTAGGAATAGAAATGGGCTAAAGTTCTGTTCTTCAAATTGCTTGAAAATGCTTGGGGCAATAAAACATCACAAGTAGAAAAGAGGTGCTTTTGATTCTGAATTTCAAATAGTTTCTCCGTTTTCTTACCCCATCCTACTGCCTCACTCCTATGCGTTTGTTTCTTATTCCTTTGCTTTTATTTTTCGGAAACTAGTTATAAATAAAATAAGAAAAGCTAAGCATATAAACTTTATCATATAGCCTCACGTAGCTCAAATGATAAAGAGGCATTTTGAGTATCCCATACCAAGCCGTGATGCTCCTCTATCCTAGAGATTATATTTTATAGTCTTGGTGACTCTGAACCTTTACAGTTCAATCTGGGTTTGGTAAGTAAAGGAGGCAGCATGGGAATATTAACATCATGTTTGATAGGCTAGGACATGAAAAGAGAAATATTCAACAAGAAGGCTGGCACATTTTGTCCTTCTATATTTGAGAACCAAAAATTAAAGTAAAAAGGCAAAATGGGAATAAGAACATTCTAGAAACGATAGTACATGTACTACCCTGCATATAATATTGATCATTCAATTAAAACAGTTAAAGGAATTTCATTGATCAGCAAAAGGGATTTGGGGAACATATAAAACAATAAGGGCTCCGTACATAAATTTGTAGTCCAACTGGGTGATGGCCTCAATTAGACAGAAGCACCCTAATGTGGCATTTGGTGTTTACTCTATCTGTCAGGTTTCTGGAAAATTTCTTTAAGTGTAGATGGAGAACTCATTCTAAATAATAGTCAGGGGGGAAAAAAGAGCATCGGAAATCCATTTGTCACCATCTGGAGAATTTGGCCCAGCACAGATTTTATAGTGTTTCAAATAGGATCATCAGCACGTCCTCGACAGAAATCTACCAGGAATCTCAGTAAAGATGGGAAGTTTTCATTGTCTTCAGCAACACAATCGCAGTCTCCATCTATCTGCACATTGTTTGTATCCTCCACCACAGGAAACTGCTCCTCAATCACACTTGCTCAAGATCCGTCACTCAGCGCGTCATTCCTAATTTTCATAACATGCCCTTAATCAACTCTGCATCAAAATTGTTGGGCTAGAGCAGAGGGAAGGCTCCATACAATGGAAACCGACCCAAGATGGCCAACATTCCCGCCACAACCCTGAAGGAGGGGCCCAAGATGACCGACATTCCCGCCACAACCATGAAGGAGGGACACGTCACTCTCAGGAATCCGGAACCTGACAGGGACCTAAACCTCCACCCCAAACTCCGACAGACCAATAGGACCTTGACAAGCAGACAGAATCTCCTAATAAGGAAAAATATGTCACCCACAAACCCCTTAAAAGCCCGTAACCCCTAACCTCAGGCACAACTTCCCCGACTCCTCTCTTGCGAGTCGCGGAACCTCGCCTGGGGGTGCTTGCAATAAAGTGTACTCTCAGACCACACTTTGCCTTGGCGGTCTTACTTTTATCCATCAGCGACTCGTAACCTTACAAAAGTGATTCAGGAAGTAGGTGGATTAAAATGGGTTCATGGGTCTTGAAGCCTGCGATATGGAGGACAAAATACACACAAACGCACACACACACATTTTACAAAGGGTTTTCTCACACATTTTACAAAGGAAATCTACTAGCCAAGTCTTTATTTATAACGTTTATATCACATTGTTCCGAATATGTTCATGCTGCCCTAAAGTTCCAAAATAATAAAAGTAAAGGTTTGCTTCAAATTCTTTCCAAAAATGTAAAAGTTCAAAGTACCTACTGAACACTGATCTATTTGGTTAATCCTTAGATATTCCACTTAAAGAGTATAAGCAGAGTCCAGATAAAAGACAAATGGAGGAAGTAAAGGAAACCTAACCGTCACGTCCAGGACCTCTAATGGGGTGCGTGTTCTCTCCCGTTTTCTTTGATCAGGAGCATATGCTGCCAGCCTAGACACTTAAATACAACTGATGGCAGAGTTGAGAAATAAATGTAAAAAGGTAACTCTTTGGGGAAGAAAGTGAGGAAAATACCTCTAGATAATTTAATTAAGAATGAAAAAATAAAACACATGGATTTAATAAAAGATTTAAAAGACATTTTGAAAGAAATCACAAGCAAACATGCAAAACACTGTACTAAAACTTTTTGAAAACTTTAAGTAAATTAATGATTTCCTGGAAAAATTAAAATCAAAAAGGACCCAAATTTATGAATCCAAGAATAGACCCCCCTCCAAAAAAGAATTAGTGATTCTTAGTAATAATCAAGAAATAAGAGAAAGTGTTTAAGATTTCTCTTTCCAACAGGCTTAAGGACCATATTGATGAGTTAATAATCATGATTACACTTATTGGCTATATTTTTTAGGCACTTAACCATCTGCTTGAGATTGCATTAAGTGATTTACATGCCTTATCTCTTTAATTTTTCAAACGACCTTATGATAGGAATTATTACTTTACAAGTTCTATAAAAAAAAAAAAAAACCTGAAGCTTACAGAGAGCCCATAAAGCTAGTATATACCCTCATCCTGGATTGAAACACAATAGAGAAAGAATTCCTTAATAGAGAAATTATTCTATAACATGGAAACCTATGGAAAACTACCTAACTTACTGGATGAAATATAAATGCCTGAAAAGAAGAGCTTGCTGCTGGAGTCCCCGGGCAGGCTGGCCTGGAGCTTGAGTCAGTGCGTGGGCTGGCTTGTTGTCTGCGTTCTGGACCAGCCTAGTACCTGGGTCTATGAAGATGGTCCTAGAGCCCAGGGCCACAGGGACCACCCTGATGCCTGCGTCCATGGGGGCCAATCACACTGAAGTGGGCCTTGAGTCTGAATTTACATGGACAAGTCTGGTATCCAGGTCCAGAGGAATTGGCCTGATCCTAAGTCCCCAGGGGTCAGCCTGGCACGCCTAAGATCCACTGGGGAGGACTTGATGCCTGGGTCCAGAGGGATGGGTCTGGTGCCAAGGATCATAGTTTTGGGCCTGGAGCCTGGGTCCACAAGGACATGCCTGGAATCTGGGTCCACAGGGCTGGGCATGTAGCCTTGGTCTTTAGGGACTGACCTGATTCTGGGCTGGGAAGCTTTGGGCCATGGAGCTGGCCTGACACTGTGATGTGTCTGGAGCCTAGGGCTGTAGGGTCAACCTGGTACGGTGGCTGGCCTGGAGCCTGTGTCCATGTGGGCTGACCTGGTGCTGGCAGCTGATACTTGCTATTGGCTGGCGACTTCGTAGAGATGGTCTACTAGAATATCTACCTTGGTCTCTCACCGTGGCCTGGGCTTCTTGCAGTAGAGCAGCTGGTTTCCAAGAAGGATCATCTGAAGAGTGAGTATTCCAAGAAACTAAGGCAGAAGCTACAAGACTTCTCTGACCAAGCCTTGGAAGTATCACCTCTGCCACCTTTCACTGGTTCCGAACCTGAATTGAAGGGGAGGGAAATTAATCTCACTTCTAGACAGGGAGAATATCAAAGAATTTGTGGCTGTCTTTAACCTACTACATTCCTTTACTATAATAATTTATTTCTTTAAACAAATAGCCAATATCATACTTAGTGTAGAAATAATATAGTCATTCTACTGAAAATCAGAAACAAAAATGTGAATGTTACTACTATTTTTAAAAATTGCTCTGGAGGGGTGGCTCCGTTAGTTGAGGATCCAACTTTGGCTCAGGTCACAATCTCATGGTTCGTGGATTTGAGCCCCACATCGAGCTCTATGCTGACAGCTCAGAACCTGGAGCCTGCTTCAGATTCTGTGTCTCCCTCTCTCTCTGCACCTCCCCCACTCTGTCTCTTTCTCTCTCAAAAATAAATAAACATTTAAAAAAATTTTTTTAATTCTAGAACAATAAGAAATATAATGGAAGTGAGAGACATGGAAGGGGAGAGATGGGATTTATCACTATTCACTAATGGTATTCATTTTATACTTACAAATTTTAGGAAAATCAATAAAAAATTAAATGAGAGAGTTCATTAAAGTGTCTGAAACAAAAAGATCCTAAAACCAAATGTTTCCTTATGTGTTAGAATCACTAATTATTAGCTATAACAGAACAAAAAGATTCCAGTTCACAACAGCAACAACAAAAAATGCAGCTATAAATAACATTAAAAGTATATGCCAGTATTAAGAATATCATTTATATACACTAAAAAAGACTTGACACAGAAAAACATGATGTAATTAACTCAGTAGACAGAATAACTAAAGATAATAATTCTCCCCTAATTAAGTTATAAACAATGAGGCACCCAATCAAAATCACTATAGAATTGTCTGGAATAAGAGAAAATCACTGTGGAGATCATCTGGAAGAATAAATGGATAAAAATGCCCAGTAAATTCTTAAGGAAGAAAAGAAGGGGGAAAATATACTATAATGTTGATTACACTATGAGATATACAAAAAATTCCAAAGTTGGGAAACTTTAAAAGAACAACAACAAAAAAAAACCCAATATAATTCCCAAATTAATTTCAAGAAGAAGAAAAGGAAGAGATGGAGGGGGAAAACTAGGATTTGGAGAGACTTAAAAGACATTAATTAATTGCAAAGTGTGGACTTTATTTGAATTCCAATTCAAACCCTTACTATATATTGATGTTAAGAAATTATTATAAATTTTTAGATGTGATAAAAACACTGTGATTATATTTTTAAAGATGTTTATTTTTTTTTAATTTTCTTTTTAATGTTTATTTATTTTTGAGAGACAGAGAGACAGAGCATGAGCAGGGGAAGGGCAGACAGAGAGGCAGACACAGAATCCGAAGCAGGCTCCAGGCTCTGAGCCATCAGCACAGAGCCCGATGCAGGGCTCGAACTCACAGACTGTAAGATCATGACCTGAGCTGAAGTTGGCTGCCTAAACGACTGAGTCACCCAGGCGCCCCAAAGATGTTTATTTTTTTTATAGATACATACTAATAAATTCGCAGATGAAATGGTATGATGGTAGATATACAACAAGAGAGACCAAGAGTTGACAATTATTGAAGTGAGGCAAAATAGATACAATACAAATATGCATATAGATTTCTATAACCATACGTGTATGTGGTTCACATTTGCCATAATTTTTTTAAGACTACTATGCAGCCATAATAATTAAAAATGCTATGCCCCTGGAATAAGTAGAGATAGAAGAATCAACAGAACAGAGAAAAATAGTTCAGTAACAGATCCAAGGATGTTTGCTATATGTAAAAGGATAAATTAATGATCAATTCTGAAAAATGGATTATGTAATATAACTTGTGAAAATTGCCTAGCTTTTTTCCCCAGAAAAAAAGTCAACTTAGGTCTACCATTCACTAAAAACTAGGTACAACTGGATTAAATTATGAAGAAATGCAAATGATGGTTTTATCCAATATCTAAACAAGGAACGACTGTCCATGTACAAAAGCAATAAAAGAAATCATAAAAGAGGTGAAAGATTTGAACATGCAAAACTTGTAAATGTCATCATATCAAAGATGATTATAAAACATCATGATGCACCCAACAAACTGAAAAAAATATATGGCAAAACGTCAGCCAAAGGGAAAATATTCTTAATATATTACACGCTTAATCCAAATTAAAAATAAAAACATAAAACCACTACAGAAGATGGACGGAGCATGTAAACAGACAATTCACAGAAAAGAAATTTTAAATATCTACTAAGGAAATCTTTAAAAATCAATCTCGCAATGTAATCAAAGAAGTAAAAAATTAAAACATGAAAAATATATTGTTTTAATTTGTCAAATTATCAAAATAATACAAATTCTGATAAGACTATGAGGAAAAAGAAGTTTCATACATGGTGAATAGAAGTCTGTATAATTTATCCAAAAGCCATTTGGCAATGTAGTATCAAATGTTTTTAAAATGTTTATACATTTTAAACCAGTAATTCTAAGCCTGGGTTTATCACAAACAAATAATTTGAAATGCAAACAGAACTTTATATAGAGAGATAATACACATAGCATTATTTATGACATGCATCCTTATGGTATAGCTATTACAAATTATATTCTAGGAAATATTTACTAACACCAAAATCTTCATGACATTAAGTTCAAGTTCACGCTATAGTGTTCATACTATAAATATATAGGAAAAGACTGGAAAGACATCACTTGAATTTTCATAGGATAAAATTCAATGAACTAAATTTAAATATTACGAATAAAGTTTTAAGTTTATTTATTTATTTTGAGAGGAGGGAGGGGCAGAGAGAGAGAGAGAGAGAGAGAGAGAGAGAGAATCCCAAGCAGGCTCTACGCTGTCAGCGCAAAGCCTGACACAGGGCTTGATCTCACAAACTATGAGATCGTGACATGAGCTAAAAGCAAGAGTCAGACAATTAATCGACTGAGACACCCAGGTACCCCATGAATAATTTTTAATAAAATGAAAAAGTCCTCATATAGGTTGTTTTTAAAAATGGAGTATAAAATATATACAAATAAATGCACAGAAAGAAGATAATCAAAATCACAGTCTCTAGCTACACACAGATCAAGCAGCAATCCAAACGGCTTGGGATTCCAGGTAGCCAAGAAAAAGGCCGAGGGCACCCCGTTATCCACGTTAGGAACAGGTGAGGAGTTTGAATCCGGGAAGGGAAATACTAGAGATAGATATGAGACCACACTGCTTAAGAACTGTCTGACGGCAGAGCAAAGGGCATCTGGGCTAGCGCTCCTGATATACAGCTTCCTGTAAGGGCAAGAATCAGGGTCTGTGTGGGGCTAAGTCTGAATGTGCAGCTGTCTGAAGAATGAGAGAACCGAGACTGGATAAGACACACACAAAAAGAAGAGGTTTACTCTTGCAGGTGGTCTCTGACGGATATAGAAAGCAAGCTTTAAATAAAAGGCTTAAACTTTCTACTGAGAAAAGAGAGAATTATTGATACCAAACAGTTCAACAAGCCTTGTAGTGCAGCCAAGTTAATCAGCACAGCTCAGGATCAGGATGAATCAGGCCAGGTGTGCCATAAAATAAACAAATAGCCCAAACTAGACTCATAGAACTGGCTCTGTGAGGCTCCAGGTTCAAGGGTGTCCCGGTGAATGTGGAGTGTGCTGATGGAGGGGCCACAGACTGGCTGCTTTTTTCATCAAAATAGTAATTTGTTAATGCTCTTTTAGTGCTGCCATTGAATGCCTCGCGGGCAT
This sequence comes from Paguma larvata, assembly GCA_030068075.1. Classification (NCBI taxonomy): domain Eukaryota; kingdom Metazoa; phylum Chordata; class Mammalia; order Carnivora; family Viverridae; genus Paguma; species Paguma larvata. The sequence goes on from CM057833.1 coordinate 88,463,859, forward strand.
GACAGCTACAGGTCCCTGGATCCCAACTCCTAACAGGTAAGAAAAATCCAATTATCATCCTGCTGAACTACCCTGAATAAGATTCTAATGGCTTACTTCGGAATCTGTCAGGAAAAAAATGAGTTTACCTATGTTTTGCTCAAACTTTTGAAAGAAAAGGATGGAGATGAAAATTTCTGTAAGTAAAGAATTGCTGCTTAATCCTTTCTTCATCCCCATAGTATAGAGACTGAATTAATTTTTTCTACCATGCTTAAGTCCTTTCTATACTATAGTCTTTTCTTTTTTACTTTTTGAAAGACAGAGAGAGAGAGAGAGAGAGAGAGCACCAGGGAGTGGGAGAGAGAGAATCTCAAGCAGGTTCCACATCCAGAGGGGGCCAGACTCGGGGCCAGATCTCACAACCCTGAGATCATGACCTGAGCTGAAATCAAGACCTGGACGCTTAACTGACTGAGCCACTCAGGTGCCTCTATACCATGGTCTTTTAAAATGTATTTTTGGGGGTGCTTGGGTGGCTCAGTCGGTTAAGCGTCTGACTCCGGCTCAGGTCATGATCTCACAGTTCGTGGGTTCGAGCCCCGCATTGGACTCTGTGTTGACAGCTCAGAGCCTGGAGCCTGCTTCAGTTCTGTGTCTCCCTCTCATTCTGCCCTTCCCCTGCTAACGCTCTGCTCTGTCTCTCTCTCTCTCTCTCTCTCTCTCTCTCTCTCAAAAATGAATAAACATTTAAAAAAATTTTTTTAATGTATCTTTGACCCACTACACATCCTGGGGGTGGAGGAGGAGGTAGGCAGACTGTTTACTTTAATGAACTTTTTAAGAGGCTTGTGGTATTATACTTTGGGGAGTTTAATCTATTGCATACAATTCATAATTAGGGTACATGATTCAGGTCCTTGCATAGGTGCTGATAAATCAATACAGGGTAGACAGATGGCTCATTATAAATGCTCATTTTAGGGGAGCTGCTGATATTTCACAGAAGACTATGGATCGAATTTTAGGTGTTATGGATACCTAAGCCTTTTAAGTTAAAGAAATATCCCCTTTATGGCAGGTTTCTGCCATACGATTGCATAGAATTGCTCTTGACTGCAATCATATCAGATAGTGATTTGCTTTTTACAGGACCATTTATATCATTCCTTTCTCCCCCTCATGGGATGATTTTTAGCATTTCTTATGCCCAGAAACTAATAGGCAACCTTGATAAAAAGGAAATGCCTTGCTTTGTTTTTTCAGATCTACAGATGGTAGTGAACCAAGATGGCAGACATCTCGGGCGTGGATTACCCCAGGGGCCGCTACAACCGCCCCTACCACCCAGCCACTTGTTTTTAGAAGTAAGTGAGTGACTTCAGCCTTATAGATGATTGATTCAGAAATACAGAATATATGGTTATAGCTAATATAATCTGTCTGGTTAAGACCTGTCTGGGCAGTGGAGAAAACTGTAATAACATAGAGCTTCAAAGTAAAATTTCCCGCTAGGACTTACTAAGAGCTCATTGCACATAGAACCAGAATGGAAGGGGCCTTACATAACCACATACTCTCACTTTCTGTGCCCAAGCAGAATTGAAACTGAAATTAAATAAATGTAGGCATCCAACATTTAATAGGGAGTTCTGCCAAAAAACTGAAACTAGACCACCCAGAAACCTACCATAAAGGGGATATTTCTTTAACTTAAAAGGCTTAGGTATCCATAACACCTAAAATTCAATCTGTGAAATATCAGCAGCTCCCCTAAAATGGGCATTTATAATGAGCCATCTGTCTACCCTGTATTGATTTATCAGCACCTATGCAAGAACCTGAATCAAGTAGACAGAGAATCCTAGGCCCCTCACTGTCTGCACAGTTGCAGGCTCCATCCCACAAACTATCAGATCATGATCTGAGCCAAAATCAAGACTTGGGCACTTGACCGACTGAGCCATCCAGGCGCCCCTAATAAGTTTTTAATTCCAGTTACTTAATATACAGTGTTATATTAGTTTAAAGTATACAATATAGTGATTTAACAATTCCCTACATCACCTGGTGCTCATCACAAGTGCACTCCTAAACCCCCATCACCTATTTAATTCATTCCCCACCTACCTCTCCTCTGGTAACCATCAGTTCTCTGTAGTTAAGAGTCTTTCTTGGTTTGTCTCTCTCTCTCTCTCTCACTCTCTCTCTATCTCTCTCCTTTTTCCTTTTGCTCATTTGTTTTGTTTCTTAAATTCCACATGTGAGTGAAATCATATGGCATTTGTCTTTCTCTGACTTACTTCACTTAGCATTATACTCTCTAGTGCAATCCAGGTCTTTGCAAATGGCAAGATTTCATTCTTTTTTTATGGTTGAATAATATTCAATTATGAATATATATACCACATCTTCCTTTGTTGAAAAATAAATCAACTGGTATTTTATTTTATTTTTACTTATTTATTTAGTTTAGTTTCAGGAGTAGAATTTAGTGATTCATCATTTATATATATCACCCCGTGCTCATCCCAAATGCCCTTCCTAAGGCTCATTACCCATTTAGCCCAACCCTCCCTCACCTCCTATCCAGTAACCCTTAGTTTGTTGTTGTTAGTTAAGACTCTCTTATAGTTTGGCCCCCTCTCTGTTTTTTATTATTTTATTTTTCCTTCCCTTCCCCTATATTCATCCGTTTTGTTTCTTAAGGTCCACATATGAATGAAATCATATAGTATTTGCCTTTCTCTGGCTGACTTATTTCGTTTAGCATAATACATTCTAGTTCCATCCACGTCATTGCAAATGGCAAAATTTCATTCTTTTTGATTGCTAAGTGATATTCCATTGTGTGTGTGTGTGTGTGTGTGTATGTATATATATGTGTGTATATATGTGTATGTATATATATATATATATATATATATATATATACCTGCTGGGAGCCATCTTGGGCTCACAGGTTGAGACAGCTCCCTGTGTGGAAAGGCAGTCACAGCAAAGCAACTGACAATCAAATGGCACCCAATCTTACTTCCCTCTAAATAATTTTTCAGGCTTGGATTTCTTGAGCTGCTCTTGTTGGCCTTAAGGAATGTAATGCTCTTTTGTTTTATGGCATTTAGATAAAAAGGGAGGACCTGGAGCACAATGCTTTGATGGATTACATCTGAATGAGAGTAGCCTGGCCAGAAGTAATCTTAAAGTTGCATCCTGGGGATGGGTTGCACAGATTGATAGCAGTTATGAGCTGGCTGGATATCGGTGTGACTTGTGTAAACGTTGGGCCCCTATTGTGTAAATTCACTCATTCACAAGCAAAGGACAAACATTGGGAATTCTGTCCTTGCCCAATGGATCGAACCACCCCCATTGTAATTAGAAGAATAGGCAGAATGACTCCTGGCCTGTTTATAGATAACTAACATAGGCCTAGGTAACACCCCATTCTCTTCCCCCTGCCTTAAATTTATATGCTAGTTAACTTTAAAACAACTTGTAAGACTGAGGAAATCCCTGCTTTGCTGAGAAACACACATTGTTGTTCAAATTATGCTTACTGATGAGATGTCACTCATTGCTGTAATGTCACTTACTACCTTTAAATAAAATACTGGGATCAGTAGGGCAGAGACACACACACACACACACACACACACACACGCACCTGCCTGGTTCCAGAAACCACGCAGTTCTCCCGAGTCGTTAATCGTGCCCACACCTATCATCCTTCGGAAAATTCCTGGACACATCTTTATCCATTCATCAGTCTATTGACATTTGGACTCTTTCTATAATTTGGCTATTGTTGATAGTGCTGCTATAAACATTGGGGTGCATGTGCCCCTTCAAATCAGTATTTTTGTATCCTTTGGATAAATACATAGTAGTGCGATTGCTGGGTCATAGGATAGTTCTATTTTTAACTTTTCAAGGAACCTCCATACTGTTCTCCAGAGTGGCTGCACCCATTTGCATTCCCACCAACAATGCAAGAGGGTTCCCCTTTCTCCACATCCTCACCAGCATCTGTTGTTTCCTGAGTTGTTAAATTTAGCCATTCTGACAGGTGTGAGGTGGTATCTTATTGTGTTTTGATTTGTGTTTTCCTGATGATGAGTGATGTTGAGCATTTTGTCATGTGTCTGTTAACCATTTGTATGTCTTCTTTGGCGAAATGTCTGTTCATGTCTTCTGCTCATTTCTTAAGTGGATGTTTATTTTGGGGGTGTTGAGTTTGATAAGTTCTTTATAGATTTTGGATACTATCCCTTTACCCGATATGTCATTTGCAAATTCTTCTCCCATTCCATAGGTGGCCTTTTAGTTTTGTTGATTGTTTTCCTTCACTGTGCAGAAGCTTTTTATCTTGATAAAATCACAATAGTTCATTTTTGCTTTTGTTTCCCATGCCCCCCAGAGACATGTCTAGTAAGAAGGTGCTGTGGCCAAGGTAAAAGAGGTTGCTACCTGTGTTCTCCTCTAGGATTTTGATCACTTTCTGTCTCACATTTAGACCTTTCATCCATTTTGAATTTATTTTTGTATATGGTGTAAGAAAGTGGTCCAGTTTGACTCTTCTGCATGTCGCAGTCCAGTTTTCCCAACACCATTTTTGAAAAGATTGTCTTTTTTCCATTGGATAGTCTTTCCACTTCTTTTTCCATTCATCAATCAATGGATACTGGGCTGCTTCCTTATCTTGGCTATTGTAAATAATACTGTTGTAAACATAGTGCATGTTTCTCCGTTATTTTTATCCTTTTAAATGAGGAACAAGAAAAAGGCATAGCCCATGTTAACTCCATACCCCAAAGAAGGGAACCTGGATGTCCCTTCTCTAGTTTCCTCTTTTCTCAATGGCCACGCCTCAGCCACCCATCTGACACTTGCAGCCAGTCTTTGAAGTGAGCCTTTCAGTACTTCAGTCAGTCAGTCACTCAACAAATGCTGTGTATCTACCAGTTACCAGGGCTGGGGTTTCAGATGTAAGCTCAGCTCTTGATTAAAAGGGATCCCCATTCAAGTCATTTTGACCTTAAAGACCCATCTCTAACGAGAACCAGGGATCATATTATTTGTAATCTTATAAATGTAGAAACTGACATACAGAGAGGTTAAATAACTTGTCTAAAGTAACAACCTAACAGAGTATTTAACTGAGGTATTTTTTCCAAATCCCCTGCTCTTTCCCTCCACTTAATAGTGTAATATCTTTAAATATGCAAGCTCACTGGAGATGGGTTGTACTTGACAGGGGCTAAGATTTTAATTCCATGTTTCTTTCTTTCCAGGTATTCTATAATTCTGTCATTGGATGAGGCAGTCTGCCAGGCTGCGGATAACTGAGAGCAATTCTCAAACCCCCCCGGGTTTTATCTAGAAATAAAACAATTCATAGTGATTTTCTAATATTACCCTTAAGTAGCACATTGACATGCATGAATCAAAGGTTCAAGTAACACGTTGATAAGCATGAGTCCAAGAAACAATTTAAAGAAATAGAAAAAAAAAATTAGATAAGGTCAATAGAAAGAGCACTGCAATAGGAATTAATGGATCTAGTCTTGATTCTTAGTTCTACCATTGCTGTGTTGCGCAATTTAGTTCCACCTCTTGAGGCCCCTATTGCAAAAAAGAGAGAGAGAGAGAGAGAGAGAGAGACTTTTAATTAGATTCTAATACCCCTTCCAGCTCTAAAATTCTATGATCTTGATATATACTTTATGAAATGTAGTTTATCTTTCATTTCCCTTTTTTCTCCTCTAAGGAGAGCCTTTCAACTTTTTCTCACTTAAGGTACCTGGGACACTGAAAAGCCCCTAGTTTAAAAAACCATTTTCTTCCATTGGAATTCTGTCAGGGAGCAGCTCTAACTGCCCCTGGAAAGATCCTCATCTGTAAGTCCATCTCTTGTTCTATTGTTGCTTACACACGAAGGTGTTCCCACCCCAGCAGTAGCTTGCTCCCCTTAAAACATCAGGCAGTAAGCTATGGAAGCAACCTCATGGTCCATAGGTAGATGATGGATGAAGAAGCCATGGTATATATACAATGGAATATTACTTAGCCATCAAAAAGAATGAGATCTTGCCATTTGTGACAACCTGAATGGACCCAAAGGGTATCGTGCTAAGTAAATAAGCCAGATAGCAGAATCAGACCTATAAATACAGACAACAACCTTAGGGTTGTTAGAGGAGATGGGGTAGGACCAAAATAGATAAAGGAGATTAAGAGGTACAAACTTCCAGTTATAAAATAAGTAAGTCACAAAGATGAAAAGTACAGCACAGGGAATAGAGTTAATGGTACTGGAATAACATTGCATGGTAACAGATGGTGCTTATACATACTATGGTGCACACGAGTAATGCATAAAATTGTTGAATCAATACGTTGCACACCTGAAACTAATATAATGTTGTATACTTAAAAAAAAAAAAAAGACAGAGGAAGGGTTCTGAACCAGGTACACTCTGCTACTCTCATAGGTGCAAGATTAACATGTAGTAGAAGTGGGCTGTCCATTCTGTCCCTCCTATCTTCCTGGGGAAGAGATTGTGGGGAGACTGTGGGGAGATGAGAAAGAACATTGGTGAAGCCCATGCGACTCTTTAAATACCCAACAAGTGGCATTTTTTCCTTTCCTGACAAAGGGGCCCTACTCTTTGGGTGTAGGGTTCTCCTTTAATTCAGTCTATCCTAATGACAATGTAATTGAATTAAAAGCTAAAGGTTGTTAAACCACTCATTTTCTTTCATTTTTCATGTACCATTGTTGACTTAATACGAAATGTATTTTAAAGGATTTGAATGAATAGAAAGTGAAGAGATATATAGGGTGAGGTGTGGTAGGTTCTCAAACCCAAGAGTTTCTGTCTCTATGGAGATGGGGTGCATTGCCTTCCCAGCACATGGAGGTATTCGCCAGCCTGGAAGATTTCTGAAGCCTGTACTTTTGGGGATTTTTATGAAGGCTTCATCCTGTAGGCACGATTGATTATTGATTCTATTTCTAGCCCTCTCCTCTTTCTGAAGAATGGGGAGTGAGGCTGAAAGTTCCAAGTTTCTAATCATGGCTTTGTCTTTCTAGTGAACAACTCCCATCCAGGAGCCCACCACCAAGAGTCACTTCATTAGAACCAAAGATATTCCTATCACCCAAGAGATCCTTAGGGACTTAGGGTTTCTGAGTAGACACTCCTATCACTTAGGAGATTACAATGTTGTTATCAGGAACTGGGGTCAAAGACCAACTATTTGTAGGAAACAGGGACAGAGACAAAATATGTATTTCTTATTATTTCACGATATGGTATTTATCAAGTAACATTTAAAACTGAATTAGAAAGTAATCTTAAATTGTTTTAAGAAATACAAATGCCCATTCTAAAATGGTTGTCTTACACTTATTTCCTTCACTTCTATGTGTTTTTTAATTGAAGTGGAGTTGACACACAATGTTACATTAGCTTCAGGTGTACAGCAGAGTGATTCAAGAACCATATGCCTTATGCTGTACTCACCACGAGTGTAGTTACCAGCTGTCGGCAGACAGCATTATGACCATACCATTGACTGTATCCTCTGTGCTGTAGCTTTTATCCCTGTGACTTATTCACTCCATAACTGGAAGCCTGTATTTCCCACTTCCCTTCATCCACTTTGCCTATCTTTGCCCTCTGCTCCTCTCGGGCAACCGTCAGTTTGTTCTCTGTATTTATGGCTTTGTCTCTGCTTTTTTTTGTTTGTTTGTTTATTTCTTCATTTGTTTTGATTTTTAGATTCCCCATATAAGTAGAATCATACAGTATTTGTCGTTCTCTGTCTGACTTATTTCACTTAGCATAATAACCTCTAGGTCCATCCATGTTGTTACAAATGGGAAGATCTCATTCTTTTTTATGGCTGAGTAATTTTCCTTTGAATATTTATACTGTGTCTTCTTTATCCATTCATTTGTCAATGGACATTTAGGCTGCTTCCACACCTCAGCTATTACAAATAATGAGATCAACATAGGGGTTCTTACTACTTTTTGAATTAGTGTTTTGGTTTGCTCTGGGTAAATATGTGGTGGTTAAGCCACTCATTTTCACCTGACATTTCCATGTAAACTAGCATTATACTTTAAATATAACATGTAGCAGTTAAATTAGCCCAGACTTGACCTGTTGTGTCCAAACATGAGTACACTTAGGTTCAACAAATGTATTCTCAACTGGAAAAAGAAAGCCGCAACTTGTAAAACAAATTTCTTAACTTCCTTTAACTGGAAGATCAGAAAATGAACTGGTTTTAGGAGTAAAAAGAACTGAGGTATAAGAGATGGTTTACCTGAGGACACAGGAGTCACCTTCCGAGCTCTGGATCAGACCTCCATATTCAAATCTGCTGCCGCCTTTGCCCAAATCCATCAGTTTCTCATCTAGCAAATAACTTTCATATGACCTTAGTCCTCCAAATTTTGGGCATACAGACCCTCATGTTAACATATCAAAATGGATCTCATGGCCAGTCCCCTCAGGACCCTGCCCTTGACTTGGGAAAATGAGCTAATCTGCAAAATCAAGCAGGAGGCCACGGAGAGTACTAAGGGCTTCTCTTCCCCCCAGTTGTGAGTGCACTCCACTTTGGTCAACCTGAGCACTGCTACATGCAGTTGCCTCGGTTTGGAATAATTCCTACTCCCCCAGCCTGGAACTCTAATTTATCTTCCAGGTCTCAGTTTAGATGCCGTACGTTCTGGAAGCGTGCCCTGACTCCTAAGTCTGAGTCAGATCCTCAGTGATCCCCTAACGTCCCGGCTTGTATCATTTACAGTATGTAGTCACTGTTGCACTTGCATTTGACCTATCTAGACTAACACTGTCTAATGAAAGTTTCTGCAATAATGGAAATGTTTTATATCTACATCGTCCAAAATGGTAGCCATCAGCCACATGTGGCTACTGAACACTTGAAATGTGGCTCATATGGCTGAGTAAATAAATGTTAACTTACTTAAATTTACTTAGTTCAATGTAAATCGCCACATACGGCTAGTGGGTGCCATATTGGATGACGCAAGTTCAGACCTTATGCTTCTTAAGTATTAGGGCTGTATTTTGTTCACCTTTAAATGCCAAGCAATCACTAGTTACTGTGTAAATATTTGTAGAATGAATGAATGTAGGGGGAAAAAACGGACTTTTTTTTCTTTTTCTCTCACCAAAAAAGCTTTCACAATGGGACCTCTAGAGCAGGTAAAAACAAAGGGGATGCCTTGGCTGACAAGGAGGAAGCTTTTAAAAGGCAAATGAGATTGTCACCCAGGGGCACCTCGAGGCAAAATTCTAAAGGACAAAGATGCCATTGGTGTGCCCCTCTTCTTCTCTCAGTGCCCTTTGCCATCCTCTCGAGACGTCTCACCTGAGTCCTTGATCTCCAGGGTCACTCCACTGCCTCCTGCCGACTCGAGCCCTACTACAGATACATCCCAGTGTCAGAGGAATTACTTGGTTGCAACAAGTAGAAGCTAACTCAGGCTTACTTCATCAAAAACAAACAAACAAAAATGAAAAACAACTAGAAGGATATGGGTTAATTCACCTCACTGAAGAAGAGCTGGAGTAGGAACTAGAGCAGCTCTGGGAATCTTGGTGGTAGGATCTAATGGAGAACCTCTGAATGGTGCTCTTGAAATGATGGGATCCAGTTGTTTCTTTGCACTTCCCCCAAGACTCAAATCTGGGAAGAGTATATTTGATTGGCCCAGCCTGGAACAGGGATGTGTAGGCACTTTCACTGAATGTTGTCAGACATAAATCCAACGGGAGGCAGGGGTTCCCCCAAAGCAAGATCAGAGTGCTCAAACTAGATGGACATTGGCAGGCAAGAATGACAGATGTCCATGGTGACTTCCATTGTGATCAGTGCTCCTGATAGGAGCGTGCCACCTGATCTTCCCTCTGCCACTCCAGCCTGGTCCACCAAGAAGACTCAAACATCCAGCATCTCAATTCCTGTTAGTTCATGGTATTGAAAACTTGCCTGTCAAGTCTTTGACAAACTTGTCTTTTTTTTTTCTAGAAAACTTATGGTTAAGAAAATTAATCAGACTATACAGTCGATGATATCATAATAGCATTGTATGGTGACAGATGGTAGCTACACTTGTAGTGAGCATAGCATAACCTTTAGGGAAGTTGAATCACTATGTGGTACGCCTGACACTAATGTGTGTGTGTGTGTCAACTATACTCAAAATTTTAAAAAAAATAATGAGGGTACTACCCATACCAAGATTACTTTCATTTCTTAAGATGATCCTCTTTAAAACTCAAAGAGTCTTAAATATCATCCACTAAGCAGGGCAAGGTGGATAAAGATATGTGGGCAGAGGGACTCTCAGACCACTCCTTCAAATCAAGCACTTGGCCTATAATTAGGTTTCATCTCAGTTCTCACTTTCTTCATCTCCTCACTCTAAGGGGGAAAAAAATCATATGTAACTACTTCTTTAAGGATAATGGCTACAAATACCAACCATAACATTTGATACAGCATGTGGTTTATAAATAGAAGATTCTACATTTTTACTTAATTTTGGTAATCCAATGGTGAGAATCATTGGTCAGCTTAGGTGTCCATCACCGGAAGAGAAGGCTGAGAAGATGTAAGAGAAAAATCCAAACAGAAGGTGACACGTGAGAAACCAGGACAACTCTGCCAGGAGCCTGTCTCTGCTTTATCAGGCAGAAACACTCTACATCTTTAAGGTCTGGAGCCCTCAAAGTTGAGAAATGCCCAAAATAAATAGCGCCTTGAGCCCAAAAATTATTCTTGGAGAGACGTCCATCCAGGTCTCTGCTGAAAGTAGTGGGGCCATGCCAAGTAGAAAATGGTTCTCCACACTGTGACCAAGATGATGGCTGACCATTATCAACCAATTCAGGTTCTGGCTTCACGATCCCAGCACTGGAATAGAGGAGCAGCAGGAAAGGAAAGACTAGCAGAAGCTGATGATAAAAACTCACCAGACCATCAGATTTGCTTACACATTCGCTGAAGATAATCTAAACCCAGCTGCTTAATCTCTGGCTGGGTGGCTGGCCTATCTCTCCTACCCGCAATTGTTCCAGCTGTCAGTTATGGCCAGTGAGTCACCACGGCAGAGAGATAAGCATCCTGCTACAGAGACAAACCCAAGTGTCATCCTGGGAATGCTTACCATTTTTTCCTCACACCACAAAATGTTCCACTTAGCTTTTTTCCATCTGGCATTTCAGCACCTTACAAGTTCCAGACTCGGAGTGCAATCCACACCCAGCTTCTGAGAGGTTTGAATCTCTCTGGAGGCTTCTGATTCTTATAGTGCTACAGGGTAATCACCAAGAAGACCAGTGATCAATGCACAATAGTCGGCAAGGCCTGCTATGAGCTAAGCACTGGGTCAGAGTGGGGATGCGCACAGAATGGTAGCCAGCATTATAATGTAGTAGGAAGAGATGAAGAAAGTTAATAAAACTACCTAGCAAATGAGCATTAAAAGAACAATAGAGATCTCATATGCTATAGAAACTTAAACAGCAGGCAGATATAACTCAGGATGAGATTATTAAGGGAAAGGAGAGTAAACAAAGAAGTAAGAACATGGCATACACTGAAATATACTGTGGCATGCATGACCCAAGAAAACATCACACTGACAGAAGCCAGTCACAAAGAATCATATATTGTACGGCTTCGTTTATATGAAATGTCCAGAATAAGCTAATCCATAGAAATGGAAACTAATTAGTGGTTTCCAGGGCCTGGGGAGAGGGGGGATTTGGGGAGTGATGGCTAATGGGTATGGGTCTCTCTTAGGGGGAGAGGAAAATATTCTAAAATTAGATTGTGGTGATGGTTATGAATATGATAAAAAAAATGTCGACTTGTACACTTCAAAAGGGTGAATTGTACAGTATGTGACATACATATCCACAAAGTTGTCTGGACAGATATTCTGGGAAGTTTTTTTTTTAATTTTTTTTAATGTTTATTTATTTTTGAGACAGAGAGAGACAGAGCTTGAGTGGGGGAGGGGGAGAGAGAGAGGGGGACACAGAACACGAAGCAGGCTCCAGGCTCTGAGCTGTCAGCACAGAGCTCGACGCGGGGCTCAAACTCACAGACCGCGAGATCATGACCTGAACTGAAGTCAGATGCTCAACCGACTGAGCCACCCAGGTGCCCCTGGGAAGTTTTTTAAAAGCAAATAAACATTAGCTGATTCCAAATGTTTGCATACTATTTGTTTCATTATTCCAAAACTCAAATGGCTGGGAAAACTCAAACTAATCACAATTTTATTTTGTATTTTCTATATCCAGAGCAAGGGAAGGTCTCCAAAGGGGCCCACTGTCTCCGGGCATCCCAGCATACAGCTGCCAGTGCTATAAGCTGCCCCTTCCAGCCCATTACGCTCACGGTCTTTCATTGTCTTGATAACTTATCCAAGAAATCATGTGCCTGAAGTACACTAGGTCCTGAGGAGATAGTGCTGAATGAGAGATAAAGTCTCTGGCCATTCAGAGCTTCAATTTCAGTAAAAGAGAGGTGAAAAGAAGCAAAGAGCATGTCAAATGATCCCTTGCAATCTGAGGTGTGGCCAGCAGTGTACAGAGCATTCAGTAAGCCCTTCAGTTGGAGTTTCATCATCCACTGTTATCTTCTGCTATACATTGAATGTTTGTGGTCCCTTGCTCTCCCCTAATTCTCAGGACATGGAGCCTTTGGGGAGTAATTAGGTCTTGAGGATGGAGCCCTCATGAATGGCTTAGTGTCCTTATAACAAGAGACAAAGAGAGAGCTTGCTTTTTCTCTCTCTGCTCTGTAGCTCTGTGCCATGCAAGAAGACAGCAAGAAGACGGCCATCTGCAAGCCAGGAAGAGGGTCCCCAACAGAACCTGACCATGCTGGCACCCTGATCTCAGACTTTCAACTTCCTGCACTGTGAGAAATAAATTTCTGTGGTTTAAGCCACTCAGTCTATGGTAAATTGTTTTCACAGCCTGAGAAGACTCAGACATCCTCCCAGGGGAGAATGGAGCTGAGGCATTCCAGAGACTGAGCAGAGTTGATAGAAGAAAACAGTGTATAGGTGCAGTGCAGAAGCTCAGGTGAAGGGTGCAGGAGTCAACAAAGACCAGTTATCAGATCTGTGAGCCTCCTTGAAAATAGGAATCATGGTTTTCAAACTGGGTGAAAATAATCAAGGGACTAAGAAACAGGAAAGCCAAGATATCTGATGAAATCTTCCCAGTAGTCCTGTTAGGTCCATGATTGTCCTACCCATGGCATCAGTTTCCTCATCTATAAAACAGGTGTAATAGTAACACCTTGGAAACATCTTGTTGGGAGGATTAAATGAAATAAAGCAAACTTAAGATGAACATAAGGGAAGGGAAGCAAAAATAATATAAAAACAGGGAGTGGGACAAAACATAAGAGACTCGTAAATACAGAGAACAAACTGAGGGTTGCTGGGAGGGTGTGGGGTGAGGAGATGGGCTACATGGGTAAGGGGCATTAAGGAAGACACTTGCTGGGATGAGCACTGGGTGTTACATGTAGGGGGATGAATCACTGGATTCTACTCCTGAAATCATTATTGCACTATATGCTAGCTAACTTGGATGTAAATTTTAAAAAGTAATAATTAACTAATTAATTAATTGAAAATAAAAATAAAAGAAGAAAGAAAGCAAACTTAGATACCCACTGGAATTAAATGCAAAACAAATGTTTAAAAAAGTTCAATACATTTTAGGTTTTTTATTTTAAAATATTCTATTATATAGTCTATACTAATTATAAGGTATTATTCAATTACATAATAATGAAGCCAAAAGATTCAATTTTTCCCCCAAAATGTACAAATACACTGCCAGTTTTTACTTTCATTCTCCATCTCCTGATTAATATTATATTCAATTGCTTTCTGAACTACTGCTTATCATCTCTCTGTACTTACTAATGTGTAAGTATGCGCTCATAATAGTTTGATAAACTATTTACTATGTGGAAGAAACTAAAGCAAAGACAGACCTCTAACATATCCTGGTAGGACCTCACAGCCTTGAAGGAACAATGAAGACCATGGACATTCAGGGGTCATTCACAGTCATTGTTTTAGGCTGAGGATAAATCCTACCCTCTCAGAGCAGAGAAGGAATAGGGGAGGCTATTTTAGACAGGTGGTCAGGGGGAGGTCTGAGATGGCAATATGTGAATGGAGATCTATATGCCAAGAGGTATCATGGTTATTAAAGTCTTCCAGACATGGGAAATGCACGTGTAAAGACCTAAGGCCAATATGAATTTGGGGGACAGCAAAGATCCTACATGGATGGAGTCTGGTTGTGCTGACAGAAGAGCTCAGAGAGGCAGGGGTCAGGATTTAATCTAAATGTCAGGGGTCAGTTCACTGCATAAGGGCTGACTTTAAGGGTAGAGTTGTAGGTAGGTTAGTAGAGTTGAGGTGGGAATATAATCTTCTATAATAAAAAAAAAAAAAAACATCGGTCCAAGGAAAGTGATAAGGAGCCAAGAGAAGTAAGACTGCAGGGGTAAGAGGGAAGAAAAGAGTGGTCTTGGAGGGTAATGTCATGGTCCGATTTTCCATCTCCCCCAGAGGTCTATAACTCCACCTTATTGTTCACTTAGCCTGGATCTTGAAATGTATACATTTATTTTTCTTCTATGAAGCCCCTTGAATTTGAAGGGAGCTTTAACCCTACATAAATATACTTCCTTCTTAACTTGATAGAATCTTGCACTTTCGTAATTCCTTGGATGATACCTCTCTTACCAATATTTAAAAAGAAATTCCCCTGAATTTTGGATGCTTCAAATGGCTTTGTCTGACTCTGTTAAAACCTGCGAGTCCATTTTACTGACAAGTTAAAATGGCAGAGAAGTCAATGGTATGCACCAGCTGAGAGGCACATGGAGTAGTGGTTGAGGGCACAGTCTCTAGAAACTGGCTGCCTGGCTTGGGCCCCGGCTTCACCTTTTACTGGTTATATGACCCTGGGCAGGTTATTTAATACCTCTATGCCTCACTTCTCCCATCCAGAAAACGGGGTTGTAAGGAAATGTATGAGTGTATGTGTCTCCACCACCTTTATGCACCACTCCAAGTCTTTTGGGACCCTCCTCTTTCTGCAGCTGTCTCCCTAGTCCCTAATTCCTTTCAGGCTCAAATGACTTCACCTAGGAGCAACTGGACAGCACCTCACTTCTGGAACTTGTTATATATCTACTACTTCCTGTTGTATAGCTTCTCTGACGACCCAGCGTAGGACACCCATGGGAACACACTCTTGAACTCGTATGTGTATAATCTTGAAGTGCAGGGGGGTTAAAGCTGTATGCCCATCCTTGATCTATGAGGAATAGAAATCTCTGCCCGTTTTTCCTGGGAAGACAGTTCTAAGAAGCATTTTATAAAGCTTCCCACAAAGTGCCAGTTGCCCATGGTGGTAACCTACTCAATAAGGTATCCCTGTAATGACTTTCCCTCCTTCTGTATTTCATTGGCCTTTGTTCCTCACTCCTATTCTCTGGAATCATTTCCCAAATAAACTACCTGCATGCAAGTTTTTGGCTCAGGCTCAGCTTTGGGGAACCCAAGTAAAAACCACATGGAAAGTGTTTAGCACAGTGTCTGGCACATGGTAAACCTGACATAAGAGCTATTATTATTTTGCAAAGGAGTAACTAGGGTGATGGGCCAGGAAGCTTAAGCTGGGTTAGGTGGGAAGTGAAGAAATGATAGTGATACTAGAAAGCGAAAGCATTGTCAGGCCAGTGGATTGAGGTTGCATTAGGTGCTAGGGCACGAATAGGGGGGTAACAGAGCGAGTGAGCTGAAAGGAGGTGGTCAGACAGTGAGACTCTTGAAATCAGTGTCAAGGTGGTACAGTTAGTGGTGGTAACATAGTCTAGAATATAGCCAAGGAAGTGGGTGGCTATGGTGAGATAGAAGAAAAGATCATTAGAGGCAAGGAGACCAGTGGCTGAGAGGTCACAGTATTTTACATATAAAGTAGTCAGCTATTACTGCAACTGTGCCATATAATAAACTACCTCAAAACTCGATGGCACACACCACCACTGAGCACTTAGCATCAGGCTCACAGGTCTGTAAATCAGTTGGCTAATGTGGGCTGGGCTCAGCTCAGTAGTGTATTGGGCTTGGTTCAGGTCTGCTTACTGCAAATGTACCTGTTCCGGGGCCAAGGCAGAAGGGGTGCTACCAACTCGAGGTGTTGATCTCCTGCAGCCCACCATGGCGAGAGCCAAGCCAACACCGGCAGGCATATTCAGCATGTCCTCTAACATGACACTGGCTGAGACACGTCACATAGCGCCAAAAAGTCCAACACCAACAGTTCAGGGAAAAGAGTAGATATTTGCTGAATGACCACCTGACTACCACAATAGATGCTGTAGTCGCAAGGATGATGACATGAGTCATGGTGAGGAGGAGGACAGTAAACCAGAACTAAGGTCACCCAAGCATGCACTGAATAAGAGGACTTGTAAGGACAATTAAGCACAATTTCCCTTCCCACACAGCCCGTTTAAACGCATTTCATGGACTTGGATTTTTCCCTCCCTCTTTATGAAATCTTAGGCACAAACTTTTCAGTTAGCATTAGATAATAAAGTCCTCTGTTTGCTTTTAATTACAGAAAGTCTGATTTTCCATCTTCGATACATCCAATGCTGTGTAATAACCAAAACTCCAGATTTCATTCAAAATTCAAGTTTCTCTCCTTCCTGATTTAGACCCGCCGAATGTGAGAAAAGGGAGGTGGGGTCCCTTAGTTCTCTGCCTCCTTCCTTCTCACTTGGATGCTTCTGGCTTGTCCAGGACTGACGCGGTGGCCAGGGGAGAGTGCAGAGACATGGAGGCAGGCAAAGCCTCATTTGACAGGCTGGGGAGACTGGCATTGGCTTCCTCTGACCGTGGTGGGTGTTTAGAGCTAACCGGTATTGACAGATGTTCAAAGTTGCCTCTTTCTGGGACACTCTAGTGGTTTCTTCAGAGACATCCCCTCCTCCCCTTATTTCCAGGGATTTCTCACTTTCCCTTCCTTAGGAAGGCTGTTCCTCTTCCAGCACTTGCTTACAAGTCCCCTCTAGCCTCTAGAGATTCTCTGTTGGGGCCCCGTAGCCTTGCACATTTAGGCTTCTTAGTCACAGGTCCAGCACCAACTCGGTGCCTCTAGAGACTCCAGCAGGGACAGGTCAAGCTCTCTGAGTGATTTCCTTGAAGCTTTTCTCACCAGTTTTAACGAGAAGGGATTCACACCCACCTCTCCTCTATGGGGAAAATTGAGACTTTACAACAAACTCACAGTTGTCTCCAAAGAAATTCTGCCTATAATCTCCCACTCCTTTCTTGGAAATGGATGGCCATCTGACAGCTGCAAATCCAGTTCTCAGTCCTCCTTTGCATATCCTGCTTGGGTGACCTAGTACCCTACTCTGATTTGGGGAGCAACTGCATCCACCGTCTTGGAGCCAGTGTACAAATAGAGCCAAAGAGACTCATTTTAGTGTCCCGCTGCTTGTGAATGCAGGAGAGTAACTGAGAAGTCACAAATGGGGTGCAGAGTGGCAGCGTGCATGGAAGTAAGATTTTCACTCTGCAAAAGATTTTCACTTTTCCAGAAGAGAATTGATTCTTCCCTTTGGAATCCTGTTCCTCGATTCCTAGGAATTGGATTTCTGCAGGGAGAATGAGAACAGAACTACACGAGGTTATATTAACTGCCCATAGGGAAAATGTAGGAGACCAGGGAGGCTCAGTCAGTTAAACATCTGACTTTGACTCAGTCATGATCTCATGGTTCATGAGTTTGAGCTCTACATTGGGCTCTATGCTGACAGTGCAGAGCCCGCTTCAGATTCTATCTCTGCCTCTCTCTTCTCCTTCCTCATGCTCTCTCTCTCTCTCTCTCTCTCTCTCTCTCAGAAATAAATAATAAAACATTTTAAAAAGAAAGAAAATGTCGAAGGCTATGTTATAGTTTGCTGTTAGAAGACTTGCCAGGATCTGAGCTGTGGGGGCTCAGGTAAGAACCATGATGAAAGCTCTGAGTCATGAGATGGGAAAGACAAGGGCTCTGTTGGCCGCCATGAAGAAAAGAGGAAACACAGTCTGCACAGTTTATATATAAGATACCAGAAATGGGAAAACTGTAGGGTGAAGGAAGCTGGTTCTGCGAGTGCCCCCACTGTCCATTCTGAGGTTGTCTTTCATTTCCTTGCACTTAGGAAACTCTTCCTTTTGGGAAAGTCCTTTCCAAGAAGCCAGGCAATAGCCCTAAATGTTTCACTCCATCTAAGGAACTCTTTTGACAAAGAAAGTGTTCCAGAATCAAAGCAGTTGGAGGTGTCAATGGAATTTAAGCAAAGTCAAGACACGGCCACATTTACATCTTCCAATGACTACTCTGATTCCATTGTGGTAAAACTGGGGAATTATCTGGGGTACCTGGCTGTCTCAGTCAGTAGAGCATGCGACTCTCGATCTCAGGGTTTTATGTTCAAGCCCCACACTGGGTGTAGAGATTACTTAAAAATAAAATCTTTTTAAAAAATGGGGGAATTTTCAAGAGATAGAGAAAAAGACTTCAAAAATTCAGGTCACATGTAAGTTCGGTTCTATGTGCTTTGGGAGCAAATACATAATGATATTTACAAAGTGACTATAAAACAAGACAAAGCCATGAGACACTTGAATCATAAATCATTCAGATTTCATTTGCAAAAGCAGGTATAATGTCCTGTTTATCTTTGAACCTTTGGTACCCAGTACAGTGCCTGACCCATAATAGCTGACAGATGTGTGTGAAGCTGAATTGAATTGAACACATGGAATGATCAGTATACCACAAAAAAGTAAAAACTCAAGGTGGCATCTCTTAAAATGTTGCTCTTATGAATTGCTATGTTTGCTCTTTTCTGATGGTGAGAGTTGTGGTTTATATAGTTTCCGCATTTGTCTTGGCTAACAGGGAGCTTAGAGTCAATTATCTTAGCCCTCAAGTTCAGTATATTTGCTTTCTTCTCTCTTTGAAGGATCTCAATAGTTCTTTCTATCTTATTAACTTTATAATGTTGCTTTATATAATCCTAGAAATAAGGCAGGACGCAAATAAATTAAGTCATATCTCTGCCTGTGTTCTTTGCTCTAGAATGAGGGTGATCATCAAAGCCTGATTGATGGCCAATTCCTGGAACTAACGTGGCTGCTTTAAGACAAAGGCAGGGCAACAGGAGACAGAGGTCGTTTTATTTTGGGGAGACCTATCTGGTGCTCTGCTGGAAACCTGTCCCTTCTGACCTCAACTCTGGGGCGTCCTGAGAGATTAATAAATGGTTCTCTTCTTAGAGAGACTCAAAGGCAGAGAAGACAAAGGCACAGGAAGACAAATAGAACATGGGTTCACTAAGGCACAGCAGCCAGTGCGAACACTTCTCCTAGGGGAGAAGAGGGGTGGGGGTAGGGAAGCCAAAGGAAAAATAGCAGGAGTGGCAGCGGAGTGGCATTAGCCTTTAAAGGGATGGAAGGGGACAAAACAGAAAAAAGAAAGGGAAAAGGAGAAGGGGGAGGGGGAAGAATGACCGCTTACCAAGTACTATACATTCCTTGAGTAAATGCCTTCTTTGTGCCAGGAACGACAGCTACTATGATAAACAAAATAACAATTTCCTGCTATCTGTGCAGTTTACATGCTACCTAGGGAGAAGGTGGGAAAGACTTTTAACAAATTGTTACAGATTACTGACCTAATCTTACTAGGTGGGTTGAGGAAGAGATGCATAGGTAAGATGGAAGGATGATGAGGAATTGGGTGGAGACGGAGCGGGAGAACACGCTCCACAGAGAACAGCAGGTAGCCGGCAATGAGGGAGGACCGGCAGGGGGCACAGAGGAGGCACGAACGCCCAGGACTTGGAGGTCAGGGTGAAGATGCCCAACTGAAAGCAATGGGAGGTCATCAAAGAGTCAGAGCAAAGTAGTGACCTGGTTAAATTTACATGTCAAAGGATGACTCCAGGGGTGGGTGGGCGTGGAGGCAGGGAGAAGGGACCTTCTCAAGCTTATAAGCTCAGTGGATCAGAAGAGGGTCGACAGAACCTCACTTCCGGAACTGAAGTGGTCAGAGGGAGTGGTCAGATTCAAGGCAGACTGGATTCAAGGTAAGGATGGGTTACCGGTCGCCTGTGGAGGGTGTAGGAGAGGATGAGGCAAGGATCTCAGATTTCTAGTTGAAGCCTCAGGGTGAAGGGTGAGGTCATTTCTTAGAAAGGGAAATCTGGAAGAGAAAGAAGTCAGAGTGAAGAGGGAGGGAAAGATCACATGTTCTGTTTCTTATGAGCTGACTTTGAGGATTGTGTGAAACAGTCAAGTGGACACCCAATATAAAATTGGATGTATGGGTTTGTATCTCAAAGGAGAGTCTGGACTTGAGATACAGTTTGGGAAGTTGTTGGACCATAGAAAGTAAATGAAAGATTTAGGATTGAATACATTTGCTTAGAGTGTATCCTTGAAAAGGATCTAGAACAAAGTCCAGAACGGCTGACTTTTAGTGGTCAGGGAAAGGGGCAATGGATTCTAAAAAGTAGTTGCCAGAGAGTTTTCAGTTGGTGTTCGGTCAGGAAAACAGGCATTACTTTAGAGATCTTAAGTAGGAAGGTAGAGATACAGGAAGTGAGGCGCTCAAAATCTCTTGGCATTTATAGAAAGCAGGAAAGGCTGCTCTCAGATTTGCCGCTGTCAGAAAATTAGGAAGTTGCGAGAAATTGCAAAATCTCTTGAGGCAATGGCATCTACCTGCTGCCTGGGAGGTGGGGATTTGCCAGAGAATCCTGCAGCCAGCTATAAAACTCCCATGTGCCTAGTGCCTGCCATTGTTGGAGGGAAAAGAACTTCTGTTGAGAAGTCTCTGCCTTCCAAATCTTACACAAAGGATTCTCATCGGTAGGGTCTAAGGCAGAACAGCTGGCAAGGGATGCTGGAAACGGAGTTGTTGAGATTTGCAGTCCCTTGTAATACAGGGAAAGCATAGAGAGCAGCGGGGTTGGATGCTTAATGCCAAACGAGGTTCAAAACAAGGCCAATAACTGCAGTAGCAGCGGCAACAACAATAATAACAATAATATTAGTAACAGTATCCAACCTAGGTAGGAAAGTAGGGTGTCTCCAATGCTCAGAAACAGTGTTTCAAAGAGTGAACCTTGCTCCTCTTGTCTTTCTAAATGTTTCCTACTATCCAGTCTCCTGCCATAAATTCCTCCCCATTTGAAATACCCAGCGTGACTTCTATTTTCCTGACGAAAACTCCCTCTCTGACGGCAGCATTCCCCTCTGCTGCTCTCCTTCCTCTCCACACGTGGTTGTTACTATTTTGCAGAAGAAGAAAGGAAGGAGGAGAGAAATGAAATAATTTGCTCAGGATTCTAAAACGAATCCTAGCGAAGTTGACGTTTTAATCCAGATTAATATCAACCCAAATCCCACACTCTGTCTATCACACCGATCTTTTGTACATAGAGTGTGGAAAACAAAGACTAAGAGAGAGAGAGAGAGAGGGAGGAAGGGGGAAAAGCAAGAGTCAGGGAGTAGCGGGAGGGAAGGAGGGAGGAGGAGGAAGGGGCATAAAAAAAGCAAAAGCGACAAGAGCATCAGGAAAAGAGAAAGTAAGGAAGAAGGACACGTAGACCTCCTTTCTCTTCTCTCCCCATCCCAAACTTGCTTCCTGTTCTCATTCCCTTTTGCTGGCACCAGATCACCCTGGTGCCCTCTTACCGAGCTCTCTCCAGTCCCCTTCCTCTCTGGTGGACCCTGCCCTTCCCTCTCTATTGCCCTCACTTCAGTTCAGGTCTTCATCATTTCTTGTCTGAGTGACCACAGCCTTGTCCCCAGCCAGTTCATCCTCCACATCCCCGCCAGGGTGAGCTCCTAAAGCAGAGAATTGACCTCATCTGGTATCTTCCAAAAGAGTCTCATCATCTTTTGTAAGAAGCGAAAATGTCTTGGCATGGTCCGGTCTTGCCCTGGCCTGCCTCTCCATCTTCACGGCATCCACTCCCCTGCATGTGTCCCAGGGGCCAATGACACCAGCTTATTCACCCTTCATGCCCAAGCCACGATTCCTTTGACTCCAAACATCTGCTGATGCTATTCTCTTTGTCCGGAATGTCCTTCCCTTTCCCTTGCCTGTCTGAACTCTTACTCCTGCTTCCTTCAGTTCTTTGCTCAGGGAGCTTTTGCTGATTTCTTGAGCCGTGTTGGGTGTCTCTCTGGCACCTTCTGCTAACCTATTCGGGGCACTTACCACACTCTGTGGTAACTACTGGGTAGTTTTTCTGTTTTTCCACCAAACTGTGAGCTCTTTAAGGCAAGGAATCATCTGTTTCCCAGCAATAGGTATTTTCTCTCTTTTTGATATTTAAAGAGGGAGTGAATGGGGGCACCTGGGTGGCTCAGTTGGTTGAGCGCTCCACTTTGGCTCAGGTCATGCTCTCACGGTTCACCGTTTGGGCCCTGCTCAGGGCTCTTCACGGATAGCATGGAGCCTGCTTGGGATTCTCACTCTCTCTCTCCTCTCTCTCTCAAAAATAAATAAAAACTTTTTAAAAACACTATTTTAAAAAATAAACAAAATAGTGAGCGAATGGACGGATGAAGGAAGTGGTAAGGATAAGTGACGAGCGAATCTCTGTTGCCACGGTAACCCACTGATGTGAATTAAAATACCCTCATGAGATGATGATTAATTCAGGAAATGAAATCAATGAGGATAACAGGGCATATAAAAAAGAAGTTGACCAAAGGCCAAGAGGCCAAAGAATTGCCCTGAAACACAGACCTCTTACTCTCGGCCATCCATCAGCGGCCAGCTCCCAAGCCAGGAGAAGCTGGCAAAGCTCAGCTTATATTCACGTGCTCCGTTCACGGTAATGTAAGAATATAATGAGCTACATATGTTTGTTTTGGTTGCTTAGTAAATCTGTTTGTGATTTCGTCCATGTTGTAGAAATCGAATTATAGCGAAGTAATCCAATTTGTCAAAATTCTGAAGCTGAAATCTCTAGCTAGGTATTGAAATTAGAAACCACCGCCCCCAGATGCATCTCATCAACCATCTAGTGGGTCCATTGTAGGCAAGAGCAGACTCTTCTAAAGGCAGCTCCGTAGTCTCTACCTAGTGGTCAGAGAAGCAGGGAGGGAGGAGGTAACAACATTTGTATCTGAATAATAATATATAACAGCATTTACTGAGGACTTTCTAGATGCTAGTGGGCTAACTCTTCTATTCATTATCTCGCTGAAGCCCCAAACCAGTCCTATGGGATTTGTGTTGTTACGTCACTTTATTGAGGAGGAAAGAGAGGCTTCGAGGGGTTAGGCAAATTTCCTGAAGTCAGGGAGGCATAAGTGGCAGAGCTCGAATTCCAGTCTTTCTGACCCTGAAAGACTTCCACTGCTCATTTGCTCCACTCGCCTGCCTCTCTGAACTGACTCACTCAGGGGTCCCTATAATGGGCAGCGGAGACGTTTGGCTAAGAGAAAAAAGGACGTGATATAATGAGGTACAGAAGTATCGTTGACTACTATCACAGTAGTCACCTAATGAGAAAAGGATTTTGTTCGGCTTAGCAAACTGAAATTCTCTAATGTTCAGCTCAAAGGGCCCTTCTGCCGTGGGTGGGCCTCGCTCAGTCCTCAGACACAAAGCTGATTGCTCCCTCCTCTGTTCATACTTCCACATACCTCTAGAAGGAGGCTTTCTTTTCTTTTTGTTTTGAAATCTTCTATTGTTGTGGTCTGCAGCGCCTGGCTCTTTAACGGAACCATGAGCTTCTGGAAGAATGGAATGATGCCTCATTCACGTCGCATCCCCAGCTTCTCTCACGGTGCCCAGCGCATACCGACCGAACACGTGTTTGGAGAGTGATTGGAGGCGGGAGCTATATAAACAATGAGGCTGCGGCGCGATCTGAGATAAGGGGGAGAAAACAAGAGTGAGCCTCTGCCCGCTGGTGCACACAGGATGTGACCTAGACTTCCTCAGCTTGAAAGGTGATGCTGGTATTTTGAGTCGTTGCAGGAACAAAGGGAAGAGAATGGAAGAGAGACGTCGGAAGACAGAAGCAGGAGTTTTCCTGTTCCTGGGGCTCTCGGTGGGTGGCCGGGCTCCTGGCTGGGGTTAGATTAGCACCTTGCACCTCTGCGATGCTCTTGCTACACGGAGGGGCTTGTCGTCACCTTCTAGTTAAGAAACATAACACAGAGACTCTGATAACAGGCCTCAAAGCAAAACAGCACACGCACATTCACTCGCTCACAAAATCCAAAGCAAATTTAGCACAATTCGAAGTGTGAGCTAATCCGTCATCTCCATGTTTGCTTGCTCTGTCCGTAAGTACCTAACAGACAGATGATGTACCAGGTTTGCAGTGGGCTCTCTCTTCACAGCCACGCCTCACGCCAATTTGGGAAACTTGCAGTCACCCAAAAGGACAAACTCTTAAATTAGTCAAGACTCCATTTTTTTTTAATGTTTATTTATTTTTGAGAGACAGAGCGTGAGCAGGGGAAGGGCAGAGAGAGAGAGGCAGACGCAGAATCTGAAGCAGGCTCCAGGCTCTGAGCCATCAGCACAGAGCCCGACGCGGGGCTCAAACTCACAGACTGTGAGATCATGACCTGAGCTGAAGTCGGCTGCTCAACTGACTGAGCCACCCAGGTGCCCCAAGACTCCATTTTAAAAGACAAGGAGAGGCCTTCTGGACCCCAAGCCTTGCGGGCACGTACAAGAAAAGCCTCTGTCATCGTACTTGGCACAGAGATTTGCACTTGAACTGTGTAATGTTACAACTACGGTTTTCAGCCCCACAGACTAAACTCTGGAGAAAAAAATGAATGCTAAGTACCTGCTGTCAGTTCTGGCAGTCAGAGCTGGAAATGAGTCTCTTTCCCATGAGAAGTGGAAATAAAAACAAACCACTCAGACGGTTTTGGCCTTTACATGGACTTATGAGCATAATCTCTCTCTCTCTGTTTCTCGCTCGCACGCAAACTCACACACACGCACACTCCACATCGCGATCCCTAAGTGGAACAGGTTCACATTAAGGAGCAGTCTTGAAAACCTAATCAAAGCAGAAGTGAAAGACACCCTGGTCTCACGACGTTGCCAGACCCAACGTGACGTGCGATTCTGGTGCTTTTCTGAGCGCTCGCTTTTATCCAGCAAGAAGTACAAATACACGATGCCAGGAGCAGCCCTGTTCGTGGAGCCCTTTCCTTCCGATTGAAGAGGAAATAGGATCACATTTTTTCTTAAATAAGTTAAATCATCGAGTTATCATCTCGGGTAATTGTTTAGTCTTCTAAGGTCTTCGCTGTGTCGATCAATAAGAAAATATAATTTTCTCAGTAAAGGCTAGTGCCTGGCACAGAGCAAACACTCAATAAATGTTCATGAATGAATGAATAAACAAACAGATGAGAGGGAATAGTCAACTATAAAGATAAGGATGACAGATTTCATTAAAATGCAGTTATGTTGTTACGGTCTTTTACTGACTGGAACACAGACAAGGGAGTCACCCGAACAGGATCATAACTATAGACCTGCCACAAATTGTCAAGGTTTTATGGGAAATGTTTTTGTTTGTTTGTTTGTTTGTTTTCTGGCTCTACCAAGACTTTCTATAATGTGGGTAAAGTATTTATCTCTTTTTCCCTCACAAGGATGTTATAATTCACCACGTAAGTAGTATTTTTTATTTCAATCTGCATCTTAAAATTGCCACAAGCTGAAAACTCGGCTCACAGGTAACAGTAATCCTAGTGGGATTTATTGGACACCAGCTTAAAAATCCCACCGTGAACTTAGTCTCCTCAGGTCACCAGGACCTCGTAGGAGTCCATAAGAAGTCCAGCTCAGTGCAGAGCCTCAGGGCTCTCCCTGCAAGTCCAGCAAGTCTCAGAAATGGCGTGTCCTTGGGTCAGGGAGGCCAACACTCCATGACCTACCATTGCAAGGATTCTGAGCCACACTGTCGATGAGAACTTCCCCAACCTTAATGAGCATTAGCCGGGATTATTGGGGAATCTTGTTATAACACAGATTTGGACTTAATAGGACCAGGATAGGGCCTGAGATTTCGCTTTGCTAATAAACTCCCAAGCAAAAGTGATGCCACTGGTCCATGGATGGGCCACCTGTAGTAACAAGGGTCTGGAGATTTCTGCAGCCACAGAGGTGGCTCATATGCTCAGATCGGAGAGAGTATTTGAAACAACCTCCTATCTTACTACCAGCCCTTTACAGCACAGTCTCTGGAGTCAAACAGACACGAACTGGAAATCCTGCTGTTGCCACACTCAAGAGCATTGGGACTTTGGGCCAGTTTTTCATTGCCTTTCAGTTTCTCCATCTGTAAAATGGGGATGATAAGACTCACTTAATAGAACGGTTGTGAAAGCTAGCCATCAAACAGACTTAAATTTGAAATCTAACTCCCTCCTTAACATCTACTGACTATGAGATTTTAGGGAAATCACCCAACGCCACCGAGCTTCAGTTTTCTCATCTGAAAAAGGAAAGATATTAATCCCTAACTTGCAAGGTTGTTTTGAAGATTAAGGGAAATAAGGCAATGTCCCCAACGTGGGACACATTCCTGGGGTTCGTGTTTACTTTTTTAAATTATTGAATGTAGGGGTTCAGAAGACATAAGTCATAAAGCGAAAATAGTCAGAGAAAGTTCTTGGACAACTTTTATCTGAGTCTTAAAAGAATATAAGGATCTATGGAGTGGGTGAGAACATTGCCATGTCATAGGCAAGTCAAAGCAGAGAATGTAATTCTCACGCTCTTCACCTGACTAATTCCTACTCCCGCTTAGGCCTCAGTTCAGATGCCATTATCTCAGGAAAGCTTCCCTGGCCTTCCCGCAGGCCAGGCTAGTCCCTACACTCTGCATCATTATAATATTCAGTACCTGCCGCCATAATTAGATTATCGGCTCCCCACACTAGTCACGAAGGTCCATGACGTTGGAACTGTGTCTCCTTTGCTCACGGCTGCATCCCTCAACCTAGCACGGTGTCCAAGTAGATATTAGCCATTCTGTTCACATTTTATGCATAATTTAATGAAACTGAATTCAGAATTCAATCGGTCAGGTTTCAAAACACATTTGAAATGAGATGTAATCTCCTTCTAAAAATTATACATGAAATGTCAGAATTTCCACTCAGCAACAGGAATTACTGAAAAAACAACAGCCCTTTAGCCCTTGCAGGAGACAGAAGGGCACAGGCATGAGTCACGGGCTTACTCCCAGCCTAGCAGGATGATTAATGCATCGACGGTGGCGGGACGAGCGTTACTATCAGGGTGTACATGAGGTGTTACTGGAGCATGGAGAAAGTAGAAATGTCCTCCTCAGGAAGGAGTGGGAAGGGAAGCAGGCAGAGCTGCGAAGAGGAGGACAGTTGAGCTGATTGTGAAGAATGAGGAGGAATTAGCTTAGTGAACATCCAGAGGGAAGAGTATCTATTTCATCCTCAGAAGGATGGGTCAGGAGCACAAATTCTGAAATGTAGCTCTGCCACTTACTATTCGCAGAAACTTAGCCACGTGACCTACCCTCTCTGTGCCTCAGTGTCCTCTGTCTGAAAATGGGATTAATAATAGAATGTCCTTCACAGGATCTTCCACATGGATTAAATAAGTTAATATATGCCAAGGGCTTAGGGCAGTGCCTGGCACTTAGGAAGGGTCACATAGATGTTAGCTGCTGTTGTTGTGAAGGTTATATTTAGCTGTAGCCCAAAATTATGTTCACCTGCTAATCAAAATTTGACTTTATACCCATAATGGGTTCAAGTCCACTGTGTGTCTGGGCACGGCAGTTGAAAACATCCCATCTAAGGAGAAGGGAGTAGAGACAAAGGCAATCAGAGGCAGACAGATCAGATATTAGCTGACTGCAGTCATCGAGATGAAGAGTGGTGTTTTCTCACATTCCGCAAACAGAGCAATCAGCCCATGCCAGGGGGTTGGGGTGTCACACTGGAGAGAGCTAGGTGAGTACCACTTAGGAGAAGAGAGGCCTGAAATCTGTCCTGTATATTTAAGTGTGAGTGCCAATCAAGCGAGGAGTCCTTCTAAGAATGGCTTCTTCTAATGGCTATTTTTTCCCTCGCAGTCTTTTAGTGCAGGAAGACGGCTTAACACATCAAAGAAGCATCATTCATTCTGTATGCGTTGCTCTGGAGTCATCTTCTCCATCAATATTTCATGAAACAGACTCCCCAGAAGGAGCTGCAGACTGAAGGTCAAGAGAGGGTTATTTGCCACAGACGCTGGAAGGTTCCACTAAAACCCACTGATGTCATATTCCAAGGCTGCCTACAACTGAGACAAAGAATACTACATCCTAGAGCAGAGGTTTAAGCAAAGACAATAGAGAGACATCTATTTCAGAAGTAAGCAAGAAGCCGTGCAGTGTCCTACGTTCATTACAAGGTCCAGTTCCCTGCTCCAAACAGCGGTGTTCCTCTTATCACTCAGCTCTTGGTTTTTCTTATCTCCACTCAATTAATTGTCAGATGATTCTTAGTCATAAGACAATTTTGTCACATGATAAGATGGTATGTGATTGCTTCACACTTCCTCCCTCCAGCCCAAAATTTCACCATTGTGACAGAATAATTTTGTGGAGAATCTCAGAATTTATGACAGCTTCCATCGCAGCTCAAGGCATCACCATGAACTCCCCAGAGCAAGGAGTCATGTCCAATTAAATGCCTCTGTCATATCTTCGGCTCAGGTCATGATCTCACAGCTCGTGAGTTCGAGCCCTGCATCAGGGCTGTGCTGACGGCTCAGAGCCTGGAGCCTGCTTCAGATTCTGTGTCTCCCTCTCTCTCTGCCCCTCCCTCTGCTCACACTCTGTCTCTATCTCCTTCGAAAATACAGAAATATTAAAAAATTAAAAAAAAAAATAAATGCTTCTGTCATATAGCATTCAACAAGTGCCTCCCACATACTTCCATTTTTATATTATTTGATGATGTTTGCAACTCTTGGTTCAGATTTTTTTAGAAAATCTTTACTGTATCTCAAATGCCTGAAAAACTAAATCTCAAATGACTTAGCAGCGTCAGCCTCACCTGGGAACTTGTTAAATATGTAAACTCTTCGACCCCACACAGCCCTATGAGTCAGAAACTGTGGGGTACCATCCAGCGACCCACCTCTGAATAAGCCCTCTGGATCATCCTGGCACATACTAACATTCGAGAACCACCACACTACATGTACAAAAATTAATTTTCGAGCAAGTTTTTCGAGTCCCAAAAGGTTAAAACATCAATATCCCCATTTTGTTGAATCTTCCTCTATACATCAAGTTACCTGCTTACAATCTTCTGATGGCCTGCTAGTACCAGCATGATAAAATACAAATTCCTGAGCTTGGTCTACAGAGATCTTTACAAGTCTTCCCTTCCTACCATATACAGCATGCTTCAGACCACACAGGCTTCCCTTCATGTGATACGTGCTCTGGGCCCTCCCCCTAGAACACTCCTGCCCCTCCATTGCTTGCTTGGCAGACCCCTCTTCTCCCCAAAGACAAAGCTCTGGTATCGCCTCCTTCCCCAACTCCCCCAGGTAGAATTGGGTGCTGTGCCCTCAGTCTTGTTTATTTATCTCCATGGGCATCTATTAAATCATTTTGTAATTTATCTTCCCATGGCCAAGGACCCCGGGATAAACAGTAAGCAATTCAAGAGCAAAGACTGCATCTTCTTGGTCTTTGTAGTCCCAAAGCTAAGTTCAGTGCCTGTCTCTATCAGACGTCAACATGTTTGTTGAAGTGCTCGATGCCATAGTTACAGAAAGGTAATCCAAACATTTATACACTCTATGCTGAGACAAATACAGCTAAGGTTGAGAAAAAAGTCCCTGTTAGCTGGGGCTGAAAGCCTGTGTGAACGGAGATTTAGCGGTAGAAAAAGGAAGTGCGTCCAAATCAGAAAACGTGGGTTTTGATTCCATCACTTACAGCCATTTAACCTTGAACAAATGAGTCCCTGGGTCTCAGTTTCCTCATATGTATACCTGGGTGGAATAATACTGCCATTTACCTTACTGGTTGTTGTGATGACATCGTGAAAGATATTATTAATGTATCAAGTCCTATCTATATGCAGTTTGATCTTCTTAAATATTGTATTGATGAAAAATCACATTAAATCACATTAAAGTATGAAGATTTCAATGCATTCACTAAACATGGGGTGCTGTGATAAGAGGAAGGAGGAAAGGAAAAAAGAAGTTCACCAGTTGAAAAACACCCCTTTGAACTTAGCCTGGCAGAGGTGTCTCAACCCAGGAAGGCTTCCTGCGGATATTTGCTCTACAGAGTAATCATGGGTTTGTTTGATTTTTTTTCTATCAATCTCCATGCTCCCACCCTTCAAATATCTGCCAACCTCTGATTTCTGAAGGTGAACGCAACAAGGGCAGCTTATGCTTGTGGTCTCCTTCCCCGCCTCCCTTCCACACAGTCTCTATTTCCATTTTCCACCTCTAGGAAGGCAGGGGCAAGCTGCCAATTAGGTTTATCATCACTCTCCCAAGAGCCTCAGGTTATACAATTATGCCGGGCTTCAGACTGCCTGCAGTCAGGTTATCAGGCCACTTTCAGCTTCATGCTTTTTGGCAGCTACGAGGCATTTGGAGGTACTGGGCAGAGCCTTTAACTCACAGCTTGCTCGCCAAGTATAGCTAATGCTTAAGACAAGAACAAAGGAATTTGAAATGGAGTCTGGCTTTGGAAATTCTGTTTAAGGGATGTCAGCAGGTTATAAAATTTAGTCATGTTTTTAAATTAAGTTTACTGCTTTTTTTGGTGTGCTAATCTATAATTGGCAGTATGTTCAGCCTATATTGACAGACTCCGTTAATCATACGATGTGGTGACTTTCCTACTTTTCAAGGTTTAAGATGCCTCAAGGAAAGTCTGACTCCCCAACATTTATGTGCTACATTGTAAGCCATTTCTGCTATGAAGAGAGTTGTAAGATCAAATGTGGGCTCTGTCGTGCTGACAATGAACACAGATATGGGCAGGCAGGCTTGACCTCTTGCAGTAGGATGGTGAGCAAACAGCCTAAGCAAAACTGAGAGGAAATGAAGCAAAAAGAGGAAACAAAAAGGTGAGAAAACAGAAGGGTGGAGGCTAGACAGGCAATTCATGAGGCCGCAATAAAAGGAATGTGTTATAGGACCAAAGCAAGACCTCTAGAAAGGGCTCCTGTGCATAGAGAACACGTAGGGCTCTTCTCTGATGTAAGAAGTAAGCGCTGAAGAGAGAGAATAGCTTGTCCTGAGAAATTTCTACACGGAGGAGAGTCCAAGAAATTTGCTAAAGTTTAGATAGTCATGAGACAAGACCAGTTTCAGCCTGGAACCGAGCAGCACACCCGAGACCTTAGAAAATGTGTGCTTCTTCCTTGGCAAGAATGGATGAAAATAGCTTAGAATACATATAGGAACAGGGAGAAAATGGCAGTCTTGGAAGGGTCAATTAGCCTATTAACGTATGCTACCTAAAATAAATAATGGAAGATATTGCAATTTTATCTCCACATGTAGCTTCTGCCATGAGCTCTCCCCAAACTGCCATTGTTTTTATCCTCTAATAGGGCTGACGATGGATGTGTTCTGCCAAAGAGAACACTGGAGAGTAGGGGATCTCTAACTCAGGGAGGGGAAGCCGCCCTTTCCATTGGATGATGATGGCAATTACACATTAATATAATTGGTCAACTGGTGTCCCCCAAATAAACACACAAGATGGATTCAATTCGCTGTTCCCCTAATTGGGAAGTTTCCATGGATGGCCTATGTAACATTTCTGAACTGCTAGGGGCATGGAGGTTGAACCTCTAGTAGTCACTTCCAGATCTGAGCTCCTGCTTGCACGGAAATGTTCATTTCAAGGATCATCATAGATAATTCCATCTCTCAACTATGGGTTCCCATTTCTTCCTAATACTGACCCAGATATTGAATTCGACCCCTTTGCTTACTTTTCATCACTCCCAAGTCAATAAACCAACAAAATAAATAAAACCAGCAGAGGGGTATTTGTGAGAATGGACTGTCAAATATTGAGGCAATGACAGGATACACACAACAGATACGCAACTTAAAATTCCTTGATTGATAACCCTGTTCCTAGAAGTCTCTAGGCCCCTTCTCAGAATGGACTCCAGTCTTCCACCATACCGCTTCACCCTTACCTCTCTTCTCTCTCAATCACACACTCCAAAAATACCGTTTATTTATATAATGCAAAGGCCAATTATCTCTTTTTTTACTCTGGTTCTCACCAATCCATCTTAGCCTGGGCTCATCTACTACTACAAGAAGCAAGGTGTTGCCTTGTTATATGGAGGCTTAGATCTCACACATAAGCTATTCTACATTCCCAGTGAATATGTCAGTTCAAAGAGAACTACTTGTTTTAGTGCCTCCCGCGAGCCACAAGTTTAAATGCATGAAGTTGTTCATACGACATCTCATGACGATGAAAAACTGAAGAAACTTAAATTCAACCAGAAGGGAATGGGAAAAAATCACTATATTTAGTCACTCAGTGAAGTCGTATATTCAGTAGGGATCACAAAATTTAAATCACATTTCAACTCATACGTGCAGAAAGCTGTAATCGTAATTTATTTAACCTCTAATTCCACTAGTTTGACTCTAATGATTAGTGGGGGAAAGATTAACTTACTGCCCAATCTGATTTAAAGTTTAGTCTGCAGTGATAATTTAGGTGGTGTTCAGCCTTATTAGAAAAAAAGGCTAAATCTCTCACACACTTCCACTTTCCTTGCCTCTCTCATTAAGATGTTATCTGACTATAGGGGGGCATCCTATGTGTCCTTTTGGCATCAGAAATGAAGAGGTGCCCTCGAATGCAGTGTTGCTTCCTCCTCTGGTCTCTGGAGCAGACCCAAGGCTGCTCTGTGACTTGCCAACATTCACTGATGGAGGCTGCTGCTAGTTTAACTCAACCCCATCTCTTGGTTTGGCCAAGTCCCTGTGTGCACCTTGGTTGACTAGGCCTTGCCTTGGCTTCTGATCACTGAACACCTCTAAGTAGTTGTCAGAGACCCCATCCAGTCCCTGAATTACAGTCCACTCCCAGGTTTTGCTACTGGCTTACCTTGTTCCACCACAACAAACCACACAGGCTTACTGGCTTTCAACTCAGTATGGACACCTCTGGGAATAGAGAGGTATTCCAGAAAGTGGCAGCCAGACCCTTTTCTGGTGCAGTATGACCACATAGTCCCTCTTCCTAATCAGCCAGAACTACCCTACTATGCACAGAGGTCTCCTCCCAAATTCATAAACATAAGTGATCAGGGGTAGGTTTTCTCCATTTATAAAATGCACAGTAAATTGAGACCCACACTTAATTCTTCCACTTTCCTCCCTTCTCTCTCCTCTCTGTCCCATCTACATCTGAGATGGAAAGGGAGCAAACTTTCATCTTGTTTCCTTTTGTCTTAAACATAGCTCTGCATCTACTGAGCAGCAATCTTCATGCTTTGCGGTTGAGGCCAAAACGAGCATCTCCTCCACAGCACAGGAGAACTCTATGGTCTGGGTCACCCAGGCTTGGTCGTAATGTGCAAGAGAGGGCTTCAGCCAAAGGAGCAGCAAATCCTTTCTCTGGTACCATAATGCTCTCTGCATGTCAAAAGCTAAGTATTACCTCAGTCTTGCTGCTGACATCACTCCTGCAAGCAGGAGGTACCTTGGCCAAGGTGAAAAGATGAAGGCCAAGGTGAAAAGATGAAGGCCAAGTACTCAGGAAGATAGAACAGTATGTGAATAATTAAAAATGTATCTCCATTATAGAATAACAATTGCAAAGTATGCTTATGTAGTTCTTAATAAAAATGCACATGCTAGAATGCTATTAGAATGAAAGCAGCATAAAAATTTATGGGAAAAATAAACTCACAATTACACCAAAATGTATACAGAGGAAAGGTTAACAGGAAAGATACCAAAATGTTCACAGTGGTGGTCTCTGAGCAAGTGGTCTATGATTCTTCTCAATTTTCCTAATATTTTGAACTTTCATAATGAGGATATATTTTTACAATTTATACAATTGTAAAAACTTTATAAGTTTCAAAAATTCATTGGTTCTAAATAAAAGTTTTTAAAGTTTTTTTAAGTAAATTTAAATAAATATTTTTTCCTGCAATTTATTCACTCTTTTACCAAATATTTATTGAACACCTGCCACATTCCAGCGGCTGTTCTAAGTGATGTGGATTCTGGGTACCAATGAGACAAAGTCTCTGCTTTTGTGGAGTTTTACCCTCTAATAGGAAAGGAGGGAGATGATAGTGGTGTCAAAACTAGTCCAAGGTTAAATGAATTATGGAACATCAATACAGTATACAGTACTGTACAGTATTATACATAGTATACAGTAGTATACTGTGTAATTATACTATGTATAATATATACTACTATATATACTCTGCATAGTAGTTCTTTGTATACTATATACACTCTGCATAGTAGTTCTTTGTACTGATATATATAGTATAATATATACTATATTGATATATATACATAGTATGGTATATGCTATACTAGATATACTATTATGCAGAGTATAGTATATACTTAATACATATATATACGATATATACTATATACTATAAACTCTGCATAGTAGTTCTGTGTACTGATATATATAGTGTAATCTACTATATATATAGTACACTCTGCATAGTAGTATATGTAGTATAGTATTAACTATACCATATAAATTATAATGTACCATATTATACACTATTATACTATATGGTGCCTAATGATAGCATAGTATACCATAAATATAGATATATCAAAAATACACAGTATAGATAAATATATAGTATACAAAATACTACATAGCTATTACATATAATTAAGCAACGATACAGAAAATTTTTCAAAATATGATCTTTAGAACAGTATACAGAGCACTGCTGCTCACACATACTTGTTTAGGTATATCTCTTTCTGGAGGAATACATAAGAAGCTGTTAACAGTGTCTGCCCTTGGGAAAGATCCCTAGAGAATTAGAGCGCAGAGGTGCAGGCAGATTCGCTCGGTATATTTGAATTATTTAAGATGTGCTTGTATTGCCTATTTTAAAAAAAGAAGAACTTAACTCTTTTTTAAAAAACGCTATCTTCCCCTACCAATCATGTAGTTTGCTGCAACTTTTTGGAACATTTAAAAATAATTTTGACTTTCCCAACACTCAATTCTATTTAAGTTATTTCTATGAAAAGAGTGTCAATTTACACAGAACGCTATATTTAGAGAATGCTACATATTCATTTAGTTTCCTGATACAAAAAAAAAAAAACTTTTAGCCTCTTAAATTATCTTTGCATATTTTCATTCACCTATCTTCTTAGTAAGCTAAAATCTTCAGTGGGGGAAAAAAAAAGTCATCTTGAAGGACTTGAAAAATAAAAACTAAGTAGGAGGGGACTCTGCAGGGCATGAAGTCCAAACCTCAAAGTGAGAAGCCCCTTAACATGTGGTCTTCTGTTCTTTATGTAAATACCACAGAAGGTTTACTCTCTCATGAGACAACTCACCCTGTCTGGAGACAGCTCGAGTTACCATTAAGGCCTTCATGTACTCGGTAGAAAACTTCAGTTACCAACTGAGGTTTTTTCTAGACCTGGAATGTCCACCCTGCCGCCCCCCCTTTCGGAATCTACCAGTTCTTCTGAATGCATTAGGCTTATCGCTGATCATCACAGTTCCCTCGGACCCAGCCCCCAAGGGCAGATCTGTGCTTCCTTCTTCTTTGAAGCTCCTTCTGCACCAGGAGACACAGTAGGTGTCTGAATGTGACACCGGAATGTTGCACTGAATGTGAGCTCATTATTTCGGCAGTTGCCTTCTGGGCCCTGAAATTACGTCCGAAGCAAATGGCTCAGCAGCACAGTAGAGAAGGGAGCCAGAAGGCAGTGGGACCCATCCCAGGCACAAGGACAAAGTGGGTGTGACAGACAGGAAGATGGTGACAGTTTCTGTTCCTTGTGCAGCTGAGCCACTGGCTTCTGCATCTTCAGCAGGCTGGGCACCGGGGTATTTGTCTGCGGTGGCCTGCACACGGGGTGCCGTATTTAATGTTCTTCAGCTGTGCAACAGGACTGCCGGCTATGACCCTGCCTTCATCCTTATCTAATCATTTTATGGGGCATTAAGCTGCCTTTGGCTAAACCAGTTGCCAGCTGCAACAACACTCCAGGAAAGGACACAGCCCCCTCTTAGGATAAAGCATTGCACTCATAGCACCCGCCTGTATGTGGCTCTGATCAAGAGCTTACACAACTTATCTTAGGCTCATCCTCCCCCTCCTCGCAGGGCGTGGAACTACACCCACTTGCTGGAGGCAGTCGCTTTTTGAAGGTGCCTGTGCTATGCGAAAGCACTGTGAGGACTGTAGAGATAAAGTTGGTGAGTCTTTTTCACTTGGCATCGTAAAGTTCACAGTCTCGGGTGAAAGGCAGACAGCTCATTGTTTAACTTTAGGGCCAAGTTTTCCCGGGGCGGTAAATTTAATGATCCCGGTTTTGCTACAAAGAGTGGTTACCTGTGTGGAGAGATGCAGAACCCTTCAGCAACCTGAAGGCATCTGGAACATGTTTTTGCTTGAAAGGGGAATTGCCGCATGCCTCTCTTCATCCTCACCCTCTTCTCCATGTGCTCTGCTTTGCTGCCGGCATGTTTGTTCTGCAGCTTCTGGCAGCTGCTACTCAAGGCAGTGGGATTCCAGCAGGTGAGGAATGTATATTATGCAAACCATGGCAACCAGAAACACCAACATCTCCTGTACCTCCCTGAAAACCAACGGCACAGCTTTTGCAACAAAGTGCGTATGTTGGAACAGTCTGCGTCCCAGGAAGAAGCTATGAGCCTGGACAGAGAGAGGAAGTATGGCAAGGCGGGTAATAACACTGGTGCAGGAGCCTGCCTCGGTTTGGACCCTGGTTCCGAGACCGTTTTACCCCAAGCAAGTATGGAAGCATGCTGTTGCCTCAGTTTCCTCATCTGTAAAATAGGGGAACTATCTCAAAAGGCAGTTATGGAGAGGAGAGGAGTTAATACAAGTAAAGTGCTTAGAATTGTGCCTGGCACGGAATAAACCCTCCTTACGGCTTAGCTCGTCTGGAAGACAACTGTATCTATGACCAAGTAGTTATTATTTAGAAGCCCGTGAGGCCCGAAGCTCTAACCCCAGAGCAGACCTCTCCTGAGCGGCTGATGCAACATCTCCTCTTGGCTCTTACCCCGGCTCCTCGAACTCCGCATAGCCAGCACCAAATTCATGATTGGCGCCCGCCCAGTAGGGGCTCTCTCCAGGACCCTCAGCCTCTGAGAGCAGCACCGCCATTCCCCCGGGGTGCGAGCTGACACCCCGCCTCTCCCTCGGCCTCCAAGCTCGCCTAATCCAAGCTATCACCCAGCCTCTGATTTAGGCCATGCCAGTCCCTCTCCACCGGTCTCCCCTCATCTTCTCTCAACCTTCTCCAATCTGTTCTCCATGCCGTAGCCAGAGTGATCTGCTAAATCATAAAGCTGCTGAGACACAGATACACATGCACATCCCAAAATCCCTCTGTGTCTCCCCATTGGCTCTCGCATAGGAACTAAAATCTTTCCAAGGTCTTGCATGGTCTGGCTCCACCTGCCTCCCCTGCCTCCCCGGGACTGCTTTCTCTTTCTCTTTGGGCTTCTTTCTTGTCCTCGGACAACATGTGCCATTCTACCCCCGGACCTTTGTACATGCTGTTCCCCCAATCCTTTACTTTTCATTTATAATTAACTCCTTTTCATCCTTCAAATTATAGCCCAGATGCTTTCCTGAACCCATGGTTAAAGTCAGGTTTCTTTCTCATACGTCCTCAAAGAACCACAGAGCTATCAAGCCAGGCTCCTAATAAGATATCCGTTAGTGTGATTATTTGAATAATGTCTGTCTTCACAACAGACAGAAAGCTTCACAAAAGCAGGAACTTAGGACAGTAACCGGCCCATGGGAGGTGCTTGGTGTTTTTAGAATTAATGAATAGAAGACTTTAATTATTTGGTGATTCCCCCACCCCACCCTATATATTACCCCCATTTAACCCTCATAACCTTTTTTTTTTTTTGCAGACCTTTGAACTTAAGTGTGATTGTCTCTTTTTAACAGATGAAGACACTAAGGCTGAGAAGCTAGATCATTTGTTCAAGACCATGCAGAAAGTAAATGGAAGAAGTTCAGACTTCTCAGAAGTAAAGCCTCTTCCCACGAATGCTTTGACGGCTTGTTTTAAATAGTCCCCTTTTCATAGACCCAAACCTTTGGTTAGGGAGCTATTCCTATCTGTGCCGAGATACCGGAATGGTCTCCACCAGAGGCTCCACGCACCTCAAGTCACTGCTGTCCTGGCAGCCCCACCTTGCCTGCACATCCCGGCCCAGAAAGGGAGAGAGTTCTTGCCAAATGGAAGGCGGGGCCTCTGCTAATCCTCACGTCACTGCTCAAAGCAAAGAGTTACCCCCACGTGCCCCGGCCCCATCTCCAGCAGAGCCCATCAGCACCCAGGTATCACCCCTCCACCTTATCGGTCAGGGTCAAACCAGGAAAACAGAAAGCACAGGGCGGCACCCAGGGTGGGAACAGTGGGAAGCCATTGTCACCCTCAGGCCACAAGGACTAAGGGAGCAGGAGCCTTACCAGAGTCCAGGGGCCCAGATCACCTGGAGTACGGAGGACAACCCCCGTGTGGTAGGGAGTATGACGCCCCCCGCCGACGACGTCCACACTCTAATCCCCAGGACCCATAAATATGTCCTCTTAAAGGACAAAAGGGACTTAGCAGCTGTGAGTAGGTTAATGACCGTCAGACGGAGAGATGACCCTAGATTATTCAGGGGGACCGAGTGTAATCACAAGGTTCCTCACAAGAGGGAGGAAGGAAAGTCGGAGTCCGAGAAGCAACGTGAGGATGCAGCGATTGGAGTGACGTGGCCACAAGCCGAGGAACGCGGGCAGCCTCTAGAAACTGGAAAAGGAAAGGAAACGGGAGCTTCCGGAAGGAGGGCGGCCCTGCTGACTCCTTGATTTTAGTCCCAGAAGACCCATTTCAGACTTGTGACCTCCAGAACTGTAAGACTAGCCCTGTGTTGTAACGTCTCGAAGTCTGTGGTAATTTCTTACAGAGGCCATAGGACACTAGTGCAGCCGGCTTATCCCTTCTTCCCGCACTTCAGTCTTCCACTGGTTGAACCCAACAGGGAGCCAAGTGACAGAGAAGACAGGGAAACGGCCTGCAAGGGAAGGACAAGGAAAGGATCTGGGGGAAGAAGACAGGGGACCACTGAAATCAGTGTATCAGCCCCTGCGGGAAGTGTGTGTTGCAGTGCACATCTGAAACTCATTCTCCTGAGTTAATTTTAACATACTATGCGTATACATCATCCCCTTGAGTTTATTCTAATCTAAGTGGAGAAATGACTAACCTATTGAAGGCTATGCTGTGTCAGAAGCATGTATGCCACGGACACAAGGCTTATTCTCTCTTGATCTGTTCAAATTCATTATTTGTCGTGAGAACCACGGAATAACATTTGGTCAGGGAGTAATTTTCATGAGATGGTCTGGTGGTTTTATGGACCCCCTCTGATTTTTCCTATTTTATTAGCATGTAAATCAAAACAGATGACATCACCTTATCTTTCTCGACTGTACCAATAACAGACTACAATCTATAAAAGGAAAGTACTGTATACAAAACAAGCACTACCTGGGTTATCACATGTGCGGGCTCCTGCCCACTGCTCCTGTCTCTGAGTCAGTCCCCCGGTGTGACACGGCAGCCCATCTCCATCGGCTCTGTGGTTGGAAAAAAAAAAAAATGGGTCATTGCACTGTGACAAAAGGACTTTCACTGAAAATACAGCAATTAAGAAAAGTTTGAGCTCCAATGGTCTCAAATGCGCAGAGGAAGCTTGTGCCCACACTGTGTGGGTGCCAGGAGCAGACAGACTCACAAAGCAGCACAAGCCCCACCAGCAGCCCACCAGGGACACGTTTAAAGATTCAATCAGACAGAAGGAAGTGGCTGAGAGCCACTGATGGAGGGGACATGAGGCCTTGGAAAAAGGCTGTTTTCTACATTACTAGCGTTTAATTGAAACATTCTGGAACCGCCAGTCCCAGGAGCTAAAAATAGGGCATCGCAACAAAAGACTCAATAGTAAAGTTTTCACTTGCAAGATTTTCTTTTTGCCTAAATGATATGGAAATATCTAGAACTCACGTTAGGTAAGGCAAGGTTTCCCTCACACACACAAACACACATAGCTGGAGGAAGTTCCTAAATGAAACTAGTAAAACACAGACGGCACCGGAAGCTAGATGATGGGACACAAGTGTTCCTTATATTCAGCCTTGCTCAGTTTTTTTTTTAATGTTTTTATTTACTTTTGAGAGAGAGAGAGAAAGAGAGAGCATGCAAACATGGGGGAGGGGCAGAAAGAGAGGGAGACACAGAATCCAAAGCAGGTTCCAGGCTCCGAGCTGTCAGCACAAAACCTGATGTGGGGCTCAAACCCGCAAACAGTGAGATCGTGACCTGAGCCGAAGTTGGATGCCTTAATCAACTGAGCCACCCAGGCGCCCCTCATCCTTGTCCAGTCTTTATAAGTGTTTTAAATTTTCCACACAAAAAAAGGGGGTCAGGCGGTTTTGATTTCATTGGATGCAGGAGATTTTTCATAGTTATTTTTCCTTCACACGGCTCATTTCACAAAACTTTTCACCAAGTTCTGCCATGTCTCTCAGTCGTGGGACCCGGGGATATTGCCAGGCCTGCTCTGATTCTCTCCATCCCCGTGGGGAAAGCAGAAGCCGCCTCTGGCAGAGGGCATGGGAAATGAGTGGGCAGCAGGCTGAAAGGGGTGAGCACCACGGGGCAGGAGCAGCCCCTCCACTGCAGTGCGCTGGGAAGATCCACACTCTGGGACCAGCTCACCTGTGCTGGAGGGCCACCAGCACCCCAAGCAACACTTAGACGCTAACTCAAGTTCAATTCACAAAGCACGTACGGAACATGGATCGTGAGCCAGGGCTGGGCGCTAAGTACAGAGCACAACACCATGAAGAAGTGTCACCATCTGCAGCAGCTAAAGTCTCATTGTCTTGGAAGGTTGAAGGATGTTGCTGGATCGTCTGCAAAGTCAGTCACCTCAGCGACATTACACTTAATAAAGAAAAATCTTAAGATATAAATTCTCCAAATATTGCTGCTCAGCACCAGCTCTGTGCAGAGAAGGTACACTGGAGATATGCTAGG
This sequence comes from Paguma larvata, assembly GCA_030068075.1. Lineage (NCBI taxonomy): Eukaryota > Metazoa > Chordata > Mammalia > Carnivora > Viverridae > Paguma > Paguma larvata. Next base: position 88,505,378 of record CM057833.1, read on the forward strand.
AGCCTCCTTTATGAGCAACAATTTTTTTCAAAAGCAAGGCAAAACTTTGCTTTTCTAGAGTCCCAAGATGGACAAGATACATATCATTGATGGGCTGACCGCGTGTGACAACAAAGTGGAACACAGTGAGAAAGGCTCATGCGAATCCCGTTTTGGAACAAAAGTCTGAAAAATCACAAGGGTCGTTAGCTCCGGTCTTGCTCGCTTCTGTGGCGGCAGGGAACGGGGACACAGCGCAGGGAGGAAACCAGCCAGGATTGATAACGGGCAGTGCAGTGCCTTATCCATCTAGAGCAACGTTCCCTTCCCCCTTCTTTTCCTTCTTAACAGCTGGCCTGAAGGACCTAAACTTAGCAAGGGCGAGGTGTAGGAAACTAGATAGTGCATTCTGCAGTTGGATAGGAAATACTGGGCTCAATGTGTTTAAGGTTAAGATTAATTCCTCACTTCCTCCGAATCTATTTTAGAAACAGAGCAAAGGATGGCATATGCTTCCTTCTAACAAAATGACAGATGATCAAAGGGTAAACATGATCCGTATGTCAAACCCTCCTACTGACGTGGCCCTTTGCCTACAGAATTTGAAAAAAAAAAAAAAAAGTATTTTATCACTGTGGTTAAAACGTGGTTGCCTGTGTTTATTCAGAAAATTCAGTATGGCAACAGCCAGAAAAATGGCGACTCCTGATTGGCTGGCCTGACACAAGACAGCAGAACAAAGGAAAAATTTAGTGGTATTTTTCTTAAACATCTTCTTCACAGCAATAAACAAAGACCACAAGGCCTCTCTCTCTCAAGTCTGAGACTTCGAGGCTGAAAGGAGAAATCTACCCACTGTCGAGGTAGAGAATCATTGTTTCTGATCTGATCTAACAATCTTTAATTAATGTTGGCTCATTACTGTTCCCTGTGTTCTGTAAACAAGAGCGCTCTTTCTGCATAGCCACTCATTAGGGCTGATTTAATTGAATTTCAGAAGGAAGGGATGGGTGCCTTGGGAAGCAAAGGACTGAAGCCTTCTAAAAGAGCAGTGTTTCACAAGTGACACACAAGTCACGCTGTGTCAGAAGCATGCAGAGGGGGGATGAGACGGGCCCTCTCCCCTCCCCTTTTCTCTCCAGAGTAGTTTATACGGCTCATAACTAATTATTTTCACCACCATCTGCCTTTGCCTGGCTCCCTGAGTTTGTCATTTTTATGTCCCTTGAATTATGGCCCCCTTTGTGCTTTTCAAGACCCCAGTGTCCAGGAGAAATGCCATTTAATCTGTGATCCTTTCAGGATGAAGAAAATCAGAAATTGGCAGGCCCTAAGATTCCATTGCTTCCATGTTCCATCATTAGTGCTCCAAATGAAAACTTTTTCAATCAAAGCACTTTCTAATTGTAGACGGAACCCGATCTTTCTTTGAACAGGGTGTAATGATTAAAACCATTCATTCCATCATTCGTTCACTTACTCTACGAACAGTTTTTGAGCTTCTAATATGTGTTGGGTTCAGCTCTGGATGCCTGGGGGTTAGTGCTGAACAAGACACAAAGCGTGCCTGCTCTCAGGGAGATTGTACCCCAGTGCGAAAAGGCAGTAAATGTGAAATCAAATAAATGAACAGAAGGAGGATGCCACGAAGACGAGACAAGATGATGCGATTGTAACCGCCAGGTGAGCCACTCAGACTGGGCGGCAGGGAAGACTCTTGAGGAGGTGCCATCTGAGCCAAGACTGGATGATATAAAGGAGTCAGCCACGTGGAGATAGGAGCCACACATCCAGGTGGGGGCAGAACAGGTGCAAAGTCTAGGAGGCAAGGACAAGCACGGGATGGTAAGGACCAGCAAGCAGGCCTGTGGGGCTGAAGCACAGGAAGTGTGGTGAAGGAGGGAGGGCGGTCACAGAGCGGGCAATGCCAAATCCTGCATGCCTTCCTTCAGACCAAGGCAAGGAGTCTGAGTTTGGGTTTTACCTTCAGTGCAATGAGAGAGCAGTGGTGGAGGAAGGGCCTTACAACAGGGCAGTGACATGATCAGGTTTCGTTTTTACCTTTCTGGCTGCTTTGTGGGGAACGTGTTGGAGAAAGAGGGAGGAGGTAGTGAGACCCATTAGGAAGCTATTATAACACACTTGAGAAATAATAGAAAGATGATAATGTAAGAACAGCAATTAGTATACATTCGGTACGTGCCAGACATCGTGCTAAGCCCTTTGTATGAACTACTACATTTATTTCTCCTAAAACCCCCGTGAGAAGTTAAGAGGCATTGAGTAACCCGTCCGAAATCACCAGTGGTTGGATCTGGGTTTAAACCCAAGCAATCTGACCGCAGCATTCGCCTGCTTTGGAACTCAGCAATGAACATTATATGAACCCTGAAAAGATATCCACTTAAGACAACCACATTAACCCCCCTTTATATATCTGATATAATCCTGGAATTAGAAATTATTTGCAGGGCACCTGAGTGGTTCGATCCATGAAGCATCTGACTTCTGCTCGGGTCACGATCTCACAGTTTGTGAGTTTGAGCCCCACATCAGGCTTGCTGCTGTCAGCACAGAGCTTGCTTCGGAACTTTGGTCCCCCTGTCTCTCAACCCCTGCCTGCTTCTCTCTCTTTCTCTCACGCACACACAAAAATAAATAAACATTTTTTAAAAAAGAAATTATTTGCTATGATAGTTCTAGTCTAACCATTATTACATTGTGTGTTTGTGTATGGATGTATAATTAAATAAATTGCACAGTTTCCTGCCTGGGGACAGCTTTAGCTTTGAGTGTTTCCCCAAGCGACTTGATTTGAGCAGACGATCACAGTTGGAAGTCTCAGCCATTTTTTAGCCCAAGCAACCAGTGGCTTAATAGTCTCTGGCTGAGGAGCGCCAAGACCACAGTGCCCACTGCAGAGTGTCCCCCAAATATTCCTGGGGCTCTCTGAGGTCAAAGCACCCTCCATAAGGCCTGCAGGAATGCATTGGTCACCTCTGCCAGCCATGTGCACTCCAAAAGGTGACTGTCTGGCACTCTGAGGTTGCCTGCTGCTCTCTCCTGCCTGTACCCCTGAGCTGGGACCCATTCCCCTCCACAGTCATCAGGACCTCAACCCCATCCGAGAGTGCCTGGCCCCCAGCAACCCTCCACGGGGGAGGAGAGGGCTCGCCCTCGCAAAGAAAAGACCCAGAGCCTTGCCACCTGGAAATCTCACAAGAAGATAGTAGTTGTCCAACTTAGGAATACTTACCGAGTCTGAAGCACATGTTTTGGTTTATAGCACTAACTTCTGGTTTTCCCAGGGATAATTAGTGGATATCTACTCTAAAATTATGTGACAATTATGTGACAGGAAACAAGTAGGTGGGCTCCTTCTATAGCTAGAAAATGTTAACATCTTTAAATATGGTCCTCTTTCCAGAAACCCCTAGAAATTCCCTCTTAGCAAGCATTCTGCCTCATTCACAATAGAAAAATTCAAAAATACTGCCCACTCAGCAAAGACTGCAAAATAAATTAGGGTGTATACCTTTATAAGAAAAGATTAGCCAATCAAAAATTGTCACAGGAGAATGCATAATGACATAGAAAGATGGCTACAACATGTTGGAAAGTGTAAAAAGCAAATAACAAAAAAGTAACATATACCCCTTCATAGATGTAAGATTTCTGGTCACTAATTAATATTCTATTATCTGCATTTTCTAATATTTTGGAATGAAATTGCTTTATCTTATAATATATTTAATATATATTTAATATATGTGTATATGTAAAATATGTAAAATATCAATAAATATATTTATAATATATATTTATAATATTTTTAAAATACAATAAAACAATAAATAACAATAAAAAACAATAAAGCTTTTTTTTTATTTCATAAAAAATGCCTCGTCGAAATCACCAAGGAGTTGAATGAAGACTTACAGGCCAGAGTCCGACGTCCACATAAGACCCGGCAGTGCTTAGAGCAGAGTTAGTCAATTGAAATATAATGACAAAAGGCACAAATAGGGGCCGTTTATGTAATTTAAAATTTTTCAGTAGCCATATTTAAGAAACAAAAAAGAACAAGTAAAGTTAATTTTAATAATTTATTTCACCCAAGATTTTCAAAGCATTCTCATATTTCAGTATGTAACCAATTTAAATCTATTGAGACATTTTATGTTCTCTTTTACTAAGACTTGGAAAATATTCACTGTGACAGCACATTTCAAGTGTGGGGTTGGCGTGTGGCCAGTGAGGATGGGGGAGGGTGTGACAGGACTAAGAGAGCCTCAGAGAATGAGGGGGTTTCCTGAGCAAGTACGGGAGAAAAGGCGAGAAAAGACACAAAGTAGCAGAGTGCCTGGGAGGACGTGCTCCTGTCCTCCGCCTCTGGATCCTCGGTCTTTGGTGCTGGGGGAGAAAGAGCAAGCTCTCTTTGTGACCCCTGACCTTGGGGAGAGCCGGGTTTGGGTGAAGGCGAGGAAGCGGAGGGAACGTTCTGTGACAAGTGTGTGAGGGGGCGGGGGCCGTGCAGCTGAGTGGGGACTGCGGAGGACAAGCTGGGAAGACTGGCAGCAGGCAAGGCAGTGGGAGGATGAGTCAGGGGCTAAAATGCACAAAACAACCCAGGAACGAGCACATGCAAGCGTGTCCAGGAGGCCTTCCATTCTGGGTGGCGGCCAGGTCTGACCCGGATGCGGAGCAGGAAACTGACAGGGCTTGTGGTTCCAAACAGAAGTTTGGCCAGCGGGTCCTGCCTGTCCTGCTGCAGGAGGGCTCGAGGCTTGTGGAAGCCTCTGCAGCCTCTGCAATCCTGCTGTCACTTACCTGCCACAGAATGCTGACGTTAGGGTGACACCCATAATTTATGCCCTCGGAAGGGTCAATATCCCCAAGAGCTCTGTATGTATGATCTAAGCATCCTGAAGCTAAGTTTTAGGGCTAAATCCTCTCAAAGCATTCTGTATCTGCCTCCTCTTGATATAGGCTTAAATCGATCAAGAATTTCGTCAAAGAGCATGAACCTAGGGCTGCCTGGATGGCTCAGTCCATTAAGCGTCCAACTTTGGATCAGGTCATGATCTCGTGATTCATGAGTTCAAGCCCCATGTCGGGCTCTGTGCTGACAGCTCAGAGCCTGGAGCCTGCTTTGGATTCTGTGTGTGTGTCTCTCTCTCTGCCCACCCCGCCCCCACCCTCTGCTCATGCTCTGTCTCTCTCTCTCTCTCAAAAATAAACACTAAAAATAATTTTTAAAAAAGGGGACATGAACCCAAACCTAATTTGGAAAATATCACCAACTACACATGATAACAGGGAGCAATGGGATAAAATGGAGCCAGACCCTGGCAAAACTTTTTGTTTTCCTAAAATACAGATCCATATAACTGACACCTTAAATCACTAATTTTCCCAATGAATTCGAGTAACTTAAGGTAATCCTGATATATATCAGGTGCTCAATAAATATTTGGAAAAGGACTAAAGTAAACTTACACGTGTATGGTCTATGTCTGGTTGCCTCAAATAACTGCACGGGTGTTAAGGCAGGCTGCTGCCATTTTATTCAGGCACATTATAGGAAAAAAGCCCAAGTCAAGTAAACAGCACTTTTGTATTTGTTGACAAACTCCAGCAGAGAACAAGGTTCACTGTATAGTTCAACTTTCCTTAAAAGAGCTCAGAGAATTGTTAGAAATTGACCCCCCAAATCTGTAACTTTCTGAAGGGACTGGTTTCTTCTTCCTTCATGATCAGAAATACCTCCAAGTGAAAGATACAATTAAAATTTTTTTTAAACGTTTATTTATTTTTGACAGACAGAGAGACAGCACGTGAGCAGGGGAAGGGCAGAGAGAGAGGGAGACACAGAATCTGAAGCAGGCTCCAGGCTCTGAGTTCTCAGCACAGAGCCTGACGTGGGGCTCGAACCCACAGACTGTGAGATCATGACCTGAGCTGAAGTCAGCCGCTCAACCGACTGAGCCACCCAGGCGCCCCACAATTAAAATTTTAAGAGGTGCCTCGGTGGCTCAGTCCATTAAGCATCCAACTTTGGCTCAGGTCATGATCTCACGGTTCAGGAGTTTGAGCCCCATGTTGGGCTCTGTGCCGACAGCTCAGAGTCTGGAGCCTTGGATTCTGTGTCTCCCTCTCTCTCTGCCCCTCCTCTGCTTGTGCTCTGTCTCTGTCTCTCAAAAACAAATAATAAAACATTAAAAAAATTGAATAAAAAAGTAAGTGATTGCTGTGCCATGAGAGGTGCACACTGCTTGCACCGAGGACTGACCGTGAGGCTCAGTTCGCCAGGCGCCGGCACAGCAACCATAGGCGTTTCCCTTACCCCCTCTCTATGTTTCAGCTTTCTGCTCCACAAACCAGATGTACAGTCTCTCCCTCACAAAGTTTTGAAGCTTAAATGAGGTACATATATGAACATAAGCAGCAGACTGTGCTACTTCTCCCAGTACCCTTCTCATTCTGTTCTGGCCGTTCGTCCACCCTGGCTACCCCTCAGAACCAGCTTCTGCAGACTCCACTCCAGATCTACTGAACCAAAATCCAAGGGTTGTGGCTTAGGCATGTGGACTTCTCATATATTTTCCTAAAACAACCACCATGATTCAGTGTGTGCCCAGGAAAGGGCGCCACGTGGAGGCTCCTGATACACATTTTATAGCCCAAAACCCCACAACAAAATGAATAATGGCTGCTCTTTGACTCTCTTCAGGACTTCTGGGGAAAATGACATCTTCTATTTCAATTTCCCTCTTCCATGAGCAAGGGTCCTGAGGGCGGAAGCCTGGCAGAAACGTTAGAGCCAAGCCCCCAGCACTAGGTATCATTGGCCCAAAGGAGACTCCCTATTGGCCCTCCTGTGCCCGTCCCCGCACCCAGTGTAAACTAGGCACCCCTTCTAAGTGTTCACCTGCACCTCATGCAAGGTTCTGTCCTCATGCTCATGTTCCTCAGATCTCATATTCTTTTTCCCTACACCTCTCTTCCCAGACTGCGAGCTTCTTCAGATAGGAATGTGTCTTAACTCATCTTAGAATCCCTAACACATGTATTACAGGTGCTCAGCACGTGATAAAAGAATCCTTTCCTTCCTCCCGTCTTTTTGTTTCTTATTATCTTGTCTTAGATGATTGGTTATACTCTTCCTGGTCTTATGGGGGAGGGGTAGGGGATCCCCTAAAATAGAGGATGAGATCATTTTGCTGAGAATTTTGAGAAATGGTAATCAGGAAGAAAACTAAATGAGGGAAGGAAACTAACACGTGTTGAGTGTGCTCTCCATGCCAAAAACCATGGTAGAGAGCCTCACCAGTGTTTCTCATTTATTTCCTCCAGCTTGTGCTCTCATTAAAGCACACCCGCATTAATCCGCACAATGACTTCAAGTCAAAAACTTGACCGAACTTGAGCGAATTACACGAGCAAATTAATTACATGTTACAGGGATACCAAAATAGGTTTTTAAAATAGAATGACACCCATGCTGCTGATCCTTAATCCCCGAGGAAGCAAATCCAACATCAGAAGTCAAGAGCCCATTATTTGTGTCTGCATCATCCACCCCTGGGCAATAGGTCGGAGAACTGAGCTAATTATATGCTTTCTGGTTAATTATCTGAGATGAAACATCCTACAGGTATGTAAAATGTCAGCGGATCCTGCATTTTGGTGCCAGCTATCACAGGAACTCTCACAAATGTCCCTGCTGCTGAGCAAGGGTCGGGCACACCATATATCAGAGTGTGCGGGACTAGAGACTTCCCATACTCTGCTTGCAGCCCTTCTCCTACTACCATTAGCTTCAGCCTCACTCTTAGCCTCCACCTGGGCCTCTACCTACTCATTATTTTGGTGGGGGTCCCTGTCCTCTGCTCTTACGTCACACCAGCTATAGGCCCAATCTCACCTTTACCAGTGGCTATCCAGGGTCCCCGAAAATTAAGGGTAGTGGGCTAAAAGCATGAAGAGAGGGACACCCCGTGTATATACTTATGAACAAAATACCTTCCAATTAGATCTGTTGTCAACTTTTTGGCCAGAACGGATGAGGTAGACATTATTGACTGCCTCCTCAAGGTATTCAGACCACTCTTCCTTTACTGATAGAAGGTCCATGGAGCCATGGACTCAGGAAAGTTACAGTACTAACCTACAAGAGGAAGTCTGCTGGAGGCATCAAAGAAAGGTTTCCTCCATAATAAAAAAGAAGATAATGGAGATGAAGTATCCTTTCTGCCTTCGGATATTGTCACATGAGGACACTATGCTCATAGCTGCTGTGGTTATTTAGTTCCCAAGGGGGGAAAGCCAAGAAATCTGAAAGAGGCTGACCTAGACCCCAATTATCCAATCTAATACTATGTGAGAATATTAATTCTTTATTAGTTAAGTCACTTTTAGCTGGGTACCATATTACAGTCAAAAGCATCCTCACCAATTCAATGGAAAAGTCAAGAACATCTAGTCCATCATTCATACTTAGGGCCTACGTTGATGACAAGACATAAGCAACAGGAATACATTTGTGCTTCCAGTATTTCTGGTTTCATGGCCAGCGTAAGTTTGTTTGGGGAAGAAAACCATCCTTAAACCAGGCCCCTCCAATGAGCTTGTGGAAATGGCCTAAAACATCCTAAGATATATATTAAGATGTATATTAACTATGACCAGCTTCTGTCTGGCAACCTCAGCATCTTAGAACCCTGTGCAATATTGAAAAAATAGGCCTATGTGCCTTACAACAGATTTTTCAGTTGGGAAAGAATTCTACGCCGTAAGCATCAATTATATTTGAACCTATTCCTCTGGGGTGTAGAAATCAAGACAGAGACTACCGAATCCTATAATTTTAAAGTGGGGGAAAAAGTTGGAGATCACCTGTATCAAACATTTTATTTTACAGATGAGAAAACAAATTGCCTGACCTAGTTCCTACAAACAATTACTGAAACCATTAAAACTAACAAAATTCTCACTTTTTAGTATGAGGGACAATTTCTTCAATAATTTTGAGACCATCTATTTCAAACAAGACAGTTCGTTCCTACTAGGTGGTTGGCATGTAGGATTCTTTTTTAAAGTGTCTGCTGATTAGCATGGAAAGAAAGAACTCAAACAAAAGGAAAATAAGCTGGCTACTGTGTGCTCTCAACATGTCATATGGAAGAGATGCCGGGTTGCTGTCCCAGGCTGTCATGTGTGTGAATGAGTGTGTCAGGATAAATCATTCTTTCGAATGACTAAACCAGATTGAGTGAACTAAATTTGCATTTGTGCATAGTTTACTCCTTCCTTTCCTAGTACTTTACAAGCATGTGAGTGTATGTTTATTAACCAAGTATAGAACATTGTCTTTCTACGTCTATTTTACTAAATACTTCTATCTCCACTCACTAGGGAGGCTTCGTGCCCTGCTCTTCTCTCAGTTCTACAATGAATAATTCTGTCTTTAGGTCTTTAAGTCAAACTCAGTTGCCCTTCTCACCCTGGGAAACTAGTGAGAGAACAGCCCCACCCCCAACTCTATTTCCTGCCTCCTCCCCGTGCTGTTCCCAATAAGCTGCCTACCCTCAGCAATCACAAGTTTTGATAGCTGAAGGGAAGGCAAGACCTAAATAAAACGTTCAGCATTTATAACTAGCAACATGGATAGCGTTCCCATCAAAGGAATGGCATTTGTACTTTGGGAAGGTATATACATGCTAAAAAACTGGGATAAATTTGAGAAGTTTTACAATGCTACAGCTGATATATTCAGAAACAATAAAACTTATAAAGCGGAAATAAAAATAGAAGTATCGCTTACGCTTCAGTGAGCATAAACCTTACCCTCAGAAAGCCACCACCCTGGGGCGACTTCAAGAGCACAAGTATGTGGAAAAAATAAGACTTGAGTGCAAATATCTTAGGAAGAGGTAACAGGTTAATGTACATGCATAGTCAGATAGAATACGAATAACATTGTTCCCGAAAACTCTGTTTGGATAGTGGGGTCAAAAGAAGCCTGGTGGGAGTAAGAAGCCTGGTGGTGTGTGTACATGCCAAAAAGTGAAGAAATCAACAACAGAAAGAGGATCTGAAATAAAGGAAGTCTCCCTTCGGCTCCCTCCCAGATTTTGCCTACGAACAGAATTAAACACGACACTTCTCAGGGGCTTCACGATATGGGTTAGAGAAGCAGACAGTGTGTTTCCTTCAAAAAGGTGGTCTGCCCCACCTCTCTCTAGGCAGCAAAGCAAAACCACTTGTTTGCATCCATCTCTATCATATAGTTTTTAACCAAAGCTTCGAGGTGTTTCTCTAAAGAAGATCTGCAAAGGGAATAAGTAATGGAGCTGGTCTTTGTCTCTGGATTCTAGCACAGAGCTTCAAAATCTCTTTGAGTTTCATTAGTGTCGAAGACTGAATTGGGTCACCTCCGAATTCATGGTCAACCTAGGACTTCAGCAGACTTAATCCCCATTCCCTCAGAATGTGACTGCATTTGGAGACAGGGTCTTTAAAGAGGTAAGTTAAACGAGGTCCTATGGTAGGCTCTAACCCAATATGACTGGTGTCCTTATAAGAATAGGAAAGAAGTATATGGAAGCACATCAAGGGGGAAGACCCTGTGAAGACAAAGAGAGAAGGTGGCCATCTCCAAGCCAAGGAGAGAGGCCTCAGAAGAAACTAACCTTCCCGGCACTTTGATCTTAGACTTCTAGCCTCCAAAATTATGAGAAAATACATTTCCATTATTTAAGCCATTTGTGATGGCACACTAATGCACTGACTGATGGAAGTGTCCTTGTAATGACGTGACTCCTGGTGGGTGCCTACATAGCTTCAGGGTGAGAGCTGGCCACCAGAAAGACCGATGACGTGATTAGAGGGTTGGAACTTTGGAGAGACGGACCTCCAGGGAGGGCAGGGGTGCTGGAGATTGAGTTCAATCATGTGGCCAAGGATTTAACCATCATGCCTAAGTAATGAAACCCCAGTAAAGACTCCGGCCTCAATCTTGGAGGAGCTTCCTGGTTGATGAACACACTGGTGTGCTGGGGGGCTCGTACACCAGGATTCTATGAGGAAAGGACATGAAAAGGCTCTGCAGCGCCCCCCCGCCCCCAGATCTTGTCCTGTGTGTGTCTTCCATTTGGCCATTCCTGATCTGTATCCTTTATAATGAAACTATAATGGTATTAACACTTTTAGTGAGTTCAGTGAGCTATTCTAGCAAATTATTGAACCTGAGGGGGGGTCACAGGAACCCCAGCATTTATGGCTGGTCTTCAGAAGTGACGGTAGCCCCTGAGACTTGTGGCTGGTGTCTGAAGAGGGGCAGTCCTGTTAAAGATTGAGCATTTAAACCCGTTGGGTCTGGTGCTAACTCTGGGTGGTTAGAGTCAGAACTGAACTAAAGGACACCCAGAGGGTGTCAGAGACTTGAAGTCAGAAGAATAATAGTCTGAGAACTCGGTCATATGAACTCTTTCCACAAGGCATTTTTTTCTATTGTTCTAAGTAAAAGCATTCTTTTCTTAGAAGAAACATTCCTCTGAAATGGTTTAAGGTTTATTTAAGGTTCTTCAGACTGTACAAAGTGAAGCTGAGTAGACATTAAATGCAGCTGACCAGATGATTTTTGTGGCCTCAAATGAAATCAAATACTGAAAATATAATACCCATTCTGGATTATTTTGAAAACTCATCAAACACTAATAGTTTAACATGAATAGAAATAGTATTTACTATTGTATAAAATTGTATAAAATTTGCTTATAATATCATGGTGGAATGGTTCTATGTCAAGTAACTCTCTGATAAACATTTCACACAGACTACAGTCTTTTTATGATATTACCTAAAGGTTCATGGCAGAAACTTGGATCATTTTTTTCCCCGAGATTTGGCCTCTGATCAACATTCATGGCGGGAAACAATAAATTCTAACTCTAACGTTTATTATTTTTCTTATTTTAAAGATAAAATAAGAACACTTAGAAACAAAAAAGGATGGTTTTTGACTAGCAAAGAATTACCTGAGGCAATAATGGATCTAGATTACTTTGTAAAGTATGTTAAATAACAACACTGTTAAAATTTTCCTGTAGTCATTGGGTAAACAAAAGTTTAAAGTCTTGAGATGGAACCAGGGAATATAGTTTGGGAATGTCTTCCATAAGGCACAGAAAGGGATATACATTTAGAAACACAAACCATTTTATTCGAATAATGACCATGAAAACTCTCACCTAGGCACAGGGCGAGGCTGCTCTGGGAATCCTCACCCTAATCAGAAGTGGAGAACAACAGGAAGAGAAAGGAAGAATACGAATCAGTTCTGCCTCCCAAATATTTCATAAGCAGTATGCTTTGCTCTTCCAGACAATCCAAAATGCCAGTAAAAGCAACAACCTGACTTGCTAATAACCAAAGTCTCTAACTTTGAGATTTTTGCTGAACGTCCATTTTCAAGTGAAAAAGGTGTGAATTTGAGAGGTACTTTGTTGCTATCTAAAACGAGAGAGTTAGAGTAAAACTTCCAATGCTTTCTTGTTTGAAAGCTACACTTTAATCATTTTTAAGGTTGACACTGGGTAGTTCGAAGATCGCCAAAAATTCGTGGAGACAGGAAGAGCACCCATGATTTCCCTTAGCAGAAGCAAGAGCAAAAGAATTGTTTAAGTGAACTTTAAAATCTGGTCAAATTATGTCCAGACTCTTTTCTTCTGGGAAAAAAACAAAGCAGCCAAAACCTGGTGTAGACCGTGGCACAAATGGGAGAGAAGAGAAAACATCAACATCGAAACCATTACTCCTTCAGTGTCTCAGCCTAAACACACAGCTGTAGCAAGCTGGAATGAGATTTGACTCCAAATAAAATGGGAATGAAGTGGTGTTTTTCCAGGAAACTAGTTAAGGAATTAAGAGGAATGTGAAAGCTAAAACTATTAAAATAAAATTTAGTCAAAGTCAGTCAAGTGTTTAAAAGATAAAAGCAAGTGTTTACAGATGTTCTAGGGAGTGAGAAGGCCCCAGTCTACAGTGAGCTAAAGGAAAAGCCTACAATATAATGGGGTGTCCTCCAACTCCAATCATAGTTTGAGGAGTCTCAAGAAACAGAGGAAGTGCACATAACTTGTCACTTTTTATGGCACTGTGTAACAATCAGTTATTTGTAATTACCTTAGAATGGGTTGGCTCCCCAAAATCAGGTATATATGCACACACTGCTCAATTTAGGTTGTGGCTAAATGGATAGTCACTGAACGATTCACTTTAATTTTCTGTGTTGAAACCTTTTTATGATAAAATTTCTCAAAAAAAAAATTTTAAGGTTAAAAGGTAATTGAACAAGCTTTTGGCTACTAGCCAAAAAGAACCAAATATCATTAAGACTCTTCCTAAAACTTGGTTAAAAGGCACTAATGAAGACTACTTTCTCTCTTAGGCTTATTATAAGGGTTTACATGTCTTTATTATATGTTGAGAACTGAGACCCCTGGGAAGTGACAGAAGTAAATAAATTTCACAGTAGTCTAGTAACCATAAAGATGTTTTGGTGTTTGTGTTTACACTAAAGAGATATACAGTATCTGTCAATGAAGAGAAAGAAATCCTAAGACCACTAAGTATGCGCCCAGTTCTGCAGATGATATATGCCCCCAGAGGATGTATACTTGGGCAAGAAAATGAGACTGTACACAACATACTTAGAAATGAAATACAGAGCTAAATTAAATACAATTTTGGATTAAAATATACTCCAGACACACAAACATAAGGCGTATCTAGTAGACAGGATAACGGTCCCTGAAGGAGATCCATGTCTTAATCTCTGATAATATGTTACTTCCCTTGGTGGAAGAGAATCTGTAGGTGTGATTAAATTAAGGGTGTTGAGATGAAGAGTTTACCTGAGATTATTATGGTGGGACTGCTATGATCACCAAAGGCCTTGAAAGAGGGCAGCAAGAGATTCGGAGACGTGACAAACGAAGCAGAGCTTGGAGCGATGTGGGACAACAAGCCAAGGAAATGTGAGCAGCCTCTAGAAACTAGAAAAGGGAAAGAAACAGACTCTTCCCCGGAATCTCCAGAAGGAACACCACCTTGCCAACGCCATTTAGGTTTCTAACTTCCAGAAGTGTAAAAGAATAGATTCCTGTTGTTTTTAAGCCACTAAATAGGTGGTAATTTGTTTAGCAGCAATAGAAAACTAATACATCATATTATAAATGAGGTGCTATAGCAGTTGGGAAGGAGAGAGATTAATATGTATTAAATAGAGAAGACTTTATGGAGGAGAGGAGATATGTGAAAGGCTTTGAAGACCTTGTCTGTTGGCGACTGCCTTTGTCTGCATATAACCAAAAGCTATTATAATGTTGCAAACAAATATAGCCACTTATTGTTTTCATACCACAAGGAATCTGAAAGAGAACAAGCTAGATTGGTAAATGACTCTATGACGTCAAATCTTCAGGCTCCTTGTAACTTTTGGTTCCTCCATCCATGTGGCTTTCAGCTTTACGGTTGCCTCATAGCCACAAGGTGGCTGCTCCTTCTCTGGCCTAACATCTTCATCCTGGATAGTAAGAAGAATGCAAAAAGACAAAAAAAGTGGTACCTGTATCAGGAAAGCAAAAATTTCCTGACGGTCTCCAGCAGATGAACCGGGCCTGTGTTATATAACCTTTCTTAGCCCCAAAGAAAACTGGCAAAATAAAAACGCTCCAAATAAAACTAGGATTTTGTTAGTAATGAAGAAGAGAAGAATGGACACTAGGTAGGCAACTAAGAGTATCTGAAACAAAGGACTTACAAATTTTGAACAGTTACAGAAGCCAAGATGGCATTTTAAATAAGGCAGAGCATCATGAACTCCGGTGGAAGCAAACTTTGAAGCGGGTAAGAGAGAAGACCATTATCGCTGACCTCCAATACTTGATTCCCCTTTCTTTCTTAGCATGGTTCTCATGCCCATAAATTTCCTGCCTCTTTATGCTTTGTGCTATTATCAACGAGAAAGCACTCCACATTCTCCTTCCCCACCATGTGAAACTCCCTGAGCTAGAGAAACTTTCAGGATCCTCCTCCCTCTTCTCTCTTCCATACTCTTCTTCCCCCTCAAAACAGGTGGTGTGCTGATACGGACAGGTCAAGAGCAAGGGCGTTTATTGGACAACCATTTTAGGAGCATGATCAAAGTATGATCCGTCTCTCTCTCTTTCTTTCTCTCTCTCTACCCCCTCAACCTCCTGAAATCCTCCTCTGATTCTCGTTCTCTCTCTCTCTCTCTCTCTCCTGAGTCCATCATGAAGAAATATATTTAGGGTGACTGGGTGCTCGGTCAGTTAAGTGCCTGACTCTTGATTTTGGGTCAGGTCATGATCTCACAGTCATGAGATCAGCTCTGCGCTGGGTGTGGAGCCTGCTTAAGATTCTCTCTCTCTCTGCTTTTGTCCCTTCCCCACTCGTGTTTCTCCCCCTCCCTCTCTCCCTCCCTATCCCTTTCTCCCTTCCTCCCCCTGCCAAAAAAAAAAAAAAAAAAGATTTTCTTTTTCCTGGTGATTTCCCTTAGAGATAACTGGAGTGGATAGCTTAAGCCAGATGTGTTTTAAGTTAACAGGAATGTCTCCTTTACTTTTCTTCAGACTGCTTGTTTGCTTGTTCAGATGAAGTCAGAAGAGATGGTAAAAGAGTTGTGCGTTGGAGTTCACCATTTCTTGCTCCTGGAAATCCCTTTGCCACCATATGAACAGCCCAGACCACACTCAGAAGGAAGAGAGACAATGTATAAAGGGACCCAAGTTATTTCCCGCCATCCTGGCTGAATCCCCTGGCATGTGAGCAAGGTCATTCTAGACCATCCACTCCAGCTGAGCCGGCCTAGACCAAAAGAACTATCCAGCCAACCCACAGAATCCTGAGGACTAACAAATGTTTATTGCTTTAAATCACTAAGTTTTGGAATTGTTCGTTAAGTAGCAAAAACTAACGGATATACAGCTTCTCCTTGGATTCAGCTTTCCCCACTAACAGAATAGTAAAATGCATAGGGCCAAGAGTTGGGTATGGACAGACAGAAAGAGTCCAGGGAGGCCGCTCATTGACCATATATACCTAAGACTATGCCTGAGCAAAGGGGCTTCTGCATAGTCTGGTCTTCTTCTAGGAAGCAATTCGCAGTTTGAGTCTGAAGCTCAGAATATTAAAGACTGCCATTTCCCTGGCCTTGTACTATGGATTGGAATTAAGGAAGAAGACCGTAGCATCAAAGGATTTAGGTGTTTGGATCCCAGACCGAATACCACCACCCCACCCCACTTACTATGAGTAGGAATTTATAGGGAAAAAGATTAGATAAATAAAATGGATTCAAATTACAGAGAACTTATGAAGAGCTAGCATGAGGAAAGACAGGGAAAGGACATGATGAAAGCAGGATTTTAAAAAGACACATCTATTAGAGCTTCGCAGGGTGTATTTTCAGAAATATAAACTGAAAACAAGGAAGCCGCTATGACGTTGTCATTATGATTCGGGCATGAAAGGGAAACGTAAAAGGCCACTAGAAGATCACTTTGAAGCAAAATGCAGAACTCTCAACAAATATTTTATATACCTATATAAATTAAACGAAGCAGAAACTGGATGTTATTTACCAATTCTGTTTCTCTTGCCTCTTAGGTCTAGTCTACATTTCCCAGACTCCTTTGCAGTTACGTGTCACTATGTGACTGCATTCTCATTACCGCTCATGTCATGAGGGGAAAAGTGATGTACTCCACTTCCAGATCTGACTCATAAAAACTTCTGTGAGATTCTCTGCCTTCCTTCTGTCTTTCCTTATCTACTGGCTAAATGGTCAGGATTCCAAGAATATAGAAAAGGGAGGAGCTGCAAGATGAAGGAGACTAGGTCTGCAAACAACCATATGGAAGGCTACCCACTAAGCAGAAACATCTGCTTTAAACTCTGGGGGAGCAAGAATTAAATCTTTATTGTATTAAGTCACTGAGATTTGGTGGTTTCTTTGACATAACAGCTAGCATTTCTTACCCTACACAACACAACTGTATAACTTCAAATCTAATGATTTATAATATTTTAACAAAAAAAGTGGAGAAGGTGCTAGATTTCAAAGCACAAGGAATAGAGAACAGGCTAACTTCACAGGAAATGTTAATGGAGTACAGTAAATACAATCTGAGACTTAGAAAGATGGAACTTAAAACCCAATATTGGAAGGGCTTATCTCATTAATAAAAAGCAGATACACAAGAAAGGAGGCAGGGAAATGGCAAGACTCCAGAGTAAATCACTCCAGAGTAAAGCCCTGTCTGGGAATCCAGGATCCCGATAATACATGCAAATTAGAAAGTATTTAGTCGGAAATAAAAAGGAAAGAAGACAAATTAAATGGCTCTGGGCATGCTCCATAGAGTACCAAGCTAGATGAAAGTCACTGCTTTCCTAATAAAAATTAAAAATTCAGTGTGGAGTACAATTGTACTAATGACATCAACAGCTTCGAAAAGTCCCCTTCTGCTGAAAATCAAGTATCAGACTCAGTCTTTACTTGCCCTCCCTGTAATTTCATCTCTTGGAAGCCACAGGAAGCCACAAAGGGAACTCATGTTCCAGATCTAATTCTGAGAACTAAGGGAAATGCAGTGTGTGACTGAATATGACAGGAAGTAACTATGTCACTTGGAGCTTTTAAGAGGGAAGGAAAGGAAGGCTGCAAAAATTCGGATGTGTACCATCAGCTAGAGAAAATAGGATATTTGGTTATTTTAGAGAAAAGCTAGCTATGACCAGAGGTCCTGAAGAGGAATTTGACACAAGAGGGTTTCAATACTTTCAAAGTATTAAATTCTAGGTATAAAGCCCTGAAAACTCTGTCCTTGGAGGGAGAAAAGTGGAGAGATACTTAAGATATCAAGGAAATTGCATAAAAGCTCTCTGATTAGCTCAGATTTAAAATTGTACACTGGGAGGAGGTGGGAATGGGTGGAAATATAGACATAAAAGCCGGAATAAATAGCTACAGATATAGACTTGGTGAGGGTAGAAATGGCACTTACCTATTGTCTCTATCTGTAAAAATGGCACCAGAAATATAAAAACCTCCATAAGCAGATCAAAAACTCTAAGGGTAACTACCGTTTCAATAATATGGTGTAATCTCGATAGAAGGTAGAAAGAAGACATCTCCAGTTTTGCTTCCATATTTTCCATCAAAAAGAATGATCTTCAAATATTTAAACTGGGATAAGTAAGTTAAATACGTAATAAAGGGGAATGATTCTTAGAGTAAATGAGAAGATAGTAGGATGCCATCTAGATCTTTTCGATATGTTTAATTCAAAAACAGTTCAAGAAGGCAGACAGTGCATATGTCTGACTCTCTTTCCACTAGGTCCCATTGATAAAGAATAAAAATATACAAATGTAACCCAGGTAAATGCCTGGGTTCTTAGTTACATCTTCAATATGGTGTCTTCTTCAAAGAAAAAATTCATGACATGTAAGAAAGACAGTAAGGAGTACATTCTTAATTAACAGCAAACATCCATAATGTCCTCTTTTTCTATCATGTCTCCACTTCTCCACTTCTCCACCTAAGCAGCATCTATCCCTAAAACTCCCAATGCCCCCTCTCTCTCTACCCTCTTTTTCTTCGCCCCTCTGTGTGTGTATGTGTGTCTGTGTGTGTGTCTGTGTGTGTGCAAGTGTCAACTTTCCCAGATCTCTACTCCCTCAGATTCTTGTATTTCCTCCTCTCCCTACACCCTTGCTGTAATATCTCATCACTCTGCAGCCGGAATGTCTGTCTTCCCTGTGAACTGCATCAGATCACTTCAGAATTTCTTGACGACCTATTGTCTCCACTTTTTTCCTCAAAGAAGGAAATGCATGGAGTTCCTGGGAAGTATGATTTTCTCACACTAACACACCTTCAAATCTTTGTGGAAAAATTGTGATGAACAAATTAAAAAAGACTAAATCTACAGAGGTGATGAAGTAAGATGAGGTAGCCATCGGACGAATGTTTTTGACAGTTTTTGATGGAAAGTGAGCCAAATCATACTGACACATAGAGTTGGAAAAAAACTAATGAACAAACAAGCAAAAATCCCAGAAGCCTAGAACACCAGAGGCAGCAGACTAATTCTTCTCCACAGAACCAAGAGTGGTCCAACTCAAGGACGGCAGGTAGAGGAGGCAGCATTCCAAGTGGGGCAGCCATCAGGTAAGGAGATGGTGAGATGCACTGCTGTCCCTGTCAGGTAAAAGCAAACTGCTCTGCCGGGTTTTGCTACTCGGTTTACAGAAACAACATATTTTCCAGATCAATGGTTGCATACTAGATGTGAGAAGCTGTGTCAGTTGATTCTGGCAAAAAGAAAATGTTAGGAACAATAGATGAAATTAAACTCACCACCTTATTAAGTTTATGATTTCTACTCTCATCATCCAGGATCTATCTGTCTTCTGCACAGGCCAATAGACAAGACAAATGAAGAAATAATAGGAATCACCATCCATGCGTCTTTCAAGTTCTTGACAGTAACATTCATCTCTGCAGTTACCCTAGAGATTCGATATTGCTTTTGGCTTACAAATTTATGCTTTCCACTGAAATAAATCTTAAACTACACTTCTGAATGAATATTTTGCTAGTTTCTTAATATGTCTATTCAAACTACACATTCAGGTCCAGGGAAAATAACCACCAGACACATCTGTAGATCCACTGGGCCCACTGTGACAGACCCTCAGGGCAAAACTCCATTTAACACTTGCATTAGTCGAGATTGTCTACGCTATGCAGCAATAACAACTCCAAATATTGGTGCCTTACAAAAACAAAGCATAATTTTGTAAGCATGTTATATGTCATCATCGAATGGGCATGGCTCTATGCTATACTTCTTCACTCCAGGAGTCAGGCTAAGAGCTACTATCTGGAGCAGTATCTACCTTATGAGAGAAGAAAAACAACATGGCAAAACATTTTTTAAATGTGTCTTAAAACTGTTGTCCAGAAGTCACGTAGGTCACTCTGCCCTCATTCCATCAGCCAAAGCAAATCACACAAACATGGCATAATATAATCATTCCATTGTGAAGGCACTTCAAGGAGAGAAAATGTAGAATTTGGCAAATAGTAATAAAATCCACTACTGCATCTGACCTGTATAGACTTCCACCCTGACTGGTGGATCACAGTGGCATTTGGAAACCTAGGAAGTAGTTTCCGCCCAAAGGCAGCGGACAATAATCCCAGAAAAATCTGGGAAATTTTCTATAGAAGATGTACAATATACAGTTATAGAAATCTCCTAGGGGTCTTCCTCCAGGAGACAGACCTTCCTTCTAATCAAGGGGTTCCAGATTTGAGAACTAGCTCAGTTCTAGAAACAGTAAATACCATTAGCTCATCACTGTGATTAAAATTAAGCCTCTACTCACAGAACTACAGCTTTCCTATTTCATATATGAGGTAAAACCTTGCCACATAAAAATTAAGTTGCCCATCTATATCACTCTTAGGGATCAATTTTTCATGTCTTCATGATCAAGTAGCCATCTTTAAAAACATCTGTACATTAAACCGTTCCTAATTATCACTATTCGGTCTCAGGCTACCTTGTCTTGGCATTATCTGCTGCCACTCTGTCACTGAGACCCATCATCCACACGGAAATCAAAGAGCCTGTTCCTACGGCAGCATCTTCAGCTGTCACCTCCATCCTTCAAGGACAGACACTAGAGCACTTTCAAAGAAAACTGGTGGTCCTTTAACTAATGTCTTTCCCCAAGTTTTGATAAAGGTAAAATCCTCTGAAAGCAGTTATTAGTTTACTAGGGATGTCATAACAAAATGCCACAGATAGGGATGACTGAAACAACAGAAATTTGTTTTCTCATAGTTCTGGAAGTTGCAAGTCCAAGATCAAGGTTTCAGCAGGCTCGGTTTTTGTTGAGACCTATTTCTTGCATCCCTGGTATCTCTTCCTCTTCTTATAAGAAAACCAGTTATATCGGGTTAGGGCACCACCCTTTATGACCTCATTTAAACTTAACTGCCTCTTTAAAGCACTGTCTTCAAATATAGTCACATTGGGTGTTAGGACTTTGACACATGAATGGGGAGGGGGGCACAGTTCAGTCCATAGCACACTCTTTCCTAATATGTCCTAACTTTCACATATTAGACTTCGCGAGGTAGTGAATTCATGTTTTGCAATTCTTCAGTGTGCAAGATCAAAGTTTTGGTCTGCTTTTTTGTTACATCGGTCCTATAATTCTAAACAACAAGATTTTATTTGGGGCAGTCACAGAAATACTCTAGTTTTCTGGAAATGTCTTAAGCAGACATTTTACAACCCTGAGGTCATCAGTTCTTTCTGTAACCTCTCCAGTGCACTCAGAAATATCCAATCTACTAGTTCCTTTAGTCCTCACTCCAACAGCATCCAAATATTGCAGCAGCTACTTGGCCTCCCAAAACTGTACCATTAGTATTAGGCACTTCATGCTATGCAAGTACAGGTAATAATTTATGCAACTCTTCTGTCAGTAGTTAATAATAATCACACTAAGTAGGTCATCACTGCTTCAAATCTTAGCACTTCCAAATAACAAAGCCTAAATTCTCCTATTTTTGAAGCTCTTTTTCTTGAAGTTCCTCTTAGTAAGTATTAAATCAGAAAAAAAAAAAAAAATCTATCATAGGCAGTCCAAGCAGGAAATGATCTAATACAGTGATCTCACATTGTTAAAAGGGTAGAGGGTGGGAGGGAGCTACCCAGCAATCAGGAAACCACATAAATCTGCTGGTAAAACTGTAATTGCTAGGTCTGTTGGTAAAGTGTAACAAAGACACTGTAGAAGTTCATGTTACTCTGTCACCATTTCTGATGGGAGAAGAATAAACCCTATCTCACTTCTTCCTTCCAAATGTCGTAGGAGTACCTTGAATTGGCCTACTAGAAACAAGAATATTGCTGGCAAAGAATTCTGGGAAATGTAGTTCCCTGGCTTCCAGCCTCTATCATGCAAGGGTAAACCATAAAAGTTACTGAAAGACAGTAGATATACCTGGCACACATCTCTTTCCAGAAGATATGCTCCATAAAAATGAAAAATTAACCCAAAAGGAGGAAATCACAAGATCCTAGAAACTGAGAATTCAGAACAGAGGAGAGACTGAAGAATTTTCCAGGAAAATGGGAACAAGAAGTTCTAGAATGACAGCTGTGTTAGCTGCCTAAAGAGCAGCCAATCCAGATTAGAACGAGAGGACATAGGACTTTTAGAAAGGACTCCTAGGAAAACAACTGAAATTGATAGAATAATTTGACTATAGTCAGAGGATTTTTACAGTACTGTTGGAGAGATAAGGAAGAATTAGGTATAAGTATAGGTACATAAAAATCTAAACAAATTACCAAAGCAAGGCAATAATTAACTCCAGGAAGAAAAATTTATAAGTACACTACTTGGTTTAATGAATAATGTTTACAGTCACAATACTATGAACTAACTACTATATACTATATACTATAAATACTATATTAAATATTAGTTTAATCAAATTGTATTATAATTATGTTGGGTGGAGAGGAAGGAAGGAAGGAAGGTCATGTGCATGTGTAAAAGTTAAATTCTTACCTTCTGTGATAAGAAGCACATGTTAGTTCTAAAGTGAATAAATCTATAGATAATAACATGATCATATTAATTTTTGTGTTAGAGGTAAATATTAGAAGAAATGGCTAAAAGATTCAAAAGTGGTTGATTCTAGGGGTGCCTAGGTGGCTCAGTCAGTTAAGCGTCTGACTTCGGCTTAGGTCATGATCTCATGGTTTGTGAGTTCGAGCCCCGCGTTTGACACTCAGAGCCTGGAGCCTGCTTCGGATTCTGTGTGTGTGTGTGTGTCTCTGCCCCTCCCCAACCCAGGTTCTCTCTCTCTCTTTCTCTCTCTCTCAAAAATAAACATTAAAAAAATTTTTAAGAAAACCAAAGTGGGAGGCATCACAATCCCAGACTTTAGCCCCTACCACAAAGCTGTAATCATCAAGGCAGTATGGTACTGGCACAAAAACAGACACATAGATCGATGGAATAGAATAGAGAACCCAGAACTGGACCCATAAGCATATGGTCAACTAATCTTTGACAAAGCAGGAAAGAGTACCAATGGAAAAACGACAGTCTCTTTAGCAAATGATGCTGGGAGAACTGGACACCAACATGCAGAAAAATAAAACTAGACCACTTTCTTAAACCATACACAAAAATAAGCTCAAAGTGGATGAAAGACCTAAATGTGAGACAGGAAACCATCAAAACCCTAGAGAAGAAAACAGGCAACAATCTCTTTGACCTCAGCCACAGCAATTTCTTGCTTGACACGTCTCCAAAGGCAAGGGAATTAAAATAAAAAATGAACTGTTGGAGACTTCATCAAGATAAAAAGTTTCTGCACTACAAAAGAAACAATCAACAAAACTAAAAGGCAACCAATGAAATGAGAAAAGATGCTTGCAAATGACATACTGGATAAAAGGCTAGTATCCAAAATCTATAAAGAACTTACCAAACTCAACACCCAAAAAACAAAGAATCGAGTGAAGAAATGGGCAGAAAACATGAATAGACCAAAGAAGACATCCAGCTGGCCAACAGACACATGAAAAGATGCTCAATGTCACTCATCATCAGGGAAATACAAATCAAAACCGCACTGAGATGCCACCTCACACTGGTCAGAGTGGCTAAAATTAGCAACTTGGGAAACAACAGATGCTAGCAAGGATGTGGAAAAAGGGGAACCCTCTTGCACTGTTGGTGGGAATGCAAACTGGTGCAGCTGCTCTGGAAAACACTGTGGAGTTTCCTCAAAAACTTCAAAATAGAACTACCCTATGACCCAGCAATAGCACTACTAGAAATTTATCCGAAGGATACAGGAGTGCTGATTCATAGAGGCACATGGACCCCAATGTTTATAGCAGCACTATCGACAATAACCAAATTATAGAAAGAGCCCAAATGTCCATCAGCTGATGAATGGATAAAGATATTGTTTATATATATAATGGAATAATACTTGGCATTGAGAAAGAATGAAATCCTGCCATTTGCAGCAACGTGGATGGAACTGGAGGGTATTAGGCTAAGTGAAATAAGTCAATCAGAGAAAGACAGATATCGTATGTTTTCACTCATATGTGGAACTTGAGAAATTTAACAGAAGACCATGGGGGAAGAGAAGGGGACAAAAATAGTTACAGAGAGGGAGGGAGGCAAGCCATAAGAGACTCTTAAATACAGAGAACAGACTGAGGGTTGATGGAGGGGCGGGGAAGAAGGGAAAATGAGTGATGGGCATTGAGGAGGGCTTCTGTTGGATGAGTACTGGGTGTTGTATGTAAGCGGTGAACCACAGGAATCTACCCCCAAAACCAAGAGCACACTGTACACATTGCATGTTAGCCAATTTGACAATAAATTATATTTTTAAAAATAAAATTAAGTTAAAAATTAAAAAATTTTTAAATTAAATAAAAAATTAAATTAACTGGGTGGTTCAGTTGGTTGAGCGTACAACTTCAGCTCAGGTCATGATCTTGTGGTCCATGAGTTCAAGTCCTGAGTCGGGCTTGTGCTGACACCTTGGAGTCTGCAGCCTGCTTCAGATTCTGTGTCTCTCTCTGCCCCTCCCCAACCATTCTGTCTCTCTCTGTCTTTTAAAAATAAATAAATGTTAAAAAAAATTTTTAAAAAATTAAAAAGAAATTTAAAAAAATGTACATGCATTAGTTAAGTCTTTTTAAAAGATCAAATGGGAGATAAGGAAATGGAGACACGAGTTGTAGCCTAGTGCTTCTCAAACTGTAATCTACACACAACCTACCTGAGGTTTTTGCTTCAGCAGATCTGGGAGGCATCTATGAGTCTACATTTCTTTCAAGCTCCTGGTCATGGCCCATACTTTGACTAACAAAACTGTATAATATTCTTTGTCTTAGGGAAAGTGGGAGAGAGCGAAATTATTAGAATGATACCAAGGATAAAAGTGAGGTTTTAGTTGTGAGAGGTTCTAGGGAATCCCCATTACCTTCTCCCCACTCTAACTTTTCTGCCGGAAAATCTGATTCTTTAAGACCTAATTCAAATATCATCTTCTCTATGAAATCTCCTTGATCATTTGCCTCCTCTCAGTCCCAAGCAAAATTAATTACTTCCCAGTGTAAGGACTTCCAGAAAAATCTACACCCATAGTAGCATTTGTATAACTATATTGCCATAGTTGGTATCTTGTTAATCTTCTCCCACTAAGGCGTGGGAAATAAATCATAATTCCCCCCCAAATATGTGTAATCCTTGAATTCAGCATAGGTATTAGAATTATCAAAGTTTAAATAAATGTTGGAAGAAACAACTCATGATGAATGAACATAACGACAAATTACAGTCACTAGAAATGTCTGAATGACAGATGTATGCTCATAGAAGAGATTCATTTATTCACAGGAAGTTGATCATCCTATAATCCCCTCCGGGATTCCATAATTCTATGCCCTGGATGTTATGAAATAATAATAATATGAATACATGAAATAATATTCCAAAGGAGATATGTTATCATTCTTTCATTAACTTATTTGGTAGAATATTTTAAGCTTTTAACATATCTGGTTACAGTTGATAACCTAAGTAATAGGAAAACATATCGTCTAATATGACAGAAATAGGCTTAGAGAATCTACACAAGGTTTTAGCTGTCAAGGTCACTTTGGTAAGATTCAGATCCCACAAACAAAACTGACCTCAACTTGGCAGCTTCTGCACCCTAAATTACAGGACTGAAAAGAAAGTCAACACTCATTCTAATTAGGGTGATAACCAGCTGTTAGCAATGAGCAAATGGCTTAGAGAGGGTACATTGCCAGCACAATTTTTAAATAGCAGGAAGTTCATTAAAATGATAAGGAAAGAGCAGTCAGAGACTGACACATTGTTCCAGCCAGTTCTGGGGGGTGGGAAGTGCAGGCCCCAGCTAGATGTATCGTTCCAGATCCTGGATTTAAGGCTACAGATGTCTGCGGATACGGGAGCTAATTATCATATTTAGAAAAAAAATTAACGACAAAACTAAACTATCACAAGATGACAGGTAAAGCCCTGTCATCTGTCAAAATTTAGGCTTCCATTTTACCCCCAAGGTCTGGAAGGGAACTTACAGATCAGTTATTAGTCAGTGGTTCTCATGCCTGGAGGCAAGTTAGAATCCCCAGGACGCTTCAGAAACATTGCTGATGCTCAATCCCACAACCAGGTCCCTGCTGGGGTCTAGTCTCAAGGTCGTTAATTTGCTCAAGATCAAATTAGTTTAGTTAGTTTCAGGCTAGAGATGGTCATCGCTGGTATCCAGGGCTGCACACGCTTTCTCCTACCCAGCTTCCATTGCAACTGTCCCCTGAGAGGCTACAGATGCAGTGGACACACAGCCTGGCTTGGCATTTCAACAACATCTTTCAGGGTGAGATCAAAAGCGTAGTCAAAACCATGGGTGGCTCAGTCCAACTGGAGAGACCATGTCAAAAGAGCCTTGTTTCTATCAGGTAGAATACTGTCTATTCCTCTTTACTCCTATCACAAGCCAACCTTGCAGAAGCCAGGAAGTTCTGAGTAAGGTCTGGGCAAAGAAATAATAATTCTCTAATTCCCAATTGGCCTGCTTCATCCTGTAACCAAACAGCTGTTGTCTGTTTGCTGAGTGTGCGTGCCCACACACACACACACACACACACACACACTGAACTGTAACTCGCACTCAGCGATAACCAAACAGTTCTCTCATGCCATTTGCAGCTGCCTCTAAAATCCAGAATGATTTTAGCATTGATGTATTAGCACGTTCCTAAAAATATCAGTATTTAATTCCATCTAATCCTGACAACTACTTTGACACCTATATTATAAATAAAGAAATCTATTTGGCCAATAATTTTTAAATATATTCCAAGTGGACAAAAACATATCATGGTAACCAAGACTCATCATGTCACCATTACTGTGACATGGAACCTGCCCTCCCTCACCAGATGGCAGTTGGGCCCCCTTTCCTGCACCACGGCCTGAGGACTCCCAGTGCGTCCACTGGGGTGATCCTAGGACCCACCTCAGTTCCTTCCCATTCTTCAGGGATCACCGTTCCTTGTTGCCAGATATTTCAATCTTGAAACATATTAAAAACTTATTTCATAGATTTTGTTCTATTTTTTTAGTTGTTTCAGGCAAGGGTTAAATATAGTCCCTCTTATTTTATCTTGGCCCTAAAGCAAAAGCCTTGGATGCAATTTTAATTTAAAAAGAGCAAATATGGAATGTATCATGTTTAGAGTTTGATGAAGAAAAAATAAAATTGCTTCCTAATTGTCCTCACTAGATTCACAGGAGAAAATGACTCAGGCTGTTCTCTTCACTTTCCATAGCGTGTTCCGACTGCCAGATTTTCTCAGTTCTCAGGTGGGTCAACTGTAAGACACATCATTAACTTAAAAATAATATTAGAGGGTTTGGTGAGAAACACCACACTGAATGTAGACACCAACAGTAAGGTATATATATATATATTTTTTTTTCCAGAAATATTAACTTGTGGAAAAGTATTCATCTTAGGGGCACCTGGGTGGCTCAGTCGGTTGAGCGTCCGACTTTGGCTCAGGTCATGATCTCGCAGTCTATGAGTTCAAGCCCCGCGTCGGGCTCTGTGCTGACAGCTCAGAGCCTGGAGCCTGCTTCACATTCTGTGTCTCCCTCTCTCTCTGCCCCTGCCCTGCTCATGTTCTGTCTCTCTCCTGCTCAAAAAAAAAAAATTTTTTTAAAAAATAACTATTCATCATAAAATGGAGGAAATGTGGTGATTTCATTTTAACCTTGCATTTTTGTTACCCTCATTGCAAATACACCCCTGGCTGCCATAGCACTACTGATATGGCAAAGTGACATGACAGGACCCTGGGATCCTAAACATTGGTGACTAGGTTGGTATGAGTATTTCACTCATTTTGCGGATAAAACAATCTACTGTGGACTTTCCTGAGATCCTAATCAGCATATGTAACATTGTTTGAATGGAAAAATGGTTTCTGAGTAAGAAGACAACCACGTTCCCCCATCTTCCCTAATTCTCCTCGTTGCTTAGGTGGCAGAAAGGATATTAGTGATACTAAGAGCATTTCTCCCTCACCTCTTCAATTAGTGGTTCCCAAACTTCGGGGTGAGTCAGAATTATCTGGAAGGCAGGTTATCACACACATTGTTGGACCCCACTCCAGAATTTTAGATGTGGGGAGTCTGAGGCGAGAAGTTGCATTTCTAACAAGTTCCCAGATGATGCTGACAGAGATGGTCCTGGGACCACACCTGAAGAATTATGGTCTGGAGCTTTGCAAGCGTGGAAGAGAAAGGGAACCCACTGTCTTGGGAACGCCCCTCCCTCTTCTAGATTTACAGGGCATTAATAAGTCAGATGTTGCCACTTTGAGGAATCCCCATCCTTAGGGACCCAAGATCATTTACCCTCCAATTTTTGATACATTTTGCCTTTTTGCTTTTTAAAGAAAAAAAATGAGTTTTGAAGATTGTCATTTTCCATTCTAATACTGCAGGGGAAAATATATAGGTTGCTTTTACCCAAGAGAAAAGAAGATGCCAAGTCAATTACTTCTTCTAATCTCTTCCAATTTTGTTATCCTGTTATTCAACAACCAACAGCCAGTAGTGAAAAGGGAAATTGTTTACTCCTGGAAGTTGGGAGTATCTTTAGTTCTACATATTGCTGGTGACAACTTTAACACAAATCTCATATGGTAACAGTCCCACCAGCTGTCTCTGACTCCTAAATGCTCAAAACCTTCATGTCTCTTCTCATCCCCCCACTGCAAGAGTTATCATCTGTTTTGCCTTCCAGCATCAGACAACTTCTCGCACCTGATCTGTCCAGCTGAGGAGACAGATGTTTAAAAAAAAATGCAAAATTCACTAAGATGTTATGTTTGCTTTTTAGCATATTAAAAATATATATTGACCCAGTAAAAGGCCTAGAAGTCAAGCCTTATCCAAGCTTTGGAATATGTTGGTGATACAGTAGTTTTCATACTTTGATGTATATCAGAATCACCTTGGGAGTGGGAGCTGGGGATGTGTATCTTTTAATTGATTTTTTTCTATTAAAAGACTTTATTTTCTAGAACAGTTTTAGATTTACAGAAAATTAAGGCAGTTATACAGGGAGTTACCTATGCCCCCTACACAAACACAGTTTCCCCATTTAGCATCTTATATCATATGGTGCATTTGTTAGTATTAAAGAATCAAGACTGGTGCATTATTACTAAGGCCACATAGTTTACTTATATTTCCATTGTTTTGTAAATTTTTTAAAATTTTATTTAAAATTTTTTTAATGTTTATTTATTTTTGAGACAGAGAGAGACAGAGCATGAGTGGGGGAGGGGCAGAGAGAGAGGGAGACACAGAATGTGAAGCAGGCTCCAGGCTCTGAGCCATCAGCACAGAGCCCGACTCAGGGCTCGAACTCACAGACCACGAGATCATGACCTGAGCCAAAGTTGGACGCTCAACCGACTGAGCCACCCAGGCGCCCCTAAAATCTTATTTTAGAAAGAGAGAGCACGAGTAGGAGAGAGACAGAGAGAGAGACAGAGAGAGAGAGAAAATCCCAAGGAGGCTCCACGGTCAGCACAGAGCCCAACGTGGGGCCCAATTCCACAACCCTGGGATCATGACCTGAGCCGAAGTCGAGAGTCAGACGCTCAACCAACTGAGCCACCCAGGCACCTCTAAATTTCCTTAGTTTTTACCTAATGTCCTTCCTCTGTTCCAGGAGACCGTATTACTAATACAGTTGTCACGTATTCTTAGGTTCCTCTTAGCTGTGACAGTTTCTCAGACTTGTTTTTGATGCCCTTGACAGTTTTTTTAAAAGTTACTGGTCAGCTATTTTGTAGGAAGGCCCTCTATTGGAATCTGTCCAATATTTTTCTTATGATTAGATTGTGGGTTATGAGTTTGGGGAAGGAGAATCACAGAAGTAAATTTCCATTTTCATCACAGTATGTCAAGGGTACATACTGTCAACATGATTTATGACTGTTGTTGACCTTGATCATCTGGCTTACATAGTGTTTATCAGGTTTCTCTACTATAAAGTTACTCCTCCCCCTCCTTCCATATTGTACACTGGAAGGAAGTCACTATGTGCAGCCCACAAGTAAGGAGTGGGTATATATGGTCTCCCTCCTTTAGGATGGGGAATCCACATAATTAATTTGAACTCTTTCTGAATGGAAAATTTATCTCTTCTCCCTAACTTATTAATTTATTCAATTATTTATATCAATATGTACTCATGGATATTTATTTTAATATTTTGGGTTATGATCTAAAGCTACTCTATTTTGTTCTTCAAAACATTCTGGCTTTGGCCATTGGGAGCTCTTTCAGTTGGCCCTGTGCACCTCTGACCTACCCCTTCAGTGTGTGTGTACACACATCTGTAAATATTTCTAGGTTAACCATCTGCAAAAATATTACCCTCAGTTTTTACTGCAGCCCCCAGTTCTAATCCATTACTACATGGGTCATTCTCTCCCTTCTCTGAAAACATCCACTCCAACAGGAAGAAACGGCCCCTAACCAGCCACCATTCACTTACTTTATTGTTCTATTCCAGCACACATGCACCGCAGTATCAGAATCACTAATGCTCACCTCTGTGAGAAACGACTTTCTGACTAGAGGCCAGTACTTGTGTGCACTCCCTCTTGCCTTTGGTCTTACAGACTCCACTCACTTCCAAAGTTATCCAGTCACACTCCAGCGAGGGTGTTTCACGCTTCCATCACACACTTAGATTGTCTTGTGCCGGTCCATCTTCTTCCCTGGGACTTCCCTAACCTCCTAAATGATTTTTTAAAATTTGCATACTCTAAGGTTCGCTCTTGTGCTGTAAAGCGATAACAGGCTTTGACAAATGCATAACAGCATGTATAAATCATTACAGTGTCATACAGAATAGTGTCACTACCCTAAAAACCCCCCATGCCCTGCCTACTCATCCTTTTCCTCCCATCCCCCAAAGCTCTGGCAACCACTGGCTTAGACTGGCTTCTTTACTTAGCAATGTACATTAAAGGTTCTTCCAAGTCTTTTCACTGCTTGACAGCTCATTTCTCTTTATTGCTGAGTAATATTCCACTGTATGGAATCCACGGTTTATCAATCTACCTGTTAAAAAACATGTTGGCTGCTTCTAGTTTGGGGTGATTATAACCAAGGCTGCTACACACATTTGTATGCAAGTTTTCAGGTGGACGTAAGCTTCCAAGTCAGTTGAATAAATACCTCCTCAGTTGAGTTGAAGAGTGTGATCGCTGAATCGGATAGTAAGACTATATTTAGCTTCGTAAGAAACTGTTAAACTGTCTTCCAAAGTGGTTGTACGTTTTCCATTCCCACCAACATGAATGAAAGTCCCTGTTGCTCTGCATCCTCTTCAGCGTTGGGGGTTGTCCGTTTTTTTTTTTTTTATTTTAAAAATTCTAATAGGTATGTAGTGATATCTCGTTTTAATTCGCAGTTCTTTAATGATAAATGACGGTGGGTATCTTTTCACATGCTTCTTTGCCATCTGTATGTCTTCTCTGGTAGCGTCTGGGAGTGTGTATTTTTTAACAAGCCTTTTAAGCGATTCTGATGAAAACCAGAGTTTGGGGGCCGTCACTCCATAACCATCATTTGCCACTCTCATCTCTACTTTTCCTTTTGCCTGATTTCAGAGCTAAACATTTTTTGTCTTTGAAATTACACCACTTGCCTCTTCGTTAACAATCTATTTACATAGAAGTGGAATCGCCTCCTGAAGGCCTGAGATGGAGATAAACACGGGGATGCCAACGCCTGAGGACCGGCTCTCAGCTTATACCTCTAGCTTACAGGCACACTAGTTTCTATAACTTGATGAATCTGTACCCAGAGAAGTGTGATTCCATGGGCTATGGTCACCTGGTCCACCTGTCCAGGATCTCCCTAGGTGGAGATTTCTGGTTCCATAGCTTTCAGTTCACAATTTACAACACATGCTTCTTTTGTGGAAATACAGTTTCTTTAATAAAATAGAACATGTATGTCCGTTTGTGAACAGCATGACACTCAACTCAGAATAAGGCTTAAAAGTAAAGTATAAACAAATGGCTTTTCACACCATAAACATCAGTTCTTGAACAATGACCAGTGAATCCAATACTGTTTCTATTTTTCATCTTAAAAACATTCTAGTTTGTCTTATGTTTTGATTTCTGAAGTCAGGGCCTGTGCAATTCGGACTTTCTGGGGACTCGTTTCACACACCCATTCCCAGGAGCTTCAGAGGGCATCAGGGTCTTCACGGGGGAGAGACTGTCACCTAATCAGCAGCAGGCTGTCGTTATATCCACTCAGATCCTCTCAAAAGGGATTGGCAGTTTGCCTTATGTGTTCTATTTAGTCTCTTTAAAAGGTGAGACCACAACAAAATAAGAATTATCACCTGGTTACCCTTATGCCTTCCTAAACCTTGGCAGGTATCACCAACTGCCTTCTCTTTGCATCCTCCAGAAAGGGTGTGTCCTCATTCTTGGTCTTCAAGGCTACTCTTGGTTACCAGCCCCCCGTGTTTTGCAGCCCTGGGCAGCTGTGAACGTTTTTGTAACTAATTCCTTAAAATTATCTGGTAATTAGCCCTACCACCTCCTCTTAAAGCCACCTCTTTTGACCAGTTATTCCTTAAAATCTTTTTGTAAAATCTCTCCAAAAAAGAATTTTTTTTTAATCTCTCCAAAATGTTTAACGTTTGAGTAGGTCCATTTTTAAAGGATTATGATGTAGTTTCCTCACAAGGACTCAGCAGTGGAAAACAAGGTCATAGCTACAGCTTTCCCCTAAGGAACACAATCCATCTTCTTTCTGTATTAATTGTCATCTGCCTTGGTTTATGTGGGAATCCATTTGAACGGGGACTATATTTGTCTCTGTGCTCTGTATTATGTATTCAGTCTGGACACACCGTGAGAGACGTGTACCTGTCAAATTATGGCCATTGGTTATTCTTGGCTGCAGTGCTGACTTCAGCTGTGACCTTCCTCAAGTCACATAGATTTCTCTGTTTTTCAAGTTTCTCCTCCTGTAAAAATACTGACCTACTTAAATAGAAACACTCTGAGGCTTAACCAATAGATTGTTCTGAAAATATCAGGGTCTATAAATATTGTTATTAATGTGTTAAGCTATAAATATATATATCGAAGAAAGCCCTTGATTTTTAATTTAAAAAAAAACTGTCAGCTTGAATAGTTTAATAGTGTTACCTATATTTCCCAAGTATAATGCCAAATTAAGAAAAAAACTACTAACACTTTGTTTTTCCCAAGACAATGGCCAATATACACCAAGGAATTTTTTTTAGCTGTTCTTCATTTTTTAATGATCTTTAAAGTTCACATCGAATCGTTTCTTAGAATTTAAAACTAGGACGAGATAATAATGATCATGATATCAAGCCTCTACCCAAAGGAGGGCTATAATGTTATTAAACCATTTAAAGATCTGGTCATCCAACCTCTTGATAAACTACAGGCAAGTGCCCCACTTCGTATGGTGACCCCCCCAAGTGTAGTAGAAGCTGATTGTTTGCAGTATCTTCCTTCATGCGGAGAAGAATTCGTCTTCCTTTGAATTCCTCCTCTGGTCCGCCTCCTGGAGCTAGACCCAGTAAACCTAATCACTCTTCTATAGGAAAGCCTTCCAAGGGGACAGTAGTCAGAACCACCCAAAGGCTTTTCTTCTCCCGGTTTCTAGTTCCTTCTTTCATTCCTAAAGCGACATGGCTTCCTGAACGCAGCCTTCTTCCTGTTTACCCTTTCAAGACAGGCCCCAGTTTCTCATGCTCCTTTACAAATGTAGCACCAAGGACCGATGACAGACTCTACAAGTAGCCTCCCTCTCAGTGGGAAATAACACTGAGGCCGCCCCCCTTCCTGTCCTCTCCCTCACGACGCCCAGCTGCAGGCAGTGATAAGATGCTGTGCACCTGGGCCCCGCTTCACTTCCACCCACCGGCGAAGGGCTTCAGCCACAGACCGTCAGAGCTCCCTTGGGGCTGGTGCCCCCACTGTACATCCTGCCCCCAGGGTGCCAAATGCAGGTGCCACTCAGCACCTACCCCCACCTCCAGCTTCTGGAGGCCCACGTCAGCTTCAGCACTGAAAGCTCTTTATGTCCGAGGCCTCCTTGCTAATCACTGATCTGTCAGCCTGACTGCACACTGGAAATCCCTGGTGACTTTACAAACTACTGCTGCTGCTCCCTACTGATGATGCTATCAGAGATTCTGCTAGAATTGGACTGGCATAGGACGTAGGCCTTGTGCGTTTGAACAGCCCCCCGGGAGTTATAATGTGTAGCCAGGATTAAAAACCACGGAGGAAATCTGGATCTTTCCTAAGCCTACTCCTTCCCAACTGAAGATATTTTATCTCTGTCTTACAGCTGAGTCAGTAGGCGGTTCCCCCAGTTATGCTCCACTGATACACCCAGCCATCACTGTAGACACTTAATATTGAGCCTTAAATGAACAACCTCGTGTTGCTTTGAGACCCACACCCTCAAGCGTGACAACCTCTCGTCTTCTTCACTTCTGCAATATGCCCCTCTCTTGTCCACTCCCTCACGTTCACCATGAACTTCAGGTTGTCATCTTTCTCACCGTCTCACTAGTATCTGCTTGAGGATCCACGGGCATTGATAGACTGCGTTTCCACATCTGGGCCTCCACCTCCCTGATCTCTACTCCAGGGACTTCATCTCATGCCCCTCAGCCACCCACTCCCAAGTCCACATGCAGACCTTGTCATCACTCAGAATAGCTCCCTCCGAGATTTTAAACCCCACTGTCCTAGTCCAAGCCTTCTCTGGCTGGTTCTCTACTCTTTTCACTCCTACCCCAAATCTCTCTTTTCTGGCAAGACGAGGTTTTTAAAAGCACTGCTTTTACTCACCAACACCCATTTCGCTACCTCCCAGCTATTCCCAACCCGCCTCACTCTGGCTTCTCAGCCAAACGTGTCCCAGAAAATGCTCTTCCTAGGGCACTTCTAAGTCTTCATTTACTTGAAGGCTCCATAGCAGATGGTATTTCTCTCGAAACTATTTCCTCCCTCAGCTTCTAGAACCACACTCTCCTGGCTCACCTGTTACTTCACTGACCACTATCTTAAGTGTCCTTTGCAGGCTCTTCTTCTGCAGACTCTTTTTTTTTTCTTTTAGAGAAAGAGAGAGAGCGTGTGTGAGTGGGGGAGAGGGGCAGAGGGAGAAAGAATCATAAGCAGGCTGCGTGCTCAGTGCATACCCCAACTCAGGGCTCCATCCCATGACCCTGGGATCATGACCTGAGCCGAAATCAAGGTCAGACTGAGCCAGCAAAGCTCCCCTCTCCTGCCAGACTCTTAAACATTGCTGGCCCCTAAGGCTCCAGCCTGGCCTCTTAATAACCTTTAAACTCATTTAAGCATGCCCATTGCTTCCGCTACTGCTCTTAATCAGAGGACTCCCAACACTAAATCCCCAGCCTAGACTCCTCACCTGATGTGTGGACTGAATTTCAGTTTACTACATAGCTCCAAAAGAATATCCCACAGTCTCCTCAAATTCTGTATCTTCAATGCAGAATTCATTATCTTCCCCCATACTATCACAGGATTCTAAGGCCAAAAGAAACTGCAGAGGCTGTCTGGTTCAACCTCCAATTCCACAGCTTCAAGAGTCTCTACAAATACAAGCATTACTGCACAAGAACTACCTTGTGGTTCATTCAACTCAGTATCATCCTGAGAAGAGCCCTTTTGGAAAGTACACCCCAAACCAATCCCTTCCAGATTCCCTATCTTAGCACAGGGCACCAAATTCACCCTGTTGCAAAAGGCGAAAAAACACGAGGTCCTGCTAGTTGTCCCTTCTCTCTTAATTCCACATTCAAGCAATCACCAAGTCCTGTTATTTCTGCCTCTCAAAGTTCTATCAATATTTATCATCTTCAGTTGTTTCCTTTAGAAGTATTTATTGAGATGCAGCACCTGGGTGGCTCAGTCAGTTAAGTGTCCAATTCTTGATCTCAGCTCAGGTCATGATTGATTGATTGATTGATTGATTGATTTTTATTATAATAGTTTATTTTCAAATTGGTTTACATATAACACCCATTGTTCATCCCAACACGTGCCCTCTTTAATGCCCGTCACCCCCTCTCCCCCCTCCCTAACCCCCCTCACCCTCAGTTTGTTCTTAGTCTTTGAGAGTCTCTTATGTTTTATCTCCCTCCCTCTCTGTGTCTTTTTTTCCTTTCCCCTCTTCCCCTCCCCCTGGTTTTTGCTTAGTCTCACAAAGTCCACCTATTCGTGGAAACATATGGTATCTGTCTTTTTCTGATTGACTTATTTCACTTAACATAATACCCTCCAGTTCCATCCATGTTCTACACATGGCCAGATTTCATTTTTTCTCATTGCCACGTAGTAGTCCATTGTATATATGTGCCACAACTTCTTTATCCATTCGTCAGTTGATGGGCACTTGGTCTCTTTCCATGATTTGGCTATTGTCGAAAGTGCTGCTAAGGTCATGCTCTCTTGATTGGTGAGTTTGAGCCCCACATCAAGCTCTCTGCTGTCAGCACAGAGCCTGCTTCAGATCCTCTGTCTCCCTCTCTCTCTGGCCCCTCCCTCCTTGGTCACTCACTCCTCTTTATCTCTCCCTATCTCTCTCTCAAAAATAAATATTTAAAAAATAAAAATAAATAAAAATATTTATTGAGCATCTATTATCTTCCAGGCACTGTCCCTGTCTCTGGAGACACAGCGGTAAATAGGAAAGTTACTGCTTTGCCTTCCCCAATCAGGGTTCAGTCAGAAAAGCAGAACCATTCAGAGTGATGAGACCTATTATAGGGATTTGACTGTATGCAGTTTGGGGGACCTGGTGAAGGAGTTCATGTACATCTGTCGCTTCTTCATTTGGTGCTGGCCTGAAGTCAGCAGGGCAGGCAGCTGGGAAGGAAAGGTGGCCGGGACGTGGGGGAGAGCAAGGAGAAACTGGAACCCACAGGGTAGGTTGGAGCCCAAGAGGACAAGCCGAAACTCTCCTCCTCTCCCAGCACCTCTACGTTTTCACCCTTTATCCGGATCTAAACCACAGCTGGCCCAGAAGCGGAGGAGCTGAAAGAGGAGATAGACAATAGCTGGACTAAATACAGGCCCAGCTGCCACCTGGAGCCAAGAAGGTGAACGAGCAGATTCCCAACTATGCGGGAGCTGCAGCAGCGCCCAAGTCTGCAGCCACTTCCCATGTCAACGCGGCTGCTGCTTCCCTCTCTCTTTCCAAATCTTGGGAAATTTCTCTAGAAGCCAGTCGTAACAGACAACCACAGAGAGAAGGGAAGTGTATCCCAGTTTAGCCCGTCTGACCAGTATGAAGCCACTACACACCATTGGGTGGCTCCACCACCCCTCCTGCGTCCTGCGCCGACCCACCTTCACGGTGTCCCCAGGGGGTGCTTCTCTTACTTGACTCTGACCGTGTTGCCGCCCAGCAATTCCCCACTCGTTTCCCACTGCCTCTCCCTCAGCAATGGCACAAAATCTAAACTCCTTTGCAGAATGTACTAGTTAGGGTTAGGGATGTTTGCAAGAGACAGAAAACTCAAAGTAATAATCATTTAAACAAAACAGAAGTTTATTTCTCTCTCAGGTAGAAATCTGGAAGGTGGTTTGGAGATGAAAGGTTACCCAAGGCACCAATGACCCAGACTTCCTATCTTTTTTGGAGCAAAAAAAAAAAAAAATTGGTTGACATTATTTGCTTTCCAGAGTTTATGTAGAAAAAGGGACAAAGACGAAAAAAACAAAAAGGATGCTCTCATCCTCACTGTCTTGAGGGGCCAAGGGCAGAATCCCTGGAGCTGCCACCTGATACTCTATTTACGGAACTAAGTCACCTGGCCACACCCAGCTTCAAGGAAGTGTGGGACATGTAGTCTTCGATCTGAGCTGCCATGTGCCCAGCTAGCAGGCCTACTACTAACTGAAGAAGGGAGAAAACAAATACTGGGGAGACAAATAGTCTCTCCCACATATGACATATGAGACCCCTCATCTCCTGCCCCTGACTACTCCTCCAACCTCATTTCCTGCCCATCCACCCTTCGTATTGTAATACCAAAACTAGAATACTTGATGTTTCTGAAATTTCATGTTTGGTGTTTCTGAACACTTCACGAAGCGTTACAATTTCATGATTTTGCACATGCTGTTCCTTTGCCTGGAATTCCCTCACCCACTCACCTGCTGGGCAAATACCTATTTATCTTCCAAGAAAAGCTCATTGGCTCTTTGTCCCAGGCGTTCCATCTCCTTACATACCTCCTGCCTTTTGAACAAATATCCATCGAAATAATTAGAGCATCATATGATAATTATTTGTTGCTATATTTGCCTCCCTTCTGTCTGAATTCCTTAAGTATAGAGACTGTCTTTTCAGCCCTGAATCTCAACATTTGGCCAAGTGTCCAGTGCATAATGCATAGGAAATGTCTGCAGAAGACTTGCAGAGTTCAAAGGGATTGGCATTTTGTCCCGTCCATATGCTGTATTTCCATTAATGCTGTCTAAAGTTGCTGGGGTGGCAGCCAGCCACAGGCTTCTATGGTCGTGGAATTGTTACATTGCTTCTGTTTACTAAGGAGAGATCAAGGCAGAGTCTTCCTGACAGAAAATGAGCTTGCCTGAGGAGAGAAGTAATTGCTTCTTTATCTTTTAAACACAGTATTGAGGACAAGCACAGATGGTTCCCTAACTCTTCCTGTGCCTTCAGAGAAAAAGACAAAAATGTCACAAGTCTAGAGCCAACATGCTACAGGGTGCATAAGAAGGTTAGAAGAGGGTCCCAGGAGGCAAACTAACAGCCAAAATGACAATCATCACTCATCATTAAGACATAGTATTCTTCTTACAGCTACAATCTAATGGGGTAGGGGGCAGATAGCCAGTCCCACCCCTGCCAGGAAATACTTCCTGACCTCTCTAGGCATCTCCCCAAGAACAGGAAAGCCTTTGAGATGCAACTTAGTCCCCACCCTCACCCCACCGTATTTGCTGTTCTTTTGGAAGGATATAAAGGCTCTTCCTTTGACACACAAATACTCAGAGCATTAGGGAAAACCCTTCCTGGCAATTATTAGTATTACAATTGTCATTATGTTTTGCTGAAAAGCAAATATTAAAGATATATTCAATAAAAGATATTTTGAGAGAAAGCAGTTAACTGTACTATCTAGTTTGTTATTCGGGGACTCAGAAGTAGCTGTTGTATGTGAACAATTCTAAGCTTTGATTGTATTCTCCTGCGGACCATTTAAAAGAAAAGCCACAAGAGAATGTCTCCTGAATTATTTTCGATGCCTGAGGACAGCCCTCTGCAAAGCCCTATACGCTGTCGCTGTCGGTG
Organism: Paguma larvata; assembly: GCA_030068075.1. Taxonomy (NCBI): domain Eukaryota; kingdom Metazoa; phylum Chordata; class Mammalia; order Carnivora; family Viverridae; genus Paguma; species Paguma larvata. Next base: position 88,545,005 of record CM057833.1, read on the forward strand.
TTGGAGTAAACTGGAGTGCCCTTTTACCCAGCAAATTCCACTTCTAGGAAATCATCCCAAGGAAACAATCAGTGATGTACACAAAGATGTTTGTAAAAGGATATTTATCTCACCACTATTCATGATGTGAAAAAACTAGAAATAAATATCTCCAATGGTTGTAGCAAGATGTTCGTGAAGTTAGGTGAAAACATGAAGGTCATAAAAGAGAATCTTCAGTGTGATCCAAATTTTACTTTTAAATCCAAATGACTGTATCATATATTACGAGATACTTTGGCTGGGCATGTGCTGGCCCAGACTCAGGACAATGACAGATTTGCATAATGCCCCTCCCAATATATCCATTTGGGTTAAAGCTTAAGAATTCCTGAGCATCCGACCAGTCTTCATGTATCCATAAATTAAGAGAAGGAGTAAAGACTCTGGAGTACCCCAAATCCTTCCTTTCGAGAGTCAGAGTTTTTGCAGGTTGTCTAATGCGTTAGAAGTGAGAGGGTCTGAGTTTGAATTTTAAGAAAGAAGCGTGAGAATCCTAAAAAGAGTTTACCGTGTAGGTGGGAGGAGTCGAGAGCAGTGGACTGGTCTTGGCCTCAGGGGCTCAGGGTGGGGATAGTAGCCTCTGCCTCAGAACTCCTCCCAACTCAGCTACCCTGCAGGCAGATTTATATTAAAAGAGCTTTAACCCTTGGGGCCCAGGTGTATTTCTATAGGGCACGAAAGGTAAGGCAGAGAGAAGATGAGTAGTCCCCCATCCAGTGAGGTACCACAGATGACTGTCCCAGTGGTGGGTGGAGAACAGAACAGGACACTGGGGCCAGCAGGAGTGGGGGTTCAGGCTAGCCAGACCCATACAGGCCTCCAGGGCCTCCACAGAGCTGGCAGTGACCACCCAGCCTGTCCCAGTGGTAGGTGGAAGAGCTGCAGAAACAAGATGCCTTGGGGCACAAACGACCTTGCTTTGAGGTTGCCCTCCACCACCACCTGACTCTCACTTAATTGAGTCTAACATAGAAACTTTCTCTGTGAGAGTGAAATTTGGATCTCTGTATTCACAGGCAACACCAACATTTCTGTCCTGCCACCTTCAGAGCAAGCTATTCTTGGTTGGTGGTGGACTCTCTGGAGAACCAGCCCCATGGCCAACAGTAGCCCCAAGGGGGCATCTGAGTTCCTATACTACCTGTAAGTACTAGAAGGACTGGGACAATTTTTAGGAACAAATTAGCCCCCAGAGTAATTCCAGAAATACCAGAGAAGTAAAAGGCTGAGAAAAGCTGGACTTCTGCTAATTTGGCCAATGGTAATAACTGGGAGTCATTACCACTTGAGGTATCAGCGTGCGGCTGACTGGCAGGGAAGAGGGATGGGGCACTGTCCAGAATGATAATGGATCTTTGCCCAGTATATACTTACCCCACAGACTAATTATCTAGAACAAGAAATATGTGATGTTGGGAACATTGTATGTACATTTAAGTATGCAGGAAAGAGTACAGATTCTCAAAGGTGACTGGTGGACCCCAGTGAAAATGAAATTAAAGGAATATTACCAAACTTTCATATGTTTACTTATAAGAGGTTCAAGAGAAACAAGTAAGATAATTAACCCTATTAGAAAAATAGAGGGATCTGGTACTCTGGAGGGCTTAACTGCAGCAAATGACCATAATGTTGAAATCATCCTGATGACCACATAAGTCCCTCCTGTGGCAAGCACTGTACCGGTGGAGACTCCATGCCCAAGTCCAAATGCCTCCCTCTACTTCAGGCATGTGAGGGTGTACTCTCCTGAAGAAGGGGTGGGGATAAGGAGGAGATGTTTGCATGCCTGGGTTGGGGATGGGTGTGAAATGGGGGGGGGGGGGTTCACCAACAGAGTACAACCCTGGTGCATCTGAAGTACTTGCCTAGCGCTATATGTGAGAGCCTGGGGAGCTCCTGGACATTCTTCTCATCCTTGTCTGGAGTGCAGATTCTGCCAAAAGACAGAAACCACTTCTCCTGAAGCTTTCGCAACTGAGATACCTTGTTTAAATCTTGAACACTTTTGATTTAAAGACTCTTCAATCTCTAGAACATGGAAGAAAAGACAGGAGGAAAATACAAATAAGGGATAAGGCTATGTCCTTCCTGAGTATAACAGCATCTGTGTTCAGGGTAACAGCATAAAATAAAATAACAAAGTAGAAACTAGACCCTGAAAATAACACCATAAAAAGAGTTCTCTGCCTTAAGTTAACATCTGGTTAGAGGCAGCAATAATGACATCATCTCAAGGGTGATCATACACTTTATTATCTAAATCAGGATAACTTGAACATGAAAGGGGACCCCATTAATATTTATACCCAAATAATAGGCATAAAACCAAGGCTGTCTTAGACCAACTAGAATGTATGGTCACCTAATTGTTTCTAAGTCCTGTAGGCCATATGCTTCTACTGGATTATTGCAGAAAATCAAGACAAAACTTGGAGATAATACAAACTACTGCATTCTGAATAAATGCACCAAAATAGATCTGTGTGCCAAAGTCACAAAGCCAGGATACTCCAGACAAAGTGCTAGGAAGCCAGTTGTTTTAAAAATTGTTTTAAGAAGTAGGTAATTTTTTTAATGTTTATTTATCTTTGAGAGAGAGAGAGTACAAGAAGGGGAGGGACAGAGAGAGAGGGAGACGCAGAATCTGAAGCAGGCTTCAGGCTCTGAGCTGTCAGCACAGAGCCTGACATGGGGCTTGAGCCCACGAAATGTGAGATCATGACCTGAGCTGAAGCAGATGCTTAACCGAATGAGCAACCCAAGCGTCCCAAGAAGTAGGTATTAATCAAACGCATAGGACTAACCAGGATAAAGAAGAGATAGTATTCTTCTGCCCCATGGGAGTCCAATTTAAAATGATGGCCCAAGGGATGTTGGAGTAACTGCTCTTTTCTAGAAAATGATGTTAAAATGACATAAATTATATGAAAGTTTGTTTATATGACCTAATTTTACTTAGCAAGCCCTTGGAGGATCGTGAACATAATCACTCTCCATCTGGGAGACACAGGCTTACAGTTTCACCTTGACAAATACCAATCCCGCTAGGTCCTTACTTTAAAAACATGTGGGGCGCCTGGGTGGCTCAGTCGGTTAAGCCTCCGACTTCAGCTCAGGTCACGATCTCACGGTTTATGAGTTCAAGCCCCATGTCAGACAGTTCAAGCTGTCTTCTGACAGCTCAGAGCCTGGAGCCTGCTTCGGATTCTGTGTCTGCCCTCTCTCTCTTGCCCCTCCCCTGCTCGCACTCTGTCTCTGTCTCTCAAAGCGTAAATAAATGTTAAAAAAAAATTCTTAAAAACATGTAAGACGTACAGAATTGCAGCAGTGATAAAAATATCTCTGCCATCACTGTCGGCCTTGGTCCATCAATGATAGAGAATTAAAAACCTTCAAGTTCAAGGGTCTGAGTTGAAATGATCAGGTCAGAACTGTGGCACTATCGCAGAACAGCGGGCAAAAGGGACAGGCAAGGACAGGAACTCCTAGAACCCTTCAGCTCCAGTCGTCCTGGAAGAAGGCCTACAGGGAGAGGTATGTGAGTACGGATTCAAGCCTTGGCCAACTTCAAAATCTGAGTTCATGTTTTATTTTACACCCTCATATTATCTCTGAGGTTTAGGAGCTGTGCTTTGTCCAGATAATTCAAAGAAGAAGAAGCCCAAGGTTTCTGTCAACGAGTCTCTCCAAGACTGAAACTCAATATGCTCATGACAGGTTAACCTTCCTGCCGCCGAAGTGCAAGTACAGCTGAGAGTCAGGGCTGTGCTGACGGAGCGCCCCTCTGGACGTGGAACGATAACAACTCCCTAAAGTACGAGCTCATGACCAGTGTCAAAACGGACACTGCTGCAAGATGGCAGAACACACCTCGAGTAAAAGGTGACAAAGTTGTTTTCATAAACACAAAGTCTGAAATCGCCGTAAGATGCAGCTAAGAATGTCCGATGCCACAGTGAGGGAAGGGATTCTCTACACTTCACGTTAGATGAGACGAATGGTTGCCTCACGGAGGACACGTGAGGGGCTTCAGCACAACAACGCACGGGCACAGAGAGACAGACGGCACGGGAGACGGTACCACAGCAGCAGAGAAATACCTGCCCAAGGCTTGCTGGTCACTTGCAGCCCCAGCAGCAGATGGCACCCTGGGAAGTAAGATTCAAGGCAGAAGAAAATGGCACAGGGGATGCCACAGACTAAATGTTGTCCCTGCAAAATTCATGCACTGAAATCCAATCCCCAAAGTGATGGTATTTGGGGGTAGAGCCTGTGGGAGGTGATTAGGTCATGAGGTAGATCCTCATGAATACGATTAGTGTTCTTATAAAAGAGACCCCAGCGAGCTCCCTTGTCCCTTCTGCCATGAGAGGACACTGCAATAAGACCGCTTTCTATGAACCAGAAAGTGGGCTCTCAGCAGACATCAAATTGGCCAGCACCTTGATCTTGGACTTGACTTTGAGAAATAAAATTTCTGTTTACAAGTCACTCAGTCTGTGATCAGTTTTGATAGCAGTTCAAACAGACTAAGTCAGGGGGCATGACAGCTGAGCTTGCTGGCTTCCCAAACACCTATGAGACTGTCCCAAGGGCTCCACAGAACAGATATAAACTTCTTTCAAACAATGGGAATTCTGAAAGAGCAAGAGGGGTAAATTTTAAAATGCTGTGCTGATGCAGCTTGCTAAATACAGTTTCCACAAAAAAGACACTCTGTTTTCTTTCTTTTTTTCTCCAACTTGTGTGATTTTATGAATGATGTTTTTAGTTACAGTTAGATTCAAAAGAATTCTGTTTTAATTATGGTACTTGTTATCTTACCTCCTATTGCCAAAACGAAGACAGAATACAAAACAATACGTGCACTGTTATTACAACTATCAGAAAATATGCAAGTATAAGGTAAGATACAGAGAAAGAAAACTTAGAGACATGATAATTAAAACCAAAATTTATTGTGTATATATGTATATATACATACATATATTTCTAGTCATGATAATTCTTAAAGATTTTTTTTTAATGTTTATTTACTTTTGAGAGAGGGAGAGAGAGACAGAGCAGGAGTAGAGGGGGGAGCAAAGAGAGAGGGAGACACAGAATCTGAAGCAGGCTCCAGACTCTGAGCGGTCAGCACAGAGCCTGATGCGGGGCTCGAACTCATAGACCGTAAGATCATGACCTGAGCCAAAGTTGGCCGCGCGACCGACTGAGCCACCCAGGCGCCCCTAGTCATGATAATTCTTAATCACTGATATTTCAGAACAAGTTTTGTTCAAAAATCTTTTATCAACAGTTTAGATATAAATAAGATTACTTTTGCCGTAAAAATGCCAGATTTGGCAATCAATTATATTAATATTTCAGTGAGTCCTCGCCATTTTCTAAGTGTTGGATGCTAGCTTCAAATGTGCTCGGAAATAGGATATGCACTGAGTGAAGCAGCAACGGTCCTTAAAGGAAAAGAAGCCTTTCTCTTGGAATGTTACCAGTTTGATATTGATAGTTATAAAAGTTCTGTCTAGAAATTCGTTTTAAAAATGTGACTCCAGGTCCATTGGTTATTAAGTGAAAGAACAAAGCTGTAACTCTGGCCTCCTATCTCCTTGCCCAGCACCATTCCTTACCCCTTCACTGCTTTGAGACACAGCTAAGCTCCCTGTTCGTGTGCTATCAGAGCAGAAGCATTCTTATCCTAAAAGATGTATGCATTCCTCATTAGACCCTGCCAAACTTGATGGCCAAATAGTACAGAGCAAGTTCTTGTGCCTTTCACAATGAGAGGTTTCTAGAAATAAGACATATCCATTCAGCTCCAGTAGAATAACTGCGTTGAGAATGGATGGACAATACTGGATATTAGGGTATTTAGATATATAGAAATTCTCCAGAGATGGTGAAATGGCGAAAAGACTTTTCTAGGAAACACATCTGTTTATGATATTAGGAATCCAAGGCACAGGCCTCATGAGAAGCAACTTAAACCACTTCTCACTCTGAGCAAATAGCGAGGCCCAAAGGTTGGGTCAACAAAGGGGACTCCAAGGAATTGTTTTACATCCATGCAAGGTCAAGGCCTGAAGACAATGAGCTATCAGCTGGATGTTGCACTTGGAAGTCTAGTATGTAAGCCAGCATGAATCCCAATTCCCCTGCCAAACAGTACTACATGCTCCTTCCCTGATAGTCTGGGTTCCTCTGTATCTGTTTGAATATCAGATTCAGGAAATTTCCCCAAAAAATCAAGAATTTAAGACGAAATAAATCAATAGATAAATGAGCTTTTTTCATTGTGTTCAATGCTTGCCATAAACAGACAACCTAAAAGAAATGAGAAAGCATTCCTGTGGGAAAGGAATGCAAGATTGGAACCAAAGTTATTCTCAGGGACAGCGAGTGGCGAAACCCACCCTCCATTCATCAGATAGGTGAGCAATGACCCAGAAAGGCAGCTGGAAGGATGGGGGAATCAAAATATTTTTATGTTTATGTATAAATTAGTCCTAAATCACCCCTTTATCTGAATTCCCTTTCCTTCTTCCTTTACCCCCACCAAAGTAAAAAAGGACAGAGGAAGGAAGAAGTAAACTTGTTGTATACCTAGTAAGTGCCAGAAATTCTAATAAATGCTTCATTCGTTTACTCGAAAATATTTTTAAAGCATGTTCTGAATGTGAACCATGACTAAGGACACAGCCATGAATGAGACACAAACCGATGACTTCAAGATGATACGCTGGACAACAGATAAGTAAATAGGGAATTACAATACAATTAATGGTTGCTTTTTTGGAGGTATATCCAAACCATGATGGAAGCATAGGGAAGGGAGTACCTGAACTCTAATAAAAATTAAAAGCAAAAGAGATTATTAAACACCAGAAATAAATTTTTAAAAATAGGTCATCATGTTTCTTGGAAAATAAAAACATAAAATTTTGGTAAAAATATAAAGGAAAACCCAAATAAATGGAGATTCGAGCCATGCTCTTGGTTAGAGAGCTGTAATATCATAATATTATAACAATATTAATTATCCCCAAATTCATCTATAAATTTAATATAATTCCATCAAAATCCTAGTGGGATAAAAAAGGGGATGTGTAGAGACTGCTAGTTTTCTACCCTAATACATGTTTTTTAAACTCTCTTTCTCAGCAAGAAAGCTTCCATATTTAGGCTAAGCACCTGGCCACAAAGAACAAATAATATATTTTCAGACTTTGAGACCATTAGGTATAGCCATGGGACCAAGTTTTGCCAATAAGGTGTAAATATAAATGTTGTGTGGCAACTACTAGGAAATCCCCTCAAAGGCAGCTAGCAAGCCCCCTCTGCCTCTTCATCCTCACTTACATCTTCCCCCACATTATGGCTGGAGCTTGAGCGGCCATTTTAGACCATGAGGTGGAAGCCAACTGTTGAGGACAGTGAAACACCAGGATAGAAAATATTGGTATCCTGTTAATCACTGACCCACCATAGTGTCCCTGGACCAACTTTTGTTTAATAGAGAGATACACTTTCATCTAATTTAAACCACTTTTTTTGGAGAGCAGTTTAGGTTTTCCTTTTAAAATGTTCATATTTGACTCCTATGAATTTATGTATCAGAAATACTCCCACAGGTGCCCAAAAAACATACATTTAAAACTCTTCTTTACAACACTATTGGTAATTACAAAAGTTGGAAGCCGGGCTAATATTCATCAAGCATGGAAATGGTTAAATATTGCTTTAGTTCATGCACATCATGAGCCATGTGTTTTAAGGTAGAAAGATACCCAGGAAATATTACTTAAGGTAAAAAGCAAGCCACAGAAAAATATGTACATAGCTTAATCAGCAGAACCCCATTTTGACAAAATTATAGTATGTATAGAAGATAATTGGGGAAATGTAAGCTAAAATGTTGACTGTGATTATTTCTGGGGTTGGTTTTGTTGGGACTTATTTTGCTATTACGTTTCACTAGTGTTTGACTATTGCCTATGTATTGTATTTGTAATCAAAGACAAAACAAATGTCACAGCTTAGGAAACTCTTCATGATCTAGAAACTATCTCTCCAAACATCTTTACTTTTCGCCACCTGCCAATTTATGCTGTAGGTCACGCAGAATTACATACAACTTGTTCCTTACCTCCTTGCCTTTGCTGATGCGATAACTCCCACCCCCTGAGCCACAAAAGACTCAGTCACAAAAACATACACATCACTTTACACTCAGCTGAGCTGTCTCCATATCCAGAAACCTCCCCTCAGAACTCCACTCTCCACGCTGGCTGGCTTAGGAACTCCTCATCAAAGACATCACAACACATATTTTTTCGTTATACTCAACATTATATTATAATTATCACTTAACGTGTCAACCTCCCCCACTAGACTGGGAGACCTTGAGGGTAGGCATTTATTGAGTGCCCAGGGCTCTTAGGTTATAAACTCCATGAAAGCATGGGACATGGCACCATTATTCACTAACCTAGGATCTGACAGACAGTAGGCACACTGATGAATGAACTGATGAATTGTGAATGAATTAACTGTCAACCTACTTGACTGTACCTTTAGAGTCATCTCTTCAGTTGGCCTGAGTCAATGCCCAGCCCCTTTTCAAGAACTTGAGTTTCAGGAATTTATGCCACAGACCTAAATCAACAGAGGTAAAAAATAAAAAAAAAAAAATAAGGCGGAATGCACAATTATTCACAGCAATACTTTCAATAATAGAGAGAGGAAATGCAGGTAATCAGACAACCAAAATGTCTAACTTTAAACATGGGTCTTAACCAAGCAAACATTTACCAAGCATCTATTCTGTGGGAAAAAGAAAAGTGAGACAGAGTCCCTATTACGGGTTGAGTTATATTCTCTAAAAAGATATGCTGAAGTCCTAAACCCTAGCACCCCAGAACGTGGTCTTATTTAGTATTAGGGTATTTGCAGATGTAATTAGTTAAGATGAGGTCATACTGGAGTCGGGAGGGTCCTTGATGCAGGACGATTGGTGTCCTTATAAGAAGAGAGAGATTCACAGAGAGAATGCCATCCAATCACAGAGGCAGAGATTGGAGCACTACAGCTGCAGACCAGAGAACACCTAGGATTGACAGCCACCAGAAGCTAGTAAGAGGCAAGGAAGGATTCCCCTAGAGATTTCGGAGGGAGCATGGCTCTGCTGACACCTGGATTCCAGACTGCAAGCCTCCCGAACTGCGGGACAATAAAGTTCTGTTCTTTACATGCCACCCAGTTTGTGGTACTTTTTGACTGCAGCCCTAGGAAACCTATAGAGTCTCTGTCTTCAGAAACCCATCATAAGAGACACACACATAAACAAATATCGAATATAAAATAAAATTATATACAACACTCAAGAGTATTAAAAAGTAGTGGTTAACTTACTGGGGATCTAGGTGTGGGGGGAATTCCTGTAAGACTTCACAGATATAGTGATGTTAATTTAGGGCGTGGATGAAGGCTACAGGAAGGCAAGGTGGGGATGGAGAATGAGAGGATATTCTTCCAGGCATAGGGACCAGCCTGTACAAAGCCTGCAAGGTGTGAAATGGCATTGTAGGTCCAAACACTGCAAGTAATTCATTACTTTTCTAGCGCAAGTCAAATGGGGAGACAAAAATTTTGACCAAAGAAAAAAATGCAAGAAGCAAAGACCAGATCCTGCAGCACTTTGTATGCCTTGCCAAGGAAACTGAAATGTATCCATTCCATGATGGGAAGCACCAGTGTTTTGAAAGGAAAAACAGGGCGAGATCAGAAAGGTCACTCTATGAGGCAAAAGAAAGAAGGAATTGGGCAGAATAGAGAGTCACAGCCCAACCGAAAGACAAATTGATAGGGCGACTTTTTTTGCCACCCTCATGATGCTTGTCTTTTCCCCAACACTTTCCACCCCTTGCCTACTCCCAGTACTGAGTGACCACCATACATCAGGTCTTTATGTGGAAAGATAAACTCTTTTTCCTCTGAGGCTCCAGGTCACAATTAAGACTAATTGATGTTAAGTGTGAGAGAAGATACAAAAACAAAAATTTCTCTCTCTATAATAAGCTTTATAATTATTGCAGCTTATAATTACTGCAAGTTACATATTTTCCAAATATGTCCTCAGATCACGTCTCTGGGGAAGTAGAAAAAATGTCATGGTTAAATGTTTGGAAAATTTTAGTTTAAACAAAATAGTTTCCTCTCCTCCTGATTTTTGCAGAGCTCTTATGACTCTAATTCATATGATGGCTCTCCAAGAGGGGACAATTCTGTAAAACATTTTCCTAATGCATTTGATCTCAGAACCTTTTTATGCAAATTATCACTTTCCAAAATGGAAAACACTTTGGGAAATACTGAGAATTTTCTAGTGAGGTGGCAGTCCTTGCCTGAGTGTATGTTTTATGAGAGATCAGCCCTCTTAAGGATGATGTAAAAGATTTCTCCATTGAGTGGGACATTGGAGTAAACTACTTCTGAAGTTACTTTCAACTCAGGATGCCATTATTCTGTCGCTAGTGATGGTTTTCTCATGCCTGAAATCTGATTTCTTCTATCTTCAAGATTTCATTGTATTCTTGGTTTGTTCTTTTTAGGGGGCGGAAGTTTCACCCATTAATTAAATGGTTAACATAACTGGGCAATGATGAGTGGATTTTTTTTTTTCCTTACATAAGGTCACTTACCCCCAGGATCAGACCTCAAGGGCTTCCTTAGTGAAGAAACCCAATGCTTTCCGCCCCAGAGAGCCAGCCAGCTCTAACACCAATGCCCAATTGTGTGGCTTCCTTTCAGACACTCATCTCCAAGATTCATAGTAACTTAAGCTACTCCTGATTTTTCCCAGGGAAAATGAAATTTAAATACTTGACTGCCTCAAAGGAATTCTGTCATCAATAATGTGAGGAGGACTGAAAAGAAACAAAGATAGGCACTGTCTAAGGGCAGGCTGGCAGGACATACCTGCTGCTACCAGAATAACCAGAGAGGTTGTGTGGAATAGAACTGAGGGTGATGGGCTGGAAGAAGGGCAGGAAGAAATCAAGGAAGAAAAATAATTTCTTTGCTGACTGAAGAACGACTGCTCCATCACAATCCTGATCCGCCCAATGGAGGCTTCAGACCCTGACTCTCTTCCCGCTTAACTTGGTTCTAAGTTACAAGTGCATCTGATTGGCAAAACCGAAATTACAACCAGAACCTTTTAAGAACCAGTCTTAAAAATGTGATTTTTAGCTCTCTAGCCTCTGATGTACAGGAAGACATGCTAGAAACACAATGGTCGTGGAGAAGGCCAAACAAAACTGCAATATGTGACACACCACAGATAGATATAATAATACTTAGAGGAAGCAGGTATTTTTGAAAGAAAACAAAACACAAAATAGAGTCAAGTAAGATTCAATGACAAGTCGTAATCTACTTCAGAAAGCTCCTGGTGATCCGCTTACCCTACCAGTCATTAGTAGCCAGTCACACCTAAGCTGAGTCTGAGTCAGGATGGAGGATACACAGCCTTCCACTTTTCCTTCCAACTCCTGTGCCAGACATTAGTAATCAATCACGTCACTTCTGTGTTAGACTTAAGTTAGCTTCAGACTTTTTTTTTCCCAGAACGATGCACCAGGCCGCTGGTAATATCAGTCGGAATTAACAGGCGACTTGGAAATTGTCACCCTTCATTCAGAGTCTTTATAACATTTTACTTTAAAAAATTTTTAAACATTTTAAATTTAAAAATTTAATGTATGCAAATGTGCATATAAGAAAAATTATAGGCAAAAACAAAACAAACAAACTTTTTAAAACTCCCCAAAGTTCCGTGGTTTAGACCAACACTCATTTATTATTGCTAATGCATGTTGGCTGACCTACATTAAGCATGGCTGGAGCAGCTCTGTTCCACATGTCCCTCATCCTCCCTGGACCAATGGGCTAGTCTGGTCATGTTCTTCTCATGGGATGGCCAAGGCGCAAGAGGGACTACAGAAATGCACAACCCAAGATTTGGAACTGGTCACAAAGTTGAGCCCAAGATGCACAGAAGGAGATACAGTTGAGCTATGATGAGGCTCCCACAAGGGTGCAGAAGCAAGGGGTAACAGAGAATTGGGTATAATAAAGCAATCCAGCACCAGCCCTTGTTAAAGTCATTGTCAACTCACAATAAAATTAAGTGTGATCTCTAAGTTTCATTGCCGACAACCTTGAGAAATTCTGCTCTACTTTGTAAGAAATTGGTTCTTATCAACTAAGAATGTAGATCCTCATCAGAAGCCCAGGGTGACCGCATTTTTATCGAAAGTAGTAGGAAAAGGCACCATTTTGCTTCCATGACTCATTGCTATTTATGAAAGAGGTTAATACGTTTAAATGTGTGATTTTGATAATATAAGAAAACAAACATAGCTTGATGGTAATAAGTCCTAGAGTATATTGGGTGCTATAAATTTTTGGTTTATGGATGCCATGACTAAAAGAATTGCTAACAAAATATGTTTGAACCACATAATACTGTGAAAACATGCCATTTAACTATAAATCTTCACAACATGAGAAGCAACTAAGTAATTTGGTCTTACATATTACATTCATAATCACTATTTTGGCACCAATTAGAACACTATGAATATATTTACTGAATCCACCAATGCTAAAATGCCCTTGAATAATTTTTCTACCAAGAAAGCTACATTTCAAAACACTTTGTGTTCCTTATTCCTTTCAACACAGCTTAGTCCTAATATTTGCATTAAAGACGTTCTTTCCTCTTTCTCCCTTCATGCTTAAATCTATAATCACCAATGATCAGGCAGGGTGGGGAAAAGAGAAGGAAAAGATGTTGGTTTAAAAAACTAAGTGAGAGAGGGGCCCCTGGGTGGCTCAGTAGGTTAAGCATCCAACTTTGGCTCAGGTCATGATCTCACCATTCTGGAGTTTGAGCCCCATTTTCAGGTTCTGGGTCTCCCTCTCTCTCTGTCCCCCCCAATTCACGCCCTGTCTCTCTCTTTCAAAATTATATAAACATTAAAAAAATTAAAAAAAAATACTAAGTGAGAGAATGCTTTTAAGGGAAAATGATCTTTTATTTTTAATATCTTGATGGGTCTTTTGTTGTAGAAAGATACCCCTTAAGATGATGCAGGGTGGGCCTCGAGTGAAGAAAAAAGAATTAAATTTTTCTACACAATAAAGAAGAAGTTTTTGTGGAAGGGGTGGGGTGTGTCTGTGAACATGAGAGAAACTGGAGGAAGAGATGTAAGAGAATGAAGAGAGAAAAGGAGGTGGAGTGGAAGGAGACCAGAGAACAGACTGCTATGCAGAGATCCACGGCTGTGGCCTCGCTATTGATCTCGAAGCAAAGGGGCAGCTAACATTCTATTTTAAACTGCTTGCTGGGCTCTGCTTGGGTATCACGCAAACCTGACGTCAACCTCCGAGTCATCGGTTTAAGTCCACAATATATTTCATAGAAATCAGAAAAAGGAATTGTTCCCTCGAGGCTCACCAAGAGCAGAGAGAAGGGCATATCCACGAAAGATGAAACAAAGAGAAGGTGGAGAATTTGGCGGAAGTGGAAAATGTGAGCAAACGGCGACTGGAAGACACGACAGCAGGGTTTCCGGATAAAATAAAGGACACCCACTTAAATCTCAATTTACGATACCAAACATTTTTGGAATAAGTATTATCTCAAATATTGCCTAGGATATATTTATACTTAAAAAACATAGTATTGTTATTTATTAAGTTTAGCAATACTGAATGCAAGCCTCTTCTACCCAAAAATCCTCCGTTCTATGGTAGCAAGTATTTCTGTTTTTAATTTGAGATGGGGTTTCAAATTAGTTTTATTTAAATTCATTAAACATACCTGCCCACCTTCCAGCAGACAGGAGGACCTGAGGAATTCCAGAGAAGTGAGCAAATGGCTAAACATATCAATTTACTTGTTACCAGCTAGTAATCAATACTCACCCAGGCATCTATTTCCCCTGTCATTTGGGTATGGTCGTAGCACTTTCAAATAGGGACTACTGTCCCAGTGACTTTTCCTACAATGCTACAGAAAGAATAAAAAGCAAAGACCAGAAGTGTGCTTCTTTTTCTGGCATTATAGACAGATTAGACACTCCGAACAACCTTCACTATTGAATCGACTGTAATGTAGGATAAAATGTTTCTTAAAATATTTTAAATGCATCACTGCGCTGTCACAAAGGAATCTATAGAGTCCGAAAATAAAATGAGAACAGGAACTCTAGGTGGTAAGCAAGTATGAAACTCTGTAAGGAAGGTTTGTGCTGAATCCTAGAGACACATTTAATAAAACTGCAGCGTGCATGGCCGGGGGTGAGGGGGGAGGACATATCCTAGCGACTACTCAGGGTAGGGCATCAAATGGAAAATTCTGCACAAAGCTGAGACTGCAAAGGCCTACACTCTCAGAACGAAAGTAATGAAAACCAAACCCCTCCATGCTGAAAGGGACAGTCCACCTCCATCTTGATCCTGGGTGGAACAGGGAAAATATTCTCCTTGAGATCTCATGACCACAGAGTGCCCTCATGGATTCATAGTCTTAAATTCACACCAACTCTGTGGTCCAAATGCCCAAGCAGAGAATTTAAAGTGGCCCCAGGGGACTCCTGAAAAAGAACAATGATAGCAGCATGAAGTTAAGTCTCCCCCAAACTCATCCTGAAAGGAAACCAAATAAACTGAAAAGGCTGGCAAAGGTTCGTCGACCAAAAGAAGGCCCCACCCAAGTGGAAACCTAGGGAACAGGTATAAGGGCCACCTGGTGAAGCTGAGAGGAGCCCTCCCGGGCTTCAAGCCTCAGCGCGAGAACTACTCGTGGGGACAGGAGAGGACAAACTCTGTTATTGAAGTCTCGGCCATCTTGGATTCCTTTCAGAATCTCAGAAATACCCAGTCCTTTCCCCCCAGTTCCTCCCACTGGTGAATCCACTAGAAGCCAGCTGACACAGCCTCCTACACCACAGAGCAAAGCAAGGGAGGGACGAAGAATAGGGTCGGGAGCAACCAGGCCAGCCGCTCTTTTCCCTGCTGCTGTGATCATGGCAACACTTGTCAAAGAGTGACTACGAGGGGCAGAGCCTCTGCTGACCTACACTAAACTTGTCAAGTGTGAAGTCATTTGGGATTGCAGCGCAACCTAGGCTTTCTCTGACAGGCACAGAAATTGGTATCAGAATGGGGATTTGGCTAATAAGAAAAATAATAACTAATACCCTCAATGGGTGACACTGGCTTAGTGGTCATTGGCAGACAAACTGAGCAGAGGCTAGAATGGCAATCCATTTTATACAGTAGGAAGCATTTGGTAGAACTGTCACTACAGGAACATGGAAGGCAGCTCGTGTACCTAGTGAATTTGTAACCCTAGGGGGAAAAGTTCAGAAGGTGCCAAAAGGAAGAAAGGATCTCGAGGAAGACTTGGTTGGCTTTCAGAAAGAGGCGAAAGAGAACAGAGTCCACAGCTTCAGGGACTTGTACGGTACAGGAGGCAACCATCTCTCAACCATAAACAGTAAAAGGTAACATTGAAGAAGTTCGGGCACGCAAAGGCCAATTAAAACTCAGCTTTGGGGCAAACATCAGGCAAGGTAGAGACATCTAAATTCAGAGATCAGATCCTTCAAAAATTGATAATAGTGGCTGGGAGTAGAGGTTGGGTTAGCAGTGTGGTAATCAAGAAACACTTTCATTAGAAAATTGGCTCAGAGACTAGGTACTGTGCCTATCCAAGATTTGGGGTTGTTTTTTAAGACACAGATACTAAGATTAGAAAATGGTGAACAACTTATTGTAAGTTTGAAAACCAGATGAAACATATCAATTCCTAGTGGGGGGAAAGTCCTTACCAATAATAACTGAAGAAACAGAATATCTGAATATTCCCATAACCATCACATAAATGTAATCAATATTTTAAAACCTTCCCCCAAAGAAAACTAGGCCCAGAGAGCTTCAGAGGCAAATGCTATTAAATATGCAAGTAAAAAATAACTCTAATCTTACATAAGCTCTTCTAGAAAACATAAAAAGAAGAAATGGGGGCACTGGGTGGCTTAGTCAGTTAAGTGTCCAGCTCTTGGTTTCGGTTTAGGTCTTGATCTTGTAGTTTCATGAGTTTAAGCCCTGAGTGGGGATCTGTATTGGTAGCCCAGAGCCTGCTTGGGATTCTCTCTCTCCCTCTATCTCTGCCCCTCCTCAACTCACACTGTCTCTTTCTCAAAATAAATAAACTTAAAAAAAATTAAAAAGAAAAAAGAAGAAGAAATATTAGTTACCCAGCTCATATTCTCAAGCTACCATAATCTTGTACCCAACCCAGACAAAGACATAACAAAAACGGAAATCAGGGGCGCCTGGGTGTCTCAGTCAGTTAAGCATCCGACTCTTGACTTCGGCTCAGGTCACAATCTCATGATGCATGAACTGGAGCTCTGCATAGGACTCTGTGCCGACAGCACGGAGTCTGCTTGGGATTCTCTCTCTGCCTCTCCCTTGCTCATACTCTTTCTCCCTCTCTCTCTCTCTGAAAATAAATAAGTAAACTTTAAAAAAAAAAAAAAAAGGAAATCAATCAACCAGGTCAGGTAAAGTCATGAACACAAATGTAAATACCTTAAGGAAAATGTTATAATTCTGAATCCCAAAATACATAAAAGGATAATGTAACATGATCAAGTTGGTTTTCTTTCTCAGGAATGAAAGTATGACTTAAAATTAAGTATCAACTAATCAAAATGATTATTTCAATAGATATGAGAAAAGCATTCAATAAAATTCAATATCCACCCATGATTTAAAAAAAAAAAAACAACATGAAACCGGAAATAGAAAGTCTCTAACTTGTCAGAGGATATCTAAAAATAACTGATAGAGAAGCATTCTTAAATGTACTGCTTCCAGCATTGCACTGTCAGGCGCTGCCTGTTACAAGACACAGATGCCTATTTAATACTGCTTCCAATTAACATTGTACGAGAGATCTTAGCCTGTACAGTAAGACAAGAAAAATATCCCAAAAATGGATTTGAAAGGGATAAAAATGTCAGTATTTGCATCTCCTATGACTGTCTACATGTAACTCATAGCAAATTACTAATTATAACAGGGTTTAACAATTGCTGTTTACAAAGCCCATATGAAAATGCCAATGGCATTGCTCTCCACCCTCAACAATTAGTCAAGAAGTCATAATTTTTTAAGATACTTTTTCTTAAAGATGCATTTAGCTAGGGGAAAAATCTAACAAAAGAAGTAAAACATTGCACTGAAAAAAATGTAAAACTCTATTCCAATACTGAAAACTCTAAACAAATGGAGAGATATGCAATATTGTTGGATAGAAAGATTTAATAGCATAAGGAATTCTCACCAAAATGATCTTTAGATTCACTTTAGATCACCAAAATACTGTTCAGACAAACATGCAAAAGGAAAACAATTAGGAAGAGGAAAGTTAACACCAATGTCAAGGTACTTTCCTGTGGGTGGGGCTGAGACGAGAATTAAATTAAGAAGAGGTTCACAGACGGCTTTTGAGACTTTAGTACTGCTGTGTTCCTCAAACTGAGACACACAGCTGTGCAGGTCTTTGTTTTATTATTTTTCATTAAACTTTACATTTGTGTTTTATACACTCCGTACATTTAAAAACAGAGATTTTAAGGGGTGCCTGGGTGGCTCAGTTGGTTAAGCATCCAACTTCGGCTCAGGTCATGATCTATCTGACCCACAGGTCATGGGTTCAAACCCCACATGGGCTCTGTGCTAACAGCTTGGAGTCTGGAACCTGCTTCAGATTCTGTGTCTCCCTCTCTCTCTGCCCCTCCCCAACCTGTGCTCCGTCTCTCTCTTTCTCTCAAAAATAAACATAAAGAAATTCAAAATAGATATTTTAAAAATAATATTAGTAAATAATTTGCTTAAATTGTCTACTCGCCTATAGTTCTCTAAAAGCTTCCTGGTAATGTTAATCCATTACGTTTGGTAAGTACCAAGAAGGTCAATACTAGATCTTATTCTTCATCCCATTTTCTATTGTCTAGTACAGTACCTGGGATGGAAAAATAGCCCCATAAATATTTTTTTAATGAGCGAATAAACAAAGCCTCATTACTCCTCTATACTGGCTTGCATCCATGCCAAAGCCAATTATCCTCACCCCTAGAACTGTGCTTCATGGTCATGTATCTCCAAGCCCTGCTGGTGTTCCTATTATTTCCTAGTCACTGTCTATTGGATTTCCTTTCTGCTGAAAGGCTTGACTCACTTCCTCATATATGTTTAATGAAGTTGTCAGCAAAGCACTTTCTCAGCAGACAGCCTGGCTTATGTTTTACTTAAGGTCTCATTGCCATGCCTAATTCCACTTCCAGAAAACACAGTTAATTAAACTACCAAATCTGTGAATGTGGCCTGGTATCATTCTTGGCATTTAGTAGCATTTACACACCAAGGGAAATTGAGGAACCCAATCTGTCTGCTGGGACTTGAGTAGCATGGCAAGAGGACCTGGGGCGTGTCCATGAAGAAGGGACTGAGGCAGCAGTTGGACCACCACGGGAGCTTGGGCTCAGATGTCAGCAGCAATAGCAGCAGGAGCCCATTTACTCCAGCCTCCAGCAACAAGTACCTGAGCCCACCCTGAGGCTCAGGGCTCTGGGCTCAGGTCCCCACAAAAAGCTGCCACTGCACACAGTATTTCTCCCCAGGAGGTTAGTGCATTTTTAAAAAGAGACTTGTGGTACCCTTCATATTTCCCGGGGGCTCATGTTCATGAGTGGCTTTGGATGAGGTGTCTTCTGATGATCTTGACAGAGTAACGTCAAGCAACTTGGGGATTTCTAGGCCATTTTGGGAGAAACTAAGGCTCTGGGGCAGATGAGGCAAAGTTGATACACATCCGGACAGCCCATTCTCCGGCAGCCACAGAGACCACCTGAGTCTATCAGAGGCTCCTCCTCCTACCGTTCCTCCCCAGGCTGCCCTCCGGGTCCAAGGCTACATATGTAAATTGAGTTCCTGCAACAGGCCCAAAACTCCCTCAGAAGATCTGCAGATTAAACTCTAAATGTGGTTCTGAGCTCATGACATACAGGACCATAACAAATTCAGAGTAGGAAAATAAACTTCACAGAATTCTCGTTCTTGGGTCTCAATTGCTTCCCAACGTGGCTTATGCCACAGTCTTGAAGTTGAGGTCTCTTCTTGCCTCCAAAAGCATGTCCTCCAAACAATACCAGCAGTTTATGACCCTGGCGATGGAATTCAGGTGGTACCGTTTTGCCTGGCAATCCAAGCTGCCTTCTGGCCCCCAAAGATGTACAGCTTTGAGTATGGTCATGCCTCCCTTTCTTCATTTGTAAAATGGGGGTGACAAGGCCCTCCTTGTAGGGTTATTAAGAGGGTTAAGGATATGACATCTAGGAGATGAGCTGCACAGAGTAGGTACCCGATAAACTGAAGCTACCTGTGTTAATATTATCATTATTATTCGGTTACTCTCACACTGCCTGCTGACCTTGCAGAGATGATCTCTCCCTTCCTTCCCAGAAGTGCTCAGTGAGACCTAAGCACTGACTTGATTCTGAAGTCGGAATACTCTGGGTTCCAATTATGACTCTGCCAATTAACAGGGAGGGCTATTAAGTCACTTATCTTCTTGAAATCCACTGGAATAACAGTACTAACCTCAAAAACTCCGTTTCAGCTAATTCATGGAATCAATTCTTTCAGTTCTCCATAAACAAGAATCATTTTTATTTTCTCAATTCATCAACTCAAATTCCTAGTATCCCAATACAGACAATCTTAGTTTATACTGAGAAAGAAATTATTAACAAATTTAACCCTAAGAAAAGGTTGTTAACCAAGAAAAAATTCTAGTTAGTGGGAACACTGAAAAGACACTTTTGAGTGGGAGGCTCTTCCGGCCTCATGGGTCCCTCTCTCCATACCCACAGACTTTACAGCATAGGTTAGGAATTGCCCCTGACTTCTGAGAGGAGCCTGCTGCCTGCTCTGAACCCTTAGAGACCAAAAAGAATGTTCTTGTTCAGATTCTTGGAAGAGTACAACAGGGGTTATTAAGCAATTATTTCCTTGATGCGATCCTCGCCTCAACTTTTTTTTTTTTTGGCAGTTGTTTCCTCTTCTTTTAATTTGGCAATTTAACATCTCTAATTAAAGATATTTCTGTAACACAGAACCACTGTGAGTATAACTTGCACATGTATTGGGGACGCATTGGGTATTACCAAGGCTCACTTTGCACCGTGTCCCTGTGCCTTCTGGGAAACGGGATATCGAGGTGGGGAGGGTGGCAGGGTGTGTTTGAGGCTGTTTGAGGGCAGGCTGATGTGAATGAGCAGCAGCAGCAGTGACTCTTACAGCACTTTTCATTCATAGTAAAATTCCTTAACATTTGTAATAAATGAACTGGGGGGGACGGGTTATCTGTTTATTAACCACACACACACACACACACACACACACACACACACACAGGATAGTGCCTCCATGATGCTGGAATTTGACACCACAATATGTCCAGCACCTAGCAGCGTACTGTCCACCAGGTATGACTTAATACATGTCTACTGAATAAATGGCAAATTTAAAGGCCCCAGTGGAAGGAGGTTCTTTTTGTCCTTTTTCCTTTGGAATAAATCCCATTGTTGGGTTAGGATTTTAGGGGCAATAATTCAGAACCATTGCAAGAGAGGGAAAGAAAGGAATCAGATAGCTTTACTACTTATGTAACTGGATTGAAGCACGCAGCCTAATGGGTAACTGCAATGACGCACAAGTGCCCACCCCTCATCCCCAGCTGAGCCCTCGGAAGCCTCATGACTGGGTATATAGCAGAAGGCAGATCAAAATAAGCCCATTCTATACGTAAGTGGCTCCAAAGAGACTGCAAAGTGGAGGGTGGCTGGCCAAGCCACAAGTGTTCAGCGCCTCCCAAAGGCAAACAAGCCTCCTTCTACTCCCCATGCCTGGAGAGGAAAGAGTGGAGTGACAGATTAAGAACAAGGCTGGACGCAGCATTTCAAACTGGCAAGACTGGCTTCCATGAGATGAGGAAGCAGTCATTTGGGGCCAGTGAGCCCCAGACTGCAGTCGTGATCCTGAGCCTACAAAGAGCCAGCCCAGCTCAGTGTGACAGGTGACCAAAAGACGATCATCCAGACCTGGGTTGGGCTGTCCCATTAGGAGACAGGGAGGATGAGGCTTTCATGTTGTGAGCCATCATTGCCACCAGAGAAACACCACACACACACACACACACACACACACACACACAGAGCACTATCACATTTCCTAGGACCCTGCCCAGCCAGCTTAGAAAACATCCCCATCGAAAGAATGGCCACATCCTGAAGGTCGAAATGACAGCTTAGGTTTGTCTGGAAATGGGACTCTTATCAAAGGTCCCTGAGGGTATGGAGGAGCAGGGCAGGTCCTATATACTGTCCGGAGACATTACTCAGCCCCCTTTTCCTGTTCCTCTCTCTCATTCCCCTCCCTTCCTTCTGCCATGCGGTCTCCCCCACAGAACTCCCAGTACTCTTGCATTTCCTCTAGCTTCCCAGAGCCCACTCAGACCCACTCTCCCTGAAGCGTCCCCCACATCACAAAATTAAATCTCCATTTTTTCCATCATTATTCTCATCCCCAAAACTCAGTCTCTCTCGGGAAAGCTAAACTAGATATTGAGAAGAAAACATGTCATTGAACTAATTCACACAAAAGTTCCTCATTTTTATCCAAAACATAACTGAGTAGAATTTCATCAGAAAGTGGGTCCCTTCTTTGCCTCTAGACTAGTCACCTCCAAACGTAATTCCTGGAATGCTGTCCAAGTTGCAGTCCCCTGAGTTTGAGCCTTGAGCCGCAGCTGATATTGAAGGCAGCAGAACAGAAAATGAAAGGCATCTGGTCCTGGAGGACGCAGCTGAGCTGATGACTGTAAGCATCCTGGAGCCTTCCTTTTCTTCCTACAGATTTCTTATTGTGTAATATAGGAATTTCTTACTATTTAAGGGCCAGGATTAGGAGGAAGTGAGTAAATCAAGCAGGTGTAGGATCAGATTCTGTCTTCATTTAAAATTTTGATATTTTGCTCATCATGGATTTTTTGCCTGAATGTTGATGTTTTAAAACACTACATTAAAATGGCATAAGTCTTTATTACTGTTTTTGGTGCCCCCCCATACCAAATCTGCCCCCAACGTGAGAACCTCAGTTGTCTCACTCAAGCCCTGCCCTGCTACTTTCCGCTGCATCTTCTTTTACTTGCAGCTGAAATCATCTTTGAGGTGGAAAAAAAAAAAAAAAACGAAGAGTTTTATAAAAGCTGTTAGGGAAATTGCTTGTCTACATGGGATAAAGGTTCACGTAAGATTATACCTCCAGACAGACCTAGGAAAAGCCCTAACCCTGCACTGCGGGGAAAGTGCGAGCAGATGCATGCGGGTGGGTTAGCGAGCTCGCTGCAGCTTTGCCATCGCCACCGCTCGTCACTTGGTCTCACAGCATGTCTCCAAAGAGGCCAAATGAAACCCTGCATCTTGACAGAAAGAGAAATCAAGCAATTGATTCCACTTACCACAAATACCTAGGAATAAACCTAACCAAAGAGGTGAAAAATCTATACACTGGAAACTATAGAAAGCTTACGAAAGAAATTGAAGAAGACACACACCAAAAAAATGGAAAAACATTTCATGTTCATGGATTGGAAGAATAAATATTGCTAAAATGTCAATACCACCCAAACCAATCTATATATTCAATGCAGTCCCTATCAAAATAACACCAGCATTCTTCACAGAGCTAGAACAAACAATCCTAAAATTTGTATGCAACCAGAAAAGACCCCAAATAGCGGAAACAATCTTGAAAAAGAAAACCAAAGAAGGAGGACCCACAATCCTGGACTTCAAGCTGTATTACAAAGCTGTAATCAGGGGCACCTGGGTGGCTCAGTCGGTTAGGCGGCCGACTTCGGCTCAGGTCGTGATCTCACAGTCTATGAGTTCGAGCCCCACGTCTGGCTCTGTGCCGACGGCTCAGAGCCTGGAGCCTGCTTCAGAGTCTGTGTCTCCCTCTCTCTGCCCTTCCCCTGCTCACGCTCTGTCTCTATGTCTCTCAAAAATAAATAAATATTTAAAAAAAAAGCTGTAATCATCAAGACAGTATGGTACTGGCACAAAAACAGACACTTAGATCATGGAACAGAATAGAGAACCCAGAAATGGACCCATAAATGTATAGCCAACTCATCTTTGACAAAGCAGGAAAGAATATCCAACGGAATAAAGATAGTCTCATCAGCAAATGGTGCTGGGAAAACTGGACAGTTGCATACAGAAGAATGAATCCTGACCACTTTCTTATGCCATACACAAAAATAAACTCAAAATGGATGAAAGACCTAAACATAAGAACATAAGACAGTAAGCCATGAAAATTCTAGAGAAGAAATCAGGCAAAAACCTCTTTGACCTTGGCCGCAGCAACTTCTTACCCAGCGCGTCTCCAGAGGCAAGGGAAACAAAAGCGAAAATGAACTATTGGGACCTCATCAAGATAAAAAGCTTCTGCACACTGAAGGAAACAATCAGCAAAACTAAAAGGCAACCAACAGAATAGAAGAAGATATTTGCAAATGACATATTAAAGGGTTAGTATCCAAAATCTATAAAGAACTTATAAAACTCAACACCCAGAATACAAATAATCCAGTGAATAAATAGGCAAAAGTCATGAATAGACACTTTTCCAAAGAAGACATCTGGATGGCTAACAGACACATGAAAAGATGCTCAACATCACTCATCATCAGGGAAATACAAACCAAAACAACGAGATACCACCTCACAACTGTCAGAATGGCCAAAATTACCAACTCAGGCAACAACAGATGTTGGCAAGGATGCAGAGAAAGAGGATCTCTTTTGCACTATTGGTGGGAAAGCAAACTGGTGTAGCCATTCTGCAAAACACTATGGAGTTTCCCCCAAAAGCAAAAAATAGAACTACCCTATGACCCAGCTATTGCACTACTGGGTATTTATCCAAAAGATACAGGTGTGCCGATTTGAAGGGGCACATGCACCCTAATGTTTATAGCAGCACTATCAACAACAGCCAGAGTATGGAAAGAGCCCAAATGTCCATCGACTGATGAATGGATAAAGAAGATATGGTTTATATCTACAATGGAGTATTATTCAGCAAACAAAAAGAATGAAATCTTGCCATTTGCAACTACGTGGATGGAACTAGAGGGTATGCTAAAGCGAAATAAGTCAGTCAGAGAAAGACAAATATCATATGACTTCACTCACATGAAGAATTTAAGATACAAGACAGATGAACATCAGGGAAGGGAAGCAAAAATAATATAATAACAGGGAGGAGGACAAAACATAAGAGACTCCTAAATACAGAGAACAAACCGAGGGTTACTGGAGGGGATGTGGGTGGGGGGGATGGGTGAAATGGGCAAGGGGCATTAAGGAAGACACTTGTTGGGATGAGCACTGGGTGTTATACATAGGGGATGAATCACCGGAATTTGCTCCTGAAAATATTATTGTACTATATGCTAACTAACTTGGATGTAAATTAAAAATAAATTAAATAAATAAATAAATCTTAGAATGAGCATTGAAATTAAAAGAAAGGAATAGAAAAGAAAAGCTAAAAAAGAAAAAGAAACCATTGCATCTTGGAGGTCCATGGGACAGGCAACCAGACTTTCCCCTTCCCCTCTTCTCTTCCTTGACAGAAGTCCACCTACCAGTGCTTTGACTACCTTACACTTCTTGGTTATGCCTCCTCCAGGCAGCCACTGGAAAAGACCAAGCCTCTATGGGTCCTATCTAACCAAGGTGCAGGGATGACAGACTCTCCTTATCAGTTAGTGCTACGCAAGGGGCTCTTCAGGCTATGGCATTGGTGGCCATGGCTTTATGACCATGAGAGCAAAGTGAGCCATTTCCAGGGTCCCTCTGGCCAGGCGGCAGGGCAGGTGGCCGGCATCCTGGCTGAGCCTGGCAGATCTGGGATGCACAGAAACTGGCTTACAGAGCCACACCTCCCATTTCACACAAAAATAATTTCTTGGGCATTAAAGACCTAGATACTTTTTAAAGAACAACAAACTATAAAAGTACTAAAAGAAAATTAAAAAGCATGCCTTTATTATTTGGGAGTAGGAAAGGCTTCCTTAAATAAGACACAAAAAAGCAAAATCATAAGAAAAAGCCTTATCAATATAACCATACTAAGAATTAAACTTTGTATAAACAATAGTTCTTGACTGGGGACAATTTTGCTTCCCAAGGGACATGGGGCAAAATCTGGTGACATTTTTGCCTGCCAAAACCGTGGAGGGGAGGTTGGGTATTACTGACATCTAATATATTGAGGCCAGGGTCACTGCTAAGCACCCTACAGTGCACAAGACAATCCCCACAACAAAGAATTATCTAGCCCAATATGTTAGTAGTGCAGAGGTTGAGAAAGCCAACCATAAATAAGGTTAACAGACAAGTTAAAGACTGAGAAAAGTAGTTTGGCATTTATACCCCTAATAAAAGATTAGAGTCTAATATGAAGAGAGAATTCCAAAGTAGTAAAAAAAAAATTCAACAGAAAAAAATGAGATCAGGGGCATCTGGGTGGCTCAGCTGGTTAAGCGTCTGACTCCAGTTCAGGTCATGAATCTCCTGGTTTGTGAGTTCAAGCCCCATGTCGGGTTCTGTGCTGACAGTTCAGAGCCCAGAGCCTGCTTCAGATTCCCTCTCTCTCTCTCTCTCTCTCTCTGCCCCTCCCCTGCTCGTGCTCTGTCTCTTTCAAAAATAAACACTAAAACAAATTTTTTTAATTAAAAAAAAGGAAAAAATTAGATCATTTCTCATTCTTTCAGTGGCTAAAATGTTTCCAATCCAATAATATCAGGTGATAATGAGAATATCAGAAAAGAAGACTCTCATATACTGCTGGCAATCGTGTAAATAAGCACAACTACCCAGTACAGAAAGTTATTGAACAGGATTTTCTAAAATTCATATCCTACTAGTTAGATATCAGCAAATGTGAGGTGTGCCCCTTTTAGGTCTATTCCTTACAACACTGGATGTGAGCTCCTGCATGCATTTCCTCTCTTCCTGATGATGGACTTTAGAGCTACCATTGATCTGTCTTCAATCATGCAGAGAAGGGTAGCCCAGAAGGAAGGTCTGTGATTGGTCCATGGGACAAAGCCATCTTTCTACATGAACTGTTCACTTTGGGACTATTATGTGAGAAAACATAAATGTTGACTTTCTTTAATCAACTATATTTGGGGATCCCTTTGCTGAAATAGCTTGCTTTTATCCTAATTAATATGTTGCAGGTGTGTACTGTGTGTATAAAAGCACAGGGAAAGATCTGGAAGACTACACACAAAACTCAGTAGTGTCCTTTTGGCTAAGGGATGGGTTTAGCAATCAGCAGGTCTAAGAACTCTTTCTGAGATGTTTTTCTTTTAAACAAGAGAAGGTATTCACATACCATGCATTTTAAAGACTGTATTTGTAGGGGCATTTAGGTGGCTCAGTCAGTTAAGCGTCCAACACTTGATTTCGGCTCAGGTCATGATCTCACAGTCATGGGATTGAGCCCACGTGGGGTTCCGCACTAAGCATGGAGCTTGCTTTGGATTCTCTCTCTCCCTCTCTTTCTGCTCCTCCCCAGCACTCTCATGTACTCTCTCTCTCTCTCTCCTCAAATAAATAAATAAATAAACCTTTCAAAAAGCTGCATTTTTAAAACAATTGATTGAGATTATGTCGCCAAAGCACATTTAACTCATGGTAACAACTATTAGTAAGAGGCAGATGCAAGATAATAAAAGCATCTGCTTTGCTCTCCGGAAAGCCAGGGCTGCAGCCATGTTCTGTTTGCTGCTGAACCTGAGGCAAGCTGCTTCGTCTCTGAAGCTCAGACTTCTCATGCATAAAATAAAGACAATAATACCTCCCTCATATGACTGTTGTGAGGAATAAAGGAAATATGTATGTAAAATTCCTAGGAAGGTGCCTGGTATTTGGAAAACACTCAACAAATGAAACATTTGTTATTATTATTATTAGGACATGTGTGAAAAGCAAAAGAAAAGCTCTCTATTCTTCTAGAAACATATTTTCAAAAATAAATATAAAAGGGTTATGTGGCTGATAAAGAAGGAAAGAATGAAATAAAATTTAGTTCCATTTAACATGTATACATTGAGCACCTATTATGTGCTAAAATGTCAGGACAGGGGCAGTACAGGCAAGCAGGAGGCATGTGGAAATAGATGTAATGGGGAAACCACCAGTGTTGCTGGAATCTAGACATGAAGGTAGTAGGGATGAGAAGTGAGACTCTAGAGGTATCAGAGGCCAAAAAAGGAAGGGCCTTGAACGCCGTGTTGAAGAATCTAGCAGCACTGTGGAGAGAGATATGCAGGGAGCCTGGCTGGGAAGCAGGAGAGGCTCTTGTCAAAGTTACAACAATGAGAATAGTAGGAGCAAAGGGGACCCAGAAGAAAGACTATTTAGGCGGCAAAACCCAAAGTAACAGATGAGGCATTGGACGTGAAGGAGGAGAAGAGGGAGGAGCCCAGGACGGCTGTCGGGTTTCTAGCCGGGGCGACTGGTTGTGTCTCTGAAATACAGAGCTCAGGCTGCAGGAGAGAGGTGTTCAGTGGGTCTACTCCTAAAGCCAGCCAGTTCCTGGGCTGCCAGGTCTGAGGGTGTGAACGCTTGAGAGGCACTGCCAAGTCCGTGGAGGGGTGCTTACAGGCGGGATTAGAAATATGTCCAAGGAGGAAAAAGACAGCTGTTGGCCTCTGCCCTCCATAGACTCCTAGAGTCTCCTAGGCTTACATACACCATAGCACGGCCCCACTCCACGCCTCGGCTCAGCCCTGTCTTTCACAGGCATTCCTACTTGCATTTTTTTTAATTTTGTTTTGACATTTATTTATTTTTGAGAGACACAGAGACAGAGTGTGAGCAGGGGAAGGGCAGAGAAAGAGGGAGATACAGAATCTGAAGCAGGCCTCCAGGCTCTGAGCCGTCAGCACAGAGCCTGACGCGAGGCTCGAACTCACAGACCGTGAGATCATGACCTGAGCTGAAGTCGGACGCTTAACTGACTGAGCCACTCAGGCACCCCTCTACTTGCATTTAAACCTTACAGGCTGCGAGGGCTGTAGAGACAAAAGATGGAAATGTGTTATCCTGTATTAGAGTCCCTGGTATCTGTGTGCTTAATCTTTCATATTTTCAATTAAATCATGAGGAAATAATTATGCAAACCAGAATTTCGCCATCCATAGGGAAATGGTTAGTTTATTATCCTTGAGAGGTTTATGCCAGGGCATCTAAATCTTTAGATAAGGAGCTAATTTAATTTTGGTCCCCCTTCTGCTAAGATTTCATACTCTGGGGTAATATATCCAAAAAAAAAAAAAAAGAGAGAGAGAGAGAGAGACAGAAAACACGTGAGATCTCTGGGTCAAAAAATTAGCATGATTATTAATAAACAGAAATGTGACCGTTTTACCTCGTAAGTCCACAGAGTTCTTTCTCACATCCACTCTTAAAAAATACACGTTTGTTCTTAAAGTTAGTGTAAAGCAAGCAAACACTCCAAAAACAAAACACCTAAGTTACACTTGAGGCCAACTATTTTAGGAAAAGATAGGTTTATATTACCAAATTTATAACACCTTGAATCATAGCGTTTTCAGGCTGAAGGAGACCACCGCACAGGAACTTCACTTGTTTGGGAGGCGAAATGAAGGCTCCGAGCAGAGCGACAGCTTGGTGAGGCTCACCCGGCTGGTCAGCAGCGGAGCCGGGGCGAGAACTCTGGGTCCTCTATTCTCGATCCAGCAGTCATCCTCTACACCATACTATTTCCACCACTGACCTCTGGTCGTTGGTTTCAAAGCTAAATTTTAATTACAAACTTTAGATTCTTGCACTTCTCACTTTATACGGCAATTGGTTTTTTGCGTGTGTCCGCCTTTCCAGTAGACTGTGAATCTGAGAACAGAGAGTACGTATTAAATTTTTATATATGTCTGATGCCTGGCAACGTCTCTGGGATGTAGTTAGCACACATCAACAAAAATTGCTGAGATAATGACTGTTCCCAGCGGGACCGTGAACCCTTGGTGCTGGGGCCTCCCAACATCTAGTATGTTCTGGGCTGATTTTATGTCTTCACAGTTGTCTACATCTCACGACTTCTTTTTTGTTCTATTTATGTACTTCCAGAGGAAAAGGCAAAACCTGACCTCTTTTCTTATCCCTCGGGCTCCTTTTCTTTATTAAGTTGAAATCAAAAATATTAAACCACAAAAAGACTTTTGGCTCACACCCCTCCTCCTGTAGATAGCAATGAGAACAGTTGTTCTTTCACTGGATTTGATTAATTCTTTCATAATGGAATAAAAATTAACTTCACAGAAACAGTACATACAGCCAGAGATAATTCAATGCCTAATGAATGAAATATTACATAACCAAACTGCTTAAGTGGCTATTCTCGATTCAAAAGGCACAGCCTCTGTATTTTACAACGTTTAATTTCCTTTCATTCTTTCTAATTTTGTCATTGTGTAGTAATTACTACTCTGAAAACCATGCCTTCCGCCGATTCCATTCCCGCCCTTGTAAATGAACCACGCCCACCCACGCTAGACTTCACTGGGGTTGATTCGAAGAGTCACAGCACGAAAAAGCAGGGCATCGCTCTGTCTCCAGGAGGCTCCCAGGCCCCCTCCTCCTCGCCCATACCACTGTCTCTCCCACTCAGTTTCCAGGTTCCTCCACACCCTGACATTTGGGGTTTGTTCGTGGCCCCTAAGGTGGACTGATGACTCAGTTTGGACTTCCCTCCAGGATGGAATTTCTCAGATCTGCCTTCTTGCTCCCCTCGGTGACAGCCAGCAAGCAGTGCTCTGCCTCTGGCCACAGCACCCCTGGGAACACCAGCTCCCAAGAGCCCTCACCTGACAGGGAGGGAGACTGGCAGGTGTCAACAGCGCTCACGTTCATATTTCCACTCATCTTCCTCATGCATCTTAAATTCTCTCCCTCATCATCTTATTCCTTCTGTCATCAACATTTCCCCCAGCTTCCTACCTACTCGCCCTCATTCCTTTAAGACTAGCTAGCCAGGTCACTAGAAATTGCCCTCACCCCCACTGTTTCTCTGTCTCAAAATCTCAGTCTGGCCCAAATGCTCTCCTCCCGGGTGACTTGCAATCAGTCCCCCCACCTGTGCTCTTCAGATTTTTTAGGACCCACGGGCCATCAACCCACACCCTCCTCAACGCAACAGTCTCCCCTCCCAGTTAGGCTACTTTGATTCCAAGGTCCTAACGTGCAAAATTCCCTCTCCAGGACTCCCACCTTCCCCTCCTGTCTGTGCCTTCACACCCTGCCTGCTGAACCCTAGGCGAATCAAGCTGTGTGATGTCAAACACTGCTGGAGAAAATCCGGTGTGCTAGGGCAGAATTTTCTCTCCTGCCACACACTCTCTTCCTCCCCTTCCTCTGGCGACCTCCATGGAGCGAAAGCCAAGGGCCCACTCTCTGTCACCTTACCTAACGTGGCTTCCCCACGTCCCGGCTCTCCTCCGCCCCCACCTGCTGCCTCCTCATCCCTCTGACCTCTTACAGCATGTGCCAGGCCCCTGTCTTCAGCCCGAATTCCTCTCCCTTGTCTACACGTACTGCTTAGGTAACCACCTGAATCTCCAGGCCTTAAAAACCATCTCGATGCTGAAGACTCCCAGATGTGTGCGTCTAGCCTGGATTCCAGAACTGCCTTCTTGGAGTTTTGCCTAGGCCACCTCATGGGCAGCTCAAATTTCATATGTTCCAAACCCAGTTCTCCTCCACCCCACCCCACAAACCCCACCATTCAGCCCCACCTTCTGGCGGGGAAGGATCATGCAGTCGGCCCATGTCAATAAGAGATAGCTTCATTTTTCTCTCTTGGATCAAAAACTTGACTCAACAATTTTTGTTAAGCTTCTACCTCATCTGTCAGCAAATCCTGTCGACTCTCCCTTCCAGTCTCCTCTCCATAGGAGAGCCCTGGATAGCCTGTCTTTTTTCTTTTTTAAAGTTTATTTATTTTTAAGAGACAGAGCGCAAGCAGGGAGGGGCAGAGAGAGAGGGAGACACAGAATCAGAAAGCAAGTTCCAGGCTGTCAGCACAGAGCCCGACGTAGGGCTAGAACTCACAAGCCCTGAGATCTTGACCTGAGCCGAAGTCAGACACTTAGCTGACTGAGCCACCCAGGCACCCTGAGCCTGTCTTCTTTATATCCTTTTATCTCGACCATTCACAGTGTCATTTATATGCAGTGGTCAGGAGGCAACCAGTGTGCAGTGGTTCTCAGCTTTGGCTACACACTGGAATCATCCGGGGCGGCAGCGCCTTTAAAAATTCTGGTGTCCCTGTCTCAACCCTCCACCAGAGATTCTTACTTAAATAGTCTGGGGTGTGGCCTGAGATTTTTAAAAGCCTCTCCAGGCCCCCACCCAGGTGGTTCCAATGTGCTGGTAAGTTTTCTAGCCACTGTGTCAGGGTTTAACAAACAGAGACCTGGTGAAAATCATTGGTATTAATCCGTGCTTATTATCAAGTAGATTTTAGAATCTACTAAATCTGTAGTGTAATCTTTTTTTTTACACACTAAAAAAAAAAAAATCCCCCAAATCAAAATAAACAATAAGATTTAAAACTGGAAAGTTAGATCATTATGCTCTATTCTCTCCAACAAGCCTTATAATCCCAATCTCTACTTTTATATTCTTTTCTTCCTCATTTTTATAATAATCTTTTTTATTCACATTAAGATAGGGATCGTTGAGTGAGAAAACCTTACCACTGGCTAAAAAACTGGGCAGCACATCACCAGATCTCAGCTCTGGAACTTCTGTGTTTTCTTTGCAGGCACAGACATTCTTCTGTGAATCTGGAGGGACATGAGCTGAAAAGCTCATCTCAGTTTTAGGCAGGGTTGAAGGAGTTTAACAATTTAACAAGGTCAGTTTCATCACCTTGATTTTCTTCTTCAATTTTCGTTCACTGAAAAGGCCTGCAGGCTGCGGTGTACAGGCTTCTCACTGGTAACCTGTCTGCAGTTTTTTTATGACTAAGTTAACAAACAAGGGGAAAGAGCTAATTGGGAAATAAAGAAGGATCACGAAACAACACAGAGGACTAGTGGGTGGGAGGGAGGAGAAGGGAAGAGGGAAGGGAGTCCAGGGCCTGGCACCTCTTCTCAGTTCCTATGAAAGGGGTGTGCGGAGCAGGTAGGCATCTGGTAGGCCCTGTAAGGGGGGGCCCTACATCATACCAGAATCTAACAGTTCTCTTCCCCGTCCTAATTTCTATTTTTTCCTCTGATCGAAATTCATAAATATTTCCACCTGTTTACTGGAATTAATGAATACTCCAGATTAACCCAAAAATTCAGATTGAGTTGCCTGATCGTCTTATTAAATTCTTCCTCTGATGCTTAGACACCAGAGCAAATATATCTCAATGTGAAATCTAAAACATGTCAGCCAGAGTGCTACACAAATCAATGAAAACAACTTCTTGTAAAAAAAAAAAAAAATTCCCTACAGGTCTGCTGTTTCAAAGGGGCACACGCACCCCAATGTTTATAGCCGTGCTATCGACAATAGCCAAAGTATGGAAAGAGCTATCGACAGATGAATGGATAAAGAAGATGACACACACATATATATATATATATATATATATATGTCACATACAGTGGAGTATTACTCGGCAATCAAAAAGAATGAAATCTTGCCATTCGCAACTCCATGGATGGAACTAGAGGGTATTATGCTAAGCGAAATTAGTCAGAGAAAGACAAGTATCATATGTCTTCACTCGTATGAAGAATTTAAGATACAAAACAGATGAACAACAGGGAAGGGAAGCAAAAATAATATAAAAACATGGAGGGGGACAAAACACAAGAGACTCTTAAATACAGAGAACTGAGGGTCGCTGGAGGGGTTGTGGGGGGGGGTGGGCTAAATGGTGAGGGGCATTAGGGAGGACACTTGTTGGGATGAGCACTGGGTGTTATATGTAGGGGATGAATCGCTGGAATCTGCTCCTGAAATCATTATAGCACTATATGCTAGCTAACTTGGTGTAAATTAAAAAAAATTTTTTTATTTAAAAAATTTAAGAGAATAGAGCAAATTCAGTTTTGTGGTGCATTCTGCTTGTTTGCTTTATTTTATTTTTACAGTTATTTTACTGCACTTGCACTTCATGCTGGAATTGTGAGTACACTTCTCAAATTATTTTAAGTGAATGAAAAAAGATTCATCACAGTGTGAAAACAAATATCTCAAAATATCTTCTATGGTCACAACGTTCATAGCTGAACATTTAACTAGAACCCTGTATAAGACTGGTAATACTTGTGTGTGTGTGTTTTTTTCAATCATTTGTAATTTGACTTGTAAAACATGGAATTTTTCTATTTTTGAAAAATCTTCTAAAAAAAATTAGAACAAGCCTTTCTCTCCAGTGTGCTACATATAAAGGATCTTTGTCACCTTCTTTCCTGGAATGGTAACAGACAGATCTTACCTTCACTCCTCTAACCAAAGTAATGATGGCTTGTGCTGGAAATCTAAATCTGGCCGGAGGCAGCCCAGTGATTTTCCAGATGGAAGCAAAGGGAGAAAGCGGCCCAAAGAGGCTCTGTGTCCCTCTCCCCGGGCGCCTGCTGTCGGCAGAAGTGGGAGACGTCTGCCACCTAGTGGAAGATAGAGGCCAATGCCGGTCCCTTGCAATAGTTTTGTGCCAGGGTCTCAAGGCCATTAAGAACCGCTTCTATAAATGGACACCTAGGCCATAGCTTCCCGTCGGGACATGATGAACTATCAAGAGACTACCCACCACCAGCTACAAACAATATGCAAACCCAAGGCACCAAACATACCTTCCTGTAAATGAAAACTACACAGTAGCGTCCTATACAAAGTGCCTCTTCATACAGTAGTGCCATGTAAAGTATTGTTTTGCTTAACGCACCCCATCTCATTTCCACGGTGATTACCGATGTTTTCTGTGTGTCTCTTCCTACACGGTCAAAACACAAGGCGGGAAGTACACATATCCCCCATCATAATGATTAAAGTTGTACTTACGAATTTTCTGTACAGAGAATATTTTTCAGCTGTTCATACCCCTCCAATAATTTATCCCAGCTTATGCCTGCAACTCAAAACTGACTGACATGTGCAAGTAAAGTTAAGGGTTTGGGAACTAGACCCCAAGCCAGGCCACAAGACACGATACGTTAGTGCTCTCTTCTCTTGATTCCGTTGGTCACGGTTTTCTAGTTTGCTCTCTGTTTTAAATGATTGTTTTAAATTGATACTAAAGTAGCATATGTACAGTATCCTTTTGAGGTCATCAGTCCCCTGTTCTACCCCTTCCTACTCTAGTCCTGTTCCCTAGAAGTAACTACTTGTAGGTCTGTTAGATGCCTCTTTTGCTATGTTCCTCCATAATCTCTAAATAAAACGCGTTTGCTGTTTATCTGCATCTGTTGGTGGTGGACTTCTCTGGTTTGGGTTCTTTCGGAAGCAGACCACGAGGTAAGGACTCCTTGGTAGGATGGGGAACTGCGATGAGACAGGAAAGGAAGCCAGGAAAGGGCACAGCATCAAACCAGCTGCCACTGCGGGCACCTAGAGCCAGACCCCAGTGCGGAAATGGGAGCCAGTGAACAACGGAGCCTGAGATCGCCGGTTTAGGGCTGCTTTTGTCACATGGGTAGCCAAGTGCGTGCCAGCTGCAGGAGAAACTCCAAAACAAAGAAATGCAGAAGCGTCCTCACTGGACACAGAGCCGCTGTACGCAGCCATGGTCAGGGTCAGGTATGTGGGCAGGGCACTGTTGGCACCCACTAAGGCCATCTTACCTAGAAGGGCAAGTCACTAACACACAGCCATCTCCCCTTCCCGTCTGCCCGATTCATCATTTTGTCTCTTCCTTGGAAACCTACATCACTTTCAGGATATGCTAACAGCTTTCTCTGGGGTTCCGTCCACAACAGGCGCCATCTTATGCTCTAAGATGAAGACTTTAGAGCCACCATACTTTCCTTTGGCCATTCCTCCTCTTTCCTACAGCTCTGCTTCTGATGATACTTGCTTTCTCACTTACCTTATTCTACAGCTATATTTAAGTCCCAGATGCTCGGCCCTGCGGTTTGATTCTAAAAGCACACTGAGGTGACTGCACAGTATTTTTCACTGCAGAGCTAATGTTCACGTCATGACATTTCTTTTGTATCTCAGCTTTTAAATGTGTCCTGAGGTTTCTAACTACCTTTTAATGTTCTTGCCCTTTTTGCCTTTATTTGACATTTCCCCCTAACCTCGTGTGCAATCAGGGATTGGCACAAGGTATTCTTTTAAGCCCCTTTTTTCCTCTGTCGAGTTTCCATGCATGTCCTCCGTCTTAGTGCTCCATTCTGGAGTCCTGCTCTGCCCCAGTCGTCATCCCGCGACCTCCTGACGCTGCTTTCCCAGGCTGCGGCCACTGTCGCCTGTACCCCATCCCCTCTTTTTTCTTGAGATGTTCACTCCCTCGTCTGCTTGAATATATCCTAAGAAACTGTGTGGGAAGTAAATTTCCTTTCACTTTGGACATGTATTTTTCTCATCTTCAGCTTAGCAAATTAATGCTTTTAATTCTAAATTAAAAACCACTTTTCTACTTTCTAGGGATACAGTTGCAAAACCTGATACATTTTGATTCTTATTCCTTTGCAGGTGGTCTGGGTTTCCTTCCCCTTCTACCTCAGAAGCTTTTAAGATCTTTTCTTCTTATCTTTGGTGTTCTGGATTTTGCGATCGTGGATGTAGACGTGTGTCTTTTGCCGTTGATTGTGCGGGGCAGTAGGGGAGAGTAGAGGCAGGGGGAAAATATCCTAGCTTCTCCCTTCCTCTGCCCTCCAGTCTACTGTCAGTGCCTCCCACCGGCCAGCTCCAGCTGGGGGCAGCAGACCCAGGAGCCTGGGAAACAAAGTTTGGAGGCGTTTGGCCCCAGGATACAGAGCAGAGCCAGGGGAAGATAAGGAATGGATCTGGGAGCAGACACGTCCAGGACGACACAGTTAAGAGGACAAAATGTCATATAGAACACAATCTAATATTGCTTTTTACAGTTTTAAAGATTATAAAAGTAAAACATACGTGAAAACATAGTGCTTTTTACAGCTTTAAAGATTATAAAAGAATTTAAAAAGTAAAACATGTAGGGGCACCTGAGTGGCTCAGTCAGTTAAGCGTCCAGCCCTTGATTCAGCTCAGATCATGATCTCACCGTTGGGGAGTTCGAGCCATGGTTAGACAGAGCAAAGCCTGGTTAGAATTTCTCTCTCCCTCTCTCTCTCTGCCCCTCCCCAGCTTGCACTCTCTCGCTCTCTCTCTCTCTCTCTCTCTCTCAAGAGATAAACAAACATTAAAAAAATTTTTTAAGTAAAACATGTAGAAATTTGAATATGTAAGTCTACATTTAAAAGTGAAAGTTCTGGGGCGTTTGGGTGGCTCAGTTGGTTAACCGTCTGACTTCAGCTCAGGTTCAAGCCCCAGGTGGGGCTCTGTGCTGACAGCTCAAAGCCTGGAGCCTGCTTCAGATTCTGTCTCTGTCTCTCTCTGCCCCTCCCCTGCTTGCACTCTGTCTCTCTCTCTCTCTAATATAAATAAACATTAAATAAATAAATAAAAGTGAAAGTTCTCATGCACATTCCACACTGCTCTCAGTTTTTCACTGAGATTCTTATCTATGCGTTTCCAAACTTTAGAAATACATGTATATGCAATGTCTGTACATAATATGTTCTCATTGTTTCTTTTACGTCCCCTGTGCTCAATTTTGTTGGGCTAGTTAAACTCTCATTTTCTGTTCTTTTCCTTGGGGAGATTAGAAATTATAGAGTTATTTCCAGTCTTATGGCTTCGATTCTTAAATATTTCAGTGAAATATTCCATATGAAAAAAATGTGTATATAAAATATGATGACTGTGTCTCTATTACCCAGGGTAAGATACCACAGTATTACTGACTATCCAGAATGCCCCCTGAATCATAATTTCCTCCCACTTAGCAGCACTCACTAATCTGAATGTTGCTTTTCTCAAAACTGTATTTTATTTTATTTTATTTTTTAGTTTATTTATTTGTTGAGAGAGAGTGGGGGAGAAAAAGGGAGAGACAGAATCCCAACCAGGCTCCGCACTGTCAGAATGGAGCCCAATGCAGGGCTCAATCCCATGAAAAGTGAGATCATGACCCGAGCTGAAATCAAGAGTCTGACTGACACTCAGCTGACTGAGCCATCAGGCACCCCTTAAAACTGGATTTTAGACAATTTTAAATATTGGTAACTGATTGTGGTGGAAGTTTTTTAACTTTATATAAAAGGTGACATCATAAACCTTCTTCTGCAACTTGCACTTTTCACTCAATGTTATGGGTTTTTGTTAGCTTTGTACATCATTACTATGAAACTACAAAACACTACTGTGAGAAATTTTAAAAATTAATATATGGAAAGGTATACATTCTTCATGTGTCAAAAAATGTCATTTCTCCCCAAATTAACCTATAGATTCAATGTAATCCCGAATCAGATTTCCCACGGGGTTTCTTGTAGACACTGACAAGAAATGCAAAGAGCCTAAAATAGCCAAAACAACCTTGAAAAAGAAAAAAAAAAAACCCACCAGAACAAAGTTGGATGATTTACAGTACTTGATTTCAAGACTTACAAAGCCACAGGGATAAAGACAGTGTCACACTGACTTAAAATACACAAACAGATCAACAGGACAGAGTCCAACAATAAAAGCACATATCTATGGACAAATAATTTTCAACAAAGCTACAAAGGCTACTTAGTAAAGAAAAAACAGTTCTTTCAACAAATGATCCAAGAACAATTGAAAGTATGCAAAAACATGAGCTTTGAATCACACCTTGTACCATATAGAAAAATTAACTTGAAACAGATCATAGACCTAAATGTAAGGCCTTTAAACTACAGAGCTTCTAGAAGAAAATACAGTAGAAAATTTTTGTGACCTCAGTTTAAGCAAAGGTTTCTTAAGTACAATACTATTATTCACAAAGAAAAAAATAATAAATTGGATTTCATCAAAATTTAACACTGAACAAATTGACAAATTGGACTAGATCGAAATTAAAAACTGTTCTTCAAAGACACAGCTATAAACATGAAAAGACAAGCACAGACTAGGAGAAAATATTTGCAAACTTATATATCTGGTAAAGGATTTTTATACATAATGTATTTTTTAAAAAACTTTCACTATTCAGGGGCGCCTGGGTGGCTCAGTTGGTTGAGCAGCCGACTTCAGCTCAGGTCATGATCTCACGGTCTGTGAGTTCGAGCCCCACGTCGGGCTCTGTGCTGCTGCCAGCTCAGAGCCTGGAGCCTGCTTCAGAGTCTGTGTCTCCCTCTCTCTCTCTGCCCTTCCCTTTCTCATACTCTGTCTCTATGTCTCTCAAAAATAAATAAACATTAAAAAAAAAAAAACTCTCACTATTCAATAACAAGCAAACAATTCCCAAAGAATGGTCAAAAGGCATGAAAAACTACTTCAGGGGCACCTGGGTGGCTCAGTCGGTTAAGCGTCCGACTTCGGCTCAGGTCATGATCTCGCGGTTCCCGAGTTCAAGCCCTGCGTCAGGCTCTGTGCTGACAGCTCAGAGCGTGGAGCCTGTCTCAGATTCTGTGTCTCCCTCTCCGTCTGTGCCTCTCCCCTGCTCGTGCTCTGTCTCTCTCTCTCAAAAATAAATAAACATTAAAAAAAAAACGACTTCAAAAAAATGAAACATATTTTCTTAAGTTTTGACTTAGGTATACACCCATAAACACAGTGGCAAAAAACCAACGGCCAAAATAAAAAAGCACACAAGAAAATGCTCTCATTAGTCATTAGGGAAATATATATTAAAAGCACAAGGAGATGGCACTTCTCCTATGAAAGTGGTTAAAATATTAAAAGACAGGCCACAAGGCAATAATGTGGACCCTCGGTGATGGGAATATAAAATAATATGACCAGTTTGGGAAACAGCTTGGCGATTTATTAAAAAGTTAAACGCACACTGCCGTATGATCCAGCCATGTCACTCCTAGGTATTCACCCAGGAGAAATAAAAGCATATGTCCATACGAAGCTCGTACACGAATGTTCATAGCAGGTTTATTTGTGATAGCTGGAAAAAATTCTAACATTCGTCAAGAGTTCAGTGTCTATAAACAAACTGTAGAGTAGCCTTACAATGGAACACTACTCAGCAAGAAAAAGGAATGGACTATTGGTACTCGAGGAAACACAGAAGAAACAGAGTCATAGAAGCCAGACATTTTGTGAAATTTATAAAATGCAAGTTAATCTATAGTGACAGCAAGAAAGATCAGTGCTTTCCTGGTGGAGTAGGAAACTTTTAAGGCTGTTTATCATCTTGATTGTGTCTATAGGGATATATACATGTTTAAACTCATCATATTATACACTTTAAATACGTAGAGTTTATTGTATCTCAATTATACACCAAGAGGGCTGGGTAAAAAATACACTTACAAAGACTCAACTGTGTCTAAGATGTGTTTAAGAAGTGACAATGTCTAGGAGCGCCTGAGTGGCTCAGTCCATTAAGTGACTGACTCTTGATTTTGACTCAGGTCATGATCTCACAGTTCAGGAGTTCAAGCCCGGAAGTGGACTGAGTGTGCCTGTTTGGGATTCTCTCTCCCCTTTCGCTTTCTGCCCCTCCCCCACTTGCGCACAGCCGTTTGTATGTGTGCACGCACACTCTCTCAAAATCAGCTTTTAAAAAAAATTACAATGTCTAAATATGATCCTTATAAATATTAGCTCAGTTTTGTTCTTCCAAGCAATTATATTAAATTTATAACGTCCTTATTAATCTGCATTATAGTAGTTCCCCCTTATCCCCAGGAGGAAATGTTCCCAGACCTCCAGTGAATGCCGGGATAGTACCGAGCCCTATATATACTGCTATTTTTCCTATCTCTACTTAGAACATGTGATAAAATTCAACTTAGAAATTAGGCACAGTAAGAGATTAACAATAGCTAATAATAAAATACAACGATTATAATATACTGTAACGACAGTTATGTGAACACGGTCTCTCTTACCACAGTACCTCATTCTACTGCACTCACCCTTCTTGCGATGACGTGAAATGATAAAATGCCTGCGTGAGGAGTCGGAGTGAGGTGAATCACTAGGCATTGCGACTACAGAGTTAGGCTACTATTGACCCCACGATTCGTCAGAAAAAGGATCAGCTGCTTCCCGACCACCACCGATGCCGGGGGCACAGTTGAAACTGCGGACGGCGAAACCACAGATAGGTAAGGGGAGACTCACTTTGCATGTCTTCCACGCGTAATCGGCATGATTTACATAATTATTGGCCCACTTTGGAAGTACTGAAGGGTCAATAAAAATACGTATCTTTTCTCTAAACGGAACCATGCAGTGCAGTGGGTGACCCTTGACAGGGAAGGAAGCCTGGACAGAACATCCTAACACTAGATTGGCAATTAACGTATATGCATTCCGTTTACCCAACCACAGCTGTCAGGGGCCCTGTGAAGCTGTAGTCCACAAGCACGCAGAGAAATCCTTCCAATTAGACGCTCCACTCCACTGCCTGAAAAAAATGACACCTCTCAGAAGAAGCATATAGTATTTTGATTAAAATTTATGTGCGTCAAGGGTGCCTGGGTGGCTTGTTGGTTAAGCATCCGACTTCGGCTCAGGTAATGATCTCACGGTTCATGAGTTCAAGCCCCATGACGGGCCCTGTGCTGACAGCTCAGAGCTTGGAGCCTGCTTCGGATTCTGTGTTTCCCTCTCTTTCTGCCCCTCCCCATTCTCTCTCTCTCTCTCTCTCTCTGTCAAAACTAAATATACATAAAAAAAATTTTTTTTAAATTTGTGTGCGTCGGGAGTATAAACTTTGGACTCAACAGACAGAGATAAACTTGGCCCTACCTCATTTTGTATACCATCATAAGCTGGATCAACCGAAATGTAGCAATCTTATCTGGGGCAATGGAAAAACTAATGCGATACAGACCATGGTGTTGAAAAGTAAATAAAAAATTGGGTTTTAACAGTTTATACGTTTTAAGTGGTGGTCACTAGGCTGCTATGGGGAAAGTTCCCATGACCAGCACCTTCAAAGGCTTATGGTTGTGGGTCAGGTGTTATTATTTTACTGGTCCAGTGCTACTGCCACAACAGGCATAAAACAGCCTTCCTATTCCACTTTGCATCGGTTGATAAAACTACAGAGTTTTGTAACTCCTCTGTTCACAGAAAAACATAGACTATGGCAAATACTATCTTGGGCTGAGGCTCTTGGCCATTTATCATGTGACTATCCATCCATCAAGGAATAGTTGAGCTTGATTGTATTAGTGTTCCCAAAGCCTGTGGTGTTTATTCCAAAGAGATAAATTATACAAGCTCAACAAGGGAAGGCATGAAATGAGCTGCAAAAATCATAAATCAATTCCCTCTCTCCCTCTCTCAGAAATTATGCATGCTTGACACTTGCAATGCCTGTATTAATGTAGAGAACCGTATTTATGGTCTCGATGCCCCAAACAGGCGAATCTATAACTGAATAGCATCAGGAGAAATGATCAGTTATAATTCAGGATGTCAGTTCACGTTTCACCCGGAGGGCATGTGCACCGAGCTGCACTGATGAACTCCCATGCTCCCCCTGCCCAGCCCTCCTGACCAAGCAGACCTCCACTGTGCGGAATCTGAAAACGGGAGAGAAATACCTCACCAGCAGCTACCATCTGATTATTAGTTAATAGTACCATGAAAAAAAAAAAAAGGAAGAACTTTGCTGAATGACCCTCATGGCGAGTGTATGTCTCTTCATGTTCTGAATCTTTTTGCTCGTGCCTGCTATAAATAACAAGTGAATTATCAAGGTTTGGCACAGAGAGGAAAATCTCCCATAATCTCTGGTCAAAATTCCCTAAAATAATAGTCATATATTTTTACTAGTCAGACAAAACACACATAAAAAAGCAAAAATTTTAAACTGTAGCAAAATTTTCTATTGTCTACTGACTCTTTCTTCTCCTTAACATAGTTTTATTACCTCATAGAAAATGTTTTCCTCTCTCTCCAGGAGGGACATCTTAGCAAGTAACAAAGTGGGAAGGAAACAAATAGAACAAAGGTCACAAGTGGATAGACTTTAAAAATTCTTCCTTGGGGCACCTGGGTGGCTCCGTTGGTTGAACGCCCCACTTCAGCTCAGGTCATAATCTCTCGGTTCATGAGTTCGTGGGTTCGCGCCCCTCATTGGGCTTTGTACAGAGAGCACGAAACCTGCTTAGGATTCTTGGTCTACCTCTCTCTCTGCCCCTCCACCACTCAGGCTCTCTCTTTCTCTCAAAAATAAACATTAAAAAAAAATAAAAATTCTTCCTCATCTTTAATTTTCTTCCAGATTCCTCAACCATAAAAGTCTCAAGCACCTGACTCATTAAAACTACCTACACCTGCACTGTATCATTTCTGTATTCCCTATATCATCCAAAACAAAAGATTCGGAAACAGTTCTAGACTCCAAGTTTTTCTTTTCCATTTTACAACTAATTTTTTCCTCATTCCCTTTCTCCTCCCTTTCTCCCTTTCCAAGCCTTTGGAAAGTGTCAACTCTCAATGATATTGTTGAGTTTTCCTTTTAGACACTGTTTATTGAACTGTCTGGCTATGAA
Source organism: Paguma larvata (assembly GCA_030068075.1). Taxonomy (NCBI): domain Eukaryota; kingdom Metazoa; phylum Chordata; class Mammalia; order Carnivora; family Viverridae; genus Paguma; species Paguma larvata. Next base: position 88,588,041 of record CM057833.1, read on the forward strand.
GCTACTTTGCCATACATTAATAAAGTTTTGGGGATTCAGAGATGCTTAACCGACTGAGCCACCCAGTGCCCCTGAAGCTTCTTTTCTTGATGTGGATACAAGACTGAGAAGTGCAGCCGCATTTTTCTAACAAAGGGTTCCTGAAAACAGAGGAGGGCTCGTGTGTTTATTCTTGGAGTCTGAGTGGCATTTGAGTTGGAACACAGAAATTTCTTTGCAGTCTTATGTTTTATTATTTTATTTTTTAAAGTCAAATTTTGTATTTAATTGTAATCTGCATTGTAAAAATAAAAATTTAATCACTTACCAGTAAACTTACTTAGCTTTGCTTCCCACAGCTTCAAGACAAACTGATACTCCACCGAAACATGTCAAGAAGTCCCATGACTTTGGGGGCACCTGGGTGGCTCAGTCAGTTGAGCGTCCGACAGTTGAGATCCACAATCTCATGATTTGTGAGATGGAGCCCCTGCAAGTTTGAGGCCCTGCCTCTGGCTCTGTGCTGACAGTGTGGAGCCTGCTTGGGATTCTCTCTCTCCCTCTCACTCTCCCCTTCCCCTGCTTGCTCACTTTCTCTCTCTCTCTCTCTCTCTCTCTCTCTCTCTCAAAAAAAAAAAAAAAAAGTCCCATGATTTTGAATTCTTCTTGACACCATGAACCCCCAGGGGTGTAACCCTAACTAGTAAATGTGGAATTTGGACATCACAAAAAACATCATCTTTTGCCAAAAAGTATGACAGAGACAACAACCGCGGTGGCTGTTCAGGAAAAGCCAAAATATTTGCAGACTGTATGGAGTCGGATATGAAAAGTGTCAGCCAAACTGCTGCCGGTGATAGGAGCTGTGTGCCACGGCCATTTTTTTTCTTTTTTTGCCTATTTTTTAAAAATGAGGAAACAGGGGCGCCTGGGTGGCTCAGTCGGTTGAGCGTCCGACTTCGGCTCAGGTCATGATCTCGCGGTCTGTGAGTTCGAGCCCTGCATCGGGCTCTGTGCTGGCAGCTCAGAGCCTGGAGCCTGCTTTGGATTCTGTGTCTCCCTCTCTCTCTGCCCCTCCCCCACTCATGCTCTGTCTCTCTGTCTCAAAAATAAAAAAAAAAACATTAAAAAAATTTTTTAAAAAAAATGAGGAAACAAGTCATTTTTAAATCAAACATATATCTTTTTTAATAGAAATGGAAAGTACATATGCAATAATACCAGAAATAAACATCTTCAACTCTGGGCTCTTTTCAAAAGACACAAGATCATTTTTTCAAAAGATACAAGATGCACGGATAAACCACATTCATACCTTACAATGTTAAATGGCAAACAATTTAAATTCATAATGAAAAATGACTACTTTTCAGTAGCTTGAAATTTTAGTTATTCATCCCATAATTCTTATGAGTAAAAAAAGAAAAAGCTAATCATGTACCTTAATATTGTCATTTATGTATTACTCCAAAGTACAAACAGCCCTGAAGAGAGAGTCCCATGCTTATCACAGGTGTTATAAAAACACCAAGACATTTGCCAGGCATAACTAACGTATTAAGAACTATATTTTAGAATATTTTTCACAAACACAGCTCCGACATTTCTCTTTTGTTTAAAAAATATAAGAGGTAGGTTCGAATAAAGTAAATGTCTATTATGTCACTAGATTTTCACAAAAATGTTGGCAACTGATAACAGAAATCTCTAGAAATCAAACTATGTTAAACAGCAACAGAATAACTTCAACTAATAAATATTCGTTTAAGTCTTAATCACACAAATAAAAAGATGGTTGACTACAAAAATGCCTTTAGTAAAATAAAAATATGCCATCAATATTATAAATTTTCTACATCATAACATGTTCCTAAAACTTGGTGCCAGGGAGAATATGAATGTATATGTTTATAAATTGAGGCTTTCATTTAACCATAGGTACCCGACATATAATATTAATATACACTGCTATTAAAATGCACTTTTCTCCTAGGTTTGTGCTGCCCAAATTTGGAACTGCAGGTTCAAACAAACTCAACACTGAGGGGGAAATGAAGACGTCCTTCACCCATGATCAACCTACTTGACATAATTAAGAAATGTTTGATTACCAAGAATGCTCCATAGAAGCCTTCCTGATTAAAAGAGAATCTGATGCAAGTAGGAAACAAAGGAGGACAGAGATAAGAGAGAAGCTCTGCAGAAGCTGATATAGGTAAAAAGGTTTTGCTTCCTGGTGCTTTTCAAAACAATGACAGAATAAACGGAATCTTTCAACTAGGGTTTCCCTGCATTGATAATTTATATACTGACAATCAGTGTGTCACTCCAGGAACCAAATAACGGTACAAGGAAAATGGAAAAGGGTCCACTGAAGTAAATACTATTTCATCACTCCTCCTTATACAAAAAATGTAAATGGACTAGAATTATTTGCGTGCCTGGAATTCTGGCACTTTAGCTCATTCTCATTCAGCTCATTCAGAAAGACAAGGATATAAGCCCTGTTCTTACTTGGCTACTGTAAGGTATGTTTTCATGCAATGATTTTCTATTAGTGGTTCTACAAGGAAATTTTAAGAAGTCTACAAAGACATTCAAAATACATAAAACAACTTAAGTTTCAAGGTTTTCTGATCTTTTTTTTTTTTTTTTAGCAAAAGGCATTTAAGTATTAAGGAACTGGCATTAACTTGAACCAACCAAAATAAAGATTAATGATTTCTAATCACCACACAAAACAAATTTAATTCAAGCAATACATTTTTCAGATTTAGGACTCAGGGCACAGCTTTGTAGAAAGGTACTAATATGAAAAGATAAAATACAATTCTGTGGCCTTTTCAAAATTGTGTGAGCGTATCAAAACTATGATTTTTAACATTTCTGTATATATAAAATTGAGCCCAAATGTTTGAAGTAATCATTGATATGCTCTTCCTTTTTGTGAGAAATATATGGCTTCTTTTGCCATAGACTTGTAATTCTAGGTGGTAAAAGTCACTCCAGAGGACTGATGAAAATTTCAATAACCCTCCTAAAGCAAAAATTTCAACATGTCATTTCTGGGTTACTCTTAAAGTTTGCTTCATATTTTCATAAACCACGTAACTGATGCCCACAGCAGGGATCACCTTCATGAAGTTTGGGGCGATGCCTCTGTAAAGTCCCGGTATTCCTTCCTTGGAAATTATTCGTCGAAAGAGGCCAACCATGTTCATTTGTTTGGTTCCTTCTAATGTGGCTAGGAAAAGAAAAGGAAAAAAAAAAAAAAAAAGAAACCAGGCTAATTTAATATTCAAATATGTTTTATTTGTGATTCTGAATGATATTCTGGAATATATAAAGTCGCCCTTTATATAAATCTCCTTGCATGGCACCTAAGAGTGAGTTCCATATAATTATGGTAACAATAGTAATAACATTTACTCGTTGAGTGACAGCTATGTGTTAGATACTGGCTTTATGACTTTAAATATCAATCCTGCAAGGTAAGTATCATACCTATTTTGTAAATGAGTAATCGGAGGCTTAGGAATATGGAGAAACTTGCCCTAATACACTTGCCCAGCAAGTGGGAGAGCTGGGAGCAGATGGTCTCTCTGACTCTGAAGTTCACGCACTTTCTACCACCCAACACTGCCACGGCCACCCCTCCCCATTAACCAAGCACTGAAAAGAGAGTAGTTCAATCCCAGGAATTAAGGGGAGCATGGGGGACACTTCAGGGAGCTTAAGAAAATGTGGGGGTCCTGGGCCTTGAAAATGGCCTCAAGAGGCAAGAAAGGGAGGAAGGGAAGCCTGTGCTGGCATCACAAAGACAAGGGAGGGCACACGGGGGAACCACATGGGGACTGCTGACTGCCAATGTGGTTCTTACACAGAGGGTACGCAGCCCTAGAGGTGGGTGAGGCGGGGGTGGGGAAGTGGAGAGGAGGAGAAAAAATAAAGTGGGGCCGGATGACTAACAGCTTTGAAATTCCCACTAAGAACTTGGGAATTTATTCCGAGGACACTAAGAGTCACAAAGATTTCTGAACGGGAATAAAGTGATCAGATCTTGACTTTCCAAACAACAGATCTGGGCGCCTGGCCAGCTCACTCGGAGGAGCGTGTGACTATGAGTCTGGGGTTTGAGTCTGAGCCCCATTCTGGGTGTAGAGATTACTTAAAAATAAAATCCTTAAAAAAACAAACAGATCTATCAGCCACGAGAGGACTGGATTGGAGCTGGCAGACGGGAGAGGGGGACCTGCCAGGTGACGGTTTCAATCAGACGGCCCGGGTTTGAAGTCTAGCTCCACTATTTACCAAACGTATAACCTCATAGAAGTTTCTCTCCTTTTGCCCCAGTTATTCACCTGTAAAATGCAGGTTATACTAGTATCAATCCCAAAGATGGCTGTGATGGTCAAATGAGAGAATACAAATGGAAAATTTAGTTGCTAATTTCCATTTTTCTCTCCAGGCATACGATCTTCTTTCAGCTCCCCAAACGGACCCCATTTTCTCCTGCCTCAGCGCCTTCACATATGCTTTTCCTCGACGGCAAGGCTCTTTCTTTTCCACCCCACCCACCTTTGCGCAGCTAACCTCCACCTGTCTTTCCAGGTTGAGCTTAAAGGACAGTGTTCTCCGGCTCCCGAGTAAGGTTAGAGCCCCTGGCTCTGTGCTCCCCCGACAAAGGGGAGGTGATTCCGTGAGTTTGTTTGCTTGCTGAGCGTGAGTCTTCTCCACTCCACGACCGCAGGGACCACACCTGACTTGTGGGCTGCTCCAACCCTAGCATGTGGCACAGTGTCCAGCACCTGACGATGGCTCTGGAAGTACTGGTTATGAGTGACCGCTTGGTTGGGGGAAGGGGGCTGGTTGGTACTTGGAGGAGAGACTGGGAATAGAGTTGTAGATACTCAGGGGGTACTGTTTAAAGAAATGATAGTAGGTGAGACTGGCCAGTAAAGGAGCAAAAAAAGAGAAGAAAAGCACAGACTCCATACTTTGAATAGCAATAAACCCCAGCAAATCTTAGAAAAGAGAATAATCAGTAAGATGGTAGAAGATCCAGGGGGACACAGTATAATCAAAGCCAGGGGAGAGGACAGGGTCACAATGAGGAGGGATCACAGTTCAAAAGTTGTAGGGTCCAATAGGAACAAACAATTCCAGCCACCATTTACCAAGAGTTTGCCAAAGGCCAGGTGCTTTACATATATTGTTGTCAACACCCACAACAACGCCCAGTTCTCATTCCCATCTACAGATGAGTAAATGAGAACCCAAATCTGTCTAGATACTACAGCTTATATACTCTTAAAACAGGCATTCTCAACACGGGCAAAGCCAAATCTGTTTACCCATAAAACGCAGATATACACAGAATACATGTGCAGTGTATTTGTGATATTAAAATTTCATGAAGAGGGGGTGATTAGGAAAAGAATTTATGAAAGGGTTCCCTAGGGAGGCAGTAATGGGGGGGGGGGGGAAAGCCTGTGAGATACTACTTTGAAAGCATACTCTGCTATCTCAGTAGAACCTGAAGCTCCGAAAGCATGCTGCTGACAGAGTGCTTTTCTCAGCGTCATTTGTCCATCAAAAACCCACCTGGAGAGGCGCCTGGGTGGTTCAGTCAGTCAAGCGTCCGACTGTTGATCAGCTCAGGTCATGATCTCAAGGTAGTGGACTGAGCCCTGCATCAGGCTCTGTGCTGAGTCCTCTCCCCTCTGTCCTTCCCCTAACTCATGCATGCGTGCACATGCGTGCACATGCATGCACGCACTCTCTCAAAATAAATACATAAAAACATTAAAAAAAAAAAAAAACTCACCTTGGGCCTGCATGCGTGTTTTCACCAAAGCCAAGGGGTAGCTGGCCAGCTGACCGCAAGTGCAGGAAACGACGCCACATCCCAGCAACACCATGACTCCAGGCTTTACAGAGTCTTTGGTGGTGTAATTATCTAGCCAGTAGGACTTCAAGAGCTGCCAGAGAAACAGAAAAGAAAAACTTTGCCACTGCTTTCACTCAACGTGAACATCTTCACAGACACCCTCGTCCTCATGAGGGACAGGCCGCGTGTCTGCGAGGTCAGGCAGCACATGCCCAGGAGCGGCGGCCACCGGAGGAGGCAGCAGCGCTGCGCACAGGTGCGGAAGCCACTGGGGATTCGGAACACGTGAGCTTGGCGCTCGTTGCTCCTTTTCTTCTCAACAAATGTTAAGATCGACAGCACCCCAAGCGTAGGATCTCAAGCGCGTTTCCTATGGTATTAATAAAAACAGTATCTTTCTACGAGCTGCATCTAATTTTGCACTTTATACACGTGTGATTTCATGTAGTCCTTTCCCTGATGTGGAGCTCTTCTTCCAATTTTAGAATGAGGAAAACGAGTTTCGGTGGAGCTTTTTTTTAACGAGAGTGCAGAATCGAGTGTACTCCAGGCCATGCCTTTTTCCTTATCATCCTACATCCCTGTATTTCCACTAGAAGGCGATGACTGAGAGTAACTGTATGAAATACATAAGCTAACCTACTTTTTAAATATACAAGATTTTAAGTATGAGAATCTATGCACATATGTGGGAAAATTATTGTTATGGTAACACAAGCATAGGAATACACTACCTGAAGCAATCTAAGGATTCAATGCAATCCCTACTCAAATCCCAAAGGTATTTTTTGAAGAAAAAGACAAAACCACCCTGAAATTCATATGGAGTCTCAAGAGACCCCAACAGCCAAATTAACCTTAGAAAAAAAGAATGAACTTTGAGGCCTCATACTCCCTTATTTCAATAGATACTACAAAGCAAACAGTAACCAGATGGTGTGGTCCTACCATGTAGATCAATGGAAGAAAAACAGAGTCCAGAAATAAATTCTTGAATATATGGCCAAGTGATCTCAACAAAGACGCCAAAACTACACACTGGAGAAAGAACAGTCTCCTTAACAAATGGTGCGAGGAAAACTGAATATCCACACGCAAAAAATAAAGTTGGACCTTTACCTTACACCATGTACAAAAATTAACTCAAAATGGATTAAAGATCTAGACATTAGACCTAATACTATAAAACTTCTAGGAGAAAACACGGGACGTGACATCAAAAGCATGGGCGACAAAAGCAAAAATAAGTGAATTTCACCAATTTAAAAACTTCTGTGCAGCAAAAGAAACAATCAGCAGGTGAAAAGGCAGTCTATGAAATGGGAGAATACATTTGCAAACCACACATCTGATCAGAGTTAATGCCCAAAATATACAAAGAACTCCTATAACTCAACAACAACAATTTTAAAAAATTTCAAATGGGTAAAGGCAACGGATATATGAAACAAATCAAAACCATAACGAGACATCACCTTACACCTGTCAGAATGGAATCAAAAAGAAAAGAAATAACAAGTGTCGGTGAGGATGTGAAGCAAAAGGAACCTTCATGCACCACTGGCAGGAATGCAAAGTGGTATGGCCACTGTGGTCATAGAGGTTTCTCAAAAAAATAAAAGTAGAACTACCATATGATCCAGAAATTCCACTACTGAGTATTTACCCAAGGAAAATCAAAACACTAATTCCAAAAGATATATGCGCCCCTATGTTTATTGCAGCATTATTTACAATAGCCAAGATATGGAAGCAGCCTGAGTGTCCATGGACAGATGAATGGATAAGAAAGACACGCTGTGTGTGTGTGTGTGTGCACCCGCACCTGCATATACACACATACATACATTCATACGCACACACACACACAATGGAATATTCCTCAGCCATAAAAAAGAATAAGATCTTGCCATTTGCGACAACATGAATGGACCTGGAGAGTATTGTGAGAGTATTAAGTGAAATAGACAGAGAAAGATGCTTACCACATGATTTCATTTATATGTGGAATCTAAAAAACAAAACAAATGAACAAACCAAAAAAAAGGCAGAAACAGACTTTTTAATGTTTATTTATTTATTTTGAGAGAGAGACAGGGAGAGACAGACAGAGAGAGAACATGAGCAGGGAGAAGCAAAGGGAGAGAGAAGAGAGAGAGAATCCCAAGCAGGCTCCACACGGTCAGCTTAGAGCCCGACACAGGGCTCATTCCCACAAACTGTGAAATCATGACCTGAGCCAAAATCAAGAGTTGGACATTCAACTGACTGAGCCACCCATTCGCACAGAAACAGACTCTTAAATACAGAGAATAAACTGATAGTTGTCAGAGGGGAGGAGGAAGGGGGGGTGGGCAAAATGGATGAAGGGGAGGAAGAGGTACAGTGTGGAATAAATAAGTCACAATGATGACAGGTACAGTACAGGCAATAGAGTCAATGCTATTGGAATAGTGTTGTGTGAGGACAGAAGGCAGCTACACTTCTGGTGATCATAACGTACAGAGTTGTCAAATCACAATCACCATGTTGTACACCTACAGTTAGGTAACATTGTGTGTCAAATATACTTCAAAAAAATTGGCAAAAACTTTGATAGACGTTTCTCCAAAAATAAATCTAAGTGGATAGTAAGCATATGAAAAGAGGTTCAGCATCACTTGTCATCAGAGAAATGCAAGTCAAAAGCATAATGAGACATGGCCTCGTCTCTGTTACGGTGGCCACTATTTAAAAAAAACAAACAGGGGCACCTGGGTGGCTCAGCCCATTGAGTGTCCAGCTTTGGCTCGGGTCACGATCTCACAGTTCATGAGTTCGAGCCCCACGTCAGGCTCTATGCTGACAGCTCAGAGCCTGAAGCCTGCTTCAGATTCTGTGTCTCCCTCTCTCTCTGCCCCTCTCCTGCTCATGCTCTGTCTCTCTCTGTCTCAAAACTAAATATAAACATTAAAAATAATAATAATAAAAGAAACAAATAAACTATCAAGGTGTTAGCAAGGATGTAGAGAAATTAGAATTCTTGTGTACTGTTGGCAGGAATGAAACAGGGTATAACCATGGAATCCAGTTTGACAGTTCCTCAAAAAGCTTAACATAGAATTACCATAGGACTCAGGAATTCTGTACCTCAGTACATACCAAAAGGAATTGAAAGCAGAGACTTGATCAGATACTTGTATCCCAATGTTCACTGTAGCATTATTCATAATAGCCAAAAAATAGAAACGACCCAAGTATCCACCAACAGATGAACAGACAAGCAAAATGTGGTATAAACATACAATGGAATATTATTCAGCCACCAGGAGTGAAATTCTGATACACGCTACAACATGGATGAACACTGAAAACATTATGCTAAATGAAATAGGCCGGACAAAAAGGGACAAATATTATATGATTCTACTTGTATGAAATAACTAGAATAGGCAAATTCATATAGACAGAAAGTAGATTAGATGTGACCAGCGCCCGGAGGGAGGGGACAGTGGGGAGTCATTTCATAATAGATACAGAGTTTATGTTTGGGATCATGAAAAAATGTTGGAAATAGTGGAGATGGGACACAATATTGCGATGTAATTAATTTCCCTGAATTATACCCTTAAAAATGGTTAAAAACGGCAAGTTTTATGTTACATACATTTTACCACAATTTTAAATTAAATTTTAAATTCTAAGGCCATTGAATTGTATACTTTAAATGAATGAAATGTATGTCATGTAAATTATATCCTAATAAAGCTGTTTAGAAAAAAAAGGTAAAGTCCTCTAAAAAAACCTTTCATTCCACCTGCTACCCTTCCCCTCAGCTATAGGTGGGCTCCCTTCCAACTGCGCCCCAGGCTTACTAACCACACTATGCTTTAGTAGTTTCTCATCTCCCCGACCAGGACTTCAGTTTTCTAAAGGCAAAAAACTGAGACTGTTTGTCAGATTCATAAATTATTAAATGGTTTAAACGGCAGAGTTGATCCAAGATTTGTAGTCTAAGTTGTCTTTCCATTACCAGGGATGAATGAATTGGTGCCATATACATCAATCTCTTGGCTTTATCAATGTCAGATTTTAACAAATCAAAGAAAATGTGCCCTTTTTGCTTACTTTCTCTCCCCTCAAAAAAAATCCTTAGTATCATCTTCTAAGCTGAACAACTATACTTGAATGTGAGTTTGCTCTCTTCGTTAATAAAAATAATTTTCAGGGAGAAGCACCTGGGTGGCTTAATCGGTTAAGCTTCCAACTCTTGATTTCAGTTCAGGTCACGATCTCACAGGTGTGTGAGTGCAAGCCCCAGGTCGGGCTCTGTGCTGATAGCGCAGAGCCTACTTGGAATCCTCTCTCTCCTTCCCTCTCTGCCCCTCCCCTGCTCATGCACTCTCTTTCAAAATAAATAAACATTAAAAAAATTTTAAATAATTCACAGGGAAATCTGATACAAAGGTGAGCACAGGGGTCTCATATTCGAGGTACTTGAAAAACAATGATTAAATAACACAGCCCTGAATCTGCTTCTGGTCACAAACTATTTCCTGGTAAATACGTGCTTCGTTCTATGAAGTCAAATCCTAACAATAGGAACTACTTAACTACATTTTCAGATTCGAGACACTGCTGCCAACTCACCTCATACACAGCAAGGTCTATACCTGCGTAAGGTACGATGCCTAATAAATTGGGAATGTAACCTTTGTAAAAAGCTCCCACGCCTTCACGTTTCAAAGTCTTCTTGGCACAATCAAATATTCCAGAATATTGTCCAGTTTTGCCTACACCCAGCCTGGTTTTTATAACCTGGTTAAAAAAGAATGTAACAAAATGTTATTATTCATACTAAGTCCATCATGGAATTCAAAGTATTTTACAGAGAACAAATACCCAGCACAGTGTGTCACCCAAATGACTGTCCGATTTGTTGACGTGTTATCCCTCACATATCACGACTATTGAGGGGCTGAGATGAGACCCAAGAGGACCTATTTATTTTAATGAGGCTCTGAATGAGGGCAGTGGCAGAGGAAACAGAGAGGAAATAGTTTACAGTGGTCTTAAAATTAGGTATGGATGGTAGGGAAATGGTAGCATACGGGATGACCCCACTGTTTCCAGCCTGGAACACAGGAGGGAGGAGGCAGGGAGGTGGGAAAGTGATGCTATTAACTGAGATGGAGGATATAAGAGGAAGACTATGTGTTTGTTCGGATATTTTTTGAGGGGTGTGAGAAATAATATGAACGACCATATGAAGAGGCTTGCAAGGAAAGCTGTATTACTATGCACAGCACGAAGGTGAAGATTAAGGGTATTTTTTGCTTCTATCTTATTAGTTGTTGAAAAATCCTTTGTCATACCAATAAGGATAGCCACATCTGTAATATTTTTGCTCCAAAGCAAGAGTTGGCAAACTTTTCCTGCAAACGTCTCATAGTAAATATTTCAGCCTTTGCAGCCCTAAAATATCAAGTCTGTTGCATACTTCTGTTTCATTTTTTTTAACCACCTTTTTAAAATGTATAAAATCGTTCTTAGCTCCAGGGCTATACAAAGTATTCCACAGGTACAAGGTTTGCCAATCCCAGGCCCTAATGATAGGATGTCCAGTTAGGAATACCATTATCTAATCGAATCCCCGGGTTCCATTATTAAATACACGGTACAGAACCTCTTTGGAGAGAAATGAGTGTTATAACTCTTATCGACATTGTGGCAGCCAGCCTCCAAGAGGGGCCCCAACTATCCTTGCCTCCTCCTGTTCATACCGTGTGTAGTCCCCTCCCACGCTCCACCAGGGCTGGTCTGTGTGACCAACAGAATGTAGCAGAAGTGACAGAAGATTGCAGCTTCCATTCTGAGTGCTGGCTAACACATTCTCTCTCCCTCTCTCATATCGACTTGGGGAAAACAGCTATCATGCTGTGGGCATACTCAGCCTCTGGAAAGGCCCCTGTGATAAGGAACTGTATCTCTAGCCAATAACCAGGGAGGCCCAGCAATAAACATGTGAGCAAGCTTGGACGCAGATCCATCCATAGGTGACCTGTGGTGGGTGCGGCCTTGACCCATAGGCTCAGAGAAACCCTGAACCAAGGGCACCGGACTAAGCTACTCCCAGACTCCTGGCCCACAGAAATCTTAAGATCATAAATGCCCATTTTAAACTGCTAATTTGGGGGTACCTTGTTTCCCAACAATAGATAATTAAACAGAGACATCAGAGTGGTACTTACCTCCATAGGATAAATAATCGTCTGTGAGGTTGCCCCAGCCAAGGAACCAGAAATAAATCTCTCAAAGTTTCCTATCTTTTGTCCTTCCTCAGTAAGCAGCTTCTTGTACTGTACAAATACATATTTAAATGTAGATTAACACCTGCTATAGACTGATTCGTGTCTCCCCTTCCCAACAAATTCTTCTGTTGAAGCTGTAACCGCCGCTGTGATGATACGTGGAGATGGGGCCTCCAGGAGATAACTGGACTTAGATGACGTCGTAAGGGTGGAGGTCTCAAAAAAGTGTCCTTAAAAAAGATACCAGAGAGTTTTCTCTCTCTCCATCTCTTTCTACACACACGCACGAGAGAAAGGCCAGATAGGCACACGTGGCAGCCACGTGCGAGCCAGGAAGACGGTCCTCACCAGAAACCAAACTGGCCAGTACCTTGGTCTTACTAACCACACTATGCTTTAGTAGTTTCTCATCTCAAACCTGCAAACAGCTACTGCCTAAGGACACTCGCCGTCTCAATAAGGAGAGAGAGAACCACTGAGGTAATCTCCTTTCCCCTCTGCCCCTCTGCCCCTCTCCTGCTCATGCGTGCTGTCTCTAAAATAAATAATAATAACATTAAAAAGCATCTTTTTAAAAATAAGTCATATGAAATTAAGAATCCTAGAGTTTAGGGGCACCTGCGTGACTCAGTCGGCTAAGCGTCCGACTTCAGCTCCGATCATGATCTCGCAGTTCGTGTGTTCGAGCCCTACATCGGGCTCTGTGCTGACAGCATGGAGCCTGGAGCCTGCTTCACATTCTGTGTCTCCCTCTCTCTCTCTGCCTTCCCCTACTCGCACTCTGTCTCTCTCTCTCTCTCTCTCTCAAAAATAAAATAAACATTAAAAAAAATCCTAGAGTTTAATCATAAGGAATCTGAGTTTATCTAGTCTCATCTCCTGTAAGAGGAATTTCTCCTGGAGTAGATGTGGAAAATTATTATGCATTAAAACAAGAACCCCAAAAACCACTGTATGTTCACTGCTATTGAGTCAGTTTATTAATTCCTCTTTGTTAATAAATTCCACAGGTGGTAACAATTACCTGTTCATATGCCCAGAACTTAATAGCTGTCTCAGGAGCGATTTTAAGGACATTTGTACCGTTTCCCCTCCAAAGGGAGCGGATGCCTCCTTCCTTCACCATCTGTCGAAAGCCATCATATATGTTCATTTTGCGTGATTCTGAACCGTGGACCTAAAAATAAAAGCAAAGTGATATAAAATGCTGGTGGCAGGCTACTGTTAGCATTTCTAAGGTCACCATGCAAACCACCCTCTTTATTTCAATACTATTTATTACTGCAAGAAGATATGTTTAAAAATGGGATCCAGAAAAAAAAATAAAAATAAAAATAAAAATAGAATATAGAAAACTCGGAAAATATATAATGATGGGAAGAATTATTACCACATTGTAGAGGCCTGATTCTAAATCTAAAACTAAGAAAAATCAGGATCCTCGGTGTGGGAAAACAGACGGACAGGGCATAATCAAAATTAAAATTATTATGAACAACCATAAGATAATATGAACCAAATTATGCATTAGGCTATAGAATACCCCTTGGAATGTGAACAAGTTCAATTTAAGAGAACTTTTAAAAATATACTGCAGATAATATACTACCTCTCCCGCCAAGAAGCAATACCGCCATCAAATACAAATGGGTCTGAAAACAATTTCGTATTATGTATATCAGAGACAGACACTAGAATGCACACGGACTCACACCAAAACTAAAAACTACACTTCTATGGCTTTTCTCAAAGCCTCTCTAGGCAATAAATTCAAGGCAATATGTACCAACTGCCTCACCCAGTGGATACTTAGTTTATACCACAGATGTGATTACTATTTAAATACACTAGACCTTAGGGGCATCTGGGTGGCTCAGTCAGTTGAGTGTCTGACTTCGGCTCAGGTCATGATCTAACGGCTCGTGAGTCTGAGCCCCATGTCAGGCTCTGTGCTGACGGCTCAGAGCCTGCAGCCTGCTTCGGATTCTGTGTTTCCCTCTCTCTCGGTCCCTCCCCCCACTTATGCTCTGTCTCTCTCACTCTCTCTCTTTCTCTCTCTCTCTCAAAAATGAATAAATATTTTTTAAAAATAAAAATAAATAAATACACTAGACCTTATAATTACCTCTCTATAAAAATGACTATATCTAATAAGCCAAAAACAATTACAGAAATCAGTTCTTTTGATCATTTTGGCTACTGCATGAGTGGCTACTATAAAAAACAAAAACAGGACATGAGGGACTGAAGAATAAAGGCCAGCCACGTGGGCCGTATGTGGTTGATCCACAATAAAAACTCTGGACATCGAAGACTCAGGTGAACTTTCTTGGTTGTTTTTCGACACTGCGTATTATCATACAACAATGCCAGAGAATAACTCCTCTCAGCTCTACAGGGAGAAGAAAACAAAACCTCTGCATCTGGTACTCTCCCGGACTTGTCCTTACATGCTTCTCTCCTTGGCTGATTTGACTCTGTATCTTTTCCTTGTAACAAACCACAACCGTGAGTATTAAAGCTTCTAGTGTGTTTTGTGAGCCCTCCTGAACTATCGAACCTGAAGGTGGTTTTGAAATGCAAAAAAGGAAATAAAGTCCAGAGATATCCATTTTATTTTAAATAAACTTCACAGTTACATAGGACGAAGGAAAAGATGAATGCTTATTTAAGCTCTCTCAAAGTCGATTTACTGGCATTCCTAAAGAAAAACACAAGCACCAGTTCCTTCTCATTCTTCTTTAATGCACCATTTTTACCCCTAAATACGTATTGAGATTTAGGTACATTCTGCACAGATGCTGTTTAAAATATTGTCAGAAATGTTTTTATACCTAAACTAAGGACAAGTATAAAAAATGTTGACTGCAGGCATGACAACACAACTTGTAAAAACTATTTCTTAAGCAACTACTATATTCTCGCAGGGTGTTCCAGTGTATCGGGCATTTGCACACACCTTAAATCATTTAATTCTTACAACCAGCCTTGTTAGATATTCTTAATCCCACTCCCAGATGAAGGAAAATGAGACCTCAGGGGTTCCATGCAATGTGAGAACCACAGCTCTATAGCCAGAGATACTCCATTCCCCATCTAATTTGTTATAAAGGAAAAATTACTTACTTCTCTGAGTCTCAGGTTCTCCAGAGATAACATGAGGATAAAATACCCACTTGCTATGAAGATTAAATGGGTTACCATAATGAGCACCAAATAAATATCAATTCCTTTCCCTTCTCTCTTTCTTTCCACTCTGACCAGCCAAGGCCACATTGCTAGTAAATAGCAAAGTCAGCCAATAAATACAGGTCTTTTCTGCGAATCTCATCTTTAGAACAATTTTAAAAATTATATCCCCATTCCCAGATTCTAAACTTTAGAAACATCCTACTTTTGAGAAAGTACACAGAACATAAAGAAAATACAACTAATTTAAGGGGAACCCTACAATAATGGCCTAGAGATTTTTTTCTAATTGAACATTTGAAAAGTCATAGAATGCCAAGGACTAAAAGTTCATCACACAGGTGTGCCAACAACTTAAGGTTTGATAGGACACTGAAATACTTACATGGACTGAATTCAGGCTTAATAGCAACAGAACAGAGATTTCATACTTCCTTTTTTAAGGTGTGAAAAAACATTACTGAGAAATTTTAAAACTTCCTTTTCAAACCAGCACATTTCCCACTGTTTCAGAATGTGTAGGAGAAACTTAGACACAAGATCATAAAGGGTACCTGCATCATGACTTTCATACGATCCAAAGGGGCAGTGCTTGTTCGGGAGACGGCACCAGCAACACCTCCTGCCAAAAGCTGCCTCCACCACTGTCCAGACTTCTTTTCATGTTCGGTGAACTCGTCTGGAATAGTTAAACTGTCTCCTATGTCGATACCCTGTTAAAATGGAAAGATCCCCATGCCCTTCAATTAAAAATAGATAACTCCAGAAGTTTTCTTTTGGAGAAGAATCATGTGTTAGTTTAGAATTGAGATCAACTTCATTCCTTAGAAAGTATACTTAACCGAAGTCCACAGAAGATCAGCACAGAGACCCTGAGCTTGTCTCCTCCCTGAAACGCAGCTAGGTCAGCACCAAACCATTTTGAACAACGAGGAAAACGATGTGAGGATTAACGCAACGATCTACATAACTTGAGCCACAGAACTGGGCAGGAAGTGGTGTGGAGAGGTGAACTGGGGTCGGAAAAGCCATAGAGGGTAGGGAGCCATTTTTGCATCAAGAGGACAGAGAGAGAGAGAGAGAGAAAGAGAAAGGGGGAGAATGTAGTGCATCAGGATTGAGCAAGAAAAGCACTCCCCCCGAAAGTAGCTGGAGAGAAAGAGAAACAAAGAGTGTAAACACTCACAGGGGACCGAACAAGAAATCTGTTCCCCCAAACCACTGACCGGGATAAAGAAGAGGGTTTCAATAACACTAGGATTCTATACACAGTGGAGCACAGAGTCTGAAGTTTCAGAGCTCAGTGCCTGGCAGTGCCCTGGTGAGGAAACAGGGTGAATCCCAGGAGCAGGCGGTGGGGTCAGAGGGGTCCGTGTGCCGCATGGGGAGAAGCAGTTCCCCTGACTGGAATGCATTTGGGAGAGGCCATACGGCCTCCATCCAGACAAAGGTCCCAGTGGACCCGGGAGAGCAGCCACATTTGCTGGTATTGGGACAAAGACCCCAGAGTGCAGTGAAACCTGACGCTGGCTGGGTGTTGTTGTTTGCCATAGTCTCTGAAGCTCTGCCACTGCACAATGCCATGAGCATTTTATAGGGCAAGTTGGCACCCAGCCATTGCCCAGGGAGACTCTTCCCCAGAGAGTTGGCATGGGTCCTAGCCACAGGGGTCTCTGAAGTATGGGGTTTTGAAACACAATCCCATGTGAGATAAAACTCTGGAGGGAGGTACTGCCTGACAGGATAAAGGCAGGGAGTAGACTGAGGCCTTAGACAAAGGAGGGGTGCTTGATCACTGGTCGGTGAGAACTCCAAGTTCCTGCACCAGACACTAGGGAGCTGGATGAAACCATTTCCACTTCTCCTGGGGAACACGCATGTGCGCATGCACACAGATCCACCCCCGGAAGCTAAGCTGTGCCTCCTAATGGAGAATGGAGCCATTACACCAAGCGCCGCCCAACTGCACTCTCCAAGCATATCCCCCAGACGACCAACACAAGTCCCTCCACCTGCTTAGTGTACAGACTAAAGAGTGCTTCAGAGTTTCAGCTGTAGGCGAAACTGTATGTAATTTCATTTGGGTTTCATTCTGTTCACTGGTTCATTGGTTTGTTCGTTTTCTTTGCTTCTGTTTTTGTTTAAATTGTTCTCTTTTTTCTTTCTTTCCTTTCTCTTTCTTGGATACAGAAAGAAAATTTTATTTTTATTTTTTACATTATTTTTTATTTTTTAAATTTTTTTATGCTATTTCATTTCATCTTATACTATTTTATTATACAATTTTTTTTCAATTTTTTATTTTTTATTTTATAAAAATTTTTCTTCCTCCAAAGTGACAAAACGAAGGAATTCACCCAAACAAAAACAGGAAGAAACAACAGCCAGGGACTTAACACAGATATAAGTAAGATGTCTGAACTAGAACTTAGGACCATGATAATAAGAATACTAGCTGGGGTTGAAAAAAGCATAGAAGACATCAGAGAATCCATTTCTGTAGAGAAAAAAGAAATAAAATCTAGTCAGGCCAAAATAAAAAATGTTATAACCAAGATGCAATCTCAAATGGATGCCATGACAGCAAAGACGGACGAAGCAGAGCAGTGAATAAGTGATACAGAAGATAAAATTATGGAAAATAATAAAGCAGAAAAAAAGAGGGAAACAAAGGGAAAAGATCATGATACAAGACTTAGAGAACTCAGTCACTTATTAAAAAGGAATAGCATCCAAATCATAGGAGTCCCAGAAGTTGAAGAGAGAGAAAAGGGGCAGGTTTATATAAGCAAATTATAGCAGAAAATTTTCCTAACCTGTGGTAGGACACGAACATCAAAATCCAAGAAACACAGAAAACTCCCATCAGATTCAACAAGGACCAACCATCACCAAGGCATATCATAGTCAAATTCACAAAATAAACAGACAAGGAAAGAATTATGAAAGCAGCAAGGGGAAAAAAAGTCCTTAACCTATAAGGGAAGATAGATCAGGTTCACTGCAGACCTAACCAAAGAAACTTGGCAGGCCAGAAAAGAGTGGCAGGACATATTCAACATGCTGAAATGGATAAATATGCAGCCACGAATTCTTTATCCAGCAAGACTGTCATTCAAAATTAGAAGGGGAGACATACACATTCCCAGACAAACAAAAACTAAGAGTTCATGACCACTAAACCAGCCCTGCAAGAAATTTGAAGGGGGACTCTTTGAGAAAAGACAAAACAAAACAAAAAAGACCAAAAGCAACAAAGACCAGAAGGACCAGAGAACATCAGCAGAAACACCAACTCTACAGGCAACAAAATGGCATTAAATTCATATCTTTCAGTACTCACTCAAAATGTTAATGGACTAAATGCTCCAATCAAAAGACAAGGGGTTCAGAATGGATAAGAAAACAAGAACCATCTATATGTGCTTACAAGAGACTCATTTTATTTTTTTTCAATTTTTTAATGTTTATTTATTGATTTTGAGAAAGCACACATACATGTGTGTGCATGAGTTGGGGAGGAGCAGAGAGACAGGGAGAGACAGAATCCCAAGCAGGCCCCACGTTGTCAGTGCAGAGCTCAGTGTGGGGCTCAACCTCATGAACCATGAGATCATGACCTGAGCCAAAATCAAGAGTTGCATGCCCAACTGACTAAGCCACCCAGGCACCCACAAGAGACATTTTAGATCTAAAGACACCTGCATATTGAAACTGTGGAGATGGAGAGCCATCTATCATGCTAATGGTGTTCAAAAGAAAGCTGGAGAAACCATACTTATATCAGATAAACTGGATTTTAAAAATAAAGACTGTAACAAGGCATGAAGAAGGGCATTATATCCTAATTAAGGGGTCTATCCAACAAGAAGAGCTAACAATTATAAACGTTTATGCCACCAACATGGGAGAACCCAAATATATAAATCAACTAATGACGAACATAAAGACACTCATTGATAATAATACCATAATAGTAGGGGATTTCAACACCCCACTTACAGATTATGTAAGCAAAAAAGCAACAAGGAAACAATGGCTTTGAATGACAAACTAGACTGGATGAACTTAACAGATATATTCAGAACATCTCATCCCAAAGCAGGAGAATACACATTGTTCTTGAGTGCACATGGAATATTCTCCAAAACAGATCACATACCAGGTCACAAATCAGCCCTCAACAAGTACAAAAAGATTGATATCGTATCATGCATATTTTCAGATGACGAAGCTATGAAATTCGAAATGAACCACAAGAAAAGATTTGGAAAGACCATGAATATTTAGAGATTAAAGAACATCTTACTAAAGAATTAATGGGTTAACCAAGAAATTAATTATTTTGTGAATGTGACTTTGATATGCCTTGGTGACGGTTGGTTTCTTAATAGGTTCAGAAAAACTTTTCTCCTCTTGGTCTAAGTCAGAATGAAAGAGCAACCTTTTGTCAAGTGTTGTGAATCCTTTTTAGCTACGGAAAGAAATTAGTTTGTCAATTCTTCAAAGATATTCCCTTTATCTCAAATGTTATCTACCCATGTTATTTATTCTTTATACAATGATATATGCTAGAGACCTGTAAATAAAAATTAAAGCTATATATGTGAACAGCTTGCAACTCATCTGCTATATAGATTGTCTATAAATATTTTTATAGACTTGTCAGTTAAAACAAGCAACAAATTCTTTATAAAATTTAGCTAACAGGGAAGTACTGTTTAAAAATAATCCTTTCTCCATCCTACTCACATTACAATAGATTACAAATCTAGCTTGAGATAAATGGAGTTCTATAATGATAGTATTTTTACAACTTTATTACAACACTACTGATTCTGGTGTAAAAGATTTTATGGGTAGGAGTGTAGGGGTAAGAGGCTACACTACAGCAGTAACCCTCTTTTTCTTAATTTTACTATCAATAAAATGAATACACGACTGTAGCCTCAACTGTTATCAACTATTTCCAAAGATACAGTAAGAGTCTGATTAGGTAAATGTAACTTCACATAAGTAGAAAATTTATCTAGGCAACTGAACTACTAATATGTTATTCTATACTCATAGAAAAGTCATTAATCACCAACAATTTTACAATGTTCTATTTAAGTTTAGGCATTGTTACCAGCAGCAACGTGAACTCTGGGCTTCATTTATTATGTATAAAATTTACTGAAATCCATGAATAAGCATAGCAGACAAACCCAATAGAAAAATTAAAATTCCCTCAGAGAGTTCCCATTGCTTTGGGGAGCAGACTGCACAATAGCGTGAATTTCAGGGGTGCCTGGGTAGCTTACAAGTAGGTTCAATGTAATGCACATAGCATACTTACAGTAGAACGTTTCCAGAAATCGATAATTTCTTTGATGTCTGCAACAGGATTAAATAAGAAATAGTCTCTCCATTCATTCCAGTCTATTGTCATTGTCCCATCAGTATCAATACTGAAAATAAAAAGAAGCAAATTAGAAACCAAAATAAAACTTATCAGTAAAACATTATTGGCCATTTTGCAGAATGACAGTTTCTTTTCCAACTCAATATTCTTATTAAAAAATCCCAGTTCACAGTAATAGGTTGCTGGAAATGGCAGCAAGCTTTTGGTATTCTGTCAGATAGTTCTAATCATTTAGTAAAGAAGGATCTCAAAGTTACAGAGAGATCTCACTGAAGACTACTTCTGGCACTGTGTCAAACTCCAATCAATGAGCTATCAGACACTAAAGCTTGAAGGTTAAATATTGGGAGGTAGTAATGAAAGGATTTGTGACCCATTTTTTTCCTCGCACTGGCTCAGGAAGCTATTTCTTATTTTTGTTTTAAATGTTTATTTTTGAAAGAGAGAGAGAAAGATTGAGAGGGAGGGAGAGAACAAGTAGAAGAAGGACAGAGAGAGAGGAAGACAGAGGATCCAAAGCAGGCTCTACGTGGACCGCAGAGGGCCCAATGCGGGGCTTGAACTTACAAACTGTGAGATCATGACCTGAGCTAAAGTTGGAAGCTTAAGCGACTAAGCCACCCAGGCGCCCCAGAAAGGTATTTCTTAAAGCTCTGTTATAACATTTGGATGTAATTTGGGAATATACGCAAAATAGTCTATCCATTTCCTTCTCCAACTTCCTTAAAGCTAAGAAAATTAGCAGTAAATGTAAAAAAAAAATTGAACTTGCTGATTAGGCCTTTTGAGTCTTAAGAAATCTGGGTACCCCATCTTCAACATGTAACATTAATATACCATAGCCTTAGATATTTGTCATTAACTTTTTGCTTGTTTTACAAGTTTTTTTGGCAGTGTGCCATTTGACCAGCTTTTCTCTAAGATCTACTGTGTTGTTTGCCAGGACTTTTATTGTTTCGGTCACTATCTATACTCAGGACCTAAAGTGGCTGGTGTAATGAATGTGCTCATTTATTTGTGCAATTAATGAATGTCTCTGGAAAAAAAGTTTGAGTGTCTCCTCCAAACCTTATATTTATTCTACAATTTGTGTCAAAGTGATACATAAAGATGACAGTCAAATCAAAAGTAATTTTCAGGCATTTATGTTCGTGTTTTCTAGTGCCAATTTTAATTTTGACCTGCATGTGTGAAATTACACTTAAACTTTCATTTGTCTCAGCACAGGGGTATTAACATTCCACCTGGGCATGAGAGTCCTAGTTACTACTTATGTTTATAACGGTGTTGTGGGTTATAATACTTAAAGCCACTATTTCCCATTTTAATGAAATTGTTTATCATCTGACCCTACCCCTCCACCTCCCACACATGCCTTCATTAGAATCTTCCACAAGGCAAGGATTTTTGTTGACTTTGTTCACTGATATGACCCAAGTGTCTAGAACAGTGCCTGGCAGAGAGAAGACTCACTGAATGAATAAATGAATTCCAAATTCTAGAGCTTAAAGTCACAGAACACTGACAAACTTAAACAGAATAGTCTCATTGTGGGTTTAAATTGCATTTCTCTTCAAATCACTAATGCGGCCAAGCACCCCTTACCATATCCATTTGCTCTTCATGGTTCCCTTTATTTGAGATGCCTGTTTGTCTTTTGCCCATTTTTCTACTGTGTTAAGCGTCTTTTTCTTTTATATGTACAGTTCTTTATATAGTTGATGCTTATACTTCAAGTTATAAATTAGCAAATACCTTCCCTTTGTCTTTTCACTTTGTTTACGGTATTGGTGAAAAAATGATTTTAATTTTAATATAGGTGAATTTATCAATTGTTTTATTTGCGCCTTTTGTGTCTCCTTCCCTCCTTCCCTTCTTCCTTCCCTCCTTCCCTCCCTCCCTCCTTCCTTCCTTCCTTCCTTCCTTCCTTCCTTCCTTTTTCAGTAAATCCTTCCTAACATGAGGTAAAGACATTTCCTTTTCTCCCTCTACAAGTATTCCAGGTTAACTTTCACATTTAGGTTGATTTTTGTGTCTGGTGTCAGGTAGGTATCCAGTTTCACGTGTGTCTGCACAGACAACCAGGCGCACTAGCCCCACGTATCGCAGTCTCTCCTTCCCCTTTTCCTCTCTCCTGTGAGACAAATCCTAAATATGGATGGGTCTGTTTCTGGGATTTCATTTTCCACAGGTCAACTTGGCTATCTATGTACCATCACCACTATCTTAATTATAGCTTAAAAACAACTCGGTGTCTGGCAGAGGAGGCCCCCTGCTTCTCACGGCTCTTCAAGAACATCTTGGTGATTCACCGGCCTTTGCTCTTCGGTATAAATTTGACACTCAGCTTGACAAGTTTCTTAACAAGTTTCAACGGCACCGAATCATTATCAATTTGGAAAAAAGGTACAGTTTTCCTGTACTAAGTATTCTAAGAAAAAATTTTCAGTTGCTCTTTTAAAAGTGTGGATTGTGGTACATTATGCGTTCTATATGCAGCTAATTTTTTTCTCTATACAGCTCTCGGATCACTATATTTTCCCTAAAATATTTACATTTATGTCATAAATGATGCTGGCCTATAATTTTCTTCTTTCACTAGTTGTCAGCCTTTGCTGTTGAAATTATAATGGCCTCACGGAATGGCGCAGACACTGTTCTTCTACAGTCTATTTCTATATTCTATACATACATTTGTAGAACTGTTCTTCGATAGTTTAAGAGAACCATCGGGGGTTAAGGTTTTCTTTATGGAAAGATGTTTAATTGCTGGTGCGGTGTGTTCGCTTAGGCACTGTTGGCTATGCTTGATTTAGTTTCAGTAAATCATACGTATCTGCAAATTCTCTACTTCATGTTTTCAAACTTATTAGCATAAAACTATTTGTGATATTTTATTATCTCTGAAAAACTTCTGATGTGTCTACTTGTGATCAAACATTATTTATTTATGTCTCATTTCTCTTTCTCTTTATCTCTCCAGAAGTTTGTCTTTTCCAATAACCGATGTTTGGCTGTGTTGATCCTACTACCGTCTCTGCATTCTATTTCCACTGCTTCCTGACTTATCTCCTCCTTTCTACCTTCTTTGAGATGATTCTGGCTTCTTCCTTTAAATTCGCACATTAATATTCAGCCTTCATTCTTCTCTTTTGAATTTATTTCTGTTCGTTTCCCTTTCAGGTACCAGACAAAGTAAAAAAGATGGACAGATGGAAGAGGGACACGGCGGGCCTGGAGTCGGAGTGGGACGGAAGTGGGACAGGGGCCCTGTTCCCTTCACATCCACCAAGAACTTCCTGGGGTGTCCCATGGCCACGCAGAAGGACTGCGTGCTGGTGGCCAGTTTGGGGGGCATGGAGGCCAGATCTTTGTCTGGAGGGTTCCTGGGGGCCTCAGGGCCATAGGTGGTGGAGGCATCAGCAGCACGGAGGGGGCTGGATAGAAACAAGGCATGCCACAGAAGGCCGTGGCTCAGATGCATCGGTGGCTGCCCGGGCTGGTCACTGAGTGCTGGCTGTGGTGACCATGCTCATTGGGCGCTGGCTCCCACAGCCCCACAGGCTACTGTGGATTGCGTTGTCCCACTCGCTGCTGTTGCCGCCCATTCTGGGTCCTTCTCCTTCCGCCAGTCACTGCCACTACGGTGGGAGCCACTGCTCCAGCTGCCTTCACTGTACTGGCTGCTACCACTGCCCCCACTACCTGGTGGGAAGCACCTGGGAAGCCCGGGTGCAGGTTGTAGGTGTGCAGGGGCAGCAGGCGCTGGTAAGGGAAACCCATGGATCAAGGAGCACCCCCTGGTTGTGGCAAAGGGGCCGGCATGCCCTAGTCAGGGGCTCTGCGGAAGCCATCGTGATCACGGAGGGACACGCTGGCCATGTTGCCACAAAGGCTGCCAAAGATGTAGTAGCACCGCTCAGAGAAGGTGACTTTGTTGAAGGTGTGGCGGAGGCAGTCACTTTCAGCAGGTTGCTGGCGTACTTGCTGGTCTTCTACCAGTCAGCGAAGTCTTCCACACGGTGGTACAGCCAGCCGGTCCCCCGCATCTGAGCCAACGAAAGCACTGAGGATGGTCATCTTGAGCCACATGTGGCTACGGACCTCCAGCCCAGATTCAGGGGAGGCCATGGCTTTGGCGATGGTGGCCGTGTCACTGTGGACGCACAGGTGTAAGTCGTCCAGGCGCTCCCTGTCAGGGTTGGAGCTGGTGATAGCAGAGCCGGTGGATGTGATGGTGCTCAGGGAGGGGCTCGCACCATGTACAGGAAAGGTGCTGGTCCCGGCTGCAGTGTGGGAGACTCAGGCTGCAGGGTCACTGGATTGCATGGGCTCACTCCTGGGCAGTGTGAAGCAGCCACATGGACCTGGGTCCCATACCCTTGGCTACAGGCAGGGTGACAGGCCCAGTCTGTGCCTGTGCCTGTTCCAGCAGAACCCAGACTGCAAAGTCATCATTCGCTTTCTCAAAGTTCATCCAGCTTGCCTGTAACAGCGTATCTCCTGGCATGGCACGTCCATCAGCAGCCATAGCCCCAGCCTTGAGGACAGAGCCAACGTAGATGCCTCCATCAGCACGCTTGTTGCCGTGGCCCACAGTGGAGATGCCCAGAAAATTGTACGTTTCCAGGAGAGTGACCGTGATGCTGCTGAGAGACGTTGTGGAATCCGTGGTGCTGCTAAAGGATCAGGACCACTGAACCACAAACCCTCCTGCCGCCGCCACCAATGCTGGTCTTCTCATCAGGGGTTAGCTGCTGCTCCGCTTTGTGGAGCTGCCGACACTGAGGTGCGGTCACCCTCAGCCGAATGGAGGAAGGTGGTGGTCTCCAGGTCACTGCTCACAAGAGTGGATGGGCCATTCCAACCCCCCGGCTCTCGCCGCTGCTCCGCCTTTGCAGTTCCGTTTACCTGGGTTGTATGCTCTGGGCCGTCCCTCCTTCATGGCCACTCATGCTGGACAGACACCAAGGAGTCCGTCTCTGTGTTCTTGCCCAGGTTTTCCTGGCTACCCCTGCCAGCACAAGCGTGGAAAGACAGGGCCGGGAGTCCCCAGTGCCCCCGTGCCCTCCATGGGCGGTGGCAGTTACAGTGGGTTGTCAGCACTGTCTCCTGGCATGACGCGTCCATCAGCAGCCACAGCCCCAGCCTAGCTAGCTAGGAGGGAGCTAGCTCTGGGTGCGAGCCACCAGCGGACACCAACCTCAGCGAGGCACTGCTGTCCAACAGCTCCTCCTTCACCACTGTGGTCCACAGCCTCGAAGAAGAACACAGAGCCGGGTGGCTGCAGAATGTCCTTCAAGTCTGCCAAGGTGACACGCTCAGCAAGCAAGGGCAGTTCCGCTAGGTACCGCGTCACCTGCCCATCCGGGCTGTGGATGATCTTGGTCTCCTTATGACTCTGCCCTGGCAGCCCACACACCCCTTAATAATTCTCTAATACAAGCTTTAAGGCTATAAAGTTCCCCCTAAGTACCACCTTAGCTATGTCTCACAAGTTTTCATATGTGATAATCTTTCAAGTCTAAGTATCCTTGAATGCCCTCTATGATTTCCTCTCTGACCCAAAAATTATTGAGAAGTATTTATCATTTCCAAAACCAATAATATTTTTAGAACTTATTTCTGCTATTAACTTATCAATTAATACATGTGGTCAAAGAAGACGGTCTTTGTGATACCAATTCTTTGAAATGTGTTGAGCCTGGCTTTATGGACTGCTATAAAATCAATTTTTATACACACTCCACATGGACCTGAGAAAAAAAACTTTTCTTTCTAATTCTTTGGTGCAAGGTTCTATTGTACGCCCATTAAATCAAGCTTCTTATTTATTTCTCTTCCGTCTTGACTAAATTTTTTTCTACGTTTGATCTAACAAGTGCGGGGAGATGTATGCTAAAGCTTCTCACTACCCTCAAGGATTTGTCGGTTTATCCCCAGAATTCTATCAACCAGCTTAACATTTTATGTCTTTGTGAATTTTAAATGTGGAGACACTTTATTTCCTACTCGTGTTTTTTACCTTATAACTTTATCTGATACTAACTAGCTGTATCAGCTTGCATTTAGTTTGCAGGATTTTGTACTTTTTCTTTCATCTGACGATCTCTCTGTTTGAACAAATCTTCTGTTAGTTTTTATTTTGATATACATTAAAAGTCCGCTATAAGTAGGGAGCATAAAAAATGTAATAGAGTTTCATGTCACTGTGACGTTAATATTTTTCAATGAGCATATTCTGTTGCAATAATACTATGATAATATTGAAAATTATTTGTCCCCACCAGATTGTACACTAAACTGAAAGAATCCTGATAGACCAGAGGCGGTAACCTTCTAACCTACTCTTCTCCCATGCTACACCTCCCAAAAAGATCAGTAACTCTATTTAATCTGCTCCATTTGGGAATGGAAGTGAAAAGAAAACAGGACCTAACATTATTCCAGGGCACATTTTGGCAGGCCTTTATTGTACTTGAACTCATTTCTCCCATCTTATCTTTTGCTTTCTGTTTGTCTCACTTTTTTTCTTTGAATTGTTTTCCTCCTTTCTTTGTTGAATGCCTGAATTTCATGCTGGTTTATTTTCTTATTCCATTTTTTCCCCCTCTGGTTTAGATGTTATATACTCATTTCCTATACTTCCCTATACTTTCAAGGTTTACCTTGAATATTCGCCATGTACATCTAACAAAATCTAAAGATATTATTTGACCTCCCTCTCCTGAAAAAGAACTTAGAACAGTTTTAAAAAAAGTATTCTCTTTGGACTCACTATTATTGTCTACTCTTTCACCTGTCCTTTTTCTTTTTTTTTTTTTAATTTTTTTAACATTTATTTACCTTTGAGAGACATAGAGACAGAGTGTGAGCAGGGGAAGGACAGAGAGAGAGGTAGACACAGAATCCGAAGCAGGCTCTAGGCTCTGATGAGCCATCAGCACAGAACCCGATGTGGGGCTCGAACCCACAGAGGTGAAATCATGACCTGAGCTGAAGTCAGCCACCCAACCAACTGAGTCACCCGGGCACCCCCACCTGTCCTTTTTCTTAAATCCCATAAATTGGCCATCATTATTATATTCATGGCTGTTTCCAATGGACCACTCCAACAGCTCATAGACCACTAGCTCAGAGACAGACCAGTGGCCTAGAGAATATTCTGAAAACATTGCCTGACCCATTTCCTGAGACGTGCTTCCACGTCTGCACAGGTCTCTCTCTCCACCTAGAACGTCCTTCCCCCTTCCCTTTTTTACTAGGGTGACTTCTACTCATTCTTTACCAATTCTTCAATATTTTTGGAGGGCCCACTATTGCAAGGCGCTGAGTGTAGAACACTTAACAAGATGGAAGTGGTCTGTGCCCTCAAAGCTTACAGTGTAGCAGGAAAAACAGACACTAAACAGTAGCAAGTAATAGCTAATATTCACGGAGCATTTGCTAGGCATTGTTCTAAGCACCTCCCAAGTTCATTTAATCCTTAAAACAATTCTATGTACTTTCTATTGTTTCCATCTTTTAGACACGGAGAGGCTAAGTATTTTGTCCTAGGTCACACGTGTGGTAAGTATAGTAGAATACAGTGTTTCAACGCAGGACTTCTAACTTCGGAAAGTGTATTTGTAAACACTAAGCTATACAAATGAGCTTATGGTTACAACCTGTAAGAGCGATGAACCAGCAGCTTTATAAGGTGCACAAATAAAGAAAACTGTTGTAGGATGGAGGGGGCTGATTTAGACAGGGTAGATCTCTCTGACGTGAAAACTGAAGTCAAACATCGGGGAGGCGTTTAGTCCCTTAAGCGGTGAGAATTACAAGTGAAAGCCTCCAAAGTTGGAAAAGACTTGTAGAGAATTCAAAGAACTGAAAGAAACGTGGCGAGAGCCGAGTCAACAGATTTCGTTGCCTAGCTGAACTTGCTCTCTGAAGCCCCAGAGAATGGAGAGTCACTGAGAGAGTGGCAGGTGGGAATAACACGGTCTGAATGTCTAGTAGAGAATAAAGGCTGTGCATTTTAGGGGTACTCATGTGTACAGTTTGGTTTTTCTCTAGAAGTGATTAATAGCCCAAATGTAGGGGCAAAGAAGGCAACTGGTAGGATGCTTGGGGAATGGGAGAAAGCAAAGAAGACTGAAAAAGTGGAAGGAAATGGGTCGAGAGATTGAGGAACCAGTATAAATGAAGGGGCCAGAGGTCTGTAAGTCAAAAAGCAAGCAGAGTGGGAGAAACACCATGTAAAATCTGGAAGAAGCATCAGAAGGTAGAATACAGGTGCACGAGACTTCAGTTACACGCTCCTGAAACTGAGTCAGCCAGGCACACCCTCCACTCCTACACTTTACACATGTTCATACAAACTAAAAAGGAAGACAAAGAAAGATATTGAATGTACATAATGAGGAATGGTAAGGTGAAGGGAGTTTTAAGCTCTACCTAAAACGAAGGTCTTTAATATAAGATACTAAAATTTTAAAAATAATAAAAAATATAAAATTAACACCAAAGAAACCCCACAACTGTCAGTAAGAGAAGGAGCTTACCTTTGAAGAATCAACTCTGCTTGTTCTTCAGAAATAGTTAGACCTAATTTCTGGAGAGACTGGACAATTTCGGAAGCTTCGATTACTCCTTTAAAAAATTAAAAAGAGCATAAACTCAGATTATCAGATTCGGAACTGATAAGGATCTTAGAAATCATGAATTTTACATCTCTCATTTTGTAAGTGAAAGCCTTGGACTCAGTAAGGCAAAATTTTTATGAATCTAGGTGAGTTACAGATTTGCTTAAATACATACTGCAACACCAGCTCAAATTTTAACAAATACACTAAACAAGTACACTATTTCATTCAGAAATCATAAGGCCTCGCAGGCGAATAACGATATGGCATCTAAAGCAGAGAGCTTACGTGGCATGACCAAGTAACATTAAGCAGCAGCAGAACTGAAATTCAAATCAAGACGCTCTGACTTCGAAGTAAATTCCATTAAGCTAGGATCTATTCATTTCACAAGTATGCATTTCTACATTTTACTAAATGACTCAGCATCTCATATGTGTGAAGATGCATTGCGCTGGCTTAAAAGGAAGTAGAAAATGACCAAATGAAGCCAAAGAGTGGGGACTATTCCTTTGAGAAATCTGGCAGTAAAAATAAAGACAGCAGGGATAGTAGGATGATGGAAGAGGGAAAATTATTATTATTAAAGAAACTAGAGCATGTTTAAAGACAGAATGAGAGGAATCAGAAGAAAGAGAAAATAGAAGCAACAGACTGGAGCATTAAATACTACTGCTTTCTTCTCCAGCAGCTCACAGCCTCATGATCCCAACACCAACAGGCATGAGATAGGATGAAACAGAACAAAGCATGAGCGCGTCTGATGCCAGGCTGGTACTAATGGCGAAATTTTCCAGGAAAAGAGGAGGGCAAAAATGACTGTTAGTGGTGAAAGGAAAGACTTCATGTAAGAGAAGGACTTTGAAGAAATCCCAGAATTTGGAGAGAGTTTTCCTGGGAAGAGGAAAAGAGAAACATAAGAATCTGCCCAATGCGAGAACAGTTAGAGGTATCTATTTGTTAGCAATGAAATGCCTTACAGACCATTCTGAATATTCTCCTTTATAACTGCACTCTTAAATACAGCTGATTCTCATTATTCACAGTAGCTACATTCTACAAGGTCATTATAAACCCTGAATTCTCAAATACTGAACCATTATTCCTATGGGAAATACAGGGGCAGGTACCTGTGAGCCTCTGATCACATTTTCACCAAGCAATCAATATAAAGCCTTGTCAATATAAAACTTGTTATACGTGTGTATAAATGTATGGTACTACATGATACCGTATTATATTGTTGATTCGATAACACTGAACTCACGGCTATTAGCACTACAACTCGTGCCTGGATGAAGTTTATCTAATATACGTATTTTCTTCCTAAGGCAGATCACGGCCTTCTTGCATTTAGGAATGCTAGACGGCACTTCAGCAGTAGGCCTGGGAGCCATTTTAAACTGCAAAATCACCAACGAAAAGCACAAAAATGCAAAAACAAAAACAAACAACCACGGCACTAAGTAGGCTGCAGAAGGACACTTATCGACAGTATGAGTGCTAAGAACACAGAGCATCACTTTCTCCTATCTCAGCTAGAAATGTGCTCGTCAAGCAAATGAAATTTGATGCTACTCCGCACAGGTCCGTGAAGGACTGCAAAAATGCTGCAAGCTTCGATTTGAGACTTACTTTGGGGGTTAAATGTTGGCAAGTAGGCAAATTCTCAAATATAGGAACCCACAAATAATGAGGAAAGGGTGTATGC
Source organism: Paguma larvata (assembly GCA_030068075.1). Lineage (NCBI taxonomy): Eukaryota > Metazoa > Chordata > Mammalia > Carnivora > Viverridae > Paguma > Paguma larvata. Next base: position 88,619,134 of record CM057833.1, read on the forward strand.
TTTGCTTGAAGAAGTCTGATAAACAGGGGCACCTGGGTGGCTCCGACGGTTAGGCGGCTGACTCAATTTCGGCTCAGGTCATGATTCGTGGGTTTGAGCCCAGTGTCAGGCTCTGTGCTGGTAGTGCTGGAATCTGCTTGGGATTCTCTCTCTCCCTCTCTCTCTCTGCCCCTCCACCCTCACTCGCACTCTCTTTCTCTCTCAAAATAAATAAATGAACTTTAAAAATATATATGAGAGTAGAGTCTCATGAGTGCATTAAAAAAGAAGTCTAATAAAAATATGAACTTACAGTAAGAAACTGTTTCAAAATCTACAAACGAAATAAGGAAAAACTGTTTTCATTCACTACAAATGTATCATAAAATTTCACCTTCAATTATTTCCTCTGGATCATGTAGAACTTTCTGAAAAGGACAACTGGTATGTGCGCAACTTACATACTGGGAGGATTCGGCTCTGCTTCTCTGACAGGTGGCCCTGAGGGTGCTCCTTCTCCCCGCTACTGCCTGTCTCAACGCTGTAGACACAGACCTCCGTATCTGACTGAGCTGCAGTGGGTTCAGCAGAGGATGACAGTTTGCAGGGAAGTAAAGCTGACTGTAACGACTGCATTTTGCCAAGAGATTGGACTAAGGCTAGACTTGGGACATACGGAGTGTAAGGCATACAAATGTTTGAATTGTACCACTTTCTACCACAAACTCAGCTCCCTGGATGAGTGTCACAGACTCGAACCGTCATCAAATCCATTCAAAGGGCTTAGTTGTTTGTCTGAAGAAACTTGCTTTACGCCTAGCTAAAGTTTATATTCGGTGTAAACGAGGGACTAACAACTATGACTTCCAGCCAAATAAGGCTTGTTGCCTCCTTTTGTAAATAAAGTTTTATTGGAACACAGCCATGCCCATTCACTTACATATTGTCTGGAGCTGTTTTTGCACTGTGATAGCACAGATGAGTAGCCGCAACTAAGACCGCATGGCCCACAAAGCGAAAATATTTAATCTCTCTGACCTTTTACAAAAAAAATTGCCCACCCCAAGTATGAACCATATTTTCTTCTCAATCTGTTAAGATGTTTCTTGAATAACAAGTCTGTGAAAGGAATGGCCCTGACTACTCATACATAGGGAGGGGTTTGAGGATGCATTTTAATTTTTTTATTAAGTCTCTTACGTATTATAATTTTTAAAAAAATAAATTCCCACTTCCTGTCAAAGGCTGCCTCGAGTGATAAGGGTTTCGTGACTCCCCGCTTTCTCCTACTGAGGCACTTGTTTTTGCTCTACGCACTGGGACTCCATTAACTCCAAACTATTAACCTAAACAGTGATGCTAAAATCCTAGTCAGAAGCTACATATTTAGGGGTGCCTGGCTGGCTCAGTTAGTAGAGCATGCGACTCTTCATCTCAGGGTGGTGAGTTCGAGCCCCACACTGGGGGTAGAGTTTACTTAATTACGAGAGAAGAAAAGACATATGTTTAAATGTCTACCTAGTACTTTCTCCCCCACCTCTAATTTCCATGATCAGAGAGTAGTTGCTCTAAATTAATTCCTTCAAAGGATAATTTGAAAGTTTTTTAAATTTCAGAATATATAACATTTTATATTTAGAATATATAAATATTTTAAATTTTAGAATATATATGAACAAAAATAAATCTCTCTTCCCTGGAGAGCAAGGAAACATAACTACTTTTAATCTATAACATTAAGTCAAATCAGCATTATATTCCATAGCGAACATTTTATAAACAGCCCTACTCAGTTTTTAATTCAGTAGACAAAGCGATAGAAAAACCACATCACTAAGAAAAACAAGTACAAACACTATGAATCATTATTTTCCAAAAAAAAAAAAAAAGAGAGAGAGAGAGACCAAATACACATTGTTTTACACTCTTGGAAGTATGAGAAGGGTTTCTTCATAGCTGGTGATGAATAGAAACTAAAGACACACCATCATCATTTTTGTCCAAACTCTTAAATGCTAATTTCATTTTTTTCTCATGGTCTTTAAGGTACTGCATAAATTCTTCAAAATCCAGCTTCCCATCTTTGTTGATATCACCAGTAGTTAAAATTTTCTACAAAAAAGAAAAAAAAAGAAATTTTTTTTAATAGGCTAAACTGCAAAACTATTTGGACATATACATACACTTTGGGCAGATTGCCTGTTTTCCAGATGACATGCATTTTATAAACTCCAAGATAAAAAACACGCACTTGACCTAGTATAGGATTTAAATGTCTATAACAGTATTTGCCCTTTAATTTCCAAAATTAAATAATCTTTTCCAAAAAATGATCCTTATAAAAAGCTGTCATATCAAACTCTCTATTAATACAAATCATTGCTTTTGAGAAAGAAATAAAATTATGTTATTTGATATTACATGCAAGCCTTCTACCACCGCCACTCAAAATATAAACCTTCTGCCTGTTAAGATACTCATAATCACCCACTCAAAGCTTATAGACCCTATTGGTTTAATAGTCACGTTTTTCAGGGAAAATAATGCCTCGTTGTGGCAGAATGTGAAATGGCCAGACCGCGAAGGTCAGAAAGAAAAAGATCTGAACTTCATAAGATGTAACAAAAGCCTGGAGGAAAATTTATGATTTTAAATGCATAATCTAAGGGGCACCTGGGTGGCTCAGTCGGTTAAGCATCCAGCTTTGGCTCAGGTCACGATCTCGTGGTTTGTGGGCTCAAGCCCTCCATCAGGCTCTTTGTTGACAGCTCAGAGTCTGGAGCCTACTTTAGATACTGTGTCTCCCTTTCTCTCTGCCCCTCCCCAACTAGTTCTCTATCTCTCTGTCTCTGTCTCTCTCTCTCAAAAATAAATAAATACTAAAAAAAAATTAAATGCTTAATTTGAAATGAAGAAAGGCTGGGGCACCTGGGTGACTCAGTCAGTTAACTGTCCAACTTTGGCTCAGGTCATGATCTCACAGTTCATGAGATCGAGCCCTGCATCGGGCTCTCTGCTGTCAGCACAGAGCCTGCTTCAGATCCTCTATCTCCCTCGCTCTGTCTCTCCCCCCAACTCTCTCTCTTTCTCTCAAAAATAAACATAAAAAAAAAATGAAGAAAGGCTAGAAATCAACGATGAGTCAATGAAGCTTACCTCAATCTCAAAAAATTAGAAAAAAAGTTTGAAACATGGTTAAAAGAAAAAAATAAAGAGTAAAATGAAGAAAATGTATAATTGAGATGATCAATAATATAAATGATGCCTCTTTGGAAAGACCAATAAAACCGACAAACCCCTAAAAGTGGCAAGTAGCCAATGACAGTCACAGTGAAAATCACTAGATACTATAGATATTAAGACATTATGAACAATTTTAAATCAAAAAATATGAAATCGAGATGAAAAAGCCAAATGCCTAGACAAAAAGAACTTATCAAAACCTGATAAAGTCAACAAAAAATGTGAGTAGGTATGTAAGTATTAAAGAAATTTTAATCTGTAATTTTAAAACATTCCCAGGAAAGAAAACTATAAGCAATGCCATTAGTGAAACAGATGCAAAAATCCTTTATGTTAGCAAATCAAATCTAACAATATATAAAATTATAATACTACATATAAAATGGATATTTATTTACATATAGTTTTATATTTATACATAGTTTTATATATTACAGTTATATGTGCATATATATGGTTTTAGATCTATAGATACATACGATACATACGGTTACATATAACAAGATGAATGGATTCCAGTACCAGCTTAGGTTAACACTATAAAAAAAATCTTGTAATTTACCACATTAACAGAATATAAAAATCATATGATCATCTTAATAAATGCAGGAAACCATTTGATGGATTCAACATCATTCATGATCAAAAACTCTGAGCAAACTAGAAACAGAGTGGTGTTTCCCTGATCCGATAAAAGGTATCTACAAAGAATTCTAGCCTTTTTTGTTTAACCTGAGCAGGAATCTCTCATCTGCAACCTAAACAGTGTGAATTCAAAAACCATCAATTATTACTTACAGTTTTAAAAGCAAATACATTTATATCATCACTGAAAAATAATTATTGCTATTTACTTTTATAGATTAGATTGAGGATCGTTTTCACGTGGAAATTATTTCCTGATTACTCACTCACACATACACTGAGATGGGCATAACCCAAGAGAAAATGTCACAGCATTCTGGGGCCCCATTTACATACTAAAGTTTCATCTAAGAAGCTTGTATTTTGGTCAACAGAAATATCAGGGAACAATTATCATTTTGGAAATTACAAGTTAAAAGATATCCTCAACCCTCTATTTGAACAGCTTGATTTTTTTTAACCCATATTATTTTAACCATTCTGTGGTAAATAAGGACTCCAACTTACAAAAATATGAAAGACCAGGGTTTCCCTTTTGAATTTTCTTTTGCATTCCTCTGTAGAAATAAATGAAGACCTATCAAATGAGAAAAGCAAAGGCTATTTGTTCTGAGCTTACTATAGCAAGGGAGTCAGCCACGGTCAGTTCTGGCTGAGACTTAAAGGCAGGCACGGAGTGGGCAAGCTTTACAGTGGGGAGAAGGGAGGCTTCAGGTGTGCCCTGATTGGTGGCTCTTGGCCTGGGGAAGCTGTAGGCAAGCTAACTAGAAGTGGGGGCATCCTGTGCGACTGGTTAGGGGTACCTACTCAGCTTTCTGGTCCTAAGTTGGAAATGGAGATAAAAAATTATGGAAGCTATTGGTTATCGATCAATCTCTGGCCATTTGGGGCTGTTACAGAAGTTACTATTTTGCTTCCTGATTGTCAGGCTGCAGTGTGGCCTCCTGTAAGTCTTACTTATAGCAGGTTGGCTCCCTGGGCCATTTATTATAGAAAACTGGTTTTCTGAGTGGATTGCTACAAGTCATGGGCCAAAGTTCCATTTTAAATATGGGCAAACCATTGTCCGTGCTTGTATATTCAGTCTCTCCCCCTTCACGGTAAAAAGCTAAATAAAACATCATTCAAAAAACCTATTAGTTATCAGAACCAAAAGTTATATCTTCTCTTGCTTATCATTACATAAGCACCATTTCTATTTTTAATTGATTGAATTATTAGTCTATATAAATGAATTGTCTAGTAGGGAAGCTGGAGACATGTAGGAGAAAACTCACATTGGAACCCCCTAAAGATGTCACTGTCACCTGAGGAAAAGCCACATCAGTGTTCCCCTGAACTATAAGGTTCTGTGTAGTTGCTGAAAGCCCTCTAGAGTTAACTCTTCCTTGGTTTTCATATGTGAGCCCTCACCAGTCATCACTGGGTATAGGAAGTCTTTAGGTGGCTCGCACCATCTCTTACCAAAAACAAAAGATTTGCGGAAAAAAATGTTTTGGTAAGGAAAAGATATGTTTCAAGAATTGAACTGGTTTACAGCTTAAACCAGAATTTCTTACGAAATCATGGCTTGTATCAAATAAACAAACACAAGTCACACTTGAAAATCTAAGTACAAAAGTGGCTCTAAATAAGCCTAAGGGATATTTAGCTTTAAAAAAGAAAAAACACTTTAATTTTTGTTTTAGGGATTAAAAAAATTAAGTGACCTATCCAGAGATAACATTTTGGGTTGGCCTAGTCCACAAACAACACCCAGTCCAGGCCTTTGATGCTACAAATGAGGAAACGAAGGCACAGTGCTTGAAGTAGAGAATGTGCCCAAAATACAGCTGATCGATCACTAGTGGATGACTAAAATAGACTCCCAAAGGTCACCCAGTCAGTAAGAAGAGCTTTAGTAAATCTAACCAATGACAGAACTCAGCCAAGAGATTTTTGAGCACAAAGTACCAATGATCTGAAATGAATTCAATGGTCCTCATGCTCTTGAATCTCCTATTCTACTGGTGTAAACGCCCAAAGAGCAAATATAATTGGAAAGTAGTTCTATTCAATAATAATTTCCAAACAGAAAATAATTTGGAGATACAGTGACTGAAACAGGTATAAGGCATTACATACTGAGAAGCAATCTGTAATCTAGGCAGCTGGGAAAAAAGAGGGATTCCCAGAGGTAAAGATGCCTGAGCTCAGTCTTCAAAAGCCTGCTAATTAAGGCATGCAAGGAGGGAAGGTCAGCACTGGTGAGACCCCAAGACTACAAGCCACTCAGACTGAACGCCCTCCTTCCGGAAACAGAAACCCAAAGATAGTATTAGAGAATCTCCAACTATCACCCCACTCCCAAACACACATACAGTGATTATCCCAGTTCCCCAAGGTGGAGAGGGAGCATCATTGGCCAAGATGCCCATTCAGGCTACTTAGTAACAGTAACAGGTGAGTACACTGAACGAGGTGACCCCCCAAAACAAGGTTGTAGCCAGCATCTTGAGAACGATCCGAATTTGGAAGTTTTATGAGGGCCAAGGGAAATCATGAGAAAAATGCCTGAGAAAAGTTTTTGCTGTGTTGAGTTATTCTTAACACGGTAAAACGCGGGGAATCAGCAGGTCAACTGGGAACGTGTCGATTTGGCTTCACCCCTCTCTGCCCAGGGCCTGTCCAGGGCTCCTAGCCCCACACCTCTCTGACCACGGCCCCACTGAGACCCACCTCCCCTTCCTCCTTGAAATCAACGACCCCCATATCCTCCAGGCCTTCCTGAAGCTCAAGAATGTCCAGGATCCCATCTTCGTTACGGTCCAGGTACGAAAAGAGTTCTTCATAAAGGGAATCCATTTGGGAGGTCTCTGGCGGCAGGCGTGGACCACGCTGTGGACCCCGGAAGTCTCCCAGAGGTGGAAGTGAGAGGGAGGAAGGCGATACTGCCCACCACACGTCCAGCTGGGAGGGACCTATGACAGCGGGGCTCCCCCCACCCGCCCACCGCAGGCACCTTGTGCAAGATTAAAACAGGAAGGGGAGGGACCATCGCAACGGCTCCAGGGGGGAGGCGCGAGGTGCATGCATGCGCGGGGCCAGGGCCTCACTGCTGGGAGCCTCGCTTAGGACCCCTGGGGGCCTGGCAGAGGCCTCCGTGCTCCGGCTGCGCTCGGAGGTCAGCGGATGTGACGCCATGGTTCCCACCCCACTCCAGGAGGACCCCAGAAGACAAGTCCTGTCCTTCCCCCAAACTTCTGGAAAGACCTCTGCACAGGACTGTCTCCAAAGGTAGAAATTCTTTTTAGAGAAAAGGTTGGAGGTGGGGGGGGTGGGGCCATAATGACTGGTGGTGAGGTCCAACATTTTTTTCAGTTGTTTCGTCACGCCTTTTTCTCAGAAAAACCTTCTAAGGTTGAGGCGCGTAATATTGTTGTAAGGATGAAGAATTGGGGACCTAATGAAAATCTGCCCGCTTGGGCCTTTGCCTCTGTGATGCTACCCCACCCCCACCCTCAGTTCCTTATCTTCAGCCAGCATCTGCAATGGCTCTGGGTCAAGGCTACTCTGACCGCCAGGGTCCCGGCTCTGTCCTCGCAGATGTTGGCGGCACACTCAGGGGGATAATCTCAAAATGGACAGAAGGTAAGTCAGCTGGGATCCCAGAGAGAAGTCAGGAGATTTTCATAAACCATGTCTGTAGCTACTTAATCCCACTTTCCAGAGGCACTGAGGGCTCGGGCTCCCCTCTACATATCCCTGTGGTCCCTCCGCAGCTCCACTGGAAATGGAGAGGTGCGGTTTCACAGTAAAAACTCCACTTTTTATGTAGTTTATTTTCCTAAATATAGAGTACTCTTTCAAAAGCTGAATATTAAAATTCATGCGGAACAACAGGAACCCTCTCATTTGTTGCTGGTGGGAATGCAACACAGCACCGCCACTCTGGAAGACAGCTTGGCAGTTTCTTACAAAGCTAAAAGCTTTCTTACCATACAATCCAGCAATCACACTCCTTGGTATCTACCCAAAAGAGCTGAAAACTTATGTCCACACTGGAGCCTGGGTGGCTCAGTCGGTTGACAGTCTGACTTTTGATTTCCACTCAGGTCATGATCTCCTGGTTCCGCCCCACATCAGGTTCCGGGCTGACAATGTTGAGCCTGCTTGGGATCCTCTCTCTCCCTGCCCCTCCCCTGCTTGTGCTCGCTCTGTCTCTCTCTCTCTCTCTCAAAATAAATATACTTAAAAAAAAAAAACTTACGTCCACACAGAATCTTGCACACAGATGTTTAGAGCAGCTTTATTCATAATTGCCAAAACTTGGAGACAAGCAAGATGGCCTTCAGTAGGTGAATGGATAATTAAACTGTGGTACATCCAGACAATGGAATATTATTCAGTGCTAAAAAGAAATGAGTCTGAAAAGACAGAGCAAACTTAAAGGCATAGTGCATATTAGTAAGTGAAAGAAGCTAATTTGAAAAGACTACATACTATATGATTCTAGCTGTATGACATTCTGGAAAAGGCAAAACTTTGAACACACTAAAGAGATTGGTGGTTGCCAGGGGATTGGGAAAGGGTAGAAGAATGAATAGGCAGAGCACAGGGGATTTTTTAGAGCAGTGAAAATACTCTGTATGATACTATAAAGATGGATACATGTCATTACACCTTTGTCCAAACCCAGAGAACACCACCAAAAGTGAATCCTGAGGTGAACCGTGGACTTTGGACGACAATGATGTAACAAATGTGCCACCCTGGTGCTAGATGATGGTAACAGGGGAAGCTGTGCATGTGTTGGGGCAGGGGGTATATGGGAAATCTCTGTAACGTCTTCATTTTGGTGTGAACCTAAAACTGCGCCAAAGGTAAATACACAAATATTTTTTTTAATTCACAAAGAAAATTTAATTCAGCCATTATCTGTTAGTTCTTGCTCTATTTATTCACCCTGTCAAGTACTGACAACATAAAGAGGCCTGTCACGTGTCCATGAAACACCCACAGGTTTGCCTCTAGATGCAGGTTATGCTACCGTTAGTTCTAAGTACCACAGTAGGCTTTGCAATAAACACTTCCCCGCCCCCAGAGCCGTTGAGCAGAGGCAAACATCTAATGCTATTTCATTAGATGTGCTGTGGCCCAGTCACACTCCTTGGTATTTACCCAAAGGAGCTGAAAACTTGTGTCCACCCTGGAGCGTGGGTGGCTCAGTCGGTTGACCATCTAACTCTTGATTTCCACTCAGGTCATGATCTCCTGGCTCAGGAGAGGGAGCCCCGCATCGGGCTCTGTGCTGACAATGCTGAACCTGCTTGGGATCCTCTCTCTCCCAATCAAGAATGAATTTTCCCACAAAAAGAGAACTGTACAGTCCACAGGCAAGTAGACTGTGCATTATAGAGAAGGCAAGTAGTCACGAAGAGTCATAGAAGACAGACATCTAGATAGGACACAAGAGTCCAATGGTCCAGGGGCGCCTGGGTGGTTCAGTTAGTTAAGCGTGTGACTTCAGCTCAGGTCATGATCTCACAGCTTGTGAGTTCGAGCCCCGCATCAGGCTCTGTGCTGACTGCTCAGAGCCTAGAGCCTGGTTCGAATTCTGTGTATGTCACTCTCTCTCTGCCCCTCCCCTGCTCACATTCTGTCTCTCTTCTCTCTCAAAAAATAAATAACATTAAAAAAAAAAAAGAGTCCCAGTGGTCCTAGGAGAAAAGACAAAAGTAATGGCCAGAGGAATAAGGAAAACAGACAGAATCTTACAGAACTGATAGGAGGAAGCAAAACATAGAGTTGATAGTCTCATCTAATAAAAGGGCAACTATTCTTGTTGAAGAGCTAGCTCTTCCCACTTTTAAAAATCATCTTGTTCCTTACTTGCTTGTACTAACCTCCACCCACCTATCCAATACGGACCTCCTATGTGGAAAGTTGTGAGCACACGGTTGAGGGACCCTGTCTGTCTTGTTCACCACTATATTCCCAGTTCATTGAACAGTGTCTAGCACTATCCAAAACCATTAATTGAATGATATTAATATTTGTGCTACCTACTACGTAGCTCTTGCCATTCTTAGGTTACATTTCAGGCTTCCAGGCATTAAACAGCTCACCTAAGGTCACAAGTGGTCTGATTCCAGAGCTCCTAATAATAACCACTACGCACACTGCACCAGTGAACAGAATAGATGTGATGGTCTACAGTTCAGAGTGGGGCATCAAACTTTCTCCACAAATCCTTTTGCTGTTTTCAGAGATCCTACCCGATAAAGAAATAATTGGGGGGCTCAGTCGGTTAAGCTCCCGACTTTGGGTCAGGTTGTGATCTCACAGTTCGTGAGTTCGAGCCCCGTGTTGAGCTCCGTGCTGACAGCTCAGAGCCTGGAGCCTGCTTCAGATTCTGTGTCTCTGTCTCTCTCTACCTCTCCCCTACACTTTCTCTCTGTTTCAAAAATAAATAAACATTATAAAAAATTTTTTAAATAATAATTTAAAAGCTAATTGCTGGGATGCCTGGGTGGCTCAGTCAGTTAAGCATCCAACTCTTGATTTCAGCTCAAGTCATGAAATAAGGGTCATGGGATGGAGCCTCACGTCGGGGCTTAAGATTCTCTCTGCCCCTCCCCAACTCATGCTTGCTCTCTCTATAAATAAATAAATAAATAAATAAATAAAATTTTTAATAAAGGCTAATGGCTAATTGATTGCTTATTAGGTACCAGGCAGTTTTCTAAGTACTTTACATATTTTACATATTTTAATTCATTTATTCTTCACAAAAACCCTATGAGGAACTGGTGTTGCTTCTGTCACAGATGAGGAAACTGGGGCTAGAGGGATTAAGAAAATTGTCCAGAGACGGGTGGGGATACGGGCAGAATGGGTAAAGGGCAGTTACAGAATGAATGAGTCACAGGGATGAAAGACACAGCACAGGGAATACAGTTAACGGTATTGTAACAGTGCTGTATGGTGACAGATCACAGCTACACTTGCGGTGAACACAGCAGAACACACGGAGTTGCTGAATTACTATGTTGTATACCTGAAACTAATGTAACTTTGTGTGTCAATTATACTTCAATTAAAAAAAGAGAGAAAAAGAAAACTGTCCAAAGTTAACTAGGAAGTAGCAGAACCAAGTTTCAAACCCAGACAGTTTGGTTAGATTTTTTGTATTTTCTTATGCGTGTAAAAGATGTTTATCTGGCAAGACTATGGAGACAATAAAAGGATCAGCAGTGGGGGACAGGGATGAGTAGGCAGAGCACAGAACTTTTAGGGCAGTGAAAATTCTTTATATGATATTGCAGTGATGGATACATGTCATTATACAACTGTCCAAACCTACAGAATATACATTCCTAGAGTGAACCCTAAGGTAAACTATGGACTTTGGGTGATAATGATGTATCAACGTAGGTTCACTCTGGGTTAAAAAAAAAAAAAAAGTACCATTCTGCTGAGTGATGCTGACAATGGCGGGGGGGTGGGGGGGGCTACATATGCACGTGATGTGTAAGGGCAGAGGGCACATGGGAAATCTCTGTACCTTCCTCTCAATTAAACTTAAAAATTGATCTTTAAAAAAAAGTCTTCATTTTAAAAAAAGATGTTTATTTTATCCAACATTTCTTGGTATCTTGCAATAGGAGGATTTTCGGTTATCTTGTGCTACACAGGCTGGATATACAAGCATTAACGACTACTTTGCACTTAAATTTTGTCTTTTTTTCCTGTAATTATCTCAAACGAGCTACTGCCTTATTTAGGCTGTTTTAAATCACAGCCCTATGCTTTTTGTATTACTTTTTGTATTACTCTGCTTCAATGACCAAGGCATGACCCTCATCTTCTAGATTCTTGGTCTTAGTGGAGAGCACAGGCAATAAAGTGAAAATAAGACCTTTTGAAAAGGGTAACAGTAGTGACAGGTGAGCCCAATGACCTACACATAGGAGGGTATGATCAACTCTTCTATACAGGGTGGTCCACAAAGGCTCATCTCAGAGGAGGTAATACTTATGTAAACAAAACAAAAACCTCTTTTTTCCCCAATCATAATACACAATTCTTTTTAAAAATTGAATACAAAAATTGTGAAGAAAAAAAGTAAAAAGGTAATTTAACTTTTGCCATCCATAAATTACCATTATTAACCTTTTTTTTTAAGTTTATTCATTTTGAGAGAGAGTGTGGAATCAGGGGAAGGGGAGAGAGAGAGAATCCCAAGCAGGTGCCACACTGTCAGTGTGGAGCCCGATAAGGGGCTGGAACTCATGAGCCATGAGATCATGACTCAAGCTGAATCCAAGTCAGAGTTTAACCGACTGAGCCACCCAAGTGCCATTACCATTATTAACATTTTATTGAAGTGACAGGCATCTGGGTGGTTCAGTTGGTTAAGTGCTGGACTTCGGCTCAGGTCATGATTCCACAGTCCATGAGTTCCAGCCCCACATCGGACTCTGCGCTGACGGCTCAGAGCCTGGAGCCCGCTTTGGATTCTATTGTCGCCCACTCTCTCTCTGCCCCTCCCCCACTCACACTCTGTCACTCTGTCTCTCTCAAAAATAAACATTAAAAAAAAAACTCAAAAGAGTGGGAATAGTTAATAATATCTAGCATAAGCACAGGAAGCGTTACTATATCTGTGTATATGTATGTATAAAATACACTTATGCTTATGTATAATATATGTGTGTGTGTAATAGCAATAAATATATGCCATTCTATTCTATGTTTGCATAGAACTTTTATAATTTGTTCATATATAAGTTCTCGAAAACTAAACGACATTTTTTATTTCTCATTTTGAGTTCTTATTTTCTTAATCAACCTTACCAGAGGTTTGTCTATTTTATTCATATTTTCAAAGAACCAACCTAAAAAGCATAGCTTTGGAAATTTAAAGCACACATTTAAATAATTCATGGGTCTGGGGCGCCTAGGTGGATCAGTCGGTTAAGCATCAGACTTTGGCTCATAATCTCATGGTTCTTGGGTTGGAGTCCCGCATCAGGCTCTGTGCTGACAGCTTGGAGCTTGGAGCCTGCTTCAGATTCTGTGTTTCCCTCTCTCTCTCTGCCCATTCCCCACTCACACTCTGGCCTCTCTGTCCCCCTCCCCCCCAAAAAAAATTTAAAAAATTAAAAATAAAAATTCAAAGGCCAATGATGAAATCACTTTGGGAATTAGAAAATACTTGGAACTAAATAACAAAAATACAGATTTGTGGGATGCTGCTAAAAAAAATGATTAAGGCGATACTGTAGTTCAAAATTAAGGCGTCAAGCATTCAACTAAAAATAATAGAAAAAGAACAAATGAATAAGCCCCAAGAAAGTAGAAGGAAAGACACAGAAATTAATGGAAAAAAATAAAAAAAGGGACCATCAGCAAAAAGGACCAAAAGTTGGTTCTTTCAAAGTATAAATAAAATAGAAAAATCTTTGCCAAAATTGAAGGGAGAGGGTTGAGATCGATATCAGAAATGAAATGGAGCAAGTAAACTACACACAGTCAGAACTTTTTAAAAACTGTAAGTGAGTATCATGAACCTTGGGCAAAATGGACAGTTTTCTAAAAATGGTCACTTACCAAACCTGAGTCGATAGGAAACGGTAAACTAAAGGGGCCTGGATCTACTAAAGACACTGAACGAGTGGCTTAAAATATAACCGTGAAACAGTTGTTGGCTCCTAGAGTCGAATCGCCTTCCCCCCGGATAGGGAATGTCGAAGTGTCCTCTTACGTTTCGGAGCGGTTGGCGGCGGTCCAGGTATCCCCACCCCGCGAAGGGGGCTGAACCTCAGAGGCACAAGTAAAATGACTCATAGGAGCTGCAACCGCTCGGCGACAGGCCAACCCTTTAGATCGATATATGCGCTTAGGGCATTAAGAAGGTCTTCAACAAGGAAACGTTGCCTCTCCAACAGGGAGGGGGGGGCGGGGCTGGGGACACACTTGGTTCTCCCAAGTTCTGAAACACTAGACCAAAGTAGCTGGTATAACAAAGCAGCTTCTGAGAGCTCCCAAGTGGGTGCCTCTTTTTACCGAACCTGGGGTCCACTGAAGTCTGAGAACTTAAAAAACAAAAAGAAACAAACAAAAAACTTAATGAAAGCTAAAAAAAAAAAAATTCTTTAGGATTCAATTTTGCAAAAAGGCAGGGGAAGGAGCCGGGAGGCATCCAGACCAAAAGCACCGCGGTGCGGACGTTCACAGTCGTCAGCGTGGGCCACGGTGCCCGCCGCGCTCATTTCCTCCGGAAAACTACCCGCAGGTCCGGGCGCTGGCGCGCGAGGGCTCCGAGGGGCCCCCGGGGGTCCCCGGCCCCGCGCCCCGTTCCCGAGCTCCCGCGCCGGTCCGCGGGCTGGAAGTCGCAGCGTCCCGCCCTCCCGCCGCGCCCAGCGGCCACGCACCTTCTCGTCCTCCTGGTCCAGGGGCGCGCCCAGGCCCTTGAGCCCCTCCTGCAGCTCGCCGACGTCCACCACGCCGTCCCCGTTGCGGTCCAGCTTCTGGAAGAGGGTCTCGAAGCGCTGCGGCGGCGGCGGCGCCGCGCCCTGGCAGGCCGCCGCGGGCAGCACGAAGCCCCGCAGCCAGCGCAGCATGGTCCCGGAGCGCGGGCCGGCGCGGCCCAAGGGAGTCCCGGCCGCTGCGGGGCTGCGAGGGGCGCGCGCGGCGCAGGAGCGAGACCCCGAAGCAGCCCGGCTCGGCGCGCAGGGAGTGGCCGCTCCGGCTGCCGCCCGGGGAGGAGCTCGCGGGCGCCAGCCTCCCGCAGAGGCGTGGAGGGGCGGGCCCGGCGCCGCCGGGAGCCGAGCAGGAAGTGGAAGGGCTGCGGTGGGTCCCCGGAGGGGCGGTGGCAACGGGGCGGTGGGTCCTGCTCGTGCCCAGCGGAGCTGTCAGAGGCGCGAGCCCGCAGAGGCTGTAGGTCTGGGCATCCGCGGGCCGAGGGCTGGGGGGCGGGGCGAGGACCCTTCGAAGCTCAGGTTACTGACCGTCTAGCCCCCGTTCCCCAACAGCCTGGAGTCTCGGCCCACCGCCTGGAGTTAGCCCTCTCTGCCGGAAAGTGAGCCCTGCCGGTCGGCCCAGACTTCTGACTTTGGCGCGTGGCTCCACAGATACCACACATCTCTGGGCCTGTGTTCCATTAACAAAAATGAGGAAGCTGGGTGCTTACACAGCCAGGATGGGAATTCTTGAAGAAACCGAGACGTTAAGGGGGCGCCTGGGTGGCATCGTCCCTTAAGCGCCCCACTCGTGAGTTTGGCTCAGGTCAAGATCTCACGGGTTCGTGGGATGGAGCCCCTGCGACCGGCTCTGCCTGCGCGAACAGCACCGAGCCTGCTTCGGATCCTCTGTCTCCTGTCTCCCTCTGCCCCAACCCCACTCTCTCTCTTCAAAATCAACATTTAAAAAAAATTTTTTTAAAGAAAGAAACAAGTTAAAGCTGAAAGCAATCTTAAAAACAAAAAGGAACACCTAAAACTAATACAATGTCACATGTCAATTATGTCTCAATACACCTGGGGGTAAAAAAAAAACCCCGAGAAACTCAAGGGTCTTTGGCAGAAAAGATCCACGTGATCCAGGTGGGCAGTGGTAAAAAGAGGGACTACTCTGCTCAACAGCTTAGTTAGATCTGCCCCCGTTAAGTCATAGGGAGGATTCGCCAACAGCACTTACCAGGAGAACCTCAGGCCCCTCTCTTTCTAGATGGGTACAGTTACATGGCTTAGGGCTTCCTTCACAACGTGGAAGACGACAAGGAACACTGGGGATAGAGGGAAAATTCTTCCACTGTGTAGACTTGGGTATGTGGCATAGCTTCTCTGATTAGCCTCTCATCGGTAACACGAGAGTATGAATACCTGCCTCCTAACAACAGGGTTTTACGTTGTATGGGAAAGGCCCTAATACTCTCCAGTGACAATAAAATGACACGTCACCAACTGTAATAATTCCCTGTTCCTCCACCAGCTGCTTAATAGAAACTATTGTTGCATTCCTCTTATCTGCAGGAGATACAACTCTGTACTTACCAGGCTCTCCCCACATCCTCTCAATAACTAAACAAAGACTAGTTCTTCCAACAAAACCCAGGAATTCAGACCCTGAATTTACTTCCCCTTATGCCGCTTTATATATTTAAGGCACAGGTAACTCTAAAGTTTATAAATTCAGGACTGCCTGTTAAGTTAAATCACTGTGAGACCAATTTATTCTTTATGGTACTTCTGATTTCCAAACTTGTTAACAATTATCCTCTTCCTTTGGAAACGCCTGCAAACCTCATCAAATTTTCTATCTGTCCTTAAAACCTCTTTTAACCTCCACTGTGGATACTCTGTACCCGAAGAGAGGCTGCTTGAAATAGTCATCCCAGACTTAAATGTTTTTCTTTTTCTTTTTTCCTTTTTTTTTTTTGTAGTAATTTGAGGAACAACCTGTCAAAACCTTGACTGAGAAAATATATGTTCACACAAAACCTTGTACAAGAAAGTTTATAGCAGTTTTATTCATGATCACCAAAACCCAAGAACAAGCAAAATGTCCTTGAGTGGATGAAGGGATAAGCAATCTGGGTTGCATTCATACAGTGGAACACTGCTCAGTGACAACAAGGAGTGAATCCATACACCATACAATACCCTATATGGCATTCTGGAAAAGGCAAAACTATAGGGACAGAAAACAGACCAGGGATTGTGAGGGGCTGGGGGAGCAGGAGCTGTTGACTGTGTCAGGGCATAAGGGAGCTTTTGGGGGTGGCAGAGCTGCTTAGGTTTTGATTACGGTGGCAGCTGCACAACTGTGACTTTGTTAAAATGCACAGCAGTGTACACTAAAAAGGTTTCATTTCACGCTATGGAAATTATTCCTCAATAAATCTGACTTTAATATCTGACTTAAACATGAGTAAAACAGAGTAAGAATTCTTAGTTCAAAACGTCACTGTGAAAATCAAAACAGTGCGTGACTTACTGCACGAAAGTATGGTTGCGCCCAGCAGCACTAGCGGCACTCGGGAGCTTGTCAGGAAATACAGTCTCAGGACCCCCCCCCCGAGTTGCTCTTTTGCAAGAGCCCCGGTGAGCCTTTCCTACATTAAAGTTTGAGAAGTGCTGCTGGTATAAAGTAGTACCACTCAAAGTCCGGTTTGCACCCTAGTGCCAGGTTGCAAACTGTTACCTGTTTGCAACAAGTTTAGTCAGAGAGTAAGAGGAAGCTCTAGAAACATTATAGCAGTTTTAGTAGAGTACTTTTACGTTTGTTGAACCTAATAATGACTCCTGGATTGTCTTTTCAATTTCAATTCTCTAATAAATCATTTTTACTGTATTTCACAGTAGTTTATCTGTCCACAATGAATTAAGAAAACAGTTACCACACAGAATAAAGGTAAAATTAATAATACGACTTCCTGCGTGAGAGAATAAAATTTTACATAGGCATTTAAACATATGCATGAGAGACAGCATCCCTACCCAGAGGAGAAACCCTGAACTCACTCAGATGTCCTTAACCCAGTCCATTTCTGTGGTCAGGACAGACGCTGAGGGTTCAGCCCAATTCAGCTTGCCTCTATTTCCCCCCAGCTTCTAGCTTTCTTAAGCACTACCATCTTCCACTGGGATGACCTTCAAACTTTATTGATTTCATCTATTCTGGTCTTCAAAGTCCTCTTTCGGCACCTAACCTTGAAAACCTTGTAGTTAGGAAGAATTCACTTGAATGATCATTCTGGATGCTCATAGTTTTAGCTGGTAAACAAGTTTACCCTTTTTACCTACTGGACCACACAGTTATTGTGTGCTGCCAAGAAGACCAAAGTCTCAGCCTCTCCACAAGGACTATGTCAAAATCCTGTTCACGTCTGTCTCAAATTTAAGCAATTATAAAGTGGGCTATGTGATAGAATTTTATTGGTTCAGCGTAAAGTCCTCGCCATCACTGGAAAGATCGTTTTATCATACACCTTTTAACCTTGAATATCGTAGTAGTCTTTAGAAAGACAAGAATCGTTTTAAGTTTTAACTGTATCTAAGCTAAGTGAACATTCTCCTGAGATTTTCCACGTCATGTGGGAGACAGAATTCCAGATAACAAGGAGAATTCTGTGTCTTGCTCACTACCCTTCACCATCCACTACTCCTAGCCACCCAAAAAAGTAAATGCAGACATAGCACTTAATTACTGAAAGTTTGCCATCATTACTAAATCATGTAAATACTTCCCATTTCAAAACAGTTGTGTCAAGTTTAAACTGGCTTCAAAACCACATCCCTCACAACTTTGAAAATAATTATGTCAAAGACTGTGTTAAGAATGTCTTCAGTTTATGAAAATTTATGTAAATTTTGTTCTGAAGGCTGATTTAAAATGAAAAAAAGGTACATTTACTGAAGAATCAATAATCATGAAAATCAGATCAATATTCTATATTATATTTTTGCTTGTAAAGCCTTCATTTCTCTCTCCTCCCCCCCTTCCTTCATCTCCAGTTGAAAGCTATTAGACAGGCTTGAAGAAAGCTGCCCAGAATGGGTCAGAGCTCAGGGAAAGAAGATGGGCAGGGCAGCAGCCTAGTGGGTTGGGAGGTTGGTTACATATAAGGGGCTTGAGCAAATAAATATATTGAGGCTAATAAGAGCTAGGCTTCTGGCTCTCAGAGAAATGAGTTACAAATAAGCAAAGGAGAAAGCTAGAACGAACCCTACAGCGTTGCATTTGAATTAGTGGTACTGTGTGAACGCATGGTTTTAAATATTTTTGGATCTAGAAATATAAAGAGGTCTTTGTTCTCACAGGGCATACAGTTTAGTCTGAAAAGACAGGAAATAACTTAATCATACCTCCAGGGTTCTGCAGCTAGAAGTAGTTTGGGTTGGATAAATAACAATAAAATTAAGAATCTATGAAAACAATACAATTGCTCCCCTAACATTTGAAGTTATGCTGTGCAGAGAGAAATTTCCAATGCACATTTTCCCATTTTAAAATGTTCATCACTCATTTTTTTTATTTTTCTTTTATTTTTGAGAGAGAGACAGAGACAGAGCACAAGCAGGGGAGAGGCAGAGAGAGAGGGAGACACAGAATCCGAAGCAGGTTCCAGGCTCTGAAGCTGTCAGCATAGAGCCTGATGCAGAGCTCAAACCCACGACCCTTGAGCTCATGACCTGGCGGAAGTTAGATGCTTAACTGACTGAGCCACCCAGGCGCCCCCATCACTCATTTTTAAAACAAATTTTTGCTGTTTTTTTTCTTTCATGCCTTTTTGCTATATATATTCAAATTTTTGATGTCTTTTACATTAAAGTTTATGTCTTTGTAATGTCTTCAAACTCGTGATCACGTGTTTATTTGTACTAAGGTGACTGTACCTGTACCTTTGTAAGAAGTTTCAAAGAGTTTGAGAAGCAATTCAAGTTGCAGAAAGCTCATCGAGTACATTTTCAGTGTTCTCCCAAAGAAAAAGCCACGACTGGGGAAAATGGCCACATGTAATGCTGCTAACGTCTCGGCAGAGGGTGCTGTTACCTAGAGACGAAGGATGGTCAGGGCTAAATAGAAGCTGGGGGGTGGGGGGGGAGTGCAGGCAGAAGGGGATTCAGGAAAATAGTGGGTCTTTCTTTTTTAGTCATCAATATAGGTATGGATCCCTAAACTACACTAATAAAAGATACAAACAAATATTATTTAAAACCTGGGTGTAACAATATAGTCTTTTTCCATTTAAAAAATTACTCTGTCTGTATCCATTCACTATGCACTCTAACAAAACTAAAGTAAATCAACAGAAGAACTGTAATGTATTTATCTTTAAAAGTCATTTTATATACTGCAAAAACAATGCATCGTATCGGCATACTTCCTCTGTCGATAACAAAATCAAAGTTTCCTCTGGACTCTGGAACTTTATAATCCCTGTGAATGTTTTCTCGATGACTCCGTCATCTGTTTAAGCCCTGAAGTAGATACTGTAGCTCTGTGCTCCTAGAGGGCCAGGAGATGGTTAAAATTCTTTCTGTAACCTTGACACTTTTTTTTTTTTTTCACGTTTCTCACTGCCTTTGATCAGGTCTCTATTCAAAATTAGCCATCCGAAATGGATTTAACTTCTATGGAAATTTTTTTTAAGGTCCCACGTTTTAAAGTTGTTACAGTATTGATACCTTTTTGTTATTAATTTTACTTAACGCTTCCTTTTCATGTCTATACAGCTTCAAAGGTCTCCTAGATCTTGACTCCATATAAGGCGCTATATTACTTGTGTGTGTGTGTGTACAGTAAATTTATAGTCATATTAAAACCTAATTTTTATATTTTGTTTTCAAAAAAAAAATTTATTTTTAAGAAACCTAAGGAGGCTATCAGGTGATAGCGTTGGAAGAGTCCAAATGTCAGAAGCCCCACTTGTGTTGACTTAGGCAACAAGAGAAAGGACTACAGCTGGAACTTGGGTGAAACGAGAACCTTGAACTAGAGTGGCCTCGAGATTCTCTCATGTTCTCTGCTCTCACCTGAGCTCTTGCTTCCATCTTTTCCCACAGCGCACCTCTGCGTTCTACACATGGTAGAAAGCATGCTTGTGACAGCTCTCAGTTTCACGTCATCCCACCTCAGGCACCAGAGAGAGCCTTTCCCAACACTCTCTCTGGTGCAAAGTCTCCAAGTCTTCGTGCGGGACTCCTCAGGAGGTTAGGCGCTCACCACTGGAATAATCAGCAACATCCATGGGCCCAGGATTATGGGAAACCAGATAAAAGGAAAGGAGAGAAGGGCGTTTTCTGAGAGAGGCTATAGATGCACAGATAGATTTAATTAAATATAATTGCCCTGGGCTTCAGTATATCAGATTGTTTGTAATTTGTCGAATGTCCAAAAGTCAGTTCCACTTAAAAACAAATCAGGTAAAAACCGTAAAACATCTCTGAAACTATTATTAAAGTCAATGACAAGATGAGATTCAATTAAGAAAAGCTAAATTTATAATCAACATATAGGAACACAAATTTTATATAAAGTAATGCAGAATGAACAGGCAGTAAAATAGAATTTTAGATTAAGATACCAAGGCCACAGGTAACCTATTTCAAAATGATATGCAAGACCATAATGCAGAATTTTCAAAGGAAGTCATGGCGGAAAGTGAGTTTTGAGACCTCACCGACACTGAGAGTAAAAGGGATTGGATTAGAAGATATTTGGAAAGAGCAGTTGCTGCATTGAGTCTCTCCTTCTACCCAGCCCCACCTTCCCCCTGGGGGAAGAGTACATGCCCCTCATCTCCAGCTTAGAGCAAAGAGCTTTAATGAAACTCCCTGAAAATCTGACAGAAGTTTTGAGGACTGGTGGACTGTGGACTGTGGACAGAGCTATGGTTACAGAATGTTTGCTAACTGTGACTGCCAATAAAGTCAAAGAGAAGCTGCTGCCTTAGGCAAGTTACCCAGTCTGTGGAAACAAAGAACGTATCAATGTCTCAACTGTACCAGATGTGAGCTGGGCAAGGTGCCCCAGGGAAGGGCTGTGTTGTCTTGGGTCCTGTCTAAAAGGGCTGAAGGGCTGTCTAAATTCAAAGATAAACGTCAGCAGGAAAAAAAAAAAAGTGGAGGCATCATCAGCTGTGTAGAGATGAAAGCAGAAAATGTAACTGACCAGCCAGCGAGAGGGCTTGATACCCACCAAGAAACTACAGAAGACAGTTTCCTAGTGACCCAGTGGAGTAGGGAGGGAGTCTCCACGGAAGCCACAAAAGAGCCCCCTTAGGGAGAGATGTCAAGGAAGAGAACTCAGTGTGGCTCCTGTCAGCACGTTAGTCACAGAAAAACCGGCCTCCTGGCCTTTTCCTCTCCTTCCTGTTCTGTTGGGATTCTGATGGGGTTTACAGACCGGGGAAAGAATCCCAGAAGGGGAAAGGAGAGAAGCCAAACAAGCCCACGCACCCTCATCGCAGGAGGCCTGAGCAAAAAAGGGAGAAGTTCTTTACCTTCGAGATCGTAGTGTGAGGACTCCACTGTGCCCAACATATTAATTACTTTTTTGAAGAACTTTTTGTTAACTGAAAGCAATCAGGAAAGCTGTGGGACTTGCTCTGAATTTCATGTAGAGCAAGGGAAGCACCAGCCCCACACAAAATAAAGTCGAAGTGACTCTGGGAAACACAGTTAAATGGCCTAGTAATTCCATCCCATAAGTTATGCTTGTTTCCATACTTAAAATATTCAGCTGCAAGAGTCTCAGTAAATATAGAGATATTTAAGAGAAATGAATGGAGACAGCTGTTAGAGTAACATCCTGAATTCCACATAATCTACTTACATTGTTCTCATTTAAGTCTCCTAACGATCTTCCAAAGTAGGAATTAATGCCCTCCCTTTTTTATTTATTTAAAGTGTGTGTGTGTGTGTGTGTGTGTGTGTGTGAGGGAGAGAGACAGAGAGAGAGAGAGCAAGCGAGCAACGGAGGGGCAGAGAGAAAGGGAAAGAGAGAGAATCCCAAGCAGGCTCCACACTGTTAGTGCAAAGCCCGCCCTGGGGCTCAAACCATGAACCAGGAGATCATGACCTGAGCCTAGATCAACAGTCAAATGCTTAACCGACTGAGCCACCCAGGTGTCTTAATAACCCCTTTTTTTACATATGTAAAAACTATCGGCAAGACTGAGTGACTTTCCCAAATAACAGCCCTGACTCCTGTTCCTATAGAAACAGGTCCCAACGACCATGTCCTTTCTAAACACCACCTTAGTTCCCAGGTCCTTCTTAGACATTTTGAACTTCCAGCAAACTTACGTAAAATCTCTGAGCTCCAGTATCTTGGCAGACAAGTCTGGATTAATAATGCTTTCTCTGCCTTTCTCTAAGGATATTGGAAGAATCATGGGATAAGACACTAAAAACCACTTCACTAATTCCAAGATTATTGTTACTGGAGGAGGAGAGCAGTATCTCACTGTCCCTTCTTCTGCGGTGGAAGAATTACATTGGAGGCACTTGTATTTTGTTTGGGACCAGACATCATAATCACAAACTGGGATATACTACAGCACTAAAAGCCATATATCCTCTCTGAAAAAAAATTCAAACCAGAAATGCTTGCTTAAAAAATAAGTTTGTTGGTCTAAAAGCCTAACTAAAAACTGAAAGTAGAGAAAGGAGACCGTTCTTCTTCATTTTATCATTCAATTAAAAATATGTATTTGGATTATACAAATCATCATCAATCTAATTATGGGTTCGCTGCAGTAATCCAGAGCTCATATGAATGAATGGAACAAGACTGGCAATGATGTACACCTGTCTGAATTTTCTTCAGCCAAACTTATTTGTTAAATCTCAGATCTTCCCGCTGCCCACACAACATCTTTCACAGACTTCCTGGTAGCTTCCTGGTAGCTGTGTGTGTGTGTGTGTGTGTGTGTGTGTGTGTGTGTGTCCTGATAGGTTGAGTATATACACAACATTATGAACACTTTTTTTTACCATTCTCTTCCTAGAACAAAGGTGATTTATAAGACAAGATGTGATAGCTAAGAAATCAACTATTATAAAATTACTAAGTTTTTAAACCTAGATTAAAATATGCCTGTTTTATTCTTATATTTTTATTCTGTTTAAATGCTGCTTAAGGCATTTAATCTTAAAAACAAAGGAGCTTCATTAGCCACTTGTGTTATATTAAAATCTTTTCAGCCACCTTAAAATTCTCTCCTTTACAGGGACACCTGGCTGGCTAAGTTGGTGGAGTGTGCAACTCTTGATTTTGGGGTTGTAGGTTTGAGCCCCACTTTGGGTGTGGAGATTACTTAAAAAAATGAAATCTTCTATGTAAGTGATGAATCACTGAATTCTACGCCTGAAACCAAAACAACACTATATGTTAACTAACTTAAATTTAAATATAATTTTATAAAGAAAAAAATAAAATCTTAAAATAAAATTCTCTCCTTTATAATTTCATTCACTATTTTTAAATGACTTTTGAAATTTCATTTCTTTTTTTTTAATATTTATTTATTTTGGAGAGAGAGCAGAAGCAGGGGAGGGGCAGAGAGAGAGGGGGACAGAGGCTCTGAAGCAGTCTCTCCACCCTGACAGCAGAGAGCCTGATGCGGGGCCCGAACCCACGGACTGCAAGATCATAACCTGAGCTGAAGTCGGACGCTCAATGGACAGAGCCGCCCAGGTGCCCCGTAATTTCACTTCTGATTATAAAACTGCTACACATTTGTTGTATGAAAAATATAGAAAATCACAGAGGAAAAAATACTCATGATCTCACTGTCCAGAGATTTCATTTAAATATAGTAACCTCTCTCCCACCTCCACCAACTCTCCTTTATATGTCTGTTTTATTGCATACTTCTTCTTCAATAAAATAACCTCTAATTATATATATATTGAGTACCGCTTTTCCTAGCTGATTTAGTATAAACATCTTCTCCTAGATCAACATTTCAAAGAACTACTTAATATTGTGCTGCATTCTAGATTTAAATTAATATTTCGTTAATACATAGTCATTACAATTCTTTGCTATTACAAACAATAGAAACGCTCCAGTAGATAAATCTTTTTTAATATCTATGATGATTTCCTTAGGATAAATTTCTAGAAATAAAATCGCTCAGTTAATGGCTTTTTCTTCTTTTGCTACGTATTGTCAAATTGGTTCATACTGACTTTACCTAGCTGAGGCATGTTTGTTAGATTTCTCCAACAAACTTACTCTTTTTCCCCCTTTCCATATTGTACTCTTTGGAAGCACTATGCACACACCACACTTAGTAAGTGGGGAGTTGAAGGAGAAGTATCTACATTAATAGTTGGAATTCTGCACATGGCATCTGTCTATTCTCCCCTCACTGACTTATTCAATCACTTATTTATATTAGTACAGACTTATGGATATTTATTTTATATGTGGGTTATAATTCAATAGTACTTCATTAATTTCATTGCTCAAATTGTTCCACCTTTGCTGATTGGGAGCTCTTTCAGCTAACTCCTGTGTCCCTTTTACATATCCCCATCAGTGTGTGGTTAGGTGTGGGTTTTGGTTTTTTGTGTGGCTTGGTTTTACGATCACTTCCTTACTTTCTGGCACAAGATGATTCAAGCTCATCATATATATATTTACTTCCTCGGTCCTAGAATCAGTTCTTTCTCCAAGGAGTTCTTTATTAGACAATGATATTACAAATCAAGATCTGGGCATTAGATGTCCTGGTTGCCACTGGAGTGCTGAAAGACCAAAGAAATATATGTGTGTATACTAACCTGTGTAAATACACCTAACTACAAAAAAGTCCCCTCTACGTAACCATCTATATCTATATTAAGATAAACATGAGTTCTTACTGATGCTCCGACACTAATCCTCACCACACGGATCCTTCTAGCCTCTTGTTCTTGTTTATCTGTAACCTCCCCCACCGGCAGCAGTGAGAAAGGCTGGGTACAAAGAGTTCTGGGTTCCATTGGAATATTTTTTCTGCTCTTCAAAGTAAATCATGGCTACTGACCTATCTTTAGCTCTTTCTTCAGTCATCTCTAATTTGCTGTTATCTGCATCCAGTTCATTTTTTTTTCCAGATATTTTTCACTGCTATAATTTCCATTTGGTTCTTTCAGAGTTTTCATTTCTCTGCCAAAATTCCCCATCTTTGACCTGTCCTTAAATCCTTTAATTGACTTATAGTAGCTGTCCTCTGCTAATTCTGACACTTAGGTTGTCTGTGAGTCTGCTTCTATATGAAGGTTTTTCTCTTGATTATGAGTCCTTCTTTACTGCTTCTTCACCTGTAGGGTTTTTGTTGTTTTTAGGTATACTGGTCATTACTGATAATACATTGATGCCATTCTGGATTTTGCTATGTCTGCTAAAAAAATGTTGAGTCTTGTTCTGATAAGTATTTAAAATTATTGGCAGATAACCTTGATCCTGTCTGTGGGGGCTAGTCTTTAGGCTTTGTTAGGGAAGGTTTATTTTAGCCCTTAGTCCTGAGTCCTAGATTTACTTTTAAGCCACAGCTCTTTGGGGGTTTTGATGTGAAGTCTGAGGAGTTTACCCAAACCCTATCAACTTGGCTAGATTTGCATTTCAAACTCCTAGACTTTCTTCAAACTTTGTAGATTCCCAGACTGGAAATGTTATAAACAAAATTCGTCTTGGAACAAATGATAAGCTGCTTAGCCTCATTCTGTCTCATGTAGTATTGCTCTATGAGGCTGAGACGGTCCCCTGGGACTTATGCAAGATTATACTATTGTGGAAATTTGAATTACTGGGTCACCTTGGATAAAGTACTTACCTCTCTGAGTCTGTCTCACCAGTAAAACAGTGGTGACCTATTTTACAGAAATCTTTGGAGAGTTAAATGAGACAAAGTATATAAAACACCTAGTGGGGCTACGATAAATTGCAATTACCTCATAGTTTAAAAAGAAGCAAAATTACAAAGAATCAGGTTTATTCTATTTAGAGTCAAAACTTAGTTATTTGTGATAAGTGAGCTCAGACTAACAATTTATTTCCCTCAGTCTTTGGGACATTTTAGGGCCTCTGTCCAAACTAACTGCTGTCTTGACACATGAGAAGAAACAAGAGAGAAACAGGGCCTCTAAGCCCACGACTTAGACCTCAGCTGGAAAGAACCTGGCAGAAGCTGAAAGACACAAGGTCAGGCTTGAATACTCTGCCGGCAGAGTAGTCCTAATGAAGCTGGGACCTTCGAAGTGCTCCAACTCCAGTACATTCTCCCCTGGGAATATTTGGCTTCTTCCTTGCTAGACAATAGCACACCATGGGGAGATCACCTTTGTACATTATATGAATGATCTGGATAGTTACCAACATTAGAGTTGCCTATTTTTGAAGTCTAAGCATATCCTACAAAGCCCACATGTATCCTCTCTATACTGAATGGATTAATCAACTAAAGCTTATAATGACTGTTCATATATTATGAAGCAGTTTCATATCCCTTATCTCATTTGGTTCTGAAAACAAGCTTGTAAATAAGGCTTACAAAAGGCAGTATGATTTTCCCCACTTAAAAAACATGGAAACAGGAGACTCCAAGATTAACTGACCATTCACAAATTTAAAGACAATGAATGCTGAAGACAGAACTGGATTTTCTCAGTCAAAATACCCTTACTCCCTACCTTACCACAAACACACTATTTACCCTAAAAATTATAATGTTCTTACATAAAGCTTGTGGTTTTTAGAATTCTTTCACATCCATCATCTCATTTGAGCTTCATAATAGCAGGCAACGGCCACACAGGAAAAGGATATGAGACCTCGGGTCTAGACTAGGGAAAGGGCTAGAACTGTGACTTGTGCATAAAACTGGAAACCTCGCAGGCCTATATTTACAGATGCAGAGCCAGGTTCAATTCATAGCTATCTCTCTGAGATAAAGTCGGAAGTCTAAGAGGAGGAAGAAAAGCTATCGGGTCTTCTAGAAGCACAGCAGAGTAGGCCCCAGGCAGTTAGCTGAAGCACAGGACTGTCTCTTCCTAGGTGCCAGAGCAGAGTGGAGCTACAGAGGTAGACTGCTCCCTCATGCTGCACCACTCCCATGGTGGTACCCGGTGGACAGCGGTCAGTCTAGAGAACTACTGTGTGAACGCTAAGACTTCTGTTGCTCTTCAGACACCCGGCTTAGCACAGTACCTGGCGCATACATGTTGAACTGTACACTGAACGTGAGCCCTGGTGGGAGACTGGTGTTATTGGGGATAATATTTCAGGTGTTCTGCTGGTCATTCTGCCAGTCAGGACTCCTTTTGTTCTGGGGCACAGTGAGTCCACTTAGACAAGGCCGATGATCACTTGACAACAGATAAGGTGGGACTAGAACGAGGCAGAGATGGGACACTCCGGGAACAGCCTCAGGGAAAGTTCGCTCCTCCGGTTCTATCAGTCCACCATGATCTTCCTTAAGGATACTCATCCCTTTACGAACAATGGAGGTGAAGAAGTGTGCATTGATTAGTAGATCAGTTCCCTATACAAAGTGCTTTCTTCAAGATTTTTTTACACATCTGCAACAGATTAACTAATATCTGAAAATGGATCACTGAGAAAATTATACCCTAACCCAGAAATGAGAGGAATAAAAATAGTCTGTTTCCTGAAATACTATGAACCCTGAAAACTCACAGATGCTTTTTGGTTTTTGTAAGGATTATAACCACCCTTCAGCATGTTATGATCAGCATGCTGGGATTTTCTCAACTTCTCTCTCCAGAGTGAACAGATTAACAAATTGGTTTTTTAATGTGCAGTCTGGGCAGTGAGAATATCCAGAAGTTCTGCAGTGCTTTCGGGAACACACGCTTCTCTAGCATGCAGCTAAAGAAATGAGCTCTCTGTAAGAGGACGCTGGAGATCTGAGGGCTTATCGTTTTGCTCTCGTAGACTGCAACTAAATTTCTGAAAGGCCTCTGTGATTGCAGGAGAGTCCTTTTCCTTTATGAGTCCAGAGATTTCTTGGGGGTCAAAAATTTCAACAGGCACTTAATCCCAAGTGTCTCCAGGTCATCACTTCTGCTATGGTCCTTCCTTATCTTTAATTCATCTTACTAAGTGTTTTCTATAACCCTATCCAAAAATCTTAGTTATGTGGTGCAACATGCTACTAACCCTCCAGAGACCATGAATTCCACTAGCTTGTAACAGTTCTGCAAGGTAACCCACGAGTGGGGTGATCTTTAAGCTCTGATGGTATCTGAAAAACTATGCAGAGGGTGCCTCACTGTTAAATTGAACTTCTGACACTACAGATCTTATAATACTGTCCAGTTCTATTCTCCTGTGGCATTCAGACAGGATCTCTTCAAGGTTAAGTCCAACTCCTAAGTTTTGATGTTCGAGTCAAAAACTTATATTTATTTCTGAATAAAAGTTACCATTTGGGTATCTCAGTACCGAAGAGTAAGCTTAGATTCAATCTCAGAAAACTGAGAGGCTGTACCCCAAGGACAGCAACCTAAATCATCACTTTAAGGTATTTTACAAAATATCCATGACTTCTCCAAGGATCTGACTGAGGGTAGGCCTTCACGTAGAATGGAGGTCCCCAAAGGTCAGGGATGAGGACCATCTTTAATGAGAGAGAAAGTGTTAGATCTGCTCAAGGCACTTCTCTCTAGGAATTTAATTTGCTCATTTGGAAATGGGGAAAATCTCGACCTTCTAACTCCAAATAGCCAAAGCAATCTTGAGAAAGAAGAACAAAACTAGAAGCATCATACTCCCTGATTTCAAACTATATTACAAAGCTTTTATAATTAAAACATTGTGGTATTGGCATAAAAACAGACACATAACAGAACAGATTAGAGAGCCCGGAAATGAACCCATGCATATATAGTCAATTAACGTACAACACAGAAGGCAATAATATACAACAGGGAAAGGACGGTCTCTTCAATAAATGGTGTTGGAAAAACTGGACAGCTACATTCAAAAGAGTGAAACTGGACCATTACCTTACATTATACACAAAAATTAACTCAAATTGGATTAAAAGCTTGAATATAAGACCAGAAACCATAAAATGGAAGCAGTAAGCTCCTTGACATAGGTCTTGGTGATTATTTTTTCAAATCTAACACCAAAAGCAAAAAGAAACAAGTGAGATTATATCAAACTAAAAGTTTCTACACAGACACATGAAAAGATGCTCAATATTACTCATCATCGGGGAGATGCAAATAAAAACTACAATGAAATACCACTTCGCACCTGTCAGAATGACTAAAATCAACAATATAAGAAACAACAGTACGAGGTGTTGATGAGGAAAAAGAGAAAGGGGAACTTTCTTGCACTGTTGGTGGAAATGCAAATAGGACTGTAGCCATTGTGGAAAACAGTATAGAGGCTCCTCAAACACCTAAAAATAGGACTGCCCTATGATCCGGCAGTTGCACTACCAGGTATTTACCCAAAGAATACAAAAATACTAATCCGAAGGGATACATGCACCCTGATATTTATAGCAGCATTACCTACAATAGCCAAATTATGGAAACAGCCCAAATGTCCACTGATTGATGAATGGATAAAGAAGATGTGGGTACATATATACAATGCAATATTACTCAGCTGTAAAATTATAAAATCCTGCCATTTGCAGCAACATGGATGGAGATGGAGGGTATTATGGTAAGTGAAATAAGTCAGCGAAAGACAAATACCATACAATTTCACTCATGTGAAATTTAAGAAACAAAAGAACTGAGTGAAGGGGAAAGAGAGAGAGAGAGAGAGACAGAGACAGAGACAGAGACAGAGAGAGGGAAACCAAGAAACAGACTCTTAACTATAGAGAACTGATGGTGACCAGAAGAGAGGTGGGTGGGAGGATGGGTGAAATAGATGACAGGGATTAAGGAGTGCACTTGTGATGGGCACCAGGTGTTGTATGGAAGTGCTGAATCACTAAACTGTACACCTGACATGAGGGGGGGGGGGAAGATGGAAGCAAACCATGAGAGACTCTTAAAAATAGGGAAAAATCTGAGGGTTAACAGAGGGAGGTTGGCTGAAGATGGGCTAGATGGGGTGATGGGTACTAAGGAGGGCACCTGTTACAATGAGCACTGGGTGTTATATGTAAGTAATGAATCACTGAATTCTACTCCTGAAACCAATATTGCACTGTATATTAACCAACTAGAATTTAAACAAAAATTTGAAAAAAAAAATTAATTAAATTGTATATCTGAAACTAGTATTAAACTGTATGTTAACTAACTGGAATTTAAATTAAAACTTTAAAAAACTTTTTAAGCTTCTGCACAGCAAAGAAAATCATCAACAAAAAGAAAAGACAGTTTATTTAATGTGAAAAATAATTGGAAACCATATATTTGATAACGGGTTAATATCCAAAATATATAAAGAAGTCATAAAACTCAACAGCAAGGGGAAAAAAAGTCCAATTCAAAAAGGGGCAGAAGATCTGAATAGACATTTTTCCAAAGAAGACATGTAGATGACCAACAGGTGTGTGAAAGACGCTCGACATCATTAATCATCGGGGAAATGTAAATCGAAACCACAATGAGATATCACCACACGCCTGTCAGAATGGCTAGATAAGAAATAACAAGTTTTGTTGAGGTTTGGAGAAAAGGGAGCTGCTACGCACTGTTAGTGGGACTATAAATTGGTGTAACCTCTATGGAAAGTTCCTCAAAAAATTAAAAGTAGAACTACTATATAATCTAGCAATTCTACTTCTGGGTATGTATCCAAAGAAAACAAAAACACTAATTCAAAAAGATATATACTCCCCATGTTTATTGTAGACTTATTTACAATATCCAAGATATGGAAACGACCTAAGTGTATGGCAACAACAACAATCAGTGCATGGATGGATAAAGAAATTGTGGTTGTATACATACAATGGAGTATTATTTAGCTGTAAAAGAGAATGAAATCTGGCTGTCTGTGACAACACTGATGGACCTCAAGGGCATTATCCTAAGTGAAATAAGTAAGACAAGGCAAATATTGTATGAGCTCTCTTATGTGTGGAATCTAAAACACACACACAAGCTTAGAGAAACAGAAAATAGATTAGTGACTCAAGAGGCAGGGTATAGGGGGTGGGAGAAAGGGATGGACTGTTTTGTTCTATTGACGTTAGTTGAATAAAAATTTTAAAAAATAATCTCAACTTCCTGTTAGAATTAAGCAAGAGAACCTTTAAAAGTGTCCTGAAATAAATCCTGGCACACAGCAGGAACTTGATAAAGTAAATTGTATTTTGACTTCTGATAACAATAATTGCATTTACCTACTCTAAAGAAAAGCCCTTACTCAGAAGCCAGAATTTAGTAATTATGGCTATGGAAATAATATCCTAATTGGTCTCGCTGGCTCTATTATCTCCTCTTTCTTCTGTTGTCAGAGTTACTTTCTTATACCAGAGCATGTCAGCATCACATTTAATTCAAAGCTCTCCGTGACCTGTCACCAACTTATAGCAGTACCTTACATTTCACTGTATCTTCCTACACACCACACATTTCCAAATGACCAGGCTACTTACCTCACAAACCCTCTCTCTCTCCCCCCGCCCCCCGCACCATTTCCATATTACTACTCAAGCTATCTCATCGATTTGGGATGCTTTGTAAAAGTCTATCTATATGATTATCACCATTACTTGTTGCTTACCCTCCTGGGTAAGTCTATCTATACAATTATCACCATGACCCTCCTGGACTTCCTCCCGTCTGGTGATCTGTGGCTTTAGTTTAGCTAAAGTTTCACAGTCGTCTCCTCTCTCCCACTTCTCAACTGCTCTTCCTTTTTCACAAGCTTCCACCTTTTCCCACCTTAACTGGGATAGGTCTGAGTAAAACATTCCTCTCTTTGTTCTCATTCTATATCAATCTTCTCATGACTTATTTGGTTTCCCAGGTACCCTGATGCCAGCAGACTGTGCCCTGAAGAAGGGATGAAAGTATTCTGGTCAGTAGAATGGTCAGTGGAAAATATTAAGTCCACTATACACTAATACTTTTGCATTGTGATACCTCTCGATCTCGTGAGTAAATTTAATTAATCTATCACCTTGAGGAAATTAATAAAGCCAAATTTTGGAATAAGCAAGGCCAGGTCTCCAAGCCTGAACTTCAGTCAGTCTAGCGAGGCAGTTCTTCATTTGAAGCTTGTTGTGGCCAACCGGCCCCTTGCCACGGCCTCGCCACACTCTCATTAATTCCAGCAGGGAACAGGATTCATTGTTCCATAAAAGCGAGGAGAAATAGTTAGGATTTCCCAGGGTTGACTCAATCAACTCATAAGCTAAATTAAGAATCACTTCGACAAGTATGAAATAATGGATTTAATCTTTAAAATTCTTCCTCTCAAATGTTTTTCAACCAGAAGGTAAAAAGAAAGTTTGTCCAATGCCGACCTGTTCTCAATACTGACTTCCTTTTAACAGCTAAAAATATCAAGAATGAAAATGAACCAACAGTGTTTATATTTACAAATAAAATGGCTGGAGAAGTCAGAGATATGTTGTTGGATTACTATTATTCCATCTACCAGCTGATAGAAGGAATTATGAGGAATTGGGAAACCAACGTTCCATTTTGGCTTAAAAAAGAGAAATAAACCATGATCATTTGCGGGAACAGCAATTCTAAAGGCAGTGATTTTTGTTGTAGTGAATAAAATATTTTCAAGCTCAGCTTTTCAAACAATTTTTTTAAATAGAAAAAGGTTAACACAAGCTGCTACAATGGACCAAACGTTTTATAATGTTCCCATGGTATGTATACCCAAACCCAATAAAAACAAGTTTAAAGTTAGGATTCAAGGGAAAGCAATGGAAAACATACATAGAATTCTGTGGATGTTGAGGATTTTACATTATTAAAGAACTTTACCAAAATGATTATTTAATTTATAGATTTTGCAATAAAGAAAAAATGTTTTAACAATTATTTGCTATGTCTTTCCTTTTATAAAAAGACAGCTTTCTCTTTACGACCCAGGTATTACCTTACAATTAAATGATTTTGGTCGTGACAACGATTTGACATGTCACTTTTAAGTTAATCCCATGTGTTTTGTCGCTTTTTCATAAGCTGCACAGCTGATGATTACTGCAGGAAGCACCTTTAGGATGTTTGGGGTGAGACCCCTGAAAAATGCCCTTTTCCCTCCACTGTTATAGATCTCTTGAATGAGCTGAATCATAGAAGGTGTCGTTCCTTTTTCCTCCAGTGCTATCAATTGAAAAAACAAAGCAGTGTAATTCAATATTTAATCTTTGTAGGTTAAGATAGTCTGATGATTAATGAGCATTTACAGAAGCTAAAATTACTTTAGGATATACCTCTCCCCCTACCTATAGAATAGTCCTGTACTAGCCAGTACAGTAGCCACCAGACACGGGAGTCTATTTAAATTTAAATTAATTAAAATTAAGTAAAACTAAGAATTCACTTTCTTAGTTGCATTAGCAACATTTCAAGTGTCTGACTAGTGGCTATCATACCGGATAACACAGAGATAAAGTATTTCTATCGTTGCAGAAAGTTCTTTTGGACAGCACCTGAAAGTCTTTCATAAGGGACCTCAAAGAAGCATTTGGAATTGGGTATGACATAAATAGTTTGATAGGGCAATATATGGGTGATGGGATGGACAGATTGCAATCTAAATTAAATCCAAAAATCTAACCAAAGAGAGGAGAAAACAAATGTAAAAGAAGATCACTTGCCACATGACTCCTTAACTAATTTACTGAGGAAGATAAAATAATAGAATTAGGTTTCTTTTTCTTCTTGTAAAGTGATAAAGCTTTTTTCTTAAAATCTAAATTGCTAACATTTCACTTGAGAGGAAAAAACCAGATAACCTCCCTTCCATCTATTCTCTCCTTGCTAAGGGGACTGCAATATAAATTCAATTCCACAAATATATTAAGTTCCTGATGCAGAATATAACAATTATAACAGAACTAGGGGGAAACTGCATGTTTGCATTGAGTAACTGTTGACTTAATATGAAGAAAAACTCCCTTTTCTATTGTTTTCTATTCTTCCTAAACTCCTTAAAGAGATCATCAGTGAAGGAAATGTGGGAAGTCCCACACCGAACTTTGGAGAAATAAAATCTAAAATTGATAAAAGTATCTACAATAAAAGAATAAATTCAAGACGTGTCTTAAAAATCAAAGAGTCTGCTTTTGATTTATCAATTCTACAGTTTTTCTGTTTTTAAAATCATGAATTTCTACTCATTTAAAACAACCTGGTTATTTTAAACTGTTTTTAACTTAGTTTTTTATTATTACCTCATTAAAGTTATCTTAAATCACTTTTTAACTTATTACTTCATTAAAAAAAAGAAAAAACTCACCTTGAACTTGCATGCGTGTTCTGACAAGGTTCAGCGGGAAGCTGGCTATCTGACCACAAGTGTGAGACAGCGCACTACATGACAGCAAAATTATTATCCCAGGGTCTACAGAATTTGCTGCATAATATTCTAGCCAATAATTCTTCAAAAGCTGACAGAGAAAGAGAGTGGTAAATATCCTTTAACTTTAACATAACTATCCTTTATGTATGCAAGAAAAAAGTTTGCTGCTTGCTCAATTTCAATAAACATACTGGGCAGATTCTCTTCTATAATGTTTAAGTACATTTATTTATTTTGAGAAAGAGAGAGAGAACATGCATGGGAGGGGCAGAAAGAAAGAGAGAGAGCATCCCAAGCAGGCTCCAAATTCTCAGCACAGAGCCCCATGCAGTGCTCACAAAACATGAGATTATGACCTGAGCCAAAATCAAAAGTTGGATGCTTAACCAACTGAGCCAACTGGGAGCCCTTTGAGTAGCTTCTTGATTTGAGAACTACACTGAGCATTTTCACTTAAACCCTTCAGAACCTTGACAAGTCAATACTGTCATCTTTGTTTTAAAAACTGCATAAATGAAGAACTAATTCAGAGAAACTAAGCTATTGAGTCACAAAGCTGATAAATGAGAGTCAACCTTAATCACTTGTTTTAGTAACTGTTCTTTCCAAAATCTTTACAAAAGATTGTTTCCTATTCCTTGTATAGAGGGGGCTATCCCTACTATCCTATCAGGGACAGGGCACACAGATGTTTCCAAATAAATGTATTCACACAACCTCAGTTTGAGTTTTCCTATGTTCTGTGTCTCTCTGCGTGTGTTTTGTTCATTTTGTTTTTGTTTGTCTTTGTTTTGTTAATTACTTTGGTTTGTAACGACATTCAAAGACCCAAGCAAAATTCTAAAGATTCTCAGAAGGATTAACAGAACAATGTAGAGAAGACTGCATAATCCACTCTAGGTTAACAAAACCACATTTTCTGAACTTTTAACAAAGATTCATCTTTCCAAATTTGCTTTTCCTTGAAAAAAAGTGGCAGGAAGAAATTATTTAAAAATAGTGGGTTTTAAATATCACTAAGTGCTTTTAGAACTGTTGATTTATTAAAGGATACAGCTTTACCATTATACTGAGGCAACTATTATGAAATGTATAATTCGATGTTCTGAAAAAATACATTTCAAAATGTCTTTACTCGGTGTATTTATTAATCATGTAACAATAAAAAGAGAAACGTGTATTGTCAATCTGGTAAGAAAGCCAAAGATATTGAACTGTAAAAATAAAAGAATGGAGGGAACCCAACATAAACAGGAGCAATACAGTTATTTTAACAAGATCACAGACGCAAGAAAACGAAGAAAAGAAATACATGCTATCATATTCAATACATTAAACTTCTATAAAAGACATGTACATTTTTTAATTGCTAAACAAAATTGGCTATCTTTTGTATGACGGCGGTATCACTTGCCAAAACTACCACTGGGCCTGTGGCTAGAGAGGTGTCTTTCCTGCACTGAGAATGAACTGAAGTTCTACTAGTCACTTACTCTCACCTGGTTCTTATGACCAAATGGTATATGCTGTTAAGACAAGTCTACCTAAAACACACGTATGGTCGTAAAACTGAAACGATTGGTCAGAGGGAACCCTGCCTGATCGACAAGCACTACACTATTAGGACACGTGCCCTGTCTCCATGCTGTCTCTCCCTGCCCCCCCTCCCACCTCACCCCAGTACCCCCAGTTACTTCTTCCCTCGATTCTCATTTTCACAACTGGGCAGTAACATCTCAGCTTTCTAAATTTTAACCATACATCAGATTCTTCTAGAGAGTAAAAAACCTAAACCCTAGGCATCCCCACAGAATAGTTAAATCAGAATACCTTGGATGTAGCCCAAGAATCTTATTTTTTAAAGATCTACATACAGGTGATTCTGATGTGCATCTACAGTTGAGAACCATTATTTTATCGGCATTTAGGTCTATAATTATTATCACTGAGACCTAATTAACAAAGAAATACCAAACAAAAAGTTATTATCAGAATACAAGATAACATATAAAATGAAAAGCAAGCCAAATAAAACCATTCGATTCAACCAAACTTCTATCAGAAGCTATTTTATGTAAAGTCATTTATGATCTGATTTTTAGAGTGAAGAATATCATTACACCAAATTTTCAAATCTAACACATAATGTCATATTAATGAGAATAACCTCACCTCATAAACAGCCAAATCTATGCCTGCATAAGGCAGAATGCCTAGCAAGTTAGGAATATAACCTTTGAAAAAGGTTCTAACACCTTCTCGTTTCAGAACCTTCTTGCCACAATCAATAATCCCTGAATACTGTCCCGTTTCACCAAGAATCAGT
Organism: Paguma larvata; assembly: GCA_030068075.1. Taxonomy (NCBI): domain Eukaryota; kingdom Metazoa; phylum Chordata; class Mammalia; order Carnivora; family Viverridae; genus Paguma; species Paguma larvata. Next base: position 88,656,308 of record CM057833.1, read on the forward strand.
CTGGTCTTCAGAACCTAAATGTGAAGAATATTATAAAAATGTATTGATCAGATTCACTCATCTATAAATTCAGTAAACTGTATTAGAGTACAATGTTTACTGTCATAGAAATAAAAAAAGAAACCAATCTTAAATAATGATTTTAACCTCTCCCTAATTGACCTTTTTTATTTTTTTAACATTTATTTATTTTTGATACAGAGAGAATGTATAAGTGGGGGAGGTGCAGAGAGAGGGAGACAGAATCCCAAACAGGTTCTGCACTGTCTGCACAGAGCCCAATCCAGGGCTTGAACTCATGAGTCATGGGATCATAATTGGAGTCAAAACCAAGAGCTGGACGCTTAACCAACTGGGCCATCCAGGCGCTCCAACTACTTTTTTTAAATGTTTATTTGTTTATCTGAGAGAGGCAGGGAATGGCAGAGAGATGGGGAGAGAGAGAGAGAGTGAGAAAGAGAGGGAGAGAGAGAGAGAGAGAGGGAGAGAGAGGGAGAATCCCAAGCAGGCTCCACGCTGTCCACACTGTCAGCTCAGAGCCTGATGCGGGGCTTGATCTCACAAACCATGAGATCATGACCTAAGCTGAAATAAAGAGTCAGATGCTTAATGGACTGAGCCATCCAGCCACTCCCTCCCTAACTGACTTTTAATCATAAACAGCTGACACAGTACAGAGTTTTTACAAATTATTTAAATAGGAAAATACAATTAATCACTTAGATTTTGATAGATAACATCCGTTCAAACTTCTTTAATGTGCTGTAAGGTAACATATTCAAAAACAAACGCATTTGAGATAACATTATTGTTTCAAAATAAGGCAACCATAGCCAAATTCCAAGTTTAAAAAAGTAAACGGCCATGTTAAAGTGAAGAACCAATATGGTAAAAAAGAATTTTGTATATACTTAAAATACATACTCTAGGAACTATTGAGGAGGATTAACTATAATTATTAGATATGGCAGGCTCATTTGGTGCCCATAAAGTAGTAATATAACAAGAGCTATGAGGGTAATAGTAGGCCTCAGTAGTCTGTCTGAGATCAAGATTCCTATGCAGTTCTCCTTATAGAACCCTCCTGTTCTCTTAAATTCCATTAATTTAACCTAAGGGAGCTCTATATATACTTAGAGAAATGGCTCTCCTAAAGAGCCAACACAAAAAAAGCATAAACTTTTTCTTGACTGGGCAAACTGTGTTATCTTGATGGAGCCATCAGTTATCTGAGCAATCAGTCGGAACAGTCTGTCTGAAGAACCTCTCTGCAGGACGCGCACTTTGGATAATCCACTCTTCAAACTCTCTGTCCTTCCCAGGGCAGTGAACTCAATCCCTTCTTGCCCAAGTAAATCTTTTCTGTCTGCTTCCCTGGAAGGTTTTTTTCCCCACTCACTCCCTAAATTAAGGTCTTCTCCAAAGTTTTCTTCTCAGTGTAAAAACAAAAAACAAACAAACAAAAAAGCCACCACACACTCCTTTTTTCTAAGTAATCTCATGGTTTTAACTAGCACTTCTTTGCAGATGACACATCGAGACTTGAAATCTCTCGAGTCTCAGTAACACATTTGCAACTGCCTGCTGAAAATCACAACCTGGTTGTCCAACAACAACTCAAATTAAATGTGTGCAAACCTGAACTCATCATCTCTCACAGTCTGGGCCACTTCCGCCACTCTCCAACTTCACTAGAGGTGTAACTCAGACGTAACGCTCCTAAACACTCGGGCACTTTCACCTTCGTACTCTCTCTCTCTCTCCTTCACCTTCTTCCTTTCCCTCTCTCCTTCCTGTCGTCTCTCAGGCTGTCACTACTTGCGACAGCTCTAACACAAGTCAGTTTCCTCCAGTCAGTGTCATACTCCAAGCCTTTACCATCACTACCCGAATGATGGCAGGATCTGGAGTGTGGTCATCGCACGTCTTCCTCAGTCTAGAAAACTTTACCAAGATTATATTTCAGCTTCCAAATCTTTAATGGCTTCTTACTTTTTAAGAAATTAAAATTCTATTTCTTACATTACATTCAAGAGCCTTTCTGATCTGTCCCCAGCCCATGATCCATGGTATTATCCAGTGTCCAGTCCAATCCTAAACATCTGCTCTTTTGCCTCCATTGTCTTGCTTATTAAGTCATTATTTCCACCTAAAATGCTCTTCCTCATTATTTCTGAGTGTCTAAAATCTAAGGCAAACTCACGTGTTCTATTCATATCTTTCATGAAATCACTAACTGGAAATCATTTCTTCCCCCTAAATTTCCATAGTACTTCATACTGATTTCTCTTCTCAAATTTATATTTTCTGTTTTGGATCATCACTATTAATATACGTTTTTATCTCCTCTTCTAGACTGTAAGTTCCATGACCGAAATGTCTGTCTGACTTGTCTCTGGATCTAGAAAAATATCTTAAACTTAGTGACTGTGCAATACAGATTTGACTTGATTAATAATCAGTGATTCTATCAATCAATCAAGCAATCGATTAATGAAATTTTTTATCTTCTTGATACATCTACAACACTACCTTGATCCTAAATAAACAAAAGAAAACATTTACTAGGTCCAACTAACACTAGTATGAGATTTGAATCCTGTAGCTATAAAGCTGTTTATTGTACAAAATCTTGATCTAGGATTCATTTACTTTAAAATTATAATTTGCAATGAAAACATTACTTACAATTTTATAATAATACATACCTCCATGGGGTAAATACAGGTCTGGGCAGTTGCACCAGCCAATGAGCCAGATACAAATCTCTCAATAACTCCTATTTTAGCACCATCAAAACTAAGCCATTTCTTATACTGTATAAATAAAAGTATTGAAATATATAATATTACTGAAACAGGATATATATTGTTCCTAAGTTTATAATGTTAATTAGTAATATAAAATTATTTGAAAAAGTATTCCAGACACCTTACATTAGTACCTAGAGAAATACTTGATTTTAATTTTTATGCAATTAGTTGTCTAAAATAATAATTAAGACTTCTCTATTTGGCCTCTTTTTTCCCTTTTTTTCCCCCACAGAATGAGTTAGCAACATTAAATCACGAAAGCATATTCATGAATGTACTGTTTCATAAAGGGCATGCAAATGACAAGAAGGGGGCAGGAATTACATCTGTTATCTCTTTTTAGCCCCATGTCTTAGATAGGCAAGGTACTTAATATTGCTTGGTTACTGGATAATCAAGAATAGTAACTTAATGTGAGAGGCTCTCTTTGTTACAAGGAACAATGGTTTACTCTGGTTAGCTCAAACAGCAGGGAGGTTATTGCAGTAACAAATGTGGAGATAAGGAAAACAAATAACAGTGGAAAGGTCGGGCTTGCAGGAACTAAACTCAAGTGTCATGGAGACTGAAACTAAACTCATTTAGGATGCAAGATGGCCTTGGGAAACTGATTATCTCGTCACCTGCTAGGCAGGATGTTGTCCTATTTGCCTTTTCTAGACGTCTATCATCAATATAATTCTACGAACTCTAACTCTCAAATCAGTAACTCCCCATCGGAACGTGAGATTGACTCAGTGACGGCAGCACCCAGCACCCATTACCTTCTTCTTCCTTTTAGTAACAGAGCTGACTCAGCTGCAAACTACATCTCCCTCTTCTTTCTTGCAGCTAGGTTGTGTGGCTAAGTGACTAATTTTAACCAATGAGATATGAGGAGAAGCTGAGTGTGCAAATTCTGGTATCTTCGAGTTGCCTGTCCTGGGTTCCTCTTTCCTCCACCTGAGGAATGGCAAAGACGGAAGCAACCTCGGAAGCCATGCTTTGAAGACGGCAGAGCTGTGCCGCTAGCCATGGACCACTTGCCTCTATCTCATTTCAGCTACTGTATTTTGGAATCTGTTTGTTGTAACGGCTTAGAATGAACCCCAACAAGAACAGAAACTGGTTACTAGACACAGGATACCACCATAACTAAAACCTAGAATACGTGACGCTGGCCTTATTGTTAAGACACAGATGTTACAGTCTAAGCAGATGATAGTCTTTCTAATGCTTTGTGGAAATGCTTAATGAAAGTGTCTACCATGATAATTTGGAGGGTAGATGGTGTGCTTTTTGAGCCTGAAGTTCTAGGAACACTGATTGTAAAATCTCAGAATATTGGTCAGTGTTGCATGGTCCTTGCTGCTTTTAGCAGAATCTGTAAGACATGAGCTAATGCATCTCTCTGCTTTCCTGCTCTCCAAAGCCAGCTTGCAAACAGAAATGGAAAGGAATGGAGGTCTGCTGAGGGAGTTTTCCTAGCCTGGCTTGGTAGCCAAGAATGGTGGGTTTCCAAGTTGGAAAAGCCACCTGCTTCTGTACCCCAACAGAAGGAAATAATATTGTCCTAAAGCACTTGCCTATCTGAAAAAAATCAGATTAGGGGTGTTGTCATCTGATTTCAGCCTATTGTTTCAGTTGATATCAACACAGCCTACTACAAAAATGAGAGAGAAGGGGAATGACTAATTACAGGAGCTGGAAAATAAAATACCAGAGAAGAGATTTTTGGATGTGGTTATGCTATATGGTAGTGACTGGAAACAAACAGAGATGAAGTACAAGAAACTTTTGAAAGAATTGTATGCTAGAAAACCCATAAGCAAAGCCTACAAGACCCTATGTTCCACTGATCTCTAAAGCAATTCTCAGGCCCCCAAACCTAAGCAGGCAGACAGCTGGCCATGGCAGACACCTCCAGAGCTCTGCATCACATCTGGGCAATTCTGCACAGACTCACAGACTCACATCACTGACAGAACCCCATCGAAAGCAAAAGCCTTTGATCTCTCTGCTTTTCCGCCTCGGGGCCTTCTCTGAAGCTCTAGGAGACTGTCCAGCCCAGAAGTCTGGGGTCGTAAGAGCAATCCTAATATAATATGGGCTACAAACTGGCAGATAAAGAGCTCAGCTCTCTTCTTTCAGGCAGATAGTTCTGGGAACCATTCTGTATACTTCCTAGAAGTTCCCTCAGAATCAAGACTCCACTGCCTACAGCTGAAACCTCATTTATGTACCCTTATATTGGCTCTTCTTCCTTCCATGTCTCATTGTCATGAATGCTTCTTCACAAATAAACTAGCTGCACCCAGACTCTGTTTGCGGGCGGGGGGGAATCCAAATTAAAACAGTTGGTATTACTTCAAAAGTACTCCTATGCCTTGACTGAAAGCCAGAGATTGTCAGAGTAGATCAAAAAAATAAGACCCAACTATATATTATCTACAAGAAATCCACTTTAAATATAAAGACACATACGGATTAAATGCGAATGAATGGAGAAAAATATACCATGCTAACACCAACCAAAAGAAAGTGAGGTAGCTATATTAATTTCAGACAGAGCAGACTTCAGACCAAAGAAAGTTACCAGGGATAATAATAAAGGGATTAATTATCTAAGAAGACATAACAATCTTTAACACGTATGTGCCGTACAACAGAGCATCAAACTACATATGGCCAAAACTGACAGAAGTGCAAAGAGAAGTGGATAAGTCCACTATCATAGCTGGAGACTTCAATATCCTTTATTAGAAATGGGCAGATCCAGCAAAAAAACACCAGTAATGACATAACTGAACTCAACGCCACCATCAATCAACTGTATATAACTGACATCCACAGACTGTTTCATCCAATAATAGCAGAATACACATTCTTCTCAAGCTCACATGGAACATTCACCAATAAAGATCACATTCTGGGCCATAACACACATCTTAACAAATTTTAAAGAATGGGGGCACCTGGAGGTTCTTAAGCATCCAGTTAAGTGGCCGACTTCGGCTCAGGTCATGATCTCAGTCTGTGGATTCGGGCCCCACATCGGGCTCTGTGCTGTCGGCTCGGAGCCTGGAGCCTGCTTCTGATTCTGTGTCTCCCTCTCTCTCTGCCCTTCCCCTGCTCACACTCTGTCTCTATGTCTCTCAAAAATAAATAAACTTTAAAAAAAGGAAAAAAAATATTTTGACCCAAATGAAAATGAAAACTCAATTTACCAAAAGGAGTGGGAAGCGGTACGTAGAGGGAGATTTACAGCACCGAGTACATATATTAAAAAAGAAAGATCTAAAAATCAGTGATCTAAGTTTTCACCTTAGAAAACTAGAAAGAGAAGAGAAAATTAAATCCAAAATAAGCGGAAAAAATATAATAAAAGAATTAGAACAGAAATCGATGAAATTAAAAATAGGAAATCAATAGAGAAAATGAATAAAATAAAAAGCTGGTTCTTTGAAAAGTGGTCCTAGAAAGTAGGCCTGCTGATGTTGTTAGAAGTGGATCACTCACCAAAAAATAAATAAATAAATAAAAATAAAAATAGCCACAGAGAGGGAGGGAGACAAAACAGAAGAGACTCTTAAATATTTAGAACAAACCAAGGGTTGGGGTATGGGAGGGAGGAGGGTGGGTGATGGGCACTGAGCAGGGCACGGGTTGAGATGAGCATGGGGAGTGGCATGGAAACCAATTTGACAATAAAAAAATTTAAAAAATTAAAAAAAAAAAAGAAGTGGATCACTCATCAGTCATTGGACAATTAATTATGAGATCTTGGTTGGTAAATGGCATGATGACAATCCATGGAATGCTGTGGCATTACGATTACTGAGATTCATAGTCATGGTGGGTTGGGACGAGAGTCTCGTAGGCAGCAAAGTGTTATATTGTGCAGTCACCCTAATACTCGAACAGCATGGAGACAATTACAAGAATTGTGGAGGTGGCTGGCTCTAATTTACTATCTTAGAAACTTTGCTTTTTGGGTTTTTTTGTTTGTTTGTTCTTATTTTCTTTCCCTTCCAAGATTTTATTTAAATTCAAGTTAGCTAACATACAGTGTGGTATTAGTTTCAGGGGTAGAACTTGGTGATTCATCATGTCTTAGATACTTTGAAGGAAGATAATCTCAAGGTTAGGTCACTTGATTATCACCTTAAATCATCATGTTATGAACACTTAAGGCCTTCATTCACATAAGCATTTAAAGAGATCCTCACAGATGGCTAAAAATCAGGCCCAGGATATAAATGTAAAGGTAACAGAGTTACTAAGGAAACGATGTAGAGTATCAAAAGGTCTCCTATGGTAAAGTGAAGACCCTCGCTGGGAAGAAACAGGACCCTGACACATGGGATGGGGATATTTGGATGTATATGCCTGAGAAATCGGAGTCTCTATACCCTCCAATTTGGCAAAAAGTTGCCCCCTTCCCACTGCTAGAGCAGAGCAACTTCTCTTTGTCCAGAGGCCATGTAAAGGCCTCAAAAAGGCAGATGCCTAACAAAAGGATGTTTGCTCTCCCCACAATCTGTCCCACCCACCACCACCTCTTACTGCCTCCCAACCAATAACTTATATAGGGTCGGTCCTCAGATAGCAAGGGCCTGGCTACTATGGACTGGAAGGAACCAGGGGAACAGTGTGAGAGTACTGACAGTGGAGATATGAGAGGTGGGTTGTAATATAAAGGGAAGACTTTATTGATGTGGAACACTCTCCTATGACACAGGACTCCTAAAGCCTGTCCTAATATGCCACTGGGACTGCTCTTTAAAGTTTGGACACAACTATGCGATAGCGAATGACATGGAGATGCCAAAATCTTGACAGATTTTTGAGGAAGGGATCAGTAGACTCAGGAAGGTGGAAATACTACAATGAATATTATCATGACTGGAGATCCTACCAGGAGACTATGTTTCTAAGATAAGAAGGGAGTCCTTGTTGAAAGACCCAAAGATGACTGTCTCAGGGTTGACATCAGGGAACTATGGGTGCCATCAATTCCTCTGACGGATCTACAGAAAGTAAACTGAAAACCTTCGGGAAAAGATTCACCTTTCTAGATGTCATTAAGACTTTTCATGATTCATGGGAAGAGGTCAAATATCAATATTAATAGGAATTTGGAAGAAGGGGTTCAGACTCAGTGGAGGAAGTAACTGCAGATGTGGTGGAAACAGCAAGAGAACTAGAATTAGAAGTGGAGCCTGAAGTTGGGTCTAAATTGCTGCAGTTTCACTATAAAACTTTCACAGATAAACTTTCTTCTGATAGAAGAACAGAAAAAGTGTTTTCTTGAGGTGGAATCTACTCCTGGTGAAGACGCTGTGAAGTCTGTTGAAACGACAACAAAGGATTTAGACTGCTATATAAAGTTAGTTGACAAAGCAGTGGCAGGTTTGACTCCAATTTCGAAAAAAGTTCTACTGTGGGTAAAATACTAACAAACAGCATCACATGCGACAGAGAAGATGTTTGTGAAAGGAAGAGTTCATCAATGGGCAAACTTCATTGTTGTCTCATTTCAAGAAATTGCCACAGCCACCCCAACCTTCAGCAACCACCACCCTGATCAGTCAGCAGCCATACCCGGGGAAGCAAGACCCTCCATGTGCAAAAAGATTAGAACTCGCTATAAGTCAGATGATGCTTATAAAGTACTTTTACTTAGAGTATACGCATAGGTTTTTTTAGATACGATGCTATTGCACATTGAAAAGACCACAGTATATTGTAAACATAACTTTCGTATCCATTGGGAAACCAAAAATGTATTTGACTCGCTTTATTGCAGCGGTCCAAAATCAAACCCATGATATGGTCAAGGTATGCCTGTATTTACACAACGATATCTACTGCTTGTGCACATTCCAGTTATCTCTCTCACGAAAGTCTAAATTATTTTAATTAATTTAAAATCTGATCTTTATCATAAAATTCCACAGGCTGCAACATTTTACCTGTTCGTAGGCCCCAATCTTGAGTGATGTCTCAGGCACAATTTTAAAAACATTTACACCATTCCCCCTCCAAAGAGAACGGATGCCTCCTTCTTTTACCATCTGCTCAAACCCACCAATCAATCTCAGTCTCCTTGACTTTAAACTATGAACCTAGAAATGAACAGGAAATTTATGTTTTAATTTATTTTGCTGGTAATAGGACTCTGATGTTACAATTGCTAATAAAATAATGATACATAAATGTAACTATCTATGATCCTCAACACCATTTTCGTTTTTGTTTGGAGACATACAGTTGTTGTGGGTTGAACTGCGTCCCCCTGAAATTTATATGTTGAAGTCCTAATGCCCATTACCTCAGAATGTGACCTTATTTGAAGACAGGGTCTTTACAGAGATAATCGAATTAAAGTAAGGTCTTAAAGTGGGCTCTAAAATCTAATATGATTAGTATCCTTATAAAAAGAGGAAATTTGTACACAGAAACGTAGAAGAGAAGACAACGTGAGGGGACCCAGAGAAAAGACAGCCATCTCCAAGTCGAGGAGCAAGGCCGGGTACAGATCCTTTCCTCAGTGCCCCTAGCAGGAACCAACCGTGCCGACACCTTGATCTCAGATTTCTAGCCTCCAAAACTGTGAGACAATAAAATTTTGCTGTGTAAGCCAGTCGGTCTGTGATATTTTGTTACAGCATCCCTGGCACAACTAATACACTAGGGTCACAGGTCATTTTAATGTCTTCCTTTACACTTTTCCATATTTTCCTAATGTTTTATTTTATAATAAGAAAAATGTAGTTTTTAAGAAAGTGAAAACTAAAACATTAGTAAAATACCCTCCTGGCTCTGATATAAGAGAATAATGGGAGAGTAAGGAGAAACGGGCATTCTCATCTCCCATGGGAAGAAGTCTGGAAAAGAATTTAACACTACGCACACGCACAGCTTTTCTTTTTTTTTTTTTTTTAACGTTTATTTATTTTTGACAGACAGAGAGACAGCGCATGAGCAGGGGAAGGGCAGAGAGAGAGGAGACACAGAATCCAAAGCAGACTCCAGGCTCTGAGCTGTCAGCATGGAGCCACACGCGGGGCTCGAACCCACAGACCGTGAGATCATGACCTGAGCGGAAGTCGGCCGCTTAACCAACTAAGCCACCCAGGCGCCCCTGCTTTTTTCTAGGAACTCTACTTAATTTCTAGGAACTCTTTCTAAATAAATAATCCTAAATATGATAAAAAAGATTCATAATGATGTTCATTGTTATGAACTATTATGAATTATAATTTTTAAAGAGTTTTAAAACCATCTAGATATCCAAGAATAGGAAGAAAACTAAAACAATAGAACACATCTACTTGAAATAATACAATCATTAAAATCTGTATTTGAAGAATACACAAATATTTGAAATATTTGAAGAATATCTGAAATAACATGAAAACATGTTCATGTTATTCTGTTCATCACAAAAACAAAAAACAGTATATAAATTATTCATAAAGTGAGCACTGCTCCTGAGTAAGGGGCATTCCTGCTACAGATGCAGGCGATCTGGAGAAAGAAAGTACAAATCTGTTCAGAGTTGCACTGTGGATACATATCTGAGTGTTTTCAACCTGCGTACTGCAAAAAAGTGGGAGGATATTTCTAGGCTGATGCTACCGTGCCTCATCACTAGCACCACTAAGAGCTAGTAGGATCGGCAAACTTTTCAATCTCTCTGCAGTATGTTGTCAGAAAGCCCTTAAACACAGAGGGCACAAAACCCAGGACCCAAGTGCCCAAGATTCAGCATCTCATTGCTCCACGGGATGGCTCTGAAGAGACAGCATACTAAGAAAAATAAAGAAGAGGCCATAGAATACGCTAAACTTTTGGCCAAGAGAAGGAAGGAAGTCAAAGGCAAACAGCAGGAACGGACTGTCAAGAAATGGAGGCTATCCCCTCTGAGCGCTCCTACCTCTTCATCTGAGTCTGTCAGAAGTAAGATTTTGTAAGAGTAACAAATAAATAAGATCAGACATCAACCAAAAAAACTATTCATAACCCATTACCAAAGACAACAATGTTACCAAAAAAAACAAAAGACAATACAGCATCCAGTGTGTAAGTCTAATTACAAATTTAAACTCACCAAATTGTGAATTAATTTTGTATCCTTGAAAACAAAGTATTTAGCAAACATTAAATTTGAATTATGATACTTAACAGACTAAACTATTCACTATTTTAAAACTACCATTGACGACCCATTACTCAGTAAAATAAAAATAATTTGACATTACCTCTAGTGAAGTATCAGTCAGTGGTATACTTTAAAAAAGCAACTTATTTTCCAGTTCTTAGAAATATGCCTAATACTTAAATAGTAGAATACAACAATGGTATTATGTGGGTGCCAGGGTCTAGAGATAACCAATAAATAAGACTAGTGGTTTCTAATCACTATTTTGGTAGATTTAGTTATATTTCTGGAAAAAAAAAAAACTTCTAACAGAGTGTCCTATTATTATTTCCAATAAAAATTAATTTAAATAGCACACAAGCATCTTTAAGAAAATTAGGAAATCTTTCAATATTGAAATAAGAAAATTTACATTTTCAGAAAAATGTAAAACTTTAATGAGAAATAGTATGAAATGTGTCACAACATTTCTTTTTGAAAATTATGGAGGGTTTTTTGAGTTATGTTAATGCTTAAGGGGTGAAGTGTGCCATCTACCTGCATCATGACTTTCAAGCGGTCAAAGGGTGCCGTGCACGTCCTTGCGACTGCGCCGGCGATTCCTGCTGCCACCAAACGCCTCCACCAGTCTCCAGAATGCTTCTCTTGTTCAGTGAATTCATCTGGAATAGATATACTCTCCCCTATGTCAATTATCTGAGACGATATAAAAATGAATCGCATGGTAAGGAAAAGTATAAACACTTGATAAATTAAAAAAGATAACTTTTTACGAAGACCAAAAACCCAAAACTTTTTTTTCATATCTCACCTCCATTAATGAAGACTACAATTTTCTCAGCACTTGTACAAGACCAAATGATTTTTAATAATACATTCATATATAGGTTTAAAATCTGTAAAATCAATTCCCATTAGAGTTATTAATTTTAAATTATCCAAGTAGTTAGATTAATCTCTTCCATGAAAAATGTAAACACTCAGTGCAGTGATCATGTCCTAGTCACACACCACAGGGCCTGCCACACAACACGTAAGGAATAAATGCTTAAGTTTCTTTATTCACAATTCTCTCAAATTCCTAATCTAAGTCAGAATTCAAGAGTAGCATTTTATATGCTTTAATTTCTTTCTCTATTACTGACATCAATTCTTCCCTCAAATGACAATTTTCTTTTTAAAACTCCGAACTCCGACAGGTTTTGCATTTCACTTTATTTTCAGTAATCATACATGCTTTTGCTAAGATTATCCATCTTTGCTAAATGTTGAGGCAGTGTGACTCTCTGGAAAGAGCGTCGCACTGGACTCAGGGGATCTAGGTTCCATTACTTGTCAGTCGTGGTGGACAAGTCACTGCTCTGGTTCTTAGTTTTCCCACCTTCAGTTTTTTCATTCACTGAGGGCCCCCGTTCCAAGCACCATTCCACCTCAGAACCATTGTACTTGATCTCCCCTCTGCCCAAAACATTTCTCTTTGGCTTTTTCCATGAATTCCTCTCTAACACAGCACAATCTTAATTAGTTCATTTCTATGTATTGCTTGCTTCCTCCTTTAGAAAGTAATCCTGATAAGAGCTGCAAACTAGTCTTTCTTGTGCACTGTTGTCAACCTTGCACCTTGGTCTGTGGAGGTCAGGGTGCTCAGTAAATAGGTGTGAATTAATAAATTAACATGCCAGGTGCTGGGCTGTGTATTCATAATATTATGGTGCAAAAGTTAGATTCTTCCCTCTGGGAGTTTATAGTACTTATAGTATAATGAGAAAGATAGGAAAGGAAACAATTATAATACAAAGGAATAAGTACAATAATAAGGGTAGCAAAAAAAAGAACATAATAACAGGGGCACCTGGGTGGCTCAAGTCAGTTAAGTGTCTGACTTCAGCTCAGGTCATAGTCTCACAATTTATAGGTTTAAGTCCCATGTTGGGCTCTGTGCTGACAGCTCAGAGTCTGGAGACTGCTTCAGATTCTGTGTCTTCCTCTCAGTCTGCCACTCACCTACTCACACTCTCTCTCTCAAAATAAATAAATCAGCGCTAAAAAAAAAAAAAAAAAAGATCATAATACAGAGACACTGAATGGAGTGTAGATTTTATTGTATTTCCGTGGGGGGAGATTAGTGGAACTGTCAGGGAACATTTCCCACATAAAGTGACTTAGAAGTAGCAAAGCAATATGAATTCAAGTTTCTGACCTCAAAGCTTAACTTCTTGTCCATCACACACTACTCTCTCTCTATAGAAGTAGGCATTAACCAGGGAATGTTCTAGACAAAGGAAATAATTTCTTCAAAGACATTGCATATTCTAAGAACTGCAAGACTGTATACAGGGATGGAAGGAGGGTAAAGAAAAGCTCAAGATCTCAGAATAATGTTGACATTTCTGGCCTTGAGCAACTAAGAAGGTGATGACACCATTCAGTGAAACGGAAAAAGAAGGTTTAGGGGACAGATGATGTTGTGTTTGTGTTTCCGTATCTCAATTGATGTCCAATGAATGCTTGCACATGCAGAAGGAAGGTATAGCTCTTCTACATAAGATTTAGAGAAATTAATTGGCCTATATCTGGTAGTTTGACATGGAAGAGTAAGTGGGACTGCCCAGAAAAAAAAATGTACAGAATGAGAAGTAAAAAAAAAAAAAAAAAAGCTTAAAATAGAACATAGAAGAAAACAGGTAAGAAACAAACTGAGGAAGAAGATCCTCGAGGGAGACGAAAAGTAATGACAGAGAAGTGGAAAGAAAACCAAGAGAATGCAGTGTCAAGGAAGCCAGCTGAAGAGAACATTTAAAAAGAGAGAGTGGTAAGATCTCGAAAATATCCACTGAACTAACATTTGGGAGACTAGCCTGGTAAAATAAGTTTTATAAAGTGGTGAAAGCAAAGCCAGTTAGTTGAGAAATGGATGGAAAGTATAGCTATGAAGAGAGTAAAAATGATAAGGTAGCTAGAGGGGACATCAGTAGGATTATGCTTTTTTTAAATGGTACTGGCTTAAATATGTAAATGTCATGTTTAAATGCAGGATATTTAAATACAAAAAATAAAGGAGATAAGGAAGAGAATAAGGCCTCTGAATGGGTCAAAGATTAAATCAAAGGGGAAATCAAAACATCTTGAGACAAATGAAAATGGAAACACAACATACCAAAACTTATGGCATGCAAAAGGAGCAGTTCTTAGAGGGAAGTTCATAGTGATACAAGCCTACCTCAAGAAACAGGAAAAACCTCAGTGTAAATTTAAACCTTAAGGAACTAGAAAAAGAAAACTAAGACAAAAGTTAACAGAAAGAAAGAAACAATAAGACCAGAGCAGAAATGAAGGAAATAGAGAAACAAATTTTAAAAAATCAAAAACAAATTCAAAAAAATCACCAAAACTAATAACTGGTTTTTTTGAAAAGAGAAACAAAATTGGCAAGCCTTTAGCTAAACTAACTAAAAAGAGAGAGAAGACTCAAATAAAACCAGAAGCAAAAGAGGAGACAATACAAAGGATACCACAGAAATACAATGGGTCATGAGATGCTACTCTGAATAATTATACACCTATAAATTGTATAACCTAGAAGAAATGGATATTCTAGGCACACACAATGTACCATGACTGAATCATGAAGAAAAAAATGTGAACAGACCAATGAGAAAGCAGACTGAATCAGTAATCAAAAATCTCTTAACAAAGAAATGCCCATGACCAGATGGCATCCCTGGTGAATTCTACCAAAATTTAAAAAAAAATTACTGCTGATCATTCTCAAACTCTGCTAAAAACCTGAAGAGGATAGAACCTTCCAAACTCATTTTTACAATGCCAGCATTACCCTTATACCGAAGCCAGACAAGGACACTACAAAAAATGAATACAAATCATGGAAAGACACTAAGTGTCCGTCAACTGACGAATGGATAAAGAAGATGTGGTATATATATACAATGGAATACTACACGGCAATGAGGAAGAATGAAATCTGGCCATGTGTAGCAACATGGATGGAATTGGAGGGTATTACATACTAAGTGAAATCAGTCAGAGAAAGACAGATACCATATGTTTCCATGCACAGGTAGATTTTGAGAGACTTAGCAGAAAACCATGGGGGAGGGAAAGAGGGGGAAAAAACCCACAGAGAGGGAGAGAGACAAAACATAAGAGACTCTAGAATACTAAGAACAAACTGAGGGTTAAGGGGGATATGGGAGGGGGAAGAGAGGGTGACGGGCACTGAGGAGGGCACTTGTTGGGATGAGCACAAAAAATTGTATTGAAACCAATTTGACAATAAATTGATGAAAAACAAAAACAAAAAAAATGAATGCTATAGGCCAACATTCCTAATGAATATAAATGCAAAAATCTCAACAAAATATTAGCAAATAGAATTCAATAGCACATTAAAAGGATCATGATAAATGGGACTTATTTCTGGGATACAAAGATGGTTCAACAAACACAAATCAAAAAATGTGACATATCACATTAACAGAATTAAGGATAAAAATCATATGATCATCTCAATAGATATAGGAAAAGCATTCAACAAAATTCAACATTCTTTCATGATTAAAAAAATTATTAAAAATTTTCTATAGAATGAATAAAGCTGAACATGTTAAAGACCATAAATGACAAGCTCACAGTTAGCATGATACTCAATGGTTAAAGCTTGAAAGATTTTCCTTGAAGATCAGGAACAAGACAATGGGACCATTCTTCTCACCAATCCTATTCAACATAGTACTGAAAGTCCTAGCCACAGCAGTTGAGCACGAAAGAGAAATAAAAGGCATCCAAATCAGAAAGAAAGAAGTAAAATTGTTTCTGTATACAAAGAAAATCCCAAAGTTTCCACACACACACAAAAAAAAACTGTTAGAGCTAATCAATGAAATCAGTAAAGTTGCAAGATACAAAATCAATATATAAAAATCAGTTGCATTTCTATACACTAACAACAAAATATGTGAAAAAGAAATATAGAAAACAAATTCATTTATAATAGCATCAAAAACAATAAAATACTTAGGGATAAATTTAACCAAGGAGATAAGAGACCTGAAAATTGAAGACTAGATGATAACTAGTCTTTATATGGACATTTAACTGATATTCTAAACAAGAGCAATATCTATAGATTCAATGCAATCCCTATCAAAATTCCAATTGCATTCTAAAAGAATAGAAGAAAAAATCCTAAAATGCATATGGAAACATGAAGTCCAAATACCCAAAGCAATCCTAAAAGAGAACAAAGCTGGAGGCATCATACTCCCTGATTTCAAGCAATACTACCAAGCTATCATAATGAAAATGCATGATACTGGCAGAAAAAGAGATACATAAACCAATGGAACAGAATTGAGAGCCCAGAAATAAACTCTCACATACAAATTCATATTTGACAAAGGAGCCAAGAATATTCAATGGGCAAGGGATAGCCTCTTCCAAGAATGGTGTTGGGGAAACTGGATAATCACATACAGCAGAATGAAATTGGACCCAATCTTAAACCACTCAGAAAAGTGAACTCAAAATGGATTAAAAACTTAAAATAAGACCTGAAATTGTAAAACTCCTTAAAGGAAATAAGGAAAAATCTCCTTGACATGGGTCTTAGCAATGACCTTTTGGATATGATACCAAGAGCATAAGTAACAAAAGCAAAAATTAATTAGTGGGTCTACATCAAACTTAAAAGCTTCTACAGAGTAAAAGAAACAATCATATATCTGATTTGGGGTTAATATCCAATATATAAGGCACTTATACAACTCAATAACAAACAATCTAATAAAAAAAATGGGCAAAAGAACAAAACAGACATTTCTAAAAAAAGAAAAAGACATATAAATGGCCAGTGTGTATATGAAAAGATGGTCCACATTGGGGAAACACAAATCAAAATCACAATATCACCTCACACTTGTTAGCATGGCTACTACCTACAAAACAAGAGACAACAAGTGTTGGTGAGGATGTAGACAGAAGGGAACCCTTTCTGCACTGTTGGTGAGAATTTAATTTAATAGCCACTATGGAAATCAGTACAAGGCTCCTCAAAATGTTAAAAACAGAACTATCGTATGATCCAGAAATTCCACTTCCTGGTATAAAGCCAAAGAAAATGTAATCAAGATCTCAAAAAGATATCTGTACCTCCATGTTCATTGCAGCACTATTCACAATAGCCAAGTTATAGAAACAACCTAAGTGTCCATCTACAGATGAATGGATAAAGAAGATGTTGTATATTCATACACACACACACACATACACACACACACACACACAATGGATTATTATTCAGCCATTAGAAAGAAGAAAATCCTGCTATTTGCAACAATATAGATGGACTTTGAGGGCATGCTAAATGATATGAGTCAGACAGAGAGGCAAATACTGTACAGTCTCACTCATACATGGAATCTAAAAAAGTCAAATTCATAGAAACAGACAGTAGAATGGTGGTTGCTAGGGGCTGAGGAATTAGGGAAATGAGAAGATGTTGGTCAGAGGACAAAAACCACCAGTTATGAGGTGAATGAATTCTGGGGATCTAATGTACAGCATGGTGCTTATAGTTAACACTGTATTATATACTTGCAAGTTGCTACAAGTGTTCTCACCACAAAAAAGAAACGACAGTTATGTGAGGTAACAGAGGTGCTAACTAACCCTACTGTGGGCAGTCATTTCACAGTACATAAGTGTATTGAATATCATGTTGTACACCTTAACTTACACAATGTTATATGTCAATTATATCTCAACAAATCTTGAGAAAATAGATAAGGATATAAGTAGATAATTCAAAGACAAGAACACGTGAATATCTACTATTTCTATGAAGAGATAATTAAAATGCACTAACAATCAAAGAAATGCACATTAAAAGAAGATACCACTTTATACTCAACAGAGTGGAAAGTATTAGAAAACTGGACAATATCAAGCAATATGTAGGGAAACAGGAAACTTCACGCATTGCTGGAGGGAATGTAAGCTACCATAGCAAGTTATTCTGGGAATAAACATGGCTATATATTTTTTTATTTTTTTTTAACATTTATTCATTTTTTGAGAGACAGAGAGAGACAGAGTGTGAGTGGGGGAGGGGCAGAGAGAGAGGGAGACACGGAATCTGAAACAGGCTCCAGGCTCTGAGCTGTCAGCACAGAGGCTAACATGGGCTCGAATCTGTGAACCGCGAGATCATGACCTGAGCTGAAGTCGGTCACTTAACCAACTGAACCACCCACGCGCCCCATAACATGACTATATTTTACAAAATTAAGACTGGATAACCTACTAAAATTTGCAAATGCATATTCCTTTTGACTCAGAAATCCAGGTGAAATTTCCTAAGCTACAAAAGAGGACAGCATTTTTTTTTGAAGTAGAGAAAACTTTAAAGGTCTCCTACTAGGGAAATGGACAAAACTGTGTTAAATGTATACTATGTAGTAGTTACAAACAACAAACTAGATGAATGCATTAAAACAAGGACAAATCTTAAAATCATAATATCGAGAGAACAAAGCAAGAAATCAGCTGTGGCCTTTAGCAGAATACTACGTAAATTAAAAGCACACACATGAAACACTACGTGATTCCTAAGAATATATACATATCCAAGACACAGATGAAACATATCAGAATAAGTAACTATCATAGTAAGTAACATTTATTGAAGACATATATTACCTGCTCAGCCCTTTTCCACATTTATAAATATAGTAATTTAATTCTCAAAACTCTTACCATTATTATACCGCGTATATAATTGAGAAAACCAAGCCACAGAGGGGTTATATGGCTAGTGGATGGCAGAAGTGAAGTTCAAACCTTGGCATCTGACTCCTAAGCCTATGTGGTCAGTCCTCTCCTATATTGTCTATGGAGAGGAGGATGCGAATAGTATACCATGAATAAGCAATCAACTTAACCCCCTGTATCTGAGATCTAAAAGAGAAAAAAAAATGTTTTCAATTTTAAAACCTCACTTGCTCCTCACAGCTGAGTCAAGTGCTCATATAAAAAGAATAGGTAGGAATGCCTGGGTGGCTCGGTTGGTTGAGTGTCCGATTTTGGCTCGGGTCATGACTAGTGGTCTGTGAGTCAGAGCCCCGCATCCAGCTCTGGGCTGACAGCTCAGAGCCAGGGGCCTGCTTCAGATTCTGTGTCTCCCTCTCTCTCTGCGCTTTCCCTCTCACACTGTTTCCCTCTCTCTCTCTCTCAGTCTCGAAAATAAATAAACATTAAAAAAAATTTTTAAAGAATATGTAGATTATACAGTTGATCCTTTCTGATTCTGAAATTTTGTGTTTTAATGTTTGACTTTGCATTTCCTATGATAGAAACCTGAGTACATCATCTCTGTGAAAAAAGAAAAGTACATTATTTTTCCACTTTCCAAGGACAGTTAAACTATATCTGAGTAACTTATTCTCAACACAAAGTAGGCCCTTGCAGCAAAGAGCATCTACTTTAAGTTCTAGGTTTCAGCAAACAAATACATTGTGGTAGCTGTGTTTGTACATATAATACTAATACTCCTTGCTAATTTAGTAGAATATTATTAGGAAGAATATTGCTATTTTAGCCACGGAGGATGGAAGTATTAGAGGGATTATGTTATCATAATAACAGCTATTGCATTTGTGGAAAAATAAAAATAGAGTAAAATACAAAGGAATCTTACAGTGGAACGCTTCCAGAAACGAACAATTGCATCGATACTTGTTTCAGGATGAAGTAAAAAATAGTACTTCCATTCATCCCAGTCTACTGTTATGGTTCCATCACTATCCATGCTGAAATTTAAAACAAAAATAGTGCTTATAACATTTATAATAAATCCTCTAAGAATCAGTACTAAGTGTAAGATGTTTAAAAGTGTTAGATGTTTCAAAATTTGCTGAGTAGATTTCTGTTAATCGTTCTTACATGGAAACAACCTAAGCGTCTACCAATGGATGAATGGATAAAGAAAATGTGGTATGTGTGTACTTACACACATGTGGGTGTGGAATATGGAATAATAGTCAGACATAAAAAAAGAAGGAAATCCAGCCATTTGAGACAACATCGATGGACCCTAAAGGAATTTTGCTAAGTAAAATAAGTCAGACAAGGACAAATACCATATGATCTCACCTGTAAGTGAAATATTAAAAAAAAAAAAAAAAAGAGCTCATACAGAGAACAGATTAGAGTTGTCAGAAGTGGGGGTTTAGGGAATGAGTGAAATGGGTAAAAGAGGCCAAAAAGGCACAAATTCAGTTATAAAAATAGGTTAAGTCTTGGGAATGTAATGTACAGCATAACTAGAGTTAATAATTCTATAGTGTATAATTTTGAAACTTGCTAAGACAGTAAATCTTTAAAGTGATCATCAGAGAAAAAAATTTTTAACTATGCATGGTGACAGATGCTAATTAGATTTATAGGATGATCATTTCACAATATATGCAAATATCAAAACATTACATTCTACACCTGAAACTAATGCTTCATGTCAGTTATACCTCAATAAAAAATAAATAAATTGAAGTTTTAACTACAAAAGAATATTCTTATCAGAAAAAATAACAGTAGTAAATAAGAGGGAGGGAGGAACCTTCTGGAAGGGATGGATATGTTTGTGACACAGAGTGTGGTAATGACTTCCTAAGTATTTACTTACCTCCAAACTCACCAAGTTGTGTAAATTAAAAATGTACAGTTTTTTGTATGTCAAAAAACTTAAAAATAAAAAAAGTTCTAAATCAATTGCTTAAGAGAATTATACCTGTTCTTTGAGACAGAAGCAGGCAGGATTTTATGCTAGGGACTCTCTGAAGTGTAAACACTTTAGGAGTCAACAGCATTCTCACAATCCAATAAATTTCTTAGGGCTTTTTCTGACAACACTGTCAATAAAAGCTGACGTTATTGAACCAAAAAGAAAGGTGGGCAGGCAGGAAACAAGAGAGGCAGGGAGTAAGGAAGGCACTACATAGAGAGCAATTAATTTCTAACATGGAATTAAATAAAAGTAAAAAGTATTAAAAATAGGGAGAAGAACTGACCTTTGCAGAATATTCTTTGCCTGAGCTTCAGAAATATTTATACCCAGTGATTTCAAAGCAGCAATTATTTCTGAAGGTTCTATTATTCCTTTAAAAAGTGGAAAAAACATCAAATTAAAGTATCTGAAAATATAACAAGGCAATATACTCAGAACATAATAGTCTTTAAAAAGTCCATGTTTTTTAGGCCTATAATCCCATATTCACAACACAAAGCTTAAAAGCTCTGAAAACTAAAAGGCTTCTTGAAAATTTGGCATCAAAATTCATTTGGTAGTCAATTATTTATCTGATTTTGTATGATTGTTCATTTGTTTCACTGAAGAAATACTCATGTATATAACTGCACAGCGGTTACCCAAACTCCACTTGTAGCATCACATAATATATCATACATGCACTGTATTGCTTTTCTAAAACCCAAATTCTAAATTTCTAAACACGTCCGACCCTAAGGACTTCCAATAAGAGACCACAGATCTACAACAGATCTAGATTATTATACCTACTTGGAAAAAAGTTAAAAGCTAACCCTGACGATCTGATTCAGGTGCATGAAAATAAGGCCACTCAACATTTTATAAGGTCAATTTTAAAGGAAATAACATACCTAAATTATAATACAACACAAAACCTTTTTTTAAGGTGCATTTTTTTGAAGTTTTTTTTATTTTGAGAGAGAGAGAGTGAGAGCAGGGGATGGACAGAGAGAGAGGGAGAGAGAATCCCAAGCAGGCTCTATGCTGTCAGTACAGGGCCCAACGTGGGGCTCGATCCCATGAACCACAAGACCATGACCTGAGCTGGAACCAAGAGTCAGGCACTTACCCAAATGAGCCACCCAGATGCCCCCAACACAAATCCTCTTTAACACAACCATATCCCATGTTAATAACTCGAATCAGCTGACATAGTGAATACGAGCCTACTATGCATCTCAATCTCACGTTGCATGCTGTTATAAAGGAAAAATTAAGTATTCCATATTCTCTTCAAACTCTAAAACGCATCATTCATCATGCCACTCTCCAAGTCCAAAAAATCTTTGATTCCTCCTTGGTGTAAAACCAAGAGTTGAGGATACTCAGTCTTTTAAAATATGAGGACATTTTCATGCCTAAAAAATCAACTTAATGTCACCTAGTTGAAAATATGTAACATCAAAAATCTACAAATTCAGTCATATCTTTAGTTCCATATTTTATGAACCATAGCTGCATCTGCATACATCTACAAATAGTACACATATGTATGAGACATATTATTTATTTAGCCTATAGATAAAGCCCAGTATTCATGTGTAGAATTTCAGACTCTTTGCAATCATCCCAAGGCCGCTACTGTTCCAAGCTTCACAGGGTGGAATTTACCAGTCTATTCCTCAGCCCAGAAATCAAACTTTTCTTCAACAGCGGAAACTGAATCTTCTGCCTCATATCCCATCACAATCTCCAAACACTGTGCTCATTATTCAATAACTTAAAAAATATTTTGAAAGTGTACTATTAAAATCACTATGCTAAATGTGAGAGAAGCCAGAGATTAATAAAACAACAACCCCTGAGGAGCCTGCCAGCTTGTATGGATGAACTACTTACTTCAAAACTTTATTACACTGTGCCAAATGTATGTTACAGGAGAGTTATAAATTAAGTGTAATGGAGGGATAAATAAAGGAGTGGAAAACAAAGTCACAAATGAAGTACAATAAATAAGAGACCACCAAAGAAACAAAAAAGCATTTCAGCAAAAGGTACCGTATAAGCAAGGTACGCTTACTTGTTTAACAAAGATTGATTGAGGACTTACGTGCATTACTAGAAAGCAGGATAATAGCTACTTTAGAGGGTGGTAGTGATTTGGCAGGGAGATTGAAGGGATGCCTCTGAGATACTAACAACATTCTGCTTCTTAATCTGGATGCTGTTTTCATGTTGTATATTTGCCTTGGGAAAATGTGTAGAGCTTTTACCTAGAATTTATGCACATTGCTATATATGTTATATGTCAATGAAATTTCCCCCCCCAAAATAGTAAGTTAGGGCCAAACTTGAAATGCCATATTAGCCAGGTCTGACCTTGACTGACAATTTCCTAATTCTGCCTTTATTTAAACTACTTCCTCTGCTCAAGAAACCCTTTCTTTTCAATTGTTTACGTACTGAGCCAGCACAAATCTAAAGTGTCCCTGGGCACAATTAAGCTCTCCTTCTATCACTTCTATAGCAAAGATTATAGTCTGTCTTGTGTAGGTTTATTCTTAATTCACCCAAAATGGTGCGCTTCTGAAGACCTTCGTTCACACAGTTCCTCGTGCGATAACTCACATACAGCGCTCAAAAACTGTTTGCTTCATTGAACTAAAATACAGTAAGTAATTTTTACCCTAAAGAAGCTAAAAATCCAAGCTAAGATGTAAAAAAAAAATAGGTAATGTGATCCAGAATATAATCAAGGCCTATGAACTGAAAAAGAGACTCAAAGTTGTCTTTAATTACATGCAGCAAGCATAAAAGGGGCTTGAAATGAATTCAATGGCATAACAATAGTTAGACGGATGAAGAGGAGGAACACACCCATTCCAGCATTGCACTTCCAGGGAGAAATGCAAGATATTCCATTCCTGTACCAGTGATTTATTACTAAGAAACAAATTATTCTAAAATTTAGTGGTTTAAAAAGCATATATTTGACTATGAGTAAGCAATCTGGGTTTGATTCAACTCATTGGTTCTTCTGCTGGTCGTGCCTGGGCCACTCCTGTGAATTCAATCATCTGGAGATTCAACTACAGCTAGAAATCCAAGATGGCTTCACTCATGTCTGTTACCTCAGATGGAAATGTAAAATAATTGGTTACTAAATGAGCACTTCTCTCTCCATGCAATCTCTCCAGCTGGGTAGCCAAGACCTCTTTTCTGGTGGCTCAAGATCTTCAAGAAAAAGTACTCCAAGAGGACAAGTACCAATGTACGTAATGGCTGAAGCAAATCAAACAGCCAAGCACAGGTCTGTGTGGTTTATGGCTACACAAAGCCATAAATCTTGGGAGATGTGGTTCACTGGGAGAGCCAATAGAAAGCAAAATTATTTAACCTTTCTTAGCCTCAGTGTTCTCATCTGTGAAAACAGCTGCTATGAAGACTTGCGTGAGACAAAAATAAGATATAGAAGATAAAGTCCAAAAAATGTTAGCTCCTTTCCCACCATTTCTTCAGTCTCCAAAAAACTCCATCTAAAAAGTAATCCTAATGATAACATTTTGTTCAACAATTAGTTCATTCACATCTTTACAACAGCATCCCATGGGCATTTTGGCTGAACATCGGAGCAGGCGCTCAGATACTACTTGGTGAGAGAAGTTAAATAGAGGAGATTACACTGGGGCTTGAGCACATCCTGCTAGAGAGTTTGATAGTACACCAGCCCACGTGCATCCTCTTGCCTCCGCTGATTGGCATAAGGCCTGGAAAGCCTCCTGGGGGACAGAAAGCAGGTGGTAAAAATTGAATCCTGTGTACTATTAAAGTTGAACAAATATAATGTGCGATGAGCTGGGAGAGTCCCGCCTGGAACACTGATGTCAGGAAGGAAAAGCGGGGGAGGTCTGATGCAGTGAGCCAGATCCAGTAATAGAATTCAGAAGGAAATGTTGGCTCCAGGGTCAATGACACACACTTGACAGCAGAAATGACCCCGCCCCGGCCGATCCGGAAGCACTTGTACACTCTGGAAGAAAGCGACTGTATGTTCATATGAATTGAGAAAATTGTACTTTGGGGCCCCAAATACTCTGGTATTGTCAGACACTTGATGAAGCGTGACAGAGGGGAGGAGTGTCCTGGGGTTGCCGTAACCAAGTACCACAATCTGGATAGTTTAGAACAACAGGAATTTTCTGTCTCACAATTCTAGAGGCCAGAAGTCTGGCCGCTTCACATCATCTTCCTCTGTGCATATGTGCCTCTGTGTCCACGCTTCCCCTTTATGTGACCGTAGTCATATTAGATACGGGCATTACCCTAATGACGTCATTTTAACTCGATTACTTCTGTAAAGACCTGTTTCCAAATAAGGTCCCAGTCAGAGGTACAGGAGGCTAGGACTTCCACACATCTTTTCCAGGCTGCACACGCCTCAACCCGTAACAGCGGGTGTGCTCCCTTTTCCACACACAAGAAGCGTGCTGGCCAAAGTGAACCGGCCAAGCTGTGCAAGGTGCTCACTGAAGCGGCCACAGTGACGACACAGGGCGCAGGCAGCTGCGTCAGCCCTGGTGCTCCTGCGGGGCTCCTGGAGACGGAGCTGTGCAGGCCGGGTGGGCAGCAGCCCTGGTGCCCACAGCACAGCTTCATGCCGACTGTCGCAGCTCACGTCCTCGAGACAGATGAAGCCTGTGGGAACCGGGACCATAGCTTTCAGGACTTCGGGGGCTGTTTGACTAGCCACGGCAGAAATTAAAAGATCTATTTTTGCTAATCGCTATATTCCTTTCGGATTTCCATCTTGCCTCAGAAAAAGTATTCTCTATTATTACCAAGAGCTACAAGCAGTGATTGGCAGCTTTACCAGAGACGGGGATAGCACTGTATTTTTACTAACGACATTCTAATTTCACTGATTATCTGACATGGTGGATTTTCCGCTTACAAGTGACGATCATGTTGGTAACCAGCAGTAAGTGAGTAAAATTCTAGAATGGCAAAGAACAGAACTACTGGTTCAAGTTCAGCAGTGACGGATGACCATGTCTAATTTACAGATATTAGTAAGTGGTACCTCGAAAACTTCTGGGTACTATTTCAGCAGGAGGGCCCAGAAAGGCCTCAGCTTCTTTCTGGAAAGTGAATGGAAGCGTGGAGCACTGCAGTTTGGGTCTCACAGGTCACTAAAGCCTGTGACATTCAGGTTACATTTTGTTCTACCCAAGAATTCATCAGTACAATTCTTATTTAAATAGCTTTTTGGGTATAGTTAGAATTTTTCAATTAACAAAAGCTAGATTTCACGAAACTTAAAAAAAATTAACACATATGTTTCTTAAATAGGATCTAATTATTAGGTTCTAATTACCCATGGCGGATTAGCCACATATGGATGCAGAAATGGTGCTCCAATTTTACCTACAGTCTTTCTGACTTAAGGGTTTGTAACAAAATATGCCTCTCCTCTGTAAATCAGCATGGATATTGGTTGCAGAACCATGAATAAAAGATTAGAAACATTCTAAATGTCTAACAATATAGGAATGATTCATCTACTCGCAAATAGAATACTTCAGAATCATTAAAAACTATGTGAAGAATACTAAATGAAATGAAAATGCTCACATTATAACATTCAAAGAAAAAAGTAGGATACTACACTATATACACAGTGTGTCTACAATTTCATTTAAAGAAAGAAAGAGAAAGGAAGAAAGAAACAGAAAAAAAAAAGACTAGAAGGAAATATAAAAATAAACCAAGGGGCACCTGGGTAGCTCAGCCAGCTGAGTGTCTGACTCTTCATTTCAGCTCAGGTCATGCATGATCCCAGGGTTGTGGGATCAAGCCCCTCTCCCGGCTCTGTGCTAAGTGTGGAGCCTTCATGAGATTCTCTCTCTTCCTCTAACTATGCCCCTCCCCCTGCTTGCACATGCACAAGCGTGCGCTCTCTCTCCAGTAAAACCAAACAAACAACTACCAATCTATCTATCTACCTATCTATCTATATGTTAAACCTGATCTCTACACAGCGGGGTTACAATGAACTTTTACTTTCTTTTAGGATCTTTTCTGTGTTACCTTTCCTGCAACCAAAATATTTTCAAAATCACATAAAAATTATAACACTAATAAATATAGTTAATATATTATTTTTAGAAATAAAAAATTATTGCTAGACGAGTGATAGAAATAACCGAATCTTTGATGGTAGGAGCAAGTTAAAGGCTGGTAAAAAAAATATATTCCTTAGTATTGACAATTATTATTCATGTTAAGCTAACTGTGAATAAAACACACACACACCATCATTATTTGTGTCCAGACTATTAAATGTCAGCCTCAGTTTTTTCTCGTGGTCTTCAAGGTACTGCATAAATTCTCCAAAGTCCAATACTGAATCATCATTGGTATTTACAGCTTCAAAAATGTTCTACAAAAAAGAAGAAACTCATTGCAGAGACGTATTACAAATAAAACCATTTGTAGCATGCTAACATTGGCACATTTCATACCAATTATCATTTTCATCAGCATCGATTGTCCTAGTTTTTCAGTCACAGCCACAAGGCTAAGTACATTTGTGATTTTTTAACTTGTGCAATACTAGAGTCAACAGCCACCATGTCATTCCAAATAATTCCGAATCTTATAAGTCAGTAAGTATTTACCAGAGGTAAACGATGAATGCCAAGTACCTTGAGAAAAGAAAGATACTAAGACACATAGTCTTTGCCATTAGGGACCTCACACTCTATTAACTAGATGAGATAAAATACTTAAAATTTCAGTATGACTCACAGCTTAATGGTTTGAGACTTAGCCTTATGCAGTAAGACTGAATGTTCGAATCTCACTAGGCTGTTATGGTTTTTTAAATAAACAATAATTCTTAAACATACATCATATGTATTTCCAACAGACTCCTATCTCAAAGAGATAGGCCATGTCTTGTTAATCTTTGTAACACCCACGCCTCTAGCATAAGGTATGGCATACTAAGGCTCTTAATGCATTTTTATTGAATTAAAAAACACCGTGAGCTGGACAGTGGTCTGGGTGTTAGGGTCAAAAGACAAGAAAAGGCAGTCCCTTCCATGAAGGAAGTTACAGAACACGGAGACCATGCACATAACCAAAGAGAGTATTTTAGGAGTTATACTGGGAAAGTATTAAAGGTACAGTAGAGTTTGGGGGGATTCAGGAGAGTCTTGACAGAGGAAGACTGTGAGTTGAGACTTGCAGAAAAAAATTGGGCATTAGCTGAGCAGACAAATGTGAGAAAAATTCCAAGAATACGTGACAGTATTTGCAAGCAGGCAGAATGCATATTAAATTACAAAAAACACAGTAATAATTGATAGTGATAATAACAGCTAATATTTATGAACTACTTACTTCTAAACCCTTATACATATGATCTCCCTTAATCTTCATAACAACTGTACATTGTTTCAATTTTCTAAGGACAAAATACAAGGGAGAAAAGTAGGAGATACCATAAGCACAGAGAGATCATGAGAGAACTTATGTACCACAAAAGAATTTCAAGTGAATTCTGTAGGTAGTATTTCCCAAAGAGTGGAATACATGTGATGCTTTGTTGAAGTAGTATTAACACTAAGCCACAGCATGAGAAAATTATTCTCATTCCAATTATCTCTCAGTCCTGGTAACATCATGGGCAACATCTCAATTTTGTGCTAAGATGCCTGAATACTTGCCAACTTAAAAAAGAAAAAGGATAAGCATCAGAATAATTTTATCAAACAAGACAATATTTAGCCAGCAACTCACAACCCTAATTTGTTTTTGTTTATTTTATACTTACTTTTATTTTTTATTTTTTTAATGTTTATTTATTTATTTTGAGAGACAGAGACACAGAGACAGCACAAACAGGAGAGAGCAGAGACAGAGGGAGAGAGAGAATCCTAAGCTCTGCTAGTAGCGCAGCTTGACATAGGGCTCTATCCCACAAACCATGAGATCATTACCTGAGCCAAAATTAAGAGTGAAGGCTTGACTAAGCCACCCAGGACACCCATGTTTTATGCTTACTTTTAATCAACTAGTTTTCCATTTATGGTAGAATTACAAAATTTTACTTTAAAATAAATTTATTGATACGTAAGCAAATCCATTTACTTAAAATAATTGGTAAATAACAGTAGAGTCAGTCCTTGACTATAGCAACCTCATGAAGTTGGGAAATACTACTATAAATAATGGTTCTCTGCTGACAAATTTAGTGACTTTTAAAAAAATTTTTTGAGTGTAGTTGACACACAACATTACATTAGTTGCAGGTATACAACGTAGTGATTTGATAACTTTATGTTATGCTGTGCTCACCACAAGGGTAGCTACCACCTATCACCATACAATGCTATTACAATACCATTGACTATATTTTCTATGTCGTGCCTTTTATTCCCAAGACTTCTTCATTCCATAACTAGAAGCCTGTATCTCCCACTCCTTTTTTTTTTCCTACTGATGAATTCTGATTAGAGAAGTGACATGATCGGTGTTAGAAAAGGGTTATTCCAGTGGTAAACTTTGGTGAGGAAAGAGAAAATATTAAAAATAAAAAGACCAATTACAAAAATTCAGAAGAGAAATGAATCTCTGAACTAGGGAGAAGGTGGTAGGAACGGCAATGGGGAGCAAAATACAAAAGATCTTTAGAAAGTGAGAGGTGACTTGATCACTGACACAATATGGAAGGTAAGGGAAAGAGGAATCTAGAACTCTGAAGGTGCTGTTTGGGTTGCCATGTGTATAGGGAGAGTCGTACTCTGACAGTCATCAGGTTTGCAAGAAAAAAGTCTGGGCATTTTGAGTTTAGGAAAAGGCAAAAAGGCAAAGAGCGCAAGACTGAGTTCTCGAGTTTAAGCTTCAGTGGCTATAGAATGGTGAGAACACCAAAACAGGAAGTTGTAAGGAACAGTGTGGGGTGGGGGGAGCAGTCACAAAAACACATCGACTTCAAAGTGCTAGTGAGGTATCTTCACAATGTCTACCAACAGTAGACAGTATATGCAGATCCTCACATACAGGTCTTAAGAGAGGTGAACTTCAATAACATCAGTAGAGGGACAGGGCAGAAGCTATGAGAGTAGATGAAATGGCTGAGAGACACCAAGCCTGAGAAAAGGGCTGGTGTTGATGCTGGGTAACACCTACCCTTGAGGAAGTGTTTTTTTGTTTTTTTTTTTATTATAATAGTTTATTTTTAAATTGGTTTACATATAACACCCAGTGTTCATCCCAACAGAGGAAGTGTTTTTTTAGACATTTACGTCACCTTCACGATATTTGCCATAGATAAGTGGTAATCTTTACTTAATATATTTCACTTAATTGATATACTTTTTAAAAACCAACTATTTTTCAAGTAAACTTTATATCACTACCATAACTAGAAAAGCAGTTTAAGTTGCCAGAAATCAAAAGAAACTACAAATAAAAATTTGTCCAACCAAAAAAATGGACAAAAAGATTTAAATAGACAATTCAGCAATGACGATGAAAGAAAGGTTATAAGCACATAAAAAGATGCTCAGCAACATCAGTCGTTAATGAAATGCACATTAAAAACACAGCGAGACACCCCCACTCATCCACTAGAATGGCTATAGTCAGAAAAGCCAAGTACTGGAGAGCACGTAGAGAAACAGGAACCCTCACTGATGGTGGGAATATAAAATGGTATCGTCACTTTGCGAAGCCTTGGCAGTTTGTTAAAAAGTTAAACATATACTTAGCAAATGACCCAGGAATCCCATTCCTAGATATCTAACCAAGAGAAATGAAAGCAGCCATGCAAAAACATATGCACAAATATTCGCGACGGTATAATTCCCAATAGCTAAAAACTGGATACAATCCAAATGCCCGTCAACAAAATCAGACAACCAAGAATCACCAACAGCATGGAAAAGGCAACACACTCCATAAGTGGAAGAACTACTCCTGAGAAAACACTTAGCAGAGGATATATGTATAAGATTTGAGGAAATGTTATATCCTTTAGGAAAAACAAAAACCAACAGTTCTTATAAGTAAAAATTTACAGTAATAAATTATTCAGCAACGGTTTTGTTAACAAAATGCACATAGCTGAACAGATGAAGACTAAGCCAAGAGGGTATTCTAGAATGCAATGCAAAAGGAGAAGGGTGAAAAGGATGAAAAAAATAGAATTAGAAGAAAGATCCAAGAGATCTTTCATTTATTAGAAGAGATTCATTTATTAGAAGTTCTACAAAGAGCATGAAAGAAAATGATTATAAGAAAGACAAGTCTTCAAACAGAAATAGTATTCATGATCTAGACATATCTCAGTAAGGAGAAAAACCCTAAAGCCTGAGAGAGAGTGGAGAAAAGAAGGAATGATTAACATCAAACTTAATTTTATCTGTAACACTAAATATTAACAATTGAACAAGCATAACATAACTTATAAACTTGTCAAATCATTATGTTATACACCTGAAATTAATATAACAATGCTTATCAACTACCTTCATTTAAAAAACTGGGCAGTATCTTCAAAATTCTCTTGGAAAATGATTCAGAAGCTAAGAGCTGACACCTAGCCAAACTAGCATTCATATGTGATCAATGTAAATCCAGTTTGGGATATACTCAGTTTGTTATCCTTAAACTATGGAGAGACTTCTTGAGGATGGAGTTGCAATAAAATGAAAAATAAACCCAAGAAAGAGGAAATGAAAGAGTATAGCATATAATTTAAAGGTAAGCAAATGTTTACAATAGCCCAGAAAACTTCATGCTAGTGTTAAGAATTCAATTCAGCAGTAAATCCTGGCCAACATGTGTCCATGGAGAGAGGCTGAGGTAACTGAGCTCTAGCCCCAGGCACCCAGGTGCCAGGATGGTAAGGATTTGGCTTCATTACTCTAGGTCACCATCCGGGCTGTGAGCAAGAGAAAGCTGCAGCATGCCCAGGCACCCTCGCCCTAACACCTTCAGCAGTAAACAAGATAAAGCAACTTTTTTTGAGAGAGAGAGAGAGCACATGCATGCAGGTGAGAGGCAGAGGGAGAAGAAAGAATCTTATGAGGTTCCATGGCCAGAAGATCATGACCTGAGCCAACATCAAGAGTCAGACAGACTGAGTCACTCAGATTGCAAGATAAAACGACTTCTTAAAGATAAACCTGAACATCATGTCCAAACTAAGGGTTGTAATGGCCTTTCTAATACTTTTAGAATACACAAAAACGAAAGGAAACTCTGGAGGAGTTCTGGAAATTCTATGATGGATTCTGGAAATTCTGTGATGGAGGAGTTCTTCATGGAGTCAGAGTGTTCCCTGAAAAGAAACACACACACACACACACACACGCAATAATCCAATTTAAAAATGGACAGAAGACATGAACAGACATTTCTCTAAAAAAGACATATAGATGGTCAATAGACACATGAAGAGAAGCTCAATATTACTCATCATGAGGGAAACGCAAATCAAAACTACAAGAAGATATCACCTCACACCTGTCAGAATGGCTAAAATCAACACAAGAAACAAAAGGCATTGGCGAGGATGTGAAGAAAAAGAAACCCTCTTACACTGTTAGTAGGAATGCAAATTGGTGCAGCCACTGTGCAAAACAGTATACAGGTTCCTCAAAAACTTAAAAATAGAACTATCCTATGATCCAAGAATCAGACTACTGGCTATTCACCCAAAGAATACAAAAACACTAATTCAAAGGGATACAAGCACCCCTGTGCTTATGGCAGCATTATTTACAATAGCCAAACTATGGAAGCAGCCCACGTATCCATCAATAGATGAATGGATAAAGAAGATGTGGTATTTTTTGCAATGGAATACTATTCAGCCATAAAAAAGAATGAAATCTCGCCATTTGCAATGACGTGGATAGAGCTAGAGAGTATTAGCTAAGCAAAATAAGTCAGAGAAAGGCAAATACCAGATGATTTCACTCACATGCAGAATTTAAGAAACAAAACAAACGAACAAAGGAAAAAAAGAGACTAACCAAAAACAGACTCTCAAATGTAGAGAACGAACTGACAGTTACGGGGGAGGGAGGGAGTGGGATGGGTGAAACAGGTGATGGGGATTAAGGAGTGCACTTGTAGTGATAAGCACCGGGTGTTCTAAGGAAGTATTGAAACACTATATTGTACGCCTGAAACTAATATTACACTGTATATTAACTAACTAGAATTTAAATAAAAGCTTAAAAAGGCAAAACAAACAAAACAAAACAAACCAGCAAAGAGGTAAAGAATGAAGATGAGATCCTTCTATGGCTACAATCCCTTGTGTGACTCGAAATGTAACACTGGAAAATCAATTAAAGTTACTTTTAAAAGGCTTCTTAAAAAAGGGGAAAAAAACTCTATGAGTGAGTAGAGATTAGTCCCTTCTTCTACAAGATGACTTGACTGTGCTGGATAAAGCCACTCAAAAGTGAACTTTGTCACCTTGTGTCACCAGTACCCTAAGTGCCTTTCAAAGTATGATTTATTACCTCCAATAATGTTTAAATATAAGATGAAATTATCCAATAAGTTTTCAAATAAATTTATCAGGAAGTATAAATCATAGCTCAATGAGAGACAGGAAAACTCATAATATCCTGCTTTGTATCCATTCAGAGTACGAATCAGTCAATCATGCTCAGGATGAAATGAACTACTTACGTGCCCACACTATTAAATATAACTTTAGTTTGTGGGGGAAAAAAGAATGAAATCTTGCCATTTGCAACAACATGGATAGAACCAGACACTATAATGCTAAGCAAAATAACTCAATCAGAGAAAGGCAAATACCATATGATCTCACTCATGTGTGGAATTTAAGAAACAAAACAAATGAGCAAAGAAAAAAGAGAGGGACAAACCAAGAAATAGATTCTTAACTATAGAGAATAAACTGATGGTTACCAGAGGCGAGGTGGGTGGCGGGATGAGGATTAAAGAGTACACTTATCATGATGAAAATGAAATGAAACAAAACAATAAACAAAAAGAACATGAGAAGAAAAAAGGAAGAAAACATAGCTAACACTTTTAGGAAAAGAAATGGACAATGCTGAAGACAAGTCAAACACCCAAACACCAAAGGAATGTATCCAGTATCCCCGGACTCCTCTGGCTCTAAGCTCCAGAAAAGCTTGTGGAAGCCCAGGGCTTACTGAAGAAATCAAGTGACTATCATACGCTTAAAGTTTATAATTTGTGGAAATTAAAATGATTTATTTTGAAAATGAAACCAGTGTGTTAGATTCCAGAAGAAGTGATATGTGTATTCTTTTTAGGGCACAAAAAATGCAAAGCTACTATTCTTCAGGTCATTTTTTCTCTTCTGTGAAGAAAAAACATCCTACCCTGCACTTAACTCTCTTACATCCTTTCTGTTAGAAACAGTTTCTTTCAAGTTCCCTTCCTGGGAAGATTTCAGGAAACATATTCTTTCCGATTTTAGCTTATGCGCTGCTGCCGAAGCAAGCACCAGGAAACGTATTCTTAGTTGGCATGCACTCGTTTGATCTTACGGAACGGCTTGAATGCACATCTCCTGACCAAGTGGACGACCCTTAAAATCCAGAGGCAGGAAGTCCTAACTGCTGGTGTGATGTGGTGGTGCGTCATTTTTCTACCCAAGCTTGGCACAGCCTCTATATTGTTGCCAAAAATTTCACTGTCAGGTGCTTCATTTATTTGCTCACCCTTTAGCAGTACCAGCCGTTAGATGAAAAGTATCTGACAAAGATTTCCTTGAACTGTAATGAGAAATAGTTCTGAATGATGGGATCAAAAGGTAAAAAAGAAAAATACTTCGCCCACCATTTTTAATCCATTTCTTTTGCCACTCTAAAGGTCTGCTTAGAGATGAGGATATCGAGTTGACCTGGATCCTTTTAGTTGAAAGGTCTCTTAAAAGCCACCTAGCCTGCTCCCCTCAATTCTATACCTTAGGAAACAAAACCTCAGGAAAGCCCGCAGTGCTTGTCCACGCTCACACTATGGGGCAGGCAGAGGTAGAGGCAGGACTCTGTTCGTGTGGCTCTGCACTCTGAGGCGGCCAGTGAGGTAACCGGGTGGTCTGGCTTCTTTGTCTGGTCAACGTTTTAATAAGATTTCTTTCTGACTTGATAGACATCACATTTAGTTTCATTTTATACCTTTAAGAAGTGATGGGGGGGTTAGTTATAATTTATGTCTTTTATTGATTCCTCATCCTATATAATATTAAAATTAATTTTAAAGAGTTAAAATACTCTCTTACTTATCACCATATGGCATAACATCTATTCACTGCTAAGTGAAACAAAACGCATTTCAACTAGATATTTCCTTTAATGTTGGAAAACTTACTAGAAATCCAAAACATCTAGAAATATGTGAATATAAATTGGCAAAATTACCATTATTTATCATTATAAAGTTTTAAGTTTCATAATAAATCCTAGGATATCACAGCCAAATTTTAAAGTTCCTTCCTAAAGTTTTCCATACTTTATAAATGTATGCTTGATATATTTATACTACTGAAAGAAAACAATACTACATAAGATTGAAAAATCTCTTCCATTTATTTCTTCACTTTCCTGAAATTTTTAGTCCTTCTCTACCAATTTCGCTTATTCCTCTTCCATTCCCTTTGCAGGGGAAGTCTTCCAAAGCAATTTATAATTTCCTATTGGAGTGATTGTTTAATGAAGCTCCAAGATGCATATATTTTGCTCCTTTGGAAAGCAAGTCAGTTTGTAGTATTCCTAAGATGTTATACTGCGTGTACAGCATGGAGTTTAAATAGGCATTGAGGTTATTGGTAGACAGATCAGAAAATGTTTTCTTCTCCTTGGGACCTTTTAAACACTTTTATATCAGAATCACTACATGGCATTTTCTACCAGCAGACTTCAATGGCTAATTTTTCCTCCTTTGCCAATAAAGACATTTTTTTCTACTACAGTTAAATTTCTAGAAATTATTCCAATTATTAAACTTTTTGCCATACTTCATTTGCATTCCATCATTAGTCACACCTGCTCGCTCAATACATTTTTATTGTGCATTAAAGTTAACTTAAAGTCATATGCCAATTTCAAGAAAACATGTAGGAACCACATGCTTCCCTATGCATGATATTTGCTGGTAAGTCACAAAACAACTGGACGCTAAAATGAAGTTTTTTGAAATCTTATAATGAAGGACAACAGTTTCATTTTTATAAGGCATACAAAAATGCAGAAATAGAAGCTGTTTTTAAAAATAAGAGCTTGCTCAGTTTCCCAAGAGTCAATGAGATTCATTTCTCCAGGTGATTTACTAGTGTAAATCCTGAAAAGTCAAATTAGAATCAGAATTTTGCTTCTTTTTTTCTTAACACAGGGCTTGAACTCTCAGCCCTGAGATCAAGACCTGAGCTGAGATCAAGAGTCAGACATTGAACCCACTGAACTACCCTCACGCCCCCAGAATCAGAATTTTGAAACTGAGAACTCTTTTGTTTTTAATACATGAGAAAACACAAGTTTAAAATGAAATGGAAAATGTAAACTACCTAAGGCAGTACTTCACACATGCTAAATGATCAATAAATAGTCTGTCACTCTTCTGCTTGCCTTGTCAATGGTCAAATGGCTAGCCAGTGGCTTATCTGTATGGTTTGTAACTTTATTGGACAAGAGGCTGGCCTAATTCAACATTTTATATCATGTATGACATTTCATGAAGCTGTGGGGAAACTTTTTGATTCACCTATTTTTAATTAAAGTCAGTGTATGTATATGCCCTGTGGGCTCAGCCGGGACCACTGCCCGGGAGCGAACCACTCATCACCGGGCCCTCTCAGACACTCCCTGGCCACACTCCCATTCCAGTGTTTCAGAATCTTCCTCATTCCTAGTGAAATCTGTAGAAATGGAAATCTTTTTGCTCTATTTCCACCACCCTCCAACCCTATGGATATAAATTAGTGCAATAACAGCTAACATCTGCCAAGTAACAATGATTCTGTGTCCTCACTGTGCTAAAATAAAGCCTTACCCAGTTTAATCCTAACAACTATCCTATAAGGTGGGCTCTAGTCCTATCAGGGAAATTTACCCAAGTGGGGCCCTGAGAGTGAGATGCTGAAGTGGCGTGAGGTGAAGGTCACTGGGCATATTTAGCCAAGGAAGTAGGAAGACTGGATATTGTCTGGATCATATGCAGAAGTGGATGAGGAAGTCACTCAGGATGATACAATGATCTGCAGTACAGATGACGACCATGAGCAGGTGCCAAGTCTTCAGTGACCAAGAGGTTTACACAGAAGTTCAGCGGGTAGCAAAGAATAGAATGGTTAGGTCAGATGGCAGACGGCATGGGCCTCAGTGAAGCCAGTGATTAGAAAGGAGAAAGAGAAGGAGGGACTTCAGCCCTGAGACGGCTGCAAGGAGGCTCCTCAGAGGAGAGCTGCTTCCGTAAGAACAGCAGGGGAAAGCAGGGCTCTGTGAAGAGGTTTAAGTGTTCCAGAGGTGACAGAAGAGTTCAGGGAGAAGAGGAAAGCTTTCTTCCTGCTACTTTACTATTCTTTCTCAAAAAATAAGAGCACCGATAGAGATCAAAAACAATTAGGCCCAGTGCTAAAACAAGGGAGTTTTACTGGGAGGAGTAAAAGGATTATAACTCCAACAAATGCACATTTCTTTCTGCTTGGTAAGCTCCAAACCAGTTTCCTAGGCCCTGTCCCACACCCCTCCCCTTAGAAGGTCCTGTAGAAAACAGGGTGGAGCCCAGAGGAAAAAAGACAGGACTCCGGCAGCTTAAATTTGCCTATAATCTAGGTAAGTATTTCTTGAATACTGAAATCCACAAACTTTTCCAGGTCTGAAAATTTTCTATGAGAATTCTCTAATCTTGTGTTTTCCTTTTGAAGATAATCTGAAGACAAATAGCATAAGCAACCAGAGAGCCAGCCACCTTATAACTAAGGCCTAATGTTTATTTCATTGCCCCTGTGTATTTGTGGAGTCTAGTAATCAATCATCAAGTGATACCTCTTTCTTGAGGGCTAATGAAAAAACAACAGAGGTTCACCTCATAGGCACTAATGCATTTTTTTTAATATTTATTTAATTTTTGAGAGACACAGCATGAGCGGGGGAGGAGCAGAGGGAGAGGGAGATACAGAATCTGAAGCAGGCTGCAGGCTCTGAGCTGTCAGCACAGAGCCCGACGCGGGGCTTGAACCCACGAACTGTGAGATCATGACCTGAGCCGAAGTCGGACGCTTAACCGACTGAGCCATCCAGGCGCCCCTAATGCATTTTTTGTTAAGTAAAATCCAGCTGACATCAGAGCCCACATATGAATAACAGTCTTCACAGTATTCAAACAAAAAAAGAAAAGTGGGAGAGAACTGAGCAAACACGTGATGATTTCAGAATGTTTAACTCAAACAAATGTTCCAATCAGTAGAATATTCATAAGAAAATGGAAATTTAGTTTTAGCCAAACACTATTAGTTGTCCCATTAAATAAATGTTATTAATTAGAATTTCAGTGGTTTTTATCATCTTGTGTTTAATTTATATATCTGTTAGGATGGTTGTATAAGAGTTATACCTTTTTACATTTATAAATATTTCTAAGTAACATGATAAAAATGATTTAACTCAATCCTTGGGAGTACAAGAATAGTTTTTCTTTAAAAGATAATATATAGGCCTATATTTTCAAGTTTTGAGATCCACTAGCCTGAACTGTATTCAACACAACAAGACTAAGACTCACCTGTAGTTCAGCACAACTTCTCTCATCATGGAAGGGAATAAGATGGGGATCTAGGACCAGAGCCCCAGGTCAAGTGGAATCTGTGTTGTATACCCTCTAGGGCTATAACATGTACCACTGGCAGAGGAAGGTGGTCAAGCGTTAAGCAATTCAGGAGCCTAGCTCTCTTACTTTCCTCAGAGGCGTAACCAGCAACAAGGTACCCACAGACATGGAATAACTCAAGGTTAGAAATTTCCTCCATTGTGATGAACCCCACAGTTAAATTCAGTCTTCATCTTACAAGATCTCTCAGTAGACCTCTGAGTTCTATATAATAACTACCTCCTTGAAATACTTGACTCAAATTGGCTCCCAAGAGACCTTACTCTTCTGATTTCCCTTCTACTTCATTAACTGCTTCTTTTTAGTCTCCTATGTTGGCTCTTCTGTTCCTGACCTCACAATGTTGCAATGATCTACAACTCAGTCTTCAGACTAACTCTTATATACCTTCTACCTAGAGGATCTCGCCCAATAAAAAGCTTTACATATACAATGCTGATGATGTACATTTCTAACCCTGATATCTCCTAGAGATTTAGACTCAAATATAAAACTACTACTTGCTATATCCACCTGGATGTTTCAAAGGAACTGCAAATGTCCACTCCAGATCTAATTAATCAACTTTTCCTGTCAGCACTATTTTCCAAATGTTTCTCTGCAGTAGATGCTGTGGTGCACTGCCCACATTGCCCCTCAGGACTGACAGTAGCTGGGAGTACTGGTGACTGACAGCTCTCAGTTGAGCTCCTCCTTCATGCTGCTCTATGCTGGAAAGACTCACCTGGCCTAACTAAAGTCACTCCCTGGAGGCAGCCAATGTTCAATAAGTAGGAGAGGGGGCATAAGAGGCAGGCACAGGTAATAAAGGCCCGGCGCTCTTGCCTCAAGGAAGGACGACTCTAAAGAACTACCTCAGACCCAGAGCTCCTCTTGAATTGTCTGAAGCTTCTGTTGCAACTCCATCACAGCTCAACTTCTCCCTCTGTCCAATCCTGCTTCCTCCAGCTCTCTCAGGTATTATCCCTAGGAGCACTCCCCAATAAACATCCTGCACACGAATCTGAGTGTTAGAGGCAGCTTTCATGGAAACCTATGACAGCTGGTACCAGAAATGGTCTTAGAAAGCAGACTCCACATGATAACAATACACCATCCTTGGTGGTAGATGATGAACTGTGATGGGAAGAGAATGTACTATCTCAGCTTTTGATAAATTTTGGAGAAATACTAAATACAAGCACTACTGAGTTGGATGGATGTTACTGCAGGCCATCAATGCACTGGAAAAAAGGCCAAGAATGATAACAGCACCAAAAATGTGGTAAATACAGTGGAATTTATTCAGCCTTAAAAAGGAAAGATTCTGTATTTGCTACCACACGAATGAATTTTGAGGACATGATGCTAAGTGAAATAAGCCAGTCACAAAAAGACAGATGCTGAATGATTCCACTTACAGGAGATACTTAGAGTAGTCAAAATCACAGAGACAGAAAGTAGAATGATGGTTTCCAGGGGCTGGAGGGAAGGAGGGATGGGGAGTTACTTTTTAATGGGCATAACGTTTTCATTTTCCCAGATGAAAACAGTTATGGAGACAGATGGTTGCACAACACTGCGAATCTTTTTAATGCCAATGAACTGTATAGTTAAAAATGGTTAAGAGGGTAAATATGATGTTATGTGTATTTTATCACATTAAAATAACTGGGACAACAATCACATCCCAGAATAAACAGCACGGATGAGTACTTACAGACTTACTAAAGAATTCAACGGTGGAGGTCTCCATCACTTAATTGACCGTTCTGAGCCCTACAAAAGCTAGATGGATTAGAGTGGAGGATGACAGTGGACTACCTCAAACTCAACCAAGCAGAACAGGAGTTCATCCCAACTATGGATCTAGATGTGGTATCTTTACTAGAGCAGATTACCGCAGCCCCAGGGACATAGCATACGGCCATCGAGCTGGTGAACCTATTCTTTTCCATTTACCAAGGAGAATCAGAAGTAGTAGTAGTAGAATCAGAAGTATGTCGTGGCATTCACACGACATAGGCAATATTATACATTTAAATCTCCCACCCTCTGTCACAAAGGGACCTGGTCCATTTACATATTCACTATATTGATGACATAATGTTAATTAGACTAGATGAACAAGAAGTAGCAATATGTTGGAGGCCTTGGTAAGATACATGTACTCCGGAAGGTGGGAGATAATAGAATCAATGACGATGCAGGGATGTACCACATCAATTATCTCCAGGACCAGTGGTCTGGAGCATGTCAGGACATATCCCTACCACCATCAAAATAAAGGGCAAACGATGCATCTCATACCCACCTAAGATGGAAACACACACTTGAGGCCTCTTTGAGTTCTGGAGGCAACATATTTCAAAATTCAGAAAACTTCTGGGACCCTTTTCTGAGGAACAAGAAAGGTTAACAGCTTTCAATGGGGGCCATAGTCAGAAAGAGCTCTTCAGCGGATCCAAGTCATGCAGCAAGCAGCCCTGTCTTAGACCACCTGACCCAGCAGACTCTATGGTACTACAAGTATCAGAGGTATTACAAGATGTTGTGTGGGGTGCAAGACTCGAAAGGAGAATCTGCAGCAGAAAACTGTAGTGGTTCCTGGTATGCTGTGGGGTCCTAGCAGAAACAGGGTGCTTAAATATGGGACATCAAACAGCATACAGCCAGAGTTGCCTATCTTGAATTGTACTCTGCCAGACTCACCAAGTCATAAGTTTTGGTGATTCCAGCAGCAAACCATATGATGAAACAGTACATCTCAGATTAAGCACAGCAGAATCAGAGCACAAACAAGCCCCACGAAGTGATCCAATTTTTCACACCCCACCACCGTGATACCATTACCTCTCCCTAAACACACCTGTAACTACATTGGGATTCAGTACAACCAGCTGACGCAGGAGCAAAAAGGACGAGCTTGATTCATGGATGCATTTCTTAGTACGTGATATGTGAGTGGAAACTGAAAAAGGCCGGGCATGCACTAGTCAGCACTACTCAGGAATAATCCTGAAAGAGATCAGGGAGAGGAAATCTGCCCACTGAAAAGGATTTCGAATAGTGTACAAGATCATTCACTTTATGTAAAAAGAGAAACGGTCAGAGATAATATGTATAGACTCAAGGACAGTGGTGAATAGCTTGGTTAGATGGTCAGTGACCTGGATGCAAAAACAATTGAAAAATCAGAGACAAAGAGGTCTGGGGAATATGCACAGGGATGATCCACGGGAGTGGACCCAAAGTAAAAATATGGTTACCTTGTACGGTCACTACCATGGAAGAGGTACAAAACAACCAAGTAGACAGAATGACCCAGCCAGACTCTATCGGCTGAACTAGTGAACACCAGGGCTGAAGCATGGTATCATGAATGGAGTGGTCATGGTGGTGGAGATAGATCCATGGGCCAAATAGCACGGGCTCCCATTCACCGAGTCTAAGATAGCGCCTGCTGCTGCTAAATGCCCAACCTACTAACATCACAGAGTAATACTGAGTCACTGACATAGCCTCATCCCTTCAGCAAACCCACGAGCCACTGAGCAGCAAGTTGATTACTCTGAAACTATTCCACTCTGGAAGGTGCAGTGTTTCATCTTGACACGTATTTGACATATGCGTTTGTCTTACTTGCCTGGCAGAGGCTCTGCCAGCAGGACAATCCAATAGCTAAAGAGTGTTTGATCTTTAGACATAAAATTACACATTACATTGCACCGGGCCAAAGGTGTTGTTACATAGCGACGGGGCTATATAAGGACTGTAAGATCCACTGGTCCTATCACATATAACCCTACCTACAGGCTGCTGGCCTGATACGGTGACAGAACAAATAAGCGATTTTCTTCCAAGTGACAGGTTGGAGATGATACTTTTCGAGAACAGGATACCATTCTCTAAGACACAGGGCGCACCCTAAATCAGTCCTCATGCTAATATACCGATATCCCTACCGTTCCTCTCTGATTCCTACCCTGCTCTCTCAGGTCTCTTCTCTGATATTCCTTCTCAGGTAAGCGGGAGCCTGAGATACTTGACAGGCTGAGGTACAGTGTCCTGGAATTCTGGACTAAGTAGAAGGAAAGCAGAGCAGAGGGGGAAGACAGAGGTATGAGATGAAGAGATAAAAATCAAATCAGAGCAATCGGTGCTGGAGCACAGAATCCTTAAGGAATTTCCTGAGCCATGGGAATATTTTGGACTTCTAACACATGTCTCCCCAGTAGAGAGCTGGAAGGATGGAGAGATATCCGAGGACTGTTTAGCACTAATAGAGGGGAAATATAATAATTGTTTTCTCTTGGTATCTTGAAACTTTCACCAAACCAGTATTTAAAGAATCAAGCCTGGTCCAGAGAAGGAAGACATCCCTAATTTAGGCAAGGCTCTAAATCAATCGGCTGAAGTGTCAACTCATGGATCAAGGTCTGATTCCCCCTAAGACCTTTCTTTGGTGTAGATGCAAGAGAGAGGGGCACCGGGGTGGGCACCATCGGTTAAGCAACACGACGCTGGGATTTTCTCTCTCTCCCTCTCTCTCTCTGCCCACCCCACCCCCACCTCGCAAAATAAACTTAAAAAGAGAGAGAGAGAGAGAGAGAGCAGCTCTGGGGACTTATGTGTGCCTGCCTTTTGTGCAAGACCCTGAAACGTGAACCTAGGCTGTGAACATCCTGAGAAAGGAGAAGGTCTCTTACTCACGAATTCGCAAAGGCTTACACAGCCCCTGAAATTCTGTGTGGGTGCAGCAAATGTTGAGTCACCAGACACCCACCCAGCATCTCCCAAAAAGCCCAGGAGAAGGCTCTGGCCATTGTGGAAAGGGACTGTGGTAAGAAGGCTGAGAACGTGTTTCGCTGGGCTGCACTATTCTCCGTGGTGGGTGAGAGGAGGCGCTCACAGAAGAGAACCCCACCCTTCCAACACGGCTCTCTTGGAAAGCAGCTTTGCAAACAGCAAGCATGGCTT
The DNA here is from genome assembly GCA_030068075.1 of Paguma larvata. Taxonomy (NCBI): domain Eukaryota; kingdom Metazoa; phylum Chordata; class Mammalia; order Carnivora; family Viverridae; genus Paguma; species Paguma larvata. The sequence goes on from CM057833.1 coordinate 88,699,917, forward strand.
CACCCTCTGCCCAACGTCTCCCCACACCCCCGGTGCCACATTCCCTTGGTCGCTCACCTTCTCTGCGTTCTGGCCAAACGAGGAGCCCCGGTTTTTCAGCGCCTCCCCGAGCTCGACGATGTCCACCAAACCGTTCCCGTCGTGGTCCAGGTTTTCGAAGAGGATCTTGTAGCTATAGTAATCTTCGTCTTCCTGGCAAGCCACCCCCGGCAGCACGAAGCCCCGGAGCCAGCGCAGCATGGCCGGGTCCGCGAAGGCGGGGGCCGCTCGCCCACCTCCTCTCTCGGCCCGGCGAGGGCGTCCCGCCCCGCCCCCGGCTGCGCCACCTGCCGCCGCCGCCTCGACGACGCCGGGCTGCGTGAGGCCGCGGGGGGCACGCCGTCGGCGCCGCGGAGACAACCGCCAGACGGGGGTCTCGGGGGCGAGCGCACCCGCGCCGCCGCGCTGTCGGGCGCCGCTGGGAGGAGCCCCGGCGGACCGCCTCGTGGTAAGCCCGGCCGGGCGCTTCGCAAGGGTCCGTACGCCCCGGAAGTTGCCAGCTGGGGCACCAGACGTGGCGGCAGTCTACACGCAGGACCGTCCCGGGCCCACGAGCGACCCGGGAACCGAGGAAAGTTTAGGCGGGGAAGGCGCCCGTTCCCCAGGCGGCGTCGAAAGAGCTTCCAGGTGTTTCCCAGCGCAAACTGAGCGGCCTGGGCGGGTGAGTGCTGTGCCCTGCGCCTCGCCTCCCGTCTCGGGCCCCCCACGCCACCCTTGGAGACGTCCGAAGAGGGCAGCCGTCCCAGAGGGGCCTCTACCCTCGGCTCCAGTCCGCCTCCCCCCAGCGCCCTCCCAGGGACCTTGCGGTTGTTTGCGGGAGCCCCCTATCCGTCACCTCCAATTTTCTCCCTAAATCCCCTGCAGCCCCGCCACCCACCTTACCGAACTCCCTTCTCACAGAACCCAAAGGACACTTTAAAATCCTTGTCTTATTTAATGCTGGTCCTGTATAGACACTGCCGACCACACCCTTTTCCTTTGTCTTGCGGGACACCACTCATTTCTGCCCCTCCTCGGCCTCTTTTACAGGCTCCCACAAAGGAGCCTGACACCTTCTAAAATTGGGGCACTAGAGAATGGCGGTGGACAGCGTTGAGGGATTATGTAAAAACCTGGTTCTGTAATTCGTTACACCGAAGCTTTGTGTCCTCTATCTCTGGTCACATCTTTTCAAAGTCAGTGGTACAGTCTAACGACAGGGCCCAGACCCGTGTTTGAAAACGTAATTTTTCTTGTAAAATCCCAAATCTTGGACCACAGAATAAAGTTCAGTTATTTCTTTAAATAATGCTATTAGATATACTTTAAGATGTCATTTATTTCATATAAATTCTATACTATTTTGTTAAATGCCAGATAAAAATAAGAACATTGGACCTAGTGTGCTCTGGGTCTGTAAACAAACTCAACTTAAGTGCTGTAAGAAAGATGTGTCCAAATGCCATGAAATATGCATTGTTTAAATGAATGAGTTTTAGGAATTAATAATAAACAGAAAGCTATTTATACAACTTATACAAAATACTGTTAAGTGCTGCCATTTATAAATAGAAAACACTTCTTTAAAAGATTATTAACTGTCCAAAGCAAATATAGTAATATATTGTGAAGCTTATAACACGTAGAAGTAAAATGTATGACAGCAATTGTGAAAACGATGGGAGGGATGATGTGGAGGTCTACTGCTAAAAAGTTCTCACATTATATGTGAAGTAGTATAAATTTAAAAATGTATGCGGGGAAGGAGCACCTGAGTGGCTCAGTTGGTTAAGCATCCAGCTCTTGTTTTAGGCTCAGGTCAAGATCGCATAGTTTGGGGATTGGAGCCCCACACTATCCATGCATAGCTTGCTTGGAATTCTCTCTCCCTCTCTCCGCCCCTCCCCCACTCGTTTTCTCTCTCCCTCTCTCTCTCACACAGAATAAAAATTTTTTAACTTTAGAAAATAAAATAAAATACAATAAAAATATATGAAAGAAACCCCAGAGCAACCATTGAAAAAAAAAAAAAACATGGAATTGTAGCTAATAAAACAATAAAGAGATAGAATACTAAAAAATACTGTATTAGTCCAAAAGAATATAAGAGGAAAACTAACAGTTGGGACAAATAAGACAAGATGATAGCCTTAAAGTTAACAAATAGATAATTACATTAAACATAATATTCTATACACTCTCACTAAAAGGCAGAACATTAGCAAGACCTATCTATATAGTTTCACAAAAGTGAAATATAATATACATAGAGGCTAAAAGTAAAAGGGTAGATAAGGAAATACCATGTAAACATTAATTTTGAGGAAGGTGACGTAGCTATATTAATAACAACCAAGGAGGACTTCAAGACAAGGAAGGCATTTTATAATGTTAGGAGGGTTGTTTCATCAAGATGGCATAACAACCATAATGTGTATGCAACTAATAGCAAGGCTTTAAAATATATGAAAAAAAATGGGTAGACTGTAAAGAGAAATAGATAGATCCACAATTGGAGTCAGAAATGTCAATATCCTTCACACAGCAATTGATAGAATAAGGAAACAAAGTAATGGTATGAAGACTTCAATAACGTGATCAACTAATTGACATTAATGGAACAGTATAACCAACAACAGCAGAATACCCATTCTTTTCACCTGCACATGTTAGAGTTTGCTAACAAAGACCCTATGTCAACAGATTTAACAACCTGGATAAAACAGGAACATTCCTTCAAAGACATATTATGAAAGTTGACAAAAGAATAAATAGTAAATCTGAATAGCCATCCACATAAAACTAACATGAACATTCATGCGTAATGGAGAAAGACTAAATATTTTCCCCCACTAAGATGGGAAATAAGGCCAGAATGTCCATTCTCACCCCTTCTATACAGTGTTGTACCAGATGTCTTAGCCAATACAATAAGAAAAGAAAAAGGAAAGGCATACATATTGGAAAGGGAGGAGTCAAAATTTATTTATTCTCAGATGACATGATCATTTACATAGAAAATCGTAAGGAATCTACAAAAAAGCTACTCGTATTGATAAGTGAATTTAGCAAGGTTGCCAGAATAAGGTCAACATGAAAAGAGGAAGTAAGACAGCTTCCTTTTGCTGTTTCAGCTGGCATTCAAGGTTATGAATGTTAGGGTTTAGACCAGTTTTTGTTGTGCCTGGACTCAGCATTCCAATACTTACTCACCAATTTCACACATGTCTTGAAGCCAGTTTGACAGTGCCATGCCAACTTTCTGATCTCCGAATTACAGCTATGTTCAATTCATTAGCCTAGTTCAGGGATCGTCTTTAGTTTTCCTACGAAGGGCTAGATGATAAATATTTGAGGCTTTATAGAGCACATATGGTCTCTGTTTATTATTTTTTGTTTGTTTTTACTGCACTAACCATGAAAGGAAACTAAGAAATTGGACCTTTAAAACATCTGTTCATCAAAAGACACAATTAAGATAGTCGATATTCAATTCCCAGACTGAAAAAGTTATTCATAATACATATAGCTAACAAATGACTCCTATGCAGAATTTTTAAGAACTCCTATAATTCAGTAAGAGAAAGGGAAATAACCCAATTAAAAATTCAGCAATTAGAAAAAAGACTTGAACAGGCACTTCACAAGATAGAATAGCCAATGGCTTCTTAATTTATGTGTTAACAAAGGTGGGTTTTTTTTTTAAGTTAACTGGATTCCAGAGGCTGTTGCTATCTTTTTAACTCTTGAAAGTCTGCGGTTATGACAAATCTTAAATAGTAATTTATTGCTCTAATAATAATAGATTGACTTCTCTGTTTTCTGAATGTATAAGTACTTGTTCTGGCTTCCTTGTTTCTTTGATCATTCAGAAGAGACCTTTGGCATTTCCTCCATCCTTTCTTCACAAGGGCATTAAGCTTTCTAACATGGTTGAATATTTATTAAAATAAGTTTAAGAATCTATTTCTTATTTGAATTAACTACCCACCAGAAGATTAGATAAATATACTTACTTACATTTATGTATGTGATAGAATACCACATAGGGGTAAACATGAATGAAATAAAGTTATATAGGGGCACCTGGGTGGCTCAGTCGGTTGAGCGTCCAACTTAGGCTCAGGTCATGATCTCACGGTTTTCGAGTTCGAGCCCTGCGTCGGGCTCTGTACTGACAGCTCAGAGCCTGGAGCCTGCTTTGGATTCTGTGTCTCCCCTTCTCTCCGCCCCTCCCCCACTTGTGCTCTGTCTCTCTCTCTCTCTCTCTCTCAAAAATAAATAAATGTAAAAAAGAAATTAAAAAAAAAACTTACATGCAAAGATGGAAAAACTGGAATAGTTTAAAGAATTTTAAAAAAAGAAATAAAGCTACATTGATAAATCTAACAGTGTTCAGTTAAAAGCAAGTTTTACAAGATATATACAAAATATAGTTATGAAAAAAATTATGAATATACATATAGAAAAAATTTTAAATGTGCATAAGAACGAAACACACCAACTTCAGAATAAAGATTACTTCTCAGTAGGGAAGAGAAGGAAAGGTAGTGTTTGAAGCAAAAAGGTAGTGTCTGAAGTCAGATAGTATGGTGAGTGCATGACTGATTTATTTCTTTATGAAATGCTGTGTATTTAATTTTTAAATATATCTATATATCTGTATATCTATATATGTTTAATGATATATATAAAGACAGACCAGTTTACTCTTTTTTTAGTCAAACTGGCAAAAGTTGGTCATGAAGCATTGAATAGAGATTTATTTAGTAATAATTGTTCCCATCCCAAATATCTATGTTTTTATATTACTTTCAGAAATGGTCCACAATTTAAAATGATGTTTGAGGGGCTTCTGGGTGGCTCAGTCGGTTAAGAATGAGACTCCTGATTTCGGCTCAGGTCATGGTCTCACAGTTTGTGGATATGAGCCTGCGCTGCCACTGGAGGGCCTGCTTGAGAGTCTCTCTCTTTCCCTCTCTGTCTGCCCCTCCCCTGCTGGCACACTTGCTCTCTCTTTGTCAAAATAAATAAATTTTTAAAAAACTTAAAGAAAAAACATAAAATGATATTTGGATACACGTGTCCAGGACAAAGAAAGTAAGTCAAAATTCTACTATTTAACACAGACCTAGTCCTAAAATCAAGGAAATTGGATGCAAGTCAAGATTTCTGAGGGATTTGCAGCTATGGTATTCTTTAATTAAATGACAGGTTTGGACGTGTTTCTAATTTATCTTATCAAGAATAAGAGAAAGAGGAGTTCTTTGTCTTCTATATATTCATTAGGAAGACAGCACGTGTATTATATAACACCTACCGCATTATGGGTACTTGAATATTTTACTACAATTAACATTTTACATCTCTGTCTACCCCTCTCCTCCAACTCTGCTGCTTTAAAAAAAAACTGTGATTAAACGCATATATATATATATGTATGTGTGTGTACCATGTTTATGCGTGTGTGTGTGTGTGTGTGTGTGTGTGGCGGGTTGGTATATACATACATATATACATAAAAATATTGTCTTACATTATGATTGAGTGGAATAAAACACATGACTGCCTGTAGAGCATTTATTGTGCTCAGAGGAGAGTTTGAAAATTTTCTCCCTTACTCCCTTAGCTTATTAGAAGCCAATTCAAGGATTTGTTGAATCCTAGGAATGGTAGATCCGCACATCTACTTCACAGGCACTTTGTTGCTATTACTGCCTCTTCCTCCACGGACAACTTGGCCCGTGGGATCAAACCTACTTGGGCCACCTTGGGATTAGACTTTTCATGTCCGTATATAAATTTGATATATTAATTGAATTGTATATACAAATAGTTCTGTCTTTATTAACAAACAAAATAAAGGGAAAATACATACTCACAGGTTACAGTCACAACATTTCTCCAAACCTAGGAGTATGCAAGCACATAGCAACAATTCCAATTTACATGCCACATTGCTATTCACAAATTGTATTCTAAAAAATAAGAGAAAAAAATAAATGGCAGAATACTTTAAATGGGTTCAATGGATCTGATCCACTGAAGCATTTAAAGTATTTTGCCAGTATTCTAAGTCAATACCTGATCTTTATAATATGTAGAATTATTGAAGGCCCAGCTTGCCATTTATTTTTCCCTATTTTAGAATAAAAGTTCCTGTAAAAAATTTAATTTCTAATTGTTTTTGATAACAAAGTATGGTAACATACTAATTTTACATAAGGCATTTGCTTTATTTTAATCTCTTTTTATGTGATCTTTAGAAGTTGAGTAATAAATTAATTAGAATCCTTCTATTAATGAATCCTAAGAAAAAAATGGGAATCCAACTCGAAATTTGACTTGGTTTTGTCACTCAAACTTATGTTAGTTGTATATTCATATTATTTTGAATTTTAGGAAATTTAACTTAACAATTTAGTTCTACCATTAATAGTTTAAGTACCCTACCCCAAAGACCCTATCCTTATCCTATCCTAAGGAAATTAAATTTAGCTAATTTCACAGTGAATTAAATCATGCCATTTAACAAGAGAGAAAACGACTAGATGAATTATTCTTTTGAGTTTCAACACTCTTTACTGTGAGCGTAAATTTTAACTAAATTTTAATAACCTTGGTAAGTAAGATATAACTCCAAATATTAGAGTAACTGTAAAATCCATAACCTATAAAATGGCATAAACACCTTTGTCCTTAAAAACACTTGAAAAGAAAGCTGGTCCAATCTAGTTACTCATTGTTTCCTATAGTATAAATTATATAATTTACTTTATTTTATTTTGTTTTATTCTGTTTTTAGGTTTTCAAACTGGTTTGTCATCTCTCATTTCCATTTTTGAATTAAAGAATTCATAAATTTTTATTGAAGTATAATTTACATATAACATAGTGTAAGTTAAAGGTATACAACATGTTGATTTGATACATTTACATATTGCAATATGATTACCACTGTAGTATTACCTAGCACGTCTATCACATCGTATAATTATCACTTCCTTTTGTGTGTGGTGAGTACAAGATCCAGTCTCTTAGAAACTTTGAAGCTTATAACACCGTTGACTATAATCTCTATAAGAGATTAAGTCTTCAGGATAAATCATATAATTTATATCTCATTAAATCACAATTTTAGAGCCAATACAATATTTAAATGCTTATTTATTTTGGGAGAGGTGGGGGAGAAGGGGCAGAGAGAGAGGGGGAGAGAGGATCCCAAGCAGGTTCTAGTTCAGCGCAGAACCCGATGTGGGGCTCAATCTCATGAGATCATGATCTGAACTAAATTAAGAGTCAGACGCCTAACTGACTGAGCCACCCAGGCACCCTTACAATTTTTAAAATGTAGTTATATATACAAACAATCTTAAATATTTTTACCTATTCTCTCTCAACATAGATTGAAAAGATAGAGGCAAATTTGCAACATAGATGACCCGAGGGTATTATACTAAGTGAAATAAGTCAGACAGAGAAAGACAAATACAGAATCTGATTTCTCTACATATAGAATCTAAAAAACAAATGATAAGCAAATAAACAAAAAGTAGAAACAGGCCCATAAATACAGAGAATAACCTGATGGCAGCCAGAGGGAAGATGGTGGGTGGATGGGCAAAATGGTTGGTGGGGAGCGGTAGATACAGGCTTCCAGTTATGGAATGAATAAGTCACAGGAATAAAAGGTACAGCATAGGGAATATAGTCAATGATATTGTAATAGCATCTTGTGGTGATAGATGATAGCTACACTTGAGGAAAGCAGGTAACAGCGTACGTCAACTGTACATCAACAAAAAGTAAGTTAGGGTGGTGAGATCTAGGTCCATGTCAGGCTCTGCACTGAACATGGAGCTTGCTTGAGATTCTCTCTCCCTCTCCTTCGACTCCTCTCCCATTCATGCTCTCTCTTTTTCTCAAAAATTAAGAATTAAAAATTAATTTTTGGAGTGCCTGGGTGGCTCAGTCAGTTAAGCGTCAGACTTCAGCTCAGGTCATGATCTTGAGGCTCATGCTGGCAGCTCAGAGACTGGAGCCTGCTTCACAGTCTGTCTCCGTCTCTCTCTGCCCCTCCTCCACTTGCACAGTCTCTCTCTCTCTCTTGAATATAAATAAACATTTAAAATTTTTTAAGAAAAAATTTTTTAAATAATGAATTAATTTTTTTTTAGAGAGAGAGTGCACATGTGCGTAGGCAGGGGAGAGGGGCAGAGAGAGAGAGGGAGAATCTCACACAGTCTCTATGCTCAGCCCACTGTGGGGCTCCATCCCACAACCCTGGGATCATGACCTGAGCCCAGTTCAAGAGTCTGATGCTCAACCATCTGAGCCACCCAGGTACCCCTAATTTTTTAAAAAGAGGCAAAATATAAAAATTTCCAAAGGGAAAATAAGAATACTATTCATCCTTCATATAAGTTTAAGATTTTGAAGCAAAGTTCTAGTCAGCCTTTCTTTATTCCTAAAGAATGGAATTTAAAAGCACAGTATAAAGGATAGAAAAATATATATATAAACTCATTAGTATAAAAGATAGAAAAAATATAGGAACACTTTAACACAGATTTAAAAACTAGAGTTCTCAATTTTTTCTGACTTTGTTCACATTGGTGACTTTCTTGCAATTTCTGGCAATGTTAAGAACAAAGAGTAAGTTAAACATGTCCGTATCCACAAAGGAGAGTGCTTAGGAAGCGAGCGATAAGTCACCAGTATTCCATTAACAACACTGGCAGGAGACTGCAGTGTTCTGATACCATGCAATTCTGTTTAAGATATAACTATTTTGTTTATTTAGACAGAGAAAAGGGGTTCAAACACCACTCTTTCACTCTTAGATTTATAATATTAAATGCATAAGTTTTTTTAATACTTTCAGATTTAAAATTTGTATGCAAAACAACATAAGGTTTTTAAAATAGAAAATGTTGAAAAACTTCAAAATATTCCAATTTTGTTGGGATAAAAATATATTTGGTTAATAATATAATTAGGTTATATTAGGTAATATTAGGTAATAGAAATTGCATTTTAATCCACTTTAATACAAATTCCTGGTGATTATTCATTAAAATTTAGAGAAGCTTCAATAGCTCTTGTGAACATTAGGGATTTTGATTTATAAAGAACTTGATAAACTATAATCTGGCTTACAAAAAATTAAAATTCAATATTTAAGCCTGATTTGTATGTTTATCTTTTTGGAGGGTGGATATAGCATCTTTTCATGCAGACCTCCTGCAATTTAAGAAGCCAAGACATTGCCATGCTCATAAATAAATGTACATAAAATGTCAGTTCATGATTTCATTTCTACTGTATTCCTAAGAGTGGTTTTATTGATTCATACACCATACAATTTATGCATACTGAAGGAAGCAACTTTAAGAAATTTGGAGTCATGCCTCTGAAAAACGTTGTCACTCCACTGCTTTTATAAATTTGATTAAAGACACCAATCATATTTAGCTGCGGGACTCCCATTATGCCTAGAAAATGAAAGGGAAGGAAAAAGCCTAATTAATTTGATATTTGGATTTTTTCAAACAGTAACTAAAGTAAAACAAATATGCTAAAACAATAAAATATCATTACTTAAATTCTTTCGTAAGCAGTCACAAGGGAACATCTCTGGTTAATCGTAATATATAATCAGGGACTCTAATGGAACTATTTGATGCTCATTTCTATTTAATTTTCTTTAGGAACAAATTCTGCCCACTAGTGGTGAAATTTCCTTATAATTATTGTAGACATAATTTTTAAAACCGTCTAGACATATATAGTTACCTTTATGTAACGTTTTATGTCTTAAGAACACTCAAACTCAGAAGCAAATTCAAATATGTTTCATTCACTATTTCTTTTCTCAGGGAATGGCTCCACCATTCACCTAGCTGTTGAAACTGGAAACCTGAAAGATATCCATAATATTTCCCTCAGCTTACATATCCAAGCCATTGCCCATCAGTTTTACTCTCTAAATATCTCTCAAATCCATGCATTTACCTGCAAGTCCACTGCCATGCCTCTGTCCTCCAAACTACCATCATCTCTTGCCTAGACTGTGTAACAGCCTTTTACTATAATCACCTCTTTCATTTTCTTCTCCATAACTTTAACCAGAGAGAACTTTTAATAATGCATCTCTGATTATGTTACTCTCCTGTTTCAGTAATTCCCCATTATCCTTAAATAAATATGGTCTGGCCTCTGTTTCCTCCTGCCACCTCACTGTACTCTTCCCTTGCTTTCTGCACTCCAGTCATATGGGCCACTTTTCAGTTTCTCTGATGTCCCCAAACTTCTTCCCTCTTAAGCTAGTTGCATATGCTTTTCCCTTTGCCTGAAAGTCACTCCCCCAACCTTTGGCTGTTTAACCCCATCTCAGCCTTCAGTTCTCAGTTCAAGCAACACTTCCCCAAGAAAAGTCTTCCAGAACTGCCTCAGCTCCTTCCGTGATAGTATTTAGAGAAGTCCACTTTTCCTTTGTAGCTCTTATCACAGTTTATGTATTTATGTAATTATGTAAATATTTAATTAATAACTATCTTCCCTACCGGACTATCAGTTCCATGAGAGCAGGGAGCAATGTCTTTTTGCTTACTCAAACCCCACATGCTTGGAGCATTGCATAGTACCTGGCAACATTGTCAAATTCACCAAATCATGTTCCCAAAATTGACATAGCTCAGTTGAGTAAAAAGCGGTAGAAAATTTAAAAGTTTGTCTGTTGCTAATTGTTTTAATCTAAACATTTCTTCCCTCCATCCTTCCGCATCCAAAATAAAATAATTCCTTTGAAATTTGGATAAATTCCCTTGAAATTTTAGGAAATATTTACTCACCATGGAATTTCTTGGAGAACGTTCTATTACTATATTTGTTTTTTGCCTTTTATATTTTAGTAGAAGTTAATGACATTGCTCTTAATTTCTATAATTTTGTAAAAGAATATGGAACATGCTTACTTTTTTTTCTATTGTTGAACCTACATTCCCATTGCTTGTCCCCATCTCATTATTGTGAAAATTGTAAACTACAGAAAGAATAGTACAGTGAACATTTGTATACTTACTACCTAGTTTCAAATTTTGACATTTTGCTATACTTAATTTTTGTCTTTTTCCTTTTTTCTCTATACATATATATAAATATGTGTTTATATAGTGTGTGAATATATGCACTCTGAAAGTAGTTACAATCACCCTGAGCCTTGCAGCCTTAAATACATCAACATATCCTAAAAATAAGGAGATTAATCTACTTAATGCAAATCATAATTATGCCTTAGAAAATTAAAAATAATTCTCTATCTTACCAGATACCTCCTTATTAAGATTAAAATTGTCCCAGTAGTCCCAAAAATGTCTCTTAAGAGTTTTGTTTGTTTTTTACAAACTAAAATGTAAAAAAAATTTACTCATCGTACTGGTTATGTTTCTTTAGTTTCCTAATCAAGACTAGTACCAGTCATTCCCCTGCAACCACCATTTTTTCTGTGACAATGGCTGTTTCAGTAGCCCAGGCCAATGGTCTATAGAATATCCTACAGTCTAGATTAGTCTGATTGATTCTTAATAGTGTCATTAAATTTGTACCTTGATCCCTTGTATCTCCTTTAGGTCTAAAAGCATTCCCAGATGCCACTAAAACATTTTGGGCAAAAGTACTTCAGAGCAGTTGCTATGCAATTCATTTTGCATTTCATCAAGAGGCACATTACGTCAGAGGTTTTTTTTTTTTATTTTACTGTTACTAATACTGAATTTGGTCAATTGGTTGCAATGTTGACCACCCATTTTCTCCCTTGTGAAGGTATGTTTTCCTCTTTGCAATTAGCGAGAAATCTGACAGATGATACTTTGGCATCATGTGAATCTCTTATTCCCCAACTCCTTTTAACTTCATTGCTTCAGTGTCTGCTGATGATCCTAGGACTCAGAAATTGATTTTGAAATATCACTATCCTATGTACTAAAAGGAAAAATAGGGGCACCTGGGTGGTTCAGTCAGCTAAGCATCTGACATCGGCTCAGGTCATGATATCACAGTTCATGAATTTGAGCCCCACATCGGGCTCTGTGCTGACAGCTCAGAGCCTAGAGCCTGCTTCAGATTCTGTGTGTGTGTCTCTCTCTGCCCCTTCCCCCTTGTGCTCACACACTCTCAAAAATAAATAAACATTAAAAAAAATTAAAGGAAAAATAGTTAACTACAGATTTGAGGGCAAGGGAAGTATAAGTGACCATGAGACATCATTTAAAAAAGACAAAAGAAGAAGAGTTCAAAATAATGTGGAAATGTCAAAAAAAAAAACAAAAGAAGATTTTTCGTGTTTTGTTATGGCAGAGTGGTTTGTGTCAGATTAATCCTACAAATAAAAATAACTTAAAATATGAAAAAAAGTATATGAAGTTATTGTTTGAGAATAATCAATGCAAGCAAGACTAGGATCCCCAAGAGAAGGAATGTACAGAGATAAGCACTACATTTCTCTGTGTTTCGTTTGTTTGTTTTTGTTTTGTTTTGTTTTACCTTAGGCCATTTGGCAGTTTTCAGCATGAGAGAAAGGGTCCAAGCGTAAAAGAAGAGTTACTGAACTGAGGACAAACTTTGGAGTTTAAAGATGCAAATTTGCTGGATCCTGAAATGGAAGCAGAATCTCGAAATGGAAGTAATACTAGTGAAGTGAGTCCAGAAGTCTCTGTGCAATTTACCCTTGAGGCATTGCCATCTCTAAAATTACACCAAATGAGATTTCAAGAATACCGGAAGAAAAGAGCAGGTGGAAGACTAAAATCTAGGAACAGATTTTAGCAATAACACAATGCTTGATCTTAAAGGTTGGAATTCAAGCCCAAGAAGGTGAGATAACCACTTAGGCTTTCAGATAATACTCACAAAAGCGTACTGTGTAGGGGTAAGAACCATACTCTAAGAGTAAGTACCTTGGATAGAGGCCAAATCGCTAACAAATCTAACACCAGCCTTCGATAAATAGATTAGGTTGCTCAGCCTATAGAGTAACTACCTCCCTGAAGAAAGGTTAGCCCTGTTTGCATAAAAATAACATCATCTAGAGTCTACAGTTTTTCATATAAAATGCTCATCTTTCCATCTAAAATAATGAAGCATGGTTAAAAAAAATAGGATCAAATAACTGAAACCTAGAGAGAAAAACAGACAACAAAACAGGTATTCATACAGTAAATTTAAAATAATGTGATTAATATGTTTAAGAAATTAGAGAAAAATATGGACTTTCACAAGACACCTAGACTCTATTTTTTTCTAAGAAAAAATGTAAAGTCAAACTGAAAAACTAAAGTTAAGACATCGATGTATGGGTTCAACAGCAAATTAGATAAATCAGAACGTAAGATTAGTGAACTCTAGAAGATAGATGCAGCAAGAAAAAAACATCCAGATTGAAGCACAGAGATGGGAGAACAAAAACAGGAACAGAAAACACAGAAAACAACGTAATAGGTAAATGAGACATGAAGATATAACATACATGTAAATAGAATGTCAGAAGAAGAGAGAAACAATGGGATAGAGCAATATTTGAAGAAATTTTGGCTGAGAAGTTTCCCGAAAATGACAAAAGCCATCAAACCACAGATTTTAAAACCAGGAGATGGAAAAGCAGAAACCAAACCTTTTAGGTACATTCAAACTGCCTAAATTCAAAGACAGAAAGAAAAATCTTAAAAAGCATGGAGGTTGGGGGGAGACAATACCTTAAAACAACACAATGAAAGTGTTGGCTAACTTTTCCACAAAAATTGTGGAACTCATAGGACATTGAAATAACGGCTTTTACGGTGCCATAAAAAGAAAGAAACAAAAGCTGAGAGAATCTGCTGCTGGGACCTTCCACTGAAGAAAGAATTCTAAAGGGGATTCTTTAACTAGAGGAGTAATGATCCCAGGTTGAAAGCAAGGAAATTCTGGAAGCAAAACAGACAAAAAGAATAAAATATAAATGAACATTGACTTTAAAAACAATTATGGCTTGCGTAAAATATATGGCAGTAGTAGCACAAAAGGGGGTGCAATGTGAATGAAGTAAAACTATCATATTAGAAACCGGTAAAGAGGGCCACCTGGGTGGCTCAGTCAGTTAGTTTAGCATCTCACTCTTGATTTCGGCTCAGGTCATGATCTCACAGTATGTGAGTTCAAGCCATGCATCAAACCCTGTGCTGAGTGTGGAACCTGCTTGGGATTCTGTCTCTCTCCCTCTCTGTCTGCCCCTTCCCTTTCTCAAGATAAATAAATAAACTTGAAAAAGAATTAAAAAAGAAATTGGGAAAGAAAGAAACTGGTAAAAATACTAATTTACGATAGACCATAATTAACAAAGGATTCACATTGGAATCTCCAGGGTAACAAAAGAAAAAAGAATATATAACTAATAAGCTAATAGAGGAGAAATAATGAAATAATGCATATACCTAATTATTTCAAAAGGAGACCCCCCCAAAAAAGAGAGAGAGAGAGAAAGGAAAATTAAAAATGGAATGGAAAGAGCACTTTAATAAGTGGTCTCCACTTAAATGCCACTATAGGTTAGGGGTGCCTGGCTGGCTCAGTCATTTAAGCATCTGACTCTTGATTTCAGCTTAGGTTATGATCTCACAGTTCATGGATTTGAGCCCCACATCGGGCTCCATGCTGACAGCACACAGCCTGCTTGGGATTCTCTCTTTCCCTCTGTCTCTTTCCCTCCCCTGCTTGCACTCTCTCTCTCAAAATAAATTTAAAACTGAAACTGTAACAGTACTTTAAAATATAAATGTACTAGTAGCACCTGGGTAGCTCAGTTGGTTAAGCATCCAGCTTCAGCCCAGGTTATGATCTCATAGTTTGTGATTTTGAGCCCCATGTCAGGCTCTGTGCTGACAACTCAGAGCCTGGAGCATGCTTCAGAATCTGTCTCCCTCTTTCCCTCCCCCTCGCCTGCTTGTACTCTGTCTCTCACAAATGAATAAACATTTAAAAAATTTTTAAATAAAATGTGCAAAATGTTAATTAAAAGACAACATAATCACACTGGATTTTTTTTAAAGATCCAACTATATGCTTTTCAGAATGGACACACTACATATAAGGACACAGAAAGATCGAAACTAAAAAAATGCTTTAAAAAATTATACCAAGCAAACATGAACCAAACATTAACTACATTAATATCAGACAAAGTGGACATTTTTTTTCATTTTATTTTTTTTTCAAGTTCTTTTTGACAGAGAGAGAGAGAGAGTGAAAGCAAGGGAGGAGCAGAGAGGGAGGGAGAGAGATAATCCCAAGCAGGCTCTATGCCATCAGTGAGGAGCCTGATGAAAGACTCCATTCCATGAACCATGAGATCATCATCTGAGCCAAAATCAAGAAGCAGATGCTTAGATTGAGCCAACCAGGCACCCCAGACAAAGAGGACTTTTTAAGGCAAAAACAGAACAGAAACCAAAGAAATAGAAAACAAATGTACAATAGAGAAAAATCAATAAAATCAAAAGATTAGCAAAATTGATAAATCCGAAAGAAACTAATTAAGAAAAAGAAAAGAAAAATGACCAATATTAAATATTAGAAAATAAAAAGGAGACATCATTCTAAAACTTTTATTATGATAAAACCTTTATTAAAGGCATATTGAAAGGACACTAAATGAAATAGATGCTTTAAAAAACACAATACTTCAAAACCGACAGAAGAAGAAATAGGAAACCTGAGCAGTCCATACCTTTTGTTTGTTTTGTTTTGTTTACTTACTAGGTTACTGGTTTATTATAAAAGGATATTAACTCCAGAACAGCTGGATAAAAGAGAAGTAAAGGGCACAGAGTTTCCATGCTCTCGCCGGGCATGTGATTGACATCTGAAGTATGATGTCATACTGAAAGCTCTCTGAACCCATCCATTTGGGTTTTCATAGATCATACCTTTTAAATAACTCAAATCTGTTACTAAAATACAGAAAGAAAGAAAAACCGTCCATCAAAAATATCCAGGCAAAATTGGCTTCACTAATGAATTCTGCTATCTCAGGAAAAAATAATTCTAGCTGTACTAGACTAGAAAAGAAGGAACATTTTCTAACTATATTTATGGAGCCAATGTAACCTTAATACCAAAACCCGACAAGAACATTGCAGGAAAGAAAATTACCACCAAAAGTTCTCATGAATATAAAATCCTAACCAAATGTTATCAATCAAATCTAACATTATACAAAGTGGTAATGCAACATGACCAAGTCAAGTTTATCTCATGATTTCAAGGTCGTTTTAACATTTGAAAATCATTTATTCGCAGAAAAAAAGAAAAATCATAGTAATATTTTGATGCCGGAAAACCATTTAATAAAATTTCCAATACCTATCCATGATTTAAAAAAATACTTTCAGCAAACAAGGAATAGAAGAGAACTTCCTTAATCTCACAAAGGGTATATATTCCAAAAAGCTGCAGCAACATCATACTCAGTGGTAAAATATTGGAACAATTTTCTTCTGAGTAGGAATGAGATAAAGATGTCTACTCTTACCATTCTCGTTAAAGCATCGTACTGAAGGTCCTAACCAGTGCCATGAGGCAAGAAAAGGGGATAAAAAGTATAAAAGCTGGAAAGGAATAAACAAAACTATTGTTATTCACAGAAGCCATTGCTGTGTATATGTATGAAATCAAAAAGAAAAAAATTGGCAGATAAACTATTATTGCATATATTTAGGAAGGTTGCTGGATACAAGACCAATCTAGAACCAACTGTATTTCTAAAAGCTGACAAAAACAAACACTTATAAAATGAATTTTGTATGATGTTCCACTTACACCACCACCAAAAAAGTATCAAATACCTAGGAGTACACCTAACAAATGATATACTTCACCTCTACACTGAAAAATACAAAATATTACTACAAGAAATTAAATAAGACCTACATAAATGAAGGTATATACCCTGTTCATGGATTTCTAAGATGTAAATTATTCCCAATTTGATATATCCATTCAAAATAATCTTAATCAAAAATCTCAGCAGGACTTTTTGTGTGGTAATTAACAAGATGGTTTTAAAATTCATGTAGGGATGCCTGGGTGACTCAGTTGGTTAAGTGTCCGACTTCAACTCAGGTCATGATCTCACTGCTCGTGGGTTCATGCCCCGCATCAGGCTCTGTGCTGACAGCTCAGAGCCTGGAGCCTGCTTCAGATTCTGTCTCTCCCTCTCTCTGCCCTTCCCCTGCTCACACTCTGTCTCTCTCAGAAATAAGTAAATATTTTCAAAACTTTTTTAAGTTCATGTAAAAATGCAAAGAACCAAGAATTACCAAGACAATCTTAAAGAGCAACAACACTTGAAGGACTTATAATACTTGATATGAAGACTTCTTACAAAGCCACAACAATTAAGACAATATACTTACTAGTATAAGGACTAACAAGTAGTCCAATGAATTGTCCTGAATTCATATCTATATGAGAAAAAGATGAATTTTGACCCCTATCTCTAACTATAAATACACAAAAACTACCATAAGTTGTAGATCTAAATATGAAAAAATGAGACAATAAATGTTCTCAAAGGAAAAAGAAAAATCTAATCAATGATGGTAAAAGTCAGAATAATAATTACCTCAGGGCGGGAGTGTTTATTGATTGGGTAGACCCTAAAGAAGCCTTCTGGGGTACTGAAAATGTACTATGTCTTGATCTAGTTGGTAGTTTCATGGGTACGTATGCAGTAAAACCTTGGATTGTGAGTAACTTGTTCTGCAACATGAGCAAGCATTTCTAATAAATTTTAACTTGGTAAATGAGTGATGTCTTGCAATATAAGTAGTATACGATGCTGAATATCACATGATCACAACTGAGGCAATGGTTCTTCAAATCTGCTTTGATATATGAGTGCTTTGGATTAGAAGCATGTTTGCAGAATGAGTTATGCTCGCAAACCAAGGTTTTGTATTTGTAAGTAAATTGGAAGAATCTTTCTTTTCCAAATTCAATAAATAATTTCTCCTAATAATCAGCAGGTATTTTATTGAGGTATTTTTAAGTGAAATAGAATTACTGCATCTCATCTTGCAAAAAATTTTAACAGTCGTTTAGACAGGCATCTAAATCATTATCACAGTTTTGTGAACTCTGGTTCACGAATAGATGAACACCTCCAGTGTGGAGACATTCATTCCACCCTCCAAGGCAGTAAATAAGTAGTACCATTCCGATCACATAAGAATTTCCTAATTTTGTCTTTTTAAAAGAGGCAGCACTGAATGATGGAAATGAAGAGGATTCCTAGACATTCTTTGGAGCAGAAAGTTAAAAAAAAAAAAAAAAAAAAAAAGTTCCTAAATCACATAGAGCTTTTTACATGGTCTTCCTTCTCACAAACACTCACCTTGAACCTGCATGCGAGTTCTCACTAGGTGCAGGGGGTAGCTGACAAACTGACCACAAAAGTTAGAAAAGGCATTGCATCCAATCAAAGTCAGCAATCCAGGGCCTTCTGTATTAGTCCTTAGCCAATGAGTCCTCAAAATCTGACAGCGAACAAAGTAATAATTTACTTTAACAACTATTAAAGAAGAACTAAAATAGTAAAATGCTAATACCTTTTCTCGCCATAGGCATACACTCCTTTCTATCTTTTATGAATATAAAATGCTAAATGCAGTAATCCAGGATAAAGTAATAAGAGCCATAGGACATTTTTGAACTGCCAATTTTTTTAAATTTTTTTTTAACATTTTTATTTTATTTTTGAGAGACATAGAGACAGAGCGTGAGCAGGGGAAGGGCAGAGAAAGGGAGACACAGAATCTGAAACAGGCGCCAGGCTCTGAGCCGTCAGCACAGAGCCCGACGCGGGGCTCGAACTCACAGACCGTGAGATCATGACCTGAGCCGAAGTCAGACACTTAACCCAGGAGCCCCTAAAATGAGGTCTTTAGAGTGGGTCCTATTCCAATATGACTGGTATTCTTTTAGGAGGGGAAATTAGGATACAGACGCGTATGCACGCTGAGGAAAGATCATGTGAGGACACCATGAAAAAGGGACCGACTGCAGGGCAATGATAGGAGTCTCAGAAGAACCAAACTGCTGACCTCTTTATCTTGAATTTCAAGCCTCCAGAACTGTGAGGAAATAAACTCTTATTATTTACGCCACCCAGTCTATGATATTTTGTTATGGCAACTCTAACAAATGAATCCACTGCTTTTAAGGCCTTTCCTCATTTAATGTTTCCCACATTTGACTAATTGTCAGATTCATTTAGGATTTTTATGTAACTTTTCAACTGCACGTCCAAGATTAGGAAGCAAATTATGGTAGGTTCAGAAAGAATAAACAATGAGGAAATAACATATAGATGATACTTCACATCCTTTGAAAGTTAAGGAATGAGAAATTGATAGCAGTCACTAATGATGGAAGAAGAGTTACAAAATTTGTGTATTGTTTGGTTTAGATTTTTGTTGCATTTTGGTTTTTTTTTTTTTTAAGTTTATTTTCTGAGATAGAGAGAAAGCATGAGCAGGGGAGGGGCAGAGAGAGACAGAGAGAGAGAATCCCAAGCAGGCTCACACTGTCAGTGCCGAGCCCAGTGTGGGGCTCAAACTCACAAACTGTGAGATCATGACCTGATGGAAAGTCAGATGCTTAAACGACTAAGCCATCCATGCTCTCCAAGATTTTTGTTGTATTTTGGAGAAGAGAACTTGGAACCCTCATTCACTGCTGGTGGAATTGTAAAATGGTCTAACCACTTTGGAAAATAGTATGATAGTTCTTCAAAAGATTAAACGTAGAATTATCAAATAACACAGCAGTTATACTCCCAGACATATATCCAAGAGAACGAAAACTGTGTCCACACAGAAACTTGTACCCAATTTCACAGCAGCATTGTTCATAATAACCAAAAGGTAGAAACAACCCAAACGTCTATCAACTGATGAATGGACAAATAAAAGGTGGCATATCCATATAAAGGAACAATGTTCAGCAATAAAAAAGAATGAAATACACATGCTACAACAGGGATGAATCTTAAAAATATTATGCTGAATGAAAAGACACAATCACAAAAGACCACGTATTGTATGACCTCATTTTTATGAAATGTCCTGGTAAGACAAGTCTGTAGAGACAGAAAGTAGATTCGTGGTTGCCAGGGAGCAGGAGAAATGGAAACGGGAAGTGAGTGCTAATAGGTTCAGGGTTTCTTTTTAGAGTGATGAAAGTGTTCTCGAATTAGATTATAGTGATCGTCACCCAACCCTGTGAATATACTAAAAATTGTTGAACTGTACTTTAAAATGGCGAATTATGGGGTGCCTAGGTGACTCAGTGAGTTAAGCATCTGACTTTGGCGCAGGCCATGATCTCATGGTTCATGAGTCTGAGCCCCACATCGGCCTCTGCTTTAGATCTTCTGTTTCCCTCTCTCTCTGCCCCTCCCATGCGTGTGCACAATCTCTCTTTCTCTCTCAAAACTAAATCAACGTTAAATAAATAAATAAATAAATAAATAAATAAATAGCGAATTGCATAGGTATATGAATTGTATCTCAATGAAGCTATAAAAGTTATAAAAATGAAAAAATTTCGTCAGATATGGCATCCCTTTGCTCAAAACCCTCTAGTGTTTTCTTATTTCATCTAGAATAAAAATTAAAGTCCTTTCTGTGGTCTGCAAGGCTCTGCTAAATCTGCTTCTCACCTGTTCTCTGACCTCACCTACTAGTCTCTTCTGTCTTGCTTCACTCCAGTTACACAGGCATGCTCCCATACCAAATGTTCTCCCTGTAGATTTATGCATGACTCACCCTCTCGATGTCTTCAGATCTTTACACAAAAGTCACCTTTTCAGGAAGGCCTTCCCACACCATGATTTCTAAAATTTCAGTCCCTAATGCTACCTATTCTCTTTTCCTATTCTGTTTTTCTCTATAACCCTTATCACTAAGGCGTTATATGTTTAAATAGTCTATTATCTGTCTCTCAATGAAAGTATGTTGAGCTTCCCAAAGATAGGACTTTTCTGTCTCTTTTGTTTGGTACACTTAGCACAGAGCCTGGTACAAGCAACTCAGTCATTTGTTTAATGAATAAATCCTCATTTTTAAGGTGAGAGAATCCAACCCCAGAGAGGTTAAGTAAATTGTGGAGCCAGAATTTGAATCCAAGCAGTCTGAGTCCACAATTCTAATTGCTATCCTAACCACTGATAAGAATTAAGAAGTCTGTGGGGCTGGAAGGTCCTCATAATTACCAAAAAGATAGGAAGTTGGGTAAGGAAGGTCATGCTTGATGGTCTGTCAGAATCAGCTACAGAGAATGACCAAAGGGAAACTGAACAATACTAACACGGGAAAAAAGTCATTATTCTTCATACCTCCCCCGCAAAAAAAAACCCTTCTATTCTCCATTTACTTTTTTTTTCTGAGATCAAGTGACTTTAATTGCTTTGAAATAGATAATGATTATCATAAGACATTACCCACGAGGAAACCCAGAACAAAAGTAACATAAACCAAATCAGACTTCTGATGCTAGAAAAAATAGAAAGTAAAACAATGTCATTCAATCTCCTTGGTTGTTCAGAAGTCAGAAATCTTAAAAAAACATATCTGCAGGTGACTGGTATGCCAGCCATATTGAAACCCAGCAACAGAGGGAGTCATCAAGGGACAGTGGGTTGTGTGCAGGGAGAGAAGAGAGACGGCTGAGGTCAATACTCATAGGAAACTAGCATGTAATGCTGAGGAAGAAGAGCCAGCAAGACAAACTATAAAAACCATGTTTTCTATTAACTCTGCCTTAAATGTATAATTTGATCAAAATGTCTAAGTTGTGTTATATTTTAATATCTAATAAATCTATTTTAAGTCCATCATGGAAACAAACTTACCTCATACATAGTAAAATCTATGCCCGCATATGGTATGACTGCCAGGAGACTAGGAACATAGCCTTTGTAAAAGCCTGTAATCCTTTCAAACTTCCAGATCTTCCTGGCACAATCCAAAATCCAAGAGTACTGTCCAGTTCTACTTACGGCCAAATTAGTTTTTAAAACCTGAATGTGAAAGAAGATAATGTTACAAAGTCATTGATCAGTTATCTAACACAGAGTATTCCCATAAATTGTAGACTACAAACCTCACCTATTACTATGAAATTAAAAAGAGAAAATAATCCTAGGTTATACTGTATTTTCCATGATGATACATCTGTATATTTTCCTACTGTTCCTTGGAATATTTTAGTTTTCCATAGAAATATTTTATAGATACAGTGCTTAAATGCTTTTACCAAATTTCTTAATTTAACTTTGTAGGAAGATAGTGTCTGAATTCAGCTATTTTCTTTTTGTCAAAATCATAAGATTTTAGCCACAACTATTATACTGTGACTCAGATAAGAAACCCAAAATAGGGGCACCTGGGTGGCTCAGTCGGTTGAGTGGCCGACTTCAGCTCAGGTCATGATCTCGCTGTATGTGAGTTTGAGCCCTGCGTCAGGCTCTGTGCTGACAGCTCAGAGCCTGGAGCCTGCTTCAGATTCTGTGTCTCCCTCTCTCTCTGCCTCTCCCCTGCTCATGCTCTGTCTCTATGTCTCTCAAAAATAAATAAACATTAAAAAAATTAAAAAAAAAAGAAGAAACCCAAAATAAAAGAGAAGCTCTTACAACCCCCATCCCCAAATTTAGTGTCCTAACAAATGGATATTAGGATTTCATAAACAGCTACACAAGTACATACATACACAGCTTCTGAATGACTGCAGATATATACAGAGATTTTTTAAAAACACTTGCCACACAAGCCAATAAACATTCTTTTTGATTAGGACTTCCAAAACTGAACTCTTTTTTTTTAATTTTTTTAATGTTTTTGTTTTTTATTAAGAGAGAGAGAGACAGAGCATGAGCATGGGAGGGGCAGAGAGAGGGGGAGACACAGAATCGAAGCAGGCTCCAGGCTCTGAGCTGTCAGCACAGAGCCCGACTCGGGGCTTGAACTCACAGACGGCGAGATCATGACCTGAGCTGAGGTTGGATGCTTAACCCAACCGACTGAGCCACTCAGGCGCCCCCCAAAACTGAACTCTTGATTGTCCTTCTCAACCTGCTCTACCTACAGCCTTCCGCACTTTAGTCGAGTATATCTCAATCCTTTCAGTTGCTCGAGATGACAAACTTGAAGTCATCCTCAGTCGTTGTTCTCTTAAGCATTACACTCTGACTTGTACCTCTAAAATTAATCACTTTCATGTTTAACCAAGGGTTCCTGTGTGTTCCTTGTATCTATCAGGAAATCCTACTGACTATATCTTCAAAATACATCCAGAATCTTACCAACTTCACTGTTATCATCATAGTTTAAATCACCATGATCTTTCCCCTAGATCAATTCCATCACTTCCTAACTTACAGTCTTTCTACCTACAGTCTAGTCTCAATATTGCAACCAGAATGATTCATTTATAACGAAAGTCAGATCACCTTGCTCCAAACCCCATAATGTCTTCCCATATTACCAGAGTATCTGTCAGAGCTTACTCTGATCTATCTGACCTGCCTCCCTCATTACTTCTCTGACCTCATCTTCTGCAATTCCCCGCATCATTAACTTTGCTCCACACACCTGCCTTGAGCTAGCCAGATATACTACCACATTAGGGCCTTCGTATATTCCCTCCACCTAAAATTCTCATCCCCCATGTATCCTACTCTCTTCCAAATTTCTGCTCAAAAGGCAGTCTCTCAGTGAGCCTACTCGTCCTCTTTAAAATTGCTGCCCTCACTCCTCAACACTTCTGCTTCCGCTTACATTGTTCTAATATTTCATTTCCTATACCACTTATCACCTTAGAAGGCGTATATTACATTCTAAAGTACTATATACTTTGCTTATTTCTTATGTTTATTGTCTGTCCCTGCCCCCCTAGAGTGTTTCCCAAGTCCCTAGAGTAGTACCTGATAAGTTATAGGTGCTCAATAAATATTTATTGACTAAGTTAATCAAGGTACTATCACTTTTTAAGAGAATAAAGATTCCTTGGCTTCAAAAGCTTAAAAATTCCAGAGGCGCCCGGGTGGCTCAGTCAGTTAAGCATTCGACTCTTAGTTTCAGGGTCAAGTCATTATCTCACTATTTCATGGGTTCAAGCCCTGCAGTGGGCTCTATGCTGGCAGCACAGCACCTGCTTGGGATTCTGTCTCTCCCCTTCTTTTTGCTCCTCCCCCACTTGCACCATCTCTGTCTCTCTTAAAATAAATAAATGAACTTTAAAAAAAGCTCGAAAACTCCAGTTTACATCCTCAAAATTAAAATGACTTTCTTTTTTCACGACATAGTAATTATTCCTTTTGTTGTTGTTGCTTATAAATTAACTAAATAAATAAAATTATATATAAATTTTATATATGTATTTATATAATATGTAAGTTATATATACAAATCTGTATGTGTGTTTAACATGAAAGCCCCCCAAATACACACACATAACTACCAAGGTAAATAAAGGTTTAAAAAGAAGAAGAAAAGTTGGAGAAACTGATCTAGAAAAAAAGGTATTAAAGAGACCTGACACTTGATCCTGGATGGGATCCCAGAACACTTTTTAAAAATTACCATAAAGAACATTATTAGAACAATGAACAATTAATGATATTTAAATAAGGACTATGGATTAGACAATAGTATTCTATCATTGTTAAATTTACTGATTTTGATAATACATAAAAAAGTTCTTGTTCTTAAGAAAGTCATATTGAAATATTTAAGATTAAAGGGGCACACTGTTTCCAGCTTTCTCTGTCTACATACACACGCACACACGCGCTAATGCACACGTGCACATACACACACATATGTGTGGAGAGAGAGAGTAAACAAGTGGGGTAAAATGTATATGCAGAATTTGTGTAAAGAGTATCCAGTATTTCCTTAAACTATTCAGTAAGTTTAGTTTGAAATTAAAACAGAATAAAAATTTATCTTCCCCACCACAAAAAAAGCAAAAGTCTCTGCCCCACAGTGATTGATTTTCTTATACATTTTTGTTCTTAGATTTTTCCTTTGCCAAACTGCATCTTCTCTACTAATCCTGGCATGCACAGGATTACAACATTTGTAACTAGAGTCTGGAACCCTTGGAGAGATAACAGAATAAAATGGAAAGGCTAAGAGGAATATAGAAGATGCAGAAAATGCTCATGAAAAAAAAAAGAAAGAAAATCCTGGTGATGCTGAAGTTCAACATGAGACAAAGAGCTATAACTGTTTAGCAAGTAAGTAGTTCTCAGTTTTTACTATCTATTCTGTTTTCAGATGCTATGATAAAAATGCATATGTAGGAATCTCCTTATCTCCTACTAAATCAACTGCTTCTTTACTGTGGAAATTTGAAGCTACATAATAGGAGGGAAGTACTGCTTATCTTAGGTTTTATATAAATCCCGTAACACAAATACACAGACAAGTTTAGGACTTGAAGGAAAAAAAGAATTTTAATTTAAAACTGTATGCAAAATCTATATTGGTCTTAAAAATTGGACGTTTCATCCTTGTGATTACAAAGACGTAGAAAAGGATCAGCATTACGGATACTAATTCAAAATATTTTTAAATTACCTACATCTACTCTGACTTCTAGCTCTAAAATTAGCCACTTTCATCTTTAATCCATGATCCCTGTGTATTCCTTGTATCCATTAATTTGGAATTTAGAAAAAATAAAGTTAACATAACAAACTGAAGACTGTAAAATAAGTATAATTAAAATTTTCAGAGGATTTCAAAAGCATATTACATCGAGATTTAGAAAATAATTGCTAATTAATTGCTAATTAAAATTTTCATCAATAAAAAATAATTCATTAGATGGGCTGAAGAGCAACATGGAAATAGCTAAATAAATGCATGACTGGCATATCAAGTCAACAAATTCTCCCAAAATATAATTCAGAAAGGGAAAGTATATGAAAAAAGATAGATGGCATTTTGGATGGTATCACAAGGAATTCTAATATCTTTCAAATAAGAGTTACAGGAGGGAGACTTCCAGAGAAGAGGGCAGGATAGGAGTATCATAAGCTCACCTTGTCCCACAAATACAACTGGAAAACACCCATATATCAGTGTAAAAAACCCAGAAAACACCAGAATGACTGGCAGAACAGACTTTCCACAGATAATAGAAGAGGCCACATCAAAGAGAGTAGGAAGGGTGGAGACATGGTCTGAAGCTAACTGGACTGTGTGACTGTCTAGGGGCCAAAAGGGACAATGCAGGTAGAAGAGGGATAAACAAACAGACTCTCATACCAGGCACCCCAGGAACAGAGATCCCACACAAGGAAGACAAATTTCTATAACATTTAGCCTTAAAAATCAGAGGGACCAAATTTCATGAGTTCTTGTAATCATGAGGCCTAACACGTGGAACTTTAAAAATCAGTGGGAGATCCAGGAAGGCTAAAGAAAACTGAGTCCCCGCCCTAGGACAGACAGCACAACAAACAACTAAGTGGAGATACAGCATAGAAGCAGCAATTTGAAAAAAGCCCGGGGCATACAGGAGAGAGATTTGTTTACCAATCTGAGAGTATGTGCTAGAGGGGCAGGGAATGTTGGGAGACTTCTCTAGGAGCAGAGGAGCTGGTGGGTGCCATTTCCCTCCACCACCCCTCAGTCTAGACACACAGACCCAGATGGAAATCAGCACAGCACCATAAATGGCTACCTAACTTGCTAACAGAGTACCCCGCCCCTTCGTCCTCTGCAGACATGCCCCTTCCAACTAGGCCTCAGCTCCAGGTCCCCTACCAGAGCATATCAGCAAAACCCTTGCTAACATCGTGCATCCCACCCCCCATGGGCTTCTGCATATCTGTCCACACAGCCAAACCTGCCACAGTCCCCCAAGGCTGCAGGTCCCAGACTTTGCTGGAACCACAGGCCCCCACCACCACATTTTTCTGTGGACTTGCCCACTCCAACAGTCCCTTGATTGGAGGCCATCTAAAGCAGTGCCTTAAACCTGGCAGTGGGCAAGCAACCTCAACAGAGGCCAGCACCACTCCAAAGTGACTCATGCCCTAAGAAGAGGGGAAGATAACCACACACACCAGTCCACCTATGGCCCCAGCAATGCATATCTTTTACTGCATCTCTGGAAAACACTTTATCTGACTTCACTTAAGCCAGTCTGAGGTGCCAGGTTCTTTCAAACAGGGGACATTGCACTGTGGGGCACTACAGGACCTCTTCTTCAGAAGGACGCTACTTTTAAGAGCAGAAGATATACAGCTGACTTTCTTTTTTCTTTCTTTTTCTTTCTTTCTTTCTTTCTTTATTTTTTTATTTTTTTGAGAGAGAGAATCTTAAGCAGGCCCACACTTAGCTCAGAGACTGATGCAGGGCTCATTCCCATGACAATGAGATCATGATCTGAGCTGAAATCAAGAGTCAGACGCTTCACCAATTAAGCTACCCAGGAGCCCCTTGACTGTCTTAATATAAAGAAACAGACACAGAGAGTTAGTCAAAATGAGGAGACAGAGGAATATGCCCCAAATGAAAGAACAGGACAACATCACAGCAAGAAAGCTAAATGAAACAGAGATATGTAATATGCTTGATAGAGAACTTAAAGAAATGGTCATAAAGATACTCACTGGACTTGAGAGAAGAGTAGAAGATCTCGGTGACACCATTAACAAAGAGATAGAAAACAGGAAAAAAAAACTATTAGAGATGAAGAACTTAATAACTAAAATTAAAAACACACTAGATGGAATAAATAGCAGACTAGAGGAAGCAGAAGACTGGATCAGTGACCTGGAGCACAGAGTAATGGAAAGCAATCAAGCTGAAAAGAAGAGAGAATAATAATAATAATAATAATAAATGAAGAACTTAAGAACTCAGCAACACCAAGCATAATAGCATTCACATTATAGGGATCCCAGAAGGAGACAAGAGAAAAAGAGGGACAGAAAATTTACTTGAAGAAATAATAGCTGAAAACTTTCCAAATCTGGGGAAAAAAATAAAATTCCAGATCCAGGAGGCCCAGAGAGAGACCCAGCAAAATTAACCAAAGGAGGTTTACACCAAGACACATAGTAATTAAAAGGGCAGAAGTAGTGATACAGAGAGAATTTTAAAAGCAGCAAGAGAAGAAAAAAAAATACAACGGACACCCCATAAGGCTATCCTTATGGGGATTTTTCAGCAGAAACTTTACAAGTCAGAAGGGAGTGGCATGATATATTCAAAGTGCTGAAAGAAAAAAACTGCAACCGAGAATACTCCATACAGAAAAGCTATCATTCAGAAGAAAACAAGACATAAGAGTTTCCCAGACAGGGGCACCTGGATGGCTCAGTTGGTTAAGCATTCACCATAGATTTCAGCTCAGGTCGTGATCTCACAGTCCAGAGATTAAGTCTTGCCTCAGGCTCTGTGCTGAGTGTGGAGCCTGCTTAAGATTCTCTCTCTCTCCCTCTCCCTCTGCCCCTACCCTGTGCATGCTCTCTCCCTTAAAAAAAAAAAAAAAAAAAAAGAGTTTCCCAGATAAACAAAAGTTAAAAGAATTCACCACTACTAAACCAGCCTTGCAAGAAATGTTAAAGGGGACTCTTTGGGTGGAAAGGAAAGACCAGGAGTACAAAAAGCAGGATGAACAAAAGCAGTAAAAATAAGCATATCTATAAAAATCAGTCATGGGAGTCACAAAATAAAAGATTGCTAAGTATGACATCATATACCTAAAACATAGAGGGGAGAGGAGTAGAGAAAGGATTCAGACTTAAGGGACCATCATCTTAATATTAACTGCTACATGAAGAAGATGTTAAATACAAACCTAATGGTAACCACAAATCAAAATCCAGTAATAGATCTTCAAAAAATAAAAAGAAAGGAATCCATATTGCTCACTAAAGGAACCAAAAAAACCATGAGAGAAGAGAGCAAGAGAAGAAACAGACAGAGAAGAACTACAAAAATAATCATAAAACAAGTAACAAAATGACAGTGTTTTTACCTATCAATAATTACTTTGAATGAACTAAACACTCAAATAAAAAGATATAGAATGATGGAATAGATAAAAAAGCAAGACCCATCTATATGCTGCTCACAAAAGACTCATTTCAAGCCTAAAGACACATGTAGATTGAAAGTGAAGGGATGGGAAAGCATTTATGGAATTGAAAAGAAAGCTGGGGTACCTATACTTGTATTGGACAAAACAGACGTTAAAACAAAGACTGTAACAATGGACAAAGAAGGACACTAAATAATAATAAGAGGAACAATCCTACAAGAAGCTATAACAATTGTACATACTTATGCACCCAAATACATCCAAATACATAAATCAGCTAATAACGAATATAAAGGAAGTAATTGATAGTAATACAATAGTAGGGCACTATAACACCCAACTTACATCAATGGATAAATCATCCAAACAGAAAATCAACAAGGAAGTAGTAGCTTTGAATGACACATTAGACCAGATGGATCTAACAGATCTATTCATAACATTCAATCCTGAAACAGAAAAATACACATTCCTTTCAAGTGCACATGGAACATTCTCCAGAATAGATCATATATTAGGCCATAAAGCAAGTCTCAGCAAATTCAGAAAGACTGAAGTCATACCATACGTCTTTTCTCCCCATAATGCTATGAAACTAGAAATCGGTCACAAGAAAAAATCTGGAAAGAGCACAAATACATGGAGGTTAAATAACATGCTACTAATCAAGGAATGGGTGAACCAAGAAATCAAGGAAGAAATAAAAAACTACATGGAAACAACTGAAAATGCAAACACAACATTCCAAAACCTTTGGGGCATAGCAAAAGCTGCTCTAAATGGGAAGTTCATAGCAATATAGGCCTTCCTTCAGAACCAAGGGAAAAAAACTCAAAAAAACAACCTAACCTGACACCTAAAGGAGCTAGACAAAGAACAAGAAATAAAACCCAAAAACAGTAGAAGGAAGGAAATAAGAAAGATTAGAACAGAAATAAACAAAATAGAAACTAAAAAACAATAGAACAGATCAATGGTACCAGGAGCTGATTCTTTGAAAAGATCAACCAAATGGATAAACTTTTAGCCAGACTCAGAAAAGAGAGAGAGAAAGAGTGCTCAAATAAAAACATCAGAAATGAAAGAGAAATAACCAATCCTACAGAAATACCAAGGATTGTAAAAGAATATTCTGAAAAATTATATGCCAACAAATTAGACAACCTAGAAGTGGATAAATTCCTAGAAACATATAACATCCCAAAACTGAATCAGGAAGAAATAGAAAATTTGAACATACCATTACCAGCAATGAAATTGGATCAGTAATCAAAAACTACCAACAAACAATAGTCCAGGACCAGACAGCTTTACAGGTGAATTCTATCAAACATTTAAAGAGTTAATATCTATTTTTCTCAAACCATTCCAAAAACTGGAAGACAAAGGAAAGCTTCCAAATTAATTCTATGAGTCCTGTTACCAAAAACAGATAAAAACACTACAAAAAAGAAAACTACAGACCAAAACACTGATGAACTTAGAGGCAAAATCCTCAACAAAATATTAGCAATCCAGCTGAATCCAACAATACATTAAAAAAATTATTCACCATGATCAAGTGAGATTTATTCCTGGGTTGCTGAGGTGGTTCAGTATTTGTAAATGAATCAGTATGATATATCACATCATCATCAGTATGAGCATCACATATGCTCATTTCAGTATAGATGCAGAAAAAGCATTTGGCAAAGTATAACATTCATTCATGATAAAAGCTCTTGACACAGTATGTTTAGAGGGAACATACCTCAACATGATAAAGGCCATATATTTGACCTAACATAATACTCAATGATGAAAAACTGGAAGCTTTACCCCTGAGATCAGGGACAAGACAAGGATGTCCACTCGCATCACTTTTATTCAACACAGTATTGGAAATCCACAGCAGTCAGATAAGAAAATGATATAAAAGGCCTCCAGATTAGTAAGGAAGAAGTAAAACTTTCACTGTTTGCAGATGACATGAACTATATACAGAAAACCAACCCTTAAAGACATCATCAAAAGCTACTAGAACTGATAAATGAATTTAGTAAAGTTGCAGGATACAAAATCGATATACAGAAATCTGTTGCATTTCTTTACACTAATAAGGAAGAAACAGAAAGAGAAATTAAGAAACAATCCAATTTATAATTGCACCAAAATAATAAAATACCTAGGAATACACTTACCTATGGAGTTGAAAGACCTGTACTCCAGAAACTATAAAATACTGTTGAAAGAAATTCAAAATAACACAAACAAATGGAAAAATATTCCATACTCATGGAATAGGGGAAAAAATTTTGTTAAAATGTCCATACTACACAAAGCAGTCTACAGATTTAATACAATTCCTATCAAAATACCAACAGCATTTTTCACAGAACTAGAAAAAATAATCTTAAAATTTGTATGGAACCACAAAAGACCTCAAATAGCTGAAGCCATCTTGAAAACAAAGAACAAAACTGGAGGTATCACAATCCCAAATTTCAAGATATATTACAAAGCTGTAGTAATCAAAACGGTATGGTACTGACACAAAAATAGACACGTAAATCAATAGAACAGAATGGAAACCCCAGAAATAAACCCACAATTATATGGTCAATTAATAGTGAGAATGTGCAATGGGAAAAAGATAGTCTCTTCGACTAATGGTGTTGGGAGAACTGGACAGCTACATGCAAAAGAATGAAATTGGACCACTTTCTTACTCCACACACAAAAATAAATTCATAATGTATTATGGATCAAAATGTGAGACCTGAAACAATAAAAATCCTAGAAGAGAGCACAGGCAGTAATTTTTCTGACATTGGCCATAGCAACTTTTTTTAGATATGTCTCCTGAGGCAAGGGAAACAAAAGCAGAAATAAACTATGGGGACGACATCAAATAAAAGGCTTCTGCACAAAGAAATCAACCAAACTAAAAGACAACCTACTGAATGGGAGAAGATATTTGCACATGACGTATCCAAAAGGGGGTTAATATATAAAGAACATATATAAATCAACACCAAAAAACCCCACAAATAATCCAATTTTAAAATGGGCAGAAGACATGAATGGACATTTTTCCAAAGAAGACATACAGATGGCCAAAAAAACACATGAAAAGATGCTCAGTATCACTAATCATGAAAAATGTAAATCAAAACCACAATGAGCTATCACCTCACACCTGTCAGAATGAATAAAGTAAAAAACACAAGAAACAACAAGTATTGGGGATGCCTGGGTGGTTCAGTTAGTTAAGCATTCAAGTCTTGATCTCAGCTCAGGTCCTAATCTCATGGTTTGTGGGTTGGAGCCCCATGTCAGGCTTTGTTCTGGCAGTATGAATCTGCTTGGGATTCTGTCTCTCCTTCTCTCTGCCCCTCCCCTTCTTGCTCTCTTTCTGTCTCTCTCTCTCAAAATAAATAAACTTTAAAAAAGAAAGAGAGTGAGAGAGAGGAAAAAAGAAAGAAACAACAAGTATTGGTAAGGATGTAGAGAAAAAGGGACCCTCATGTACTGTTGGCAAGAATGCAAACTGGTGTAGCCACTGTGCAAAACAGTATAGAGATTCCTCAAAAAAATTAAAAATAGAACTACTGTATGATCCAGTAATTCCACTACTGGGTATTTACCCAAAGAATACAAAAACGCTAATTCAGAAAGATATATATGCACCCCTATGTTTATTGAAGTATTATTTACAATAACCAAATTATGGAAGCAGTCCAAGTAAACATAGATAGATGAATAAAGAAGAAGATATAGATGTAGATGTAGATATATAGATATAGATATAGATACAGATATAGGTAATATTAATTACTATATAAATTATATTATTATATTACTCCACTATAGAAAAGAATGATATCTTGCCATTTGCAACTACATGTATAGATCTAGAGGGTATAATGCTAAATGAAATAAATTAGAGAAAGACAAATACCGTATGATTTCGCTCATATGTGGAATTGAAGAAACTAAACAAACAAAGAGAAAGAAGAGACAAACCCAAACAGAGTCTTAAATATAGAGAACAAACTGATGGTTTTCAGAGGGGAAGTGAATGGGGGAATGGGTGAAATAGGTAAAGGCATTTTAAGAGTACACTTATTATGATGAACGCTGCAATGTATAGAACTGTTGCATCACTATATTGTATACATGAAACTAACATAACACTATACATTAATTATACTGGAATAAAAATTAACTAATTAGGGGCACTTGGGTGGCTCAGTCAGTTAAGTGGCCAACTCTTGATATCAGCTCAGGTCATGATCTCATGGTTCATGAGTTCGAGCCCGCTTCGGGCTCTGTGCTGACAGAGCACTCTCGCTCTCTCTCTTTCTGCCTCTACCCCACTCATGCTCGCTCTCCCTCTGTCTCACTCAAAAATAAATAAATATTTTAAATAATTAATTTATTAATGAAAAAGAATTGCAGAAAGAGAATATAGAAAGATCAAAAAGAAAAACATAATAGGAAATTTAATAGTGAAAATTTTCCCAGGACCAGGAAAATGCTGACATTTTCATTGAAAAAAAAAACAAAATTAACTAATATGAAGAAAAGAATCCAAATCTGTACATCTCATGATCAAATTTCAGAAGAGCGATGATTAAGAGAAAATCTTAAAACCTTCTAGATTGTTAGCATTAATAGAGTGATTTAAAGTGGTTGGATAGAAGTTAAAATCCAAGAATTTTCATATGTGCTAGCAATAAACATTAGCAAATGTAATGGAATACATTAAGAGCAACAAATATCACACAGTGCCTAGTAATACAGAAGCCTCATAATGTATAAGACCTATGTAAGAAACATAAACTTTTCAAAAAATATAACAGAAGATCTAAATACAGAGATACCTCATTCCTGAACAAAAAGATTCAGTACTGCAATTGTCCTTTCTTCCCAAAATTCATTTGGTACAGTTTGAGTCAAAAACCTCAGTTGGCTTTGGTTTTTGGGTTTTGTTTAAAAGAAATGTAGTAAGCCGATTTTAATGTTCGTATGGAAGGGAAAACGCAAAATAAAGAACAGTAATAGAAATACAAGCTTAGATGTTACAGCTCTGGTGATACTGCCCTGGCAATAGGTTTTCCCTACTCAATATAATTACTACTAATTGTAAGATGATTGTGGCTCATTTGAAAAATAAGTAATTTTCAAAGTTGGCAATTAAATGATCTTCTTTCAACAGCACTTACCTCCAAGGGGTAAATAAGGGATTGTGCAGTAACACCAGCCAAAGAAGCAGAAGCAAACTGCTCAAAAGTTTTTAAAGTGACTCCTCCAGAAGAAAGAAACTTCTTATACTGTGTTAATAAGAGTTCAAAGGTATGTTACTACTTAGAAGTCCCAGAGAGCATACAAACTTATTTAGTATTGATGAACACCTGAGCATTTAATCCACAGTTAAAAACCATAATGCACATTACCAAGCACCTAAATATAGTCACGCCCATTAGATAGGAGGCCCCGACATTAACAGCAGAGACTTCATCTTGTAAGTCTTTGTGCCTAGAATAAGATCTGGTATATAGTAGACATCCAACAAAAGTTGATTATAATAAGGAATCAATATAATGGAATGGAAACCATTGAGATGGAAATGATTGAGCACCTTATGAAGTAAGTTCTGGTGGCAACTCTGTCCAATTTTGATGAAGCAACATGACATCACACACAAACCCAGGACTTGATCTTGGCTAGGTCACTTAGTGAGTAATCTGGAATAAGTTATTTAATTTCTCTACAACTCAGTTTTTCATCTGGAAAATGAAGGTAAGTGTCCTTGTCCATACCGGTTACCATTACATCTGCAGTCCCTACTTTGCAGGATTGTTGTGAAGATTAAAGACAATAATACAGACACATGACATTCTTGTCACATTGAAATTGAGGAAGCGGTCATAATTACTACATGTATTAATGATAATAAAATTTTCCTTAAGTATTGGATTTTCAGTGGAATGTTTCCTTGGCCTTTATTTTGGTCTTTATTTTAGCTTCTTGTTCCAAGCCAAATGGTACATCCTGTCACTCTGCAGTATTGATTAGATCAAGGGTTGATAAATGGTATAACCTGGACCAGTGAGACCCAAGGAAATGCTTTAGGAAGACTTCCTTGCTCTTCTGAGAGAAGTTTTCTTGCTTTTCTGAGTGAACTACAAGAAAAGCCATGTCTCTTCCTGCTACACACAAAGAACCCCTGGAACCCTCTGGCAATCATCTTTGAATCACAAAAAGACAAAATCTTGGGATAAAGAACTCAGTGGAAGTCAGAGAGAAGAGATGGGGGAGGGTGGCGGGATGGCAAGGTGGAGTCTTTGGTGAGACTGTTGAGTGGATAAATGAAGCTTCATCAGAAGCCCACCCTATTTCTGAATGTGAAAAAATAAATTCTGTTTATTATGTAAGCCGGCCTGCTTGGCTTACTGTTACTTATGACCTAAAGATTCCTAACTGATATGGACACCTCAAGCTCCACATGCCCAAAACTAAGTATAAACACACACCACACCCAAAAATCTTGTGATCCTTCTAACAGATGTCATTTACCAAAAAAGCATACTATGAATGGTGCCCTTGAGGATTTGTGACATGGTAGTCCTGCCCAGGTGTTCCCCATCACAATAAATGGCTCTAGTTGAACAAACTCGGTATCATCTGTGACACCCTCCTCTCTCTTACGCTCTACAAACAATTATAACAAAATCTTACCCTCTTCTTAAATATCTCTGAAATCTGTCCATTTGTCCCTCCACGGACCTCACTCTCATCTCTCACCTGAGTTACTGCATACTGTCCCAGTCATTCTCTCTGTATATGCTTTTGCCTCTCCCCCCTTCGCCTGCCTGCCTCTCCAGTCTTCTCTTTGACCAGGATCTCTACTCTAGCCACATGGAACTTCTTTTAGCACCTCAAACACACCTTGCTCTTTTGCCTCCAGGGCTCTAAACATGTTGTTTCCTCTGCCTGAAATATTCTTTGTCTTTCAACTGGAAATTTTCTACTTACACTTTGGGTTTCAACCTAAATGTTACTCCTGAAGGAGGCTGTCCGTAGCCCCTCAACCTAGTTTGAATCCCTCTTTAGAACTTTCCCACAGTATCTCATATAATGCTTTATGTACTACTTGGGGACCACTGTTTCTTGAATGCTTATGATACGCCAACCTACTTGCAAAGTAGATATTATCTTCCCCATTTCACAGATGAACCAACTGAAGCTCAGATATATTATGGGAACTTATCCAAGTCTACACAGCTAGATGTGCCAAATACAAGTCTGTGGCCTCTAAAGCCCTGCTCTGTCCATTGCTTCATTTTGTCACTCTTGGTTCAACTGTATTCCTGTTGGAATTCAGTGAGCTTAGTATACTGTTATGAAGTTTCCACGTAGAAGTACAAACAAATTCTCTAAAATAGCTTTTATTGAGGAAATACTTAAAAGAAGGAACTTCTTTTAAAAACACAGCATTAAAATAAGAGCATTATAATTATAAAATAATAAGATAACATTAAAATAATGTTTCAGTAT
Source organism: Paguma larvata (assembly GCA_030068075.1). NCBI lineage: Eukaryota > Metazoa > Chordata > Mammalia > Carnivora > Viverridae > Paguma > Paguma larvata. The sequence goes on from CM057833.1 coordinate 88,736,634, forward strand.
AAACAAATGTTTACTTTTGCTTTCTAATAATCTGAGGCAGTTTTTAAAAAAATAAAATGGAGGGGCACCTGGGTGGCTCAATTGGTTGAGCGTCCAACTTCGGCTCAGGTCACGATCTCACAGCTCGTGAGTTCAAGCCCTGAGTCGGGTATCTGTGCTGACAGCTCAGAGCCTGGAGCCTGCTTTGGATTTTTTGTCCCCTCCCCCCCGCTACCCCTCCCCTGGTCATGCTCCGTTTCTCTCTGTTTCTCAAGTACAAACATTAAAAAATAAATAAATAATAAAATTGAATAACTTTTCCTTGTTAATAAATGTCATAGGCAGTATGGTTTTACCTGTTCATATGACCAGACCTTAACAGCGGTTTCAGGAGCAATCTTGAGAGCATGAACACCGTTTTCTCTCCACAAAGAAATTACTCCGCCCTCTTTGACCATCTCTTTTAATCGGCTTATTATCTTCACATTCTTTGTCTCTAAACTCTGAACCTTGAAAAGGAAAGGAAAAAAAATTTAAAACACACAGTATGCTTTGAAAAACTTTGAAAACTGCATATTATAATTTTCATGTGGTGGGCAGGAAAGAGTTCAAGTTCCCCAGATATTGAAAGTTTTTCCTACTGGGGAAACAGTAGCTGTTCTGGTGATCAGACAGCTTTGGAAGCATGTTTATTTCGATCCCTCCACTATATATAGCTTATGAGGGGGACACTTTACATGTGAGACACAGATAAACATGCCATAAACATGTTGCTTTGTTTCCTACTCCTCAAGGGAATGGACAAATTGCTCTCCCATCATGAAAAGAGTGAATCAGATACAAAGAAGAATCAGGGAACCAACATTCCTGAAAAATCAAGACCGCAGAAACTCAGAGAATTTATTCTTAACAAGGGACTGTGAGGCCTCTAACAAGTGTGATCAGTATGGTCATTGTGAGCAGAAGAAAAATGGAATCCAACCAAGTTTGTGGCCGAAAGACCTGAGACCTTTCTCCAGGGCACACACTGGAAAACAAATATTCAATTTAGCCTTGAGACAGCATGAGAGAATATGCCCTGTACTTTGAATATATTGCATACAGCATACAAAAAATTAAGCCCAGAACAATGTGATTCAGCATGTGAGTAAAGATAGAAGAAGAAGAAAAAAGACAAATTCAACAAATATAGTCCAATAAGAGAAGATTCCAAAGTGGTTTTAAAATAAGAGGTATTAAAGAGCTCTTTGTTTTTAGAGGACCTGGACAGGCAGCCCTTGTAATATAATAGTTGGATATTTAATAAATGTGGAAGGGATCAGCAGGCTCTCTGCAATACATATATGAGGAAGAAAGGAGGGAAAACTGACTAAATTTTTTTTAATTTTAAAAAACAAGAGCCAGAAAGAGGATAATCACCAGGTAAGTTGCAGCTAGAAGACAATTACCAACTCTCTATTGAGGAAAGAAAGACATTTAAACTCAAAATAATACTTGTATTATACAGCCACAATAATAAATATGTTTGCTGCTGAAGTGAACCAGTGTATAAAATAAGGAAATAATTCTTCACTGGCTGCTTCACAGTCACTGAGCTAAGCCCGTGTGTACCTACCTCCTCCAACACCAGTCACTCTGGCTCTAGGGAGTCTCAGGTGGGCTCCGCTTTGAAGAGGTACCTGCCCAGGTAACCACTAACCACTATTCTATATACCTACCTTCTCTATACATCTACCTGGACCTCTTTGTTAAGAACAAGTCTAAACCAAGACAGGAGAGACAGCACCACTGTTAATGGCATTTGCACCCTTACAGACAAACATTCGGTATCCATTTGACCCCAGAGGCTATGACGGCCCCACCATCAGCCAGTGCTCTCCAAAAGTTACCCTCACATACCTTCCTCTTTATTGGCACTGCAGCCTCTGTGACATTCTTTCATCTACACTGATAGTCAAATATTTTTAAAATCACTCCTCCTATATGTTAAGTCATAATGTAATTTGTGTTTTCTCAAATATTCTCCTTTGAGTACCATAAATTGTGCATCGTTTAACTATTGGTATGTAACAAAACACCCTGAAAAACTCAGTGGCTTGAAACAGCAAACCTTTCATTTGCTTGTGATTCTATGGATTAACAACTTGGATTGGTCTCAACCCATGGTTCTTCTGCTGTTCTTCCCCGCGGTTACTTTTGTAGCTATACTCATCTGGCAGTTTGACAGGGGCTGGATGGTCCAAGATGGCTTCAGACATGTGGCTGGCAATTGGTGCTGTTGGCTTAGCCTCTCTCTCCATGTGGTTTCTTATTTTCAAGTGAGTTAGTCCAGGCTTCTTTACCCAGGGGTCTTAGGGCACTAAGAAGGCATGGGCAAAAGCTTCAAGACCTCTTGAAGTCTAGGCTTCCAATTTCCACAACATCCCTGGACAAAGCTAGCCCAGATTCAAGGGATGGTGAAATAAATTCCACCTCTCTGTAGGAGTAGCAAAGTCATATTGCAAAGGAGTATGCTTATAAGGATGGGAAGAATTATGGAGTCTATCTTTGCAAACAGTCTACCACAAGGAAGTATGGCACTACATCCATAAAAAAAGAAATATAGTTCCAGCACACCAGTTGATTTTACAATAAATAATATTTATATCATAATAAAAATGTAAATGCTGTTTATTAATTTTAAACATTTAAAGTCACCCTATTGACAAAATTTTAAGGATATAGATATGATTGTAGAACAGAATATAATAATAACAACCTTGATAGTTTTGAAAATGATATACTTCGACTCTCTCCTATGTTGGCAGAAAAGTCATTAGTAAGATAAAAATATTAGTAACAGCATTCATTCCAGTATTTAGATCCTTCTGGAAATTCTGGTTCACTGATTATTGTCTCTTGCAGCATATTATTCTATAATGTAATATTACCTTATGTTAATGAAGACACAGGAAAATGGGTAATACCACACATTGCTAGGAAAAGTGCAAATTGGTATTATCTTTCTGGAAGGAAGTATGACAATATATGAAAAATCTTAAAATATTTAAGATTTGTTTAGAATGCCAGTTTAGAATGTTTAGAATGCCAGTTGTGGTAATAGCAAACTAGTAATTAGGAATGAAGTTCCTACTAAGGACACTGAAAAAGCTGATGAATTACGTATTTCTTAAGGTTTTCTTAAAGGTATCCATGAGCTAACAAGACAGAGACCTATTACAGGCCACTAGGTAGGAGAAAACACAGTAAGGTAGATTAGCATTCAAGTGTATTTCAATGGGGTGCCTGGGTGGCTCAGTCCGTTAAGCATTCAAGTGTATTTCTGAACCCAGAAAAAAACAGTTGTGAAATTAAGTTGTTTTGATAGCCACATAGGATTAACAAAGAACAAAAGACAAATCCCAGGGCCCAGCAAAGGTATAGGTCTCTCACATACCACCTCCACTTTAAATTGGGAGTTTGCAGAGATACACCCTCATTGTAAGGGTAAACCAGAAGAAACCAGCCTCTGCAAGGACTTGCAGCATGGCTTTGTATCACCCGGGCGTTTCAGGGAACTTCAAGACTCGAACTTGAATTAAAGTGATCCCAGATTGACAGCACTCCCAGGCACCTGACAGAAACAAAAAAAGTCTAATCTGAAGTTGGATATCATCATCTTTGTCCTCAAATTACTACTATAAGTAATACTTTTAAAAACAACAACAAAACTAATAGAGGGGGGAAGAGCAGAATGATTATTTAAAATACAACAGAAGGCAAGAAAGGAAAAAGGAAGGATCTTAGAACTGGCAGGGCAAATAGAAAAATAAAAAAAGATGGTAGCTTTAAACAAAAATATCAACAAATACATTAACTGTAAATGGGATAAATCTTCCAGTTAAAAATATAACAAAACCCAACCATATGCTGCTTTAAGTGACTTATCTAAAACATACAAATACAGAAAGTTTAAAAGTAAAAGGATGATAATGGATATATCATGCAAATCCCAAACAGGAGAAGGGAGTGTGGCTATCTTAATGTCAGACAAAATAGAACTAAAGCATGTATAGAGATCAAGAGGGAAAGGCTCCTGCACCCTGGCCCTGGTACCCCAACCTCAGTGAGAGAAAGCTGAGGAAGTGTGGTACAGTGTAGAAGCTTGGGCCTGCCATACATGGAGGGAAAGAGCAACTAGCAAAAGAAACAGCGAGGCTACAGAAAACTTGTGAAGTTTTCAAGAAACTGATTTACAAGGAACTTACTTCTTGTGATCATTCCTTGGTTTTCTTGGTAACAGGGAAAGAATGCAAGTAAACAGGGTGTGTAAACTTTTATTAAAAAAAAATTCTCAGTTGCTAAGGGACTAGATCTTAATTGTTCTCATCACAAAAAAGAAATCGTGACTGTATGGTGATGGATGTTAACTAGACATATAATAATTGTTTTGATAATTGTTTTTCAATATATATGTATATTGAGTCATTATCATGTATACCTAATATCTGTCAATTATTTCTAATTTTTTAAAAAAATTCTGTGGGGCAATATGAGTTAAGATGGTGGAGCAGTAGGGGAACCCTGTGCTTGCCTCATCCTTCGAACACAGATAAATATCAAATCATTCCGAACACCCAAGAAATCTGTCTGAATGCTGAGAGAACAAACTGTTACAAAAAAATGGAAATGGAAGAAAAAGTTCCAAACTCATTCTATGAGGCCAGCATTACCTTGATTCCAAAACCAGACAAAGAACCCACTAAAAAGGAGAATTACATGCCAATATCCCTGATGATCATGAATGAAAAAATTCTAAACAAGATGCTAGGAAATTGAGTCTAATAATACATTAAAAGAATTATTCACCATGATCAAGTGAGATTTATTCCTGGGCTACAGGGGTAGTTCGAAATTGGCAAATGAATCAACATGATACACTACATTAATAAAAGAAAGGATTAGAACCATATGATCCTCTCAATAGATGCAGAAAAAGCATTTCACAAGGTACAGCATCAATTTTTGATAAAAACCTTCAATAAAGTAGAGACAGATGTAACATATCTCAACATGATAAAGGTTATATACAAAAGACCCACAGCTAATATCCTCAATGGGGAGAAGCTTAGAGTATTTCCTGTACTGTCGGGAACACAACAGGGATGTCCACTTCCACTATTGTTATTGAACACAGTACTGGAAGTCTTAGCCTCAGCAATCAGACAACAAAAAGAAATAAAAGGATTCAAGTCGTCAAGAAGTGAAACTTTCACTATTTGCAGATGATATGATACTCTGTAGAAAACCCAAAAGATTCCACCAAAAGAATTACTAGAACTGATACACGAATTCCACAAAGCTGTGGGATATAAAATCAATGTACAGAAATCAGTTGCATTTTTATACCCCAATAATGAAGCAGCAGAAAGAGAAATCAATGAATCAATCCCATTTATAATTGCACCAAAAACTATAAGGTACCTAAGGAATAAACCTAACTAAAGAGGTAAAATATCTGTATAATTAACACTATAGAAAGCTACGGAAGAAATTGAAGAAGACACAAAGAAATGGAAAAATATTCCATGTTCATAGATTGGAAGAACAAACATTGTTAAACGTCTATACCACCCAAAACAATCTACATATTTAATATAATCCCTATCAAAATACCACCAGCATTTTTTACAGAGCTGAACAAACAAATCCTAAAATTTATGTGGAACCACAAAAGACCCCTAATAGCTAAAGCAAACTTGAAAAAGAAAAGCAAGCTGGAAGCATCATGATTCCAGACTTCAAGCTGTATTACAAAGCTTTAGTCATCAAGACAGTATGGTTCTGGCACAAAAACATAAATAGAGCAATGGAACAGAATAGATAATCCGGAAATGGACCCACAGCTATACGATGAACTCATCTTCAATAAAGTAAGAAAGAATATCCAATGGTAAAAAGAGTAGTCTCTGCAACAAATAGTGTTGGGAAAACTGGACAGAAACATGCATAATAATGAATCTGGAACACTTTCTTACACCACACACAAAAATAAATTCAAAATGGATGAAAAACCTGAATGTGAGACAGGGAACCATCAAAATCCTAGAGGAAAATATAAGCAACAAATCTCTGACCTCATCTGGAGTAACATCTTACTAAACATGTCTCTAGAGGCAAGGAAAATAAAAGCAAAAATGAACTATTGGGACTTTGTCAAGATAAAAAGCTTCTGCACAGCAAAGGAGACAGTCAACAAAACTAAGACACAACCTACAGAATGGGAGAAGATATTTGCAAATGACATATCTGATAAAGGGTTTGTATCCAAAATCCCTAAAGAACTTATCAAACTCAACACCCAAAAAGTAAATGATCCAGTTAAGAAATTGGCAGAAGACATGAACATTTTTCCAAAGAAGGCATACAGATGGCTAACAGACACCATGAAAAGATGCTCAATATCACTCATCAGGGAAATACAAATCAAAACTATGATGAGATTATACCTTATACCTGTCAGAATGGCTAAAATTAACAACATAGGAAACAACAGATGTTGGTGACTATGTGGGGAAAAAAGGAACCCTCTTACACTGTTGGTGGGAATGCAAACTGATGCAGCCACTCTGGAAAACAGTATGACGTGTCCTCAAAAAGTTAAAAATAGAACTACCCTACAACCCAGTAAATGCACTACTAGGTATTTACCAAAAGGATACAAAAATACTGAGGGTACAAGCACCACTATGTTTACAGGAGCATTATCAATAATAGCCAAATTATGGTAAGGGCCCAAATGTCCATCAATTTGCTTTTCTTTTTCAAGTTTGCTTTGGCTATTAGGAGCTGATATAGAATCTCAAGGTGGTATGTATATACAATGGGATATTACTCAGCCATCAAAAAGAGTGAAATCTTGCCATTTGTAACAACATGGATGGAACTAGACTGTATTATGCTGGAAACAAAGAAACAAAACAAAACAGATGAACATAGGAGAAGGGAAAAAAGAGAGAGAGGGAAACAAACCATAGAGACTTTTAATGATAGAGAACAGGGTTGATGGAGGGAGATGGGTGGGGGGATGGGCAAATGGGTAATAGGTATTAAAGAGGGCACTTGTTATGGTGAGCACTGGATGTTATATGTAAATGATGAATCACGAAATTCTACACCTGAGACCAATTTTACCATCCATATTAACTAGCTAGAATTTAAATAAAAACCTAAAAAAAAATATTCTATGGGAAAAAACATAGCTAGAAAACACAACTAATTGCAGAAGAAATCTATACCAGCTACCTAAAATATCCAGTCCTTCATTTTGAATATGAAAGAACAATAAAGGAACACCAGATACATGGGGGAAGGAATGGCAGCATAAAAATCTAAAACTAAGATTAAGCAAACTAATTCCAGAGAAAATAGAGACAATTCAGGAAACTACAGTTAAATAAAGTAAATAATATAAAGGACCTTCTAATATCCTCAGAAAAATCAAATGATAATAAAGCAATGAAAGACTGAGCAGGAAAAAGGTATTATGGAAAAGGAACAATCAAAGGGATAAAAAGAGCTCTTGAAAATCTAAAATGTGATTGCTAAAATAAGTTCAATAGAAGGGTTGAAAAACAAGACTGAAGAAATTCCCCAGAATTCTGAGTAAAATGACATAGTGATAGAAAATATTTATGAAAAGGTAAGAGGTATGTAGCCGGCCAATCCAAGAGATACAATATCCAACTACTAAGAATTCCAGAGAGAGAAAATGGAGGGTAGAAAATTAAGAGTTTAGTGGTGAGTATTGTCTATCGTCTTGCCCTATTTCACACACACAAAAAAAAAGGAGACTTCCCTAATTTTTGCCCTCCCTAGAATACTAATCCTAGATTATTAGATTGCATTTAGTTATTGGTTTACATCACTAAACTCCAAATATGGAGTTTACTCCAAATGTGAAGTATAGTCCAAATATGAAGTAATTTGCACATGAAAATATCAAGGAATAGTGTTAAGAGCTCTAAGAATCTTCTTTGAAAAGCATCAAATATTATTCGCATTACTCAAAAATATGCACGGGAACTATGCAACACACCTGCGTTAGGGTTTTTAGACGCTCTAATGGTGCTGTGCATGTTCGAGCACAAGTACCCGCTATGGCTCCAGCCAACAGGTATTTCCATAACAGGCCAGAACTTCTTTTTTCATCGAGTAAATGAGGAAAAGTCCATCCTTCTCCCATATCAATTCTCTATTAAAACAAAATAAATAACACAATAATTAGATCTCAAATGAGTCGTGTTCTCTCCTTTTAAGATCTAAATAATGTTTCGTATATCTCAGCTCCACTGCAAATTAATATCAGCCTTTCCTAGAATTTTGTACTTCACCAGCCAGTATAATTTTAAGTAACTCATAAGTTAGCTTGAAATACTATCAATTATAAATAATATTTTTAGCCAGGTGCCTGAGTGGCTCATTCAGTTAAGCATCTGGCTGTTGGTTTCAGCTCAGGTCATGATTTCACCATTTCATGAGTTCATGCCCTGCATTGGGCTCCATGCTGAGAGTGTAGAGCCTGCTTGGGATTCTCTGTCTCCCTCTCTCTGCCCCTCCCCAATTCTTGCTGTTTCTGTCTCAAAATAAATAAACTTTAAAAATACATACATACATACATACATACATACATACATAATATTTTAGCATGTTTAGGGTAATCTTTACATTTCCTAGTTTTAAATCTATACCTTTTCCAATTCAAAATTATTTGTCTGAGATTTAATACAAAAAGAACACCTGTCAAGTTCTAATAAATATTTGTAGTTATAGTGAAATACAGTCTGCATAAACTACTAGTCAGATAGTATTTAATTGGCAATAATGTAAAAGTATATTCAGTGTTCAAGATGTATTGGATTCCTGTGTTATCTTTAGACACTCTTTACCTCTAAAAAAATCAAATATAAAATATACAGCATACATTTGGAAGCAGTTTCCTTTTACATCTTTATAGCAGAATCGACGAAAACCTGAGCCTTCCCACGTAGTGCATAGGGCAGATAAAAAGCTCTGCTGTACATGTGTTATAAGTAGGAGTCTTCTGAGGGTTTACAAGGCTGATCACCTATGTCATGATTAAGGACCTGGGCTCAGGAGTCAGGTGGGATTCAAATCCTGATTCCCTAACTCCCAAGTGAATGAACTCTCTGAGACTTAATTTCCTCAAATGTAAAATAGAGACAATCCTGGGGTGCCTGGGTGGCTCAGTCGGTTAAGCGTCCGACTTTAGTGAGCTCAGGTCATGATCTCACAGCTCGTGAGTCTGAGCCCTGCCTCGGGCTGTGTGCTGACAGCTCGAAGCCTGGAGCCTGCTTCAGATTCTCTGTCTCCCAATCTTTCTCTCTTTCTCAAAAATAAATAAATAAACATTTAGATAAATAAAATAAAATAGAGACAATAATAATACCTAATCTTGTAGTATTAAGATTAAATACCTTGAAGTATATAAAGCACTTAGCACAATGCTTTGTACTAAAAAACACTCAGCAAATATTAGTCACTGATATTATTAATTATAAAACAAAGACTGCTTAATAGCAATTTAGGCCTTCAAGTGCTTGGGTGTCATAGTCACTAGCAATAATGTGACTAGGAAATACCTCAATATCTGTTTAATAAATAAAAACCAACATTTACAGAGCAAAGTCAGAAAGGTATTGAATAGTTGTGTGTCATCTTTAATTTTCATAATAACCCTAAGAGAAGTAAGTCTTATTACCACAATTTTAGAGTTAAGATAATAGGCCCAGAGGCACCTGGGTGGCTCAGTTGGTTGAGCGTCCCACTTCGGCTCAGGTCATGATCCCGCTGTTCATCAGTTCAGGCCCTGTGTAGGGCTCTGTGCTGACAGCTCAAAGCCTGGAGCCTGCTTTGGATTCTGTGTCTCCGTCTCTCTCTCTGCCTCTCTCTCTCTCTCTCTGCCTCTCTCTCTCTCTCTCCCAAAAGTAAATAAACATTAAAAAATCTTTTAAAGAAAACAGGCCCAGAGAGATCAAATAATTTACCCCAACACCCCCGGATAATAAGTGGCAGAGCTAGGATTTGAACCAACACAGCCTGAATCTAGAACCTGCACTCTGTTCCAACCTGCAAAACTGAGTGCTTTCTACCTCTGTGGCGTACAGTTACAATGCCAAGCATATTTGTTTCTTGCAAAATTACCGTAAATCAAACAGTGGACTTGCCCTGTGACAAATGAAGCAGTCTTTGTTAGCGCTTTACCCAAAAATTTGAGTTCAATTTATATTATTTTATTAGGTTATCACAGACACGGTCATTCAATTTTCAAAAGAGCTATTTTTCCATGCCTGCTTGCTCTTTATCTTTATTATGAATTAGAAGATCAAATATTGTTAAAATGTTGATACTACCTAACAAATCTACATATTTAGCGCAATCCCTATCAAAATAACACCAGCATTCTTCACAGAGAACAAACAATCCTAAAATTTGTATGGAACCAGAAAGGACCCTGAATAGCCAAAGCAATCCTGAAAAAGAAAACCAAAGCTGGAGGCATCACAATCCCAGATTTCAAACTGTATGACAAAGCTGTAATCCTCAAGACAGTATGGTACTGGCACAAGAGACTCACTCAGATCACTTAGATCAATGGAACAGAATAGAGAATCCAGAAATGGACCCACAAACATATGGCCAACTAATCTTTGACAAAGCAGGAAAGAATATCCAGTGGAATAAAGACAGTCTCCTAAGCAAGTGGTGCTGGGAAAACTGGACAGCGAAATGCAGAAAAATGAACCTGGACCACTTTCTTACACCATACCCAAAAATAAGCTCAAAATGGATGAAAGACCTAAACGTAAGAATGTAAGACAGGAAGCCATCAAAATCGTAGAGGAGAAAGCAGGCAAAAACCCCTTTGATCTTGGCCACAGAAACTTCTTACTCAACACGTCTCTGGAGGCAAGGTAAACAAAAGCAAAAATTAACTATTGGTACCTTGTCAAAATAAAAAAGCTTCTGCACAGCGAAGGAAACAACCAGCAAAACTAAAAGGCATCCAATGGAATGGGAAAAGGTATTTCCAAGTAGGTACTATTCATAACCTCATTTTACAAACATTGGAAAGCTTGAGTTAGAGGTCACCTTGCTTGTAAAAGTGGGTCCAGCATATGAAGCCAAGCCAAGTAGCTCCAGAGTCCTTATCCTTGACTATCTACCACCATTGACTGGTGACTTCTGTTTACTAAGCATTGTGCTAAGTATTTACATGAATTTTCTCATTAATCCTCATATCCTACCTATGTGGTAGGTAATATTATCCTCTTTACTTTATAACTGAAAAGGCTCAGCTTTGCAAGGTTAAGTGATGTCCCCAAACTCACTGAACTAACAAGTAGGGGCACTTAGGAAGCACACTTGGGTAATATGATTCTGGAGTTCAAGATCTTTAACATTATGCTAGCCTCCTTACCTGTAAGAAAGCCAGCTACTTAACCTCTCTCTGCCTTGATTTCCTTATCCTAACAGAAGAAGAATAATCTCTGCTTCAAAGAGTTATAGAAGAACAATGCAGATTCTAATTTGGAGTTACTAAGAACAAATTTTTTTAATTTTTTGAGAATTTTAAGAAATTATGAACCATAGATCTCTGAGTGCTCAGGGAGATATAAGCCATGCAGACTATGAGATAAATATTAATATGAAAAAAACTAGAACCTTAGCACTCTTTCAAAAGAATTCCAGTTGTAATTTATTCATTTATCCAACAAATATTTATTGGGAATGTACTGTATGACATAGCAATCAGCAATTCAGACCCTACTTTCAGGCAAGAAAATAAGCAATTGTAATACAATCAATTGACTGTTAAGTTGATAATTATTCCCAAGAAATGGACGCCTTTTGCAAGTCAAAACTTTGGTTGAAGTAAATATTATATGTCACTTAAGATATTTGTCACTATACAAATTTGTGAGAAAACAACATTCTATATCATTCTTTGTTAAATCAGCAAAACCTTACTAGCTAATATTCTGGCCTCACAATTTTCTAACAGTTTATAATGCATTACATTTTATGCCCATTACTCATGGTATAAAATATACAAATACTAAGGAAGAAACCACTTACAATAAAATGTTTCCAGTGATGGGCAATTTCCTCAACATTTCTTTCAGGTTTAAATAAAAAATACTTCCTCCATTCATCCCAGTCCACTGTCATTGACCCATCAGTATCCATCCTGTATATTTTTTAAAAGAATACGCTCAAATATAAATTATGAATCATAAATTTCAAAAAGCATTATCAAAATAACATATTCCTAAACATTATCTTAAATAACATATTCTTAAATATTTGGGTTATAGTTGAGCTCTGTCCGTGTTGCTTTTGTGATGTAGAGATTGCATCTTATATCTCTAAACTTCAGTTTCTATAAGAATAAGTCCTGCAACATAGAGCTAGTAGAGTATTAAATGGAATTATATATACTATGACCTTATAAACTGTGAAGAACTACAGAACTGTAAGTCAGTATTCCTGCATCCCAGTCTTCTCACATTTCTTCTTAAACACGTCCCCATCTTTCCATCTGGTAACCTCATCTTGTAACTTCTCTAGCAACAGATGATGGCTGAAAATTACTTTTTTTTTTTTTTTGGCTATGACTCTTAAAAGATAAAGAGATAGATGGATAGATGGATGGATGGATGGATGGATGGATGGATAGATAGATAGATAGATAGATAGATAGATAGATAAGAAACCCAAATACCCATGGAAATATAACTTCTATTAATACCATTAATATGGAATAATATAACTAAGACAATTTTAAGAATTTTAAAGAGTTCTCAACAGAGAATTTCTCAAATCCTTGAAGGAAATTAAGAGTTTGAAGAAAGATAGTGAAATTTATTGCTAAGCTTCTTGTCTTAGTTCGCTCCCTTTCTCATATTCCTCTATTGCTAAACTTCATACATCTCCTCAAGCCACCAAATAAATTCCAGACACTCACTCTCGGGCCATTGTAATCTCCTATTTCTCCCCCAAAACATGAGTGTTCAAGAATTCTCATATACTTATTTATTTTTTTATTTTATATTTTATTTTATTTATTTTATTTTAAGAGAGAGCTCAAGCAGGGGAGAGGGCCAGAGGGAAAGAGAGAGAAAGAAAAAGATGGAGAGAGAGAGAGAGAGAGGGAGAATGCTCAGCATGGAGCCTGATGCAGGGATTGTTCCCACAACCCTGGGATCACAACCTGAGCCAAAATCAAGAGTTGGACACTAACCAGCTGAGCCACTCAGGCACTCCTTATGGATTCTCATCTTTAAAAAAAAAAAATCTATTGACCTTATTTCCCCCCACTATCACCTTTTTCTCTCTTTGCCTTTGTAGTAACACTCATTAAAGAATTGTCTATCTCCTGTCTCCAATTTCTTCTTTTCATTCTCTCTTGAACCCACTACCATCAGACTCTCACTACCATTATACCACCAATGGCTTCTGCAGTGTGAAATCAGTGGTCTGGTCTCTGTCCTCATTTAGCCTAACAGCAGCATTTGACAAAGACAATTGCCTCCTCCTTAAAACATAAGGCCTGACCTTTCAAGAATCTTCACTGCCTCTTTTTCTGAAATATGTACACCTATTAAGTTGAAAGCATCAATAATTTCTGAAGTATCAATCACTCCTTTAAAGGAACAAAGAAAATAAAGATTAATTGGAAGATCTGACAAGATACAGAGCCAAAGAGTTAAGAAATATTCACTGCATTGTTGCAACATTTCATTAAGACATTAACATTCCAATTATTTCTTTTACCTACTAAGATAAAAAGAAGGGACTGGAGAGTCCATATGATATTTCCTATACCAATAAATAATACTGACAGCCTCCAGTGTTGCTCAAACCAGTTGTTCTTGCCTCTTTCCTTACCTTCACCCTGCAATTTCAGTCACTAAATGTGATCTGTTCAATGCCTAAACATCTCCCAAATTATTTATTCCCATCACTACAGTCCCATCTTAGCTCAGATGCCAATCCATGATCCACACAAATATGGTGGTGCTACTCCTCCTACTAAAAACTCTTAAGTGCCTTCCTACTTCATTCCCCTGGGGGATCAAGTCCAGAAACCTTCACAAGCCTCAAAGACCTCTGTGATCCTGACTAGGCCTGCCTCTCAGCCTTATCTCTGACACTTCCCCTTGCTCTCAGCTTTGGCCTCACTGGTCTTCTTCCAGTTCTTAGGACATGACTGCTCTCCTAGTGTGACCAGTCTCCCAGCAAATCATTTCCTCTGCCTGGAACCCTACCCCACTCTTCACTTAGCTAACTTTTACTCATCTTTCCAGATTCAGCTTAACTACCATTGCTACATTGAACTTTGTGTAAAAATTATCAAAATGTTATAAATATCTCTGAGATATTTATATTGTTCAAAGGGTAAAAAGCATATTGTTCAAAGGGTAGGCTTTTTTGTTGGTAGTTGATATTTTTGAAAGATAATATGCAAATAGAAGTTACATCATTTAAAAATATTCCTTAGAAGTAGTAATAGTCAAACAAATGATGAATTAAATAAATAAGTTTTTAATGACCTTTCACAGAAGCCAAATATCAAGTAATAAACCTTTACTAAAACATGGTTAATTCTTGACTCTACATATTTGCTCACTGTATAAGGACAAACCATCATTATTTGTATCCAAACTCTTAAAAGTCAACTTCAGTGTCTTCTCATTATCTTTAAGGAACTGCATAAACATGCCAAAGTTCAGCATTTTGCTTGTGCTAGTATCAACAGATTTTAATATTATCTATAAAAGAAAATAAATGTTATTAGAGACACGGATTCAGACAAGGTAGATTATAAATTGTAGTGCTTAAATATTTGTACATTTATCTTAGGTAAATTAGGTATTCTACCATAGATTATTGGTACATAAGTTTTAGAGTAAAATTTATACACTGAAAACATAGAATCTTTGAGTATTGGAAATTTAAAGAAGTTTAGCAACTGACAAGTCTAGTCTTCTACTCAACAGTCATGTATGTATTCATTCACTCAGTAAATCCTTGAGAAGAAGAAATGAATCAGATACAGTCTCTGGGAGTTTCCAAGATGGCAGAGCAGCATGGAGACCCTGAGCTTGTCTCATCCCTGAAATGCAGCTAGATCAGCACAAAACCATTTTTAACACTTAGGAAATCAATCTGAGGATTAACACAACTATCTGCATAACTTGAGCCACAGAACTTGGCAGGTATGCAGTGCCGAGAGGTGAAATGAGAGAGAGAAAAGCCACAGAGGGTAGGGAGCTCTTTATGCAGAGAGAGGACAAAGAAAGGAAAAGGGGGAGAGTGCGGTGCATTGGGATTGTGCAAGAAAAACCCTCCCTCAAAAGTATCTGAAGAGAAAGAAAAAGTGAAAACACTTTCAGGGGACTAAACAAGAAACCTGTTCCCCAAAATCAGTGATGGGGAGAAAGGAGAGGGTTTCAGTACCACGAGGATTCTATAAACAATGGAGTGCAGAGCCTGAAGTTTCAGAGCTAGTGCCTGGAGGTGCTCTGGTGAGGAGGTGGGGCAAATTCCCAGGAGCAGGCAGCGGGGTCTAACGGTCCATGTGTCACACAGGGAAAAGCAATTACCCTGTATGGAGTGCATTTGGTAGAGGTCATATGGCCTCCCCACCGGCAAAGGTCCCAGTGGACTCTGGAGAGCAGCCAAGTTTGCTGGTATTGAGACAAAGACACCAGAGTGCAGTGAAACCTGGCGCCGGCTGTGTGTTGTGGTTTACCATAATCTCTGAACCTATGCCGCTGCACAATTCCACAAAACATTTTCTGGAGCAAGCCAGCACTGGCCATTGCTCCACAAGACCTTTCCCAGAGAGTTGACATGTGTCCTAGCCACAGGGGTCTCTGAAGTGTGGGGTTTTGAAACACAACCCCATCTGAGATAAGACTCTGGAGGGAGGTGCTGCCTGGCAGATGAACAGCTTGGATATAGACAGAGGAGAGGTGGGGAGTGGACAGAGGCCCCAGACAAAGGAGGGGTGCTTTGTCGCAGATTGATGTGAGTGCAAAATTCCTGTGTCGGAGACTAGGGACCTGGGTGAAACCATTTTCACCTCTCCCCTGCATGCGCATGCACGCACCTGCACTCCAATCAGGGGAACCTCCTCTCCCCGTGTGGCACATAGACCCCTCCTTACTGATCCACCCCAGTAAACTAAGCAACACCACCTAATGAAGAACAGGAGCCATTACTCCCAAGTCCTGCCCAACTGCACACTCCAAACACATTCCCTAGAAAACCACCACAAGTCACTCCACCTGCTCAGTGTATGGACTATAGAAGGCTTCATAGTTTCAGTTCTAGGGGAAACTGGATGTAACTTCATTCAGGTTTCGTTCTGTTCACTGGTTCATCTATTTTTGGTTCTATTTGCTTTTGGCTTTTCTTAAATTATTTTTTCCTTTTTCTTTTTTCTTTTCTTCCTCATTGTTTGATACAGAAAGAGAAAATTTTATTTTTTTTACTTTATCTTTTATTTTTTTAACTTTTTTTACTCTATTTCATTTTATTCTATTCTATAAATTGTTTTATTTTTAAATTTTTTCTTAACTTCTTTTTTCTTTCTTGTTTTTCTTCCCTTTTTTCTCTGTTCTATCAAGCTTCTTTCAAAAAGCAGACCAAAACACACCCAAGATCTAGCTTCCTTTATTTGATCTTTAGTCTTGTTTTAAATTTTTAAATTTATTTTTTACCTTATCAATTTTTTCTTCCTCCAAAATGACAAAATGAAGGAATTCACTCCAAAAGAAAGAAGAGGAAGAAAGACAGCCAAGGACTTAACCAAAACAGATATAAGATGTCTAAACTAGAATTTAGAACCATGATAATAAGACTACTAACTGGGGATGAAAAAGGCATAGAACCCCTTTCTGTGGAGATAAGTGAAATAAAATCTAGTAAGGACAAAATTAAAAATGCTATAATTAAGATCCAATCTCGAATGGATGTCATGACTGCAAGGATGGATAAAGTAGAGCAACGAATCAGCGATTTGGAAGACAAAATTATGGAGAATAATGAAGCCAAAAAACAAAAGAGAAACAAAGGCAAAAAAGCATGATACAAGACTAAGAGAACTCAGTGACTTATTAAAAAGAAATAACATCTGAATCATAGGAGTCCCAGAAAATGAAGAGAGAGAAAAAGGAGAAGAAGGTTTATGTGAGCAAATTTTAGTGGAAAACTTTTCTAATCTGGGGAAGGACATAGACATCAAAACCCAAGAAGTACAGAGAACTCTCATTAAACAAAAACTGACCATCACCAAGGCATATCATAGTCAAATTTACAAAATAAACAGACAAGGAAATAATTATGAAAGCAGAAAGGGGAGAAAAAGTCCTTAGCCTATAAGGGAAGACAGATCAGGTTTACAGCAGACCTATCCACAGAAACTTGGCAGGACAGAAAGGAGTGGCAGGATATAGTTAACATGCTGAATCAGACAAATATGCTGCCAAGAATTCTTTATCTAGCAAGGCTGCCATTCAAAATAGAAGAAGAGATAGTTTCCCAGACAAACAAAAACTAAAGGAGTTCGCAACCACTAAACCTGCCCTGCAAGAAATTTTAAGGGGAGAAAAGTCAAAACAAAACAAAAAAGGCAAAGGCAACAAAGACTAGAAAGGACCAGAGAGCACCATCAGAAACACCAACTCAACAGACAACACGATGGCACTAAATTCATCTTTCAGTACTCACTATAAATGTCAATAGACTAAATGCTCCAATCAAAAGACATAAGGTATCAGAATGGAAAGGAAAACAAGACCCGTCTATATGCTACTTACAAAATACTCGTGTTAGACCAAAAGACACCTGTAGATTGAAAGTACAGGGATGGAGAACAATGTATCATGCTTTCAAAAGAAAGCTAGAGAAGCCATACTTATATCAGACAAACTGGATTTTAAAAATAAAGACTGTAACAAGACATGAAGAAGGGCATTATATCATAATTAAGGGGTCTGTCCACCAAAAAGATCTAATAATTGTAAATATTTATGCCCCCGACGTGGAAACTCAAATATATAAATCAACTAATTACAAACATAAAAAAATTCATTGCTAATAATACCATAATAGTAGGGAACTTCAACATCCCATTTACAGGAACAGACAGATCATCTAAGCAGAAAAGCAACAAAGAAACAATGGCTTTGAAGGACACTGGACCAGACGGACTTAAAAGAATATTAATATTAATTTCAGAACATTTCATCCAAATCAGCAGAATACTCATTCTTCTCAAGGGCACATGGAACATTCTCCAGAATAGATCACATACTGGGTCACAAATCAGCCCTCAACAAATACAAAAACATCGAGATCGTATCTTGCATATATTCAGACCACGCTATAAAACTCAAAATCAACCATAAGAAAACAAGTGGAAAAATCATGAATACGTGGAGATTAAAGAACATCTTACTAAAGAATGAATGGGTTAACCAAGAAATTGAAGAAGAAATTGAAAAGTACATGGAAGTCAATGAAAATGAAAACAAAACAGTCCAAATCCTCTGGGATGCACCAAAGGTGGTCATAAAAGGGAAGTGTATAGCAATCCAGGCCTTCCTAAAGAAGGAAAAAAGGTCTCAAATACACAACCTAACCTTACACCTCAAAGAGCTGGAAAAAGAACAGCAAGTAAAGCCCAAGACCAGCAAAAGAAGGGAAATAATAAAGATTAGAGCAGAAGTCAATGATTTAAAAAAAAAAAAAAAAAAGAATATCAATGAAACAAGGAGCTGGTTCTTTAAAAGAATTAACAAAATTTATAAACCCTTAGCCATATTGATCAAAAAGAAAAAGGAAAGGACCCAAACAAATAAAATAAAAAAATTAAAGAGGAGAGATCACAACCAACACCACAGAAATCTAAACAGTAATAAGAGAATGCTATTAGCAATTATATGCCAACAATTGGGCAATATGGAAGAAATGGACAAATTCCTAGAAACATATAAACTACCAAAACTGAAACAGAAAGAAATAGAAAATATGAACAGACCCATAACTAGTAAAGAAATAGAATCAGTAATCAAAAATCTCCCAATAAACAAAAGTCCAGGGCTGAATGGCTTTCCAGGGGAACTATAACAAACATTTAAAGAAGAGTTAACACCTATTCTTTTGAAGGTGTTTCAAAATATAGAAATGAAAGGAAAACCTCCAAACTCATTCTATGAGGCCAGCATCACCTTGATTCCAAAACAAGACAAAGACCCCATAAAAAGAATTACAGACCAATTTCCCTGATGAACATGGATGCAAAACTTCTCAACAAGATACTAGCAAACCTGATTGAACAATACGTTAAAAGAATTATTCACCAAAATCAAGTAGGATTTATTCCTGGGATGCAGGGCTGGTCAATATCTGCAAATCAATAAGTGTGATACGTCATATTAATAAGAGAAAGGATAAAAACACGTGATCCTCTCATTAGATGCTGAAAAAGCATTGGACAAAATACAGCATCCATGCTTGATAAAAGCCCTTGAAAAAATAGGGATAGAAGGATCATATCTCAAGATTACAAAGGCTGTGAACAAAAGCCTTCTGCTAATCCCATCCTCGTGAGAAAAACTGAGAGCTTTCCCCCTAAGGTCAGCGACACGACGAGGATGTCCGCTTTCACTACTGTTATTCAACAAAGTGTTGAAAGTCCTAGCCTCAGCAATCAGACAACACACAGAATTGAAAGGCATCCAAATCGGCAAGAAGTCAAACTTTCACTCTTCACAGATGACATGATACTCTATGTGGAAAACCCAAAAGACTCCACCAAAAAACTGCTAGAACCGATCCATGAGTTCAGCGAAGTTGCAGGGTATAAAATAAATGTACAGAAATTGGTTGCATTTCTATACACCAATAATGAAGCAGCAGAAAGAGAAATCAAGGAATCAATTCCATTCACAATTGCACCAAAACCCATAAAATACCTAGGAATAAACCTAACCAATAAAGGTGAAAAATCTATACATTGAAAACTATAGAAAGCTTATGAAAGAAATTCTGAAGAAGACACAAAAAATGGAAAAATACTCCATGCTCATGGATTGGAAAAAAAAAAGTATTGTTAAAATGTCGGTACTACACAAAGCAATCTATGTATTCAATGCAATCCCTATCAAAATAACACCAGCATTCTTCACGGAGATAGAACAAACAATCCTAAAATTTGTATGGAACCAGAAAGACCCCGAATAGCCAAAGCAATCCTGAAAAAAGAAAACCAAAGCTGGAGGCATTACAATCCCAGACTTCGAGCTGTATTACAAAGCTGTAATCATCAAGACAGTATGGTCCTGGCACAAAAACAGACACTTAGATCAATGAAACAAAGTAGAGAATCCAGAAATGGACTCATAAACATATGGCCAACTAATCTTTGACAAAGCAGGAAAGAATATCTAATGGAATAAAGACAGTCTCTTCAGCAAATAGTGTTGGAAAACTGGACAGCGACATGCAGAAAAATGAACATGGACTACTTTCTTATGCCATACACAAAAATAAACTCAATATGATGAAAGACATAAATGTAAGACAGGAAGCCATGAAAATCCTAGAGGAGGAAAACAGGCAACAACCTCTTCGACCTCAGCTGCAGCAACTTCTTACTCAACATGTTTCCAGAGGCAAGGGAAACAAAAGCAAAAATGAACTATTGGGACCTCATCAAGATAAAAAGCTTCTGCACAGTGAAGGAAACAATCAGCAAAACTAAAAGGCAACCAACGAAATGGGAGAAGATATTTGCAAATGACATATCAGATAAAGGGTTAGTATCCAAAATCTATAAAGAATTTATCAAACTCAACACCCCCAAAAACCAAATAATCTAGTGAAGAAATGGGCAAAGACATGAATGGACACTTTTCCAAAGAAGATATCCAAATGGCTAACAGACACATGAAAAAATGCTTAACATTACCCATCATCAGAGAACACAAATCAAAATCACAATGAGATACCACCTCACACCTGTCAGAATGGCTAAAATTAACAACTCAGGCAACAACAGATGTTGACAAGGATGTGGAGAAAGGGGAACCATTTTGCACTGCTGGTGAGAACGCAAACTTGTGCAGCCACTCTGGAAAACGGTATGGAGTTTCCTCAAAAAATTAAAAATAGAATTACCCTATGGCCCAGCAATTGCACTACTAGGTATTTATCCAAAAGATACAAAAATGTTGATTCAAAGGGGCAAATGCACCCCGGTGTTTACACCAGCACTATCAACAATAGCCAAACTATGAAAAGAGCCCAAATGTCCATCGACTGATGAATGGATAAAGAAGATGTGAGACACACACACAAACACACACACACACACACACACACACACACACACACACACACACAATGGAATGTTACTTAGCGATAAAAAAGAATGAAATCTTGCCATTTGCAACAGCATAGATAGAACTAGCATGCATTATCCTAAGTGAAATAAGTCAGAGAAAGACAAATATATGATTTCACTCATGTGTGGAATTTAAGATACAAAACAGTTGAATATAAGGGAAGGGAAGCAAAAATAATGTAAAACAGAGAGGAAGAAAAACCATAAGACACTCTTAAATATAGAGAACAAACTAAGGGTTGTTGTCAGGGTGTTTAATGAGGGGAAGGATGGAAGAGGTGAGGGGCATTAAGGAAGACACTGGATAGGATGAGGCCTGGGTGTTATATGTAAGTTATAAATCACTAAACTTTATTCCTGAAAAAAAATTCTATCTCTTTGAATCCTCTCAGAATGTTATTAAATATTCATTTAGCAGTTAATAAAATAGGCCCTGCCTTCAAGCAGTTTATAGGCTATCAGAGAAGACACCAAAGCCTCTATGATAGAAAATGTTCAAGGGTCAATAGTCCAATTATGGAAGCAACCTAAATTTCTATCTATAGATGAATAGATAGAGAAGAAGTGGTATATTAATCTATTATCTATCTGTCTGTCTATCTATCTATATGAATATTACTCAGCCATAAAAAAAGAATGAAATCTTGCCATTTGCAACAACATGGATGGATCCAGAGAGTATTATGCTAAGTGAAATAAATTGATTGGAGAAAGACAAATACCATATGATTTCACTCATATGTGAAATTTAGGAAACAAAACAAACAAAAAAAGAGACAAAGAAACCAAACTCTTAATTATAGAGAACGGAGGGGAGGAGGGTGGGGGTATGGGTGAAATAGCTGAAGGGGATTAAGAGTTATCTTGATGAGCATTGAGTAATGTATAGAATTGTCAAAGCACTATATTGTGTACTTAAAACTAATACAATGCTGTATGTTAAAAAAAAAAACAAATTCTTAGGAAATATGTGTATTTTATAAAACTCTTTTTTTAATGTTTCTTTATTTTTCAGAGAGAAAGATACAGAATGTGGATAGGGGAGGGGCAGTGAGAAGGGGAGACACAGAATCTGAAGCAGACTCCAGGCTCTGAGTTGTCAGCACAGAGCCTGATATAGGACTCGAACTCACAAACCACGAGATTGTGACCTGAGCTGAAGTCAGACACTTAACTGACTGAGCCACCCAGGAACCCTAAAATTCTTATTACAATAAATGTAGTATTGAAGAACAGACATACTCATTACATCGTAAAACATATCAAAAGGAAAAAAAAATGTTCAAGGTTCAGATTAAGGGGAATAAAGAAGTGAGAGAAATCTTCATAGAAGTGACTCCACTTGAATATTTTTAAAATGTCTAACAAAAGGTAAACAAAGATACAAGAGTGTGAGGGATCTAGCAGAGACCACTAGCTTTCCACCAAAATTCTTTCTTGCCTATTTGGGCACACAGCTAGGTTACATTTCTTAGTCTCCCTTGCAGTTAAACATGGTCATATGAGCAAGGTCTCACCAATGAAATGAGAGTGAAAGTAATGTGTACCACTTCTACACCTAGCTAACAATATCCTCTCATATATATGTGTGTATATATATATGTATATGTATATGTATATATATAGCATATGCTGTGGCAAATAGCAAAATTTCATCTATATATATAGGTATACATATACACATACATACACAGACTATAATCTTACCTTTGTTTTATATATATAATATATATATAGTGTGTGTGTATGTATGTGTATATGTGTATATATGTACATATATATATATAATAAAGGTAAGATTATAGTCTGTGTATGTATGTGTATATGTATATATGAATGAAATCTTGCCATTTGCCACAGCTTATGCTATATATATACATATACACATATATGTATATATATAAGAGCACACAAGAAGAAAGGAATCCAGATCTTTGAATAACCGCAATGTGGAGAACTGCCCCACCAACCTCAATACCTGCCAAGAAATCATCTTATAGGGGTGCTTGGCTGGCTCAGTCGGTAGAGCATGCAACTCTCAATCTCAGGGTCGTGAGTTCAAGCTCCATATCGGGTATGGAGCCTACTTTTAAAACAAGGAAGGAAGGATGGGAGGGAGGGAGGGAGAACGAGGGAAGAAATCATCTTATATACCATGCTAAGAGGCTTGGACTGTCCCATTGACATTGTCAAGCCCCTGAAGAATTTTAAGAAGGGTCATGATACAATCAGATGTACCTTTTAGAAGGGTCATATGGTGGCAATGTGGAGAAAGAAATAGTGAGAGGAAAGGGCAAGAAGACTGGTTATAAGACTGGTTACAGTAACTTAGGTGATAGATAGTGGGAGCCTGGGCTTACCAGGAGCAATAGGTATGGAGAAGAAAAGAACTGGTTATGAGCAATAGGTATGGAGAAGAAAAGAACTGGTATACTAAGGAATTACATAAGATGCTTTGACTAACTGCATGTTGGGATAAAGAAAAAAGAATATAGAATGACTTGGTGGTGGAACACTTAACCAAGGCTATGATCACAGAGGGAAGTGGAGAGACTCAGAAGCTGGGGATAGGTGTCCATTTTTGAGTCATCCACAGTAGAATGATAGTTGGAGCCTTGAAAAGTAATCTTGAACTTCACCCACATTTGAGGGTTGAGTCAAAAGAGTCCATAAAGGGATCTGAAAGCAACAGCCTGAGAGCTGAGACATAGTGCCAAAGGAGGAAATACAGGAGCCATCACCGGTGTTCCATGCTATAGAAAGGCCAAAAAATAACTAGAAAGAGCCCATGGGTGCACAATGCAGAAGTCTTTAGTGACCTTTCACAAAGGGAAAGAATGGAAGCTGAAGCCTCGCCACAGACAAGAGAAAGCAGAGAGCACAGACATAGCTTTGTCCAAAACCCAGACGACACACAGAGGAGAATGATAGGACATGTCTGGGTGGGGGGCCAGGGCCATGGGAAGGATCATTGTTATTAGAGACGATCATTGTTATTAGAGACGAAGAGGAATTACAGAAGCCGTACTTTTCCTATTTTAAAGGAGATGGAGAGGACATGAAGTCGACAATGTAACTAGAAGAACCAACTTTGAAACGAGGAAATACCTCATTTCCTTGGAAATGAAGTAAGCATGAATGTAGATAAAGGTAAGATTATAGTCTGTCAGATTTATAGAGGCTTACTAACAGCTTTAAGCTCAGTAAACAAGTTTAAGCGTTTTTCATTTATTTGTTCATTAATCATCATAACAACCTTACGAGCCAGACACTCTTCTTACCCCATTTTACGCCGAGGAAATTTTATAAGAAAGCCAGAAGTCTGAAGGAACTCAGTGCAGTCACTGCTATTTACTCTTTGACATAAAGAGTATGTTCAGCTACTGGAAGAGGGGAGTAAGGAATGACAGGGGCTGTGGTTGGGGTAAGTCAGGGTTTCTCAAGCTCCACACCATTGACATTTGGGACCAGATAATCTTTTGTTGCACTGTGCATTGTTGGATGTTTAGCAACATCCCTGGCCTTCATTCACTAGATGCTAGTATCACACACACACACACACACACACACACACACACACACACACTCACACACACACACATCCCCCACTGTCATGACCATCAAAAAATGTCAAATATGCCAAAAGGGCCTGAGGGACAAAATCACTTCTAGTTGAGAACCACTGAGATAATGGAATGAAGACAGAGCTGACTCTGGACAGTCCGATGAAACAGAGCACCCAGATCTTTATTGAGAAGGAAAATAGAATATTAAGATTTTGGGGCTGTATTAGAAGAAAAGCATAATGTCATCAGTTTCTTTTCTGTATAATGCAAAGTGAATGCAGCAAAAAGCCTTGGACACAGAGAACCCAGTGAAATCAATACACATTGTATGTAATTAAAACTGCCATCTGTGGTTGGGTAAGCCTCAGAGAACAAATCATCGATTTCTATAACAAAATGTGACCTAGCGTAATCAAGGGTATGTAGCTGTCCCCTCATTTCTCTGGCACGCACTTTATAAATCCCAACGATTATGGCTAAAGAGCAAATGTTACTGTCCTGATTGTATGTTTTTCCGGACTCCATGCTGTGTGACCTCACGTCCATTATTCACTTCAAGCCTACCAGATGGAAACTTATTAAATACTGTCATTTCCTCTTACCGAATTTAATTAAGCCTCCTTGCAAGAAAAAGATTTCTACGAAACTCTGGTGTCCCCTTCCCCTTTTCAAATACATGTGCACATACATTCCTATGCTGCTGCAGGGCCTCACTGTGTCTTAGAGAAGCTTAAATTAAAGCACTTTTTTTTTTTTTAACTCTAGTTGGTCAAATGGTTCAAGTACAGCTGCGGAAGTGAGGCTTCTCTGAAAGCACAGCAGTCAGTACTGATATTGTCGTATGTTAAGCTTAATGATAATTCCACACTGTAGTGAGTGGCATATTGTTGTAGGATGGTATAGATACTCGGGTAGTGCTAGACGAAACCGAAAATACGTGGTTGTAATTCACGCGTTAGTATCAGAACATCCCCAGCTACAGCCTGCGGAGGAGCCAGTGCACACACAGCAATGTCCCGGAAAGGCAGGGTGCAGCCCTGAGGCAGGGGCAATCTGCAGCAAACTGCCCCGCAGGCTGCATCGCCCAAGCTGTGGGGTGCCCTTGCAGGATGAGTCATCACAGGCCACCTAGGCAGATCCTTCGAGTTCCAAAAGCTAACCGAATCTGAACGCAGGCCATAGGCATTTGGCTCAGTGGGGACCTTTGGTAAAGGTTGCAGTGATGCAAGCAGACCTTTTAAGAGTTTTGACGGCTTGAGCCCGACTTAGGCAAGATGGTAAAGTCTTCAGTATGTTTTACGGTGGCAGGTCGTTATTAGGACAAACTTGTGGCAGGTGTTCCAACA
Organism: Paguma larvata; assembly: GCA_030068075.1. NCBI lineage: Eukaryota > Metazoa > Chordata > Mammalia > Carnivora > Viverridae > Paguma > Paguma larvata. The sequence goes on from CM057833.1 coordinate 88,763,003, forward strand.
GCGGGGCAGTTTTCAGTGAAGCAGCTCACACGGAAAGAATTTCTGAGGAGCTCAGGAAGGGGTGAGGGGGTCTTCTCCGTCCCCACCCCCAGGCCCAGCCCCACCCACACCTCCTAATGGCTCCAGCCGGCCTGCAGCCTCCCACAATGTGTGGCCTGAACGCACCGCGGCCCACCTCCTCGTCCTGGCCCACAGGGATGCCCAGAGCTTCCAGTTCTTTCTGCAGTTCCGTGATGTCCACCATCCCGTCCCCGTGATGGTTCAGTTTCTGGAAGAGCTCTTCAAAAAGGCGGTCGGGTTCCTCTTCCTGGCCGGCCGCGGTGGGCAACAGGAAGCCCCGTATTCGGCGCAGCATGGTTACAGAGCGCCGAGGGTTCCCTGGAAACTGGGAAAACCCACAGGCCGAGCGGCCGCCGGTACCAGGCGTCAGGGAGCCTCGGAGCAAGCGGCGGTGGCGGCCGCTGCCCGCAGCGCAGCAACTCACCCTGGAACGCGTGGGCTCCCAAGCCTCTAGGTTCGGAGCCAGTGGGCCAGGACCTTCCCCACCTGTCCGGCACAGTCCTGGATCTGAATTTGATTCTGCCAGTCTTGGCTGGGGGAAAGCTCCTTGGGACCACCTTCCCTCCCGCCCCCCAGATTAATGTTTGGCTAGGGATTCCCAGACAGCACTTTTTTTAATGTTTTACTTATGTCTGAGAGACACCGTGAGAGAGCCCGAGCATAGGAGGGGCAGGAGGGGGGAGCAGAGAAAGAGAGACAGAGGGTCAGAAGGGGCCTCTTCCCTGACAGCTGAGAGCCCATTGTGGGGACTGAACCGTGAGACCTTGACCGGAGCTGGAGTGGGTTGCTTAACAGACTGAGCCATCCAGGAGTCCCCCCAGACAGCATATTCTCAATTCAAACCATGGTAGTCCCATGGTTATGAGTTTTTAGGGGAGGTTTTTTTGTTGGTGGTGTTTGTTTGTTTTGGGGTTTTTTTGTTTGTTTTTTTTAGTTTTGACTCAGAGCCAGGTTGACATAGATCAGCCTCCATTGGGCCATCCTGGGCCAATTCTCTCTTCCTTTTACTAGACCAAGACTTTATCTCTCATTCCCATAGGGTAGTTGAAATCCAAATCCCTTAGTAACCAAGGGAGAAAATATTAAGATTTCTTTTTATATTTATAAAAGGCAAATAGGCTTTCTAATTTTTAATATGAGTTGACAATGGCACATATATGTAATATGTAAATAAATGTACACAAATCATGGATGGATAAACGAACAAATTTGGAGCCCATTGCTTTTGTGTAATGGGAGTGATCACCTGGTCAGTGGTCAACCTGATAAGAAATTCAGGAGTCTGGGGGTGCCCAGGTGGCTCAGCTGGCTAAACATCTGACTCTTGATTTGGGCTCAGGTCATGATCTCACAGATCGTGCATGAGTTTAGAGCCCCACATTGGGCTCTGTGATAACAGTGCAGAGCCTACTTAGGATTCTCTCTTTTCCCCTCTCTCTGCCTCTCCCCATCCCCTATCTCTCTCTCTCTCAAAAATAAATAAACTTTAAAAAGAAAAAAAAGAAATTCAGGAGTCTGTAATCAGCAGTTGCCAAGGAGAGCTATCAGAAGCACTGCTCAAGTCAAGAGAACAGACCAGCCACAGCAGTGAAGCAATGGAGACCAGCACTGAACACATAGACGAAGGACCAGCCAATGGCAACCAGCATGCTCTAAGGAGCTGCACAGGCGGTTTGGCCCTTAGCCCCAATGCGACAGAAGTCACAAGCAAACCACATTATGACTTCAGACATCCAGATTCTCTCTAGGGAGAAAATTAGTGAACAAGCACATTTTATCCAAAAGAAAGTAAATGCTATATAAAAGGGCTTAATTAGTTACCAAACTAAGCAATAAAACAAATTAGATATTTGTTTAATATCATTTTTTTATTTTTATTTTTGTTATTATGCAGCAGGTGGTACTCAAGAGAAAGACTGAAAAAAACAGGTTAGGCAAAGTACATTTTATACATTTATTCAGTACATATCTGAATTTTAGGACAAGCTGAAATTTAGGGAGCCTCTGTCCCATTAGTGTTATTTTGGATCCATGCTTTTAAGTCCTCTCTGTGTGAATTGATACTGCTGATTATTTTCTTATAATCTCTACTGATGTTGGGTCAGCAAGACAACGTGAAAGTCAAAACCTAGAAGCAGAGCAGAAGGATGGAAAGGGCCCAAGTTCTTGATTGCATCGCTGAGCCAGTGAACCAATTCTGGAAACCACTTTCCACTGAACCTGTTTGGACAGGAGACAAATTAAACCTCTGTTATTTAAGCCACTTTCTGCTGGGTATTCTGTCACAGCTGAAAGCATAGCTCATAGAAAATTATAACTCACAGAATAATTACAAACTGAGATGAATCCAATTTTCCTTTGTTACACTCACCTCAGTTTGTAATTATTCTATGAGAGCATGACAGGGGCCATAAAGTTTGGGAATGAAGGAAGGCTTCCTGAAGTCGAGGTGATATTTAAGCTAAGGCCTGAAAGTTAAGTAGGGGTTGGCCTACTCTCCTTAGAAGAGTGAGGAAAATAGCATTCCTTGTATCTTTAACATTCCTGAGGAGAAAAGAACTTGGAAAGTTCAAAGAGCTAAAAGAAGGCCACTGTCACTGGAGAATAAAGAACAACATGAAGAATGGCCCAAGCCGAGATGAAAACCACAGGCTCAGTTGACGATCCTGGCTTTTATCCCAAGAACAATACAGAGTTATATCAGCCAGGACAAACCAGGTTATGCCGTGACAACAAACAACACAGAATCTCAGTGACCTACAGGGTAAATACCTCATTTGCACATATCCCCATCATAGGTCAGCAATAGGTTCTGCTCCTGGGATGTCATTGTCCTTACCCTGGGACTGAGGCAGCCGCTTCCTGGAACATCATTGGTAACCATGGCAAAGGGGAAAAAGAGCATGAAAAAGCAGGCCGTGGATCTTAAAGCCTCTGCCCGTAGGTGACAAACTCAATTTCTCTGTATATTTTATTGGTCAAAACAAGTGACATGCTCTCCTGACTTCAAGTCTTCTTCAGGGAAGAATGCTGAATATTGGTGAAAAATATTACAGTCTACATCAGGAGCCACTTGTGCGTTTTTAGCAGCAGAATAGCATGGCTTAATTCACAGCGTAAAGATCCTGCTAGCTGTTGTGTGGAGAACGCGGGGCAAAGGCAGGAGCCAGTGCTGTGAGATCAGTTAAGAGATTCTCAGAGTGGCCAGCTTGAACTAGAGCGGTGGCGGTGGAGCGGAAGAGAAGCAGACGGATCTTCATATATTTTACAGACAGAATTGAAAGAATTTTATGAAGAATTAGGTGAAGGCTATGAGGGGGGAAATGATACCTCCTATAGACTAAGTGTTTATGTCCTCCCAAAATTACCTATGTTGAAATCTTAACTCTTAATGTGAGAGTATTAGAAGATGGGGCTTTGGGAAATGGTCTATTAACCAGGAAGCAGGCCCTTACCAGACACTGAATCTGCTGGTGCCTTGATCTTGAACTTCTAGCCTCTAGAACTTAGAAAAATTTACATGGTTTATAAGCCACCCAATCTATGGTATTCTTGTTATAGCAGCATGAAGGGACTAAATATCAGAAATAAGTTTTAGGTTTTTGGCATGAGACACCATGTTGATGAAGACGTCAATCTCTGAGGTGCAGGAGATCGATTGGGATTAAGATCAAGAGTTCAAGTTTAGGGGCGCCTGGGTGGCTCAGTCGGCTGAGTGTCCAACTTCGGCTCAGGTCATGATCTCGCGGTTTGTGAGTTCAAGCCCTGCGTTGGGCTCTGTGCTGACGGCTCAAAGCCCAGAGCCTGCTTCGGATTCTGTGTCTCCCTCTCTCTCTGCCCCTCCCCTGCTCATGCTCTGTCTTTCAAAAATAAATAAATATTTAAAAAAATTTTTTAAAGAGTTCAAATTTAGACGTATTAAGTTTAAGATGCTAGTGAGTCATCCAAGTGGCAAAATGGTGTGCACACCTCAAGAAAGAGGTTCAAGCTGGAAATATAAATTTGTAAGTCATTGGCATTCACATAGCTTTTAACACTGTAGGAAAGAAGAATATCACTTAGAAAGTATAGAGTAGGAAGAGGGGCCTAGACCAAGTTCTGAAAAACTCTACAATGTACATTACAGAGTTGTACATTGAGATGTATAATGTACATCTGAAATGCAGGCAACAGAGCCAGCATGGCATAGTAGTTAAGAGCTCAGGCTCAAATGCAAACTGCCTGCAACCGAATAATCTTGGGCACGTTACATATTTTCTCTGAACTTCACCTTCCTTATCAGTACCGGTTCTGTCTCAACATTCTGTTGTGAGGATTAAGTAGGAAAAAAGTACTTAACACAAGCCCTGGCACATAGAAAGCATTTCATAAATGGTAGTTATTGTTAATGTTATTTTTATTAAAGGAGACTGAGAGGAGCATCTGGGTGGCTCAGAGCCCAGTTCCTCTGCCCCTCTCCTGCTCACATGCTCTCTCTTTCTCAAAAATAAAAGCGAACAAAAAAAAAAAAAAAAAAAAGGGAGACTGAGAAAGAGCCTTCACAGAAGTATGAGGAAACAGGAAAATGTATTATTAAAGAAAGCACGAGAAGAGGCTACTTTTAGAAAAAAGAGTCCAGTGCTACTAAAAGTGTCGAATGCTGAGTAAAATTAAAAGCTAGAACTGAAAAGGGTCTTTTGGATTTGGCAAGAAATGCATTGGCGTTTTTGGTGAATTGGTGGAGCAGAAACCAGATTGGAGAGACTTAAAGACAGTAGATCCCTACCTCATTCCACGCATAAAGATAAATTCTAAGTGAAGTAAAGACCTAAAAGTAGAATGTGAAACCTTAAAATGTTATGAAAAAAATGTAGGAGAATACCTTTGTGATCTCAGTGTAGAGGAGTTCCCAAATAAAACATTAGAAAGCATAAAGCATAGATTACAAGTTTGATAACATCGAAAACATCTGTGCATCAAGATACATCATTTAAAAGGTGAAAAAGAATCACGGATAGAAAATCTAACATTATGATCTCCATAAAATAGTACTCAGTATATATGAGGAATCCTAAATCAACAAGAGAAAGACAAATGACCTAAGAAACAGACAAATAACGTGAACAGAGAGCTCACCAGGACCTTTAATCTATTAATGTTTCTGCATTGTCACGGTTCTCATTTCATCGTGCCCTCATTTTTCTCTTTCCTTCCACTTAGATTCTATAATCCATCATCTTAATCACTGCCTTCCATATTCCTTTACATATTTGCTCCCATTTCCTTTGCCTTATTCATTTTGCAAAACCATAACCTTTAGTAAATCCAATTCTCCATATTCTCTGCAACTTCACCTCTCCCTCTCCCTCACATCCCTTACCAATCCTGCCTAACATTATTTCAGTTCTATCTCTAAAATATATCATGATCCGTCTGCTTCTCTTCCCGTCCACTACCACCACTCTAGTTCAAGCTGACCACTCCAAGACTTTCCTAATGGATCTCATTGAACTGGCTGACTACAGCTATGGATGCCCTTTCTCCAATGCAATGGAAAAACGGATCCAAAGTCTGTTGAAAGTTTGTAAGTACAATGGTGGAAAGATGAAGGTGGCCCATGCAATGGCTTTCATTTCTTCAATGAAAGATGAAGAACTGATGGAAGTGGGGCTGTCAAACATGAGGGAGAGAAAGTGAAAAAAAGAGGATGCAAAGGCCAGAAATTTGAAGAAATGGTAGAAGGTGTAGATAGGATAATTATTGTGGAGAGTGAGAAGGCTGTGCTATAAGAGAAACTGGTAAGATTTTTGGGCGCCATGAGTACCAATTTGTGGTCATGAATATATAGAATATCAATTTGTGAAACTTACTATGCATCATGCAGCCCAGAACTAGACACACCAGTCTCATAGTTGTAATGGACCAAGCCTGTTACATCAGCGCCCTGGTGAGAATTACCAATACGCCCAACTCCACTGTGCTATGACGTGGATTTTAGTCTGGTCTACTCTCTCGAAGGCTCTGCACCTATTTATTCCAGGCAGTGCATGTAGCTTATGCATAATGGAGCAGTATGACAGAAAGAACCAGGATCCTGATGACTCTAGAGCCATCATGTCCGCCTCTGGCCCATGTTTAAATGAAACAGAAATAAACACAGACGATAAGCGGCAATTATTTTGGTCTCCTGCCTCTTTTATCCCCAGGCTGATCCTAATTATAAATAATAAAAATCCTCAATTAATAATATACAGCTAATCAGAATAATATGTAACCCGAAAAATGCCCAGATTAAATCACAGTCAAGATGACTATGAACATACAATTGAAACTGTTAAAAACGTATTGAAGTTAAAGTAACTTCAGCAGTTTATATGACACCAGTATATTCAAAATATCTGTTTTACTGTTATATAAATCCACATAGTAATTGTATATATGAGACAAAGAACTTTATAAAATAATGAAAAATAAAGACTGCTATAATTGCAGAAATTGCCTCAACATTTTATTTATCCAAATGTGCTAAGCAGGAGGCTGGCTGCTAGAGAAACAAAGGTAAGTGTCTAACTTTTTTTGAGGGGCTCACTGACTAATGGTAGAGACAAACGTAAATATATCATTTGTATATACTTATTTTCAGTATGTTTTTTTAATTCATCATCAGATTTTGTAGGTTTAGCAAATAAACAAAAACATGGTTTTGGTCTTCAAACAAGAATCCTCTTTCCCAGGGAAAACAGCTGAATGTAATTTGGCTCACTGATCAGTAGAGGGGGATAGACTATCAGAATGATAGTTTAAGAATGCCTTTACGAACTATGTTGTAAGCATTTTTCTATAGTTCATTCAATTAATATTTTCCCTCAGACTCAGTGACATATTTAACTATGAATATACAAAGTGTATAAATCCACTCTGAATAAAATGCTTTCATCACCTGGAAACACTTGAGTGAGGAAAAAAAAAGACAATTTTCACTATTCTTTTATTTATCATTTCTTTTTACATTTTTTCCTCTATGTCCTACAATAAAAAGTTCATCAATCAAGGAAATATATCACATCATTTTTTTTCTCATAAGTGTTGCAAATATAATTTGTCTTATCAATATCTTCGCAAGAGTGGTCAAGTTAATGAAACCCAATGTAGTGGGTGAACTGAGCCACCTGTGGCTGTTAACAGAAAGTAAATAATAAAATCTTTGTTATCTGTGGACAACATCATTCTGAAGCATGAAATTTGATCCCCTTCACCTATGTCTGTTTCTTTGACTATAATTCATATTATGTAATATTAATGTGATCAAAGTTTTCAAAATGCAATTGTAGTAAGCATTTTATATTAAATTATAGTGTATTTTTGAAAGAAAGACAAAGAGAGAGAAAAAGAGGCTTTTCTGCATCAGAATGTGTTTTGCTTAAAATTTAGTAGAAGTGCCTCCCTTGTTCAGTTATTATAGGCTTAATTAGTTCTCCCTTACGAAGGGTATCAACTGGCAGTAATTTGTGGAGTAGCAACTAGACACTCAATTTATGTTTTCAAGAATTAACAAATTACCAAAACCCGAGTGGCCTAATGCAACAGAAATTCACAGGATTTACACAATCCTGTGATTGTATAAATGATACATAAATAAATATATCATTTGTGTATACTTATTTTCAGCATGACTTTTTAAAATCATTTTAAAATACTGCGAATTTACACAGTTCAGGAGGACAGAGTCTGAAGTCAAGATGTAAAGAAGGCAGCTTCTTCTGGAGGTTCTGAAAGGGAATCTTTTGCTTGTCTCTTTCTCAGTTTCTAGTAGTTTCCAGCAATCCTTGACTTCTAGCTGCACCATTTCAATTTCTGCATCCATCATCACATGGCTTTCTATGTGTCTTTCTGTGTCTTTACATTTTTTTTTAAGATTTATGATACTTAGAGAGAGAGAGAGAGGGCAGGGGACATGGACAGTGGGGGAGAGAGAGACAGAGACAGAAACAGAGAATCCCAAACAGATTCCATGCTCATCACGGAGCCCAACCCGAGGCTTGGTCCCATGACCCTGGGATCATGACCTGAGCCAAAAATCAAGAGTCAGACACTTAACCAATTGAGCCACTCAGGAGTCCCTACATGGCTTTCTTAAAAAGACACCAGTTATTAAATTTAGGGACAACTACTATGGGCCCTAGTATGCCCTCATCTTAACTAATTACGTCTGTAAGACCCTACTTCCAAATAAGATCACATTCTGAGGTTCTGAGTAACCATGAATTTTGGAGAGAATACTACTCGGTACATGTTGCAACGCTATTTTGTATATGTTCAAAGAAATCTTAAAGGAGAAAAAATAAGATGGCTCTCCTTTATGTAAATAATATGGAAAACGAATATGTTATATTCGGAATAGACAAATCCCATTCAAATAAGTCTTTTTATTTTACTTTATTTTCACATTCATGTGTATGTAACTTGCCTTGTCCTATAATAGCTTTGAAGTATCTTATAATAAAAACACTTAGTATGTTGCACAATATAAAATGTATGCAGCTCACTGTCAATGAACAGTATATACTTTTTGTTGAGACCCAATAGAATTAGAGATTTAGTAATAAAGGGAGATAAAAACCCTTTCTATAAATGCAGTCCCTAAAATTCCATCACATAAAATTCATAATTACATTATTGCAATGTTAAAGGAAATAACCCTTTTCAATTAATCTTCCAATTACTCTATGTTTAATTTATTTGTTTTCATTTATGAGATCTGTAAGAAATAGACCAATTATTACAAAATGTGCATCATACATTGAATTGGGAAAGCCCCAAACAATTACAAAGTCATTTTCTGACACTTTACCCTGCAGACAATAATACCTTTAATTGGTTTCTGGTTAAAAATTGCAGCCAGGTGGAGGATGGGAGCCAACTGCCAATTGAGTTCTATCTGAATTCACATTTTGTCAAAGATATTATCACAATTTTAAGATACAGTAGAAAGTCAATACCAGAGAATGATAAAACACAGATGGTAAGGAGAAACATAGCCTGTTGCACAATTCTCATTATCAGACAGGAAAGAACACATCAGCTCCTTGGGAGAACCAAAGTTTTATGTAGCAATGAGTTGTTTAAAAAATGTCTCACTGAGTGATGAAAGGAAAAAATAAGGTCCTTCAAAAATTCCTAAAGTCATTGCAATATTAAGAGAGGCTGCTTCTTGTCAGCAGTTTTCTTAAAGTGAGGCCATAATGCTAAAACACAGCTTAGCAAAGGCAGTTTTGAGAATGGCTGAGATAATACAACCCCAATAATTGTGTCAGCTTATTCCGAGGACAAAAGTTAAAGTAACTGGAAGAATGGGGTGCCTGAGTGGCTCAGTTGATTGAGCGTCCAACTTAGGCTCAGGTCATGATCTTGTATTTGTGAGTTCGAGCCCCACATTGGGCTCCATGCTGACAGCTCAGAGCCTGAAGCCTGCTTTGGATTCTGTGTATCCCTCTCTCTCTGCCCCTCCTACGCCCATGTGTGCTCGCTCTCTCTCTCTCTCTCTCTCTCTCTCTGTCTTTCAAAAATAAACATTAAAAAAAATTTTAAGTAACTAGAAGAGTAACTGACACAAATATTCCTCAAACACATCTCCCCAAATATTACTCCCCAACCTGGCCTTTTGGGAGGTGTGGGGTGGAAGACTCTGCCAGCTTGTGCTCACTGATGAGAATCCAGAAAGCTAATATTCTGAGATACTAGATCTAGACATTCTTTTTAAAAAAGTAAGCAGAGAACTTCCAGGAAAGATGGCAGAGTAGGAGAATTTTCTGTTCCCACAGATATAACTAGATGACACCACATCCACATAAATAACCCAGAAAATGACCCAAACACTAGCAGAACAGACTTTCCACAGCTAAATGTAGATAAGAAGCCACGTTGAACAGGGTAGGAGGGGCAGAGACATGGATGGGGGTCAAACAAACATGTGGGACTGTCCATGGGAGAGAAGGACATGCAGGCACAGAAGAGGGAGAGGACCAGACCCCACAAAAGGCATCCCAGGTCAGGGTATCTGCACAGGGAAGAAAAATTCCCATAACATCTGGCTCTGAACAACAGAGGGGCCTAACAATCAGTGTGGCTTAATACGTGGAAATTTCTGGGAGAATCAAGAGGGTGGAGTCCTCCCCTCTTAAAGAGCCAGCATAATAAACAGCCCTGCTGAGATACAGCATAGAAGCAAGCAGTTTGAAAAATGCCTGAGGCATACCGGAAGACTGACTTACTAATCTCAGAGCGTGTGCTGGAGGGACAGGGATCTTTGGGAGACTTCTCCAAGAATAAAAGCTGACAGGCACCATTCCCCTCCTCTGCCTCCTAGCATAGACACATGGGCATGCGCAGGAACCAGTGCAGCACCAACACTCTCCACCTAGCCTGCTAACTAACAGTGAGCCCCTGCCCCCATGAGCTTCAGTGATCTGTCCCCTCCATCCATGCCTGAGCAGATGTTTTCCCAGGCAGCTGCTCATCACCTTCTGCAGTGGACCAGCACAGACCTTGTTAGCACATTGTGTCCCCCCCACCACGTTCTCTACAGACCTGCCTCACCACCAATATTTTCTTGGTCTGAGCCCATCCAAAGTGATGCCACAAGCCTGGCAGTGTGAAAGCCGTCCTGACAGGGTCCAGAACTACTCCAAAATGACTCCTGTCCGAGAGATAGGGGAAGATAACCATACATACTAGTTCAACTATGGCCCCAGCAGTGGGCTGGGGACAGGGATCTGGTTTGACTACAGGCCCTGTCCACAAACAAAAGTTTTTTAGGGGACAACACAAAGAAAGCACCTTGGAATTCAGTGCTACTGCATCTTGGCAAACACCAGGTATGACTCAACTCAAGTGCAAGGCAGCATCAGACTGGCCCACTAACAACACAAGGACCAAATCCTGCCCACAAGAAGCAAAGTGAACTATTGCAGATGACTGGACTGAAAGGAAAGGTGGCTCAGCCACAGTGTCAAGTCACGCACAGCACATATGAGAGATACACCTGAAGCACCAGGCTCTGATGAACAGGAGGCATTGCACTGCAGGGCACGACAGCTCCTTTTCTTCATAAGGCCACTGTTTTCAAGAGCAGAAGATGTAGCTGACAGTCCTTTTTTTAAAAATGTTTATTTTTGAGAGAGGAAAATAGCACAAGCAGGGGTGGGGCAGAGAGAGAGAGGGAGAGAGAGAGACATCCAAGCAGGCCCTGCACTGTCAGCACAGAGCCTGATGTGGGGTTTGATCCCATGAACCATGATATCATGACGTGTGCCAAAATCAAGAGTCAGATGCTTAACTGACCCAGCCACCCAGGTGCTCCCAATGTGACTAACATTCCTAACACATACGAACAGAGTTAGACAAAATGAGGAGACAGAGGAATATGTTCCAGATGAAAAAACAGAACAAAATCACAGCAAGAGAGCCAAATGAAACAGAGATAATATGCCCAATAGAGAATGTAATGTTCATAGAGATATTCAATGAACTTGAGAAAAGAGTGGAGGACATCAGCGAGACCATTAACAAAAAGATAGAAAACACGACAAAGAAAACACAAAAAAGAACCAATCAGAGATGAGGAAATCAGTTAAAACTACACTAGATGGAATAAATAGCATACTAGAGGAAGCAGAAGAACAGAGCAGCAACCTGAAGGACAAAGTAATAGAAAGCAATCACACTGAACAAGAGAGAGAATAATAATAAAACACATAAATAGACTAAGAGAACTTAGCAACACTGTCAAGCATAATAGTATTCACATTAAGGGATCCCAGAAGAGAGAGAACAGGGGGCAGAAAATTTACTTGAAGAAATGCTACCTGAAAACTTTCTGAATCTGGGGAAGGAAACAGAAATCCAGATCCAGGAGGCAGGAGCTCCCCCCAAAAATCATCCAAGGAGGTCCACACAAAGACACACAGTAATTAAAATAGCAAAAAGTAGTGACAGATAATTTTAAGAGTAATGAGAGAGGGATGTCTAGGTGGCTCAGTCAGTTAGCGTCCAACTTCAGCTCAGGTCATGGTCTTGTGGTCTGTGGGTTCGAGCCCCACACCAGGCTCTATGCTGACAGCTCAAAGCCTGGAACCTGCTTCGGATTCTGTGTCTCCCTCTATCTCTGCTCCTTCCCTGCTTGTACTGTGTCTTTCTCTCTCTCTCAAAAATAGATAAACATTAAAACAAATTTTTTAAGTGACAAGAGAATAGAAAACAGTTATATACAAGGGAAACCCCATAAGGCTATCAGCTGATTTTTCAGAAATCAGAAAATTTGCAGGCAGAAGCGAGTGGCATGATATATTCAAAGTGCTGAAAGAAAAAACCTGCAAATAAGAATGCTCTCTCCAGCAAGGTGCAAGACTCCTTCAGAGTAGGAGGAGAGATAAAGAGTTTTCCAGACAAACGAAAGGTAGGGAATTTATCACCACTAGCGCAGCCCTACGAGAAATGTTAAAGGGGACTCTTTGAGTCGAAGGGAAAGACCATAAGTAGGAGTAAGAAAAATAGAAAACGCAGAAGCAGTAAAATTAAGTATAGCTATAAAAGCCAGTCAAGGGATTCACATAAGATGATGTAATAAGAAAAGATATACGCACTCCTATGTGTTTGCAGCGTTATTTACGATAGCCAAATTATGGAAGCAACCCAAGTGTCCATAGACAGATGAATGGATGAAGAAGTAGTATATGTTACTCAGCCATAAAAAAAGAATGAAATCTTGCCATTTTGCAACAATATGGATTTATCTAGAGGGCATAATGCTAAGTGAAATAAATCAGTCAGAGAAAGAGAAATACCATATGATTTAACTCATGTGTGGAATTTAAGAAACCAAACAAACAAACAAAAGAAAAAAAAGAGACAAACCAAAAAATAGACTCTTAACTACAGAGAACCAACTGATGGTTATCAGAGGGAAGGTCGGGGGCGGGGGAATGGGAGAAATAGGTGAAGGGGATTAAAGAGTACATTTATGGTGGTTTGCACCGGATGATGCATGGAACTGTTGAATCACTATATTGTATATCTGAAACTAATATAATATTGTATGTTAACTATCCTGGAATTTAAAAAAACAAGTAAGCAGATAGTAAAGTTATATTTTTTAAAGGAAGTAAAGAATCTAAATAGAACTGTGGACAAATGCTCAAACGGTTCCTGCAAGAAAACTCAGGATTTTCCTCAAGAAACAGTTCTGGGGCCTCAGTTCAATAGAAAATCCAAGAAAAAAAGTTTTATCTTCCCTACCTTCCTACCTTCTGAAACCTAATGATAACACAGGAACAAATGCAGAACAGTAAGGAGAGCACAGGGAAAGCTGTCAATGGATAAGAGATTAAAGCCAATATGTGGAAAATGGAAAAAGACTAAAAACCTGTGGTTAGATAAGAGAGAACAGGCAGTCCAGAATATGCAGGAAGGACATTCAGAGAAGGAGAGGGTCAGTCTCCGTGGCAGAAACCCATAGAAGCTTCTGACAGAGTTGGCAGGAGGCTCAGAGAACAAGAGGCAGAGGGGAGGCTAAAACGGAGGGATTATCTGAAATTGTGTCTAACACATGACTGCATCAGACACCAACCAACATTCCCCACCCTCCTCTCCCATTTCTAAATGCATGGAATACGAACTAGCATCTACTCCTACCCATTGCCCCGCCAAAAGCTTTCATCATTAAAAAGCTGAATAAACTGGGGTGCCTGGGTGGCTCAGTCAGTTAAACGTCCCACTTCAGCTCAGGTCATGATCTCGTGGTCCATGGGTTCAAGCCCTGCATCGGGCTCTGTGCTGACAGCTCAGAGCCCGGAGCCCATTTCAGATTCTGTGTCTCCCTCTCTCTCTGCCCCTCCCCCACTCATGCTCACTCTCTCTCTCTCTCTCTCTCTCTCTCTCTCTCTCTCTCTCAAAGTTAAAATAAACATTAAAAAACTTTTTTTAAAAAGCTGAATAAACTGAGGAAAATTAGGAATGCTAAAGATGGATGCCAGTGCCCCAAGTAGAGTTCTCTCTAGTCTCGCGTCTTGGAGTGCCAAATATCCCCCCTAAAAAGCTAATAGGCTCCAGAATTCTTACCCTAAAATGAAGACAACCAGTGGTTAAGTCTATTTACAGAAGCAATGGCTGGGTCTCCACCAAAAATTTGTGCTCCTCATTTCTTAGTGTGATATACTTCTTCTGGGAAATGGGTGCCCAGCCAGGGACTTCATTTTCCAGTTTCTCTTGTACCCAGGTGTAGTCATCTAACCGATAGAATGTGAGTAGAAGGGATGTGTGTCACTTCCAGGCCAGGGCTTTTGAGAAAGTAGGTGTGCCTTTTCGCTTTCTCATTTACCCCTCCGGCAGCTGGAAACAAAAGGCACCAAGCCTCAAGGGGATGCTAGTGGAAAGATTCTGGGCCTCTGAATTATCACATGCAAGAAAGCCACCTGCCAGTCAGAGACATTTGCTTTGTACTGTGACACAGATGAGAAACAAACCTATTGTGTAAAGCCATTGTAACTTGGAGGTTTATCTGAGTAACTGGAATTCCCATAATCAGTGATCCCTCCCATGTACACGGAGCCATCCCACAGGAAGACAGACCTATATATACAACAGTAATAAACTCCTAAAAGCTATCTAGAGCAGTCCCATTCATAAACCTGATGGACAACTCAAGATCACAAGAGAGAAAACAAGCAACATAAAAGAGAAAGACTGAGATAAATAGAATATGAACTGATCTTAGGGAAAGACTATTGGAAGAGAAAAATAAGCTTTTAAAATTTTAAATTAGCATTTTCAGAGAAATGTGAAAAGATATTGCTTCCACAAAGTTTGAACTGGATGCTCCTTTCTCACACCCTGACCTTGAGGAGGAATGACGTAAGTATTCCTAGTAAAGGAGACAAATGAGAGCCGAGCAAAATGAATGGAAAAGGATCATCTAGACGTGACATCAAAAAAATTTTAAACACTGCATATTAAGAGTTTTTTTCTTTCTTTCATTCTTTTTTATTTGAAAGGTGGGGGGGCACGCCTGAGTGGCTGAGTCAGTTCAGCATCGAACTTCAGCTCAGGTCATGATCTCAGGACTCATGAGTTCGAGCCCTGCCTCAGGCTCTGTGCTGACAGCTCAGAACCCAAAGCCTGCTTCAGATTCTGTGTGTGTCTCTCTCTCTCTGCTCCTCCCCTGCTCGTGCTCTGTCACTCTCTCTGAAAAATAAACATTTTTAAAAATTAAAAAAAAGAAAGAGAGAGAGAATGCACAGGGGAGGGGCAGAGGGAAAGGGAGAGAGACTCTTGAGCTGGCTCTACCGCCCAGTGCAGAGCCCATCTAGGATCTTCATCTCATGACCGTGAGATCATGACCTGAGCCAAAATCAAGAACCAGACATTCAATCAACTGAGGCACACAAGCACCCCAAGAGATTTCTTTAATTAACTTTTTTATCGTGGTAAGAACACATAACATGAGATCTACTTTCTTAGCAAAACTTTTAATTTTTTTTTTAATGTTTTAATGTTTATTTTTGAGACAGAGAGTGACAGAGCATGAGTGGGGGAGGGGCAGAGAGAGAGCGAGACACAGAATCCAAAGCAGGCTCCAGGCTCTGAACTGTCAGCACAGAGCCCCATGCAGGGCTCAAACTCACAGACCGCGAGATCATGACCTGAGCCGAAGTCGGACACTCAACCGACTGAGCCACCCAGGCGCCCCAAGAGATTTCTTTAACTTTTTTATCGTGGTAAGAACACATAACCTGAGATCTACTTTCTTAGCAAAACTTTTAATGTACAGTAGAATATTGTTAACTATAGGCACAATGTTTTACAGCTGATCTCTAGAATTTATTCATCTTGCATAATTGAAACTTTATACCTAATGGAAATCAACTCCCAATTTTTCTCTCCTTCCAGCCTCTGGCAACCACCATTCTCTCTGCTTCTATGAATTTGACTACTTTAGATACCTAATAGAAGTATAATCATGCAGGATCTATCCTTCTGTGACTGGCTTACTTCCCTTACCATAGTGTCCTCAGCATTCATCCATGGTGTCATATATGTCAGGATTTCCTTTTTTTTTTTTTTTCGTCACTGAATAATGTTTCATTGTACGTCTTTTGGTTTTTTTAGGGTTTTTTAATCCATTCATCCTTTAGTGGACATTTAGGTTGTTTCCACATCTTGGCTATTGTGAATAATGCTGCAATGAAAATGAGAAGAGAAAATCTTTTAAAACCTTTAGATAAGAAAAGCAGAAAAGGTCACTTAGCAAGGAACAATAATAAACTAACATCAAGCTTCTTATCAGCATTTCTCATGCTAGAAGATAGAGGAACAAAACCTTCACAATCCTGAGGGGAATAAAATGTTTGAATACAGAATTCTGTGCTTTGCCAAACTATAAATCAATGGGAAAGCATACTAACGACATGTTCAGATTTACAGATATTACAGAAATTCCATCTATTTGTGTTTTCTGATAAAAATTTGCTTAATATATTCCAGATAAATAGGGGGGGACTAACAAAGAGGAATATATGGAATATAAAAAAGGTGAACTAACCCAAGAGCCTAATGAAAAACAATTCCAGAGTGAAGCTGTGCATAAGGTTTACAATCTAAATCAGAAGAGGAAGTCAGTGGGTCTCGACTAGAATGTCTTCAAGAAGAAAAATGAAACATAGTGTGTGCAAAAGATATAATGGCTATAGAAATGGATGGTATCAGTGATATGGTAGAAGAATATATATTTTTTTCTCAGTAAGATACAAAACAAGACAACTGGAAATTCCAGAGGGGGACAAACAATAAGAATTACATTTTTAAAAAATTCATGATAAAAAAAGAAAGCAGAAATATAGCATAATTTAAAGCAATTTCTGAAATTATAAAAGAAAATTTATTTAATTTGGACCCTGGCACATTCTTCTTCAAGGAGCCCAGAGGTCATGATCTTGGACCTATTTATGTTTAAAGGTAATTTTTGCATTTTATTTGGCTACGCAATGAACAATAATTAAATAGAAAAGGGTTGATTGTTAACTTTCAAGATCAACCAATAAACAACACATGAAAGGTTACAATAATGAATGAACTTGGCATTAACCTTGAAAATGTAAAAACAAAAGTATGGTTGACAGAATATGGTAGATAGAAGGGTATAGAAGGTGAAAGAAAGGGGAAAAGAGCTGATAGTCTCGTCAAAGTATATCCTTACTTCTCACTAACTGCACAAGCAGTCCCTACTCAGAACTACCTTTATCTCTATCTGGGTTACTGCAGTAGCCTCCCAACTAATCTCCCTGTTTCCCCCAGTGCCTTCCTGTACTTATTCTCAGCATGGAAGCTGTACAAATCCTTCTCAATACAAGTCAGACTATGTCACTTCTCTGCTCAAAACCTTTCATTGGCTTTCCAGTGCCCCAGAGTAAAAGTGAAAAGTCCTTATATTGGTCCATATGGCCCAATGTCATGTCACCTTCTGTTATCTCTCTGACCTCAGGGTCCACCACAGGGCTCTTTGAACACTACATTTCAGCCATACTGGCCTCCTTGCCAATCCTTAAATATGCTCAGCACACTCCTGCTTTGCTGTTTTCCTCTGCCTGAACTCCCTTCCCTGAGATATTCACGTGGACAACTCCCTCCCTGCCTTTAAGTCTTTGCTCAAACATCGCTTCTCATTGAGGCCAAATCTGACCATCCGGCTTAAAATTGTTACTCCCACCTCCCTATCTCCTGATTCCTCTTACCTTATTCTCCATTTCCCCCCCATTAAACTTGTTAATGTCTACGATATAATTCGTGTGTCTCAACGCCCCTACCCCCGCTAGAATGGACAGGCCAGTGAGGCTGGGATCTTTCTGTTGATCACTGAGCACTTGGAACAGTGCCTATCATCACAGTAGGTGTTCAATAAATAATTGTTAAATGAATAAATATAGCTTAAGAATCAGGAAATATAAGGCTGTTGGGACAAAACCTAGAAGTTGAAATATATTATTTAGAAACATAAAAGCAACTGATAATAAAACTATAATATCTATCAAAATTCAAGAAAGGATAGCTAAATCCTTATTTTTATTATAGGCAGTGAATAGATAATGTCTTTTAAATTGAAAACTCAAGAAATGGCACTAACAGCATAATTGAAGGTTGAAGAAGAAAAGAAAGTTGAGAGGTAGTTAATGGATTACTAAAAATAAAAGATTATTAAAAGTAACTGCTACCTCCATGCATGTATATGTTTGTTATAAGCATAGAAACAAGGACTTGAAGAATACAGACCAGATCACTGCCAGTTGTAACTTCTTAGATAGCTTAAAGGAATAAAAGAGTAAAAATCAATAATTATTAAAAATAATTTTAATCTTTCTACCAAATAAAGAAGGGTTGTTTGCCTCTGGAAAGTGGGACTGAGAAGTAGGGACAGAGATGTTTTTCATTATAAATTCCTCAGTTCTGTTTTATTTTTGCCCTGTATATGTATTACTTTGACAAAAATTGAAGAAGGGAAATACATTTTTTTTATTTTAATGTTTATTTTTGAGAGAGACAGACAGAGCATGCACAGGGGAGGGGCAAGGAGAGAGAGCGACACAGACTCTGAAGCAGGCTCCAGGCTCCGTGCTGTCAGCACAGAACCCGATGCGGGACTCAAACTCAATAATTGTGAGATCATGACCTGAGCCAAAATCGGACGCTTAACTGACTGAGCCACCCAGCAGCCCTGAAGGGAAATAAATTTTAAAAGAATAAAAAGCATAACAGACCTAGTTTTACTCTAGCACAGAAAGAAACACCCAATAGGTTCCTGAAGCACCATATCATCAAAGCCAATAGGATGCCAACCTTGGAAATTTTCAAAGCAGGTGTTTCCAGTTGATCACCATGCCTATAAAAAATAAAATGAGACGAAATAACATTAAACACTTAGTTTTACTTTAACTTCCTGGTATGAATTTCAAAATATTCCTCTATTATCTAAAATAGTCTCTATTCGAAAGCAAAGGCCTCTTCTCATATCAACCTGCTAGAGAATTAATCTAGTATTTTAGCATTTGACTTTATTTTCTCCTTTCTAGATCATGTGAGTTAGCTTTACCTCTTTATGAGTTTGCCAAAAGCAAAAGTAAAATGCCAAACTAGACATCTGTCACTAAACAGGAGACTTAGCACTTTTACCTACAAGAATGTTTGATATAATAGAAATACTGTAATCATTAAACCAAGACGAGGCCCCAGCCACCAAAGGCTCAGGGAACAACCTGCTTCTTCTCACTCTCACAGAGCCCTGAAGGACAGAGCATCTTCCTCTGCAGTACTGTCAAGAACTGGGAGGAAACTTCTGACAATGAGGGGCCATGCATATCTACACAGGGTTCTACAAAATGCAAGGGCTGAGACTATAAGTGGCCTTAGCCACTTACTCATTGGTCAGCCCTAGCATCTGATACCAATGTTCTTCTAATCCCTAGCTAGTCTGGAGGGGTTGATAAAGACAGCTATCAGCAAGGCTTCAAGCAGAAGAAAAATTCCAGTTCTCAACACTGATTGCATCGCCAGAGGGTGGAGAAGAACACAGTACTGGTTAAAATCAGAGAACAAAAGTTTCCTTTATCTGCACAGTACATCTATAGGAGGGGAAAGCCATTACCTTATTTACAAAGAACAACTTAACTACAGTAACGGTAAAGCGACACACCATTAAAGGCATTTAAACTAATAAGTGCTAAAGTTTTATCTGTGCATTTGTGTGTGTGTGCTTTTGAAAAAAGAGATCTGAACACTATATTGCAGCTCCCACTGGATAAGTTTATTTTGTAGTTTATTGAGTGTGCTAAACAAAGGACAACTAAATTATGGAGGGCATCCATCAAAGATAACAATGTGAGTTTTAGAATTGTTAATATTATGCCATTTTTTTGACGTTTATTTTACAAAAATTGATTACCCATTGAGGTCATTCTTGAAAGAAAACCATGTTACCACACAGTCACCTGGTCACCATGCCCTCATTTTCTAAAATGACGAGGGCAAAGGGTCAGAAGGTGATGTCGTTTTAGAGTACTTTCAATTTCAGAAAAACTACTCCTGTGGTGCCCAAATCTTTCAATGCTATTAAAATGCAGACTTTAAAAGCATCAGCACCCATGAATCTTTATTAAGCCTGTGCACAATCCCTGTCCTCCTAAATCTCAGCAATCTCAATTCCATCCAGATGTCCGAGCTAGCAATCTGGGAGCCATTCTCGCCCTCTCCCTCTACCTAATTCTCCGTATCCGATCATCCCCTACAGACACCTATTGCCTATAATTTTAAAATAATGAACTTTTTCATGCTCTCTAGTTGTAGATATTCCAAGTCACCACTATCTCTCATTTGGGCTGCTACAATAATAATTTTTAAAGTAAAACTAGTGGGGCACCTGGGTGGCTCAGTCGGTTAAGCACAGACTTCGGCTCAGGTCATGATCTCATGGTTTGTGAGTTCGAGCCCTGCGTCGGGCTCTGTGCTGACAGCTCAGGGCCTGGAGCCTGCTTCAGATTCTGTGTCTCCCTCTCTCTCTGCCCCTCCCCTGCTCACCCTCTGTCTCTCTGTCAAAAGTAAATAAACATTAAAAAAATTTTTTTTTAAATAAAGTGAAACTAGCAACAAAAACTTCATAATATTTACTTTGGGTCAGGCACTGCTTTAAGTACTTTACATGTTAGCTCATTTATTCCTCTCAACAACCCTGCTAAGGTGTTTTAGTACATTTCCACACTAAGACAAGGAAACCGACGCACAGAAGAGTTCAGTGACTTGTTCAAAGTCACACAGCTATGGAGGTGGAGAAGCCAGCAATCATCTCTTAACTCGCCCTCTGCATTCACACCTGTCATCCTCTGATCTGATATCCACTCAGCAACTAATGTGATTCTTTAAAACAAGTAACCTTTACCCAGAACTAGAAACTCTCTTAA
This sequence comes from Paguma larvata, assembly GCA_030068075.1. NCBI lineage: Eukaryota > Metazoa > Chordata > Mammalia > Carnivora > Viverridae > Paguma > Paguma larvata. The sequence continues at coordinate 88,784,038 of CM057833.1, forward strand.
GGTCAGAACAGAAAACAGATGTATTCTTTTCTTCCCGAAAGCCTGATCAAATCAGCTCTGCAGAAAGGCTCTTTCCTAATACGAAAAAGTCCCTTGACTTTTTTGGTACTCTCAGTAAATCAAAATTCTTCCTGTTAATCACAAAGTAGTCTCAGTTCAATAATAAAAATGCCCAGTCCAGCGTGTTGGTCAGAATTCTGAACTTTATTGCAGTTAATGCTTCCTACTGCTAGTTAATGCTAGAGGCCTTTGCAGTGGGGATCAGCAAATTTTCATTCTCTCAGCTGGCCTTTGGTCAGTCAGGGGTGGAGGGCCCAGAGCAGGAAGAGAGATAAGGGCTAGGTCTTGTCTGACAGGCACAAATGTAATCTAGCACTGGTATACTTTGGGCATGGCAGGTGTTTAAAATTGACTCCTGTTCTCAGGGTTGGTTTTATGAGCACCTTGGATATTGTGCTGTGAGTTCCCTTGTCTATAGCTTCCTCAAAGTAGGCAAAACCTCTACCTGAGCCAAACACTAATGCAGGAACCCAAGCTCCAGCCTCATCTTCAGCCTCTGATGGTGCATCTGCAGCCTCTTTCTAATAAAATTGGCTGGTTTAGGCAGAAGGCCTTGTGGCATGATCCCATTTTCAGTAACCCAGGTACATAGTCCTACCAAGGATTTCATACCTTTAAGGTGATAATGGAGGGATCATAGTTACTTTCCAAATGCAGTTCGTTGGTCTGATGCCAGTAAAATATTTTCCAAGTATTTCTGTGTTCCATGGAATCCAGGGGATACAAGTCAAACTCTCCATCTTGTCACCTTAAAGCCTTCCTCACTAGGCCTGAGGTGAAGTAATAACACCCGACCCACCACTCCCCATGGATGTAAGGAAGACTCAGACCACATTGAAAATCTTTTCCAAGGGAAACTTCTAAATCTCAACAGTTTCTCAGCTCCTTCAGTTTAGCCCTTTTATAGCCTTATATAGGCAGGGAAGTAAGGATCCACAGAACTGACTTTTAGCACCTTCTCTGCAATTCTGCCATTAATGATCTGACTTTAACACTTCACTTGGGAAAGTGGGGGTAATTGAAAGAGTCAGCTGAGTCAGTGAGTCAGAAAGAATCCCATTTTAACATCCTGTTAGAAATACTAAAATATGATGTCTTTCCACTGCTATTAGAATTGAATGCAAACTATTTTTTTAAGTTTATTTATTTATTCTGAGAGAGAGTGTGCAAGCAAGTAGGGGAGAGGCAGAGAGAGAGAAAAAATCCTAAGTGGGCTCTGCACCACCAGCACAGAGCCCAATGCCGGGCTCGAACCCACGAACTGAGAGATCACAACCTGAGACAAGGTCGGTCACTCAACCGGCCAAGCCCCCCAGGCGCCCCTAATGCGAACTCTTTAATGTGTTCTGTGGACTGCTGCATGATGTGGCCCTCGCCTGTGTCTCCAGTTGTGTCTCGCGCCACTCTTTCCTGGGCTCAGCCATGCTGGTCTTGCAATTCCGTAGGTTATCTAAGCTCCTTCTGACCTCAGAACCTTCATACATGCCTGGAATGTTCTTTCTTGTACCACTCTTTGTCTTCTCAGTTCTCAGGTTTCAGCTTAAGTATTATCTTATTATTACAAAGGAATTTCCTGAAATAGCTCCCCACCTTCATTCCATTATTCTCACTCATACATACTATTTTATTTTACAGAATTTATCACAAGTTATATAATTTTATGTTTACTAGTTTGTAGTCATACGGCCAGAGACTGCTTACTATTTAGCAAAGCATTTCCATTTTCCTCCTAGGTATACAATTGGACTACCTCCCTTGCAGTTAGGTGCAGCCATATAACTAAGTTCAGCTACTGGAATAGAGGCAGAAAAAGACCGCTCCCAGGTATAAAACCTTCTAAATTTGACTCAGTTACAGTTGTGGACCTTATTTAGGAAACCCAGATGTAGGGGGGTTCTACCACTTACTGATCGTGTAACCTTGAGAGAGTGGCTTCATCTCTATGTGCTTTGGTTCCTTCATCTGTAAAAGGAAAGAATAATATCTACCTCACTGAATGGTGAGATTTGAACAAATGAATACATGAAGGTGCTTTGACTAGAGCAATGCCTACAACATAGTAAGTGCTCAATGAATGCCAATATTACTCCTGTTATCATGGAATAATAATACCAGCAAATATTTGGAATAACAGAAATACAGATTTGCAGAGCTTAAACTGATATGGTAGAAGAAAGACATTTTTCACTTACAAAAGAAATTTAAAAATCATAACCAATAGGGTCGCCTGGGTGGCTCAGCCTAAGCTTCTGACTTTTGATCTCAGCTCAGGTCGTGATCTCTTGGTTCGTGAGTTCGAGCCCCACATTCTCCTGCTTGGAATTCTGTCTCTCCTCTCTGCCCCTTCCCTGCTTGCATTCTCTCTCTCTTTCAAAATAAATAAATAAACTTTAAAAAATAAAAAATAAAGGGGCGCCTGGGTGGCTCAGTCGGTTAAGCGTCAGACTCTGACTCAGGTCATGATCTCGCAGTTCATGAGTTCCAGCCCTGCATCAGGCTCTGTGCTGACAGCTCGGAGCCTGGAATCTTCTTCAGATTCTGTATCTCCCTCTCTCTCTGTGACTCCCTGCTGAACTCCATCTCTCTCTCTCTGAAAGTAAATAAAAAATAAAAAATAAATAAAAATAATAACCAATAAACATGTGTTTGGATTGACAAAGCAGGGCTTGACTACATGAGAGAAGAAATAGCAGAGAAATTTAGAATTAAAGTCTTAGAAACCTCTGCCAATTAAAGATCAATCAGGAATGAAAATAAAGGAATTCTGGAAATATAGCATCGACATTCAGATTTGATTAACAACAAAAGAATCCGCTTATACACAATTTTTCTGGACCCCATCTACAGTGTGAAGTCAAAGCACATCTGTGTCCTTCAATACCAGATGTCACTCTAATCAACAAAGACTGATGGGAGCCCTTTCCTCGTGCCTTTATCCCTTCTATACCACATAACCTCTGGATCCTTCTTTTACTGACAACTTCTGTCTGGGAGACGGCAACATCACCCTTTCTCTAGCTCAGGCTTAGCACCCTAGTGCCCAAAAAAAACGATTTCCACAAATGAACATATTCGATTAACTAAAAATATGTGTGAAGCAATCAAGCCTGCACTAAAAATAAAGCCAAAAATTGACAAATCACTGGATAATTTTGATAAAACTTGCTTTTAAATTAGTTTATGAATTTATCTCAGTTTTCTTTCCTACATGTCACTGGAAGAAAATTTTTTCTTTGAGTGTTTTTTATCATTCACATCATTATTTTGTTTTTGTCTTGGTTCATAGTGAAACCATCAGGATGAGATTACGCTGCAGCCTCCTTTGGTCAAACCGACTTGCCAGGCATGTGGCAATCTTCTTGTTCCCACGGAGCAAACGTCCATCTTTTCTTAGCTGGGATTCTGAAGTGTGCCAAAGAGAGGGAAGGATACTGGGCGTCTCAGCGTACCTGAAGCCTTGGCCCTCCTCTCCCTCAAACAACAACAACAACAAAAAGCACATTTTATAAAGCTAGCTCTTAAGATTCAAAGTAGAATTTAAAATGAGTAAAGTTAAATATGGCATTAAACGTATCAGAGTAAACAGTAGCCCTATTGTACATTCCTACTGTAATTCTTTTCAGATTGAAATTTTAAACCACAGATTTTGGAAGTAATGTCCTGTGTAGAACATCTTGTGTTAGAATGGACTCACTTGAATAGGTTCACCCTTATCTACCTAGTTAGAACGCACTCTAGTACAATAATCACTAAACCCTTAAAAAACACTTTTTTATCTTAACCAATTCTATAGACCCGTGAATATTCCCTCTCAGAAAGATCATACAAATGAAAATTATGCTTTCCAGCAGGAAAATTATATTCGATTGCTTTCATCAGGATAATGACAGTACCTGTCTCTGTGCTGTTTGTTTGAACTACATTAACCACACCAGATTTAATCTAGAAAGCCCCTGAGTTTAAGCGTTTGAAGAACGTGTAAGCTAAAAGCTTAAATCAAGTGCATCCATGGAGGGCACTTCTGTTGTTGTTGTTGTTGAAGATTAAAGATCTTCCGGGCTATTTTAAGAATCTCCTTGGTTAAAGATTTTGAATGCAGTTAAAAAATCTATATACCTCAGACACTTGGCTAACCAAGAAGGTCAGGCTAAGGTTACAAGAGGCGGCTCTCCAATTTATCAGTCTGAGAACATAAATATACGTAAGTAATGAAGGGGACAACGTTGAGTATAAGTAATGTGGACACTCATTATCACAGTGCAAAATTCAAGATGTCCCCCTTTCATCACTGACATCAGTTCAATTTTCAATTGAATATATATATTTCCAGCGTAAAATATAAACATATTTCTTCCTCACAAGAGCATATTTTCTGTATCACTCTTAATCTGTTTCTCCTCCTGCATTCCTTAAATTAGCTTCAAGTACCACCACCTTCTCTGTCATGGAGGCTCATAATATTGAAGTGTTTTTGTTGTTGTTGTTTATTTTTTTACTCGTTCCCCTTAATTCCATCCCTATATGCAATAGGTTGCCAGGGCCTACAGATTCCAGTTTTACAATAACCTCTCATGAGTCCTCTCTCTCTAATGCTCCTGCTAGTATCCTGGTTCAGAACCTAGTGTCTGCACTGCTGTAATAACTAGCCTTCCGGCTGGCCCCTGCATCGGCCTCTCTCCCTAACCAAACTTATCTTAAATACTCTTGGCAGAGCAATGTTCCTAATGAACATCTCTGATTTTTCATTCCCTTGCTCAAATGCCTCACAATCTACAAAATAAGGTCTAGTCTACCCAGGCTAACATTTAAAACCAGGTTCTGGCCACGATCTGTGTTTCCAACTTGGTTTTCCTCTACTTCTTTTCATAGCTATTTTTTACTTTGTTTCAACTCCGACTCTTTTCCTCCCTAACTTCATGCTTTCCTGCCTCTCTGCCCAGGCTCAAGAAGGAAGTGACCTTTCCTTCCTTCTCTGTATTGGTGGAACCTACGCCTCCTTCAAGGCTCAAGGTCTAGCTCAATGCCACATCCTCCACAAAACCTTCTCTTAAGGTCTCATCTGGAAGTAATTGCTTCCTCCCCTGAAGTGCTCTGGTTGTTATGTAAATACCTCTTGCTCAACTTTCTTCTGTTTTTTTTCCCCCTATCCTCAACTTTTCTAAAAGTTTCAACTCTTATTTGCTTTTGTATTCTCTAATTGGATACTGGGCAACTAAATAAATAATAGTTGAAGAAGTAAATAGGTTCATATCCAAAAAATAACAGCCATTTAAGGCAAGTAAACATTTTATATAAAAGAAGACATAATCCAATGCATAAAAAATACTGGATTTAGGGCGCCTGAATGGCTCAGTCAGTTAAGCATCCGACTTCGGCTCAGATCATTACCTCATGGTTTGTGTGTTCAAGCCCCGCATCAGGATTTCTGCTGTCAGCAAAAGAGCCCACTTCAGATCCTATGTCCTCCCCTCTCTGCCCCTACCCCATTCATGATTTCTCTCTTTCTCCATCAAAAATAAAATAAAATTTAAAAAAATACTGGACTTGATAATATAGCTAAACAGCAATAAAAAGAGCATTGATAAGGACTGAATACTTGTATTTAGATAACAAAATGAAATAATGTTTTCTAAGGAATATGTCCTCAAAGTATTTATTCTGATATATTCTATTTCAAAACTTATGAGTAGTTTTTAATAGACAAACATGCCTAATCCTTTCATTTCCACCTTTTTTTATTATTAACACTAGTCAATGCTGCTGACTTATTTCTAAGTAATTGAAAGAACATTTGAAACACTATCAATTCAAAATACGACCTGAGAGGTGATTTGAGGTCACCTTTAAAACATCATTGAACTCATTTTTTTTCATAGATGTCTAGCAAAGTGCTTGGTACATAAAGAAACACTCACTACATACTGAGTGAATTAATCTACAAAATAAGAATTTCGATAGTATTCATTAGCTACCATCTCTGAGTGACAATGCTGTACTCAGATATCAAGCCAAGAATGAGCTGGATAGAAAGTAGGTGCTCAGTAAATATTTGTTGAGTTTAATTCATATAATTTTAGGACTGGAGAGGATCTTAAAGACGATTTGCCTTCTGGTAATTGCTCTCTCTTCTATGCTTTTTGCATATGTTTACTGAGGCACATGTATTAGCAAGTATTTATTTCACTTTTCCCCATGTTAACTCCTTGAATGCAAAGATACTGTGATGACCCCCAGGTAGCCTGATGCTTGGCAAATTACAGGCACTCAAATGTTTGCTGAGTGAGATGGAGACTAGAACACTGCTGTGCAACATGGTAGCCATTAACTACATGTGGCTATTTAAATTAATTAGAATTAAATATAATCTAAAATTCAATTCTTTAGTCACACCAGCCACATTTGAAGAGTTTGATAACCACATGAGGCTAGTGACGACCATACTGAAGAGAGTGGAGACTGTTTCCATCAGTGCAGAAAGCTCTGTTTTGTGCTGGTCTAGACCATTTCCCTCATTTTGCAGAACAAAATGAGCTCATGGAAGGTGTCACTTGCTCCAAATCAAACCATCAAAAGAAGAACTGGTATTAAAACTTGGAACTCCTGGGGCACCTGGGTGGCTCAGTCGGTTGAGCGGCCGACTTTGACTCAGGTCATGATATCACGTTCTGTGGGTTCGAGCCCCACGTCAGGCTCTGTGCTGATGGCTCATCAGAGTCTGGAGCCTGCTTCAGATTCTGTGTCTCCCTCTCTCTCTGCCCTTCCCCTGCTCACACACTGTCTCTATGTCTCTCAGAAATAAATAAACATTTAAAAACAAAACAAAACAAAACAAAAAACTTGGAACTCCTAAATCAATGTCCATCATTGTTAAATCATAACTGATTCATTTCAGAACTCCAGTTGTATGTAGCCATAACTTAGAGCTGGCGATATTATGGGAGGCATGGTCTTTGTCTTATGATTGCCATAGAGGATATTTTATTTTTTTATCATAATTGATTAATTTACATGTTTTAGAAACAGAAAAAATATGACAGATAAAAAATGTACCTAGAAGTTCTGTACTTCTGGTGTAAAAGTAGAAAATAAATGCTATTTTTAAAAATGCTTTCCAGCTGCCTAGCTAAACAAAATAGTATTCTGGCCTTCTGCCAATTTAATTAGAAAATGCATAGAATAGATTCTGTTTTAATGGTTGCTTTTTCAGTTTGGCTTCTTTAAAGATTCCTCTTTGGTTTACTAATTGAAAAAAAATGTTTGGATCAAAATCAACAAATTAATATGGTTTGTTCAGATTTGGGACTCGAGATTGATTTGTTGTGAATTCTTAAAAGATTTCCTCAGCTTTTTTTTTTTTTTTTTTTAGAGCATCTGTAATTTCTAAAATGCTCTTAGAGAAATAGCCGTATTTTCTACAACTCCCATAATGTATTTGCTTATGAATTTATTATTTGCTATTCTCTGGAAAGAGAAATCTAGTTCTGCCTGAGAAGAATAATTTATAAAGAAATGAAGATGTGATCATTCCCGTAGCCACTTTAATATTAGACTGTGAAGGAGGCAAGAGAAGAAAGGACCAAATCAGGGTCTAAGGATCCCAAAAAAGTTTTCGCCCTAGGGCTTGCGAGTTATCACACTTACTCAGCTAAAGAACCCATCTTAATCCACTGTAATTATTCCCTGACTAGAAAGAAGTTGTTAACTAAATTTGGTGGATTCTGATAAAAAAAAAAAAGTGTACAATCCAGTGTTTGTTTTTTAAGAGCCACAATGGCAATTTGTCATCTTTCCACAGAAGTTTGAAAAAAGATAAAAAGAATTAGTGATAAAAGTTTTAGAATTAATGGAGGCACCTCAGAAAGTAATCTAGTTCTTTCTTTGAAAGACTTTATTCTTCTATCAGGCAAACTGGTATTTAAGACAACTAAATATCAGTACTTAGGTATCAGTAATATCCCTATTTCACCACAGGACCAAAGAAAGAGGGTGTGTTTTTACTGCCATATTTCCTTTGATGTGAAATTAAAAGCTTTTGCTTGGCTAGGAATGTTTTATTCAAACTTCTATGTCATTCTCCTATAATCACTCCTCAATAACTCCGGTTTGGTTTCAGGCAATGAAAAATTACGGCAAGTACTTGAATTAACACTTTTAGAATATACAGTTTTTCCAGACAACTCAGTATAGCAGTACTTCCCCAAAATGAACAATATATAGGGAAAAAAATGTTATGGACTCCCAATGCTAATTTAAATTATTTTAATTATGAGGTTTCCTAAATATATATTAAATATAAAATTAGAGGGACGCCTGGGTGGCTCAGTCAGTTGAGCATCTGACTCTTGATTTCTGCTCAGGTCACACTCTCCCAGTGGTTTGTGAGATCAAGCCTTGATCGGGCTCTGCACTAACAGTGTGGAGCCTGCTTGGGAGTCTCTCTCTCTCCCTCTCTCTCTCTTTCAAAATAAATAAATACACTTTTAAAACTTTTAATAAAAAAATAAAAATCACACACATAAAATTAAATGCTAATTTCTTAGTCACCTCACAAACCAGTATTCTGGCTCAAGGAAGAGTTAGTGGGGTGCTCTGCTATAAGCTGCTGATAGACTCAGGCTGGGGAACCTGACTGGCTCAGTCAGTGGAGTATGTGACTCTTGACCTTGGGGTTGTGAGTTTGAGCCCCACGTTGGGTGTAGAGATTACTTAAAAATATAAAATCTTAAAAAAAAAACCTTTAAAAATGAGAAAGCCCTAGGCTGATAGAGGCTTTCTTATCTTTAGCACCTGGCTTCCAAGGCCAGCATGGCATCAACATCTAGACATTAGATGGGAAAAGACTAAAAGAATCACATGCAGGAGGTGTTCATGGACCAGGCCTGGAAGTTGTACACATTCTAGTCACTGGAACTCAGTGATGCAACAGAAACTGGAAAAGATCATCTGTGTCCTCAGAAAGAGGAGAAAACACGTTTGGTGGACCTAGCACTCTATGCCATAGTCCATCCCCTTGATCATCAAATATCTATTTTACCTAGGGCACCCGGCTGGCTCGGTCAGAAGAGCATGCAACTCTTGACATCAGGTAATGAGTTTAAGCACCACAATGGATATAGAGATTACCAAAAATAAATAAACTTTACATATTATAAGCTTTTATATGATATATATAAATATATATGTATATATACACGTATATGTGTGTATACATATTTCACCCTTCTTCCCAAACGGTTTGCTCACTCCCTCTCCAAGGGAAGTAATCTAAAATCTCACGCAATCACCTCATCAAGTTAAAAGTACAGGATATCCGGGTAACTACACAAGCTTCTCCATCAGATCTGGATATAACTTCACATCATCTTGTGACCTGGTGATTTTCAACCAGAGGTGACTTTGTCCCTAGGGAACATTAGGAAAGGTCTGGAGACATTTTTTATTGTCACAACTAGGAAGGAGGGCCATCGAGGGGGAAGAGGCCAGGGATGCTGCCAGACATTGTATAATGCACAGCACAGCCCCTCACAACACAGAACTGTCTGGTTCAATGTGTAGATAGTACCAAGGGTGAGAAGATCACTGTGACCTATATAACCTAATAAGGTATCTTCCAAATCACATCCAATATATAATTACAGAGCAAATGCATTGCAGCAAATACTTCCAGGTGGGAAAGACGAGAAAGGGAAACACCGGCCCACTGCAAAGATGAAATTCTGCATGGAAGCATCGTGATGAGCCTGAACTGGCAGCGAGGGAGGTTCCTAAGCTAAACCTTGCTTCTACATTCTGCAATGACCCCTCTTGTTTATTGTTCTCTGTGGTCACTGGCTCCATCCTCTGAAAGCTTTTCCTCTAAGCCCGCATGTGAAATAGGTGTGGAGAAACATGAATTCCTTATAAACAGTACAGCTTTTAATACAGGCAAATGGTTTCTTCAGCAATACATTCCCTCAAAAACTGAAAGACTTCTGATCTATTTGCATCCAGTCAGTTCCACTTGCCAGTAACTCTACAGTTCTTTCCTAGAAATAATCCTCAACCTTAATTTATTTCTTTGCTTCTTCACCCCTGCTGCTTCTCTTCCTCCCAAAGGGCTATCAGATTTAAATGTGAAGGCCACACCCTAAATCTAATATTTGCTGCAGGGCTGAATTTTAATGGACCTTTGTGGCTCAAAAGCTTTTTCAGTCCTATTTCCTATCCTTTGAAGTACAGAGCAGTCAGTTTTTCCCATCCCTTGAGGCTCCAAATTTCTGTACTTTCTATATTCCTTTTCATTTATGCTTGCAAACCTGCTATTATTGCATGAGCTCATCTCATTTTTCTATTTTTTATCTTTTTTTTTTTTAATTTTAGAGAGAGCATGAGCTGGGGAGAGGGGCAGAGGGAAAGAGTGAGAGAGAATCTCAAGCAGGCTCCACCCTCAGCACACTCCACACTCAGAACCCAACACAAGGCTCAATCCCGCAACCCTGGGATTATGACCCAAGCTGAAGTCAAGAGTTGGATGCTCGACCGATTGAGCTCCCCGGGCACTCCTCATTTTTCTAATGCCTTGCTAAATGCAGCATTAAACTTAACCTACTAACATTTCATTTTCCAACCTCTTCTAGAGCTATGGACTTTGTAGGCACCTTATTATTAGCCTTCTCAGATGTTGCACGGAACTTTTTTTTTTTACCAAACATCTTGCCATGGGTTTCCATTTTCCAACTCCTAATAATAGTTTCCTTGGTGTCTACTGCCTGCCTAATTTTAGATTTGCATGATAGCACCCTACTTCTGTAACAATTTCTGTATTAAGGTAATGCTTGGTGTTGAGGAAAACATACCTCAAAAAGTCAGAGCAAAATCTATTTCTTGCTCACATAACAGTTCAGCATAAGTGTTCCTGGTCAGGGGTGAAGAACAAGGGAATCACCCTTTGCCACACAGTCACCTAGGGCCCCGGACTTATAGAGGCGCTATCATCGTCAACAAGTGACTTCAAAAATTTCCCTTGACACCAAATTCCAACCACCAGATGCCAGAAGAGAGGCAGGATCATGTGTAGGAGGTTTCTGTGAGCCAGGCCTGGAATCATTATTCCTGTTCACATTCCACTGGCCAGTAGAATTTAAGTAAAAGTGGCATGTGCATCTTTCAGGAGGTATTCTTGGAGGGAGGGAACATGTCTTTGTTCCTTCAAGCTTCTTGCTGGCTGGAATTGAGAAATGGCGCTGGAGCTTCAGCAACCATCTTAGACTCCAGGGTGAAAAGCCCATGTTAAGGATGATCGAGATACCGAGTTTGAGTCCCTGGTAATCATGGAGCTCTCACGCCAGTTTTGGACTCTTTACCTCCTGGCCTAAAATAAGAGAGAAATGAACTTCTGCCATAGTATTTTCTAATCGTTTGGTATGGTTACTTTTTTCTTTTGCCCACTCCATTTAGTTGAAGACCTTTAATACTTTCTTCTCATAGTAGAGGGGACCACAAGAACTATCAAATCTCTGACACGAGTGGTCACATCTTTATTGTTTTACCTGAGAGGTAAAACACTTAGAATTGGCCCATAAATTCAGTTCATTTCAAGAAACACTATTGAATACCCACTAATGTCAGGTACTAGGTGAGATACAAGAGATACGAACATGATTACAAACCATCCCTGCCTTGAGGAACTTTATTATAGGCCGTAGGGTAGATATTTAGATCTGCTGCCTCAACTTCCAGCCCATCACTCTATTTGAAGAACTTGGAAAGCTAAAAATTACATTTCTCAGAGTCCCTTGCCACCCAAATTTTAGGCACAAATAAGGTCTGCCAAATAGATGCACTTATGGGGGGGAAAGAACAGGTACAAGTAAAATGAAGTGAACTGTTCCTGCCGCGGGAGCCACGTGCAGGCAAGACGTGACATTGTGCCTGTGGCATCCGGCCTCTTCACGTGCGCCCGGCTCCACGGTGGCGGCGGCAGAAACAGGTCCTATTGTCAGCTCCCCATCCCAGCTACATTGTATAGTGTACAGTGTATAGCCTGTAGTCAGAATAGGTTAGCCTGATGCTGTGGTAACAAGCAATCCCCCAAATCACAACAAATTTTCATTTTAATGCAACAAATTTTCTTTCTCACTAACAACAACAAAAAAAAGTTTATGGCATGCACAGCAAAGGAGACCATCAACCAAATGAAAAAAGCAACATATAAAGAATCTCACAACTCAACAGCAAAAAAAAAAATAAATAAATAAATGGGCAGAGGAAATGAATAGACATTTTCGCAGAGAAGACATACAGATGACCAGGGGTACATAAATGCTCGACATTACTAATAATCAGGGAACTACAAATCAGACCACAATGAGATATCACCTCACACCTGTTAGAATGGCTATTATCAAAAAAAATCAGAAATAACAAGTGCTGGGAAGGATGCTGTTGGTGAGAATGAAAACTGGTGCAGCCACTATGGAAAACAGTATGGAGGTTCCTCAAAAAATTAAGTACAGAGCTACTATATGATCTAGAAATCCCATTTATGAGTATATATCTGAAAGAAACAAAATCATGATCCTCCAAAGATATCTGCACTCTTGGGGTGCCTCGAAGGCTCAGTCGGTTAAGCGTCTAATGATTTTGGTTCGGGTCACAATCTCACATTTCATGAGATCAAACCCTACGTCAGGGTGCATGCTGAAAGTACAGAGCCTGCTTGGGATTCTCTCTCTCTCTCTCCTTCTCTGTCCCGTCCTTGCTGGCATGTGTGTGCTCTCTCTCAATAGATAAACATTAAAATATATATCTGCACCCCCATGTTCATCATACCATTATTTACAATAGCCAATTCATGGAAATAAACTAAGTGTCCATCAATAGCTGAATTGATAAAGAAAATTTGGTATATTTATACAAGTATTTAGCCATTTGGAACAACATGGATGGACCTTGAGGACACTATGTTAAGTGAAATAAGCCAGACATAGGAAGTACTGCATGATCTCACTTATGTGTGGGATATAAAAACAACCACCACCACCACAACAACAACAACAAATTCATAGATACAGAGAACAGAGGTGTGGGGAGAAAGGAAGACAAAACAGGTGTTGGGGGCCAAAGGTACAAGCTTCCAGTTATAAGATAAATAAGTTCTGAGATGTAATATATAGCATAGTGACTGTTGTTAATACTGTACTATGTATTTGAAGGTTGCTAAGAGAGTAGATCTTCAAGTTCTCATCACAAGAAAACAAATTTGTAATAATGTGAGGTAATTAAGGTAATCACTTCATAATCTATACCTCTATCAAATCATTATATCGTACATCTCGGACTAATCTAATGTTATATGTCAATTATATCTCAATAAAAGTGGGGGGAGCATTACTATAGGTGTGGTTAGTTGTTCTTCACGTGCCGGCTCAGTGGTCTAGGCTGCTTCAATCTTGTGGCTACTACATTTTAATCCAAGATTTCCTCTACGACTACTGTGGCAGGGAAGAGAACCTCTAGAACACTGTTCAAAGGCTTTTCACTGCCTCATTCTGGAAGTGACACATTACTTCTTTTTATTGGCCAGAGCTAGTCCCATGGCCCCACCTAACTGCAAGAGAATCAGGAAATGTAATCTTGCATATGCCCTGGAAGCAAAGGAGAATCAGGTATTAGTGAACACTAGTAATGTTTGTGACCTTGAATTCAACAGTCTGTTGACTTCCATTCCTCTGGCCCTTTCAAGGGTTTGAAGCACTGAAACAGCCTAACTGATACAGTTTTGTTTTTTGAAATATGTAGAGTGGTGTCAAGTTCCGATGGTGAACCCTGACTGAATCAGGTATGGGCTGGTAGCTTTCTGTCCCCTCACCTCCTACTTCTCTCTACCCTTCTGTGCCCTACTCTGGGCGCCAGGGAGGCCATGCTCTCTGAACTGCATCTTCCAGGTTCCCTTGCCCTCTTCCTTTGGATCATGGGGGGCACCAGCAGGAGCTCAGAGGCAGGAAGTGAGAGAGGTCAGGATATTTATCCCCCCTCATTTCAACTCCCCACCAAACTGTGGGTCTCTTGCCCTGCCCTCTGTAAAGAGCCTTTTCATTGAACTTTCCTCATGTAAAAAATTTGTTTCTTGCCTGGACTTTGGTTCATAGAAGGTGTTTAATAATCACACCATGGATCAAAAAGAAAGTGCTACTAGACTCTCTCCAGCTGGAGATCCTTATAAAATACAAATCAAAATATATCATTCCTCCATGTTAAAACGTCAATGACTGGCTATTAAATCCCTGTCACCACACCCCACTCTAAGTTGCGGCCAGACTAAACTACTTTCAGTTCCTCCTGTGACATGGTCTCTCTTCCTCTGAGCCTTCGCACATGCAGTACCTTCTTCCTGGAAACTGCTCCCTACCCCCAACTCTCATCGTTCGGACATCAGCATAAATATCACTCACCCCAGAAACTCTCCCACAAACCTACTGATCCCACTTAGAAGTTATTATGTGCTCCCAAGGCAACCTCTACTCACCAGCACATATACCTAGAACTCAATGTTACGTCATACTGCAGCTGCCTGGGGACTTACCTGCGTCCTCCGGGAGACTGGAGCATATAGAACTGGGACAGCAACTCAGATCTCTAGGGCCTATTAAGGTGCTTGCTACATAGCAGGCTCTCAATAAATCTTAGATAGTACCAAATGTTACTGAAAAAGCTTGAACCCTCCTCCTCTACCTACTGTCCTGTCTCTTCTCATTCACTGACAAAAATCACAAAAAAATTTTAGTCCCCCACTTCTCATTATTACCCTTTGTTTACTTCCCAGACCATTTTAATCTAATTTTGCCCCCACCTTTTTAGGGGACTTCTCTTGCCAGTTAGCACCAATGACCTCCTAGGTCTTCAATAGATTCTTTTCCATCTAAATCCTCTAGAAGTGCTCTGCAGGACTTTCTGGAAACTCCCTCCTCCGTTCTTCAGGGATCATGGATCTCTCTTTCTCTCTCTCTCTCTCTCTCTCTGTGTGTCTCTCTCTCTCATTGTTCTGTTTGCATATCTATGCTATCCTCCATTCATTTATAAGCCCCTGTGTGTCTTGTTCATTTCTAGCTCTAGCCCTGAGCATAGTGCCTGGCACACAGTAGGTCTTAATAACTGTAAGTGTTAAATGATTAAAACTCTCGGTTTTCAAGTCATCTCTCTTGATCTCCCCTTTCTTTGACTGTCTCAGGCACCTTCATAGGCTCCTCTTCTTCTGTCTACCCATGAAGTGTTGCTCAGAGTAACTCATTTTATCCACTTCTGGGGCTTCTACCACAGAGAAAATACTCTAAATCCCACATGTTTTCAATCTTTTTTTTTAAATGTTTATTTTTGAGAGAGAGACAGAGCGTGAGCAGGGGAGGAGCAGAGAGAGAGGGAGACAGAATCCAAAGCAGGTTCCAGGATCTGAGCTGTCAGTGCAGAGCCTGATGTGGGGCCCGAACTCACAAACCACAAGATCATGACCTGAGCAGAAGTCTGACGTTCAACAGACTGAGCCACCCAGGCGCCCCCACATGTTTTCAATCTTAAACTTTCACCTGAGCTAAGGCTGCCCTTCTTTCCCTGGATATCTCATGGGCAATTCAAATAAAGATTCATTATCTCTTCCATTCCCAGCCCGCCCTCCCCCTGCTTCCAAAACTCAACCAATGGAATTAACATGCATCTAATTGTCCAAATTACATACTCCAAAGTCCCCTTAACTCTTCCAACTGTCTTTTCTCCCTTGTCCTGCTGGGCAGCCAGCTTTATCCACTGCCAACCCCCCAGCCCCAAACTCCTGTACTCTGACTCTGGGTTTTCTATTTCTTCCACCCTGAACACAGGCAGATCCTATTCATTCTTTGAAATCCAGAAGGGGTCAACTTCACCTAACTGTTTTCTCTTCTGAGTTCTAGACAAATTGCGTCTTCATTCTGAACAAACACAACTTGATGCTAGATTCAGTTTCTAATGACTGCTTTACATATGTCACTCACTAGTTTGTAAAGTTCTTAAGGGCAGGTTTTTCGTTTTTTGATCACTGGGTCTAGCCAATGACTGACCTTCTAGATGATTAAAAACTATTTTATATAAATGAATGCATGAATAAATGAATGAACTGGGAATGAGAAACTCTTCAACTCAGCTTTCAGAGATTAGTGGGAGGGGAATATTGGAGTTGAAAGGACAAGTCAATTTGAAAACACTAACTTTATGTAACCAACTAGGCGAATATATTGTAACAACATATACATGCCTATGGAACGAAGGGAATTGCTATGCATCTAGGGAGACTTTATTTTCAGGCTTTTCAGGTCTCTGTTATGGACAGCCACATTTTAAAAGGCAAGGTATCCTTTTAACCCCTCCTATACTCTTTTATTCTGGGGAACAGGAATTAAAGTATAAATAAGATGGGGCACCTGGGTGGCTCAGTTGGTTGAGCGTCAGACTTCCAGTAAGGTCATGATCTAACAGTTCCTGAGTTCCAGCCCCATGTCTGGCTGTATACTGACAGCTTGGAGCTTGGAGCCTGCTTCTGATTCTGTGTCTTTTCCTCCCCTCCCCCTCCCCTTGTGTGTTCTCTCTCTCAAAAATAAATAAGAAACTTTAAATAAATAAATAAGTATAAATAAGAGAAAATGCCCACAGCAGTAGAGTGCCTGGGCCCCCAACCCGTTTTAGTCCCTTTCCTTTTTCTTACCTAGTCCTTATATTACAAGCCTCCTGACTTTAGAATACCTAAAGGCAATTTTAGTTTTAGGGTTTCAATCTGACGAAAGTAATGTTGTGGAGATTCTAATTAACCCTACTAACCCATGACTCTAAAACCCAAGAGGAAAAAATAAAATTACTGGAGGGGGAGGGGATAAAGGAAGCGAAGAAAAAACTGAAAGAAGGCTGAAGGGAAGCTGTAGAAGGAAGCTCCATTTTGGTTGGGTTTTGTCTTTTTTTAACCCCAGAGAGGCGTGACGCTCTAACTGCCGTCGTGGGTCAGTTTCCCGGCGAAGCGCCCGCCCGCCGCAAATTTCCTCGCCCGCCCTCCCGCTTCCGCCCGGCGGTGCGCTGCGGGCCGCCGCCGCTGGGGGCGCCTCGGGCCCCGGGGCGCTGAGGCGGCGGCGGCGGCGGCAACGGCAGTCCTCGGGTCTTCGCCTCTCCCGGCTCTCAGACGGGCGGCGGCGGTGGCGGCGGCGGCGGCGGCGGCGGCGGCGGCGGCGGCGGGCTGCACACCGAAGAGGCGCCCACCGCCCAGGCGAGCTGCAGCACGATCTCCCCTCGTGGGCGGGCGGGGTCGGCGCCGCCGCGCTCCGGCCCCGGCTGCCGAGAGAGGCGGCGGCGGCGGCCCCTGCCCCGGCTCCAGCCGGCCCGCGGCGCCCCCCGGCCGCGCCCCCGCGCGCAGCTCGCGGCCCCGGCCTTGGGGCTGCTCCGGCCCGGGGCTCCGGCGAGCTGAGGAGGCGGCGGCGCCGGCCCGCGCGCCCCTTGGGGCCGCCCCCGCATCCCGCTCGCCGGCGTCTGGCTCTCATGATGATGAAGAAGAAGAAGTTTAAGTTTAAGGTGGACTTTGAACTCGACGAGCTCTCCTCGGTGCCCTTCGTCAATGGGGTCCTCTTCTGCAAGATGCGGCTGCTGGACGGCGGCAGCTTCACCGCGGAGTCCCCCAGGTAACGCGCCCTCGGCGCCCCCCGAGCCTGCCCCGAAGGGGTCTGTTTGATGGGCAGCTTGTCTTTCCTGGGCGCATTTGCTTCAGGGGGAAGGCCAGCCTCGTGAGCTCCTCTTCCTCTAGGGACCCAGTCTGAGATCAGTCAGGAGTTTATTGATCTGCACAAAGTGCTTCGCAAATGGGTCCGTCTCAGCTGGGCTTAGCGCCTGCCCTCCTGATTCCAGATGGTTCCTGTTACCTACTCTTCCCTCCTAAATTCTCTAGGAACGGGTGCAGTGGCCAGAAGGGAGAGAATGCTTCTGGTTTCTCTTAAGACATTTACGTATTTGTGAAATGCAGAGTGGAATTTGAACCGTTGTTGAAACAGAAACAAAAATAACCCAAACTGTTTGCCGTTCCAAGAGCCCGCGCTCTGAACAGAAACCTGTGCTTAGTCCTGTAACTCCTTTTCTCTTGTTGCTTCCTCGGGGGACCCAGAAGCCCAGGATGTGGCCAGGGTAGGCCTGATCAGACTTGACTTGACTTGAGTCAAGTGTTCCCTGGCCGATGAGACAACAGTCTGTGCCTCCTCGCAGAGCTGCGTCTCCAGTTACGCGCCTAACACGCACCGAATTACCAGTGTTGAGGTGGCCACTAGTGGCTCTCAGTGTGGAGACTTAAAACCAGAAGGAGCCCAGACCTGCGCTCCTTTCGAAATGAGCCCCAAGGCACTCTCAGGGAGGGAGAGTCGTTGGCAGGTTGCAGACTGAAGTCAAGGGTGATAGTGTTCCTTGAGTAGTTTAAGGCCTGTTGGGTAGGTTGACAGATTTACCCTAAGGTAAGTGTTCTCTAAGAAAATAGGAAGCTTAAAGAATTTTTAAAAATGAACTTTCAAGTTCCTGAGATCAAGGAAAGAGGTTAACAATTAATGCTTATTTTGCCTAAATTTACTGTTCATGGACTTTGTATTTACCCTAAAAAAGTATTCCGCTTTCTTTTTCTCCGTCATCCCTATATTAATGTAAAGAGAATATGATAAGCAGGTTGTGAAATTGGGGCCAGAAGATTGTCTACAGTGGCGACACGGAAGCCTGTAGAAGCCAGAAAACGTAATGGCTAGTTGGCCAAAGCCAAGGATTTGTAAAACGTTATTGACTCTCAGAATCAAGAAGCAGTTAGCCAAGGATACTTTTTAAAATTAAATGGTGATGACAAATCTTTTGTGCCTATTCAGCTAATTAATTACACTGCAATCATTTTTAACACACTGGTAAGAGAACAGTGTAACCTAAAATGGTGCAACAACTATTGTACCAGGTCCTAAAGTGATGAAAAACCAAAGCCAGTTCTTGAATGGCCGGCAGATGCAAATGTCTGTCTTACCCTGGATCTTACCCTGTTCGCTGCAGGGTCACAGGCCCCACTAATGGTTGTTAGACCAGCTCTTCTGGGCCAGTGATGACACCTGGTGGTCAGGGTAGTACTTCTCTCTTAACTCTGTTCTCCCTCAGATCACTGATTTGGCTTGCTACTGACAAGTCAGTCGTTCCAGTGTTGCAGGCGATCATTTTTCCGGCAAGTACATGTAAATTGGGTCCTTTAAGCTTATTACCTTATTTCATTCTCAGAGCAAACCTGCGAGGTCAGGGTTCCCATTTTGTGGATGAATAAACTGAGACTCAGAAAGGTTAACTTTCTGAAGGCCCCCACATCTGCTAAGTGAAATGCCAGGATCTTGATACAGGTCTGTCTGATTTCAAACAGATTGACGCCAGATGAAGGAGAAGAGTGCTGTGCTCACTAGGGAGCTTCCTAATGGTTTCAACAAGCAAGGGGTATAATTTGGTTTCTAATTTGCAAGAGTTGGAAAGGAAAAAGCAGAGTATCCTGGGTTAAACGTACCCCCTTCTCTTCCAACAAAAATGTGAGCTTAATGAAAATCCATAGGGTTGAGAATAGTGCTCTGTATGGCCAAGCAAAAGCCCCTGCAATTTGGAGGGAAATGATTCATAAGGAGCCTGTGCCTTGTTAGGTGGAGGTGGTTGGTGTAAAGCTAAGAGCAAGGATTTAGAATGAGGCAGATCTGAACCCAAATCCTGACTCCACCATGGTAAACCTGGGTAGGTTACTCAGCCTCTCAAGGATTCCGTCTGTAAAATAGAAACCATCCTTGGCATACGGGCTTGTGAGGATTTAGTAAGGTGATGTACCGAAAACAGCCACCACAGTGCTCTAGCACCCAATGACATTTAAAGAGAAGACAAGGAGCTTGTCCCACAGGCTTTGCTTCTTGTAGATACTGATACTTAATTCCTTTATCCTGACAGTTACAAAAGTGTTGGTTCGAAAAAGATCTCTTAGGGGCGCCTGGGTGGCTCAGACACTTAAGTCTCCAACTTTGGCCCAGGTCATGATCTCGGGGTCTGTGAGTTCAAGCCCCGCGTCAGACTCTGTGCTGACAGCTCAGAGCCTGGAGCCTGCTTCGGATTCTGTGTCTCCCTCTCTCTCTGCTCTTGCCCAACTCATGCTCTGTCTTCCTCCCTCTCTCTCTCTCTTTGTCTCTCTCTCTCTCTCAAAAATAAAGAAACATTAAAAAAAAACTGAAAAAGATACGTTATTCTACAAGGGGGGGAAAAAGAAAACCTGAAATACCTAAAGATGTGAATTATTTTTAAATTGCCTAACTTTTAATTATTGGGTGCCAGGCTAGGCATTGTGTCTCTAATTAAATGCTAGAATTTAATTTTTTCTGTAAATCAAATACGGCTAACACTATAACATTTCTCTCATAAAAAAATATGACATTAACTACATAGTAAAGGATTATAGCGGGCCCAAGACTACTTTTCTTAGAAAGGCTTGCTTATGGTGTTTTTGCTGGCATCGGGGAACTCGAATGGTCACCAGTTCCCTACACTGAGGTAAAACTTTAGAGTGGCTCGCTCTGCCTAGACTACAAACAATAATATTTATGCTGAATACTTTCTAGGAGTCCGGAATTTTGGTCTGTGCCAGGGGAAGGGTGCCTATATGACCAGTCGCCAGATGAGCTTCCTTGGTAGACAACATGTGTTGCCACAACTTGATGCTGGAGAAACTGTTCTGGGTGACTCCCCTGGGAGAAGACTTAGAAACTTGCCCTTGGTTTCCCAGGACTTTGGTCCATGGACCTTTTCCCTTTACTGATTCTGCTTTGTGTCCTTTCCCTATAATCTTAGACATGAGTATGACTGTATGCTGAGTCCTCAGTCTTCCCCGCGGATCACTCAACCTGGGGATGTTCTTGGAGACCCCTGATGCATGAAAGTACATAAAATAATAATTCATTTTTTTAGAGAAAAGCCTTACAGGTACATAGCAAATTATAAATATATTTGGCTTTATACAGAAATCAAAGATGCAGATCATTCGTTGCTCGCCAAATATTAATTGAGCATTTGCCAGGTTTCTTGCTGTGTATCAGGGACTCTGAGAAGCACAACAAACAAAAATGTCCATAAGTGAATTAGCTCTACTTAATGAAATTAAATCATAGATGTATAATTGCTTGCCAGTAGGAGACAGTATGATTTAGTGCCTAATCAATGGGTGAGGCCGTATATGAGTGTTGTTGAAATTCTGCAGGTAGAGGATTTATCTGCATCTGAAATGGTTACTGAAAACCTTTTCGGCTTTTCAGTTGAGCGTGCCCGGATGAATTTGCATTGACAAGGAAGTGAGGGCGAGAAGGCAGCGTGAGCAGGTCGTCAGTAGGAGCTGGTGATTGATCAGCCCGATTGCAGGCAGAGTTCACAGGGAGCAGAAGCAAAGATAAAGACTTTGAAAACCATTACAAAGAGTTCGCTTTCCACTGCTCATAGGATAAAAGTCAATTTGAGATTCTTGCACTAGGTTGTAATGTGATTAAAGTGATATTGAAGCTGGCCAGCAGGCTGATGATGCTTGTCAGACTCAAGCGGGGATAGACTACAAGTGGGGAGACAAAGTAGGCTGTTAAAATAACCCAGGAAAGGGGCACCTGGGTGGCTCAGTCGGTTGGGTGTCCGACTTCGGCTCAGGTCACGATCTCACAGTTAGTGAGTTTGAGCCCCACGTTGGGCTCTGTGCTGGCGGCTCAGAGCCTGGAGCCTGCTTCGGATTCTGCATCCCCCTCTCTCTCTGCCCCTCCCCTGCTCGTGCTCTGTCTGTCTCTCTCTCAAAAATAAATAAACATTAACAACAACAACAAAAAACTTAAAAAAAAAAATAACCCAGGAAGGAGCTAATAACCTGAAGTTGGAGGTTTTTCATGTAAGTGACTGATACAATGGTAATGCTATGACAGATGCCCTTGTGACACGACAAAGAAGTCCAGAAGAATCTTTGTTTCATTTTGTTTTGTTGAGGTATATTGTGGTATATGCGAGGTATATTTGTTGATAGTGTACTGTGGGGGCGGATATGAAGAGGTATGTTATATGTTTAACACACTACATTGAGGTGACAGTGAGCCTGATAATTAAGCAGCTAGAGACATAGTTATTGTAGATTTCTTAGATTCTGTTCTATTGCAAATAAGGCTGCTTATGAGAATTTCCTTACACCGTTTTGTTAGTTGTGGAAACTAATTTTAGAAGGATCCAGTTTCTCCTGGGAAAGTGTGTTTAGTGAAGAGATTAGAAATAATATAAAGACTAGAATGTGTTTATTTGTAACAAATGTTATTAAACTCGTCAGATTTTACATATAGTAAATAAAACATTCAGAAAATACTTTGCCTGATTACAGTAATCTGATAAACTGAAACCAAATTATTGCCTAGTAAAATATTTTTGAACCTTTCAAACAGAAGATTATTTAGATCTTTTAAGAGCATGCTTCCTTTGTAAAAGCATTTAAATCTCTTGAGGTTTCTTAAGACCGTCAGAACAGGTTTCATTTCTAGTCTTTTTTAGTAAAGGAATAAGAAGAAAATTTCCCTGTATTTTTAGGATTCCCAAGTTTGCCATATTTCGTTCATCCTTTTTTGTGCTCATTGCTAAATACTTCTCTAAGTTTCACATGAGCCTGTGGCAGAAAACCATGTGAATTCAGGGAGTGTCCGGGAAGCTAATGAGCACATCTGTGTATTGGATCTTTTACTTTGTAAACAAGCTGAAGGGATTTCTTCTCTTTTGCCAGAATATGTCTTCATGTTTTCAAGATTTTAGTTCACTGCACATTGTGTACTTATTTTTAGTAATTTTTTTCCTTATTGCAAAAGTGATATAGATTCTTATGAAAATTTTAGAAAATAGAAGGATGCCTGGGTGGCTCAGTCGGTTAAACATCCAACTTCGGTTCAGGTCACAATCTCGTGGTTGGGTTTGTGGGTTCAAGCCCCACATGGGGCTGGCTTTGCCCCGACAGTGCAGACCCTCCTTTGGATTCTCTCTCTCTCTCAAAAATAAACATTAAAAAAAAATTTTAACTTAGAAAATAGAAAAGCAAAAAGGAAAGAACAAAAATTGCATATAAAGGGCCAGCTAGAAATAATCGCTATTATATTTTGGTAATATAACATGGGAGTCTTTATTGACACACACAGACATCACATCACATACTTTTTTAAAATCCAAAATAGTATCATAATGTACTTAATATGTTTTTCCCATAATGTATCTTCTCATATCATTACATATTCAATTACAAAGTAATTTTTAAAAGATTGTCTACCATTCCATTGTATCGATCTCCATGGTTTATTGAACCATGCGTCTTTTTTTTTAATATTTTTTTTAACATTTATTTATTTTTGACAGACATAGAGACAGAGTATGAGCAGGGGAAGGGCAGAGAGAGGGAGATACAGAATCTGAAGCAGGCTCCAGGCTCTGAGCCGTCAGCACAGAGCCCGATGCGGGGCTCGAACTCACAGACCACGAGATCATGACCTGAGCCGAAGTCAGGCCGCTTAACCAACTGAGCCACCCAGGTGCCCCTAACCATGCCTCTTTTGAAATAGTCTTTATTCTATCTTTTTTTTTTTTTAAGTTTATTTATTTATTTTTAGAGAGGGCCCAGGAGTGGGGAGGCGATAGGGAGAGAGAGAGACAGACAGACAGACAGACAGGCAGACAGAGAGAATATCCCAGGCAGGCTCTGCACCATCAGCACAGAACCCCATGTGGGGCTCGAACCCACATACTGTGAGACCATTACCTGAGCCGAAACCAAGAATCAGATGCTTAACCGACTGAATCACCCATGTACCCCTCTGTGCTATCTTTTTAGTTAATACTTTTATGAATACACTACAGTGAGCATCATTAAAGCCAAATTTTGTGTATATCCATTATTATTGTAAGTACTAATACTTACAAATGGAATTATTGACTCAGAGGTCATGCATATTTCTAATGCCCTTGATAAATTATTATCAACTTGCCCTTCAATACATAAGTCAACTTTTTAAGTTAAAACAATAATGATGAGCAAATATAAAAAATAACCAGTATTAGAAAATGCTGTTTGACCATATGGCACAGAATTTTTTTCATATATAATTCACATATATATCATATTAGTTTCAGGTGTACAACGTAGGGATTGACATTTGTATACATTACAAAGTGGTTGCTACGATAATAATTACCATCTGTCGCCTTACGAAATTAATACTCTATTATTTGACTGTGTTTCCCATGCTGTCCACTGTATCCCCATGACTCATTTATTTTATTCACTGGAAGTTTGTACTTCTGAATCCCCTGTACTCATTTCGTAACCTCTCAACCCTTTCTCTCTGGCAAACACCAGTCTGTTCCTTGTATCTATGAGTCTGGGATTTGTTTTGTTTTTTAGATTCAACATGTAAGTTAAATCACACAGTATTTGTATTTCTCTGTCAGACTTATTTCATTTATTATAATACAAGATCTAGGTTGTCACAGATGACAAGAAATCATTCTTCTTTGTGACTGAATAATATTCCATTACATATGTATATCATATCTTTATCCATTCATCCATCAATGTCCACACGGGTTGTTTCCATTATCTCAGCTAGAGTATAAATAATGCTGTAGTGAACATAGGGGTGCCTATATATTTTTGAATTAATATTTTTGTTTTCTTCAGATAGATAGCCAGTAGCAAAATTGCTGGATCATATTGTAGCTCTATTTTTAATTTTTTGAGGAACCTCCATACTGATTTCCATAGTGGCCGTACCAATTTACATTCTCACCAACAGTGCCCAAGGGTTCCCTTTTCTTCACATCCTCCCTCATACTTGTTATTTCTTGTCTTTTGATAATAGCTATTCTGACAGGTGTAAAGTGGCATCTCATTGTGGTTTTGATTTGCATTTCTCTGATGATTTCGTGATGTTGAGCATCTTCTTGTGTACCTGTTAGCCATCTGTATGTCTTCTTTAGAAAAATGTCTGCTTAAATTCTCTGCCTATTTTTTTAAGTTTTTATTTAAATTCCAGTTAGATAACATATAGTGCATTATGAGTTTCAGATGTACAACTCAGTGATTCCACACTTCCATACAACACTTGGTGCTTATCAAAACAAGTGCGATCCTTAATCCCCAATAACTATTAAACACATCGCTCCACTCACCTTCCCTCTGGTAACCATCAGTTGGTTCTCTATAATTAAGAGTCTGTTTCTTGGTTTGCCTCTCTTCTTTCTCTGCTCATTTGTTTCTTAAATTCCACATATGAATGAAATCATATGGTATTTGTCTTTCTCTGACTTATTTTGCTTAGCACAGTACTCCCTAGCTCCATCCATGTCCTTGCAAATGGCAAGATTTCCTTCTAGATATGTCTCTTGAAGCAAAGGAAACAAAAGCAAAAATAAACTATTGGGACTTCATCAAAATAAAAAGCTTCTGCACAGCAAAGGAAACAATCAGCAAGACTAAAAGGCAACCTACAGAATGGGAGAAGATATTTGCAAATGACATATCTGATGAAGGGTAGTGTCCAGAATATATAAAGAACTTATGAAACTCAACACCCAAAAAACACATAATCCAATTAAAAATGGGCAGAAGACATGAACAGACATTTCTCCAAAGAAAACATGCAGATGGCCAACAGACACATGAAAAGATGCTCACCATCACTAATCATCAGGGAAATACAAATCAAAACTACAATGAGATATTACCACATGCCTGTCAGAATGGCTAAAATCAACAACACAATCAACAATAGGTGTTGGTGGGGATGCGGAGAATGGGGAACCCTCTTTCCCTGTTGGTGGGAATGCAAACAGGTATAGCCGTTGTTGAAAACAGTATGGAGATTCCTCAAAAAATTAAAAACAGAACTACCCTACAGTCCAGCAGTTGCACTATCAGATATTTACCCAAAAAATACAAAAATACTAATCCAAAGGGATACATGCACCCTGATGTTTATAGCAGCATTATCTACAATATCCAAATTATGGAAACAGCCCAAGTGTCTATGACTGATGAATGGATAAAAAAGATGTGTACACACACACACACACACACACACACACACACACAGGAATATTACTCGGCCTTGAAAAACTAAATATCTCTCTATTTTCTTAATCTTTCAAAAAAATTTTTTTAATGTTTGTTTATTTTTGAGCGAGAGAGCACAGGGAGGGGCAGAGAGAGAGGGACAGAGGATTGAAGCCTGCTCCGTGCTAAGAGCAGAGAGCCTGATGTGGGGCTTGAACTCATGAACTGTGAGATCATAACCTGGGCCAAAGTTGGACACTTAACCAGCTGAGCCACCCAGGTGCCCCCTCTATTTTTAATTGGGTTGTTTGTCTTCTTGTTACTGAGTTGTATGAATCCCTTATATGTTGGATATTAATCTCCTTATTGGATATATGATTTGCAAATATCTTTTCCCATTCGGTAAGTTGCATTTTCATTTTCTTGATGGTTTCCTTTGCTGTGCAGAAGCTTTTTAGTTAAGATTGTCCCATTTGCTTATTTTTGCTTTGTTTCTTTTGCCTTTGGAGTCAGATCAAAAAACATCACTTGGACCAATGTAAAGAAGTTTACCACTTATGTGTTCTTGTAGGAGTTTTATGATTTCAGGTTTAACATTCAACTCTTCAGTCTGTTTTGAGTTGATTTTTGTGTGTGATATAAGATAGTGGCTCAGTTCATTTTTTTGCATGTAGCTGTCCAGTTTTCCAAACACCTTTTATTGAAGTGATTGTCCTTTCCCTATTATATATTCTTGCCTCCTTTGTCCTAATACTTTTTCTTATTTATTTATTTATTTATTTATTTATTTAGATAGTGCATTTGGGGGAGGGACAGAGAGAGAGAGAGAATCCCACGTAGCCTCTGCACTGCAGCACAGAGCCCGATACGGGGCTCAAACTCACGAACCACGAGATCATGACCCGAGCCAAAGTCAGAAGTTTAACTGATTGAGTTACCCAGGTAGCCCTCCTTTGTCCTAAATTAATCTAACATATATGCGTGGGTTTATTTCTGGGCTCTCTATTCTTTTTCACTGATCTGAGTCAGTTTTATGTCTTTGTCGTAGTGTTTTGATTACCATAGCTTTGTAGTGTAGCTTGAAATCGGGTAGTGTGATACCTTTGGCTTTGTTCTTCTTTCTCAATATTATTTTTGCTATTCGACGTCTTTAGGGGTTCCATACAAATTTTAGAATCACTGGTTTCAGTTCTGTGAAAAATGTATTTGGAATTTTAATGGAGATTATATTGAATCTGTAGATTGCTTTGGGTAGTATGGACATTTAAACAATATTAATCCAGTCTGTTTTATCCAGATATTATAAGCCTAGAATATCTTTCCACTTATTTATGTCATCTTCAGTTTCTTTCATCAGTGTCTTATATTTTCAGTTTTTAGGTCTCTTGCCTCTTAAATTTATTTCTAGGTAACTTATTCTTTTTTTCTTTCTTTCTTTCTTTCTTTTTTAGAGAGAGAAAGAGTGCACAAAGTGGGGTTGGGGTGGCAGAGAGGGAAAGAGAGGGAGAATCCCAAGCAGGCTCCACACTCAGCGTGGAGCCCAGCGTGGGGCTTAATCCCACAACCCAGGAATCATGGCCTGAGCCAAAATCAAGAGTTGAGCACTCAACTGAGCCACCCAAGCACCCCTATTTTATTCTTTTTTATAGGATTGTAAATGGGATTATTCTTTTGATTTCTCTTTTTGCTACTCTGTTTTTGATTTATAGAAATACAACAGATTTTTGTATATTAATTTTGCATCCTGCAACTTTACTGAATTCATTTATTCTGTTTTTTGGTACAATCTTTAGTGCTTTCTATGTGTCGTATCATGTCATCTGCAAATAGTGTCATCTGCAAATGGTGACAGTTTCACTTCATTTCCAAATTATATGCCTTTTATTTCATTTTCTTGCCTAGTTACTGTGGCCAAGCCTTCTCATGCCATGGTAGGGATAGTAGGCATCCTTGTCTCGTTCTTGATCTTAAAGGAAAACTTTTAGATTTCACTGTTCAGTATGATATTAGTTGTGATTTTGTCAGTTATGGTTTTTTTATGTTGAGGTACATTCCCTTGATACCCAATTTGTTGAGAATTTTTATCCTGAGGGGATGTTGAATTTTGTCAAATGCTTCTCCTGCATTTATTGAGATGATCATATGCTTTTTATCTTTTATTTTGTTAATGTGGTACATTATGTTGATTGATTTACAGGTGTTGGACCATCCATGCATCCATTTATTTGATCTTGGTATATGATCCTTTTAAAGTATTGTTGAATTCAGTTTGCTAATATTTTGCGAGTATATTTGCAGCTGTGATCATCAGGGATATTGGCCTGTAATTCTATTTTTGTGTGTGGTGTCATTGGTCATTTTGATAGGGTAATGCTGGCCTCATAAAATGAGTTTAGAAGCTTCCCTCTTCAGTTTTTTTTTTTTTTTTTTAAAGAGTTTGGAAAGGGGGCGCCTGGGTGGCTCAGTTGGTTAGGCGTCCCAGTCTTGATTTCAGCTCAGGTCTTGATCTCATGGTTCATGGGATCAAGCCCCGCATTGGGCTCCTTGCTTTTAGCAAGGAGCTTGCTTAGGATTCTCTCTCTGCCCCTCCCCTGCTTTCTTTCTCTCTCTCTCTCTCTCTCTCTCTCTCTCTCTCTCCCCTCTCCCCCCCCCTTTCTCTCTCCCCCTCCCTCCCTCCTCCCTCCCTCTCCAAATATAAATAAACTTTTTAAAAATAGTTCTTAAAGAGTCTGGGGAGGATAGGTATTAATCTTTGAATTTTTGGTAGAATTTACCAGTGAAACCATCTGGTCCTGGACTTTTGTTTGTTGAGAGGTTTTTGATTATTGATTTGATCTCCTTAGTAGTAATCAGTATGTTCAGAGTTTCTATTTCTTCATGATTCAGTCTTGGAGGATTGTAAATTTCTAGGAATTTATCCATTCTGTGCTGTCCAATTTGTTGGCATATAATTGTTCATAGTAGCCTCTTCTGATCCTTCCTATTTCTGTGTATTTCTGAGAAGTTGTAACTTCTCCCCTTTAATTTCTGAATTCATTTATTTGAGCCATCTTTCTTTTTTCTCTTGGGGAATCTAGCTAAAGGTTTGTCAATTTTATTTACCTTTTCGAAGAACCAGCTCTTAGTTTTGCTGACCATTTGTCTTTTTAGTCTCTGTTTTATTTATTTCCACTCTGATCTTTATTATTTCCTTCTTTCTACTAACTTTGGGCTTCATTTGTTCTTCTTTGTCTCATTTCTTTAGGTGTAAAGTTAAATTGTTTATTTGAGATTTCTCTTATTTCTTGAGGTATTGGTATGAACTTTGTCTCTTAGAACCTCTTTTACTGTATCACATAGATTTTGGTATGTTGTATTTCTGGTTTCATTAGTCTTTAGATACTTTCTTATTTCTCCTTTGATTTCTTCAGTGACTTAGTAGTTGCTCAGTAATGTGTTGTTAATCTCCATGTGCCTGTAGTTTTTCCAGCTTTTTTCTTGTGATTTCTAGTTTTATACCATTGTCGTCAGAAAAGATGAGTGATATTATTTCAGTCCTCTTGAATTTATTGAGATTCGTTATGTGGCCTACAATGTGATTCGATCCTGGAGAATGTTTCCTAGGTACTTGAGAAGAATGTGTATTCAGATGCTTTTGGATGGAATGTTCTGTAATGTCTATTAAGTCTATCTGGTCTAATATGTCATTTAAAGCTAATATTTCCTTATTGATTTTCTACCTAGGTAATCTATCCACTGATGGAAGCGGGGTGTTAAAATTCCATATTATTATTGTGTTGCTATCAATTGGCCCTTTAGGTCTTTTAATATTTGCTTTAGATATTTTGGTGCTGCTATGTTGGGTGCATTTATATTTATAAATGTTGTATCTTTTTGCTGGATTGTGTCCTTAATCATTTTTGTTTTAAATAGACTATTCTAAAGCCCATTTTGTCCAATATGAGTATGACTACACCAGCTTTCTTTTTGTTTCCATTTACATGGAACATCTTTTTCTATCCCTTCATTTTCGGTCTGTGTGTGCCCTTCTGAACCAAGTCTCTTGTGGGTAGTATATACATAGACATGTCTTATTTCTTAATCTATTCATCCACTCTAGTCTCTCGATTGGAGAACTTAGTCCAGTTTACATTTAAAGCAATTATTGGTAGACATGTACTTGTTGCCATTTTGTTAAGTGTTTTCTGGTTGTTTTTGTAGTTACTCTCTTCCTTTCTTGTTCCTCCTCTTTTCCCTGTGGCTTGATGACTTTCTTTAGTGTGATGTTTAGATTCCTTCCTCATTTTCTTTTGTGTGTTTGCTATAAGTTCTTGCTTTGTGGTTACCATGAGGCTATGTACATAGCAGTCTACTTTAAGTTGAAAGCAACTTAAATTTGGATGCATTCCAAAACTGTACATTTTTTATTCCCCCCCCCCCAACACATTCTGTGCTTTTGGTGTCACTTTTTACATTTTTTAATTTTATGTATCCCTTAACTAATTATTGTAGTTTTTAGTTTTACTACTTTTGTCTTTTAGTCTTTTAGTAGCTTTATGTTATTAGTCCACTACCTTTACTGTATATTTACCTTTTCCAGTGAGATTTTTACTTTCATATGTTTTCTTGTTATTAATTAATGCCATTTCTTTTCTGCTTAAAGAAGTCTTTTTAATATTTCTTGAAAGACCATTTTAATAGTGATGGACTTCTTTAGATTTTGCTTGTCTGGAAAACTGTTTATCTCTCCTTCAAATCTAAATGATAACCTTACTGGGTAGTGTATTCTTGACTGGAAGGGTTTTTTTTCCTTTCAGCACTTTCATATCTTGTGCTACTCCCTTCTGACCTGCAGAGTTTCTGCTGATAGCCTCATGGGGTTTCCTTTGTATATAACAGTTTGTTTTTCTCTTTCTGCTTTTAAGATTCTCTCTTTAACTTTTGACGTTTTAATCATAATGTGTCATGGTAGCTGTCTTTGGGTTCATTTTATTTGGAACTGTCTGGGCCTCCTGGACTGAAACATCTGTTTCTTTCCTAGGTTAGGGAAATTTTCGGGTCTATTTCTTCAGGTAAGTTTTCTGCCCCTTACTCTCTTTCTTCCCCTTGTGGGACCCCAGAAATTCAAATGTTATTCCACTTGATGTTGTCCTGGATGTTCCTTAAATTATCTTCATTTTTTAAATTCTTATTTCTGTTTGCTGTTCTGTCTGGGTGAGTTCCTTTGCTTTATCTTCCCCCTCACTGATAAATAGTTCTACTTCATGAAGTCTACTGTTGAACCCCTCTGATATGTTTTTCAGTTCAACTATTGTATTCTTCAGCTCTGTGACTTCTGTTCGGTACTTTTTAAAAATATTTTCTATCTCTTTGTTGAAGTTCTCACTGTGTTCATTCTTCTCCTGAGTTTGGTGAGTATCTTTATGACCATTACTTTGAATTTTTTTTCAGGTACATTACTTATGCCTGTATCATTAAGGCCTTTTTCTGAGGTTTTGTCTTGTTTTTTTATTTGGAACATGTTTCTTTGCTTCCTTATTTTACTTGACTCTCTGTGTTTGTTTCTGTGTAGTTGGTGACACAGCTCCCTCTCTATCTTGAAGGAGTCACATTGCATAGGTGATAATCCTTCACATTCAACTTTGCCCTAACTCTTGACTATCTCTCAAACTTTTGTGATTGTCTAAGCCACCCGATTTATTCTTGATATTCCCCTGTTGAGGTTGTGCCAATACCTGTTAATGATCCAAGGGAAGGAATCTCATTTGGCACCTAGTTTCAGACTGGAAGCCAGACCTTCAGGCAGGAGCTTTTAAATTTTGCAAATATATACAGTCCTATGGAGCCAAAGTCATAATCTATATTAGCCTCCATACCAGGAGTTCTTGAGGTATCCTTTGGGAAACAGTTGCAAAAATTTGAGAAGACTCATTGAGCTGTAGCAAGGTCAGTCATATGCACAAGGATGGTAGTATTTTCCTGCTTACATTCCCTGGATATGCCTCCTTAGCCTCTACATATATGGGAAACCTAAAGCCTATGCCTTGGGCTGAAGCTCAGAGCTAAGTAAATAGAGCTTTTTCACAGGAAGACTAGAGTTGTGTTTCAGTCTGCTGTCTTTGTAGTCCCCAGGTCATGATGGCCTGCCAAGTGCTGTCTTTTGGACTGTTACAGTCTCGTGGAGCTCTGGAACACCAGTCCTCTTGACCAGCAGGTCAGATAATCAACAGATGTCCCCTATATGGATTGCACATGCCCACTGGCTTTAGTAAAGGAGCCGGAAAGTGTAGGGGGTAGGACATGCTCCCCAGCATTAGAAAAGCAGTAGTAAAATGTCTTAACCTCATATTCTCATATGATTCAGCAGTGTAGCAAGTGAGTAAGTGCTTTGTCCATGCACGTGTACAGGCTTTACGCTTGGGAGTAGGAGGATGCCCCAACTACTAGCGCTTGCCAGCCCCAGCTGAGGTGGGGGGAAGGTGGTTTTGGAACAGCTAGTGCTGGCAGACTGTAGCTAGGGAGTGGGAGAACTTCAAAACTGTGTGTGATCTCTGGTCTCAGCAGGTGCCATGACTACTCACCCAATCCATCCTAGCAAACCAGTTCTACCTCCAAGGTCACCCACCTGTGCTAGTAGGCTGTGTAGAGAGTGCCACAGTGGTGTCTGCCAGTTCCTTTGCATCTGGGAAGCATCTAAACTAGCCCCCATTCCTCTAGCCAGTGCCCCCAGATCAGCAAATGAATCTCCTTCATACAAAACCTCAGTTCTTTTCAAACTGCTGTTTTTCACTGGGTCTCAGGGTGAGTGAGACTGTACATGGGTCCTCCAAGAGGGGAGTATCAGTTTCCTATAGCACTTTGGGACCCCCAGACATCAGTCCTGTTGGTTTTACAAGACAGTCATTTTGGGGGTTGTCTTCATGGTTCGTATCCCAGGGGGCTGCAGGGCCCATTGTGGAGCACCAACCCCTGACACCTCCAGAAGAGTGCCTGTCTAGTGAGATCCCTCTCTCTTTTGTGTCACCTCTCCAGGGGCGGGTTTTTTGTGAGACTGTGTCTCTGCCTCTCCTACCCATCTTGATGCGGTCCTTTTGAGAGTACTTCATCTCAGTTTCAGATCTTTATCAGAGAAAAATGATCCACATGTAGCTACAGATTTGATGTTTCTGTGGGAGGAGGTGAGCTCAAGGTCTTCCTATGTTGCCATCTTGGACACCCCCGCCCCATTACAGAGGTTTTTAAAAATTAATTTGTTTTTTAATTCCAATACAATTAACATACAGTGTTACATTAGTTTTAGATATACAGGACAGTGATTCATCCGTTCTATACACTGCCCACTGCTCATCATGATAACTGTACTCTTCATCCCCTTCGCCCATTTCCTCATCCTCCCATCCACCTCCCCTCTAGTAACCACCAGTATGTTCTCTATAGTTAAAACTGGTTTTTTGTCTCTCTTCTTTTTCTTTGTTTTATTTCTTAAATTCCACATAGGAGTTAAATCATACAGTATTCCTCCAGCCTTTCTCTGACTGACTTATTTCACTTCTTTCACATTATACTCTCTAGAACCATCCATGCTTTCATTCTTTTTTATAGCTGGATAATATTCCATTTTGATGCATTCATCACATCTTCTTTATCCCCCACATCTTCTTTATCCGTTCGTCAATCAGTGGGCACTGGAGCTGCTTCTATAATTTGGCTATTGTAAATGCTGCAGTAAACCTAAGGGTGCATATATCCTTTCGAATTAGCGTTCTCATATTCTTTGGGTAAATTCCCAGTAGTGCAATAACTGGACCATATGACAGTTCTCTTTTAAGTTCTTGAGGAACCTCTATGTTGTCTTTCACAGTGGCTGCAGCCGTTTGCATTCCCACCAGCAGTGCACAACACGAGGGTTCCTTTTTCTCCACATCCTTGCCAATAATTGTTTCTTGTGTTTTTGATTTTAGCCATTCTGACAGGTATGAAGTGATATCTCATTGTGATTTTGATTTGCATTTCCCTGATGATAAGTGATATTGAGCATCTTTTCATGTGTCTGTTGGCCATACATATGTCTTCTTTGGAAAAATGTCACATCCTCTGCCTATTTTAATTAGATTATTTGGAGAAGAGTATGGAGTTGTATAAGTTATTTATACATTCTGGATACTAAACCCTTATCAGATACATCATTTGCAGTTGTCTTCTTCCATTCAGTCCATTGTCTTTTGTTTGGTTGATTTCTTCCTTTGCTGTGCAGAAGTTTTATTTTGATGTAATCCCAATAGTTTATTCTTGGTTTTGTTTCCCTTGCCTTAGGAGACATGTCTAGAAAAATGTTGCTACAATCAATGTCAGGAAACTTACTGCTTGTGCTGTCTGCTAGGATTTTTATAGTTTCAGGTCTCACATTTGGGTTTTTAATCCATTTTGAGTTCATTTTTGTGTATGATGTAAGAAAGGGGTTCAATTTCATTTTCTTTGTATGTAGCTATCCAGTTTTCCCAACACCATTAGTTGAAGAGTCTAGCTTTTTCTCGTTGCATATTCTTGTCTTCTTTGTCAAAGATTAATTGACATTAATTAATTAATCATTGGTTTACTTCTGGGTTCTCTATTCTGTGCCATTGATTTGTCTATTTTTGTGCCAATACCATGCTGTTTTAATTACTACTGCTTTATAGTATATCTCGATATCTGGGATTGTGATTCCTCCAGTTTTGTTCTTCTTTTCAATATTGCTTTGGCTATTCACAGTCTTTTGTAGTTCCATACACATTTTAAGATTGTTCGTTCTAGTTCTGTGAAAAACGCCGTTGGTATTTTGATAGGGATTGCATTAAATCTGTAGATTGATTTGTATAACTGAGACATTTTAACAATATTTTTTCTCCCAATCTATGAGCATGGAATATCTTTGCATTTGTGTCATTTTCAATTTCTTCCATCAGTGTTTTATACTTTTTAAAGTACAAGTCTTTCATCTCCTTAATTAAGTTTATTCCTAGATATTTTATTTCATTGAGTACAATTGTAAATGGGATTATTTTCTTAATTTCTTTTCTGGTTCATTATTAGTGTATAGGTATGCAACAAATTTCTGTATGTTGATTTTGTACCCTGCAACTTTAGTGAATTTGTTTATCAGTTCTAGTAGTTTTTTGGGGGAATCTTTATGATTTTCTATATAAAGTTTCATGTCATCTGCAAATGGTGACATTTTACTTCTTCCTTACCAATTTGGATGCCTTTTATTTCTTTTTCTTGTCTATTGCTGTGACTAGGACTTTCAGTACTATGTTGAATAAAAATGGTGAAAGTGGACATCCTTGTCTTGTTGCTGATCGTAGGAAAACTTTCAGCTTTTCACCATTGAGTATGTGTCACAAAATTCTTTATATCCTGACCAGAAATGGGGTCATCTATTCACATTATTAGAATATTTTCACATTATTATCACATACTATATTGTAATAATGATCACTAACATTTTTTAGTCCTTTTCCCATGTACCAGAAACTTTTCTAAGCCTTATATCCTCAAAATACCCCTAGTAGGAAGGTACTATCATTACATTGTTACTGTTGTTACTTTTTCTTATACCTGAGAAAACAGAACTGCAAAGAGGCACTAAAAGTTATAGTTAATAAGCAATAGAGCTAGGAGGTAGTTTGGTTCTAGGGTACACTCTTGATCATTAAATTTTGCTGCCTGTCAAGTTTTATGTTTTCTCATTTTTGTGTTTTAACAAAGTTGTTGGTAAATATATATGGTATGACTTTGTCTGAATGCTAGCCTCAGAAAACTGGTTCCAATATGTGACACCACGAAATAAGTCACTAGACCTGGCCCCCTCTAAATTTGCCCAGGATTCTCGTATATCAAACATAAGAAGCATAGTACTCATGCACATGTTTCTTTTTCCAAGGCGTGATTTTCCAGTACAAAATTCTCAAAATTCAGTCTCATTACTGAATAGTTGTGCCTTGTAAAAACATTGTTAATACCATTTTAACCAGTAAGTGGATATTCACTGTTGCATCACTAAGCCTTGCACGGCAAGCAGTTCATAAATATTTATTGAAAGAATACAGATACTTGGAGGAAGCATCTGTCATATCTTTGCTAAGGATGACAAATACACAGTGACCCCCAAGTTAAATATACAGGGAAATGATTCAGGGAAGTATATGCTGTTCTATGTACATAGTTTATAAAGAATTAATGTTCAGTTTAAAGTTGTCAGCCTTTGAGGGATGGCTACGAGAGAGCCAAAGAAATGTGTTAAAATTCTGAGGAATCTTGAATTATGTTAATGATGGGGGATGAGGGTGAGACTCAAGAGATAGTCTTCAAATACTAAAACAAAAAAAGTGTGTGTGCGTGTGTGTGTTCTACATTTTTAATTTTATTTAATTCTTATAAAATGCCTTTTATAGAGATGCTGCCACGTATTGGTTTGGATATAAATTAGATGCTGTAACATGTATATTGAAAACTGGTAAGTGGCTTAAAACATAAAGAAATTTGTTTTTCTCTCATGTAAATTCCAAGCCGATGTGGTGGCTCTGCTCTGTCAAGTTGTCAGGGGCCCTGACTTTATCTTGTTGCTCCGTCATGCCCAGGGTATTGTTCTCATCCACAGGGACTAAGTTGGTCCACCCTACATCCGAATTCTAGCCACTAGGAAAAAGGAAAGGGGAAGAGGAGGTCCCTGTTGTTCATAGCCCATTGACCAGTACTTAAGCAGAAAGCCACATCCAGCCCCAAGAAAGGTTGAGAAATACAGTCTTTGCTGGGTGTCCATGTACCCAGAAACAGATTCAATTATGATAAAGAAAAGGGGAGGGTGGATATCAGGGGACAGCTAGCCTCTGTCACACCACTTTTTTAGAAATGAGAAAGTTGATCCTCAGAAAAGCAACATAATTTGTTCAAGGTCACAAATCAATTAAATGAAAGATATTTGAATGGTAGCCCATAAAGAGGGAACAGACTTATGCTGGGCGCATCAGAGGACAGAACCTGGGACCAGTGGGGACATGTGAAAGAAGGCATGTCTCTATCCAGTATGATATCAGGAAAGTAATCCCTAGCATTTAGAAGAGGTCAGTAGTGAATAGGCTACCTCAGTCCCTTGTCCCCATCGTCAGGGACATTGTCCTTCATTAGAAGGATTGGTGGCCTAGATGATTCTCACGGCCCTTTCTAACTCCAGGATTGTATGACGGGACTTTCTGTTGTATTTCCTAAGACTGCTCTTCCTAAGTGTCCCATTTTAGCCAAGACTGGTCAGCTTACATTAGTCAGATGTCTGTGTGTTTCTGTCTCCTTGGTACTCTCTCCCTTTCCCACCCCTTCACCATTCTTTTAGTTGATTCACATTCCAACCATTCTTCAAGAGCTGAGTCAAACGTCTCATCACCTTTATGCCCATACCTGTTCCAGCCTACAGTCCACCCACTGCTCTCCTGCAGTGTTTACTACATAGACTGTGTCCTTAATGAATGGTGGTTATTGTTGAATGAGTGAAATCTTTGCTCACTGTCCCACTCCACAATTTTACCTCATGCTCAATTCCTATAGTTCTTGTTTCTACCAGTTATTTTACTCAAATGTGTTCTTGTAATCGCCTTTATGAAAAATTTCCACACAGCGTAAAATTTACGGTAGTAATAATAAATAAAGGGGAAGGTAGAAAGAAGTATTTAACTCTTCGGGGGAGGAGAGTAGAGCAGGGAGGGTGTCATGGAAGAGAATTCCTTAGCAACATTTTGAAAAAAGTCTAGCTGAAGGAGCAGCATGTATACACAGTGGCAAGGAACAGCAGTGTGGTATGTACAGGGAACACTGTGAATACAGATTTATCCCACCATCCAAAAGATTATGAACTCTTTCATAGGCCAAAATGGCACGAAGGAGGGAGTAATCCCCTCCCCTTTCCCAAAGTTCACATTACACCACTTCACATTTAGGAAAGATCCATTTAGTGTGGTAACAACTTTTTTCATTAAAACAGAAATCCTCTTGTGATTTCTTTCAGTTAGCAAAACCAGGCACTAATGTAGGTCTTCCGAAACGCGAAGTGGCGTGACACAAACTTTCAGAAAGTGAGGGATACCTGTGTGCGGTATTCCCCTCTCTTATTTGTGGTTTTGGTTTCTGAGGCCTCAGTTACGAGAGATCAGCTGAGGTCAGGAAGCAGATGATCTCCGGATGAATGGTCAGAAGGTCAGCAGAGTAGCCTAAGGCTGTGTCACAATGCCTCCATCATTCCCATCACTCATCACAGGCCTTTCATCGTCTCCTATCCTCATAAGAAGGGTAAGTACAGTACAGTAAGATATTTTGAGAGAGAGACCATGTTCATATAACTTGACCACATTCATAAAACTTTTGTTACAGTATATTGTAGTTGCTCTATTTTATCATTACTTATCGTTGCTAATCTGTAATCTTACAGTACCTGATTTATAAATTAAACTTTATCACAGGTACATACATATAGATAGGAAAAAACATTGTTCACCTAGGGTTCAGTACCATCCATGGTTTCAAGCATCCACCGGGAGTCTGGAACATACCACCCTCAGGTCATGGGGGCACTACTGTAATTGTGTATTACTGCCAACACATAAGGAAAGGGAGAGAGAGTGGCCTCTATAAGGAGTCTAGACTTAACTTTGATGCTGTAGGGTCTATGGAGCCAAAAGAAGAGGAGTGAGTGACTTATGCAAAATTAGTAGGTTGGCTTAAGGCTGGCATTTAAGAGAATTCTCATCTGACGACCTTGGCTTTCTCAGTGGCAGCTGAGAAAGGATGAATAAGGAACACGAGGGTAGTGTAAAAGATCAGAAAAGCTTCTGTAAGTGATGGGGGAGAAAGCTGACCGAAGACAAGTCCAAAAGGCCCAAGTGGAATTTAAAACGTGAATTTGAGTGATGGCAGTGTACATGTATGTTTAAAGCATTTTTCTTCAGCAGCGCTCATAGGTTTGAGGTAATGAGATAGGAAAAAATGGTTGGAAGGTTCGATTCCGGTTTAGATGTTTGTAGGTATGTGAAAAGGCCAAGGAGGCAAGGGAATTAAGAGTGTTGGTGAGAAAGGAATTTAAGCAGTCACTCATGAGACCCACACTTCATAAGGAGAGAAACCAGGCCAGGGAGATAAATCAGGAAGACGTAAAATGGTTAGAAGATGCAGGCCCGGGCGATTGTGCGTGTGGAAGGAGTGAGGCTGTGACAGATTTGGTGGAATAAGAGACGTGCTCAGAGAGTGCGATATTGACGCGTGAGGATCGTTCCTGCTGGAGCAGTCAGGAGGGCTGGCAAGGTCCGGGCGCGCGGGCGTTACTAAAGTGGTGTAAGGCTAGGCACGGGGCAGAGGACTCGGGGTCGAGGGTGTTAGGTCATTTGCATGGCGTTAAATAGGCAGTATGATTGCAGGTGTTGGGGTGAAGAAAGAAAGATCAAAAAAGAGGTGCTTCAGTGTGACATTAACTAGGAGAAGAAGAGTGTAGCCTGATACCGTAGCCGGACATTGTGTGCCTCAAACTCGGAAGTAGAACTGCAGCCTACAAATGGCATTGAGGAGTTAGGGAAATTCTAGTGCCACCTTCTGTGGAAGCTGGGGGTGGAGAGTAAACGTCACCTATTCCACGTGGCTTCAGCAAGTAGTGTCCTCCTGAGATGGTTGGTTTCGGTTAGGCCGCAGGTGGAGGGTTGTTGTATGAAGAGGTTGAGACTGGATCAGTTTACTTACCCGTCTGGAACCAGGGTTTCAGGCAGCATGGTCAAACGAGTTGGAAAGGAGAGCAGCAACAGGAGAATGAATCAGAGCGAGGAGGGATAGAACAGTAGGAAAGAGCCAGCCGGAGATTCAGGCAGGCTGGGCGACCAGGACCTGCACCATAGCCTTTCCCTGTGGATTGCAGGGATGGGAGGTATACAGAGAACTGCATGGCCTGACAGTCCCAATGCGGACGTGAAATGATTTAGCTTTCCGAGGCCCAGGTAACACAGGACATTTGCTCCAGCTGTCTCTACTGCTTTGCTCCTAGGAGTGCAAGAACAGGGTCATGTGCGTCTTTCCTTCCACTTCCTAGGAAGCGATCTTCACCCTCACTAACCTTGTCACCCTGCTTCTGAGGGTAAATGTTCTTCCTTCTGTTCAGTGCCAAACCATTTTTTGGGGTAATCTTTGACTCCACCTGCATCTAACTTTAACTTCCCTCTTCCTCCGCACAATTCTGATCCAAACTTCGTGAAAC
This sequence comes from Paguma larvata, assembly GCA_030068075.1. Taxonomy (NCBI): domain Eukaryota; kingdom Metazoa; phylum Chordata; class Mammalia; order Carnivora; family Viverridae; genus Paguma; species Paguma larvata. Next base: position 88,824,456 of record CM057833.1, read on the forward strand.
AATAACCCACATTTGCTGCCTCTTAAGTGTTCCTCCTCCCCACTCAACCCTATCCTGTGATTTCCACCCCACCACTCAGCGGAGACTGTCCTTGCTGACATCATCAGCCGTCTCTAACTGCCACATCTGGTCAATGTTTTCTCATTCCTTCCTTTGTGCTCTATTCGAAATTATCTGGTAAATTTACCTCTTTCTTGAAACTTGACTGTCTTGGCTTTCATGAATTTTATTCTCCACTTTGACTTCCCACTTCAGATTCCTCTGAGGTTACTTCTGCTCACCTTTTTTGTTTTTTGTTTGTTTGTTTGTTTTTGTTTTCTTTTTTTACAGACTTTATTTTTAGAGCATTATTAGGTTCCAGGCAAAATTAAGAGTTTCCATGTAGCCCCTGCCCCACCCATGCACAGCCTCCCAGACTGTCAGCTCACCCACCAGAGGGAACATTTGTTACAGTTGATGAACCTACATTGACACATCGTTATCACCCAAAGTCCATGGTTGTCATTCCGGTTCACTCTCGGTATTCTGTATCCTGTGCGCTTTTTTTGACAGATGTGTTCTGACACATACCATCTTTATAGTATCATACAGAATAGTTTCAGTTCCCTAAGAATCTTCTGTATCACCTATTCATCCCTCCTTTTCCCTAATCCCAGGCTCCATAGATTAGCCTTTTCCAGAATGTCATTTCGTTGGAATCCTACAATAACTAACCTTATTCAGATTGGCTTCTTTCACCCAGTAATACACATATAAGGTTCCTCCATGTCTTCACATCTTAATAGCTGTATTCTATAGTCTGAGTTACCACAAGTAATATGTCCACCTACCATTCACTCTGTGTGTGTGTGTGTGTGTGTGTGTGTGTGTGTGTGTGTGTGTAAATTCCATTTATGTGAGTTACCTAGGGTAGTCAAATTCATAGAGACAGAAAGAAGAATGGTTGCCAGGGCCTGGGGGGAGGGAGAAATGGGAAGTTATTTAATGGGTACAGAGTTTCACTTTTACCAAATGAAAAGAGTTCTTAAAGATTTGGTACAAAATGAATGTATTTAAGACTACTGAACTGTACAGTTAAAAATGGTAAAGATAGTAAATTTTCTGTTATGTGTATTTTATCACATTTTCTAACTGGGTGTTTTAGTCCCCCTTCCCCAATTTGTATTAGGTGAAGCCAATTATTTACATATTAGTATATTTAAGTAAGTTGCTTAGTATCAAGAAAAAAGTTTTCTCCTTTTAAAACTTCATAAGAAAGGAATATTTTGCCATGAATTTTCTGAAGTAGCACTGATGAGTCCATTCAGTCATTCTACAAACAATATGATTTAATAAAATCTAAGACATATTGGTTTATGTAGTAATTAATAATTTTGTATAACAATTTCAGATAAGTCCCTCTTTTTCCTACTTGTATTTATGTTTATGTAAGCAATTTTTTTAAATAGCAGTCACTGATTTTTTTAATGTTTATTTGAGAGAGAGAGCGAGTGAGAGCACAAGCAGGGTATATAAGCTATTTTTGCTTATTTTATAAGTCTTGAGATATTTGTCATTCTCCAACAAACAGCATTTATTGGTAATGTTATTTCAGTTTTATTTTTTATTAAATATATTACCTTAATAAATTTGTTATGTGAAAGTACTGTATATGACATTTACTTTTGTGTTTTACATGAGCCTATTTCATTATCTCAAATGACAAATCATAACAATATTATTAATATATTGAGATAATATATATTAATATATAATAGCATAATTGTAAACATAGGTATAAAATATAATTTTTATCATCAAGAATTCTTCAGTTTTTGTGAGAGATACTGACACATATATTGTTAAATGCAATATAGGACATCTACAGTAAATGTAAAATAAAATTGGCAGTTCAAAAGGGGAACAGAGCTTTTTTTAAAAATTTTTTAACATTTTATTTATTTTTGAGACACAGACAGCTTGAACAGGGGAGGAGCAGAGAGAGAGGGAGACACAGAATCTGAAACTGGGCTGTAGGCACAGAGCCTGATGCGGGACTTAAACTCACAGACCGTGAGATCATGACCTGAGCTGAAGTCGGACTCTTAACCGACTGAGCCACCCAGCCGCCCAGAACAGAGCTTTTAATTCTGACTGAGAAAATAGGAAAAACTCCTTAGAAAAGGTGGTATGTGAGCTAAACTTTGAAAGATTTGTAGGATTTATCCAGTAAGGGTAAATGGGATGGTAGAATGTCAGACATTTTGACTCTAATAACTTTTTGACTTGTGTTTATAATTTAAAACCATCTTAAGGAGCAGTACGTTAATACTGAAGTTAGTGTTTTCATTTGTTTTTGTTGTGTTGTGTTGTGTTGTGTTTTTGTTAAATACCCAGCAATGAAATTGACAGGTCATACGGTAGTTTTATTTTTAATTTTTTGAGGATCCTCCATACCGTTTTCCACAGTGGCTGCATCAATCTACATTCCCACCAGCAGTGTGTGAGGGTTCCCCTTATTTCTACATCCTTATCAGTACTGCTTATTTCTTGACTTTTTGATTCTCTCCTTTCTTACAGGTGTGAAGTGATACTGTGGTTTTGATTTGCATTGTCCTGATGATTACTGATGTTGAGTATCTTTGTCTATACCTGTTAGCCATCTATATGTCTTCTTTGGAAAAATGTCTACTCATTTCCTCTGCCCATTTTTTAAGTCAGACTGGTTTTTGCTATTGAGTTGTATGAATTCTTTATATATTTTGGATATTGACCCTTATTAGATACATAAGTTGCAAATATTTCTCCTTTTCAGTAGGTTGATGGTTTCCTTTGCTGTGCAGAAACTTCTTGGTTTGAAGTAGTCCCACTTGCTTATTTTTGTTTTTGTTGTTTTTGCTTTTGGTGTCAAGCCCCCAAAAATCATTGTCAAAATCTATGTTAAGGAGGTTACCACTTGTGTTTTCTTCTGGGAAGTTTATGGTTTCAGGTCTTATGTTCAAGTCTTTAATCCAATTTGAGTTAATTATGTGTTAATTAGGTATTAGATAGTGGTCTAGTTTCATTCTTTTGCATGTGGTTGTCCAGTGGTAAACTTCAGAGAGTGGTTTCACTGGAGCCATAGGAGCAGAAACCAGGTTTCGAGGGGTAAGGAGTGAGCAGGTGGTGAAGCAGCAGAAGCATTAAGTGTAATTGTTCTTTTGGGAAGTTTTTAATGAAGAGAAAAGTGGAATTAGGTAAAAGGGGGAAAACAGGAAAAAAAGAACAGTTTTATATATTTATGTTTAGGATAGAGACCTGCAGAAACAGTGTAAGAGAAAATAGGGATACAGATATTTTAAACAAACCCATGATTGAACACCTTTCCGGAACCTCAAAGAAAGAAGAATTTCCTGTTCTGACAGGATTTCAGAAGAAATTCTCAGGCTTTTCCTAATCAAATACTATTTCCAAACATCGTGGCTTAGAAACTAGCTTACACTCAAGTCTTATTTTATCTTAATGAAATGAGGAAGTACCCATAGTATTGATTTTGGATGTTACATGTTTGCTTCATTTCATTTAGTGAGTCATTGTTAGCACAGCATTAGAATGAACTCACTTAGCGACATTTTCTTTCTAGTTAAAATTTTATGTATTTCCTTGTTCACAGACTGCAACCACATTTCAATAGCAATTCCTGGGAATTCTCTAGTGCTGGTGTCTAAACATTAAGTTGTTAACATTTTATCTTCTGTTACTATCCTTTGAGGCCAGTTCAGGGTCCTATAAGGCTTTGTTTTATTTAGTTTAGTTTAGTTTTTTTTTTTGTTATTGTTTAAGTATCACCTCTTGTACCATCCCGAAGGTCTCCACATTTTGGTCATTTCTTTAAGAAAAGACTTTCAGAAAGATCAAATGAATATCTTCTTTGGTGTGTTCTGTAGATATCACTATTTTCTCTGTTTCCAAGGCAGAGACAGTTATAGAAATAACAGCCCCAGGCATAGAGTTAGAGAAGATTGTTCATAGTTCCTGCAAAAGAAAATAGTTGGTTCCAAAGTTTTGCTTGTAGTCTTACTAGTAAAGAACATTTTATAAGCAGCCATAAATTATCTTTATAATATCTATTAATGCAATTCTATTCATGGAAAAGTTAACTCAGTCATTAAGTTAGTAATACAGATGATAAACATTTGTAATTATATGCCACCAAGAACTATAAACTCTCTCATTATACTAATAAAATATAAGCCTTCCTGAAGCAACCAGAAATTCGGTAGTAACCGCCATATCGACACTTGTCATGTCCTCATTTGAGAAACTGTATATTAGTGCCAACTGTGATAGGAAGCCAAAATGAATCTGAGAGTTATTTTTACTAAGGTCATCTATATGAAACCAACATACAAAAAAAAAAGTTGAGAAGCTGTTTCAAGTATTCATTGCAGTTTTTCTGACTCACCTACCCTGCTCCCCCTGGGGGACCTTCTGTGTGAGGAATGGTACCAGACGTGTCAGGCAATGCAGTGTGGTCTGTAAGCACGAAGTTTATACGGACCGTTCTCACAGTCAGCAGGAGATACCACAGTGGGTCTCCGCCACCCAAGAAGTACCCCAACCCACATACTCAGAGTAGGCCTTTTCTGTACAACAGACCTCGCTTCCAAGCAGCACTCACTGAAAAAAAAAAAAAAAAAAGCACTCACTAGACTGTGTTGCTGTGACTTTGATTTTAATTTATTCTTTTGCATGAGTTTTTCTTCACTATTGTATCATTATCATTATTTTAAGAGTTACCAAGACAGCCAGAGTAGTGGCTTTACAGTTTTCCTGCTGTTTTGTCACATTCCGACGGTGTCACCTGGCTCATTTCACTCCTGAGCTCAAGAATGTAAAGCATTCTGCATTCTTCTCCTTATCTGTGTCTCCAAACCAGTCCTCGTGGCCTGTGCATGTTCTTTTGAATTCTCTACTTAATATCACTGTACCAGAAAACCTCTCCGACAATACAGAGGTCCCTTTCAGTAATTGTGCTTGTGGAAATGCCGAATGTTACTTTCATAACACACAGCAAAACTTCACTAAAACTGCACTAAAGTCCCATTTTCCTTGTTCTCAGTATCTTTCATTTGTAAGGCAGCTCCAGACACACATGTAAAGTGTCCCAGGAAGGGCACGTGGGTGGCTCAGTTGGTTAAGCATCTTACTCTTGATTTTGGCTCAGGTCATGATCTCACAGTTTGTGAGTTTGAGCCGCATGTCCGGCTCTGTGCTGGCAGCACAAAGCCTGCTTGGGATTCTCAATCTCCTTCTGCCCCTCTCCCTCCTTGTATGTGCTCGCTCACTCTCTCTCTCTCTCTCTCTCTCTCTCATAAAAAAAAAAACAAAAAAAGTTTTTGAGTGAATCTGGATTCATAACATTTTGTTATTTACATAGATAGATATAAAATCATTAATTTTCGAACTACCCTCTGAAGTAAATTTAATGCCATTTTACAGATTTAGGCAACATACACTTACCAATTTGTAGCTGACTACACAGCATTTCATAAAAGGGGAAACTTGGGATATAGAGGAAAGTCCGTCCGCATCATTCGGTGTTGAAGTAAGGCTTGAGCCCAAGTCTTCTGAGTCTGAACTTTGCTCCCTCTCCATTAGACTGTGCGCCTGAGGTTGGATGGTAGGAAAAGGACAGAGTGCATTTGGGAGGCACCCCAAGGGAGAGAGCAGCATGAAGGCGGAGACAAAGAGCCCGCCTAGAGAATAGCGGGTAATTCAGTTTGGTGAAGAGTCAGTGAAGGTAAATCATAGGGGATCAAATTCGAGAGTTTAAGGACAGCCATGGAGGGCTGAATATGTAGTTGAAGAATTTGGTGTTTAATCTACAGACAGAATGGAGCCATACATTTCTTGATCTAGAAACTGGCTAATTGACTATGTGATGGAAGCTGTTTACAGCTGTTACACATGTTTTTACACTACTCAGAACAAAAAAGTCCTTTTGTTCAAAAATAAAGTATTTTTGAAAGCACACATAACCTACTGACTTGGTTTTTTGCCTTATTTTGATTCTTAAGATCTTTTAATTCATTTTTCTTATTCTTGCACAATTCTTCAAGTGTCTTATTTAGAAAAGGTACCCGGATGATAGCTTTTTCTTTGTTGTTGTTGTTTTGGGTTTTTTTAATCCTTGCATGTCTGATAGAATATCCTTCTTTTTTCCTTCATACACAGTGCATAGTTTGGACTGGGTATAGATTCCACAATTCACATCTGCTTATGAGTTCTGAGAAATCAATCCCTTGTCCCTTTGTTCTTAAGAGTTGTGGAGAAAATATTTTCATTCCTATGCACATAACCTGATATTTAAAAAATTTTTTTGTTTATTTATTTATTTTGAGAGAGAGAGAGAGAGAGAGAGAGAAAGCATGAGTGGGAGAGGGGCAGAGAGAGAGAAAGAATCCCAGTCTCTGAGCTAGCTGTCAGCACAGAGCCTGACACAGGGCTTGAACTCACAAAACCGTGAACTCATGACCTGAGCTGAAACCAAAAGTTGGACACTTAACCAACTGAGCCACCCAGGTGCCCCTCACATAACCTGACTTTAAGTACATATATTCGTGAAGGATTTTACCTATTAAAATTGGGAAGTTTTGGCAATTTTTCATTAAATTTTCCTAGATTATCCTGTGTATCCTTAAATTTATAGCATGAAGTCTTTCCTTAGATCAGAATGGGTTTTTTCTGTTATTTCATTTTTTATTGTTTTTTCATCTGTACTGTCCTTTCTAGAAGGTAGGGAAGCAATGCTATGTAGGATGTCTATATTTACAGCAAAATAGATTAATTTTCTTGGATGATAAAATATTCTTGTTAAAAATGTTTATTTTGATACATGGAATCATGAAATTTTAGCATCTAGTTTAACACTTGTTTCTAAATGAGAAAGTTGAGGCCCCAACAGGTTAAATGACTAGTCAAAAGTCACTTACCTTGTTTATAATAGAAAACATCTTTGTTCTCTGTCCTTTGCCTTTCCATTATTATCCTGCTTTTCTTTGGCTGTTAAGTTGAAAAGTTATGAATAGAAAAACTATATGTTCACTGGCAGATGAACTGGTTGCTGGTCCTTCTTTTTTGTATTACTCTGATTGTTTCTATTAAGTGTTTAGAAATGTGATCAAAAGTATGTAGAAAGAATCTGTACTAGATATGAGGAAACTTGAAAAATATATGTCTCTTTAAATGAACATAAATTCATATTGTATTCACAAAAACAACCACTCACTTATAATAGTATAAAATTGGCATAACTTTGCATACTTTTTAAGAAAAATTTTTTTAACTTTTATTTATTTTTGAGAGACATAGAGACAGAGCATGAGCAGGGGAGGGGCAGAGAGAGAGAGGGAGACACAGAATGTGAAGCAGGCTCCAGGCTCCGAGACACCAGCACAGAGCCCAACGCGGGGCCTGAACTCACAGACCACGAGATCATGACTTGAGCTGAAGTCAGAGGCTCAACCGACTGAGCCACCCAGGCGCCCCCAAAAAATTTTTTTAATGTTTGTTTATTTTTGAGAGAGAGAGAGAGAGAGAGAGAGAGAGAGAGAGAGAATGAGCGGGGGAGGGGCAGAGAGGGAGGGAGACACAGAATCTGAAGCAGGCTCCAGGCTCTGAGCTGTCAGCACAGAACCCAACGTGGGGATCAAAACCCACAAACCATGAGATCATGACTTGAACCGAAGTCAGACACTTAACCAACTGAGCCACCTAGGTGCCCCATTGCAAACTTTTATTTTTTTAATGTTTTTTTTTTTTTTTTTGAGAGAGAGCGTGAGCTGTGGAGGGGCAGAGAGAAGGAAGGAACAGAGGATCCTAAGTGGGCTCTGCACTGACAGCAGCACGCCCGATGCAGGGCTCAAACTCATGAACCATGAGATCATGACCTGAACCAAAGTTAGATGTTCAACAAGCCACCAAGGTGCCCCTGCATACTTTTTTTTTTCCAGCAACATTGCTTGTTAGGATATCTGCTAAGTCACTGAACGACAATCTTGCATGAGGCTACAAAGATTTGTTTTCATGTATTCATGATTATTAATAAACAAGTATTCAACAAACAGTTATCTGGTGACCTACTATATGCCGAGTAATAGTGTATGTGTTTATATGAAATTTCTCGTCAGAACAGTTCTGGGCAATGAACAGTAATCTGCTGACAAACCTGCCTGCATTAGAGCTTGTTCTTTTCTTTTTTCCCTCCTCGTGATGGAAGAGGAGCCCCTTCTCCTGTTGAGGGCCAGTTCCTCCAGTTACTGCCTGGTTCCCATCCCCCGTGATATTCTCAGGGATAGGTCCTCCCTGGTGCTGTCATTCATGCACCCTCAAATCCTTGACCTTTTCTCTTCACTAGTTTTTTCCTTTCAGTACTAAAACATGCCTAAGTCTCTGGCATGTTGACTGAAATCCTCTTTCTACCGCATGTCCCTGATGGGGTAGATTCCCATGTGGGGCCATCTGATTCCCACCCTCATTTTCTCTACTTTATTACTACTGTTTCTGCTTCCTCTGGTAATCTGCCTTTCACCCTCAGCCTTTGCACTGAAACCGCACTTGCCAGTGTTATCAGTGACTTCATTGTTGCTTCTTTTATATTGTACTGTGACCTGAACTGTCTGCCACGTTGGGTATTCTTGAGCAGTTCCTTCTTAAAAATCTTTCCCTTGCTTTCAGTGACATGATTTCCTTTGCTTCTACGTTTACCCCACGGTCTCCTTTGCTGGCCCCCTTCTACTCCTACACCTTAGGTATCTGTGTTCCCTAGAGTTCCAGACCCCATTCTCCTCCTTTCCTACTCTACCCGCTCCCCCTCAGTGACCTCACCCATTCCCATGATCTCAGTGACCATTCGCACGCTGAGGACTTAACACTTGCGTTTTCAGCTCTGCCCTCGTGTTGGAGTTCTAGGTCTCTGTATCTGCCCACCGACTGGACATTTCCGAATGCGGGACTCTCGGATTCCTCAACCTCAAAATGTCTGAACTAGATCATCATTTACCTCACTGTCTAACACTACCAGTAGAATGAATGAATGAACGAACGAATGAATGAACGAACTACTTGAATCCTTAATAATACCAACAACTTCTAATATTTATTATTGAGATCCACTATAAGCCAGGCATTGTTCAAACACTGTGGTGTGTAATAATTCACATTCACTTAGATTCCAAAAATTCTCTTGAGGCGTAGGAACTATTACTATCCCTGTTTCATGGAGGAGAAAATGGAAAATGCAGAGAGGTTAAGGAGTGTGTCCAGTGTGACAGCTGGCAAGGAGCGGAGGCAGGGTTTGAACCCAAGCAGACTGGCTCTGGATACAAGCTCTTAACCTCCCGGCAGTAATATTGTCTGGAAAAACAGCTTGCATTCCTCATAGCAGTTTTTTTTTATCACTGCTTCTAAAAAGTTAAAAATACTTTAAATTATCAGGACATGGCATAATTTTAAATACAAGTGTAGAGTATACATATGCAAGTTATTCTTAGAATATTAAATAATGCAGTTTGCTGGTACAGTAACTAAGTCACAAAAAATGGACCCATAATATTCACTTTATTTCATATTAATTTTTTAAAGACTTTTTAGATTTTTTTGACTCTTGAAACATAAACAATGTCCATAGCAACATTTATCTTCTTTTAAGTCCTTGTGTATTCACGGTCAGCAACTTTATCACTTATCTTACAAATACTTGATTTTCCACAGTTTCAACACAAATCCTATTCTCTTGCTCTGTTTCTTGAAAGTGGGTAAGCAACCATATAAACTCATAGGAAGTTAATGACTCACATAACGGAAAACATTACTAATGTGACTTTTGTCTCAGTTGCCAAGTAGTCTGAGTTTGTTTCCATGGTAACCCATCAGTATAACAAACTGTCACGAACTAGCTTTGCCACTTTTTATTTTTTGTTTGTGTAGTTTGGACAGCTTTCTGGCAGCTGTGTGTATGTGCGTGTATATTTGTAGGTATGTGTACACACTGAAGATTACCACAAAAAAATTCTGAATAATTGCCTTGGGCACACAATTTTTTTTTAATTTAGAGAAATTGTTTAATACTCCAGGGCTATTACTCTGATATTATAAAATCGAAAAGATTACTTAAATTATTTATTTCTACTTGAATTTCTATTAAGAAAGGGCATAGACAGCTATTTTTTAAGCTTACACATTTTTAAAATTAATTTAAAATATTGATTCGTTTGAAATATATGTTATCAAAGGAGCATCTACCAGAAACAAGGCAGAGAAAAAAGGAAAGGAAAGGACCACGGCCTGGGAGATGAGGACTGAATGGAATGATGGAGAGATCCCCCTCAGCCAGTTCTTGCCCCCCCCCTCCCCTGGGTGGCAGTCCTCTAAGGATACCCAGTGGTGGACACTGAGGTATTCAGGGAACCAGGGCAGACCACATCATACGTGACACCAGCCTTTCTTTCACCTGAAGGCTGAGTTGGGGAATGATTCCTAGAGCAGGTAATGACTCAGTGACTAAGAATTAAACTGGTAAACATTGGAAGGTGAAAGGGAGAGTAGACGGCATACAAAGGGAAGAAAACATAAACAAGACATACGAATGAGAAATAGTGTGAAGAAATGATAAGCAGTATGAGACAGAAAGGGTCAAGAACTAAAGACAGGCCGGCCCCTAGTCATGGCCATGTTAAGGAGGTTGGTGCTGATCCTCTAAGGTATGGCGAAGCAGTGAAGGATTTCAAACAGAGGAATGACATTGTCAAATTTGTGTGTTAGAAGGAGCTCTCTGGTAGCGCTGAGGAAGGTAGGCTTGAATAAGGACCATTTAGGAGGCTGTTGCCATATTTCAGGGAAGAGCCGTTGAGGGACTGGATTAGGGTAGTGGTGCTAGATACAGGAAGGGGGTTGATTTAAGAATAATTGTGAAGTAACCGTGTGTTTATTTGTGACTGATTCATGACATTTATTCATTTAGTCAACAAGTATTTATCGAGTGTTTACTGTGGTTGGCAGTGTATTGTCCAGAGTATAGTTACGCTGGGCTCTTATTTCTGCCTTCAGCTTTCTGGGTTTCTCCTCCAATAAGGATTCTTTATTGTGTGACATTATGAGTTAATTAACGATCAGGCACACTTTTCATAGCCCTCATTCATGCAAACCTGATCTCTTAGCTCATTTAACTTTCTTACACATAAGAGCCTATCCCAGAGTCCTAGCATATATGTCAGTCCACTACTTGGGAGAAAATATTCACATGTGTGCATAGTGTCTTAATTCCCAGCAAGTGGGTTGTGGATCTGACCTTATTTGTGGCTTCATTGAGTGGGGCTCCACAGGTCATGAATAATATGTACAATATGTATACAAATATGCACAAAGAATTTCATATATAAATAATCTTATTTTAATATTTATAAAGCTTTATTGAAGTGTAATTGACAAATTATATATGCTTAAGATGTACAACTTGATGCTTTGATTTATGTATACATTATAAAATGACCACTGCAAACAAGCTAATTAGCACATCCATCACCTCACATAACTGCCTGTTTTTTTCTGGTGAGAGCATTGAAGATGTAAGATTGTTGGTTAGCAAATTTGAAGTGTGCAATACAACCTCGTTAACTGCGGTCACCATGCTGGTACATCAGATCTCCAGAGCTTACTCATCCAGAACTTACTAACTCAATTTTGTATCCTTTGGCAACATCTTCCCCACTTCCCCACTTTCCAACTCCTGGATACCACCATCCTATCTGAGTTTCTAGGAGTTCCACTATTTTAGATTCCATATATAAGTGAGGTCATGTAGTATTTGTCTATGTCTGACTTATTTCATTTTGCATGATGTCCTCTACCCTCACCCACGTGACTACATTTACTTCTTTTTTATGGCCGAATAATATTCTTGTGTGTGTGTGTGATATTTATCTATGCATCCTTCAACAGACACTTAGGTGTTTCCATGTCTCAGCTGTTGTGAACAATGCTGCAGTGAATATGGAAGCACAGATACCTCTTCAAGATGCCAATTTCATTTCCTTTGGGTATATACCCAGAAGTGGGATTGCTGGATCTTATGGTAATTCTATTTCTAATTTTTAAGGAAATTCCATACCGTTTTTCATAATGGCTATACCAACTTTTATTCCCATAACCATGTAGGAGGGATCTTTTTTCTCACATGCTTACCAACACTTATTTTTTGTCTTTTTGATAAAAGCCACTCAAACAGGTGTGTGGTGATATCTCATTGTGGTTTTGATTTGCATTTTCCTGATGATTAATGATTACACACCTTTTCACATATCAGTTGCCTTTGTATCTTCACTTAAAAAGTGTCTATTCAGGGAGGGCGCCTGGGTGGCTCAGTTGGTTAAGCATCTGACTTCAGCTCAGGTCGTGATCTCGCAGTTCGTGAGTCTGAGCCTCGTGTCTGGCTCTGTGCTGACAGTTGGGAGCCTGGAGCCTACTTCGGATTCTGTGTCTCCCTCTCTCTCTGCCCTTCCCGTGCTCGCGCTCTCTCTCTCTCTCTCTCTCTCTCTCTCTCTCTCTCTCTCTCTCAAGAATAATTAAACATTAAAAAAAAAAAAAGAAAGAAATGTCCATTCCGGTCTTTTGCCCATTTTTTAATTGTGTTGTATGGGTATGTTCATTTTTGCCATTGAGTTGAGTTTCTTATCTATTTTAGATATTAACATCTTATCAGATATATGGTTGGAAAATATTTTCTCCTTTCCATAAGTTTCCTTTTCATTCTATTGATCATTTCCTTTGCTCTGCAGAAGCTCTTTAGCTTGATGTAATCATACTTGTCTATTTTTGCTTTTGTTGCCTGTGCTTTTGGTGTCATACCCCAAGATTCATTGCCCAGACCAATCTCGAAACGCTTTTTCTCAGGGTGCCCAGGTAGCACAGTTGGTTAAGCGTCCAGCTTCAGCTCAGGTCATGATTTCACAGTTTGTGGGTTCAAGCCCCATGTTGGGCTCTGCACTGACAGCTCTGAGCTTGCTTCAGATTCTCTGTCTCCCCTCTCTCTGCCCCTTCCTCACTTGCACTCTCTCTCTCTCTCTCTCTAAAAGGTAAATAAATAAACATTTTTAAAAAAATGGTGCAGGGGGGCGGGGCACCTGGGTGGCTCGGTTGGTTTGAGCGTCCAACTTTGACTCAGGCATTATCTCGTGGTTCGTGGGTTCAAGCCCTGCATCAGGTTCTGTGCTGACAGCTCAGAGCCTGGAGCCTGCTTCAGATTCTGTGTCTCTTTATGTGTATGCTCCTGCCTCACTTTGTGCTCTGTCTCTCTCTCTCTCTCTAAAATAAATAAACATTAAAAACAATTTTTAATTAAAAAAAAGGGAGGGGGCTTGCGGCACCTCAGTGGCTCAGTCAGTTGGCCATCTGACTTTGGCTCAAGCCATGATCTCATGGTCCATGGTTCAAGCCCCGCATCTGGCTCTGTGCTGATACCTTGGAGCCTGGAGGCTGCTTCGGATTCTGTGTCTCCCTCTCTCTCTGCTCCCCCACTTGCACTCTCTTTTTCTATCAAAAATAAATAAACATTAAAAAAAATTTAAGGCTTTTTCTCTGCTGTTTATTCCAGTAGTTTTACTATTTTAGGTCTTATGTTTAAGTTTTTAAATCCATTTTCAGTTGATTTTTGTATACAGTATGAGATAAAGTTCCAATTTCATTCTTCTAGTTTTCCCAGCATTACTGTCCTTTTTCCATTGTGTTGCCCTGGCACCCTTGTCAAAGATCAGTTGAGTGTGAGTGAGTGGATTTATTCCTAGGCTATCTATTCTGTTCCACTTGTCTATATTTCTAGGTTTTTTTTTTTCCTAATATCATACTGTTGATTGCTGTAGCTTTGTAATACATTTTAAAATCAGGAAGTTTGATAATCTCCAGCCTTGTTCTTCTTCCTCAAGACTGTTTTGGCTATTTGGGGTCTTTTGTGGTTACATAGGAATTTTAGGATTGTTTTTTCTATTTCTGTAAAGAATCTAATTGAGATTTTTGATAGGGATTTCATTGAATCAATAGATCACTTTAGGTAGAATGGACCTTTTAACAATATTAATTCTTCTAATCTAGGAAGACAGAATGTCTTTCCATTTATTTGTGTCTTCATTAATTTTCTTGATCAGTGTTTTATAATTTTCAGTATACAAGTCTTTTACCTCTTTGGTTAAATTTATTTCTGGATATTTTATTCTTTTGTTGCTATTGTGAATGGGATTATTTCCTTAATTTCTTTTTCAGGTAGTTTGTTGTTTGTGTATAAAAACACCCCAGATTTTTTTTTCTTATTTTGATTTTGTATCCTGCAAATTTACCAAGTCTGTTTATTTCTAACAGTTTTTTTTTTTTTTTTAGTCTTTAGGGTATTCTCTATATATAATCATGTCATCTGCAAATAGAGCTAATGTTACTTCTTTCTTTCTGATTTGGATGACTTTTATTTCTTTTCTTCACTAATTGCTCCAGCTAGGAATTCCAGTACTGTATCAAATAGAAGTGGTGAGAGCGAGCATCCTTGTATTGTACCAGATATTAGAGTGAGAGCTTTCACTTTTTCCTCATTGATTATGATGTTAGCTATGGGCTTTTCATATATGGTCTTTATTTTTTTAATTTTTTAATGTTTATTTTTAAGAGAGAGAGACAGAGCATGAGTGGGGGAGGGCAGAGAGAGAGAGGGAACCCAGATCCAAAGCAGGCTCCATGCTCTGAGCTCAGGGATCGAACCCACAAACTGCAAGACCATGACCTGAGCTAGAGTTAGACACTTAACTGATAGAGCCTTCCGGGAGCCCTTTTACATGGTCTTTATTGAGGCAAGTTTCTGCTTATTCTAATTTTGTTGAAAGTCTTTATCATGAGTGGATGTTGAATTTTATGATGGTTTCACTGCATCTCTTCAGATGATCATGTGGTGTTTCGTCTTTCATTCTTTTACTGTGGTTTATCACAGTGATTTGCATAAGTTGACCCTTGCAATGTGTTGTTAAATTCAGTTTGCTAGTATTTTATTGGGAATTTTTGCATCTGTATTCATCAGGGATATTAGCCTGTAGCTTACTTTTTTTGTGGTGTCTTTGGCTTTGGTATCCGAGTATTGCTGGCCTCAAAATGAATTTCAGAGTGCTCTCTCTTCTATTTTTTTGGAAGAGTTTAGGAAGTATTAATTCTCCTTTGAAAGTTTGGTAGATTCACCCAAGAAGCTGTCTGATCCTGCGCTTTTTATTGTTGCCTTCAAAAGTTTTTGATTCATGATTCAATCTTTGTATTTTTTATTGGCCTGTTCAAGTTTTCTGTTTCTTCTTGATTCAGTTTTGGTAAATTGTATACTTCTGGCAATTTACTGATTTCTAGGGGTTACCCAATTTGTTAGCATATAACTGTTCATTATAGGCACTTAAGTTTCTTTTTATTTCTGAAATATCTGTTGTAATGTCTCCTTTTTCATTTCTGAGTTTATTTGACTTCTCTTTTTTCTTCATCTAGCTATGGGTTCCTCAATTTTGTTTACTTTTTTCAAAAAGTCATCTCTTTTGTTGATTTTTTTCTGTTCTTTATTTGATTTGTCTGCTATAATCTTTATTTTCTCTTTCTGCTAACTTTGGGCTGAGCTTGTTTTTCTAGTTTGGAGGTGTAAAGTTAGGTTGTTTAAGATCTTTCTTCTTTCTGAAAGTATTTATTGCTATAATCCCCCCTATTAACTGGATTTGCTACAATCTATAAGTTATGGTATGTTATGTTTTAGTTTACATTTGTCTTGAGATTTTTTTAATTCTCTTTCAATTTCCTCATCGACTCAGGGTTATTCAAGGGTCATTGTTTAGTTTTCATGTATTAATGAATTTTCCTACCTTATTTTTTAAATTTATTTATTTAAATTCAAGTTGGTTAACATATAGTGTAGTAATGGTTTCAGAAGTAGATCCCAGTGATTCATCATTTATATATAACACCCAGTGCTCATCCCAACAAGTGCCCTACTTAATGCCCATCAGCCATTTATCCCATTCCCCCACCCACCTTCTCTCCAGCAACCCTCAGTTTGTTCTCTGTATTTAAGAATCTTTTATGGTTTGGGGTACCTGGGTGGCTCAGCTGGTTGAGTGTCCAACTTCAGCTCAAGTCATGATCTCACAGTTTGTGGGTTCAAGCCCCACATCAGGCTCTGTGCTAACAGCTCAGAGTCTAGAGCCTGCTTCAGATTCTGTGTCTCCCTCTCTCTCTGCCACTCGCCCATTCACATAATGCACACTCTGTGTGTGTCTGTCTCTCAAAAATAAGTAAACATTAGAAAATTTTCTTTTAAAATATTTTATGGTTTGCCTCCCTCTGTTTTTATCTTATTTTTCCTTCCCTTCACTCTATGCTCATCTGTTTTCTTTTTTTTTTTTTAATGTTTATTTTGAGAGAGACTGTGTGAGCAGGGGAGGGGAAGAGAAAAGGAGAGAGAGAATCCTAAGCGAGCCCTACACCACAGAGCCCAACGTCAGGCTCGATTCCATGACCATGAGATCATGACCTGAGCAGATATCAAGAGTTAGATGCTTAACTGACCGAGCCACCCAGATGCCCTTCATCTGTTTTGTTTGTTCATTTCTACATATGAGCGAAATAATATGATACTTATCTTTCCTTGACTTATTTCACTTAACATAATACACTCTAGTTTCATCCATGTTGTTGCAAATGGCAAGATTTCATTCTTTTTGATCGCCAAGTAGTATTCCATTGTATAATTATACATCTGTCAATTCATCTGTCAAGGGCATTTGGGCTCTTTCCATAATTTGGCTATTGTTGATAGTGCTGCTATAAACATTGGGGTGCATTTGCCCCTTTGAATCAGCTTTTTTGTATTCTTTGAATAAACACCTAGTATTACAATTGCTAGGTGGTAGGGTAGTTGTAGTTTTAGTTTATTGAGGCATCTCCATACTGTTTTCCACAGTGGCTGCACCAGTTTGTATTCCCACCAGCCGTGCAAAAGGGTTCCCCTTTCTTCTCATCCTCACCAACATCTGTTGTTTTCTGAGTTGTTAATTTTAGCTGTTCTACAGGTTATGAGGTAGTATCTCATTGTGGTTTTGGTTTGTATTTCCCTGATGATGAGTGATGTTGAGCATCTTTTCATATGTCTGTTAGCCATCTGGATGTCTTTGGAAAAGTGTCTTTGTTGTTTAGTTTTCATATATTAATAAATTTTCCCACCTTCTTATTATTACTGATCTCTAGTTTCATTCCTTATGGTTGGAAAAGATATTTGTAATGATCTGGATATTCTTGAAATTTGTTTACTTGTTTTGTGATCTAACATGTAATCTGCTCTAAAGAATGTTCCATGTATACTTCAGGAAAGAAGGTATATTCTTCTGCTACGGCAAAAAGTCCTGTAGATGTCTTTAAGATCCATTTGGTCTGTGATGTTGTTCAGTTCCGCTGTTTCCTTACTGATTTTCTGTCTGTCTGATCTGTTTATTATAGGTTCCTATATAGTGTGGGGTATTGAAATCTCCTACTATTATTATATTGTTGTCTATTTTTCCCCTTGAGATCGGTCAATATTTACTTTATATGTTGAAGTGCTTTGATTTTGGGTGCATTTACATTTATAATCGTTCTGTCTTCCTGCTCTCTTTTGGCTACCATTTGCATAGGATATCTTTCTCTACTTCTTCACTTTCAGTCCATGTGTGTACTTAAATCTAAAGTGAGTCTCTTATAGTCAGCATACAGTTGGGTCTTGTTTGGGGTTTTGTTTTTGTTTTACCTATTCAGCCATTCTGTACCTTTTGATTGGGGAGTTTAGTTCACTTACAATTAAAGTAGTTATTAATAGGTAAAGACTTGATATCGCCATTATGTTCGTTGTTTTCTGTTTTTATGGTTCTTCTCTTCTCACCCTTTCTTGCTGTCTTCCTATGTGACTTGCTGATTTTTTGTGATGATATACTTTGATTCTTTATCTTTTTTGTATCTGCTGTAGGTTTTTTTTCTTTGTGGTGACCATGAGGCTTGCATAAAACTTCCCATAACTGTCTGTTTTGAGCAGATAACAACTTAAGTTCAATTGCCTACAAAACTTCTACATTTCTGTGTCCTGCCCCCCAACAGACTTCATTATTGATGTCAGAATTTACTTCTTTTTACAGTATGTGTCTATTAATAAATTTTTGTGGTTGTTATTCTTAATATTTTCATCTTTTAACTTTTATACTAGTGTTAAAAGTGACTTAAGCACCATTATTACAATATTACATTATTCTGTATTTGTTCATATATTTCCTTTTACCAGTGAGATTTATACTTCCATGTGGTTTCATGTTGTTGCTTAGTGTCATTTCATTTCAACTCAAAAAACTCTCTTTAGCATTTGTTGTAAGGCAAGTCTAATGGTGAGAGATTCCCTCAGTTTTATATAAGACGGTCTTTATTTCTCTTTCATTTTTTAAAGGACAGTTTTTCCAGGTATAGTATCCTCGGTTGGCAGTTTTTTCTTTCAGTACTTTGAATATATCATCTCACTCTTTCCTGACCTGCAAAGTTTCTGCTGAGAAATCTTGTCTTAATTTTATGGGGGTTCCCTTGTATATGACAAGTTGCTTTTTCCTTGCTGCCTCCAAAATTCTCTTTGTCTTTAACTTTTGATAATTTAATTGTCACGTGTCTTATTGTAGAAATCTTCATATTCAACCTATCTGAGATATTTTGGGCTTCATGAATCTGGATATTTGTTTCCCCAAATTTAGGGAATTTTCAGCCATTATTTCTTTAAATTTCTGCACTTTCTCTTCTGCTTCTAGAACTCCCGTAATACATAAATTGGTTCTTTTGATGCTTTCCCATAAGTCTCAAAGGTTCTCTTCACTTTCTTATTCCTTTCTTTTTGTTCCTCCAAATAGATAATTTCAAATGACCTGTTTTCAAGCTCATTGATTCTTTCTTTTGTTTGATCAATATACTATTGAAGCTCACTGTTGAATTTTTCAGTTCAGACATTGTGTGCTTCAGCTCCAGACTTTTTCTTTTTTATAGGGTCTCTTCATTGAACTTCTCATTTTGTTCATGTATTATTTTCCTGATTTTGTTTTCATTGTCTATCAGTGTTGTCTTGTAGCTCATTGCACTTCTTTAAGATGATTATTCTGAATTCTTTGTGAAGTGGTCTGTGGGTCTCCATTTCTTTAGATTTGGTTACTTATTTGGTTTCTTTCTCCAAAAGGAAACTAATTATATTAGTTTCCATTGTTTTCGTGAGAGGACACAAGCTGGGGACCTCATTTTCTGCTTGTCTCACTCTACAGAATAATTTTATTTTTTTAAGACTTTTTAAGTTTATTTTGAGAGAGAGATAGTGCAAGTGCAGGAGGCATAGGGAGAGAGAGAGAGAGAGAAAAAAATCACACACAGGCTCTGTGCTGCCAGTGCAGAATCTGATGTGGGTCTCAAACCCAAAAAGCTGTGAGATCATGACCTGAGCCAAAAGCAAGAGTCAGGCGCTTAACTGACTGAGCCACCCAGGTACCCCTGACTTCTTTTATTTTTGTTAACTCTGGCTAAAATTACCCATTTGTGCAAATTATAGCATATACTATTTGGCATGTAAAGGCTGCTGCCTTATAATCGTGTTTTAAACTAGATAAAAGTCTAAAGATGTGTTTCTGTAATTAGTATTATTGAGGAATTATTGTTATTTCATAAACAAATGAGAAGTAGAGCACAAAACAGTTTTAGAGTTTTGCAGTGAGTATTAATGGATTTTTGTACATATGACATAATTTCTAGAATAATTGGCTGAATAACACCTTAAGATACCGTCAATTTTCATATATTAGCCAATAAAGAAGGTTTTAGGGTTTTTTTTAGGCAGTTGGAGAAAAATAGCTTGCATTGTTACATACTTTGTTCCCATTTTCACATGTTTTCAGTACTTGACACTGTGGGTTTTTTTAAGTTTATTTTGAGAGAGAGTACATGTGTGCACAAGTCGGGGAGGGGCAGAGAGAGATGGAGAGAGAGAATCCCGAGCAGATTCCACACTGTCAATACGAAGCCTGATGTGGGGCTCGAACTCATGAACCGTGAGTGAGATCATGACCTGAGACAAAATCAAGAAGAGTCAGACACTTAAACAACTGAGCCACTCAGGAAGTCCATTGACAATATTTTTTTAATTTGTCAATTTGGTTTTTATTTTAACAGAGTTATAAATGCATATAGTTTAGGGACTAAGTTCTATGGGCATATTGTGGAAAACTGCAGTCCCCAATCATTTACCCATTTCCCACATGGTCTGACAGGGAAAGAGCCAGCAGAATGAACATGGCACCTTCTCTCTCCTGCCCTCTATCCTGATGTTTGTCCCTTTACTACATTCAGTGACGGAGGGCAAGTGAG
This sequence comes from Paguma larvata, assembly GCA_030068075.1. Classification (NCBI taxonomy): domain Eukaryota; kingdom Metazoa; phylum Chordata; class Mammalia; order Carnivora; family Viverridae; genus Paguma; species Paguma larvata. The sequence goes on from CM057833.1 coordinate 88,844,880, forward strand.
CCTGATTGATCTAGTCCATAAAGGCCAGGCTCCTGGGCCACAGAGAAGGGTAGAGTGGATATGGAATGACAAATACAATATTAAGCCCAATAGTTTGATTTCCATGAGTACTTTTTAGTTCTCTGTATACCCTGCTTTATAGCATCCTATTCCTTTATGGTAGATGCAATTTCTGTCTCTCCTTCCAGCATAAACTCGGTTTTTTTAAAGTTGCCTTTTTGCTATTCATTTTGGTCTCAGTTTGTTCATATTAAGAGACTTTCCTCAGGTGCTTGTTCATGTTTAACTATGAGGCAGCAAAAGTTGCTGAGCGGCTTTGTGCATGTGGAGGGCGTTCATTGACTCAGGTATCTACCGTAGATTGAGCTGACAGAGCAATTTGGTCACCGTCCATATTCATCTCATTAGAGCTTTTCTCTGAGGCTGGTTGGAATTCCCCAGAGACTGTTCTGTTCTTATTAAAGAATATATTCTGAGGAGCCAGGTTAGGGGAAGAAGGTTGGAAGCCTCAGCATTCAGTAGGTTATCTTCTGTGCTGTGTCCAGCTCCCCCCTCAGTGTGATCATGTTGTAGTGCTGTTTCCAATACGTCCCCTCAAGTCAGGTAGTACAGGGACACCCCCCCCCCCCGTTTTACCTCGTCAGGAAGATGAATCTCAGTCTTCTGTAGGAGTTAGGAAGACCTCAGGATCTCTTTCTAAAACAGCTTTCAGTCACTTCTTCTACCATTTGTCTCTCCTTCATTCTGCTTCAACACAAGTCTAAAATACCTGCTCTTGGCTTCACCATTACTAGCTTAATGGTCAGCTTTCTTGGATTTTCTAAATCATTATCACTTATTCATCCCTGGTCATTTATTTTTGTCTCTTCTCTTGATTCTCTTTGTCCTTGCTAGATGAGGCCTTAAAAATTACGTAGAATGGGGCACCTGGGTGGCTTAGTTGGTTGAGCATCGGACTTCAGCCCGAGTCATGATCTCACAGTTCATTAGTTTAAGCCCCGCATTGGGCTCTGTGCTGATGGCTCAGACTCTGGAGCCTGCTTCAGATCCTGTGTCCCCCTCTCTCTCTGTCCCTCCCCAACTCACACTCTGTCTCTCTCTCTCAAAAATAAACATTAAAAAAAATTTTTTTTAATTACATAGAATGTTTTGGGGAGGAAGCTATAGTTAATACATGCCCTCAACTTGCAATCTTTAACTAAAAGTTTTTATGTAATTTTTTTAAGTAAAATACAGGGATTTTTTTTTATGTGGCCTCTGATTTCTGATTATATGTTAATGATTTCAGTGACAGGAACAACCAAGTTCCTTGAAGCACAGCATACTCCTTTGCAGGAGTAAAACTGTAACATTAGTTCATTTCAGAATAAGGATTTGTTTATATTTGTCTCTCATACTAACTGTAAACTATAAGCCTTCCAAGGTCAGGAACACGGTCATTCTCATCTTCACATTCCAAACACCTAGCACGTGGCCGGCACACCTAAAATAAACATGTATTATATGCTGAATGATTGAGTAGTGAAGTTTCCATTTATATTGATTAAGTTGATAAGTAATTTCACTTTTAAGTTTCTGTGGATAATTAAGCTAGAGATTTTAGGATCACATTGTTAAGATTTGTTTTCTTCATGTTTCCAAATACGGGCTCTTACTTTATCACTTTTGCAGTACAGACCTGAGTGAGGGAGTGTGTGCCCTTTTTTAAATCCATCATCAATAGTAATTTTCTCGTGGTTTTTTTTTTGTTTCCTCAGGGAAGTGGTGCAAGCAAACTGTGTTCACTGGAGGAAGAAGTTCTCATTTATGTGCAAAATGAGTGCAAGTGCTGCCACAGGCATCCTGGACCCTTGTATCTACAGAGTATCTGTGAGGAAGGTATAAAAATAGCCTATCACGTCTCCCCTTTCAGAAACCGTAATTAGTTCCATCGTCACTAACTCACTTTATTCAGCTCCGCGTTATCGGCGTAACTGTTCTATGTAATTTTACTCCACGCTTGCAGCAGTAATTTAAATTAGTGTGACAAGTACAATTTTTAAAACCTGAAGTTATAAATTATTACCTAAGAACCTTATCTCACTATCACTATACACTTAAGTGCTAACCCTATTTGAATTTTTGCGGGGGGGAGTGACTATATATATATTTATCCTGCCATTTATTGAATTTCTCCTTGTTAGGCATTGTTTTAAGGACTTCGCATATATTATGTCTAAGAATAATCCTGAAAATGGGTGTTATTTTTTTCCAATTTCAGGAAAACCGAGGCTCAGAGAGCTGGTCACTTGCCCAAATTCACGTGGCTAGTAAACGGCAAAGTGAGGACTCGAACACACATCCTTCTAATCCCAAGGCCGTGTTTCGTTTTTTATATCATTTCCTTTCCGCATGTTAGGGTGAGACACGTTACCAGTAATCTACAAAGATGGTACTCTCAGAGGGTTCAACCTGATATATATAGAAATATGCGATCCTACCTTTTGGGGGTGAAAAGAAGGAATCCATTTGTTACCTTTACAGGTGAATTAAACTGTTGGCTTTAAAAGTAACCTTTATGGGGGCGCCTGGGCGGCTTGGTCACGTAAGGGCCTAACTTCAGCTCAGGTCATGATCTCGCAGTCCGTGAGTTCGAGCCCCATGTAAGGGTCTGTGCTGACAGCTCGGAGCCTGGAGCCTGCTTCAGATTCTGTGTCTCCTTCCCTCTCCCCCTTCCCTGCTTACGCTCACTCACTCTCTCTCTCAAAAATAAATAAGCATTTAAAAATATATAACCTTTATGTTACATTTTATGTAAATTTTTTAAATTATCAAAATAATACATATACCTGTTCAAAACTTAAAGAAAGCCTTGGAATGAAGAGCAGGAGTCCCTTGCCTTGGGGACTCCAACCTTCATCCTCCTTCATTAAAGAAAAACCTGTACTTTTAACCTTATTCTGCTTTTTGAGTGAACTGATAGCACTGTGTTTTGCGTGGCGGTGTTTTAAATTCTTATATTGCTTAATCTACTCAGTTAAGATATAACAAAATACATATATACCTTTGTAGGTTTTAAACCTTTACTGAAAACAGACCTCTGGAGCAGTCTGACTTGGAGCACAATAATTGCAAAGAAGCTTCCCCAAAGGAAGTATAGTCCAGTGACAGGATGTGTGTCTTCACAGTGACCTGGGTTTGAATCCCAGATAAGCCACTTACTCACTGTGAGACCTTAGGCAGTTTTCCTGACTCACAAAAACTCAGTTTCCTCATCCAAATTAAGGGTATAATAATTTCTTTGTCTAGAAGTTATAAGGGTTAACCAAGATGTAAGTAAAGTATCCTACCATCTTCTCTTTCTACTTTAATTGCTGCTGTGGCTCTTGTACTGAAACCTTTACTTAAATGGGCTCTAGTCATGGTTTTTGAAAGATGGCCAGTTACTCTTTGAATTTTAGGGTTAGGTGAAATAAGTCAGTCAGAAAAAGACAGATACCATATGTTTCCACGAATAGGTGGACTTTGTGAGACTAAGCAAAAACCAGGGGGAGGGGAAGAGGGGAAAGGAAAAAAAGACACAGAGAGGGAGGGAGATAAAACATAAGAGACTCTCAAAGACTAAGAAAAAAACTGAGGGTGAGGGGGATGAGGGAGGGGGGAGAGGGGGTGATGGGCATTAAAAAGGGCACATGTTGGGATGAACACTGGGTGTTATATGTAAACCAATTTGAAAATAAACTATTATAAAATTAAAAAAAAAGAAAGAAAGATGGCCAGTTACTCTTTGAATTTTAATAAAAAGAAAACATAGCTGGTTTAGAGTAAAGCATAACTGCTAATTAAAAACACTCAAAGTCTATTCCAGAAAAACTTTTTTTTTTTTTTTGGTAATTTAAGGTAGGACTTGTTCATCTGCAATCAGTTCCTCAGATTCTGATGGTTTGGTGTAGGGGCAACTGAGTGGCTCAGTCAGTTAAGTGTCTGACTCTTGATTTCAGCTCAGGTTATGATCTCACGGTTCGTGAGATCGAGCCCCACTTTGGGCTCTGCACTGAGTGTGGAGCCTGCTTGGGGTTCTGTCTCTCCCTCTCTCTCTGCCTCTCCTCCACTGACATGCGTGCTCTCTGTCTCTCTCTCCCTCTCTCTTTCCCTCTCTCTCTCTCTCTCTCTTTCCCTCTCTCTCTCCCCTCTCTCTCTCTCCCTCTCTCTCTCTCTCTCCCTCTCTCTCTCTCTCTCCCTCCCTCTCTCTCTCTCCCTCCCTCTCTCTCTCTCTTTTCCTCTCTCTCTCTTTCTCTCTCTCTCTCTCTCTCTTTCCCTCTCTCTCTCTCTTTCCCTCTCTCTCTCTCTGTCCCTCTCTCTCTTTTTCCCTCTCTCTCTCTTTCCCTCTCTCTCCCCCCCAAAATAAACAAACATTTTTTTAATGATATTTGTTTTTTTATAGCACGTATGACAAGCTGCTGAAGCAGATAGCCAAATATACAATTTACGTCTCTCTTGGGTAAGAGCCAAGGAGTCCAGGACTGGTAGAGCCGCTCTGCCATCCTCACCACATGGTGCCCATTTTTAGATCCAAGGGAATTACTCCAGTCTTGTTGTCTTTCATCCAATGAAACAAGAGAAAAGGCCGCATGAGAATTAAAATAAGAACCCATAAAGAAAAATTAGTAAACTCCTCTATATAAACATTTTCTGTGTTGCAAAAAAATACTTAAGGAAAATAAAAATCTTAAGCAGGGGCGCCCGGATGGCTCAGTCAGTTAAGTGTCCAACTTTTAGTTTTGGCTCAGGTCATGATCTCCTGGTTCATGGGATCAAGCCCCTAGCCGGGCTCCATGCTGACAGTACGTGGTCTGCCTGAGATTCTCTCTTTCCCCCTCCTCACCCCCTCCCCCTCCCTCACCCCCTCCCTCTCCCCCCTCCCTCCCTCTCCCCCTCCCCCTCTCCCCCCTCCCTCCCTCTCCCTCCCTCTCCCTCCCTCTCCCCCCTCCCCCTCTCCTCTCCCCCTCTCCCCCTCCCCCTCTCCCCCTCTCTCTCCCCCTCTCCCCCTCTCCCCCTCTCCCCCTCTCCCCCTCTCTCCCCCCGCTCTGTCTCTCTCCCTCCCTCCCTCCCCCTCTCTCTTCCCCTCTCCCCCTGCTCATGCTCTCTCTTTCCTCCTCTCTCTCTCAAAATAAATAAATAAACATTTTTAAAATATCTTAAGCAAAGTCATAAATTAAGGGAAAACATCTGCAAACCATGTCAGAGGACTAATTTCCTTGGTATGGAAAGAGTTCCTTCAAATAAATCAAGAAGAAAAGATCAATAATCTGTTAGGCAAGGGACAGAAAATATATTTCACAAAAAAGGAAAATATAAATAGCATTCAAACATATAAAAAATTACTCAATCTCACTCATGCATTAAAACTACAAATAAGGCAACGATTCAAAAGGTTGATAATGCACTCTGTTGCCTAGGACACAGGGAAGCCATCCATCACCTGTCAATAAATATGTGAGTTCCTACAAAGTGCCAAGGCCTATTCTAGGCACTTAAACGCCCATGGTGAACTGGAATGAGTTCCTGCCCTCAAGGACTCTACTTTCTGGTTGGAGCTGGGGGAAAGAGTGGTAGGAAAGACAGAGTAAACATGTAACCAAACAGCCAACCAGTAGGGAAGACCATTCTAAAGGAGTAGGATCTGGGGGGCGCTGGGTGGCTCAGTCGGTTAAGCATCTGACTCTTGGTTTTAGCTCAGGTCATGATCATGGGATCAAACCTGGCGTCGGGCTCTGTGTTGACAGAGTGGAGCCTGCTTCGGATTCTCTCTCTCTGCCCATGCCCTGCTCACGCTCTCTCCCTCTCCTTCTCTCTCTCTCTCTGTCTCTGTCTCTGTCAAAATAAATAAACAAACATGTTTTTAAAAAATAAAGGAGTAGAGCCTGTGTCAGTCAAGGTTCTCAGAGAAGCAGAATCAATAGAGTCAAGATGTAGGTATATAGATACAGATTTATTACAAGGAATTGGCTTACACAGTTATGGAGGCTGAGAACTCCCACAGTCTGCCATCTGTAAGCTGGAGACCCTAGAGTGCTGGTGGCATCGTTCCAGTCTGAGTCCAAAGCCCTCAAAACGAGGGAGCCAATGGTGTAAGCTCAAGTCAAAGCCTGAGAACCACGAGTGCTAATGCTGTAAGTCCCAGTCTGAGGGCAGGAGAAGACCAGTGTCCCAATTCAGGTGGGTAGAAAGAGAGAATTTAACCTTCCTCTTCCTCTTTCTTCTATTCAAGCCCTCAACAGATTGGATGATGCCCACCCACACTGAGGAAAGCAGATTGCTGTCTTCAGTTGGCTGATTAAAATGTTAATCTCATCCAGAAACACCCTCACAGACATAGCCAGAAATTGTGTTTAACCATATATCTGGGCACCCCATGACCCAGCAAGATGGCCCATGAAAGTAACCTTCCCATACCTGCAAGAGGGGGACCCTGTGTTAGTTTCCTAGAGCTGCTATATCAAAATACCACAAACTGGGTGGCTTAAAACAACACAGATGTACTGTCTTATAGTTCTGGAGGTCAGAAGTCAAAATCAAGGTGTCAGCAGGGCCATGCTCTAAAGGCTCCAGGAAAGAAACTGTTCCATGTCTTTCTCCTAACTTTTGGTAGCCTCAGGCATTCCTTGGCTTGTACATGCATCACTCCAGGTACTGGCTGCTTTCTCCCTTTGTGTCTTCACATCATCTTTCCTCTGTGTGTATCTTTATCTACAATCAAATCTCTCTTTTTTTTTTTTGTAAGAGACAGTCATACTGGATTAGGACCTCATTCTAACTATATTACCTGTGTATTTAGTAATGTGAAATAAAATCACATTTCAAGATATTGAGGGTTAGAACTTCAAATTATCTTGGGGGTGGGGGGTGAGAAATGCACAATGCAGTCCATAACAGGCCCTAAGATTATAATAAGACTGGGGATTTATGCTTCTGAAATTAATGGACCATCTTATTAAAGACCACCCATCCCTCTGAGAACAACCAGAAAAGCTAGACAGAATATTAAAAACAGCTTCTGATACCAGCTTCTTGAAGGCATCAGAAGCTGCCACGGCAGGAAGGACTTAAGAAGCTTAGGATCATAGACAAGGGAAGCATAAAGAGCTGAGCGTGACATTTGGCATTGCTTTTTCCCTCAAAGCATTTGTGAAGTTGCAAGCACTGATTAATAAGGCGAGCTGAGAGCAGTGACTGAGAGACTAAGAAGTTGAGATCACAGTAATTTTACAGGACTAAAAGGACAAACACTAGAGTCCAGGATCCATCAGCATGAAGGACCTTGGTAAATACCCTAAGCTTTTCATTGGGATTCCCTAAGAGTTTCAACCCAGAAGGAGTGTAGTGGATGTAGATCAGCCTGTAAGAAGACTAAAACTCAGCTTCTAATCAGCTTAATCCCTGCTTGGATGAAGGTGATCTGCCCCTATCAGAACTTGCCGGAAGCAAATGTGTACCTTCTCTGAAGGAAAATAACATTACTCTGAACCTCAAGTTACTCCTTCAAGTTATCATGCACAAAAATTATCAAGCATACCAAGGGATGGGATTGCATGACCAAAAATCAAAAGGAAAATAGATAATAAAAACAGATCCATGGAAGATACAGGTCTTGGGAGGATCCGAGACAAACTTCTACAGTAACTATGGTGAGTGAATGATATGGGGAATTTTATCAGAGAACTAGAGAAGTTTATTAGAGAAACCATAAAGAAGCAAATTAAATTCTAGAACTGAAAAATAAAATAACCAAAATTTAAAGCTAATTAGATGAAAATAAATCTCAACAGATGGACTTAACAGCAGGTTTACCAAAACTGAAGAGAGGTTTGGTAAAACTGGAAAATAAGACAAAAGAAAATATACAGATAAAATCACAGAGTAAAAAAAATACAGAAAAGAATATAAGGCATGGGAAACAGTATAAAGGTCTAACACGTATGTAACTGGAGCCCTAGAGGGAGAGGAAAGATTGTGGTGGAGAATCTTCTAAAACTGATTTAAAACATATCAAGCCACAGATTCCAAAGTACTGTGAGCCCCATTTGGGACAAACAACAAATCTGGCATGTTTAAATGTCAGAAGACGAGCCTGGCTGGAAGATGGTAACGTGGAGAGGAAAAATTCTTGGTGATGAGGTTGCAGGCACTAGATCAGGTGGGGCCTCATAGGACATGGTAATGAGTTTGGATTTTATTCTCATTATAATTAGAATCCATTTGAGGATTTTACTAAGGAGAGATATATGATCTTCTGAGATCACTTTTGCTGCTGCGTGGAGGATGCATTGCAGATAGGCCACGCACGTGGTGGGGATGGTCCAGGTGAGAAATGCTTGTATTGGTATGGCCCTGCAGCCACAGAGATGATATGATTCAGGATGGATTCTGCAAGGTAAACCCACACTAATGGATTGGATGTGGTAAATAAGGGGGAAAGACCTTTGCTTGAGCATATAGATAGGTAATTATGCTATTTATTAAAATGGTAAAGGCTCAGAGTGAAATAACTTGGGGGACCAACAAGCAGAGATCAGCAGGCTTATTTTGGCCATGTTAAATTAGAGGTGTCTATGAGACTTCAAGCAAGGATGTCCCGTAGTCATTTAAAGACACTGGTCTGGGTGCCTGGGTGGCTCAGTCGGTTGAGTGTCCAACTCTTGATTTCCGCTCAGGTTATGATCTCATCATTCATGGGATTGAGCCCTGCATCAGACTATATGCTAACAACATGGAGCCTGCTTGGGATTCTCTCTCCCTCTCTGCCCCTTCCCAGTTCATGCGTGCTTATGCTCTCTCAAAATAAATAAACTTTTTTTTTTTAATGTTTATTTATTTTTGAGAAACATAGAGGCACAGCGTGAACAGGGGAAGGGCAGAGAGAGAGGGAGACACAGAATCGGAAGCAGGCTCCAGGCTCTGAGCTGTCAGCACAGAGCCCGACGCGGGGCTCGAACTCACGGACCGCGAGATCATGACCTGAGCTGAAGTCGGCGCCCAACCGACTGAGCCACCCAGGCGCCCCAAAATTTTTTTTTAATTTTTTTTTTATTTATTTTTGAGAGACATAGAGACAGTGTGTGAGCAGGGGAAGGGCAGAGAGAGAGAGAGGGAGACACAGAATGTGAAGCAGGCTCCAAGCTCTGAGCCATCAGCACAGGCCCTACGCGGGGCTTGAACTCACAGACCGTGAGATCATGACCTGAGCCAAAGTTGGCCGCTTAACCGACTGAGCCATTCAGGCGCCCCTAAAATAAATAAACTTTAAAAAATGAAAAAGTAAAGATACTGGTCTGGTACTCAGAGAAGTCAGACTAAAGACAGAGACATGAGAGTTACCGCATGCAGTTTTTATTTAAAGCAACGCACCTGAATGGACTCACCCAGGGGGATAATATAGACAGAGAAGACAAGAGCCCTGAGCCAAATCCTAGATCACTGTAACACTCAGAGGAAGCATAAATTACTGTTAGCAGAAGAAGAGCAAGAATTCCTATATATCACATATTACATCCTTTTGGCCGGATCTTAGTCTTACTGCCATAGCACAAAAGGAAGGTAGAAAATATTGTCATTACTTGATTTTGGGTAGCCAGACACTCATCTAAAAATGCAGATTTCTCTTACTTTGGAAAGCAGGGGAATGAGTAATTGGAGTACAACTGGCATTCTTTCTACAGAGGTTCATACAGGAGTAAGTTCAGCAAAGGAGAGTGAGAAGCAGCAGCCATTGAGGTAGGAGTAAAACCAGGCAATTGCAGCACCTGCAAAGAAAATGATGTAGGAAAGGAAGTGGAGTGGCCAATCTTATCAGATGCTGTTGAGGGGTTAAGTAAGATGAAGACAGAGACTTTGGCTTTAACAAAAAAGAAGTTCATTGATAATCTTAAGAGCAGTTGGAGAGGGAAGATGAGGACAAAAACATATTTGAAGTAGATTGAGTATAAAATAGGATACAGCAAATTGAGAAGTCTTGTGAGGAGTTTGGCTGTAGAAGGGAGCAAAGAATTAGCTAGAAGAGACAGGGGTCATCTAGGGAAGGTTTTGTTTTATTTGGTGAAAGGTGCTAGTAAGAGATACCACAATAACCTAAGAACAAAGAATAATAATGATAATTCATAATGGGGGTAGATCTAGTGGAATGGCCAGGCCTGACCTCAGTGGGACAGGAAAGGGGAAGAGCGGCAGATATTCACGATAACAGAGTTTACCATAGATTGCTTCTCATGTTATTTAAATTCACCACTTTTTTTTTTTTGGCTGAGTATGGTATACTTTTTTTTTTTAATTTTTTTTTAACATTTATTCATTTTTGAGAGAGAGAGACAGAGCCATGAGCAAGAGAGGGGCAGAGAGAGAAGGAGACACAGAATCTGAAGCAGGCCCCAAGCTCCGAGCCATCAGCACAGAGCCCAAAGCGGGCTCGAACTCACAAACTGTAAGATCCTGACCTGAGCCAAAGTCAGACACTTAACCAACTAAGCCACCTAGACTCCCCATAGTATAATTTATTGATGGTACATGACAAGTCCCCCCACCTTGTTCAGGAGGTCTAGGATGGAAACTGTAGAGGTTGGGACATTATTAGTGTCAGATGGGGGGGGTGAGTTGGGGCAAAGACTCCCCAGCAGCTGAGGACCTTTCTCTTCCTCTTGCTGGGGCTGGTGGTTCAGGGGGCTCTTACTCCTTGGAGGCCATGTGGACCATAAGGTCCACCACCCAGTTGCTGTAGCCAAATTCATTTGCCATGCCAGGAAATTAGCTTGAAAGAGTGGTCATTGAGAGCAATGCCAGCCCCAGCATCAAAGGTGGAAGAGTGGGGTGTCACTGTTAAAGCCACAGGAGACAACCTCTGTAGCCCAGGATGCCCTTGAGGGGGCCCTCAGATGCCTGCTTCACCCCCTTCTTGATGTCATCGTACTTAGTAGTTTTCTCTAGATGGCAGGTCAGATCCATGGCTGACACATTAGAGGTGGGATACAGAAGGTCATGCAAGTGAGCTTCCCATTCAGCTCAGAAGTGACCTTTTCTACAGCCTTGGCAGTGCGAGGAGAAGCACAGATGATGTTCTGGGCAGTCCCTTGGCCACCACGCTACAGCTTTCAAGGGGGGCCATCCATGGTCTTCTGGGTGGCAGTGATGGCACGGGGTCATGAGTCCATCCATGATGCCACAGTTGTCAGGGATGACCTTAGCCAGAGAGGCCAAGCAGTTAGTGGTTCAGGACTCATTGCTGACAATGATGAGGGAGTTAAACTTTTCATGGTTCATGCTCATATGGGCATCTCACTCCTGGAATATGGAGATGAGCTGTCCATTGATGACAAATTTCCTGTTCTCAGACTTGACCGGGCCATTGAATGTGCCATGAGTGGAACACGTAGATCATGTAGTTGAGGTCAGTGAAGGGGTCGTTGATGGTGACAGTACCCACTTTGCTAGAGTTAAAGGCAGCCCTGATATCCAGGTGCCCAGTACACCAAATCCATTTCCTCTGAACTTCACCATCGTGTCTCAGGGACGCGGCTGGCCCTACACCAGAAGATGCAGCTGTCCATTGAAAGCAGAAGAGCAGAAACCTAAATTCACCACGTTAAAGATGGAAATGTTATAAAAAAGAATGAAATCTTGCCTTTCAGAACAACATGGGTAGACCTAAAGGGTATTATGCTAAGTGAAATGTCAGAGAAAGACAAATACCATATGATTTCACTTGTACGTGGAATCTAAAAAACAAAACAAATTATCAAAACCCAGAAACAGACTCATAAGTACAGAGAACAAACTCCTGGTTGCCAGAGGGGAGGGGGGATAAAGGGATGGCAGAAGTCAGTAAAGGGGGTTATGAAGTACAAAGTTCCAGTTATAAAATAAGTCACGGACTTGAAAAGTACAGCATAAGGGAATATAGTTACTAATGTTGTAATAGTGCTGTATTGTGACAGATGGTGATGACACTTACCATGGGGATCACTGTGTAATGTTTAGAATTATCAAGTCACTGTTGTGTGCCTAAAACTAATATAATGTTTGTCAACTATACTTCAATAATAAAAAGATGGAATGGTATATAATGCATTATGTATCTCATTTATGCAAGAAAGATGAGACAACTCCATTCAACAAACACGGTTTTAAAAGTAGGTTGGGAGAGGAGAGTTTGACCCTCGTATAATGAGGGTTCACCCTCATGTAATGGCAAACACTTATACAGAGTATATATTGAGTGCTGGGCTTTGTTCTCAGTGTTTTACATTTAATTCGCACATCTTCATGGTGTCCTAAATCCAGAGATTTGGCGAATTAGTATATGGTTACAGATTTCAAATTGAAATTAAAATGTTAAGATATCTATATATTATTTTTTTTGTTATCTTTCACTTTTGCCAGTCACGGTCACATTAGTTAAGAGGGCTTCTACTATACTAACATGGAACAATAGCTTGTGTGTGTGTGTGTGTGTGTGTGTGTGTGTGTGTGTGTGTGTAAGGTATAGAACAGTGTATCGTATAGTATATTTGAATAAAAGGGGAATACCTAGCATCTTTTGGGCTGTTCCTAAAAATTGGTAACAATGGGGTAAGGGCTTCAGCTCTTATGAAACTCTTTCTACAGTGTTATTAATGTGCTTACTAAGTAAGTAAGTAATTTTTTGGGGAACTAAGTAATTTAACCTTTCTTTGGCCATTCAGTTTCTTGCAGTGTGTCTAGGACACTAGTAATTTCTTCTTCAGAATAAATTAAGTATTAGCTTGTCTTCTTACCATTTGTCTCTTTCAGATTTAAGTTCTAAACTAAAATTCTGGTCACTTGGGGAGTGGGGTGGGATGGGCATTCAAATAGTTGAATTTAAGATCATCAGAAATTTACTATCAATATATTCCAGCGTGTAAATATGTAAATACTTCAGGATTATCTTTAATCATATGATATCCTTATAGTGTTTTATTTTATCTTTGACAGGAATTAAAAGGTGGAAAAGCTTATGCAAAGGTAAGTGGATGTTCTTTAACTCTTTTGGAACTTACAATATCGCTCATTGCTATTTATTAGCTTAAAAATCAAATGGTTTGCTCTTCTTTTTTTAATGTTTATTTATTTTCACAGAGAGAGCATGCACATGTGAGCAAGGTATGGGCAGAGGGAGGGAGAAAGAGAGAATCCCAAGCAGGCTCCACACTCAACACACAGCCCAATGCAGGGCTCAGTCTCATGACCACGAGATCACAACCTCAAGATCATGACCTGAGCCGATACCAAGAGTCAAATATTTTACCAACTGAGCCACCCAGGTGCCCCTCAAATGGTTTGCTCTTCTAATTGCTGTTCAAGTTAGCTGTTTTTAAATAAAGATTTCAAATTGAAATAAAAATTGGAGGGGCATCTGGATTGCTCAGTTGGTTGAGCATCTGACTCTTGATTTTGGCTCAAGTCATGCTCCCAGGTTTGTGGGACTGAGCCCCACGCTCAGCACGGAGCCTGCTTGGGATTCTCTCTGCATCTGCCCCTCTCCCCAACTCATGATCTCTCTTAAAAATAAATAAATAAAACGAATAAAGCCGCTTAGAGATTGAACAATTGAGCCCAACAATAAATTATAGGCATATTCTTTCGAAATGCTGAGTGTGGGTTGTTATTCTTACATTTCAGCTTCCCTACTAGAAGATGACCTCTGGTTTCCAATAAGCAGTAGGATCTGCTAATTCAGTCTCTCCTGGGGAATACTCCCAATCCCACCTCCCCTACCCCCAGTGTAACAGGACCTCTCCTCTGTGCTCTCTTAACACTGTGTGTACAGGCTCGCTAATCTCCTTTATACTTTTACTAGCTATATGGAATTACTAGTGAGTGTGCTCACCTCTTCACTGGGTAGAAGGAGTTAGTAATTAGTAGTACTACCAGAAACCCATATATTCCTCTTTATTTTTCATCTCTGATAGTATCTCCATCAATTCAGTCACTGGAGCCAAGGACGGGGCACTAGCTTTAGCCATCAAGTCTACGTAACTCCTTAAAACTACTTGGTTGCAACGTCAACTAGGATGCTCTTTGCTCTAAGTAACAGAATGTCCTCCTTACCTAGAGACTTTAATGTCACAAAACAAGTAGGGATGGAATAGAGTTCAGCTGTCAGATGGAGCTGCTCCAGGTTTAGTTAATCTGCTAAGTGAAGGACATCAGCAAGAACCCTTGTTACTTTTCTCTTTTCATTCTTCCATTCTCTGTGAGATGACTTTGCCCTTGGCTAGCTCTTCTCATGGTCACCAGGTGGCTCGAGTTTTAGTCCACACATTCACATATGACAAAATCCAGCTGCTTCTCTACGTAGGGCTCTCCTGGAGTGAGAAAACTTTTCCTAGTTGGCCCTCAGAGCATTTCCCCACAGCCTTCACTGGCCACACGAGCTGATACGCCCACTCCTAAACCAGTTAGGGGCACTAGAAACGGATTGCCATGGCTAGCTTCGATTAGTCTCACAGTTTAACAATGAGCTAGAGGTTGGTTTACTGTTCTTTTGCACATGGATGAGCTGAGAGTGGACACTTGAATAAAATCAGGGTTCTGCTAACAAGGAACATCAGAATATTGAATGATGGCGGGTAGGAAAAAAAACAGGATCTCCTGTGATCGACAAATCCTGTGACTTCTCCCTTATAATTTAAAAACCATCCCTTTTTTCCACTCCCAAAGCCAGTGCCTTAGGTTATGCCTTCATTATTTCTTATTTAAAACCTGCACTGGCCTCCCGTCTTTTGTTCTCGCCTCTGATGTCTCCCTCTGTCCATCCTCTATGTTAATGCCAGAGTGATCAAACACGATCATTCCTGCTCTTTTAGTTTTTCAGCAGCTGTCTGTTGCCTGGAAAGGAAAACAAAATGAAAAGTCTCGAACCCAACATGTAGACCCATCTTGGTTTACAGATCATCTCTCTGTAAATGCATGTACTCTCTCACTTTTTTTTTAATTACTTTCCAGAGTGAATTTCTCTTTTTTTTTTTTTAAGTTTATTTATTTTGAGAGAGAAAGAAAGAGAGGACATGAGCAGGAAAAGGGGGAGGAAAAGGGGAGAGAGAGAGAGAGAGAGAGAGAGAGAGAGAGTGTCCCAAGCAGGCTCCACGCCATCAGCACAGAGCCCGACACTGGGTTCATTCCCGCGACCCTGGGATCATGACCTGAGCCAAGATCAAGAGTCAGACGCTTAACCGACTGAGCCACTGAGGCGCCCCACTCACTCACTTATGGTTCAGACTCACTGTGCTCAGAAACTTCCTGGAGTGTGCCATGCTCTTTTAGCCTCTTTGCCTTGTGACTTGGTGTTTCCCTGCCATGCGTGTGCTTCCCCCTTCCCTTGTCCTGTCAACTCTTAGAACTTTAAACACTTAGTTTAGTTGTCATTTCCCCTGAGAAATTTTCTTTTCCTTTCTATCTTGTAATTGTGCCTTCCTCTGTCACAGCACTTACACTTTTTATAAGAATTTGTTTTCTTTCTTTCTTCCATCACTGAACCATGAGGTCCTTGAGAATAGGAATGATTTACATTCCTGATGCCTAATGTTATCTGAGATGTAGATGCTTAAAATTATTTGCCAAATGAAGTAATATCTACCATAGATACAGCTAGTATCTATGTATACATGCCATTTTAATGAGATAGTTATTAGGAACTACGAACTCTCTTGTGTGCCACTAGAATGTAAGCTCTTTCAAGACAGTCCTCATCTGTCCTGTTCATCACTGTTTTGTCGGGTCCAGAACAGGGCCTAGCACATAAAAGGTGCTCAGTAAATGTTGATCTGCAGCCTAAAACATCACATTGACCTACCCCACCTTTTAGTATGCTTTCTTAGTGATGAAAGACCAGATTCCTTTTTTTTTTTACTTGAATTATGCATAGTAACACTATAATACCAGCATTCTAACCATGGATAGTAAGCCAGTGGGCTGGTTTTTGGTCAGCAGATATGTATTAACTCCTACCATATGGCAGGCATTGTCCTTGGCACTATTCTGAGTACTGGAGATACAGCAGTAAACAAAACAGACCCAAATCCATTCCTTTATGGAGCTTATATTCTCATGGAAGGTTGGAGGGGATGGAGAGTAAACAAAATAAATATGAAATATGTATGTACATGATGTGGTAACAACCACTAAGGAGAGGAACAAGGCAGGTAGGGGGTAAAGAGGGACAACTACAGGGTTAGGGAGGGAGAGAGGAGGCAAGGCATTTAGAATGGTCACGGAAGGCCCCTTAGATGACATTTGAACATTTCCTCATCCTGAACGGAGGAGGAAAGCTACAAGATCTAAGAGAGGAATGTATCAGGCAAAAGAACACTAAGTGTTAAAAACCTTGATGTGGCCTTGGAATTTTCAAGGAAAAGGACATTGTGTCCCGCAGGGTTAATTAGAAAGAGAGTGGGGAAATGAAGTTGACAAGGTAGTGGCCAAGGATGAAGGGACCAGAGACAGTCAACATAGACAGCTCTTTCAAGGAGCTTTGCTATAGAAGGGAGCAGAAAACTGGTCCAACAGACTGGGCAGAGATGTGAGAGGGGGTTTCCTTCTGTTCGTTCCGACGGCAAAAACCCCAGCGGGTCCCTGTGCCGGTAGTGGGAACGGTTCAGTAGAGAAGGGAAACTTGAGAATGTGGAAGAGAGGGGGGAGTTCCTGAAACAGTGACCTTGAGTAGGCCAGAGGAGAGAGGGTGGCCTCAGATTGGAGCACAGCCAGGTCACTTAGAGTGAGCAGGGCTAGCTGCCGGCAGGTGAGTGGATGTGGCTGGCAGTAAGAGCTTGTGGAAGTTAAGTGCTCTTTTGATGGCTTTTCTCTTCCGAGTAAGTTAGAAAACAAGGCGTCAGCAGAGCGTCTGCATGGAAAGGAGGTGCTGGAGGTTTAAAGAGAAAGGACAGTGTATGCAATAGAGTCTTTGATGATGTGTGATCAAACAGCCACATTTATCTTCACATGCTCATTTGGATGTGGCTTTGCCCTGGAAGCATCCAGGCTATTCTGCTGAACCCCAAAAGGCAATAAAGTCAGAGTAGCCATGTGAAAATTAGGTAGATGTCACCTGTGGCCTGATGTGTTCGGACTTACTGCACTGAGGAATTGTGGCCCTTTAATTGGTCTAAGAGTTCTTACTCTTCATTCTTTTTGTACCAATTAAAAGATACTAGGGGCACCTGGGGGGCTCAGTCAGTTAAGCATCCAACCCTGGCTCAGGGCATGAACTCATGGTTCATGGGTTCGAGCCCCTCATCGGGCTCTGTACTGACAGCTCAGAGCCTGAAGCCTGCTTCAAATTCTGGGTCTCCCTCTCTCTCTGCCCCTTCCCAGCTCATGCTCTGTCTCTCTGTGTCACTCTCAAAAATAAACAAACATTAAAAAAATGTTAATAAAAGCTACTAAATTATAGCACCAGCCTATAGTTAAAATCTTCATCTTGAATTCCATTCGTATGTGTCCAGTGTGTGTTTTTAAATCTTAAAACGGGCAGCATAAAATCATAGCAGTGTTTGAAATGGCTAATGCTTTTTATTAGGTATTTAGGGAGACGTGCTTCATCGCAAATTCAAAACATTTTTTATTGTTTTTAATAAAAGACTCCATATACATTTAGTAGAACAGGCTTAGTATGCTTTAAAAAAAAAAAAAAGATGGGGTGTATTTCTTTACTGGTTGGACATGGGAAATAGAAGTGGAACAACAGAGGGAAGGGTGCAGAACAGTGATTGGTAGCTGCAGAAAATGGGGGCTCTACCTGGCTCATGATGAGAGGGAGGAACAGGTTTGAACTGAACTTCTGGATAGCAGCATAGAGGGTTGATGTGGGGTAGAGCTTTGGAGACGGGGAGAAAAAAGTTTCATAAAGAGAGATCAGCAAGGCAAATGTGAAAGGTGGTGAAGGAGAAGGGGCTTAGACCAAAGAAAACGTTTGCTACATCTAAATCATTCTGCTTCTTGCATTTAAAGTAAGAATAACCTGCCACTATCTACAGTCACCAGCGGTTAACTGGGAAAGGAGCCAGAACCAGAATAGGGAGAAGAAAGTCTCATTGGTTTTCTATATGAATATGCATTTCTTTATGAATATGCAAATATTCATGATTGGTCTGCTGCTGTTTCCCATAGTGTGGGATGAGGACTACTGCTATTTGGAATGATTTTAATTGTTTGATAAACATTATTTTTACTTCAACAGTTATGTGTTTCAATGTGTACAGAAAAATATATATTTAGCACATCAAATCTGTGATTTCAGAGATCATATTGCTTAAGACAAGAATAGAAGAGGTAATATATTTTAACAAAAAAGTGAGCCAATCTAAAGATACACATTAAGCAAATAATGGGGTATATATTATTAAGATGGCCAAAATTGCAAATGATTGTTGTTTGAGAAAACTTGTCTAGAGCATGGGTTGAATGTTTATTTTAAGGAGAATATGATAGAAGCCTAGTGGATATTCTATTAATATAATTCCCTTTCTTTTCATAGCTGGGCTTTGCAGATTTAAACCTGGCAGAGTTTGCTGGATCAGGAAATACCACTCGTCGCTGTTTACTGGAAGGCTATGATACCAAAAATACAAGACAGGATAATTCCATTCTTAAAGTAAGCACGTTTCGAGATTTACATGTCAACAAATGAGAATCTCTGCCTCTGAATAAGCATAGGTACATACAGCCAAGGGCAAGCTGGGAATCAGTACTGAGATCATAAGCTGACCACACCACACTGAAATACTCACCATCGAGGGAAAAAGTCTGCCCAAATCATAGAAGCAGCAAAAAGTAACAAATGTTCAGCTTCGTGAATCTGGGGCCGTGAACATTCAGGGAACAGTACCTCCAACTCCTGCAGTTTACAGGCTCATCGACAAGAGCATGGTGAATGAGGTGTATCACTCCAGAAAGGTGACTTCCCGGCAGCTCTGGTGGGCCCACAGAAGTCACTTGGTTCTCAGGCAGCTAGTGAAGTGACAGGTGGAACTCACTTTGGGCGTCTGCGAAGCTGTTTCCAGGTAGCATCAGCAGCCCCAGAGTGTGGTGGCCACAGAGAACACATACAGTTGGTGAGAGTATTAAATGAGACCAGCTGAGAAAATGCAAAGTGCCTTGTACCTAGTAAGCCTCACCGACAGACCTTTTGCTGTAATTTAGTTAGGTTACCCTATGATGGTAAGTTATCTAATGATAAGAAAGGAAAATAATTCCTAATAAAAACTGGATGGTCAGAAGTTAGTGGAGCAAAGAATTACCCTACACCTACACTTTTCAAACTTTGTTTGAATAAATATATAACTGAAATAAATATAACTGAAAAAATTTCAAAGCACTTGCATATACCTGTGTAAGATGAACTATGTTGGTTAGATGGGGGTAGATTCTGTCCATTTTATAGATGAAGTAGCGGAGACTCAGAAGGTTAAGCGTCTCCGCAAAGGCATCAGTCATCAGTAGCAGAGCAGAGACCAGAATGCATCTCTGCCGCCATGTGGTCAGTGGTCTTTTCATGTTCCCATGCTGTCTAAGCATCAGACACCAAAGAAACAGGCTGCACCGTTCCTTCTGAGATGGATCCCAAACAAGCGAACAAGCCACTGAATTCAGTTTCTTCATATTTGTAGTGTAAGAAGATAGATAATCCTTCTCTGAATTACAGTGTTTTCATTAGGAATTGAACTGACTTTCTTTTTTTTATTTATTTATTTTTAAAGAGCATGTGTACGCACATGCACTCAAGCAGGGGAGGAGCAAAGGTAGAAAGAGAATCTTTTCTTTTTAATTTTTTTAATGTTTATTTATTTATTTAGAGAGGGAGAGAGAAAGCATGAGCAGGGGAGGGTCAGAGAGAGAATCCCAAGCAGGCTCCCCACTGTCAGCGCAGAACCTGAGGCAAGGCTCTAGCTCACAAATTGTGAGATCATGACCTACGCCAAAATCAAGAGTCAGACACTTAACCGACTGAGCCACCCCGGCACTCCGAGAGAGAGAGTATCTTAAGCAGGCTCCACATCCAGCGTGAAGCCCCGCATGGTGCTTGATCTCACGAACTGAACCGTGAGATCATGACCTGAGTCAAAATCAAGAGTCCCCCACTTAACCGAATGAGCCACCCAGGCGTTCTGGGAATTGAAATAACTTTCTGATGTTAAAGTCCCCCATCCCCTGCCATTCCTTAGGGCCAGCCCCTGGAGCAGTTTTCTTCTGGCTCTCCATCAATCCTTTTACACCATTTCTCCCACTTGGCCCGACAAAGAAATTACACTTTTATAGATCACGCCATTCGCTCCCACCACCCTATCCCTGCCTGAGCCGTTATCACCTGGTCACCTAGTTACCTTCTCTCTCCTACTTGATGACTTAGCTCCTGGCTCACAGTTTTTCTTTCCATCCCTCTGTCGTCATTTTTGACGGCTCCACCATCTGGTGGGTGATCTGTCCTTGCCGACTGTCTTTTCTGTGCATTCCGTCCCTCTAGCTAATCTTTCATGTGCCCAGGGCCTCTCCATTCCTTAAACTACCCTTCTCCAGGAATCTTTTCCTTTTCTTCAACTCCTTTCCACCCCTCCCCATGGTCACAGTCTCAACTTACCTCGAGAAACTTCACCACCTCCAGAATTTCAGTTCCCAGTATTTCCCGCCCCCGTCTATTATGTTTCCAGTCCTCTTTGTCTACTACTCACTTGGCTATCTTTAACCTGACCGCTCTCACTATCTACCAGCCTCCACTTGCTTCCACTTCGCTCTTTATCCAGCTTAGATTCTGGGACCCGTGATTATCCTATGCTGAAAAATGCTCCTCAGTCTTTTACACCCTGTCTCCTTCCTTGCTCTCCCCTGAGTGATCCCCAACCCCAGTCATACTCAACTGTCCTCTTTGGGCTTGCATCCTAGTTGCCAGACGTTGCTGAAGAACGTCCCACAACCATCCAGCTGCCATTCCTTCAGCCTTGCTCCCCGCCATCAAGCAACTGTACTTCCTTTGAAAGTGTCTTTTCCCAGTTTCCTAGATACTCTATTGCATACCTTCTTTCTCCTTGGATCCACACACCACTCTTGGTCTCAGCTGATGGTCTTGCTTTATCCTTTGTTGAGAAAACAGAAGCCATTAAATTCAAATTCCCTCATCTTCCCATTGCCCAATTTATGATTCTTCCTGTCTCTCCAGCCCTGTTATCTTTTTTGCCAGGGGTTACAATGAAGGAAGTGCCCCTCTTCCTGTCAGAAGTCAATCCTTTGCCTTAGGTTGTAGAATCCAGAGCTTACCTAATCCAGAGCGGTGCCACTTTGACTATCCCTTCTCCTAATCTTCCCTATTTCTAGTGAGTCATCCTCTTTAACATATGAAGAAACAGCTCTAGTGTCTGCTGTATTTAAAACAAATAAAAACCACTTCTCACCTCCTCCAACCACTTTCCCACTCTCTATTCTGCTTCCCCACACAATTTCTTAAAAGCTGCATGTGCCATCTCCCTCCCTTCTCAGACATTCAGGATACTCAAGAGTGCTGTTATGACCGAGTTGGAAACCAGACTGTGGTGGAGGGGCCAGCTCTGCAGGCCCAGGGCACACATTTAATAAACATAGCGCTCGAAGAGGGAAGAACAGTAGCGGAGGCACTGGGGTGAAGAAGTAAGAAAGAAATGAGGTTCTATTAGGATACATGTCAGCCACTATATATCCTCCTCTTCATAAAGACCATGGGTTTAGTATTGTGCAGTCCTAGCTCAGATCTCAGCTCTGCCTTTTATTAGTTACCTGATCTTGAAAATACTAATTAATCTCCTGAGCTTAAAATGAAAGTATCCGTCTCTCACAGGAGTTTCGAAGATCCAGTGAAATCTTGCATTATAAAATACAGCTTATACCTGGCACATAATTAATTCTCAAATCATGATTGCTGTTAATGGCGTTGTTATCATTATTACTCCCAGAAGAAGGTAACAAGATCCTATGGCTGAGTCTCTTTTTTTCTTTTAATGTTTACTTATTTATTTTGAAAGAGAGCTCCAGCGAGTCTGGGGGAGGAGCAGAGGGAGAGACAGAGAGAGAGAGAGAGAGAGAGGGAGAAAATGAATCCCAAGCAGGCTCCACACTCTGCACAGAAACTGACTCGGGGCTCCATCTCACAATAGTGAGATCATGACCTGAGCTGAAATCCAAACTCCCAACACTTAACCAAATGAGTCCCCCTGGCGCCCTGCTGTGGTTGAGTCTTAAAAGACAGTCACAACCAGAGAACAGCAGTGTTACAGAAAACACTAGCAAAGGTGTAAATTCTGGTTTAACACTGAAACAAAGGGCCAGAAGCATTGTGCTCTGGCCACTTCAGGTGGCCCATGAAGCACCAACATGGTTGCTTGGAGGGGAACATTCCAGACCCTTGGGCACCACAGGCATCGGGGAGGAAAGACAGACAAACTAGACCCACAGAACTGTTACTAGGGCACACTGGCTTTTTGTTCCCACTTTTCCCCTTTGATTTTTGCAGTTGCAAAGTTTTGATGTTAAAAAATGGTTTGAAGTCTGTGTCTGTATGAAGCAGCGATTTAATACTGGGTGCAACCAATGAAGCAATCATTGTATTTAGTACTTTCTGAATAGAAAATACTGGCCTAGCTCTGTGGAGGATTCAACATGGCTTCTCCTCTCAAGGGAACTTTTATAATCACATTTCTTTTTCTAATACTCAGGTTTTGATCAGTATGCAGCTGATGTCTGGCGACCCATGTTTTAAAACGTAAGTCGATGCTCTGTAAATGAATTATTTATCTGAAAGTATAATAGCGGTTTCTTTTGTTTGTTTAAATTTTTGCATTCATGTTTCATAATATGTACCAGGGAAGGGCCCGGTCTTTTCCTAGGAGACCGACCTGACCCACATAGAAGTTACTCTTACCTTTTACCAAACAAGCTCCCCACACTGTAAAATTATTTGAGCTATAGGTCTTTCATCATCTTCAAGTTTTGGGTGAAACTACACAAATTAAATGTCTTAATTTGACCTCTGCAGACTTACTCATTTCTTCAAGAAATACCTGTAAAGTGCCTTACCGTGTGCTAGGCCCTCTTCTAGACACTAGAGAAACAGCAGTGAAAAAAATAGACCAAGTCCCCGACCTACCTCTTGGAGCGTGTATTCTAAGGGGAGAACCAATAACGAGCTAATAAATACATGTATAATAAAAAGAAAGCAATGAGTGTTTTGGAGAAAAATAACGCAGGGTAGGAGGGCATGGTGGGGAGAAAGGTCGCTGTTTTATAGAGAGCAGTCAGGAAAGTCTTCCCTGGAAAGCTGATATTTGAGCAGAGACCTGAAGGAGGTGGGAAGCATGCCATGCAGACATTTGGGGAAAGAGCATTTGAGGGAGAGGTAACAGGGACAGAGGTCTTGAGGGAGGAGTGTGTTTGGCATGTCCAAGGAACTGCCAGGAGACCGTATGTCTAGAACAGAGAGAACGAGGAGTAGGGGGGCTGGAGATAGTTTCAGATGATCAGGAGTCTCGCCTGCGACTTAAAACCTGAGTGAGGCAAGAAGCTCCCGGAGGGTTTAGAGCAGGGGAGTAAAGTGGTCTGACTAATGGCTGCTAGGGGGAGCAAGGACGGGAGCAAGGGCGGAAATGGGTAGAGGAGTTAGCAGACTGTTTCAGCGGTCCAAGGTTTGGGGCCTGAACAACTAGAGGAGTGGTTTTTCCAGTCGCGGAAAGAGCAGAGCCTCGGAGAGGCACAGGCTGGGGCTGGGAGCTCGGGTTGGGGCGTGTCCCGTTTGAGATCCCTGTTTAAATGCGGGGCGGGTGGCCGTGGAGTGCGGTGGGGAGGCCCGAGCTGGAGACGTGAACTTGGGAATCATGACGTCATCAGCACGTACAGAGCAGGTAAAGCCATGGAATTTGATTAAATGACCTAGAGGGAGTGAGTATACATGAGAAAAGAACCGCAGACTGAGGGGTGGGACACTCCAGTGTGTCGAAGGTTGGGGACATGGGGAAGAACCAGCGAAGGAGCAACCTGTGAAAGAAGAGGAATGAACCAAAGGGGAAGGCTGTCCTGAAAAACCAAGCGTGGGGCGTGTTTCAAAAAGGAACGGGTAATCGGCTGTGGCCCACACCGTGGGGGTAGATCGCGAAGCTGAGGGCTGGAACCGGACCTTTAGGTTTGTAGTCCAGAAACCCCCGGTGCCTTTGACAAGCACTTCGATAGACTGATGGGAGCCTGTAGCCTTATTGGAGCGGGTTAAAGAGGGCTTGAGAGGAGAAAAATTGGAGACAGCATAAACAATTCTGCTGCAGAAAAAGGAATAGAAAATCAAGTTACCAATAAAAAGAGGATACAGGGTCAAGGGCAGGTCTTTGTTTTGTGTTTTTTTGTGTGTGTTTTTTTTAAGATGGGAGGTAGTATTTGCATACTGATCTGAATGGTTCAACAGGGAGAGATGTGACATAGAAGAGAAAAAGGACAGTTGCTAGATGGTGTCCTTGGATTGTCAGGAGCCCTGAAGGCAGAGAACATGGCGTCAAATACAGGTATACGAGAGACAGAAGCCTGTAGAGGTCATTGTCAAAACTGCTCCTGATTTCTTAGCGATACAGGAAAGAAGATGATGATTGAAGAGTGAGGATGGGAAAGATCGAGGTGGGGGCGTTGAGGACAGAGGAAAGATGTGTACGAGTCCTGTCGAGTGTGGGAGAGGGAACTGAATGGGGAAAGGCTTGCTTGTTAGCGAATGTGAACACACTTAAAAAAGAACACTAATTATAAATTACTTAAATATCTGAGAAAAATATAGTTAGAAAAAGAAAGAAAACCGTAATTTTTCCCTGTGCATCAACTTCCATGTTTTTAATAGTAACATCCATATAGTTCCCTATTTACAGTGTTTTGTAAAGTTGAAAATACATATTTAATAAAGAATCAATTATTGATTGGACTATGCATTTTACTCTAACTTACCTTTCTGTGTTGTCATCTCTTGAACCATAATTTCTTGGCTTCTTTCTTTATATCTTTCTCTCTAGGACTAAACGGTTTTTGCTATGCTACATTGGCTTCTTAGGTAGCAGTGTTTTTCTAGTGGAATCGGTTTATGGGGAAATGAGAAAATGAGCAGCAAAACTAAATATAAGGAAAAGAATTCATTATTCCTTTTTGTGAACTTACGAATGTTCCCTTTTTCTACCATTTTATCTCTCTGCTTGGGCAACCCAAATACTGAAGAGCTCAAAAATAGATCATCTTATATTCTGTATTTTCTTCAGGAATATTATTCTGACAGTCTAGAATTTATATTTATAGGAAAGATGTTTATAATTCATTAGAATAAACAGACCTCACCTAATCCCAAAATACATAAAAGTATTTCCCAGGAGAACCAAACTCCCAATATTTATTTTCCCTTTTCTCTGAATATCTGAAATTGTACAACTGTCAGTGTGGAAAAGGAGCAACTCCAACCCATCCATGCGCTTACACATACTGAGTATGGACCGAATAGAAAAATGTTGAGGAGCGCCTGGGTAGTTCAGTTGGTTGAGTATCTGACTCTTGATTTTTCAGCCCAGGTCATGATCTCGCAGTTCATACGATCGAGCCCAAAGTTGGGTCCCGCTTGGGATTCTCTCTCTCCCTCTCTCTCTCTCTCTGCCCGTCCCCTGAGCAAGCGTGTGCACACATGCTCTCTCTCTCTCAAAATAAATAAATAAACTTTAAAAAAAAAAAACAAAAATGTTTAAATTACTGGTGTAAAAAGTAAATTATTTGGGGGGCACCCGAGTGGCTCAGTCAGTTGAGCGTCCAACTCTTGATTTAGGCTCAGGTCTTGATCCCAGCGTCATGGAATCGAACTCCACATGGGGCTCCATGCTCAGTGTGGATTAGGATTCTCTCTCTGCCTCTCTCCTTCTCCCCTGCTCGTTTGCATGCACACTCTCTTTCTTTCTAAAATAAATAAGATTTTGTCTCTCCCTCTGCCTCCTCCCCCACTCACACTCTCTCTCTTAAAAAAAAAAAGATAAAAAGTAAATTATTTTTATTGATTGCATTTCAGTGTATGTCAAATATGTAAAATCACAATACTTTAGAGCCGGAAAGAGTGTTGGAATTTGTCTAGTCCAGTGACTCTTTTCAGATCATTTAGCCACAAAATCCTTTGTTCAAACGTATTATAAATCCCATATATATAAATATACTTTTTAGTATAAAGTTATATATAAATATAACTTTCTTCTATTGAGGACGAAAAGATATAATACCTTACTACCCTGAAAGTCTTTCTAAGGGAGGAGTTTCATCAAGCCAGTTTAAAAAGTATTATGTAATCCAAATTCTCATTTTATATGTCAGGAAACTAAGGCACAAAACAACTGAGTGACGTGACTGAGTATTTCTAAGACATATGTGTAAGTCACTGCTGAAGAAGTTCATTCTACCATTCTCTCTGCTTTCGTCCGTCTTTGAATTTTTCAGGATATAAAGTTTTTAAAAACCTAGAGAAACTAACAAGAATACAGCAGCCCTTCAGCATTCTCAGCTTTAAGATCTAGTTTTGACATTTTATGAGCAGAGGATCTGAACCATAGTTTGTATCATTTTCTGAAAGACAAATTTCCTACCATAAGGCCTGTATTTATGACTAAGACAGCTGGTAAGTCAGCCTCTGCCTACCTGCCCTAAACTCTGTTTTTAGTTCTCTGCAGCTCATCCAACTCTTGTCAAAGAAGGAAACTGGCTGGAAAAAAAAGCCAACCACTAGTGCTAATAAAGAAAAAGGATCGGGGCTCCTGGCTGGCTCAATTAGTGGAGCGTGTGGCTCTTGATCTCAGGATTGTGAGTTCGAGCCCCACGCTGGGTGTAGAGATTACTTAACAAAAATTAAAATCTTTTTTAAAATTTTAAGAGGAAAAGGATATTTTGAGAGAAAAAAATATATGCTACACTGACCTCTGACAATATGGTGGTAAAGCAGATCTAGGGATGATAACTCTCTTGAATAGCCAGGGTTCTGGAGCATTCATATTCTAGAAGGAAGGAGAGTACCGTTTGTCAAAATGACTTACTAAATATTACTCTCTCCCAATACAGTATCCATATTTTTTAAGTGAGGACCTTGAGGCTCCGAGGTTAAGGAACTCATTTGTCCACGGTCCCAGGATTCACTCATTTATTCAGTACATGTGCACTGATTGTCTACCATGTGCTAACATTTACCAAACTAAATGGAGGCCAGCCCCTGTTCTGAAGGATTCACTGCTTCTGAGGGAGACGGACACAGAACACGTGATGCTGCCGAGGCATCGAGGGGAGAGTCCCTAACTACTTTTTCTTGAAATCCAGGAAAGTCTTCACTGAGGGGATGACACTGAGCTCGTTTTTAGAGGATGAATAGGAAATTATCAAGCAGAGGAGATGGGTAGGACATCCCAGGAAAAAACAGTTTGCATGAGTTTACGGCATTGTTACAGGGCATGAATACCAAGTATGTGGTATTGTCCCTTTCGGTCATTTTTCACATACTCTTAACATTACTGCGACATTAAAATAAAATCTCATCTCTTCGTTCTGTAATTGAGCTATATTAAACAAGTTCTGATAAGGGATACGAAAACATTTTCGGAACAAAAAGGGGTAACAGAATAAAAACTGACACACGTTGAGCACTCAGTGATTATTTATTCTACACGACTGAGTCGTATAGGGAGACTTTGGAGAGCTACCAACGCCCAGCTAAGATTTTAGATTATAATTAATATCAGTCCCCATGGCTAATGAATTTACTCTGGCTTAGTTACGCCCATTAACTAAGTTAGTGAAGAAGGCTAAAATTATCAAAGTTGGGATTCTTCAAGTGTTTTGAGACCTCAGATCAAGGGATGCTAAACTGAAGGTATTGCTAAAAGTATTGTGGTCCTGAAATCAGGCTGAACAGGAAAGAGTGGAGACAGACAGGGAGAGGGAAGAGGCCACAGGCTGGGAGCGCTGAAGGTTGGAAAACAGGTCTAAGAGGTGGAGGGATGGAGACACTGGAATCAGGCCACCTGTGGAAGGAAGAACAGAGCACTTGGCATTAAAAAGATAGGCAGGCATGAGTCACCATCAGTGATTAATGACTGTGACTGTAGGCTCCATTCTCTGTAAGTGTATTTGTTTTGCATATTACTTTTTCTTACGGAATATTGAATGCAGGGGTTTTTTGGCCACTATTTCACATTATTTAAAAATACAGCCTTTGGTAATTGAAGAGGTAGGTCTAGGCCAGAATACAAAGGGCTTTATAAGGAGTTTGGATTTTATCTGGAAAGAGCTATTGACATGTTTTAAATCAGAGAATAGGGGCGCCTGGGTGGCTCAGTCTGTTGGGCGGCCGACTTCGGCTCAGGTCACAATCTCACGGTATGTGAGTTCGAGCCCCGCGTCAGGCTCTGTGCTGACGGCTCAGAGCCTGGAGCCTGCTTCAGATTCTGTATCTCCCTCTCTCTCTGCCCTTCCCCTGCTCATACTCTGTCTCTATATCTTTCAAAAATAAATAAATGTTAAAAAAAATTTTTTTAAATAAATCAGAGAATAATATGTTCATATGCACACTTCAGAAAGGCCACAGTGACAGTAGCATGGGTAGAGGGAGGCATACTAGCCAGGAGACTCTTGTGGTCGTAAGGTACAAAGACGAAACTAAAGTAACTAGTGGAGGCAGAGAAAAGATGACTAATAGAAAAAATATGGGAGAATCTGTGGGCTTTGGAAATGGTTTGGGGATGGAGAAATGTGAGTAGGAAGGACCCAGAGGCAGTATCTAGGATTCTAGTTTCAGTGACTTCATGGACTATGATGACATTCAGGGTTGGAATGTACAAGAAGAGAGCAGAGAAGCTGGCGTAGCTGGGGATGTATTGACTTCAGTGGACCTGCAGGACAAATACTTGAAAATATCCCAATAGGAGGTGCAGTTTTGGAATTTAGGAGACCTTAGGATAAAAATAATTTATAAATAAGTTTCAGAGTGCCAGGACTGAGTCGGTTAAGCATCCAACTCTTGATTTCGGCTCAGGTTGTGATTTGGTGGTTTGTGAGATCAAGTCCTGTGTCTCTGCTTGGGATTCTGTCTCTGCCCCTCGCCCCATTTTCTCTTTCTCTCTTTCTCTCTCTCTGTCTCTCAAAATAAATGACAAAAAGAAAGAATCTAGAAATAGGTTTAATGACAGTCTTTTTTTTTTTTTTAATTTTTTAATGTTCATTTATTGTTGAGAGACAGAGACAGAGCACAAGTGGGGAAGGGGCAGAGAGAGGGAGACACAAAATCCAAAGCAGGCTCCAGGCTCTGAGCTCTCAGCACAGAGCCTGATGCAGGGCTCCAACTCACCAATAGTGAGGTCATGACCTGAGCTAAAGTCGGATGTTTAACCGACTGAGCCACCCAGGCGCCCCTTAATGACAGTCTTAAATGTCTGTATCTTCAAGGACCTGAGTAGCCTGAAGATTCTATTGAGATATAGTAAGAATTTAAGAATTACCACATAATATATGTACATACACAATAAATACACATATCTACATGTGTATACAAGTACAGTTTTATATATATACAAACATGAACATGCAGATGCATACAAATAACCAGTTTGTACTGTTATACAATGGGTTTTATATTGCTTTACATTTTTTTGTTACTGTTGCATCTGGCCAGCTTAATGTTTTACATAGATAAAAACCATAAATTCTGTAGATTGAGGCAACTGAATGATAATTACTGAACTGTCATGAAAATATTAAACTGGGGTATATTTAATGTGTGTAGACTAATGTCTCTCCCCGGCTTCCCCCCCTCCCCCCCCCCCCGCAACCCCGCGCCAAAGGTGTCTACACTTAATCCCTAGAACTGTGAATATGTTGACCTAAATGGCCAAGGAGAATGAGGTCGCAGGTGGAATTACAGTACTAATCTAACATCAAAATAGGGGAATTATTCCGGATTCTCCAGGTGGACCCACTATAATCCCAAGGGTCCTTAAAGGAAAGAGGCATAATCCAAGAGAAAAGATAATTGGCAGCATGTCAGGGTTGGAGGGAAATGCAAAATACAGAACAGAGAGAGATGCAGTCTTTCTGGCTTTGAAGATGGAGAAAGGAGCCTGAGCCGGGAATGCAGGCCAGTCTCTGGAAGCTGGAAAGGGCAAGGAAACAGGCTCTCCCCTAAGGCCTCCAGGAAGGGGTGTGGTCCTGCCAGCGCCTGGATTTTAGTCTAGTGGAACCTATGTCAGACCTCTAACAGAAACCGTAAGATAATAAATTTATGTTAAGTCTCCAAGTTTGTGGTAATGTGTTCCAGCAACAACATAACTAATTTCTGAGGCTAACTAATTTTTGGTCATCTTTATTTTGGAAATGCTTTTCAAATTTATTTTAGCAATCTTTATTTTAGAGGTACTTTGCTAGTATGTTTTGAATTGCAGTAAATACAAAATAACAAAAACAAAAAAGGAATTGCCACGTAGTAGGTCAGCTTCAGCCACTATCCCTTCAGCCACTTTCCTATTTTTCCTCAGGTCACCAAGGGATAGTCTCTAGGAAGATGTGGTTTTCCTCTAGACTGTCAACCTCAAAAGATTAGGGATGTTGTATTAAAAAAAAAAAAAAAAAAAAAAAACTCTTGTTAGAACTCAAACTTGCCCCAACCTGCTACACATCTTCCACGTGGAGATAAGAGCCTTAAATTAGCCAATGAAAATATATCTATCACCTACCCCTAGAGACTCCAGCCCAAAAAAAACCAATCTAAACAACTGGGGCTCTTTACAGACTCCCCCTAGGGCAAGTGACCTGTTGACAGAGAAGAAGGTAGAAGTTAAAACTATGGTCACCATTTAAGAAGTTAGTAGAGCGAACAAGAGAGCTCAGGCACTGGAGAAGGAGGCATGACGTATTCCCATCTGACCTCAGATACAAAGATGGCACCTTCTCTGCCTCAGACGCTTCCCTGCCTTGTCTGAGAGGTGACGGTTGAAGCATCCTCTACAGATGGTGCCGGGAACGCACGACCAGAGCCCCTCTTTTCCAGACTCTGTGGAGGCAGTGCCCTTTCTGGTCTTACATTTTTTGTTGAGTAAAACTCTTTCGTTTTCGCCATGAAACGTATTCCAGTTTTGAGGCAGCTCGTACAGGATGTGTTGATTTTTATGAGATTCACCCTCAAAGAGGCACCGTTAAGCAGGCACCATACTCAGTCGGTGCACGACTCCACAACCGTTCTTTAACACTATTTCAAGCTTTCAGGTTCACCCATCTATCAAGTTCTGATCTTGGAAATACTTATTTACAGGCCTCCTTCTACATCGATGTCTCTACCAATTGCTGGTGAATCTGAATCTCTGGAAGAAGATAGAAAAGGTGGAGAGACTCTCAAAATCCATCTTGGAATAGCAGGTATGGGAGTGTAGCTTACTGTTTTTTTTTAATTTGTGAGAAATGACACTACTTGACATCCTAAAAGACTCCCAAAGCCTCACCCGTGGATTTAAAATTCTATGGGTAATGGAGGTGGGGAGGTGGGTAGAGGGATGGGCTGAATGCGTGATGGGCACTAAGGAGGGCACTTGATGTGATGAGCACCGGGTGTCATGTGTAAGTGATGAATCCCTAAATTCTACCCATGAAACCAATACTACACTGTATGTAAACTAATTGGAATTTAAATAAGATCTTGGAAAGGAAAATTCTGTGGGTACATGGCTTGAAATGGGCCAATAATTTATCAGCAGAGTTGTAATTATGCAATTTTAGGGTAAGCCAATGCTTCGTTTTGTCTGAAATGTCAGGCTCTAGTAGATTAACAACTAAATGTTGTATTGACACATACCCCCGTGGTGTGCTTCTCCCCACAGATGGAACGGGACACTACAGGAGTGCCAGCCACCTGTCAGGTGATGCTTCTCCCCCACCGAACACTCTCCTCTGTTGGTGGTTCCCAAACATGAATGTACATCAGGGTCACCTGGTGGCCTTGTTAGCCCATAGATTGCTGGCCCTGCAGCCAGAGGTGTTTGATTGGGTGGATCGGGGTTGGAGCCTGAAAATTGCATTCCTGAGTTCCAGGGAGACACTGATGCTGCTGGGCCCCGGGCCACCTCTTGAGAGCCACCTCTCCAGGCAGACTCCCAGCCACACTCAGAATCTGCTCTAAGAGTTAAAAGCCGAAAACGTCCAGTTGCCTGAAGAAAAAGGAGTTAGGAACTTCCTTCCTTCTCTCATGTGATGTGAGCAGGGTTATTATTTGAAAGGATGATAAGAAAGGTATAGTGATGCAATTAACAAGTTAGTCCGAGGGGCGCCTGGGTGGCTCTAGTTGTTTAAGCGTCCAACTTCTGCTCAGGTCATGAGCTCAGCTCATGGGTTCGAGCCCCATGTTGGGCTATGTGCTGACAGCTCCGAGCCTGGAGCCTGCTTTGGATTTTGTGTCTCCCTCACTCGCTGCCCCTCCCCCCTCACAAAAATAAACATTAAAAAAAATTTTTTTAATAATAAAATTACAGTCCTATAGCATTCTTTTTTTTTTAAGATTGTTTTTATGTTTTTAATGTTTATTTATTTTTGAGACAAAGTGCAAGTGGGGGAGGGGCAGAGAGGGAGACACAGAATCCAAAGCAGGCTTCAGGCTCTGAGCTGTCAGCAGAAAACAGTGGGGTCATGACCTGAGCCAAAGTCAGACCCTCAACCGAGTGAGCCACTCAGGAGCCCCTATTTATTTATTTAGAGAGAGAGCACATGACAGGAAGGGGTAGAGGGAGAGAGAGAATCTTAAGCAGGCTCCATGCCCAGCACAGAGCCCAACAAGGGGCACAATCTCATGACCATGAGATCATGACCTGAGCCGAAATCAAGAGTCAGACTTAACCAACTGAACCACCCAGGCGCCCCAGTCCTGTATAATTCTCGATATGAACCACCCCTTTGGGTTTAGTGCTGCTTATAGATCAGCTTTGTGTTTAGGACCGCTGTAAAGTGGGCTAGGGATGCTGGTTTGGGTGTGCATCTTTTAGCCTGCCCAGAAGTGAGAAACCTTTGCCGAAGGGCCAGGCTGCTCCAGTAGCTGACTTGTTTGGCTTGGTCCAGCAGCCTCCAATATAATTTACAGAACTGCTGCTGTAATTGCTGTGTTACTCCGTTGGTTTCCTTTTGCCTCTAAGTGAAAAACAGTTCTAGTTTTCAAATATTTCATGCTAATGAAAACGGCCACAGTTCTGCATTCTGTGGAACCTGGTTCTGGAAATCCATAATTGGCGTCTGGTATGTGCACATTATCGGGGAACTGCTGGAAATGGCTCTGACACTGCTCTTTTGTACGTTTACTTTGAAACTGAATACTATAATCAATTCTTAAGAACTTTTATTCTCACTGCTACATTGCCTGCTGTGTTGATTTAAACCACAAGCATTTGCCCAAATTATAGCCTAGCACTAGCAACACTAATATTAAAGTAACAGTGTGCTCTTTAGTTTATTGCTGTGATAGATTTTTGAGAACAGAATTTTCTCAAAAAGCACACGATTTTGTATTTATAAGAATATATCTGACTCATCTTTATTAAAGAAATAGTGAACATAAAAACTGAAATGTTTTTTTTTTTTACATTTATTTATTTACTGTGAGAGAGAGAGAGAGAGCAGGGGGAAGGGCAGAGGGAGAGAACCCCAAGCAGGCTCTACACTGTCAGCACAGAACCTGATGTGGGGCTTGAACTCAGTAACCATGAGATCATGACCTGAGCCGAAGTCCACAGTCGGACACTTAACCGACCGAGCCACCCAGGCACCCCTGAAATGGTTTTATTTAAGGTAGTGCTGTTAAATCTTGTGAAAAAAAAATATTTTTTTAAGTTTATTTATATTGAGAGAGGGAGGGGAGGGAGGGAATCCCAAGCAGGCTCTGCACTGTCAGCATAGAGCCCAATACAGGGCTCAGTCCTATGAACCATGACATCATGACCTAAGCCAAAGTCCAGAGTTAGGCGCTTAACCATCTGAGCCTCCCAGGCACCCAAAACTGTATTTCTTCAATAAACTGTGGTAGTTACATTTTTTAGATTTCTTGCAATGCACTTGTTTTCCTTGTACCAATTTAAAAGGGTCTCTTTCACTTTGTAACTAATTTTTCTTGATAATGAACTTAGCAGTTTATAAAATCTGCACACAAGAATATAAATTGACCGTTGACTTCTTGGCAGTAATCGTAACATCATGTTATGACATATTGCAGATCTTTCAGCAAAGAGTGCCTCTGTTCCAGATGAACTTGGTGCCTGTGGACATTCTAGAACGTCAAGCTATGCAAGCCAGCAGTCAAAAGTATCAGGTAGAGGCTAACAGTGAAGTTGAATTCCTTAGGCATTTATTGTTCTAAAGGATTACTTGTAACTGCCAGGGTGTGAGAGAAGAACGTTCGAGTGCAGTGTGTTTGATGTTAGTATTTTACCCAAACCGATTTTTCTCTAACAGGGTATAGCTCGTGCCACTCCCGGTCATCTAGCTTCTCTGAGCTCTGCCACAGGAGAAACACCTCAGTGGGAAGCACATCAACAGGAATTGAAAGTATTCTAGAGCCATGTGATGAGATTGAGCAAAAAATAGTCGAGCCAAATCTTGATACAGCTGGCACAGAAGATACAGCCTCAGAACCGCTCAACAGGTATCTCTTCAGCCTCTGTTTAAATGGGGAGAAAAAAACAACTTTGTTCTCATAACATAATAAAAAGAAGGGAAATTTTTTTTAACTATTTTCAAAGATGCCCAGTGAAGCAAGATTCTGTAGAATCTCAGCTGAAGCGAGTCGATGACACCAGAGTGGATGCAGACGATATCGTAGAGAAAATACTGCAGAGTCAAGACTTCAGCCTGGATTCCAGTGCAGAAGGTATGTGGATTAAGTAGGCTCCATGCCCAGTGTGGGGCTTGAACTCACCACCCTGAGATCAAGATCCGAGCTGAGATCAACACTCAGACGCCGAACTGACTGAACACCCCCAGGTGCCCCTAAAAACATCAATTTTAAAGAAAGCTTTTCTTGCGTAGACATCAGTGTCTGCTGTGTTTGTACACCTGACAGCGGGGGTCCACATCCCTTTGTCCTAACTGGACTCAGCTGTGTAATTTGGTGGGTTGGACAGTGATCTCAGCGATAGTGAATAACAGAATCCTTTATTCCCTCCTCAGCATTTTCACTGAGACAAACTTTACATGCCACCCGTTTGAAAGGTGTAATTATTCATGCCGGCATGAATAGAGAGCAGTTAGCAGCGGATTTGGTTTCATTATGTAACTGGTTGTAAAGAGAAATAATTAAACCTTAACTTGTGGAAATTTGTAGGAAGAGAAATTTTTTTTACTCAGTTTCCTAAAACAACTTTAGGGAAGTTGATGAGAAATAACTATTAGGTTATCTTTTAGAGGCGCCTAGCTGACTCAGTCAGTAGAGCATGTGACTCTTGATCTCAAGGTTGTGAGTTCAAGCCCTACATTTGGCATGGAGCCTACTTAAAAAAAAATCTTTTAATTGCATGTTTTTAAAATATATGTGTAGCTTTTTAAAAGTTTATTTCTTGGGGCTGGCTCAGTCAGTACAGCGTACAATTCTTGATCTCCGAGTTGTGAGTTTGAGCCCCGTGTGAGGTGTAGAAACTACTTAAAAATAAAATCTAAAAATAAAAAATAAAAATGTATTTAACAAAACTTAAATGTAAATTATGAATTAAGTACAATAGGAATATTTTTTGACAATAATGTAATATGCGTACCTATAACAAATATTTTAAATGTGAATTGCAGAAGAAGGACTGAGGTTATTTGTGGGTCCCGGCGGAAGTACGACCTTCGGCAGCCATCATCTTCCAAATAGGTAAGTGGTCCAGATAGCATCGTACGAAATAAAGAATATGTTCTTGAGTAGAAGGTGAAGGTTACAAAGTTAGACTGAGGCTTGAAAACACACATAGCGCATCCGTGAGAAGAATTACAGCTCTTAGTTTTCCTTACCTCGGGTATGTTTGAAATTATACTCAGTAAGTTTTATTTGTTGGTTTCCGTAAATGTGTTTTTAGAACATATTAGTAGAGGACCAGAAGAGCATTGGGCAAGCTGCAATGAAAAAGGATGTTTAGAAAAGAGTTCTTATTCTGATATTTTAGAAAGAGCAAAGCAAAATTACATTTCAGTCAGCGATCTTGTCTGCTGTGAGCAGTTGCTTAGCCACTCAACAGCGCACACTTGGTACTAACCCTTTTCGTACTCCCCTTTCTCCACCCTACAAGAGTCTAACATACATACTAAGCAAAGTTCGGAAAACCAAACATCATTCTGGTAGTTACTCAGATTCAATGAAGAAAAGTCACCTGCCAGGCTTACTGCTGACTCCCAGCCCGGCAGCAAGTATACTGAGCACAGATGCTCGGAACAGTTAAGGAATTGTGACCCCTGCCCTTTTGTGCATCCCTTGTACTCAGTATTTCCATGTGATATTTATGTAGAGTTCCAGAATAAGTCACAGATGTACTGGGGAGCCCCCTTGGTCCGACACAGTTATTTTATTCTCTAATGCTCAAAACCTAAAAGAATTTCTAATTCATTTGTTCCACCAGTACGCCTTTTATTGAGTACCTCCTGTGTGTCCAGCACATTGCAGGGTCCAAAAGTTACAAAGAATACAGCAAATAACCTACATCAGCAACTAACTACCGTCAGTTGTCATAGGTGGGTAAGAGAGGGACTTATAAAGAGGCCATGAGGAAGTAGTTAATTTGAACTGGGGTTTGTAAGGATGTAAATACAATTTATAGTTTTCATTAACTCTTGCTGAGTTATCCACTCATTAAATTCAGTCTCTATTTATTGGGCCAAGTTGTGGGTAAGGAAGCAAAGCAGAAAAACCCAGTTCACCCTCAGCTGGCCTATGTTTCTAGCACAGGGGTTGAGAAATTACAGCCTGTGAGCCTGATTGGCCCACTGCCTGTTTTGTAAAAATAGTTTTATTAGAATAGAGCAACACTTGTTTCTGAATTATCTATGGCTGCTTTGATGCTACAGCAGCAGAGTTAAGTAGTATCATAGAGACCATAATGGCCCACCAAGCCTAAAATATTTATTATCTGACTCTTCCTAGCAGCAGGTGAGATAGACAAACTAAAATTTGTAGTAATGTAATAAGCACTATAATACAGAGAAGTAGAGGAGACTCTGAGAGAACAGAGATGAGACCTCAGAAACACTTACTAGAAATTTGACACCTGAAGAGAGTGTCAGGGAGAATTAAAAGGTAAGTGGGTGGGGCGGTTAACAGGTGGATATGAGGAAGACAGGTATTCCTGGTGGTGGGTTCAGAGAGAATGAACATATAGGCATAACAGTTCTAATATCTAATTGTATAATAGTAAATATATAACAAGTACAGATAACACTTAATTGAGCATTTGCTCGTATGTGCCAGGCACATATGTATGTTTCATTCAGTTCTTACATTATCTCTTTCAGTACTCACTGAAAATCGGTAAATCATTTAACTTCAGTGGAACTTTAGTTACTCCGCTGAAAAGTGGGGATAATCATGGAATTGTTTGAAAGAGTAAACGACCTAATATACTCAGTGAGCTCTAGTGTTTATTAATTTAGGTAGAGGAACAGCAAACAATAGAAGTTCCAACCAAAGGGAACCAAAATCGTGAATGCTCAAAAGCAACAGCTGTCTCTACTCTCATTTTATACTGCTCAGGGTCCAAGCCAGAGTCCCCCCCCATTGACGTCACTGAGGTTATTAACCTCTGTCAGCCTGACTCTCCTCACCTGGAAAATGGGAGTGACCAAGAATGCCTAGTTCATCGGATTTTACTGATTAAATTAGATAACTTTTATGTGAAGTATTTAACACAGTGCTTAACACACAGAAAGTTCTCAGTATATGCTAGCTGTTTATATTGTTGTTATTCAAAGGAAAGAAAGATATTCTCTATTTGAGAAATAATCTAGAACCTAGGCTCTAAAGGCATTTATAATTCTGGCTCCCCACCCCTTTTCCAAATGAATGTTGGATTAATCATCAGCTAATGCATGAAAGCCTAAGATGGTAATTAGGGGTTGAAGTACATGACGAATGTTACATGCCACTGAAAGGCTGGGGAACATTAGAAACAGTGTAATGTGGCGAGAACAGAATGGGCCATGCAGTCTGACATGGGTTTCATTCCTGCTTAGCCGTCATGACCCAGCTTAGCTTAGCTGTGATCCTGACAAATTACATCTCTTACTTGCCACCAAAAAGACAACCATTGTCACTGGGGGTAACAACACAGGCTCTGGAGTTGGGCTACGTGGGTTCGGTTCCAAGCTCCCCTGCGTATCAGCCGTGCGTCTTTGATAAGATACTTCACTTCTCTTTGCCTCAGTCTCTTCACCTACAAAATAGTGACAATAACAGAACGCACCTCGTAAGAGTTACAAGGTCTAAATTAAGTGAGGTAAGACGTGTGAATGACTAAAACATAATCTGGCATGCAGTAATACTCAAGTACTCTATATACACTAATTAAAGGTCTCTCTTGCAGAGTTATTGTGGCGATCGATCTATTTGAAGTGCCCAGCGCAATACCTGTGCACGTAGGCTCTCCATAACTAGCCGGTGTGTCTCAGAGAAACTAGTGTGTTAGCATTAGATCTATTCTGAGAGAGAAACTGGCAGCGTAAGACGAAACCAGAGTCCTTTACTGAGGCACTGGAGAGGCGCAAGAGCCATATGTGGTTAAGACAGTGCACCCCTGAGAACGAAGAGAACGGAGCAGTAAGCAATACAGGCCTGCTTGAAGTCTAGTGGACACAGCCTGACCGGCCCGGGGGGTGCTTGCAGAGGCTGCTCCTTGCTTGCCTTCAAGACATTTAGTTTCTGAGGAAAAGTCTGCTTTTGTTTTGGTTTTTATTCTTCTTTGTGATTTATTTTTCACCTCTGGCTACTTTTTTAACATTTTACCACTGGTTCTTAGCAGTTTGGTTATGATGTGCCTGGGTTTTTCTTTGTGTTTATTCCACTTGGGTTCATTGAGCTTCGTGGGTCTGTGGGTCTATAGTTTTCATCGAATTTGGAAATTCCCCAGCTGTTATTTTCTCCTACCTCTTCTGTTATCCTAACCTATAAATTCTAGCTCCCAGCCTTCCTGAG
Source organism: Paguma larvata (assembly GCA_030068075.1). NCBI lineage: Eukaryota > Metazoa > Chordata > Mammalia > Carnivora > Viverridae > Paguma > Paguma larvata. Next base: position 88,884,088 of record CM057833.1, read on the forward strand.
CTCTGACCTGTGACTCCCACACTCAGAAAGACCCACCTGGCTGTGGCACCTGGGTGGCTCAGTTAAACATCCGACTCTCGATCACAGCTCAGATCTTGATCTCAGGGTCATGAGTTCAAGCCCCACATTGGGCTTCCCACTGAGCATGGAGCCTGCTTAAAAAAGTAAAAAAAACAAAAACAAAAACAAAAACATATGGGGCACCTGGGTGGCTCAGTTGGTTAAGCACCGGACTTCAGCTCAGGTCATGATCTCATGGTTCTTGGGTCCAAGCCCTGCACCGGGCTCTGTGCTGACAGCTCAGAGCCTGGAGCCTGCTTCAGATTCTGTGTTTCCCCTCTCTCTCTGCCTCTCCCCCACTCATGCTCTGTGTGTGTCTCTCTCTCTCAAAAATAAATAAACATTAAAAAACATTTTTTTAAGTAAAAAAAAAAATAAAGACCACCTGGCTCTGTTTGGGTTCTCTCTTCCTGCACTGCAGGCTGGGAGGTCCCTGAAGGAAACTGTTGGAGGCTTTCTTCATTGATTTCCCTTCTCTTGGGACCAGTCCTGTGCTGCTTGTTGTCCAGCATGTGACACTGTTGTTTTATATGTTCTGTAAAATTTTCTAGCTCTTTACAGCAGGAGGAAAAGTCTGGTTCCTATGGCTCCACTATTGCAGGAGCAGAACCTTTTAGGGCATCTCACAGCCAGTGTCCAGTGCCGCTCGCTCGTCAAGGTGCCTTCAAATTCTGATAATCTGTAGCTGTGAGTGGGTGTTCCCTGGTGTTCTGCTAAGGATGTTCCTGTTTCTTCTGCAGAATGAATCTGTAAGAGCAGTCTCGGCAGTCAACTGAGAATTCCAACTCAGTCCACAGTGGACTGGTAACCACTGCATTACTCCCACTTTTTAGGATTTCCTCTTAAAATTCCATTCTGGGAAGAGACCAGCCATGTTGTTTGCTTCTGGTCTTACTGATCTCCGGCATTCTCAGAGTGAAATGTCAGATTGTGTAGCCCCTGGCATCTTGACACATGAGGAGATGGGCACTGGCGAGAACTGAAACCAGTAATACTCTCCCCTCCATGTGGCACCACCACTCAGCTCCCCTCCTGATTGCTCGAGGCGTCAAAAATCCTCATCTAAAAATAAATCCAGCTACCATCAAAAAGACACTGTGCTTTTACAGACTTGTAGAAAATCCGTATTCTCCCAGATGAAGAAACAATAGAGGGACCATGTGTGTTCCCTTATAACATAAGGCCAAGGTACCGGGTACATCAGCAATAACAGACCGTCTGTTGATGAGGCCATTACTTCACTTAAACACCTGTTTTATTCACAGAGTTTGCCAATCTTAAATTTTTAGTCCTCTCCGTATTTTATTGATAGAGGTAGGTCAGTTAGTAGCTGGAATATCAGGGCGGAGCAGCTTTGTGGCAACTCGGCTGTAACAGACGCATGTAAGGAGAATACAGCGGCCAGGCTGTTAGGACAGCTTTGCCTGTAAAAGACGATTGATGGACCCGAGCGCCCTCCGTTTTGCCCTTCACCATCCCTCTACCTGTGGTCAAACTTGGATTGCTACCAATCCGGGGCAAGCAATTGCTCTTTAAATAAGTGAGACAGGGGCGCCTGGGTGGCTCAGTTGGTTGAGCGGCCAACTTCGGCTCAGGTCATGATCTCGCGGTCTGTGAGTTCGAGCCCCGCGTCGGGCTCTGTGCTGATGGCTCAGAGCCGGGAGCCTGCTTCAGATTCTGTGTCTCCCTCTCTCTCTGCCCTTCCCTGCTCATGCTCTGTCTCTATGTCTCTCAAAAATAAATAAACGTTAAAAAAATTTAAAAAATAAATAAATAAATAAATAAATGAATAAGTGAGACAAAGTTGACACGTCCCATTCATGTTCCATGGCATGGAACAGTCACATGGCAACACCTGTTGACAAGGCGTTTGGGAAATATGGCCTGTAGCCGGCAGCCGGACAGCCTGTAGACAGCTAAACTGTGAAGAAGGAGAGGATAGATTCAGAGGGACAACCAGCAGTCTGCCAAACCACACTAGTGAAGAAATAAACCCCTCTTCAAGCTCACTTCACTTGAAATCTGGATTACACAGATTTCTAATTTACATTACTGACTACATATAAAAACATTGGCATGTTGACTAAAAGAATTCTCGCACTTTCCAGAAAGGTGCATTAAGACATCACACAGTAGGGACGCCTGGGCGGCTCAGTCTATTGAGCGTCCAACTTCCAACTTCATTTCAGGTCATGATCTCATGATTTGTGGATTCGAGCCCCACATGGGACTCTGCACTGGCAGTGTAAGAGCCTGCTTAGGATTCTCTCTCTCTCTCCTCCCCCTCTCTCCCCCCTCTCTCCCCCTCTCTCCCCCTCTCTCCATCTCCTTCCCTCCCTCCCTGCCCCACTGTGTACTCACTCATGCTCTCTCTCTCTCAAAATAAAAAAGACCCCACACTCTAATTGCAACTAAAAACTATCATCTGTTAACTCTGCAAGGCCTGAGTAAACTGCCAGTCAGTATATGCCCTCGGATGAGACCAATTTTAGGATTTATACATAAACGTATTTAAAGAGAAGATTTCTTGCCACAGGTCAAGATTTAGGAACAGCGCTAGATTATTGTAGGAATAAGTGTGGCTAGACTATTCCAATGTACTGGTTCTAAATATTTTTTTATTCTAAACATTTAATATTTCAAGTGTTTTCTATCTGTGATATCTTTAAACCTTGTGGAAATCAAATCTAGTAGCATATGCCTAATGCACCTAACTCTTTGAGTGCAAGGTTAATTAGAACAATTTCAAATGTTACAGTTCAAGATTTTGAAGGGTTTTTTTTTCTTTCTTCCTCCGGTTGTAGGGTGGGGTCTGGAGCTTACGAACAAGTTGTGATCAAACGCTAGAAGCCAAGTTGGTGAACCGAAGCTTCTTCCCTGGGGGTTTGAGACATGGGCAGTCGAGCCGTCAAGGCGTTTCATTCAAGCACTTATGAGAAAATGAACGTATTTGAAAAACGAAGCTCGTTCCTCTGTCAAGAGGAACGTCAGCACCGATTCCTTCTCTCAAAGTGCGCACCACTCTCCTGTCCCACCCACCGGAAGGGAACCCCAGACAGTCGTTTCCAGGTGCTGTGCCGCGTGTGTTCGGAGCCACACACCTTCTGTGGTCACTGCACACGATAATGAAAAGCCTGCTCTTTCTTTCCAAACATCCAGGTGGGGAAAACAACACTATACGTCTGCGTGTAGCTCCGTCCTGAAGTGTAAAATCTGTAGTAGAGGTGCTCAACAGGTTTGGGCTCTAATTATTTAACTTTAATGTTTGGGAGATAGTAAGTGAATGACTTGAACTCTATAAATTCTGTCAAGATAGTTATAATCTCTTAAGGAAATCTTCTGTAATATTATATACTAAATATGGTATTGTACTAGGTTTATTAACTCTTCTTGGTTAAATAATCGATAGAAAGTTTGGGTGTTCATGCTTTGGGGAAATGTTATACTACAGTTGAAGCGTGTAGAATGCGTAATTCTAAACGTACCCGTCACAAGTGGAGTCAGTGTGTTTGTGAGATACGTGAATGAGTGTAACGCGTCATCCTGCGGCATGCACCGTGACCTGTTAATGTTAGATGAGCTGCAGGACTCCTTCTAGCTCTGTATATGAGACTCAAGCTAGGTTTCATATTCAGTATGGCAGGCTCCCTTAAGGCGTCTTAAGAGCTGTTCTAACTGAATAATACCTGCTGGTTTCAGGAGTCAGAATTCAGAACAGGAGGAAAATTATAGCATCAAAATCCAAGGAGCCTTTTCTGTAGAAGTTCAGCTTTATCCGAAACTGAAAATTATTCCACGGAGGTGGCAGATAAGACAGGGGACAGCTGCTCGACATTACTGACATAGACTCATGATTTTCTATTTTAACTCCCCACGATGGGATAGTGTGTTTTTTCCCTTTACTATAACAGTCGTTATTTTGAGACAATAAAACATGACAGAATCCAGTGCAGCTTGTAAAGTAAGTATTATCTGATCTGGATCCAGGTTAACAAGCTCGGAAGATAGATCATCTTTTTGTCAGGTGGGAAGAGTTTTTCTGGTCTTGCATGACAAGTTTTAATTTTTTTGGCATCATTCAGTCACCGAAGAAAAAAGTAGATTCTGTAGACCCAGTAATTCCCAGTCCTTACTTTCAAAACCAGGTCCAAAAAAATGTGGTGTGTTTGAATAACTTTGGTCTAGGTATTTTTGATTCGGCAAAGTAAAAGGAAAAATAGATTAAAATATTTCAATATCCAGATTTAAAGGTTTAGAAAAATTCGAGTAGTTCATATTACCGTTTTTGGTTTTTTAACATTTCAAGGATTGAGTATTCCAAATTAATGCAGTACTGCGATCGCACATAGATATTTTTAAAAAGGTTAAACCCCATTTTAGAATATTTTGAATGTTGAGAGAGGTTTTCTGAGTCATTACTAATACTTTTGTTATTTTGTTTTGAAAGGAAAAAAAAGTGACCTGAACGTTTTAGTCTAACCAAGGAAAACGTTAGCTGAAGTGGTAAAGACTTGCTTGCTCTCTGAGATTAACAAGTGAGTTGATCCGTCCATTATGTATTATTGGGGGGGGGGGGTCAAAGTTTTTAATAGAAGAAGATAGTGTTGGAGATATTTATGACATTTTAAGAACATATTTTTCTATTTTCAAAGTATTATTTCTAGACTATATTTTTCATTGGCACTAATGCAAATAATATTGCAGTTTTGAAAATAAAAACTATAGATTGTAAGCAAGGTTCAGTGAGGACATCCTTCAGATATGTGAAAGGTGCTGGAACCCAGGCATTGCCCATCTTTCTCATCCTTGCCTGCGCTCGGCTTGACACCTTTATACAAGACGGACTCTCGGTATTTAAAGTTATATAGAATTATTTTTTAAAAACAAAATGTGGAAATATTGAAAAGCATAAATATCATGCCTTTATAATTTTAGCAGCCACCAGATACATCTTGATTTATGTAGTAGAAAATCATGTTATTTTTTTAATCTTTATTTTTGAGAGATAGCGTGTGTATTCGCGCACACACACATGTACCACACGAGTAGGGAAGGGGCAGAGAGAGAGGGAGAGAGAGAGAATCTCAAGCAGGCTCCGCACTGTCAGGACAGAGCCAGATGCAGGGCTCAAACTACAAAACCATGAGATGATGACCTGAGCCAAAATCAAGAGTCAGACACTTAACCGAATGAGCCACCCAGGCGCCCCAGAAATCACTTTAATAAAGAGAAAAATTGATTAGGGAAAGATCAGTGGAAGTCTGGATTTATTTTATTTTGTGTTGCATTGACATACTTTGCAATCACATTTCATTACAATCTTCTGAAAATATGTGTTAGAGTTCACTTAAGTGTCTACCTTACTTTTCTGGTTTTTCTTAGAGCATGTGCTGTGTAGCTATATCTTAACTGTGTAGCTACTGAAAAAAAGTACTTTTTAAATACCAAGTGCACTTTTGGTTCCATTTGGAGATTAGAAAATTGGATTTGGAAAAAAATAGATTTTAGTAAACTGATTTTTAAATATCAAAGTCAAATCTCTAATCACCCAATCTTGGAGAATTCGTAGATATATAACCTTGTCTTTTTCTAATCCTATCCTAGAGAAACATTAATGGCATATTCAAGCTATATCTTTGTGGTCAGATACGGAAATCTTAAATACCTTGTGAGGGGGAAGTACAGAGGCTGGTCAGGAGCCCACTCCCTGCGACTTGAGCTGGTAACTGAGCCCAGCGAGGATGCGAAGGGGGGCAGGCAGAGCAGCCCTGGGCCATCGGTTTGCATTTTGATGGTTGACTCCCCTTTGCGGTGGCGAAGGCTTCCATATACAAGCAACCGATGTGGATTAGTACCTAAAACCTGAGAAAGTCTTGACCAAGAATCCTAAAGTCCATCATCCCATTCCAGGAAAATACCATGAGACTAGTGATATCCAAACGAGACTCTTCTGTTTTGTTTTGCTTTTCATGAAAACGCTGAGCCATCAAGGTCCACCACCTTAGCCAGTTTGTTTCTAGAAGGAAAACAAATCTTCAGCTAACCACCAACCAAACCATTAAACATCCAGAAGTAATTTTAGACTGAGATTTCCATGCCAACTAGACCGCTTTGCAAGCTCCAGCTGACAGTAGTAAATACTTCATTTAAAAAAATTTTTAATTAAAAACTTCAGTAAAGTACTCTGAACTGTTAGGCTTCCTAAGACTTTTATAATATGCTTGAAAGAAACTGGGCTCATATGATGGGGTTGCATTTTGTTTTAACAGGTCTAACTGGGACAGTTCAGAAATAATACTTGGTCAGTCCTTAGATGGTACGTCATGTGAATATAGCCAAGTACTGTAACTAAAATTGTTAGGCCGCTTTCTGTGTTGGCGTAGGTACTATGCATAATTTTAATAGCCAAGATGTTTAAGAAATGAACTCTAAAATATAAAGGATGAAATAAGCCTATTAACCTTATTTTAAGACTACTCTGGAAACGAAGGCCTTATTATTACCATATGTGATTTTTTGTAAGATAATATATACACACTATATAGTTTAGTCATGTGAGTGGTCTCTGGCTACTCCCTATGTGACAAAGCTGGCAAAATTTTTTATTTGCACAGACAGCATAGTCTGCATTTACAGATGTTTATGTTCATCTTATATATATAACAAAATTCTCGCTGATATTCATTGACCAAATCCCATGCAGAGAAAGACACTTAGGATATATTGTTTGACTGTTTTTTGGAAATACATCTTATGCTGGAAATTGATATACTTGTGGGTGATCATGTAAATATTTACCAAAAAAAAAAAAAAGGTTATAGAAGGGATTCCATTAGTATTGTTTTAATACTTGGAAAATGACCTTCATATTTATGTATTTCTTTGTTTTACTGTATACTATAAATCCAGGAATTTTTTTTTACAAAAAAACTTTTATTGTATTTGTAATAATGTTAAGGTGAATCTTATACCTGTTCAATAAAAATCATCTTAAACTTTACAGCGTTTAAAATGTCAGTTAAGATTGTCAGAAATCTGTCAGATCTGTGCCAAGGTAAGAAAACAGAAGTGAAAGGATCAGTGTAACTTTTTGCTGACAGGCTCCCCTCACTTATTAGCAGGTGGGATAGCACAGACTTGAATCTTCCAGTGAAAGACCCTTCTTTGAACTCTGAGGTTCACTCTGCAGTGGTGTGAGCATGGGCTCTAGAGTAGGACAGACCTGAGACTGAATCCAAGCTCCCTTCCGAAGCCGTTTTCTAATCTAGAAATGGAGATTTCTAGGATGGAGAAATCTAGGATGGAGATAACAGTACCACCAACTCTCCTGGGTTGTGAGCAAGAGCCCACGAAGTGTGAAGAACACGTCACAGTAAGCGCTATTACCGGGCCAAAATTTGCCTTTGTGAGTGTCTATATCTTAATTCAAGTGTTAGACACAGATGGCCAATAACTATGCCACCATTAGGTTAAGACCCTCACTTAAGTGATGCTCAGTGTCACCACTGTACAGACTGTTCCTCCCTCTGATTAGATCCTCCCAGATGAAAAACAATGCCAGTACATTCCCTTTGCCGTTATTCAAATTACAACAGCAGTTTAAATAAAGAGCAATGGTTTGGGGCGCGTGGATGGCTCAGTGGGTTAAGCAGCCCTACTCTTGGTTTCTGTTCAGGTCATGATCTCACGGTTCAGTTCATGAGATCAAGCCCCACATGGGCTTTCCTCTCACTCTGCCCCTCCCCTTGCGCGTGTGCACGCTTGCGCGCGCGCGCGCTCTCTCTCTCCCTCCCTCCCTCCCTCTCCCTCCCTCCCTCTCCTCCCTCCCTCTCTCCCCCTCCCTCTCTCCCCCTCCCTCTCTCTCCCTCTCTCCCTCTCTCCCTCTCTCCCTCTCTCCCTCTCCCTCTCTCCCTCTCTCCCTGTCTCCCTCTCTCCCTCTCTCCCTCTCTCCCTCTCTCCCTCTCCAGATTGCCAAGGCTTTCCTGGACATTGCAGGTTATGAGAGGTAATGTGCATTAAGGAGAAGGCCCCTGCTGGCTGGCCTAAGTGGTGGGTAACTTCATGCCAGATCACTGCAGAACCTGGCGGGGCCCTCTGCTCTGCCCTCACACTCTCTTGCCCACACCTGAAGCCTGGAGTTCCCAGGCCCAGCCTACTTATGACTTACCCCACCTTCCTCAACACCAGTGTTTTTAATCTCCCTCCCTCCTCTCATTACATTTTACTCCTTCCTTCCTGGTATGGACACATGTAACGAAATGAAATCTTTTACATTCGCATGATATGCAAAACTTAGTGGGGTTAATCCATCCCACAGTACACAAAATGTAACAAAAACTTAGGAAACATAAAAAGGCTCGACTATGGACATTCCGTGAATCAAGGACATCTACTGCATAAGGCCCCACCAGACAAGGAAATGTTAGAGACCTTCCTGCATGAGTTACTTTAGACCCCATTCCTATGCACTTTTAACTCCTAGAGATTTCTTCTTAACCATTTCTTTTTTATTTTTTTATTTTTGAGAGAGAGAGCACGAGCAGGGGAGGGGCAGAGAGAGAGGGAGACACAGAATCCGAAGCAGGCTCCAGGCTCTGAGCTGTTGGCACAGAGCCTGACATGGGGCTCAAACTCACAAGCTGTGAGATCATGACCTGAGCCAAAATCAGACTTCCCCCGACTGAGCCACCCAGGTGCCCTTCTCCTTAACCATCTCTTAAACTGACTTCACCACTAGATCTTTAAATCATTTAGCAGTGATTTCCAAGTATCATTGCAAAAAGCTTCAAGTTATTTTCTAGCTTATTAATATTGGGGAGTTCTCAAGTGCAATTACTTTTAAATGGAAAAAGTGTGCCCCCTTGTGGTATTTAACTTCAGTGATTCAGTTCAACTCTCCCAAAGTGACCCTGTGTCTGCCTTTCTTTCCCAATACTCCATGGAATTAAGACAAAGGAAAACTACAGTAAATTTTTTCAATACTTGTTAAGATTTTCTTTTAATGTTTGTTTATTTTTAAAGAGAAAGTGAGCAGGGGAGGGGGAGAGAGGAAGAGGTAAACACAGAATCCAAAGCAGGCTCCAGACTCTGAGCTGTCAGCAGAGAGCCCGATGCGGGGCTTGAATTCATGAACCAAGTGATCATGACCCGAGCCGAAGTCAGATGTTTAACCAACTGAGCCACCCAGGCGCCCCCAGTACTAATTTTTAAGTACTCTCTCCATTCAATGTGGGGCCGAAAGTTACAACCCCTGAGATCAAACAACTGAGCTAGGCAGGTGTCCCTTTACAGTACTAATTTGACAGAATTTGAAATACTTGCAAAAAAATATTTAAGCATCACAGACTTTGCTTAAATCGGGTAAAAGTGCTTTCCTTCAGTTTGGAATTAAAAGATTCTGTCAGCTAAGTTCACGAGGATTCCTACTAAAAAAGAGTGGTGGTCAGCATGATAAATGACTTCTAGAGGGATGAGGCTAGACAAAGGTAGCAGTGGAGTAGCAGCCTATTCAACAAAAGCAAAATTTCTGTTTGGGTCAAAGCTAAGGTGTGGAAGTAGGGAGGAATGCAGTGTTTCTGGAAGAGACAATTAAAGGATCAGACCTTAATTTGACTGCGTCCAGCTAGGGTCCTGACAGGAGGATGAGAAGCAAAGAGAACTGCAGCGATGCAGGAGTACGCACAGCTTCACAGGCACGCTGAGAACCCAACAAATGGACGTAGCGCACTGACCGGTAACTTTCGAAACATGTATAAAAAGTATGTTAACCCGCACAAAATAACACCAGCATTCTTCACAGAGCTAGAAAAAAACAATCCTAAAATTTGTATGGAACCAGAAAAGACCCCAAATAGCCAAAGCAATCTTGAAAAAGAAAACCAAAGCTGGAGGCATCACAGTCCCAGACTTCAAGATGTATTACAAAGCTGTAATCATCAAGACAGTATGCTACTGGCACAAAAACAGACACTCAGATAAATAGAACAGAATAGAGAACCCAGAAATGGACCCACAAAAGTATGGCCAACTAATCTTTGACAAAGCAAGAAGAATATCCAATGGAATAAAGACAGTCTCTTCAGCAAATGTTGCTGGGAAGACTGGAAAGCAACATGCAGAAAAATGAACCTGGACCACTTTCTTACACCATACACAAAAATAAACTCAAAATAGATGAAAGACCTAAATGTGAGACAGGGTGCCATCAAAATCTTGGAGGAGAAAGCAGACAACCTCTTTGACCACGGTCACAGCAACTCCTTACTCAACACGTCTCCAGAGGCAAGGGAAACAAAAGCAAAAATGAACTCTTGGTACCTCATCAAAATAAAAAGCTTCTACACAGCAAAGGAAACAATCAACAAAACTAAAAGGCACCTGGAAGAGGATATTTGCAAATGACATTTCAGATAAAGGGTTAGTATCAAAAATCTGTTAAGAACTTACCAAACTCAACACCCAAAAAACAAATAATCCAGTGAAGAAATGGGCAAAAGACATGAATAGACCCTTCTCCAAAGAAGACATCCAGATGGCCCACTGACACATGACAAAATGCTCAACATCACTCATCTTCAGGGGAACACAAATCAAAACCACAATGAGATACTACCTCAAACCTGTCAGAATAGCTAACATTAACAACTCAGGCAACAACAGATGTTGGCAAGGATGTAGAGAAAGAGGATCTCTTTAGTGCTGGTGGGAATACAAATTGGTACAGCCACTCTGGAAAACAGTATGGAGGTTCCTCAAAAAGTTAAAAATAGAACTACCCTACGACCCAGCAGTTGCACTAGTAGGTATCTATCTAAGGGATACAGGTTTCTGTTTCGAAGAACAGGGATGCTGTTTTGAAGGGGCACATGCACCCCATTGTTTATAGCAGTCCTGTCGACAATCGCCAAAGTATGGAAAGAGCCCAAATGTCCATCAATGGATGAATGGATAAAGAAGATGTGGTATATATATATGCAATGGAGTATTACTCAGCAATCAAAAAAGAATGAAATCTTGCCATATGCAACCAAGCAGATGGAACTGGAGGGTATTATGCTAAGTGAAATTAGAGAAAGGCAAATATATGTCTTCAATCATATGAGGACTTTAAGATACAAAACAGATGAATATAAGAGAAGGGAAGCAAAAATAATATAAAAACAGGGAGGGGGACAAAACATAAGAGACTTAAATATAGAGAATAGAGGGTCGCTGGAGGGGTTGTGGGAGTAGGGATGGGCTAAATGGGTAAGGGGCATTAAGGAATCTACTCCTGAAATCATTGTTGCACTATATGCTAACTAACTTGGATACAAATTAAAATATAAATAAATTTTTAAAAACAATTTAAAAATTAAAAAAATTTTAAAAGTACGTTAACTTGCATGCTTCATACAGTCTTCAAAAACTAGACGCGCAAGAGGTGAAACTAACATTCACCATACAGACTTAGACTTGCGACTCCTACCTGCTTGTGCTAGATCAACAATATTCATAAGTGTTCCATATTTTGGGATATCTCCGAAGATGTATATCCTGTACATATGATGTCATAGTTAACATCTGGCATCCTTGAACATTGTACCTTTGCACCATGCCCCTCCCTGATCTGTCAGCAGCTAAATGCACAAGACCCCGTGTAACAAGGTGCTTTTGTTGGCATCTAGCTGAGGGAATTGCATTTGGAATTATTCCTTGATAGGGGCACCTGGGTGGCTCAGTAGGTCAGGCATCTGACTTTGGCTCAGTTCATGATCTCACAGTTCATGAGTTCGAGTCTCACATCGGGTGAGCTGAGCCTGGCATGGGGTGAGCCCACTTCTCTCTCTCTCTCTGCCCCTCGCTCACTTGCACCCTCTCTCTCAAAACAAACAAAAAAAACTCTAGGAATTTTTCCTTGATAATCAGCAACAGAACTGAGAGCCCAAGGAGCTGACAGCAGTACTTCAAAGAAAGCTCAACTGCAGGATTTGATGTACCTGAGACTGGAAGTGAGAGCACAGAGAAGGGTGGGGAGCAGCTGCGGGGAGCATGTGAGCTGAGCCTCAAGAAGCTACCAGCGCACTTTTCCTTCTCAGCTACCTGGAAACAGGATGCATGGAAACTGAACTTGAAGACAGACGGCTGTGAGAACTTACACTTCTAGACCATGAAAATAAAAATCGGAGACAAACCTTCATTCAGATCAACGGCCAGGGTGTTCTAATACTTCGTAACCAATTTCACACCTACTCTGGGAGGTAGGCTGTGGTCTAGAGGACTCTCCCGCTTAAAATCTGCAGATAAAATAGTCTCCCAGAACCACATTTTTCATTGCCATCAGTGCAGTGAAATTCCTTGGAGCAAAGTCATCTGAAATGCTTTGAGGCCTCTGTATTTACAAAACCCTGGGGTCCGTTCCAAGGGTTTTCCTAGGAAAAGGAACAACCATTCCCGCCAAAGAAGTCACTGGTTCTTGCAAAACTGGAATCTACGTGGAGTCCCAGTTAATTGAAGAAACCTAAGAACTTTTGGCAGTTGTCTCTAGGGAGTGAAGTGGGAGGTATGCAGACTTTTGAGGAACAGTTTCCTTTCCTTTGTCCTGATAAGCAGTCGAGATTTTTTTTTAGCATGAACTTGCATTACTGTTCATGTTTTATACCATCTGTGTGTATTCATTCTTTTTAATGAGTTTATAAAATACATTGCTAATGATAAAGACGCTGCATCAAAAAAAAAAAATAGTGATTACCATTTCCATACGGGGCACCTGGGTGGCTCAGTCAGTTAAGCGTCCGACAAGATCTCTTGGTTCGTGAGATCAGAGCCCCACGTCAGGCTCCAGGCTGATGGTGCACACCCTGCGTGGGCTTCCTCGGTCTCTCTGCCCCTCCCCCGCTCCCACCCTCTCAAAATAAACCTGGGGAAAAAAGGACCTAATATCCAGCTCACCAAATGAGAAAAAAGCCATTCATAGCAAGGCATGATTCTTATGTAAAAGAGTCATTTTTAGACATTAAAAATTTTTTAATTGCCTTCATGTCCCCTTTTCTTGGAAAACCATTTTCAGAAATACGGGGGATGAAGGGAGGCGGGTTTTACAAGAACTAGGGAATGCCCTAGGAAGGTAGTGAAGGGAGAGCAGGAAGCAAGTGTAACAGAGGTCGTGGCTGAAGAGGACTAGGCTTCTCATTTCATCAGGTCCTCACACTCAGTCACCTGTGAGTCATCTGAAATCTGAAGTATACACAACTCATTCTGTACGCGGAGCAAATTCTCTGCATAGAAATTAACAGGGTTGCCACTTTTTAAAAAATGGTTGAGAGAGTGAGCTGGAATGGGGAAGGTGCAGGGAGAGGGGGACAGAGAATCCAAAGCTGGCTCTGCACTGACAGCAGAGAGCCCAACATGGGGCTCGAACCCATGGACATGAGCTCATGGCCTGAGCCGAAGTCAGATGCTCAACTGACTTGAGCCTTCCAGGAGCCTCACCACTGTTTTTTAGTCAGGTATTTGATGGTCTGTCTCAGAAAGAACCTTAGAGGACTGTTCACCTTCTAGACCTGCAACACGCTCTGATGTGAGAACTGGCTGCCCGGATACAAGAATGAGCCCTATTACCACAGACACTGAAATTACCCAACACTCCTAAGACTAACACAGCTGCCTTATAAAGGAACGTTTCTCTGGGCCAGGCGCAGTCTGCTTAGTGCTTACGAGAACTCTTAAGATGCAGTTCGTTGCTCCCGGCACACACACAAGTGGGCCAAAAGTTCCCTTAGCAAACCTGACTTGGATTGCGTTTGTGAAAGCGGGGCTCTACTTGGTTTTGTCCCTTTAGAAAGATCCCATTTGTGTGCTGCCGAAGGTAGGAGTAGATAGCGCTATTTAAAAAAAAAAAAATCCTGCAAACTATTGGCAACATCAAGCAACTGCCTTTTTAGTAAATATTTCAGCGGAACACACCACATGCACTCGTTTGCATGGTATGTCTGGCTACTCTTCCACCTCAGCTCCCGGAGAGCTCAGTAGTTGCCAGGTTGCAGAGATTTGCTGTCCCGACAAGAACATATGCTGACCCCCGGCTTAGGGCATTAACGGAAGCTTTCCGAGAGCACAGAAAGACCTGTATCAAAACAGAGGGTAAAGACCAATTTCCTGTGAAGAATGTAGGTACTGACGTCACCAGACACAGGCGAGCCCTGGGAAGAGGCTGTAGCTCCATCACCCACAGCAGCCGTGAGTGTTAAAGGTTGTCAGGTGTGGTACATATATAGAATGGCCTACTACGAGGCCATGTGTAGCAACATGGATGGAACTGGAGGGTATTATGTTAAGTGAAATAAGTCAGTCAGAAAAAGATACCGTATGTTTCCACGCATAGGTGGATTTTGAGACTAAGCAAAAACCAGGGGGGGAGGGGAAGAGGAGAAAGGAAAAAAAAGACACAGAGAAGGAGGGAGAAAAAACAGGAGACTCTCAAAGACTAAGAACAAACTGAGGGTGAGGGGGGTGTGGGAGGGGGGAGAGGGGGTGACAGGCATTAAAGAGGGCACTTGTTGGGATGAACACTGGGTGTTATATGTAAACCAATTTGAAAATAAATTTAAAAAATAAAGGCTGTCAGGTGATGAAGTTTGAACAGTGATCGGTTAGCCTGAAGGACAACAGGATAAAAACACTGGCCTCGAGCTCTAACCCAGAGAAGGAAACCCTAGGGTGAAAGTCAGGCAGAGGCTTAGGAAGGGGAGGACAGATAGGGCCTTTTGTGTGGGCAGGTGAGGGGAGCAAAGGTAAATCTACTGGTCCTCTGCATTCAAGAGGGAAAATCAGTAAGAAATGGGGGGCGAGGACTCACAGTCTATATTTAAGAACAGCGGGTTAACTGGTTACGGTGATCACGTGGTGCCCGCGGGGCCCAGTCGAGCTCATCTGACCTCATGTCCGCTCAAGTCATGATCTCAGTATGAGTTTTAGGCCCAAGGTGTGGAGCCTGCTTGGGATTCTCTCTCCAAATACAATTTTTAATTTAAATATTTTTAACTTAAAAAAAACAAAAGTGGTTACAGTGATCAGACCCTCTTCCAGAATCTCTTTTTTCCCCTCCCCGCCTTCACCGAATCTACTTTCCATCTACTTACTAACTCTTCAAAAAGAGGCTTGAAAATTCTGGCTCCTGGCAGCCTTTCCCAGCACCAACACTGCACAGCCAGGCTCTCCCAGGCTCGCTGAAGATATGCCCGGTGTGGCAGACCCGTGTGGCAGTTGCCACAATGTCCTTTCTGTCCTTGTCCCTTCACAAGGGTGTCAAGTGCCCACCCAGAATATCGGACTACACCTCCCAGCTTCCCCAGCTGGTAAGGGGGACTTCAATCTGCTCATCAGGAGGCTAACAGTGTAGAACCTTACCCAGAAGCCAGCACATGCTTTGTCCCTTTTCCTTTCCTCCTGACTTGGAAGCTAAAACACCCCTGCGGGGCATCAGAACAGGAAGGTGGATAAATTAGGTCCCTTTGGTGGCAGAGCTGCCCGGTGTGGTCAGCTTACCCCCTTCACTCCTATACTTCAGAAAGTAGTGTCTCGTTTAGACCAGTTTCCCCCATTGTGTGAAGCTCTATTTCTCTCACAATGGTGACTACTACCCCAGTTCTAACCAGGAAGCTACCTAGAGGTGGAGGCTCCAACACTGGACAGGGCTTGAGGCTTCTCTTCCCACCCACTCCCCTCCCCTCCCCCCAGGCCATCTTGTGTGATGTGTTTTATCGCAGTATTACAGGTCAGAATTTAGCCCACAGGAGGTAGGGAATCCTAGGAAGATTTTAAAGTTACTCTCTAAAAAAAATTAAAATAAAATAAAATAAAAAAATAAAGTTACTCTCTTTCCCTGGGAGAAAGCTTTAAACATTGATATTTTTAAAAATTTTAATGTCATTCAACATGGGTCTAACAAACCTTAACAAGCACATTATGAACTTACACCATCCCCCCAAAAAGTGTATTTTAAAAAACACGTTAACAAGGTTAATATCAAAATTAAGCTACCTACATTATGACTATAAGTTTCTCTAAATGAGCCTAACTATCCTTAAGACCCTGAATTTTAGGACATAAGGAGAGTCCCGCCAGCTAAGGGTAATCAAAGTAATCATACTCGTAATCGAAATCACGACGGTAATCGTAATCACGACGGTTTTCGGGAGGGTAATCGTAAGGGTCCAAGTCGATCTGCACTGAAGTGTGAGCTCTGTTCAGTCGCGTTGGGATTCCTTCAGCAAGGAGTTCTCTCAGCGTGGAGAGATCATCAACCAAGCGGTTCACCTTCGGATAACCAATGAGTCTTTTCAGGGGTACATAAAACCTCTTTCCCACAGAGTAGGGTTTGGGGGCCTTCTCTATTTGGGCTACTTGGGCATCAGTGAGGAATAATCCAGGCCGTCTGACCAGACCGCTGTCAGCGTCGTCTTCGGACTCCGGTTCACTGGATTCCTTTCTCTTCTTAATCCAGACATACTTCTGTCTTATGGCTTCGGCTTCTTTCAACACCTCCGTACACAATACAAACATGAGGAAGTGTTTTTGCTGTAGACTCGGGAATGAGGCTGTAAAAACCTGAAGGCAAATGGAAATGCCAAAATATAATGGGAAGCAATCAAACTACTGACACCGACATTATCTGATCTGCTTTTAAAAATTCTAATTCTCAAGATCAAAGTCACAAAAGCCACCACCAAGTCCCACTATTCACCAATTCACACTAACCCAATGTTCCTATACTTGATAAAGGGGAAAAGGTCAATATTTTGTTAAAATGGAAATGTGTTTATCCTTCACCGTACCTCCTGAACCCAACCAAGAGGGTCTAAGAAGCTCAAGCTTGGAGGCTCAGCTGCAAGTCATTTCCTGAGCCACCCTGTGGCTGTGGCGGAAGTCTGCTGGCATTCCTCTTTCCTGCTTCTGATCCTGACAGATTACAACAAGGGAGGGTGGGGGGAGGGGGTTGCTGGCCCAGCAGCTTGGAAGCTTTGTAGGATTCCAGGTCCTTCTCTGCAGTGTGCTTTGAGACATGGCAAAAGGCCAGGTGGTCTCCAGGGCTGCATTAGACCAACCCTGTCACCATTTGTGGGCATGAAGGATCTCCCTAGCGTCAATCTCCAAATAAGGTCATTGACACTTATCCCTGCAATGGGGACTCTGTACCCACTGTTGTTCACCATCCTAATCTGTGTGCTTTTTCGCCCTGGTAGCTACCTCACAAAGAATACTCACAACTTCATACGCATGCTCCTCTGGCTCTGAAGCATAGGATCCAGTTGGTTTTGCCAGGATCCAGCTGCCATGTTCCGGTTGCTTTTTCTTGAAGATCCCAATCTGGGTACAGTATCCAAAATGCTTCGCCCATGGTGGTGGAGCACCTACTCCAGTAAAGTCTACTGAGTAATTGTAGCGTTTTGCCACATTGGAAGCCCTAAAATCACAAGAAACCATTTCCTGAAACTTAGAGGTTCTTTTAAAGAATTTCCATTAGAATAGAGCATAAACACAACTAAAATACTTCCCAGCTGCAAATTCTCATAGCACCAGATAGTGCCCAATCTCAAGGTTTGCTTACTTCTGACGGGCTTTAGGATAATGAAGGCCAGTTTCCAAGTAACCACAAAAAGAAAGGGAAAGTTCTGGAGCAGAATTTAGGAGTAAATAAGGAGACCATGATGACCACAGTCCCAACACCTGTTTGGGTTTGCAGTTATGCCAGAAACGTGACCACCTTCAAGCTCCTGGGAGGAGACACCCCTGCACATGAGAGCAGGAAGTACATCCACTGCCCCACGCCCTGTTCTGCTTCCTCATCTCCACACTCACTAAAAACAAGCATTCGCTTGCAAATAAAACAGCACCTGATGCACCACATTTTTCCACGCTTGACTATGGGATGTAAGAAAACTCCATTTTTTTGCTGAATATGCTGTTCCCTTTAGGATCTTATTAATTGCTAAGCTGCATCCTGGGAATTTTATAGGATAAAATAATTTCAGTAATGTATAGGGGTCAAGACTGACTTCATAGCCCTTTAAACTCCCGTGGGATCCCCCACTCCCCCCAAAAAAAAACCCCAAAAAAGCACTTATGAACTCACCAGTGCTGAAACTGCTCTTGGTTCCACTCAAATTTGTGATCTGAATTTCTAAAGGTCGATGATGGAAACAGGGGATTGAAATCTGAGTTTGGTGTGCTGATGACAACCATACCTGGAGAAAAGTACCCAAATACGACTTCGGGAAACTTGGCCAAATCTTCTGAATCCAAATGTTCTATTCTGAAATGGTTAACGGGAATGACAGAATGAAGTTCTCTTGCCATTATTTTCCTAGTTGATTTAGCAAACAGTTTCTATCTCTACATTGATCTGTCCCCTCTCTGAATATATTAATAGTACTTACATGACCTCAAATCAACTATTCATATATTCTCTGCCCTTCAGCCATGTTGCCCCCTCCCTGGCAGGATGCAAAGACAGTCACTTCTATGGTAGGTAGACCAGGACAGTGACTGTGTAATGAGGAAACAGACAAACCCAGACACTGGGATGCATGGCCAAGCTAGAGACTACACGTGAAGTCTGCAGCAGCAACAATGAACAATGGACTCAAGCATGCAAGGGGGGGTGGCAAGCTCCCCAGGAGCCCTGCAGGGCTGTAAGACCAGAATCTGCCTCAAATAAGTTGTGGGCTTCAGCAGCAGATCCCAGCAGAGCTCCTCACCCACCCCTGAGGACTCAAGATCAACTGTCCCAATACAGGCAGCCAGTAGGATCAGACACCTTGACTGGGGGAGTTATCAAAATTAGCACCGCTGGGGAGAGACAAATGGATGTTGGGCCTCTGTGAACGCAAGCCCGGAGAAGGACCTAAATACCGTCCTACAGTATTCCAGGAATACATAATCACCGAGAGGCAAAAAATGAGTATTCTTATTTAAAAATGATGTGAAGGGGACTGGTTATTTAAACCCCTGCTTTTAAATACGTTCTGAATTAGGGGCAAAAGGCCAGGATGGGTAAAACCTACCCTTAAATAATTCAGAAAAGTGAATGGGAGAAAATAGGTGAATCTGGGTAGAGGGTGTTCCTGGCACTGCTTGCAGCTTATCTGTAAACTTCAACTTCTAAACTAAAGCCCCAAAACATGCTAGTAAAAAGCCAGTCCGCACTGTCAAGCACATGCTTTACAAATCTGAGTTAAGGACTTAAATCTAGTTAGGACACTAATTTATGGAGACTAATTCGCATTTTTCTCATAACTTCAATACAGTAAAAATACTTACAATTCAATACAGGTTATCAAGTCAAATCCAAGCAAACGGGAGTCTTTCTCTACCACAGAGCCACGATACAAGACAATACTCAAATCAAGATCCCTAGGACCTAAATGATCCCCTATTGATGGAGACAACTTGTCACTGCAAAAATAGAGAAGAAACATTTGAACAATCTAATTTAGAATAGCTCACCAGCTAGAAGTCTAATAATCCTCTAATCTTCTGATGATTAGCTCCCTAGATCTGTTTTCTATGATTTGACATATTCAGCACCAGGTCATAGGGGTAACTTCCTCTCAGATTTGGTCAATGAGAACAAGATTTTGAATATTGCTGTTGCTCAATATTTTTGGTCTTCCCACTCCCTTTGGATCAGTGATTTCAACTTTTTGTTCTTTAGAAGAAAAACATTCCTGAAAAGATTTGTAGAAGTCAACAGAGAGACTGGAGAGCTGCTCTGGCTTGAATTAAATTAAAAGATCTGGGGCAACTTAAATCCTCTGTAATGAGTTTCCTTGGGGCCAGCATTAAATAAATTAGATTTCGGGGCACGGTGGTGGCTCAGTAAAGCGTCCCACCCTTGGTTTCAGCCTCAGTTCATGATCTCAGTTCATGAGTTCAAGCCCCCACATGGGGCTCCACATGGACAGCTCAGAGCCTGCTTGGGACCCTCTCCCCCTCCCTAACTCCCGCTCTCTCAAAATAAACTTAAAAAAAGAAATTTAAGATTTTGCCATTTGAATTACCTGTTCCAATCTAACAGACGGTCCATGATGAGATCTACTCCAACAAGTTCTTGAACACAACTGTGGAATTTCAGCATGCATAAAAGTGTGGCATTACCGCACCCCAAGTCCGCAATCTACAGATGAAACAAACATTGAAGACATAGCCAGAATTCAAATATGACCAAAAACTTTATAGAGAAGTGGCTATCAGAAATAAATTACAATATCATCAACCACTACATGTCAAGATCTTTTTTGGTAGGAAAAAAGTACACAAAAAGGAATTACTCTGAGACATTAGCCGGGTTGGGGGTGGAGCAGACTTGTGGACCGTTACAATTCTAATTCAGGCGAGTACCAAGAGCATCCTAGGGGCCTGGCCCACAAACACCACACATGGCAAGCAGGTCCCCTATACAAACCTTCTACCTCTGAGCTTCATAAGAGGGTGCCTACCAGACATCGGGACAGAGACTGATCTTTGCCAGTGTTTTATGATTTATCTACAGTCTTGTTAATCTAGTCCCCTTATTGTAAATTTCATGCACTCTTAAATGGATTTTTTTAATCATGCCCTGAAGTCTTCATTTACCACAGCTGAATCACCTAATTTTCTGACTGCCACTTTAGGAAAAGGAAATTAAGATAAAGCTTAATTAAATGAGATGTAAAGGTACCCAATCCCAAAGATACCCCAAATCAGCTTCTAGTGTAGCTAATTGGCTCTAATCCAGTCTAAAGGGGATATCTGGGGACTTGAACTATTTCTGGATACTCAGACATGAAAGATGCCATATA
The DNA here is from genome assembly GCA_030068075.1 of Paguma larvata. NCBI lineage: Eukaryota > Metazoa > Chordata > Mammalia > Carnivora > Viverridae > Paguma > Paguma larvata. Next base: position 88,904,967 of record CM057833.1, read on the forward strand.
TCTTAAAATGCACAAAAAGGTTTCCAAAGGGTTTAAAAACACAGACTAAAGTTTACCTCAAAATTCATCCCATTAGAAAACTAAAATCATAAACTCCCTATTACAGCAGTTACCAGGCTGCTTTCAAAAAAACCACTAAGGGGAAGCCTGGGTGGCTCAGTCAGTTAAGCAGCTGAAGTCTTGATTTCAGCTCAGGTCATGATCTCAGTTGAATCTGAACCCAGCATCAGGCTCTCTACTCACTGCTCAGAGCCTGCTTTGGATCCTGTCTCCTGGCCCTCTCCAGCTCGTCAGGACTCTCAAAAATTAATGAACTTAAAATTTAAAAAACAAATAGCCACTAATTCTCCTCTGGAAAAGGCGAATACAACTATAGTTAAGCAATAAAGGCACCTTTAAGGAGCCTGGGTGGCAGGTTCTGTGCTAACAGTGTAGAGACTGCTTGGATTCTCTCCCTCTCTCCACCCCTACCCCACTCAGGCTGTCTCCTCTCTCTGCCCCTCCCCCTCCCCTGCTCAATCTCAAAATAAATTTTTTTTAATGTTTGAGAGTGAGAGAGCATGTGAGCAGGGAGTGTGAGCAGGGGATCGGCAGAGAGAATCCCAAGCAGGCTCTATGCTGTCAGCAGAGCCCGATGTGAGGCTCGAACTCGGGAACCTTGTGAGATCATGACCTGAGCTGAAATCAAGAGTTGGATGCTTAACCTATTGAGCCGCCCAGGTACCTCTCAATATAAATTTTAAAAACAAGACATATCCAACCTATACTCAATCCTCAAAGGTGTTTGACTGCAAAACCACTTCCTTCAATGTTTTAGGTAAACCCCAATGTTGTGCCCCTTAGCCACATTCAGTAATTTTCTTTTCTGAAGCAGGCATACTTATGGGGGAGAAGGGTTACAATAGCAAGCACTTAAAAAACCTAGTCCCAGAAAGCAAATTACAGTCTTAGCAGCTTTAAACTGTGCTTGTATAGTATACCCAATTTCTTGTTGGCCCAATTAGCTAAAGCTTTTCTTCCCACAGGCTTTAACCTGAAGGCAGCCTCTACTCAAGGGTCCCCTCCCAGGAAACAGGATAGCCTCAGGGGAATTACACGGTACTATCCAATCACACCACCCTTTTATCCTACACACCCAGTTTTTAGATAAATGCCTTCTTTTCCCCAACTACTGGGATACATGTTGATCTTATGGTCCGTGTTGTCCCTACTACCCTAATCCCTTTCCTTCCTTGGAACAAATCTTTCAATAGTCTAAACATACTTGCTGAGTCCTTTTTTCCCATTTTTTGACTACGCATTTCAGAAGACCCTCTTTAGTGTTTGAAAAGAGACACTGGGGCGCCCGGGTGGCTCAAGTCCCGATCTCCCAGTGCGGAGCCTGCTTGGGCTTCTTTGCCCTTCCCCCACTCGCACTGTCTCTTTTTCAAAATATTTTTTTAATGTTTATTTTGAGAGAGAGAGAGAGAGCAGGGTAGGAGCAGAGAGGGAGACAGAATTCCAAGCAGACTCAGCACAGAGCCTGACGTGGGGCTTGAACTCACAAACCACGAGAACATGACCTAAGCTGAAATCAAGAGTCAGATACCCAACTAAGCCACTCATGCACCCCAAAATAAAAAAATTTTTTAATAAAAGGAAAAATACCTACCTTCTTGGGTTTATACTGATTCACTATATCTTTAACAAAGAAGTATCTTTGCTTGTATAACGGAGGTCTGAACTCAATCACATTCTTGCGGGGAGCAGTGCTGCGCTGAAACTTTACAAACAAACAAACAAACAAACAAAAAGAAGTGTTCTCAATCGTGCCCAACTTCAGGAACTCCAGAGGAAAGACCAGCTTCACTGCCCCAAACACTTTGTAGACCACCTTGGCCTTTTTAACCGTATCTCCTAAAGTCACTGTGTGGTACTGTATTTCCTCCCCAGTTCATCTAAGCCTTCTCCTGTTGTTTGAGAATCTGGCTTTATGCTTCCTAGAGTTTAGAGTCTGCTGAAAGTAAAATTCCTAATGGGTGCATTTAATAACAATTCTAAGTCTCCTAGCCACACAGACCTGTAGTGGAGTGAACTGCCACAACCTGGAGTCCAGGTAGCCGGGAGACTGACAAAGACTTCTTGACCCAACTGTCAGGCTCCTTAAAACCTCTTCTGACTAGGTTTTGACTAGTCTTTGCTTACTCTAGTTTTTTACTAAGTCAATTGAGAAAAATTCCCCCACCCTTAAGAATTCATTAAACTCTTATCTGATCAAATTCCTTGCCGCCACTTTTGTTATCTGATCCTCCTGAGCTGCCTTCATCAAGATTCCTGCTAAGTCTTAGCAAGACCCTTGTGGTCTCTACTTTTCCAGTTTCCCCACTCTCTTCATTGGCTATAAATCCCAAGTAAGAGTTAAGCCCAAATCCACCTCCCCTACTGCCATGCTTATTTCACAGTCCTTGAAAAGCCTTCTTTTTTCATTGAGTTAATAAATCACTTCTATATAAGTGTCAGAATTTCTTTAACATGAGGAATGCTTAATCATAAGATCTGGATTAATTAATCCAGAATAGCTGTAAAGATTTTCGAAGGAGGCTTCACGCCCAGCACAGAGCCCAACCGTGGGGTCTGAACTCACAATCCTGAGATCAAGCGTGGTATGCTCTACTAAGCCAGCCAAATTGCTTTCAATCACTTGCTTACATGTGGTCTAAATCAAATTTCTTCAGACAAAAGAAACAACGCATCGGGCTCTGCGCTGAGAGGAACCTGCTTCAGATTCTGTCTCCCTCTCTCTGCGCTTCTCCCACTAGCTTGCAAAAATAAACATTTTTTTTAAATGTATCTAATGTAGATTTTAACTTAACAACCGAAAATTATTTCACTTTGGATACACCCAGTGTGTAATTTCACCTTCCTGGATTCTTGTTCAATCCCAACCAACACCCTGGGAAATTCTAGGGCCTGAATCTGATTTTTCCTTCTACCTCACAATACCTCCCAGGGGTAACTCACACAAGCAGCATTACCTCTTTGATGTTGTTTTTTTCCATTTTGTTTCCAAGTTTGAAGTTTCGTTGAGACAAAAAGAGCAGATTTCTCCTTCAAGTATCAGCAGTGACTCTTCCGTAAACACAAAATATTAGCTCTTATAAAGAGGGGCCTGGACAAGAAAGAACTGCCTTGTCAATGAGGAATCAATAAGGAAAGGGAGTGGGGCGCCTGGGTGGCTCAGTCGGTTAAGCGCCTGACCTCAGCTCAGGTCATCATCTTGTAGTTTGTGAATTCAAGCCCGGTATCCGGCTCTGTGCTGACAGCTCAGAGCCTGGAGCCTGCTTCAGATTCTGTGTTTCCCTCTCTCTCTCTGCCCTTCCCTCATTCACATTGTCTCACTCAAAAATAAACTTTTTAAAAACAATCTAAGTTAAAAAAAAAAAAAAAAGGCAAGGAAAGGGAGAAAGCAGGCTTCCCTCCCTTCTCTTTACATATTATCATTTAATCTCAGAATTTACTAAGTATGGTTTCAGATAAGAAATAGGCACAAAGCCCCAAGAGACTTTTCTCTAGGACAAATCTAGCTAAATGCAGTAACACCCATTCTTCCCTGTTCCTGTTAAAGTTGATACAAACTGAACAATCCTATCCGTTGTGACTATTTCCTTAAAACCCTCAACTTCAAAACTTTTAGGTAGGTTCCACAACCAACATGGGGCTTGAACTCAGGACCCTGGGATCAAGAGTTGCACGCTCTACTGACCCAGCTAGCCAGGCGCCCGCCCCCCACCCCGCCACCCGGAATTTCTTTCAAGCACTTGCTCACACAGGACCAAAATCAAATTAAGGGAGTAAAAATGTCCTAATTGACAAGCACTTCAACAAATATACAATTCAGATGGACTTGAAATTAAATTTTGGCTCTCAGCCTAAAACTTAATAAGCATCAGGTCAATCACCTCACTTCTCAGTTATCACTAAGTCGTATCTCAAACCAGCCCCAACCCCAAGCGACCCAATGTCAAGGTCTGCATAGGGTACCAACCCGCCACACATCTTACCTCCGCGTAAGAAACTCGTCCGCAGCAAAGGCAAAGCGCCGGGGAACACTGGCTGGGTCAGCGGCCGCCACTGTATTTAACTTGGGGCCCCGCCCCTGACGCCTCCGCAAGCGCCGCCCCGCCGCAGGGCGTTACCCGCCCGGGGCCACACCTGCCCGCCCACACCTGCGCCGCCGGCTCTCCCGCCGCACTCCCTAATCTTCAGCGGTAGGCGGCGCTCACGAGCCCCTGGCCCAACCCAGTTCTCTCCCGCTCCAGGTTCCAAGGCGTTGGTTTTGCGTCTCTTAACGGCCGCGGTGGCGCATGCCCCGAGGCCATTTTCCAGCCGTTCCTCCGAACCTCCGTAGAGACCACTGTCCCCGTCACGTCCCCCACGGGCGCGCGGCTGCGACCCGCCCCGGGCCTCCGGGAGCTGAGACTGTTGAATCGAGGCGGCGGCGCCCCGGGCGCGTCTGCGGGCCGCGAGCCGGGCAGCGGGCTCGGCGGCTGTTGGGTGCCTGGCTCTCCCCCCGTTCGCAGCGAGGAACAGAAAACGGTCCCCGGCGGCGGAAGGCAGCAGGTGAGCGGCCAGGCGGGGCGCGAGCCGGCCAGCGGCTGGTGTCCGAATCGGCCGCCTTTCCGATCCTCGGAACAATCCTCAGGGGCCTGGAGAGGACCCTGGGCTGGGGAAAGTCGGTCCAATAACATCTAAGCTCGGCAGAACGTTCTTTCAGCCCCCAAACCTCCAACTGGTAATTTACGCATATTGGGGATGCAAGTGTATGATCTGGAAAAACTACTCTATCATGTCCTTCCCCTGCCAGACATTTAACCTGACACTTTATAGTCGGTTATTCCGTTATCGTAGGTGGTGGAAGAGTTTAAGGAGGGGGAGAGGAGAGATGCGAAGCCGCCGCCTTTGGGAAAAAAATATTTTTACTCTATTTTAAAAGACTCGAAAGCTAGTGTTTACTAATGAATTCATAATCCCCTGATATACTATAATTTATATATTGGAACTGGACTTTCAGACGCAACACCTACAATATCCAAAGGACAGTGCTACCGGCTTTGGAATATCACAAGGATAGATTACACAATTCTTGTTTTTGATGTTTTGAGGGGTCTAGTCTCATAATAAAAAACATAACTCAAGCTTCACTGTTTGAGAGGTTCCTGTTGGCCTGGGGTAACTGCAATTTTAACACACTGTCTTCATTAGAGGAGCATATTCCTTATTATAGAATGTATGATTTAAACAGAACCTTCCAGGGGCGCCTGGGTGGCTCAGTCAGTGGGGCTGCTGACTTCCGTTTGAGCCCCGCGTCGTTGCGCTCTGTGCTGACAGCTGAGAGCCTGGAGCCTGCTTCCCATTCTGTGTCTCCCTCTCTCCCTCTCTCTCTGCCCCTCCCCCATTCTCTCTCTCTCTCTCTCTCTCTCTCTCTCTCTCTCAAAAATAACACATTAGAAAAAAAATTTTTAAACAAAACCTTACAAATTAATAAATGAATTCCACTTCTGAGTACTTTTAAATTAATTAAACAAGGAGGCCATTAGACTGAGGTGGCCCTAGTGCCTTGGCAGCCCTGCATAAGCAAACCTAAACCTCCAAGTGTCTCAAGGTTAAAACGTGGAAACCTAGGAATGTCCAAGGGCTAAACAGATCACTAGGCTTTCCCAAATAAGGTGATTGTGTAAGCTGTAATCAATCAAATAATTTCCCTGCTTTGCTTTGGCATTTTCCTTATACAAGTCTTTCCTCTAGTTCCTAACAGTGATTAGGACCTACCGGATCTAAATTGATCTTTTCAAATTCCTAAAAATGTCAACATGCCTCAGTTATCTATTAACAGTATTAACAATTCAATGCAAAAGAACTGAAAGCAGAGACGTGAACAGATATTTGTACACCAATATTCACAGCAGTATTTAAAATAACAAAAGGTGGAAGCAACCCTAATGCCCATCAATAAACAATATATATGGAATGAAATATTGTTCAGCCCCTGAAAGGAAGGAAATTCTAACTTACAATATGGTCGAACCTTTAAGACATTATGCTAAGTGAAATATAAGCCAGTCACCAAAGGGCAAATACTGGAAGGAAGCAAGGGAACGAGGAAAAATAATTTTCAGTATCACACTTTAATGGATATCAGATTTTAGTCCTATTCATTGTGTTTGCGGTTTTGTTATCTACCTGCAAATGACCGGATCTTGAATTTTTCGAGTTTGCGCCAATATCTGCCTCTCTGACATTATCGATTTTCTCCCATCCTTCTGACTTGGAATCAGTTAGAACACAAAGTATCCTTTTCCAAAAGCCCCGAAAGCTGAAACTGGTTAATTTGATATGAACTCCATGGAAGTCGCCATAACAGTTCATGTCTGGACAACCTTTGTGCCTTGTTATGTGGGCCAAACCAGGAAGCTCACTCAAACACCTGCCGGCGTCACCAGAGACATTCAGACTGCAAGCCAGGAAAATCTGTGATCACCACTGCCTCTCCTCACTCTGAAGATGCTTTAAGTCCAACATCTAGAAATCTTCTCAACTACCTGCCCTTTGCCCCTAAAAACTCACTTTATAGTCTGTTCTATAACTTCTGTTTTTCTTTTATTGGGGCGCCTGAGTGGCTCAGTTGGTTAAGTGTCTGACTTCCACTCAGGTCATGATCTTACGGTTCATGGGTTTAGAGCCCCACGTCGGGCTCTGTGCTGACAGCTCAGAGCCCGGAGCCTGCTTCAGATTCTGTGTCTCCCTCTGTCTCTGCCCCTCCCCCACTCACGTGCTGTTTCTCTCTCTCAAAAATAAACATCTTTTAAAAAAATTGTTTAATAAAGAAAGCCTCTTATTAAATCCTGATTGCTTGTTCCATATAGGCCTAACTTTGGGATCTCACTTGCAACACCACCTCCTGAAATGAGGCACAACTCTTTAACTTAGCCGACTTATTCTCGGGGTTCAGAGAGTGGCTCAATAAGGGGCTCAGTCGGTTGAGCATCCGCTTTGGCTCAGGTTATGGTCTCATGGTTCCACATCAGACTCACCACTGTCAATGCAGGGCCCCCTTGGGATCCTCTGTCCCCCTTTCTCTGTGCCCTTCGCTCACTCACGTTCCCTCTCTCTCAAAAATAAAACATTTAAGGGGTGCCTGGGTGGCTCAGGTCCTTGAGTTTGAGCCCTGCATCAGGCTCTGCGCTGACGGCTCAGAGCCTGGAGCTTGCTTCGGATTCTGTGTCTCCCTCTCTCTCTGCCCTTCCCACGACCTCTCTCTCTCTCTCTCTCTCTCTCTCTCTCTCTCTCTCTAAAAAATAAACATTAAAAAAATGCAAAAGAAAACTCACCCTTGGTTATTGTGGTTTTCCTGGTAAGCTCCCATAACTGGTCTCCCCCAGTACTCCTACCCCAACATCTTTTATCTTTATTGAAGGCGGTGTTTAAGGTCCTGGCTTGGGCTTTCTCCGGGAGTTACTCAAGTAACTCATTCTTCCCAGGTCTCTCCCATGTATACATGAGGCATGCATGTTAATAAACTTGTCTGTTTTTCTCTTGTTAATCTATTTTTTTAAGTAATCTCTATACCCAATGTGGGGCTCAAACTCACAACCCCAAGATTGAAAGTCCCGTGCTTCACCAACTGAACCAGCCAGAGGCCCCTTAATATGTTTTTTATTACAAGGTTCTCTGCCAAAAACTCAGAAGAATAGAGGGCAAATTATTTTTCTTCCCATTCAAGTCCATGTATATAAGACACATAAAGTAGCCAAATTCAGAAAAGTAAATGGTGGTTACCAGGGGCTCGGTCGGGGAGAAAGGAATGGAGTGTTGTTGTTTAATGGGTACGGAGTTCAGTTTGGGACGTTGGAAAAGTTCTGTAGATGGGTAGTGAGGTGATGGTTGCACAACAATCTCAGTACTTAATGCCACTGAAGTATCTATTTTAAATGATAAGTTTTAGCCACCTGGGTGGCTCAGCGGGTTGGGTGGCTGCCTCTTGATTTCGGCTCAAGTCGTGATCTCACCCAAGTTCATGAGTTCAGCCCTCACATCAGGCTCAGCGCTCACAGGGAGAAGCCTGGTTGGGATTCTTTCCTTCTCTCTGCCCCTCCCGTACTTGTGTGTGCACTCTTCTGTCTCTCTCTCTCTCTCTCTCTCTCTCAAAAGTAAATGTTTAAAAATATTTAAATGGTAAGTTTCAGCATAACATATAGACTCATTGAATCAATATATAACTGGAAAATTTTTTTCAGTGTTATATTTTACCACAATTTTTAAATATTTAAAGAATTTTTTTTAAGTTAATGACGAGTACAGGATTCCTGGATCTAGAGTTTTTGCCTTAACCTGCTAGCCAGCTCATTTACGAACTGTAATTCTCCTGCCCAGCTCCCTCTCCGGATTTGCCTGTTTCATCATTTTCCTGGGCTCCTACTCTCTCGGTCTGAAAACCCTCCTTGGCTCTGTCCATTTCCACCCTTCCCACCTTTGGACAATCACCAAATCTTGACCTCGTCAAGCTGTCAGTTGCATCTGTTCCTTCCCGTGGCCAATACCTTAGCTTACCCTTTGCCATCTTATTTTCTCGCTGTACCTCAATTTAGATTCTGCCCCCAGATTCTAAGTCCCACTGAGATACAGACCATGCGCTATACTTTCAGAATAAGTTTAAGTCAAAGAGGCCAAATAGATCTGCCCCCACCCGCCACTGGTCCCTTTCTCTTTACCCTGCATTGTTCTTTGCCTTAGTACTTAAGTGCCATTTGATAGCCTAGTATTTGTTCATTTGTTTATTGTCTGTTTCCTCCCCGGAGAATATTAGCTACTAGGGACTTGGTTTTGTTAGCTGTTGTGTCTGCAGTGTCTAGAGCACTTCCTGCCAGGTGCATAGCAGGCCCTCAGTAAACAGTGCTGGGATAAGTTAGAGAAGTATCAGATTTGACGCCTTTTGTCTGTTGCTACTTATTATCCTTGGACTCTGGCCAAGTAAGAGGACGTCTCCGGGTGGATGCGTGCACATCTATAACAAGGGTTTCAGCAATAAATTCTAAATAAGTTTGTGTGTGTGCTTTTATTTTTTTAAGTGTTTATATTTGAGAGAGAGCACAAATGAAGAAGAGGGGGATGGAGGGTCCGAAGCAGTCTCTGTGCTGACGGCAGAGAGCCCAATGTTGGGCTCGAACCCATGACAGATGAGATCATAATCTGAGCCGAAGTCAGATGCTCAAGCAGCTGAGCCACCTAGGCGCCCCGTGTATGTGCTTTTACGTATGTGACAGAGAAAAAGGGAAACACACACATACAACAGGTCATCTTCTCACAACTTTTTACATGATTATACTGATTTTCTTTATAGTAAAAACATTTTTTTAATATTACTCTCTAACCTTTGGAAATTTACTTACCCTTTTTGAGTGTCAATTTTTTCAGTCAAAAAGTGAAAAATAAGATTACGCATTCAGTAACTATGTGGAGTGCACCAATGATTGGACCGAGTACTGGTTTGAGTGAAAAATCAAAGGTCCTTCTCGTGGCTCTTCTAGTCCAGGAGCCGTAGGTGTGTAGCTGGGGCGCAGGGGTGCCAAGAGCACCTGGCTGTGGGGGTTCCAATCAGACTAGACATGGCCGCTCACTGCTGACAAAATCCAAAGGCAGAGAGACAAGCGTTGGTGAAACGAGAAAGGAATTTATTTCGGCGAGGCCAACACCGGGAAAACAGAGGACTAATTTCTCATCTCCGAAGTGCCGAAAATACTTTTAGGCTAATGTAAGGAAGGTGTGGGACAAAGGTCGGGGGTACCCGTAGGTGGACCATAAAGATCAGGTCAGTCATTGTGTTGGGGTCAGTCACTCAGGGTCTCGATGGCTCCCAGCTGTCTTCATTGCTTGCGGGGTAGTTTTGGTTCCCACCAAGGGATGCTTTACCTACAGAGTGTTTTGCCCGAGTTAAGAGATACGCTGGAAAGAAGAATTTAGTTAGAATGTACTCAAGGGTCAAAACGGAGGTAGTTGAAGTCCTGTTTTATGAGTCTGCCACGCAATAAGCGACCAAAAGTTATCCTGGATGCCAGGCTGAACTTGACTCTCAAAATAGGATGAAATATTTAGACGTCTGGAGAGAAGACGATCGTATTTCCCATGTAAAAGGACTGTAAACAGTTTGTGGCCAGAAGAAGATTATGACAGATGGAGGTGGACGGGCAGCTCTCTGCCCACAGGTCCTGTCCCAGTGTTTCAATAAAACCACCTTTTTGCCTGGGGGTGGGGAATTAAGATGCACGAATTCATTATTTTTTTTAAAGTTTATTTATTGAGAGAGAGAAGGAGAAGGAGAAGGGCAGAAGGAGAGAGGGAACAGAGGCCTCTGAAGCGGGCTCCAGGCCGCAGGCAGAGAGCCCGACAAGGGGCTCGAACTCACAAACTGAGATCATGACCTGAGCCGAAGTCAGACGCTTAACCTACCGAGCCACCCAGGCACCTCACAAATTCTTAAAAAAAAAAAAAAAAAAAAAAGATGACTAAATTCTTTGACGCTCCTATTGATAAGCAGAGTCTAGTTCTTCTTTTGAGTCTGAATAAGTTTTATGATTTTTACCAATGAATATAATACCAGAATGCCAGTGTCAGGCCCAAGTGTTAAGAAATTAGTAGCTTTGGAGAGCATGGGTGGCTCAGTCAGTTGACCTTCTGACTCTTGATTTTGGCCTAGGTCATGATCCCAGGGTCGCGGCATTGAGCCGAGCATCAGGCTCTGTGCTGAGTTCGGAGCCTGCTTAACTAAGATTCTTTGTCTCTCTCCCTGTGCTCCCTCTCCCCAAGTCGCACTCCCTCCCTCCCTCTCTCTCTTTCTCTCTAAAACAAAAAAATAAAAACAACAATTTTCTTAAGAAAATAGTAGCTTCGGCTTCTTGTCTCTTGGAATCCAGGTGCCATGCTATGAGGAAGAACAAGCAGCCCCGTGGAGCGGCCCACAGGCAGAGAAACCAAAACTTGCCCCCCAACCTCACCCCCTTCGCTGACAGCATCCACCTGTCTTGCTGGCCATGGGGGTGAACTGTCTTAAAGGAGACTCCTCCAGACCGAGATGAGCCATTTAGCCAACTGCCTGAGGGCTACTGGAGTAGCTTTGCCCACATGCACAGACCTACAAGTATCTTGAGAATTCACATTCCCCCAGGTAGCATTTGCCAACGACTAAGCAGTATGGATATATAAAAGCTTCCTCAGGGTGCCTGGCCTAGCTCCGTCAGAAGAGCATACAACTCCAAATCGTGGGGCTATGAATTTGGTGCCGGTACAGAGATTACTAAAACAATAAACCTAAGAAAAGAGTCGATCTGTAATAAATAAATAAATAATCCGCTCCTTCCCTCAAGTTGGAACTATAGGGTATAATTTACACTCCAGAGTTGCCCTGAAGTCTCAGGTTATCATCCGCAGTACTTGACCCAAAATTGCACCATCGCCTGTTTTCCTCCCCTCCTGCTCCCCCGCCTCCCTCACCCCCTTCTCCCGGGAAGTTGGCTCTGGGAACTTGACCAGAGACGACCCTTCAGGCTGTTCTGAATGAATAGGAGTGGAAACATCCTGACTGTTTAGAAGGCCATTTCAGTAAGTCAGAAGAGGCACGAGAGTGGCCTGGACTCCATGACAGCGGGGAAGGTCTAAGGGTGTGGACAGAGTCCAGGCGTACCTTGAAAGTGAAACTAACAGAATTTCATAACGCGATGACGGATCGTGGGGGGTGAAAAGGAGGACTCGGGGATATTTCCCGGCCTTGTGCACCTCTGCTCACTGTGGTCGCCCCAGGTGTGGCCTGGACGTGCAGTGACGAAAGCAAGTTCCTGGGCCTGTACAAGCTGCAGAAATTCTGGCAGCACCTACTTTGTTGTATCCAACCAGATGAACATGACTGCGGTTGACAAGGTGACAGGCAGGTCAGTGGGCCCTTTATGCTATCTGCACGGTCGTTCTCAGGAGAGGAGAGTCAGATGATTCCATTCTGGATCTGGCCAAGGCTGACGGCATTATCTCAAAGAACTTATGACTGGGAAGGGTCACAGATGTGAAATATTTGTCATAAATTGTGGCACCCCCCCCCAAAATTTACCAACTTTCTGGTATGAAAAAAATGGAGGTACCATTACTAGATGTAAAATAAAATACTATGGAGAAAAGAGGATTGGAAAGGATTGAAAATCAAGCATTGGGGCACCTGAGTGGCTTAGTCAGACGAGCATCCAACTTCAGCTCAGGTCATGATCTCATGGCATGAGTTCCAGCCCCAGGTCATGCTCACTGCTGTCAGAGCAGAGCCTGCTTGGGATTCTCTGTCCCCCTCTCTCTGCCCCTGCCCTGCTCATGTTGCAGGATTTTTAAAATTTATTTATTTATTTATTTTGAGAGAGAGAGAACATGCACAGAGGAGCCAGGGAGGGGCAAATAGGGAGGGAGAGAGAGAATCCTACGCAGGCTACATACTGTTAGCTGTTAGCGCAGAGCCTAATGCTGGGCTTGATCTCACCAACCATGAACCGTGAGATCATGACCTCCTTGGAAATCAAGAGTAGGACATTTAACTGACTGAGGCACCCAGGCGCCCCTCAAAGTTTTTAACTCTTTAAAGGAAGAGAGAGGGGCACCCGGGTGGCTCAGTTGGTTAAGCGTCCAACTTCAGCTCAGGTCAAGATCTCGTAGTACTTGAGTTCGAGCCCCATGTTGGGCTCTGCGCTTACAGCACTGAGCCTGCTTGGGATTCTCTCTCTCCCTCACTCTCTTTCCTTCTCCCACTCTCTCTCTTTCCCAAAAAAAAAAAAAAAAAAAAAAAAAAAAAAACTTAAAAAAAATAGAGAAAAACTATGCTCGGTAAATGTTTACTGATGGCCCACTCAGATAAATGTTACCCCACTTAAAGTGCTGGCCACTTTGTTGGCCTTCAAGAAACGATTGTTGGGGGGAAAAAAAAGAAATGATTGTTGGTTAGATCCTTAAGTTACTGAAATTCTGGGTTTTTTTTCTTTGTTCCAACTGAGTACAAAAGCCATTTAAAAACCACCAAAAAGGGCACCTGGGTGGCTCAGTTGGCTGAGTGTCCCGACTTCGGCTCAGGCCATAATCTCACAGTTCTTGGCTTCAAGCCTTGCGTCAGGCTCACAGCTGTCGGCGCAGAGCATGCTTCAGATCTTCTGTCCCCCATCTCTCTGCCTCTGCCCCGCTTGCACGCGCGCATACCGTCTCTCAAAAATAAATAAACCTTTAAAAAAATAAAAATAAAAGCTACCAAAAAGGAAAACTTGTAGAAAATTAACGGAGGAGTTAAATGTGTCTTCATCAGGTTCTTTGTTTATTTGTCAGCCCCTCCTAACATTAGATGGCTCCTGATTAAATCGCACCACTTGTCACACATTTTATCATATAAAAAAAAGAAGTTAGTGGATTTAAAAGAAGTATAAAATGCTGCCAAAGCAGTACCGTCAGAAACCATTAATCTTTAGCTGTCTGCATTGTGTCCACAGTAAGGGAAACACTGGACGGGAAAGAATCGTGCCAGGACAGTCATCTAACCTACCCAGCCAATACGAGCTGCGTTACAAGGGCAAGCTCGAGCGCCTGGCTGGCTCACTCCATACAGCATATGACTCTTGATCTCAGGGTCATTGGGTGTAGAAATTACTTTTAGAAAGTAGAGGGAGGGGCAAGCTAAAATTATTCAGCAGTCTACTCATCACTTAAGAACAGGTACGCGTTGCCATTCATCTTTCATGTTTTGAATATGGCTTTTCAACAAATGTGTTTCGATTACCAATATTACATAAAGCACCAATATCACATAGTGCTTTAAGGCTGGGAGTAATATCTTACTTCAACCGCACATTCCTAGAGTACATGATAAATACTCAAAAAATGTTTGTAGAATGAATGTATTCAGGAGCTATGCATTTGCAGAGGTTACTTTCTCTCTGAAGCATTCCCTGATACCTCCTGATATTACTGAACAAGTCCTCCCTAGTGTTTCCATCGACCCTGGTTGGAGACAAAAATATGAAGTATAGTGGGTGGAAATAAATACTATGAGAGAGAGAGGTAAAAAACAGTGCCATCATAAATGAGTGGACAATTCATTTTGCCTTTGATAAGAGTGGGTCAGAGAAATCTACAGAGAAGTGGCTTCTTAGCTGGGCTATGTAGGGTGAAATGGGGAAAAGGGAGTTCCAAGGAAAGGAAATAAATCAAGTCACAAAGAAATGAGTAAGAATGCCTTTTTTTTTTTTAATTTAAATTTTAGTTAACATACAGTGCAATATTGGCCTCAGGAGTAGAATTCAGTGATTCATCAACTATATAAAACACCCAGTGCTCCTCACAACCAGTGCCCTTCTTAATACCCATCACCCATCTAGCCCATCTCCCACCCATCTCCTTCCATCAACCGTCAGTTTCTTCTCTATCATCAAGTATCTCTTTGGGCATCTAGGTGGCTCAGTTCATTATGCTTCTGACTTGCATTCAAGTCGTGATCTCATGGTCGAGTTTCGAGCCTCTCATGGGGTTCTGTCCTGATAGCTCAGAGCCTGAAGCCTTCTTTGGTTTCTGTGTCTCCCTCTCTCTCTGACACTCCTCTTCTCATGCTCTGTCTGTCTGTCTCTCTCTCTCTCTCTCTCTCTCTGTCAAAAATAAATAAAAACAATTAATGAAAAAAAAAGTCTCTTATGGTTTGTTTTCTCTCTCTTCTCCTTTCCATATGTTCATCTATATTTCTTAAATTCCACATATGAATGAAATCATATGGTATTTGTCTTTCTCTGATTGACTTGTTTTGCTTAGCATATTACATTCTAGCTCCATCCAAATTGTTGCAAATGGCAAGATTTCATTCTTTTTGACGGCTAAGTAATATTCTATTGTATATATACACCATATCTTTGTCCATTCATCAGTGGATGGACAGTTGGGCTCTCTCTATACTTTGGCTATTCTAATGCTGCTATAAACTTTGGGGTGCATGTGCCTCCTTTGAATCTACGTTTTTGTATCCTTTGGGTAAATACCTAATAGAATTGCTGGATCATAGGGTAGTTCTATTTTTAGTTTCTTGAGGAATCTCCATACTATTCTCCAGAGTGGCTGCATTGGTTTGCATTCACACCAACAGTGCAAGAGTGTTCTCTTTTCTCCACATCCTCACCAAAACCTAATGGTTTTTGTGTTTTTTTAAGAAAAAAATTTTAAAGTTTGTTTATTTATTTTGAAAAAGAGTGTGCACAGGACGTGGGGAGGGGCAGAGAGAGAGAGAGAATCCAAAGCAGGCTTCACACCAGTAGCATGGAGCCCAATTCAGGGCTCAAACCCACAAAATGTGAGATCATGACCGAAGGAGCCGAAACCAAGAGTTGGATGCTTAACTGACTGAGCCACTCAGGCTCCCCAACATCTACTGTTTCTTGTGTTGTTAATTTTAGCCATTCTGACGGGTGCGAGGTGGTATCTCATCATGGTTTTGATTTGTCTTTCCCTGATGATGAGTGATATTGAGCATCTTTTCATGTATCTCTTAGCCATCTGTATATCTTCTTTGGAAAAGTGTCTATTCATGTCTCTGCCCATTTCTTAACTGGGTTATTTGTGTTCTGGGTGTTCAGTTTGATAAGTTCTTTCTAGATTATGGATACTAACCCTTTATCAGATATGTCTTTCACAAATATCTTCTCCCATTCCGTTGGTTGCCTTTTAGTTTTGTTAATTGTTTCCTTCCCTGTGCAGAAGTTTTCATCTTGATGAGGTCCTGATAGTTAATGTTTGCTTTTGTTTGCCTTGCCTTTGGCAACGTGTCTAGTAAGAAGTTGCTCTGGCTGAGGTCAAAGAGGTTTCTGCCTGGGTTGTCCTCTAGGATTTTGAT
Organism: Paguma larvata; assembly: GCA_030068075.1. NCBI lineage: Eukaryota > Metazoa > Chordata > Mammalia > Carnivora > Viverridae > Paguma > Paguma larvata. Next base: position 88,920,883 of record CM057833.1, read on the forward strand.
GGTTTCTTGTCTCACATTCAAGTTTTTCGTCCATTTTGCATTTATTTTTGCGTATGGTGTAAGAAAGTGGTCTAGTTTCAAGAGAATGCCTTTTAATAAAAGGATTTCCCCCAAAGTGCATTGCACTGAATGCTTGAAGATTGTTTGTAGTAGGAAGACAATTTTTCTAATATTTATTTATTTTTGAAAGAAAGAGCATGAGCAGAGGAAGGGCAGAGAGAGTGGAGGACAGAGGATCCAAAGCAATCTCTGCACTGACAGCAGCGACCCCAATGTGGGGCTCAAACCCAGGAACCATGAGATCACACCCTGAGCTGAAATCAGATGCTCAACCAACTGAACCACCCAGGCCGCCCCCAGGAAGACAATTTTTTAAACCACATAATTAATATGGGGTCATTATGAAGAAAAAGTAATTTACTATGTAATAGCTGAAGTTCAGTAAGTTAGAGGGGAAACAATCTCATTCAATTTATCCCTCACTTAATCAGACCCTCTAAGGTCCTGAGAGGCCCTAGCACATGTTACATGGTCTTTTTTAAAAACAAATTTTGCACTTAACTGTAGTTGATAAAGATTGCTCTCTTTTTCCTCTAACACCCGTTCATCGTATTTCCACCTCGGTCATGTGGCAGTGGAGGCATCTGTCACTAAGACATTGATTTGGGAATACATGTAATGTGTTGTTCCTCAGTCACTTCCATGCATAGCGTAAAATACAATTCTCACATTATTGAGCATAATTCTCATACAAATAGATAGTGACCATGGGACAAAGTTTAATTTAACTCATCGGTGAGGGAACCAATGGAATGACAGAGCTGCTTAAAAAGGATTTGAATAACTGGAGGTATATATAGTGTTAGTAGGGAAAGAAAGAAGGAAATAAGATTGCTAAGCTATATGTAAAACTGAATACCATCCTACTGATTGATAAAAACATAACCTTTTTATGGGTTTTTTTTCTTTTCAATTTTTAATTTAAATTCTAGTTAGTTAACATACAATGCAATATTGGTTTCACGAGTAGAATTTGGCAATTCCTCACTTACATACAGCACCCAGTGCTCATCCCGAGTGCCTTCCTTAATGCCGATGACCCATCTAGCCCATCCCCCATCAGCTTCCCTCCATCACCCCTCAGTTTGTTCTCTATCATTAAGAGTCTCTTGTGGTTTGTTTCTCCCTTTCTTTTTCCCCCTTCTCATATATTCATCTGCTATATTTTTAAATTCCACATATGAGAGAAATAATATGGTATTTGTCTTCCTCAGACTGGTTTATTTCACTTAGCATATACATTCTAGCTCCATCCACGTCATTGCACATGGCAAGATTTCATTCTTTTTTTTAAATTTTTTTAACATTTTTATTTTTATTTTTGAGAGACAGAGAGACAGAGTGTGAGCAAGGGAAGGGCAGAGAGAGAGGGAGACACAGAATCTGAAGCAGGCTCCAGGCTCTGAGCTGTCAGCATAGAGCCCGATGCGGGGCTCAAACTCACAGAACTTGAGATCATGACCTGAGCTGGAGTCGGCCGCTTAACCAACTGAGCGACCCAGGTGCCCCAAGATTTCATTCTTTTTGATCGCCAAGTAATACTCCATTGTCTATATATACCACATCTTCTTTATCCATTCATCATTGAACATTTGGCCTCTTTTTAGTTTGGCTATTGTTGATAATGCTGCTATAAACATCATGGTTCAAATCTGTACCCCTTCAAATCTGTATTTTTGTATCCTGTGGGTAAATACCCAAATACTGGCTTGTAGGGTAGTTCTATTTTTAGCTTTCTAAGGAAACTCCATACTGGGAAAAAAAAAATAATAACCTTTGGAGTATCCTTGTTATCAAGTAGGAAATAAAAGATCATCCCCCCTTATCAATGTTCCACAAGTTAACCTCTAACTTTTCAGGGTTGTAAACTGGGGCTTCTCATTCACAGATAGTAACTCAGAGAAAGTTACAATGCTCAAGAGAGTCAAATGTCTGTGAGCCAGCTTATACTCTGCTATGAGACTATCATGTAGGACACCTGGGTGGTTCAGTTTGTTAAGCATCCCACTGTTGCTCAGGTCATGATTTCATGGTTCGTGAGATCAAGCCCCACATGGGACTCATGCTTACAGCACAGCGCCTGCTTGGGATTCTTGCTCTCCCTCTCCCACTGTCCCTCCCCCGCTCACGTGCGCTCGAACTCTCTCTCTCGAGATAAATACACTTTTAAAGTAAATAAATTAATTAGTTAAATCGAAATATTTTCCCCCCGCATTGTATAAACCTCACTGTATAAACCCGCAAAGGCTGGATCGGGCCCGCCAGGATCAGGGGTAGAGGAGCTCCTGGCACAACATCACAGTGAACCTGGTCCACCGTCCCAGTGTGGCGTGGCAGGGACCTCAGGCGCATGGTGGTCCTCACTCTCGACAGGAGAGGAGATCTGTTTGGTCCACTTTGGTCATCTCTCCACTCCTAGGTCAATCACACGTAAGGCTGAGTGGATGTTCAACGTCACTGGGGACGTAGGGCTGCCTCTGTGGGCTTGGAAGATCAGGACTTCTTACAGAGAAGTATGGTTGGAGAGGAAGTAGGAGAGGTATCCTGGAGGCCCTCCAGTTCCTTATCTGAAGAATGAGAATTAAAAAGATCTATGAGATGAGAGACACAAAGAATTAAAATATCTAAAGAATGGTATGAATTTAAGCTATTTTATTTATTTATTTATTTATTTATTTATTTATTTATTTATTTATTTATTTATTTATATGAATGTTTATTTCTTTTTGAGAGAAAGCCAGAGCAAGTCAGGGAGGGGCAGAGAGAGATGGAGACAGAGAATCCAAAGCAGCCTCACACTGTCAGTGCAAAGTCCGATGCGGGGCTAACACCCACCAAACCATGAGATCATGACCTGAGCCACCCAGGCACCCTAAGATATGTTTAAAACCAAATGACTTTTTTTTTTTAAGTTTATTTATTTGTTTTTGAGAGAGAGAGACAGAGAAAGCAAGTGGGAGAGGGGCAGAGAGGAAGAGAGAGAATCCCAAGCAGGCTCCATGCTGTCAGCATGGAGCCCGGTGCCGGGCTGAGATCATAACCTGAGCCAAAACCAAGAGTCAGTTGCTTAACTGACTAAGCCACCCAGGCACCCCCCAAAATAGCTTTTAACACCAAACTGGTGATTTGATAAAAGATGGGACGGGTGGAATGAAGAGAAAGGTTTGTGATATTTATTTACTTAGAAATGTATTAAATCAGGGCTTGTAGTGGCAAGAGATTTATTATAGGATATTGAATTCTCACCTAATCTCTCAGAAAAGTAGAGAACCAACTACCTGTACACATCCTAGAATAAGACCCAACCACCAAGGGGATCCTTGGTGTTTTACCAAAAACACCTCCACCAAAAACACATCCACCAAAAATACAACAGTTGGCCCATCTGACATTGGATGTCGGAACCTCTGCCACCTCTACTACCTTGGTGGTCAGAAGATTAATCCCTAGACATAGGGCCACCTTCTTCCATTGCTCACTTTTGACTCTAATTCTCCTATAGGTGTATCTGACAAGTTGAGTATAGCTTATATCCGTCAGTCAGTGTATTGGGATGCAAGCTTTGGGGAAGGTATGGGTGACGATTCTATTTTGAGAAGAATGTCATTACTGTGGGAAATGACCAAATTTAAAAAGAGCATTCAATGCTACAAATGATAAATTTCTACCTCAAAAAAAGTACACTTTTATGTCTCAGGCCTTAAAAGTCACAAGAAGAATCAAAAAGAGCTAGATTCCAGTGAATAATTCCATAAGAATAAAGCAACAATTAGTACTTTATTATAGGTAAATTTTATTAAGCGATTGCAGAGCGTATCTGTGATGCTAGACATTGCACATAGAGGATCCATTTACTCTTCATAAGAACCTGCGAACTAAGTACCAATGATTCTCTGTCACAGGTTAAAAAAAAACCTGAGACTTAAAGTTGCCCAAGATTGGAGCACCCGGCTGGCTCAGTCAGTAAAGCATGTGACTCTTTTGATCTCAGGGTCATGAGTTCAAGCCCCACATTGAGCGTAGAGCCTACTTTAAAAAATTAAGGGGCACCCAGGGTGGCTTCGTTGGTTAATCGCCTGACTTGGGCTCAGGTCATGATCTCACGGTTCATGAGTTTGAGCCCCGCGTCCGGCTCTCTGCTGTCTGAGTGGAGCCCACTTAGGATCCTCTGTCTCCAGGCCATGATCTCACAATTTGTGAGTTTGAGCTCAACATCAGGCTCTCTGCTGAGAGAACCCCGTCTCCCTCTTTCTCGGCCCCTCCCCTGCTCGTGTGTTCTCTCACTCTCTCGGAAAAAAAAATAAATAAGCTTTAAAAAAAAGAAACAAAATGAAACAAAAAACAAGAAATATTAGAGTTTTCTGGTCAGTACCGGTGAGGTAATCTGTCTGATAGAACCCCCGTGGCCCCCCGTAGGAGGGTGAGCTTGGCTGAAACAATCATCGTTTTGCTAGAATAACTTCCTTGTCCCACTGCCTTCTGCCTATAAAAGTCTCCCATCTTGTACAGCTCCTTGGAGCTCCTTTCTCTCTGCTAGATGGATGCTGTCTGATTCATGATCGTTGAATAAAGCCAGTAAAATCTTTAAATTTATTCGGTTGGACTTTTTTTTTTTTAACAATGCCAAACTAGGTGATATTACATAAAAGTTTTATTGAAGTTTATTTATTTTTTTTTAGTAATCTCTACACCCAACGTGGGGCTTGAACTCACAACCCCAAGATCAAGAGGAACATGCTTTTCTGACGGAGTCAGCCAGGCACCCCAAAAATTATTCTTAATGATCTCTTAATGGAAAATGTTGTTAGGCCCTCCTCCTATTTTGTTGGATACCACCTCACCTTGAAAAAACTGTCTTCCCCACCTGAAAACGGATTTTTTACCTAGTCATTAGAGTCAGTGACTTTATGAACACCAGTGCCAACGTGGCACTTTGTTTTTGGCACCCTGAGGTTTTGACCCCAGGACAATGCACCATTTTAAGATTTTGATGGGTGAGATGTATACCTTTCTTTTGCAAAGTGGAAGAAGAAGCCTGTTGTGGGAGAGGAGAAGGAGGGAACAGAGAACCATCTGTTATACCACTGATCTGAAGAAGGTTGGTTTTAGCAAAGTGCAGATATAGAATTTGGGAATCTGGAAAGCGAATCCCTTAACACAATACGAATGTCCGTGCATCCAGGCAAACCTCACAAAACCATATGAATTGTATACATAAGGAATTTTTACAGGATAATCTATCAAAATATATCAAAATGCTACACTTTTATAGTACACTGGCTTGAGAACTTAATCTTTTCTCAACTTGGTAGGTTTGCTAAAAAAAAAAAAAAAAAAAAATCAACTGAGTAAATTTAAAGATACAATTAGCTTTTTTCAGGGATCCATAAATAACTCAGTATCCCATCTAGCAAACCCAAGAGAGGTCCTGGGAGTTGTACAGAGTGAAAGGTTTTCCTGGGCAGAAGGAGGGACAAGAAAGTTAAAAGACTTGATTCTTTCGAGCGTAGTTACAGGGTGGGGGTCTCAGCAAGCAGATGACCTCATTAGTGCTGATCGGGAAATTCCAGACTGATAGGTTTAAAAATCCATTCCTAGAAGAGGCTGAAACTGCAGTTAGGTTAGCTGCTAAGTCTTGGTGAGGCTTAGTGCAAGTGACTCCACTTTGGATCTGTTGTTTCTTTTCTTTTCTTTTTCTTTATTTTTTTAAACAACGTTTTTAAGTAATTTCTACACCTGACCTGGGCTCAGATGTACAACCCGGAGATCAACAGTTGCATGGTCCGTTGACTGAGCCTAGGCTTGTTGTTTCTACTAGGTCCTTGGTCATTTTTTTTTCTTGCTTCTTTAGAATTTGGTATGAACCCAATTGAATTCACATCATTCTTTTTTTTTAAGTTTATTTGTTTATTTTGAGAGAGGGAGAAGGAGAGAGGCAGAGAGAGAGGGAGACAGAGAGAATCCCAAGCAGGCTCCACACTGTCAGCACAGAGCCTGACTTGGGGCTCAAACTCCCGAACAGTGAGATCATGACCTGAGCTGAAATCAAGAGTTGTATGCTTCACCGACTGAGCCACGCAGGTGCCCCTCATATGACTCCTTTCCTATCTCACTCCATTCTTTTTGCTTTAGGACCTACTGCTAACCTCTTGGTTTCTCTATGTTCCCCATCCAAATTCCAGCAAGGATCTGGAAGCCCCAGCTCATCTCATTCATAAGGAGCAATTATCACAGGTCACTGGCTAGCGTGTCGATCAGTATTACCTCTGGTCCAACTAGCCATGGCCAGACAGCCATCACTTGGTATAAACCATGGCCACACAGGGTTGCCCTGCCAACAGCACTGGGAGTGAGACAGTTACACTTAGAAGGGGTGATGGGGGTACAAAAGCTGTACAGAGAAGGGGCTCTCATTCACAGTTATCCTCTTTTGCATGATTTTCAAAGGTTTGAGATACAACCTCTGAAATATTCCCTATTTCTTGTTACCAGCTTGAAATAAATCTGGTATCAAGTTTACGACCCATCTGCCAAGTAGATCAATCCCATCTGTAATCCTGGCCATGCTACAAGGTCGGCAGCCACACACAATGTCTCTGGCAGAAGAGTGTTACCAGAATTGAGATTCCTAATGGGAAGTAAAAAATTACAGATTTAGAAAGTAAGACTGCATAAGCATTTTCAAGGTGAATTTAGAATATAATAAAAATGTTAAATGCTATTTAGAAAACAGTAATGGACAACACTGAAGGTCACAGTATGTGCTAAGTCCTGTTCTAAGCGTTTACATACATATATCAAGAAATATATCAAGAAATTTGATTCGCATAAAACCTGAGAAAGTAGGTAATAATAGCATCCCTATTTTAACAGAGGGATTTAAAAGCAGGGAAAAGTGAAACAACTTGTCCAAATTAAAATAGTGGAGACAGAATTTAAACCCAGGCGTCTGGCTCCAGAGTCTCTGCTTTTCAAAGTGTTATGTTGCCTGTGGCCCTTTTTATTGTTTTTACACCAACATGCTGGTTATGGGAGAAGTGAGATGATTCATTTTCAGAAACACCAAATAAAAGCTGTGCTGTCTACGTGTACCCCAATGTTCATAGCAGCACTTTCGACAATAGCCAAATCATGGAAAGAAACTAAGTGCCCATCAACTGACGAATGGATAAAGAAGATGTGGTACATATATACAATGGACTACTATGTGGCAATGAGAAAGAATGAAATCTGGCCATGTGTAGCAACATGGATGGAACTGGAGGGTATTATGTTAAGTGAAATAAGTCAGTCAGAAAAAGACAGATACCATATGTTTCCACGAATAGGTGGACTTGGTGAGACTAAGCAAAAACCAGGGGGAGGGGAAGAGGGGAAAGAAATAAATGACACAGAGAGGGAGGGAGATAAAACATAAGAGACTCTCAAAGACTAAGAACAAACTGAGGGTGAGGGAGATGGGGGGGGAGAGGGGGTGATGGGCATTAAAAAAGGGCACATGTTGGGATGAACACTGGGTGTTTTATGTAAACCAATTTGAAAATAAACTATTTTAAATTAAAAAAAAAAAAAAAAGCTGTGCTGTCTAGTTAACAATGGAGTCCCCCCACAATGGAGTCCCAAACCCTTAGACACTTAACTTCCTGGCTCTTTTCCCTTCTCCCTTTCATGGGCTTATATTTCACAGGCTTTGCAATGAGCATGCGCCAAAGAACTGAAGTCTCTGTGTCACCTCAAGGAATGTACTGTATACATTTGTATGGCTGTACCAATTTTTCATATCACCCTTAAAACAATTTAAGTCGTATAATCGTGACGAAGAGTTCCCCAAATACATCACTTATTCTTTCATGCCTCGGAGCCTTTGCACAGGCTAGCCCTAACTAGAATATCCTTTCTCTTTTATTTGCCTAGTGAACTCTAATAATTTTTTTTTAAGTAATCTCTACACACAGCGTGGGGCTGAAACTCATGACCCTTAGATCAAGAGTCGGACATTTAACTGACTGAGCCACCCAGGTGCCCCTAGATTTGTAGTTGTTCTAAACCGTAAATTGTCCAAAACACCAGAACATTTATTTTAGTTACACATGGCAATTATTTTATTCCTTTACTCGTTTATTTGTGAATTATACTTATTTATTGAGCACCCACAACATGCTCACATGACAGGCTTTTTTTTTTTTTTTTTTTTAAGAAATTGGGGGCACCTGGGTGGCTCAGTTGGTTGGGCGGCCGACTTCGGCTCAGGTCATGATCTCACGGTCTGTGAGTTCGAGCCCTGCGTCGGGCTCTCTGCTGATGGCTCGAGCCTGCAGCCTGCTTCAGATTCTGTATCTCCCTCTCTCTCTGCCCTTCCCCTGCTCATACTCTGTCCCTATGTCTCTCAAAAATAAAAATAAACGTTAAAAAATTAAAAAAAAAGAAATTGATGGAAACATAAAGGTCCTAGAGTAACCAAAGCAATTTTAAAAAGGAAGAATGAAGTTGGAAGATTTAACCTACTCCATTTCAAAACTTGCTATGAAGCCACAGAAATCAAGATAGTTGGGTATTGGTGAAAAGACAGACATAAGGATCAACAGAACAAATAGACCTATACATGGTGGGTCCATTTGACCAAGATGTTAAAGCAATTTGATACGGAAAGAAGTCTTTTCACAAATAATACTGGATTACTTGAATATCTGTGTGGGGTGAGGGGAATGAAAATCAATTCTACCTCACACTGTAGAGTAACTCAAAATGGATCACAGCCCTAAGTGTCAAATCCCAAACTATAAAACTTTTAGAAAACATAAGAGAATATCATTGCCACCTTCATGTTGATAGTCCTATTTTTTTTTAAATGTTTATTTATTTTTGAGAGACAGAGACAGAGCATGAGTGGAGGAAAAGCAGAGAGAGAGGGAGACACAGAATCTGAAGCAGGCTCCAGGCTCTGAGCTGTCAGCACAGAGCCCGATGCGGGGCTTGAACTCACAGACCGTGAGATCATGACCTGAGCTGAAGCCGGACGTTTAGCTGACTGAGCCACCCAGGAGCCCCTGATAGTTCTTAAACATAAAAAATGTGAATCATAAGCAAAACAAAAATTTGGTAACTTGGATTTCATTAAAATAAAAAACCGTTTGCTCTTTGAAAGCCACCAATAAGAGAATTAAAAGGCAAGCCACAGACCGTGTGAAAATACTTGCAAAACGCATATTAGACAAAGGACTTATATTCAGATCATATGAAGAATTCTTCCAACTCAAGAGTAAGACCAATAACCACATAAGGATATGGGCAAAATATTTTAAGTAATTTCAAAATAGAGGATATAGGAATGCCAACAAGCACCTCAAATAATGTTCAACATCATCAGTTGTAAGGGAAAGGTAAATTAGAACCACAACAAGATACCACTACACAACCCCTTAGAATAGCTAAAATTAAGAAACTAAAAAAACGAAAAAACATCTACCAAGTGTTGGTGAGGACATAGAGCAACTGGAACTCTCATATACTACTGGTGGGAATGTAAAATCAGACTTGGAAAACAGTTTGGATGTCTCTTTAAAAGTTAAACACCGGGGCGCCTGGGTGGCTCAGTCGGTTGAGCGTCTGACCTCAGCTCAGGTCATGATCTCACACTCCGTGAGTTCGAGCCCCGCGTCAGGCTCTGTGCTGACAGCTCAGAGCCTGGAGCCTGCCTCTAATTCTGTGTCTCCCTCTCTCTCTGCCCCTCCCCCACTCATGCTCTGTCTCTGTCTCAAAAATAATAAACATTAAAAAAATTTAAAAATAATAATAAGTAAATAAATAAATAAAAGTTAAACACCCATTATATAACACAGTCACTCTACATATAGGTTTTCAACCAAGAGACACAAAACATGTCCACACAAAGTCTAGTACACAATGTTCACGGCTGCTATATTTATAAAAGCTCACAATCAGATATGAAATGTCCATCAACAGATTATTGAACAATTGTGGAAATCATAGAATGGAATACTACTCAGTAATTAAAAACAAAACAGAACCATGGCCTGTTGAGGCAAACAGCAAGGGTAAATCTCAAAATTACACTGAGCCAAAGAAGCCAGGCAAAAACAAAACTAAGTGCATGATTCCATTCGTTTAAAATTCAAGAAAATGCAAACTGACAGAAAACGGCTGCGTGGGGGTGGAGTTGGAGGGAGAGACAGATTAGAAAAAGGATTAAGAGCACTTTCCCGACAGGTGATTTCAGTGTTATCTTGATTGTAGTGACGACAATGAGTGCTGTGGTCTGAATGTATCCCTGCAAAATTCATGTGGAAATTCTTTTTTTTTTTAACTTTATTTTTTTAAGTTTATTTATTTATTTTGAGAGAGCGAGTGAGAACAATCAGAGGAGGGGCAGAAAACCCGAATCGGCTCTGTGCCGACAGCAGAGAGCCCAATGCAGGGCTCAAATCCACAAACCAGGAGATCACGACCTGAGCCGAAGTCGGAGGCTAAACCGACTTAGCCACCCCATATGTCGAAATTCTAACCTCCAGGGTGACCGATTAGGAGGTGAGGCCTTGGAGAGGTATGTAAATCATGTGGGTAAAGCCCACATACATGAGATTAGATTAGTGCTCTTATAAAAAAGACCCCAGGAGGTTCCCCATCCTTTCAACCATGCCTGCAGCTAGACGGTGCCAACTATGAACCAGGAAGAGCATGTCCCTTCAGCTTGGACTCTCTACCAGTCAGAACTGTGAGAAATAAATTACTGTTATTTATAAGCTGCCCAGTTTGTGGTATTTTGTGATAACAGCATGAATGGACTAAGACAGTGGGTATGCACATGTCAAAACAGATCAAACCAGACTTACCTGCTTTATCTATATGCAGTGTAGTGTTTCTAATTTAAATACGAATAGTTAATTTTTAATGGAGAATACTAGTAATAGCTTCAGGCTGTTGTAAGATTCATTGACTGTGCTAAACACTTTATCATAATACCTGGCTCTCTTAGCTTGGTGCTACTGAGACTTCGATATTGAACCTCAACCTCTACTGAACTCATTCAATCGGAGTCTAGGGGTAAATGAGTGTCTAAGATTACATAGATCATATGTTTTAGGGAATTTTTATTTATTTTATTATTTTTATTTTTAAATTTTACTTTAAGTAGGCTTCATGCCCAGCACAAACAGGGCTCAAACTCACAACCCTGAGATCAAGACCTGAGCTGAGATCAAGAGTTGGACCTGGTGCCTGCTTAGGATTCTGTCTCCCTCTCTCTCTCAAAAATAAACATTAACAAAAAAAATTTTTTTAAAGTCGGACACTCAACTGATCAAGCCACCCAGGCACCCCCATATGGTAAGGAATTTTTAAACCATCACAGAATTGGGGGGGAACCTGGCTGGCTCAGTCAGTTGAGCTTCTGACTCTTGATTTCTGCTCAGGTCATAATTTCACGGTTTATGAGTTTTGGCCCCCAGCAGGCTCTGCACTGACAATAAGGAGCCTGCTTGAAATTCTCTCTATCTCTCTGCTTCTCTCCTGCTTGAATTCTCTCCCTCCCTCTCTAAATAAATGAACATTAAAAAAAAAAAATCATAGGATTTGGCAATTGGGAGTGTCACTAGAAAAACTCAATAAACTTTTTATCCAAACAGAAGAATACCTATCTGCCTGTCTGCCTAATTCAGTAGAGCATGCAACTCTTGATCTTGAGGTTGTGGGCTCCAGACACATGTTGGGTGCAGAGCTTGCTTAAAAAGAAAATCTTTAGGGGCATCTGGGTGGCTTAATCAATTAAGTGTCTGACTTCCACTCAAGTCATGATCTAGCGGTTTGTAAGTTCAAGCCCCTTTATGGGCTCTGCAGTGACAGTGCGGAGCCTGGGAGCCTCTAAGCCTGAAGCCTGCTTTGGATTCTGTGTCTCCACTCTGCCCCTCCCCCGACTTGCGCTCACGAGTAAGCGCTCTCTCTCAAAAATAAACATTAAAAATTTGAAAATAAATAAAATCTTTAAAAGTAAATTTAAAAAAAGAAGTCTTTAAAAAAGAAAAAAATACCGGTAAAGAACTGGGTTCAAAATTTTTTCTTTTTAAAAAATTTTTTAATGTTCATTTATTTTTGAGAGAGAGCAGGGAGAGGGACAGAGAGAGGGAGACTCGAGATCTGAAGCGGGCTCTGCGCTGACAGCAAAGAGCCCAAAACAGGGCTGGAACTCATGAACCCTGAGATCATGATCTGAGCTGAAGTCAGAGGCTTACCCGGCATCCGCAAAATTCTTTTTCATTGTATTTTTAACTTGGTAATTCATTATAGGTTGAGATCATCAGTTTTCCTTGGGGAGTACATGGGTATAAACTAATGTATAGAAAAACAAGATTTACTAGGAAGTGAAAACCGCTTCGCTCCAAGCTTCGTTTCTTTAATGTAAAATAAAGGACGATCACTCACACACTAACTCTAAATATTAGTCGCTCCAACCCTTCATTTATCGTTTCTCTTTCCTTGCGATGTCATACTATGGTCTTCCAGTTTACCTCCTACTGCTTTGTTTATCTTCATCCAGGTGTGGATTTTTCCCAAGGTTTCTGTCTTACCCTTTTCCCCTCCTCAGTGTCTAGGCCACTGACTTCAGATCTCCACTTTCAAACTTCCAACCCCAATAGTTTCTAGGAAAGAGTAAATGATAAAAAGTGCCACAGGGACACCTGGCTGGCTTGGTTCAATGAGCATGAGACTCAATCTTGGGTTCTGCCGGGGTCCTTGTTCCGGCGAATCTAGGGGTCCACGAAGGACGGACGGTCAGGCGAAATGAAGTGAGAGAGCCACGAGAGAGATGGAGTCTGATGACCAAGCAGGCAGCCCTGGCAGTTCTGGCATCTCTGCTTTGCTGGTCTCAGTGTCATTTTTAAAGGTAGCAAGTGACATTACATCAGTGACAAGGCATTCTTTAAAACATACACTGTTGTCGCAAGACCTATGTAGTCATCTATAGGTTTATGGTCGCTTTTGTAAGAGTATTTTGTTATTGCCTTTTTATTATAAGGGAGCGTGGGGATGAGAATTACAAAAGGATTTGTGAAATGTTAACCTCAGGGAGTTGCTCAATATTTGCTGCTCATCAATGAAGATATGTGTAGCTACTTTAGTTTGTACCTTATCTATAAACAGTGCTTCTAACTTTTGGGTGAGGCTAACCTTCGGGGAAGGTCCTAAGTCTCTACAATCTTTCCCATCGGTCTGTTAATACTGTGAGAAGCTTTACGGAGAAGTGCCTTGAGGTTTTATGGTGGGGCTGAGGGGATGATTAACACAATGCTATACCTGCAAGGAAAATCTAGTTTGGTTCAAGGGCCTAACGCCTACTAATTTCTAGCCAACTCGTAACTGCTATTCTGTATGATCAGTTTGTGTAACCTAGCCCAAGTAACTTTGAGGTTACTTCTGGCCAGGTTACTCTCATTCAGATTTTATCCATCAAGACATTGCACTCCGGGTCCCCTTTTCCATATGTCATAAAACCAAAGAGCATTATATCCCTTAGGCCAACGAGAGCAATTCAAGAAATCCAGGCCTGAAAGGTTATTTAGAAGGAGGTAAAACTAGGTGCCAGTTTGGCTGGCAGGAGCTTTGCTTCAACCTTTCCCACGCAGGGAGGGGTCTCAACCTGTGAGCCCAAAACGGCTTCCAACAGGGTCCTAAGTTCATGCTCCACTTTGGGTATAGAGATCAAACAAATAAAACTTAAAAAAAAAGAGTGCCACACAAATATAGGGTAAGAATGAAAAAGTCATGGAATTTTGGCAATTGGTAGGTCACTAAGTGACCCAAGGTTTTGACGAGAGGTTTTGCATTTTTGGAACAAAAAATCTGGCAGTACTCTGAAGACTGGATTGGAGCCAGAGAATATTAGAAATAGGAGTATCTAAAAGTAGATTTGGGGTCATAGGTTTAATTATGTAAACCTTGGATTTAAACGTCATTAAATTCCTAATGTTTCAACTTGGCATTCCAGGCATTAAACAGTGGCCCAGGGGCGCCTGGGTGGCTCAGTTGGTTAAGCGGCGGACTTCAGCTCAGGTCATGATTTCACTGTCTGTGAGTTCGAGCCCTGCCGTCGGGCTCTGTGCTGATGGCTCAGAGCCTGGAGCCTGCTTCAGAGTCTGTGTCTCCCTCTCTCTCTGTTCTTCCCTTGCTCATGCTCTGTCTCTATGTCTCTCAAAAATAAAAAAAATAAAAACACTAAAAAAAATTTAAAAAAAATTAAAAAAAAAAAAAACCCACAGTGGTCCAATCCCAACCAGACCATTACTCCCCTATAAGCATACTTCCCGGCTCCTGTAACTGGACTATTTTCGCTCTAACAAGCCTGATCTTTCCTGCTTCTACATGTCCTCAGGCTGATCTCTGCTGATAAAGCTGCGCAGCCTGACAGCATCTGTAGAAACTTAAGTGTTTTCGCAGCTTTCTCTTAACTCCAAACACCATGAGTCTCTCTAGGTTAACAGCTTTTGAGAGACAAGACCGATTTCTGACTCATTTTTACACCTCCTCCCCCCTCCTCAACCCCCGTTCAGTGCCTCGCCCAGTGTTTACCACTCAGAATGCATCCGCATAATGGACGAACTCTAGTAAGGAGGAAAGAAAAGGCACCTCACAAATGCTTGGAGAACTCTACTAGTCGCTGCAGGTATAGTCGCTCTTTTAATGCTCAGATGCTTTAACAGCCCAGCACGTTTTCCAGTCTTACAGCTGAATAAATTTAGGCTCACACCATAAAACCTCCGGCCGTACCTTACGGCCGGCAGAAAGAAAGATGTAACAATTGCATTGGACTCACATAGAGGAATAAAGTCCTGATCATCCTCCCTTACAGAGAATCTTTAAACTGAATTCAAGAGACTAAGGTACTCCGCAGAAGCCAGAGTCACGAATTCGCAAGCATATATCCATGGGAATCTTTACTGCCCGGCTTTCAAGAAGAGAAATTGGCCCCCCGCCCAGATCCTAAAGCATAGTTAGGAATTGGGCCTACAACCCCTTCCCATGGCCCCCAGATTCCCAGGGGAAATCTCCCGAGTCGGGCACCGGAGACCACCGCAGGGGACCTCAGCGTGCACAGAACGTGCGGAACTAGGAAGAGGAATTTCCAGCCCAGCTGGGCGTCTCTGATTGGCTCCAGGCTCATCTTGGAACTCTGGGGCGTGAGGCGTCACATCCGCCGGGCCCGCCATCTTGTTCCCAGGGGCAGTTGGCGGAAGAGATCGCGCTCCGTGGCCGCCGGCTCGCCTTCTGCCGGGAGTTCTCGTAGCCCGCGTTTCGGCGTTTGCTCTTGATCCAGCGTCCATTTGTCGGCGTCCTAGTTGCCTTCCCTCACCCAGCCGGGGGACAGCGAGGCGGTCCCCTCTCTCCCGACGGCGTTCCATGGAGTAGGGTCCCGGACCGTTGTCCCGAAGAGCGAGATCGAGCTTGGCCCCCTCCCCCTCCCTTCTCCCTCCCTCCTTCCTTCCGCCGCAACATGGCTAACAACAGCCCCGCGCTGACAGGCAACTCGCAGCCGCAGCACCAGGCGGCCGCGGCCGCGGCCCAGCAGCAGCAGCAGCAGCAGCAGCAGCAGCAGTGCGGCGGCGGCGGCGCCACCAAGCCGGCGGTCTCGGGCAAGCAGGGAAATGTGCTGCCGCTGTGGGGCAACGAGAAGACTATGAACCTCAACCCCATGATCTTGACCAATATCCTGTCGTCGCCTTATTTCAAAGTGCAGCTCTACGAGCTCAAGACCTACCACGAGGTGGTGGACGAGATCTACTTTAAGGTACGAAGAGTCTAGGCCTGGGGGGCCAGGGAGCGGGCGGGTTAAGCTCGGAGGAGGGTATAGAAACGGGCGGAGGCAGCCCTTGAGGGCTGAACATTTGTAGGTGCGGGAAAGTTGGGGGGGGGGAGAGCGGTGGCCAGTAGTCTGCCAGGGAAGGGTCAAATGGGGGCTGCCCTCCCGTTTCTGTTTCAGATTTTTGGGGCTGGGAGAACCCGCCGCTATTGAACTCTCCTCCCCCAACCTCCTGCCCACCCCTGGGGGAGTTGGAGGGGAGGGGTGGGGGAGGGTAGAAAAGAGTAACAATCCTTTCCAGTTTACAGCTTTAAAATTACTCCTTTTGACGTGGATCTACTCAGCGCCAACTTGTTGGTGCTTCTCCCGCTCACCCTGGGCCAGGGCGTGTATTGACTACAGTGTTGGCCTCGTGTTGTTGGTATTCTCTATCGGATCCAGACCAGGGATATGGTCAGTGCGTGTTGCGGGTGGGCGTGGGAGGGGTGAGGGTGGAGAGGAGCCAGTGCAAGAGGTGTACGGAAGAAGGCCTGGAAATTTTCCCAGCAGGAAGTCAGGAGTAAGTGGTCTCAGTAACTTGTGCATTGGGCTTATTTAGAATCATCTGGGCCCTGGGCTTCTGCGGCAGGGTCGGTGCTGGCTTGGCTGTGCTGGGGAGCTCACCTGGCGCCTCCTCACTGCACTCTTGTCTCAGTTCTTGTTTCGTTAGCAGGATTGACTCAGTCTTGCAGCGAGGCTCGGAGCAGCCCAGGGTCGCAGGTAGAGGTATGCACTATTAATCATGCTCAATCGCCATAAATGCATTTCCCTGGTTGAATGAACGGCTCTTTAGGTATTTTTTTGGCCATTGGTTTTGGACTTTTCTTCACCAACTAGATAGGCTTCCTCCACTTCCCTGCAAATTATATAGTTAAAAAATATCTTCCAGGCCTCTTAAGGTTAATTAATACTTTAAGGAGTAGTAATAATAGAATTAATGACCTTTAAATATTTTAGCTAGAGCATCTAATAAAATACCATCCATTTTGTCTATTTGAGTCTGAAAACACTTGACAGACCACATAAAGTATTTTTTGTGATCTGAACATCTCTGTAGAGGTGTTAGCAAAAGGAAATTCTCTTTATTTGCTTTTAGGTTACATTTTATCCATAATCTCTCCCCTCGAGTGATTAGGTTATTGAAGGATTTTGAGATAGTTTTTGTAGAAAATCTATTTTTGAGAATACAGATCAACTTTGGGTATGTGAAGTACACTGAAATTTTGGTATCCTTTTACAAGGGTCTTGTCAGTAATTGTAATACTATGAACTACAGTTTTTTTAGCTTTTAAAAAGGTAAGGCCTTTTTCAGCATGAAAAGGGTATGTGAATATTTAATTCTTAGCTTTGTGTAGTAAACCTCAATTGAAAATTGGGTTCCTGCTCTTTTTGGGGCAGGTTCTGTTTAATAATACAGGCAAATGTTAATGAGATAGAGGAGAAGCTCGTTCTCAAACATCGTGGTTTGAAAATTTAAGATTGTACTAGAAATAATTTAAATTTAGTTATAAAACTAAAGACCTAGGTTTTGTTCTCAAGATGTCCAGATCAAGTAATTATTGAAATACATACACATCTAGTTTTAAGTCGGATTTTGTGTTGCATCCGCCCCTCTGGCTAGCTTTTAAGGAATCGAAACATCTTTCATACAGCAAACTGGGGGAAGGAAATGACACAGTGAGGCCGTGCTGAGGAAGATAGTGTAGTGCTCTCAGTGCGTGCTTTTCTGTCTGAAGCCACTGAAAAAGATTATACAGTGGACTCATGGATGGGTAAAAATACAGTTTCAGAAATGCATAGTGAAAGAACAGGGTTTAATTTTGTTTTTATCTTAATTTAAATACGGATCTTATCTTTCCAAAAGACCTTGAATTATATGTTACTGAGTTAATATTTGTTCTTTGCTCTTTTTAGGTAAAGTATGTGGTTTTTACAGGGTACTCACCTCAACAAAGATGATATTGTATCGATTACACAGTGTAATTGAATGACTAGTCACACTCAGTCTTTTGGCATTTTATGTTATGGAGAAAATTGAATTGGTTCATATAATTAGACTGAAAATAAATTACACACTGACAAGAATGCCCTTTTAATTTCATCTTTAATCAGGAATGAACATAGTGTCTGTTCATGGTAAAAAAAAAAATGTACAAATAAAGTTCCACAATTTTACATTAGAAGTAACTTGTTACTGTTTTAACATAGATACTTCCAAGTCGTTTATTTTATAATGCAGAATTTTAAACCACCATAAAATGATTAAGAGTGATGAATTTTTTTGAAATAAGTACTAAAACTTCATTGATCCTATGTATTTATTTATTTTGATCCTTTTATTTAAGTTGGAGCCTTAAATCCAATTTAAAATGAGAATTTTTACTTTTTTAGGCAACTCATAATAAGATACAAAGTTGATCTATTTTCAGATAGTTTTTATAAATATATGAGACTACTAGAAATCTCTTGGCTCCACATGTATCAGCTCTCTACAAAGCTATTTTAATGGAATCTCTGCTCATAAAACTGTTGAGGTTTTGTTAAACCCTGATAGTTTTATTGGTGCTCTTTAAAACCTAAGCAGTTTTTAAAAGATGGTTTGCATAATGTATGTAAACAAAATACATGCATCATGTCAAAATACCCAACTTCCAAACTTTTGGAAGAAGCTGCTCTATTATGGACTTGGGTTTACTTTAATCATGGTTTAAAAAAAAAATTTGAAGTATGAGTGTTTGTTGTGTTCCTCTTTTCTATTTCAGGTCACGCATGTTGAACCGTGGGAGAAAGGAAGCAGGAAAACAGCGGGCCAAACGGGGATGTGCGGAGGGGTAAGTAGAAGTACGTGCATTTTTCAGTTTTTCTGTGTCTGATAACTAAGTTTATATTTAGGAAACTAAAAGTCTGACAGTTACCCAAATGGCAGTCGGCAAAGCTTAGAAGTTTGTTTTTTTGTTTTAATGTAAATCCAAGTGTCTGGCGAATGGGGTTAGAAAATTGGCTATTATTATTGCTCCGTTCTCAGTTCTGGAATATATCTTGTTATTAATACCTAATGAGATTAATCAGTTGGTGTCAAATATCTCTCTTAATTTACTACTTTAACTGTTTCTCGTAAAGGTTCGAGGTGTTGGAACAGGAGGAATTGTTTCTACAGCTTTCTGTCTGTTATACAAATTATTTACCCTGAAGTTAACTCGCAAGCAAGTGATGGGTCTCATAACACACACCGACTCTCCATATATTAGAGCCCTTGGATTTATGTATATAAGGTAAGCATGCGTTTATTTACATTTCCATTAAATATGTCATTTTAATTCACGTAAGTCTAATCGATCTTTTGTAATTCTAGGTACACACAGCCTCCTACAGATCTATGGGACTGGTTTGAATCCTTCCTAGATGATGAAGAGGTATGTCAACAAGGGTAATAATTAGTTTTCTTCTGATTTTCTCATGTTTTTGATATCTTTTATTTATCGGAGGCTTAATGTCTTTCAGAATTTTCTGTAGTTAAATTTATTTCACTCAAAGTTTTGGAATTGATGTCCTTTTACTAAGACTTAGTGGACTTTATATATCTTAGGTTAAGCTTTGTAAATTTTATTTTATTTCTTAATCGTTTAAATGTGTTTTGATAACAATTAAATTTTTTCTTTTTAATTACGTCTTATATATTGCATTGATTTGACTCGTGCAGTTGATAGTGACTTTTTAGGTGGGCCATGCTCAAGAGTGAGGTGTTAAGACATGCGCATGTAATACTAATTATAGCACTTGATTCTGGAACTTTTCAGTTCTTTATGCTCTAACTTCTTGCACATATTAATACTCCCACTTGCATAGAAGTGCGGAGTCGAAGAGCTGAGTAGGATTTAAATAGGGTGAGAATTCAGATGATTTATTCAAGATGATCAAAATATTTGAATTCTAGCTTTCTGATTCCTAATGTATTATACACATTTATAAAGCCAGAAGAAAACCCTTTATGAGCCCGAGCTCAAGAGTCACATGCCCTTCTGACTGAGGCGGCTAGGTGCCCCTTTTTGTTTTTTAATTGTAAATCTGGTTTGCTATGCAAGCTTAACAAGGTTGAGCTTGTTAACATGTGTTCAGAAAGTAAAAGTTACTTTGGGAGCCATAGTTGTGTCAGATTTAAATCATATTTATTTTATTATGTTTACACAGTGAAGTCCAAGATCTCAAAAGGTCCTTCATACATACCTGTGCTGTCTATACATAAGCTCCCACCACTTTGTATTTTAAGGTCCATAAAGTAAACTTTGAGTGCTATGCTTCAGTAGTCCTCTTTAAAACATTTATTCAAAGAATTTATTGAATTAAAAGGTCATTCTAATAGAGAGCTTTCCAGTGTGTTTTTATTATTTTGTGCACACCTAAAAAAAAAACCTCACTTGTTTAGATAGACATGGAGACTTTTTCTCTGCATTTTTTTGCAGGGGCTGTTGACTGAATTGCTCATATTTTCAAAGAAGCAAAAAATGTATTAGATGATAAATCACAATCTTTAAAATTGTT
This sequence comes from Paguma larvata, assembly GCA_030068075.1. Taxonomy (NCBI): domain Eukaryota; kingdom Metazoa; phylum Chordata; class Mammalia; order Carnivora; family Viverridae; genus Paguma; species Paguma larvata. Next base: position 88,941,329 of record CM057833.1, read on the forward strand.
TTTCTCTTTTGATGAGATTTTTCAGGCCAAAACACTTTTCCCTTCTATATTTAAAAAGCATGTCCCTCTTTATGACTGGTATTGTATTAGGTTTATTTCTGAATGCTTTTATTTAATTTGTTTTTTATTGTATTTACAAACCTGAGGATCTCTATTTAAGCTAACTTATTGTTTTCTTCCTTAGATATCTGCAGCGATTATATTTGGAAATACTGTTTATCTGAACACTTAAATGTGTGTGAGTGCAAGCAGTTTTACCTTTAGCTCTTGTTTTCCTGTTTAGATAACAAATCTCACTTTCCTTGTGTGCTTGCACTATAGGTTTGGGACTGACAATAGCTGACTAACATGTCCTGAGCTGTGAGAGGGCATAGCAAGAAGGCCTTCATGCGGTAATGACCCTTTTCAGAGACAATGGTCATCATGGATTATGCGTTTCCAATTATTTGTTCATTTATTTATTTTCTACATAACTCTAAATTAGAAACCTCACTGCTTCATGGCAGTTGGTTTGCTATTGCTTCCAGTTTTATTAGGGCTTCATTTTATATTAGAGCTGTTAAAAGATAATCTTTAGACATGATTGTCTGGAGTAGTTCATACGTAGTTAGGCTACAGTGCTAGGAATGATGTGTGCAGACATGCCCACAGAAAGAAATACGTACTTAGTAGGTATGTGGAATATTAATTTAAGTTTCTTGTTCCACAGAGTTTAGTAACCTAAGGGGCTGTTTCATATTCCTTTTAACCGAGTGAGCTCAGTGCTCTGTATGCCCACGAGGCTGCAGGATTTGTTCTCACCTGCATGCACACTAAGCCCAGATATTTCTCTGTATCATTCATTGCCAGATTAGTAGGGTACACAAATTAAGATTTTTGTTAGAATTTTTTTGTATTTGAGATTCCAAAGATGGTAATATTTTTATAGTATTCACATGTATATTGAGATTATTTTTTTTTTGACGGCTAGGGTATGTTTTGTGTTTTTGCAGGACCTAGATGTGAAGGCTGGTGGAGGCTGTGTAATGACCATTGGAGAAATGCTACGGTCTTTTCTCACGAAGCTGGAGTGGTTTTCTACCCTGTTCCCAAGAATTCCGGTTCCAGTTCAGAAGAATATTGATCAACAGATTAAAACCCGCCCTAGAAAAATCAAAAAAGATGGGAAGGAAGGTGCTGAGGAAATAGATAGACATGTTGAACGCAGGCGTTCGAGGTAATGTAACTCTCTGAATCCCTTTAAAAATAGGCTTTATACAGAGGTCCTTGGAAATCAGTGGCAAATTCGTAGGAAATTCCTTTTATGCTGTTCATTTTATGAGTTTGTCACTTTTAACCCCAAAAGGTTATTTTCTTCCTTTCAAGGCCTTTAATTGTTCCTAACATGTTTGTGTAAGTCTGGGGATCTAAATAAATAACACTGATGAAAGTTAAATTTTTAGGATATGTTTTATTCATTGAAATTTTTTTCCCTTCCTTTCCTGAATATTAGGTCTCCAAGGAGATCACTGAGTCCTCGGAGGTCCCCAAGAAGATCAAGAAGTAGAAGCCATCATCGAGAGGGCCATGGGTCTTCTAGTTTTGACCGAGAATTAGAAAGAGAGAAAGAACGCCAGCGACTAGAGCGTGAAGCCAAAGAAAGGGAGAAAGAAAGGCGAAGATCCCGAAGTATCGATCGGGGGTTAGAACGCAGGCGGAGTAGCAGGAGTAGGGAAAGGCATAGAAGTCGTAGTCGAAGTCGGGATAGGAAAGGGGACCGAAGGGACAGGGATCGGGAAAGAGAAAAAGAAAATGAGAGAGGTAGAAGACGAGATCGTGACTATGATAAGGAAAGAGGCAATGACCGAGACAAGGAGAGAGAGCGATCAAGAGAACGGTCCAAGGAAAGGAGAAGTCGAGGTGAGCTAGAAGAGAAGAAACACAAAGAAGACAAAGACGATAGGCGGCATAGAGATGACAAAAAGGATTCCAAGAAGGAGAAAAAACACAGTAGGAGTAGAAGCAGAGAAAGGAAACACCGAAGTAGAAGTAGAAGTAGAAATGCAGGGAAACGAAGCAGAAGCAGGAGCAAAGAGAAATCAAGTAAACATAAAAATGAAAGTAAAGAAAAATCAAATAAACGAAGTAGAAGTGGCAGTCAAGGAAGAACTGACAGTGTTGAAAAATCAAGAAAACGGGAACATAGCCCCAGCAAAGAAAAATCTAGAAAGCGTAGCCGAAGCAAAGAACGTTCCCACAAACGAGATCACAGTGATAGTAAGGACCAGTCTGACAAACATGATCGCCGGAGGAGCCAAAGTATCGAACCAGAGAGCCAAGAAAAACAACATAAAAACAAAGACGAGACTGTGTGAAATTTTTTTTTGTAAAAGTGGATCACATTGAATCCTATAAATGTTTGATTAAATCTGCTTTCTTTTTCTTCCTCCCAAGTTGAGATTGTGCAGTAGTTACGCACTCTTCAAGTTCCCTGTAGGCTGCGTTTTCATTTCCTCTTTTGTGTAGGGAAGTGCCTTTGTAATCCCATTTATTGCATTGATGTTTTCACCCAGTTGTTGAGTTTGATACATGATGCACAGATTGTTCTTGCATTTTTATTGTTTAATTGTTTTGAGATGTACAGTCTGTACATATGTCCTGAAAATGTTTTAATTCCTTTGGCATGGTTGCCATGTTGGTTAAATTTGTATAAGGCAATAAACTGCCACTAATTCTATTTTTGTTTTGTAGGTGTGGGATTATGGTTTGTGTACTGAAGTTAGCATGGCTGTGCTTTTCATAATAGAATGCTAAAGACTTTGAGAATGGATCTTGGATGTCTATTATAGGAGAGTTTTGTGCTTTCAGTGTACATGAAGGCAGCAGTTGTAGGATTAACATTCTTGTCCACTGTATATTATCTTGGAAGGCTCTTGTTAATATGTTACACTTAATATTCTCCACAGTTAACTCTAGAGAGCTTCGTGACAAGTTCGTTCCTGATGCAGAGGTTTCAGTTAGGCTGTGATTTGATCAAAAGTCCTTTTAGCATTCTACCTCAAAGGGACACTGTTAGTATGCCTAAAGTTTATTCACTTAGCTTTCCTTTTTTATTTGAAAAAATACATGACATGTAATCTTTTTTTCTTGAATTTATCAGATTTTAAAGTACTATATTAAAGGAAAAAAATAATGTCTAAAGCCTAGCATTCTTGCAGCAACCCTGTACTAACATGAAATTGGGAGAGGGTGGGGCAGATGAGTAGAGAACTAGATTCAAGCCTGAAGCTTCCAAAGCATTTTTATAAATGGGAAATACTTAAATTATGAAACCGCTTGATATAGTGTCCTTTTTTTAAAATTCAGAACTTTTTTTATTGATAATGGAGATTGCTGTTTGAGTTTTTAAACTTAATCTAGAACAGAGAAGTATTAAAAGTAATGCTGTGCTGCATTATTTAAGATTATCAGCAGATTATTTGATAGATTGTTCTTATGACTTGTATTCTGATTACAGAGAACGATCATGAGTGTGGAATAAATACTGGATTAAATCCTTTATTCTGGGTGTTGGCTTTTCCCCCGTTTGTCAACATATTTTAAAGTATTTTTGTTGTGGAAGTTGATGCAGTGTTAGAGCCCCACTTTGTGTAGAGGGCTGGATATCTCAGTGCTCAGACGACCAGTGAGTTTTAAACCTGCAGACTAGAATTGGACATCCGTGATCGTCGATAACCCTGACTAGGTTCTAAATGACAGCCTTTGTCAGTGGGTGTTCTCTGTGTCACTGGGTGGTTCTTTGGATTGGAGGATTACTTAGTTTTCACATCAAAGGTGCTTATTGAGATACTTTGCAATTGGATCACATATTAGAATCCTTTAAAATCTGGACTTGAAGTAACTTATGAGATTAACTCATCCAGTTTTCCTTAGAATTGAGGTGCAAGGTGATTTGTTCAGTCAGTGCCAAGACTAAAAGTGAGTGGATACCGTATTAACATGTTTCATCTCACCGTTTCTATTGGCCAGCTTGATGGGCACTCGGCAGCCACCTTGCAAAAATGTTAAATGGGGCAAGCAAGTACATTTGGAAGAGTCCTTCATATGTGGGCTTAACATTTGTACCTACCTAACTCCAGAAAAATCTCATTAAATGAAGGAATTCCTTTCCGAAAAATGCTATGCTTTTTTTTTTCTTAAATAAGATTCAGTCATGCCTTTTCAATTGAGCTTCAAGTAAATGGACATGACATGTAGGAATTAGGAAAGTAGTTTCAAATAATGAAAGATTTACCTTAAAAATATTTTTAGCATATGTAAACTGGTGCTACTCCTGAATATAGTTCCACCTGAAATATTAATTTAACCTTGTATTTTAGGAAAAATGTGAAAAGAATTTATATCAGAGATGAAAGTACTATCAGGCTCTATTTTATTTCATCTGATTTTTAATGTTAGGTTTGCTCTTGAACACTTGGATAAGTAGTAGAACATGTTAATACTAGTTGTCGTCAAATACTACAATTTGATTTGGAGACCGGCTTCCTGAAACCCTGGGAAAACAAGTGGCTGTGAGAAAGGCCTCTCACAATTTTTATTGTTTATTTTTGAGAGAGAGCCTGTGAGTGGGGGAGGGGCCGAGAGAGGGAGACAGAATCCAAAGCAGGCTCCAGCCTCAGCTGTCAGCACAGAACCCGATGCGGGGCTTGAACCCACGAGCGGTGAGATCATGACCTGAGCCAAAGTTGGATGCTGAAGGGACTGAACCCCCCCAGGTGCCCTTCAGAGTTATTTCTTGCAACATGAGCAAACTTGAAAAGCTTTTGATAGAGTTATAAATAGCTTCCATCCAGCGTTCTCCACCTACTGAAATGATTTTACCTTTTCATGTATTAATATCTTTCACCTGTTTTCTAATGTTCCATTTGCAATTAAATACTATCCATGGGCTAGTATATTAATCTTGAAATTTTATTATAAAAGTTTCATTTTGATGACCAATTTATAATGTTTGCTGGGTTTAGTGCCTTAGCTCCTGTAAGGCAGTGTGGTGTTTTGGGGTTTTGCTTGGTTTTTTGGGGCGAGAAAGTGCATGAGTCGGGGAGGGGCAGAGAAAATCCCAAGCAGGTTCTGCATCCACACCACAGAACCAAAACCAAGAATTGAACGTTAACCAACTGAGCCACCCAGGCACCACCGCTCTAAGGCAGTGGTTCTTAACCTTCAAGTTATGAGCTCTTTTTAGGAGTATAATGAAAGCTACAAATCACATCTACAAAAACAAAAGTACTCTTAAAACTTGCTTGTAATTTCACAAGAACTGTATTGCCCTAGGGCTTTTGTGCTGTTTACTTTTTTTAAAAAAATAACTGTGATTAGGTGAACAGTAGTTGGGAAGGAATAGCAAGTTTAAATTCCTGAGAGTCTACCAAAGGCCATAGCTTTGGGGGTTTTGTTACTTAAAAGGTAAAATGGGGGGGGAGCTGATGATACTCCCCCAGAGTTGTCCTTCATGAATGTAGTTTTTAATTGGGGCAGGGTTGAGCCCAGACAGCAGTTGATCAATTCTTCAGCTGACTCCAGTGTGCAGCCTTGACCCAACTGCCTAGTTGGCCAGTTCTCTCTGGTTCTGTTGGCCAATTGATGGACTTTAAACTGGTTCTGGTCCCAGTCTGATTCCATCATGGGAATGATGAAGTCAGCCTTGAGTAACTAATCCAATTACAGGAAGAGCTTATTTTTGTGGAGAAGGAAACACTTTTCCTGATCGTGTCAGTCTCTGAAATTCCTTCATTGCATCCTGTGGGATCTTACAGCACTTTGCGAGTACTACCGAAGGGGCCATATTTCATTTTAGGATCACTTGCATTTGTTACTGTTGGAAGCATAACGGCATGCATACAAGAAACAAAAAATGTTACTCTCATAGCCAACTTAAAATCCATTGTTTCTCAGAGCATTAATTGTCAAATTTCTATTGCACAGGTAGAATGTATTCGGGTTAGGGGAGGTTGTCTTTTAAGCCTGTTGCAAAAATGAATTACATTTGTTCAAATTGAACAGTTGACCTTAAAGCATTTCGTATAATACACAAGCCATGAAGTTTTTTTTAATCACAAAAAAGGCCATCACAAAGAAATTGTCACTTAAGCTTCTCTGATGTGCAAATACCAAAAATCCACTAGTCTAAAGCGAGGTTTTCCTTGGTCAGTACTTGTTGTGGCCATTCTGAAGCTGAATTCTTTCTCCATCGAATCACCGGATTTAGTGGCTCCCCCACAAATTCCACCAGCCCTGGCCTCCTAACATCCCCAGTAAATATACAATCTAAGTGAGAAAACGTGCTTGCTGAGCAAATGCAAGGGAAGTCCTCTTGCCCGCTCTACTCTCCTATTTAGGAATTCTGAAGTCACAGATCAGTGTTTTCACTCACATGTGGACCTTGAGAAACTTAAGACCATAGGGGAAGGGAGGGGGAAAAATAGTTTCAGAGAGGGAAGCAAACCATAAGAGACTCTTAAATACAGAACAAACTGAGGGTTGAAGCAGAAGTGGGGAAAAATGGGTGATGGGCACTGAGGAGGGCACTTGTTGGGATGAGCACTGGGTGTTGTATGTAAGCGACGAATCATGGGAATCCATCCTCGAAACCAAGAGCACTTTGTATATGCTGGATGTCAGCTAACTTGACAATAAATTATATTTTTTAAAAAATTCTGAAGTCACCAGTGTCCTTACTAATGGTAAATAGGTGAAATTTCTTAAACGCTGGACTCAATCAGCCAGTCCAGATACTGGTTCCGTGAGCATTCCTTCCTGAATGAAATGCTCTGATGTCTGACCCCCCGTTCTGGAAAGTTGAGTTATGCTGAGCCTTGTGCAGGAACCGCACGGTTTTGTGCTCGGGCCAGTTACCAGTTCATTTGTTCTCAGTTCCTGAATCCCTCTTTGCCTGGTGATACTGGGGCTGAGCACTCCAGACATTTCTTTCTGCCTGCTAGCACAGTATTAAACTTGTCAGTAGAGGATACTAGAGGGATGCAGCAGAAGAAAAGCCGCTCACCCTGTCGTAGTGTGTTTTTCTTGCTTCTGCAGTGCGTGGGGGCCAGCGGCACCTCATGGGAGGAGGGTGTTTCCCAGTGAGCGCACTGGTCCCTCCACCCGGCTTCCTAGCAAGTCTTAAGCAGGCAACTTTGCGGTGAGCCTCGGTGGCAGGCAGCCCAGTGGGTTGCTTCTGAACTAGTTTTGTTGATACCCTCTCCTCTCCAGCCCTGGGCTTCGGAGGCAAACTGTGGGTCACAGCCACACCCGTCTCCAGCAAAGTCAGACTCTCAGTCTTGCAAGGGAAACTGTTCCAAATTTGTTCCTTACTTGGGTCTCTAACGTCAGCCTTCGACATATCAGCTGCTCCTATACCCACTACTGCTGCATTCGTGAATTCTCTTTACCCTTAAGTAATCAGTCCCCTGTTACTAGGTACCAGTTCTCTATATCAGATTTTCCCAGTTCAAATTCCTTTGTCTCCTTTTTCGACTGGACCCTGACTGATATAGTGGAATAAGATACCAGTCCTAAGGGTGCCCACCTCATTCATTGGGTTGGTTGATAACCCCTGACGTGGTCTAGTGTAAGGGGCTCAGCCCATTAAGTTTGCTGGGAAATTTCTAAGTGAATCAGACTGACTCCTTACAGAATTTTGACTGAGAATTAAGAATTGTCCAGTCCTTAGAAGAATGGATAAGACTTGTACAGCTGTCATATGAGGACGTCCACATGAAAGAGATGGCACAGTAAATACCCTGGAGCTGCCTTGCTTCCTGCGGACTCCAGTTCAATTTTGTTTTTGCTTTTGTTTTTTGATTTTTGGTTTTGTTTTTGTGGTTTTTTTGTTTTGTTTTGGTCTGGTCATTGGATATCCTTGCAATTTCTGTTTTCCTTAAGATGGCCTGAGTTTCTCTACCTTGGAACCCACCAGCCTAACTCTGGTTTCTTTTATCATAACCATCAGAGACTCCTTATCAGCGAATGTCTGCCTGACATTTCCTTGACATTTAATTCTTATCTGTGCTCGGCACCAGTAAGAAAATATCAACTCCTTGATTGGACTTGGCAAAGAAGTCAACGAAGAAGCTCTAAGTGCAATTGCTTTTCCTCGGTAGAAATTGTCTGCCCGAGGGCTGGAGGGGGATACGTAGGTATGACGGAAAATGAAGTATGAATTAGGGCCATTAGAAATCTCACACTGCCCAATTTCTTCTCGGACGACTAATCCCACAACATGTGCCTTCATGAAACAACTTTTTGATTTCCCCTATAATGGCTATTTCAGAGCCTCACTAGTTTCTTCAGTCCCCTTCTCCACCTCCATACTCGTTCTCCCTTCATCTACAGAGACTATCAGGTAAAACAAAAATCCCTCAACTTGCCGTCCTCTCTGCCCCGAACGACAACATTAGCTGCAGTCGCATCTGTCCTGTTTTCCTCCTTACCTCTCTCACTGCTTATCCTTCGGTTAAATGTTGTAAATTCTGCCCTAGACTTATACTTCCTCGTTTGGGTGGGACAGGCTGCCAACTGTCCCATATCCATTCTTCTTTCTTCCACAGCGATAGAATGTTTTGACTGCATATCCCCGTTTTTTTTTTTTTCTTTCAGTTTGATGTAGCCATGAAACCACCGTCTGCCCAATGGGATGTACATGGCCGCAGGAACCTTCCTGAAGAGCTTGTTGGCATGAAGTTTATCTTTTTCCCCCTCCGCCTTTACTGAAATCTGTTGCATAGAAGTTTGGTACGATAACTGGAACTTTATTTTTGGACCAAGAAAAAGAGGGCTTCCTCCTCGGAATGGCGGACTAAAACCCTGAAAGGATTCTGGGTCTGTGTCGACTCCCGTGACACAGAATTGCTATACCAGCCCTCGATGCTCTCTCCGCTATTTTGTTTCAGAAAGAAACCTCTCCCAGGGCACACCTGGGTGGCTCAGTTGGTTCAAGTCCTTCTCTTGACTTTGGCTCAAGTCATGATTCTAGGTTCATGGGTTCAAGCCCTGCATTGGGCTCTGCATAAGCAGTGTGGGACCCGCTCGGGATTCTTTCTCTTTCTCTCTGCCCCTTTCCTGCTTGTGAGCATTCTCTCTCTCTCAAAATAAACAAACATTAAATAATAAATAAATAAGTAAATAAGTAAGTAAGTAAATAAATAAATAAATAAAAACTTTAAATAGCTGACTCTTGATTTCCCCTCAGGTCATGATCTTACAATCCTGAGATAGAGTCCCACGTCACACATTTTCTCTCTCTCTCTCTCTAAAAAAAGAAAAGAAAAAGATTTTCTCTTCCTCTGCCCCTGCCCCACTCATGCTCTCCCTCTTCTGGTTAGCCACTTTCTTTATGTTTTTTGCCGCCCTCAGAAAAGCATGATCGTGACATTACGGCTTTGATATCTGGAATTATATACCAAGTAACAAAGCCTAAAATATGTAACATTCACCTCACAAAGGAGGCTGGATGTCAGGAGGCATAGACACAGGTATTGCGAGTCAGAAAGCTGACGTCTTTTGATACGCAGCCTCCTAACATTTTCTCTCTTTCGTTCTAGAATTTTGCTTTTATCTTTTATTTTCAGCTCCTCTCCGGGCCTTTGGATGATTGGCTCACTGAGTTTTCTTAGCATTACCCAATCAGTACACTAAGAACGTTTAGACAGACTCCCTCTGGTAGCCATTTCCCCTCCAGATGTCTCAGCTCCATACTCCTCAGGACCTAAACCCCAGCTGGCAAACTTAGAAACGAGAAGTTTTAAAGTACATTTATGTCACAAAACAATGGCTTTACTGGCATTGTTTACCAATACCGTTCAGCGGTAACACTCACAACCCATTCTGACAACAGCCAGGAAGTTGACGTTAGCCAGAACCCAGTCAGTAACATAAAATCATTGTACCTCCAGACACTGTGTCTCCCTCTTGGAACCTCCTAGATTCTCTCAAGTCCATGTTATCAGATTACACCATCCACTGTCCCTCACTCGTGTCATCCACAGACCTTGAGAGATACTCCCCTAGAATTTTCACACGTAGGGTCTAACGTGTGTCTCGATACCTCTTTCCTCCCTGCTCCTGCCGTGATTCTTAGTGATTCCGGTATCCACTGAACGGTCTTTCCAACAGGCAGGACTCTCGATTTCTTGATCCCTTGACTGCCAGCGGGCTTTCCCTCCGCCTGACCTCAGCTGCCGATTCCGACGTTCACATCCACGAGCCGGCCATTGTCAGTAACTGAAACTTCTCCACGGCCTCCGTTTCAAACATTCTCTAATTACCAACACCCATGTTTTCTGCTTGCTTTCCTCAAAAACCCTTGCCAACAATTCTTAACTCCCCTGGGTCCTCCTGTCTGCTGTCCCCGCCAGCTCTTCCCTCTCCACTGTAGGCCCTTCGGGCTCGCTGGCTGGCCCACCCCAGTCTGATGCCACGCGTCATTTCCACGTCCATGGCCTCCTTTCCCTTGCTGCAGTCTCTCTCCAGCATATTCGTCTAGGCAGTTCCTAGTCCTAGTCCTCAACTACTTCTGCCTTCTCTGTTCCTGAGCGCAAGTGGCTGGAGGTGACTGGAGAACATTTACAATCAGGCTGGCTGGCGTCTCTTAAACGCCTGACCATAAACCCCCGGAACCCCGGGCTCATGCGAACCTGAGAGTGAGTGCCTTCCTAACCTCACCCTCACCCAGCCCTGGCGGATGTGGGCGTGGGCCATTCCCGCCATTCCCGGCTCCCCTCTGGTCCTGTCCTGAATTCAGGCAAGGGGTGCTTACTTCTCTTCCTTCATCTCCCAGTTCGTTGGATGTGGCTGCCCCAGAAGACGGGGTGACTTTGAGCAAGGTGGCTGAGAGCCGAGGGCAAGTCTGAGAGACCGAGCCCGAGCTGGGATCACCGACCCTCCCTACAGCCAGAGGGATGGGGGCTTGCTTTGCTCGAGCCTCGCACCCCCTGCTCCCCAGGGCCTTTGCTCTTCTTTTGGCCTCTGCCTGGCATACTCTTCTCCCAGGTTTCCGAAGGGCTCATCCTCACTTCTCTGAGGCCTCTGCTCAAACGCCTCATTGCCAGAGAAGTCTCCCCTGACCACAGTAAATAAACTCTATCCCTCAATATTCTTTCTTGTTGCTCTGCTTTATTTTTCTTCGTAACATTTAGCAACATTTATTACTTTAGCTGCTTATTTTGGCCTTAGTATAGGGCTTTGGTTTGTTTCTGTTTGTATCCGCAGGGCCCAGAATAGATCTTGGTATACAGTAAGTCCTCAATATAGACCTGTTGAATGCACAAACAAAAATGCCTTGAATTCAAAGTAGCCAACTGGTAGAAGGCAGAGTGGTTTAGGGGAAGGATCTCAGAGTGTTAGGATTAGACTATTGTCGGTGGTGTTTTTTTAATGTTTATTTATTTTTGAGAGAGAGAATGCAAGTTGGGAAGGGGCAGAGAGAGAGCGAGACAGAGAATCCAAAGCAGGCTCTGCACCCTCAGTGCAAAGCCCGACGTGATGTGGGGCTCGAACCCAGAACCCATGAGTGGTGAGATCATGACCTGAGCTGAAGTCACTCGCTCAACCGAGTCACCCAGGTGCCCCTAGACTGTTTTTTTTTTTTAATTTTTAATGTTTTTATTTATTTTTGAGAGCAGGAAAGACAAAGCATGAGTGGGAGAGGGTCAGAGAGAGAGAGGGACACACAGAATCCGAAGCAGGCTCCAGGCTCTGAGCTGCCAGCACAAAGCCTGACGCGGGGCTTGAACCCATAGACTGTGAGATCATGACCTGAGCTGAAGTTGGACACTTAACCGACTGAGCCACCCAGGTGCCCCTAGACTGTTTTTTAAAAACAACTTTATTGAGATAGAACTTTATTGGTAAAAAAAAAAAAAAAAAAAAAAAAGGAAATATGCTAAATACTTCTGTCCGCTGTTATAACCAAGAACTCATTTTGTAGCTACTTTGTAGCTTTATAAAACTGTTATAGCTTTATAAACATATGAATTGCCATACAGTTGGAGAAACACTTGGCTTCTAGTTCTAATGGTACCTTTCTTTCAGAGGTCCCGATAACTATTCCCTTCTTTTTTCTGAACTTGATCCTTAGATCAGGCGTATCGTCAAGTAATTTTCTTTCTGAAAAGCTCTCCCTCCCCTGTGTAGTCTCTGATCTCAGTCCTTCTTAGTCCACTTGGGAAAGGTTTGTTTTTCTTTTTCTTTTCTTTTTTAAGTTTATTTATTTATTTTGAGAGAGACAGAAACAGCCCGTGAGCAGGAGAGGGGCAGAGAGAGGGGGAAAGAGAGAGAATCCCAAGCCGGCTCCCTGCTGTCAGCCCGGAGCCCAATGCAAGGGCTCGAACTCACGAAACAGTGCGATCTTGACCTGAACTGAGACCAAGAGCCAGACACTTAACAGACTGAGTCACCCGGGCACCCTCTGTTTTTCTTTTTTAAACATTTCCTTTTGAAGTAGTTATAAATTCACAGGAGGTCGAAAAGAAATGTACGAAAGAAGTACGGTTTAATCTCCCCGGTTCCTCTGCCCCTCAGGCCCCTGACCTTTCATCTCAGATACTGAAGTTTTGCACAAATTGCTCCCCACAGCAGACCTGATCACTTCGCATTGCAGCGACCACAAGAAGAACCACAAATAAAGGTGAAAAAGAATAAATAAAACCGGTCAGGGTCCCCCAGTGTAAGACGATCATTCCGTTGTAGCAACAGTTTTCTATACACCTTTGTAAAATTTCATTTAGAAACAAAAGTTTTAGGGATGCCTGGTTGGCTCAGTCGGAAGAGCCTGGAGCTCTTGATCTTGGAGTCGTGAGTTCGAGCCCATGTTAGGTGTAAAGATTACTTTAAAAAAATCTTAAAAAAAAATCTTTTAAAGAAAAAGAGAGCATTCTATATATACCTTGAAACCCAGATTACAGGTGATTTTTTGGCCAGTTTGGTGTGGTTTTCTTCAACTCTTCTGTTTTTTCAGTCTTTGCAATACCTGTCCCTGCCAGTCTCCAGGTGCCCCCAGTTACGGGTTGGCTCACACTGAGGGGCGGAGCTACTTCTCAGAGTCTGCTCCTAACGTTGCTGCCCAACAGCCCTGCCACCGACAGTGCCGCCCTCCTGGGGACCAAAGAGGACCCTGATCACTCTGCTGAGTGCCATGTGAGTGCTATGTCCACCAGGATGGCTGGCGGACCCAAAAATTGTTTGCCTTTGATTGGATTCAGTCTCATCTGTCTTAAAATGGTGAGTTCACCATTCCAACCTACCTGTAACTATTTAGGGGGAAAAAAAGACATCTGTTACCTCTCTCTCTCTCTCTTCTTCTTTTTTCTTTCTTTTTTTTTTTTTGAGAGATTAATGGTTGGGGAGATAGAAAACAAAATAGTTTTGAACCATACCAAGATTGTATATGCTTGCACGTTTGAAATTAAATATAATTTACTAGAGAAAGAAAACAAGATTATCATTATATTTTAAGAACAAAGATTTCTGAAAAATCTGTCAGCAGCTACTGACTTAGTTCAATAGGCAGATTCAGGGAGAAAAATGAAACAGTAATGTGATCTGCTTCCAGCCTCTAAATTCTATTTAGGATTCCTTTGGGGGTAGATTCGAGTTTGAGAAATGTTTTGTGCAAACAAATGCTCTGTACGGATTCAAATGTTGCTCGCATTATGTATTAAAATGCTGTGATACATTTATTACTGCTCTGATTTATGTTTTATATTTCCCCGAATGGTATTTTTCTTCACGGTTCTAATTTTTGTACACTTTCCTTTTCAGGTTGCTTCGGCAAATACAGGTAAAAAATTTTAAAACGTTAAGTTACCCCTCCTCGTATTTGATTTTCATTTTTCCACTGTTAATTCTTGGGCTCCCCTGAAATAGAAAAGCTGTATCGGAAAAATATCCAACATCCGAGCCCTCGCACTGTGGGTGTAACTGGTAAGACAAATGCACGGACCAAACTCACGAGTCCTCTTAGGATATTCCTATTGAGTACTGAGAGGTATACAAAGTACTGTAGCCATGGATTTTCTCAAATACAGTTAGTCATTAGTAAAATATTATAATGATTATCATTCTAGTCAAAGAAAGAAAGTTTTAGCCATAAATAGTGAAAAATCTAATTTGGGTAATTTTTCTTATTTGTACTCTGAAGAACTAGAGAAGGAAATTAGCCGTGTTTTTGAGTAAATTCCAGGATTCTCTACTTTTATAAGAAAGAATTTTACACTTGTAATAGTGCATCCTTAAAGTATAGAAAATGATAACTTAGGGGCGCCTGGGTGGCTCAGTCAGTTAAGCGTCCGACTTCGGCTCAGGTCATGATCTCACAATTCTTGGATTCAAGACCCGCATCGGGGTCTGCGCTGACAGCTTGGAGCCTGGAGCCTGCTTTGGATTCTGTGTCCCCCTCTCTCTCTGTTTCTCCCCCACTCGCACTCTGTCTCTTTCTCTCTCTTTCTCAAAAATAAACATTAAAAAAATTTTAAAAAATGATAACTTAGAACTAGAAGAAGTCTTTATTTTAAAAAGATTTTACCATCATTTTTCCTGAAGAAACGGCTGAAGCCAAGGATAATTTGTTTAGAGGAAATTTATATTCAATGAAATTTCGATCATCTAGAAGACCTATGTAATACTGATTATATCACCAATAAGGTCTCATAGTAGTTCAACATAAGTGAGAACAATTTTTATTCATGCCTTTATCTACCACAGAAAAGGAAGCACAATTAAAGCAATTTAAAATTGGGTGGATTTTTAAAGATTTTATTTCAGGAAGCAAGAGAGAGCATGAGCAGGAGAGAGGGGCAGAGGGAGAGAGAGAGACAGAGAGAGAATCTCAAGCAGGTTCCACGCTCAGGGTGGAGCCCCACGAAGAGCTCAATCCCCAAAACCTTAAGATCATCACCTGAGCCAAAAGCAAGAATCAGAGGCTTAAAAGACTGAGCCATCTAGGTGCCCCAAAGATTTTTTTTGTTTTAAAGTAATCTGTACACCCAATGTGGGGCTTGAACTCACAACCCTGAGATCAAGAGTTACATGCTCTACCAATTGAGCCAGACAGGTGCCTCAATTTTTAAAATAAAATAAAATAGGGGCACCTGGGTGGCTCAGTCAGTTAAGCATCTGGCTCTTGGTTTCCACTCAGATCATGATCCCATGGTTCGTGAGTTCAAGCCTCGCATCGGCTGTGTGCTGACAATGCAGAGCCTGCTTAGGATTCTCTCTCTCCCTCTCTTTCTCTCTGCCCCTCCTGCATTCTCTCAATAAACTTAAAAAAAATAAAATAATAAAAATTTGACATAGTTACAGATGGCTGATGCATAAAATCCATGCATGTGCAATGTTTTCCAAAATTATTTTATTATTTTTTTAATGTTTATTTATTTTGAGGGAGAGAGAGAGACAGACTGTGAGCAGGAGAAGGGCAGAGAAAGAGGGAGACACAGAATTCAAAGAAGGCTCCAGGCTCTGAGCTGTCAGCACAGAGCCCGATGCGGGGTTCGAACTCACAGACCGTGAGATCGCGACCTGAGCCAAAGTCAGATGCTTAACCAACTAAGCCACCCACGCACCCCATCTTGTGTTTTATTTTTATCCCTTACCTTATTCTTGAGAAACCTTCACGATTCACCCAGAAGCAATGAAAGGACTGGTTGGCCATATACAAAGTGACTTTTTTTTAGAAGTGGCCTTTGGTGAACAAAGAACTAGGAGGTCACAGGAGACACTGAGCCCTCAGAGCAGGGCCCGTTTTAGTCCCACACTATCCGCAGTATTTGAGAGAAAGAATGGAGCAGGCTGAGATAGCAATGATGCTATTAATTGATTCATCCTAGCTTTTCAATAAATGGGTTGTGCTTTATTGATGGTGTAAAAGGGGTTCCACTGTGAGTGTGTGTATTATGATTCTCTTCGGGCTCTGGACAGGCTCTTTCTCTGTGTCTGACCCCTGGGGCTGCGTGAGCTAATTGATTTCTCTAATTTTTAACTTTTTTATGTTTATTTATTTTTGAGAGAGAGAGTGACAGAGCGTGAGCGGGGTAAGGGCCGAGAGAGAGGGAGACACAGAATCCGAAGCAGGCTCCAGGCTCCGAGCTGTCGGCACGGAGTCCGATGCCAGGCTTGAACTCACAAACCACAAGATCATGACTTGAGCTGAAGTCAGACGCTTAACCGACTGAGCCACCCGGGTGCCCCTGCATGAGCTAATTCAGATCTCTGCGAGTTGGGGGAGTGCACAGATACTGAGAAGCAAAAGGTCTCTTTCACTGTTGACCGATCAGAGCGGTTGATCGCAAATCTAGAGAATAAAGTGATCTCTTTCGTCAACACAGTAAGTGGGCCAAACCCAGAGCTAAGGAAGAGGGAAGAACTCCTGCTAATTTATGGAGCCTTACGCCTCCCACTTGGGTTTCTCGTTTCTTTAAGGGAAGCATAGTACAGAGATGTCAATCTTTCACTGCTGTCGCTGGTCGGATCCCACCCAGTAAAACAGGCAATCTGTCTCTCCTGCGCCTACCCCAGACTCCCCAGAATTTTGCCTCCTAGCACTTGTCCATGGCAGTGGCGTGTGGTCTGGCTCTTTCAAACCCAAAGCTTGCTCGTCCTAGTACACACACACACACATACACACACTAGCCCATCCCACCTTTCAAAGCACCTTCACACGCAATACTGAACTTAATCCTGACATCAGTCCTAAGATGTAGATATTACGTTTCAAAGTAAATCCTAAGATGTAGATATTATTAATATCCCACTTTATCGAGGGGGAAAACTGAGACCAGAAGAGGTGAAATGACTTGTACACGTTCACAGGCAAAAATAAACTCAAACCCAGAGTTCCTGGGTCCTGACCCTGCACTCTTTCCACCAGGCGCCCCTGCGTTTCATCCCGCTGACACCGGCTTCCTGCGTTTCTCCTTCTGAGCATTTGTGCTCTCCCAGCACCGTTCAATGGGGCAAATTTTGTGGAGACCTCAGGCCCTTCGGCAGGCCTGTGAGGAGACAGTCTAGGTCCCACTAGCCTGTCAGACGCCTCTCAAACCACTCCCCGAATGCACTGTCGGGCCTCGTATGTCGATATCTGGTTTGGTTGTCATTTTTCCAGGAAGTTAGCCCGTTCCAATGAGGACTAGCTAATGTAAAAGATCAGATGTACTCTGGGGACAAAGGAAAAAGGAGTTGAGAGACATCACCAAGTTAGTTAGAGGAAAGAAGACATGTAACACAGGACAAATAGCTGAGAGCAGAAAAGGGATGAGTGTGGGGGGGGGGTCCGTGGGGGAGAGGGGACATGGGTGCTGCCTGCAGGGCCACCTTCTGCCGGCCAATGGCTAAGATGAGCAGGTGTGCGACTCTTCCCCAGCATTCGTAACTTCCAGAGTTTTCTTTCGGTGGCAAAAGAGAGTCCTGGGTGATGTTCAAGGAATGTCTGGCCAGTGCACAGTGGAGACTTTGTTCAGTCTTGCAGATTGGCTATTTCTGAGTTGCTGCCAAAGCCAACCCTCCGGGCTATGGGTGCAGAAAGAGAAGTTGTCACTGTCACGCACACAGGGATTGGCAGGTGGGGGTCTGCCGGGGGCAGGGAGTCGAGACCGGTAAATCACACGTTTGGTCTATAGTTACTCTTTCTCCTCTTTGCCCTGTAGTTTCGTTTTGCCCTTTAGTTTTGAATTTGGTATAGTGATTTTAGCCGGCAAATGCAGTACGTTGAACACAAAAGGCTAAGTGCCAGTTCCAAACTTAAAACCGGCTATTTCTGTTTGACCTTTTCTTCCACTTGGCCCTCCTACACCCAGGGCGTTTTTTGCCTTTGGATTTTTGCAATGTCGTAAGTCTCGTTCCCATGCTGCGTCTCCTACCCCTTACCCCAAGTGTAGGAATGCCTCGTATAAACTCATGACATTAGCATTCATGTCCCACAGACCAAACCATGGCCTGGCCCAGGCGAGACCACAGCGTCTCCTTCTTACGCTGGGGCAGATGTTTGGATGGAGAGTGGGAGAAGAACGTTGATTTTTATTTTATATAGAAGAATCTAAAAATGGCTCCACTCTGATAATATGAAAGAAATTATGATAGAGCATCATAAAACAAAGAACTCGATGCTCCCTCTTCCTTGTGGGAAGATACCCACGTTAGATACCTTCCGGAGATGGTGCAAATGCCCAAGATGGAGACACCTGCAGCAGAGGTGAGGCCCTGGCCTTCAGGCCAGGAGGCAGTGGAGCATAGGTGAGGGGCAGGGAGGAGAGATTGGTGGCAGCAGAGAAGGCCCGGGAATTTACAGAGTGCCAAACCAGCGTGGAAGCCTCTGGAATGAAGCCCCTCAATGACTCTGTCTCCTTCCTCTCAGAGTTCTTTCCCACAATCACTCCCTGCCTTTTTTTTTTTTTTTTAAGTATGCTCTATGCCCAACGTGGGACTTGAGGTCACAACTCTGAGATCAAGGGTCGCATGCTCTATAGACTGAGCCAGGCGGGGGCCCCACTCCCCACTCTGATATAACCCTTTGAAAAGTACAAAAAGTACAAATTATCCCAGAGGCAACTGGGAAAAATCTCTTTGAAATCCCATTGCTGAATGAGAGGTTGGAGCTTTCTGGTTCTCTTTTGGAGAGTAGCTTTGCCCTTCTTTCTCTATTTTGTCTTGATCTTGAAAACGAGGGCAGGGGCCCCTGGCTGGCTCAGTCAGTCAGTAGAGCGCAGGACTCTTGATCTCGGGGTTGTAAGTTCAAGCCCCACACTAGCTGCACAGATTACTTAAAAGTAAAATCTCTTTAAAAAAAAAAGAAAAGAAAAGAAAATGAGGGCAAAGTTTATGTCTCAAGGATGGCATAAAAATGGTTGAGTTTGAAAACTAAAATGTTGTTGGAGCACCTAGGTGGCTCAGTCAGTTAAGCATCCGACTCTTGGTTTCAGCTCAGGTCATGATCTCACAGTTCATGAGTTCAAGCCCCATGTTGGGCTCTGTGCTGACCGTGTGGAGCCTGCTAGGGATTCCATCTCTCCTCCTCTCTCTCTCTGCCCCTCCTCTGCTTGGGCTTTCTTTCTCTCTCTCTCTCTCAAAATAAATAAATAAACTTAAAAAAAAAAGAAGTAAGCTTCATAGATATCCTAGCTAACTTGCAACGTCGAAATCTCTTCCAGCTCCCGAAATACCCACTATAGATCAGGCATACTCAAAAATCAGCAACGGCATCACTGTGGAATGGGCCACGGTGCCCGGGGCCACCAGTTATCTCCTCACGGCTGAAGATGGAGACACTGTCATTGAAACCATGGTGGCCAATTCCCCAGGCACTGTGACAGGCCTGAAGGCTGCGACCTTGTACCGAATCACCGTCAGATCCATCGGTGCCACTGGGAGAAGCCAAGCATCGCTTCCGAAGCAGGCAGAGACGGGTAGCTGGATGCTCACCCTCTGTTGGGCTGTTGTTTGTGACCTGGATCCGTTACACTGAGGCTGCAAGTCCATGATATAATTGTGTGTCACTTGAGTGCCTACGATTCAGGGCCCAGAGGCGAAAGCCACCAAATGATGTTTTGGGAATTCAGATATCTGTGGAGGTGGTGGCATTTAAATTCCAGATGCTTTGGAAAATAAAACCCATTCTTGACATCTTTAAGAACATCCCTGCTTTTAAGGGCACCTGGGTGACTCGGTTAAGCATCAGATTTTGGCTCAGGACACGCTCTCATAGTTAGTCCGTTTGAGCCCCACATTGGGCTCTTGGCTGGCAGCACAGAACCTGCTTGGGATTCTCACTTCTCTCTCTCTGCCCCTCTGCCCCTTTTCAAAATAAGTAAATAAACATAAAAATTTTCTTAAAAACTATTGTAAGCCATCATTTCCCCATATTATAATTACAGGGATATTTTATATAATTTCTTACTAACCTCCAGTTGAAAGTAATGCCTAATATTAGGGTTTTTCTGTTCTGCATTCCTTTGCCGAGTCATTTATGATTAATACACATTTAGATAGTCATGATTTTTTAATGCTTATTTATTTATTTTTGAGAGAGAGAGAGACACCAGTAGGGGAGGGGCCAGAGAAAGAGAGAGAGGAGACAGACTCCCAAGCAGACTCTGTGCAGTCAGCACAAAGCCTGATGTGGGGCTCAAACTCACCAACTTCGAAGTCATGACCCAAGCCAAAATCAAAAGTTGGACGCTTACCCGACCGAGCCACCTGGGTGCCCCTTAGATAGTCATTATTTAATGGAACTCTACCGTAAAATCCTTTCGCAAAGCAAATAATTATTTCATAATATGGATGATCAACCTCAAATTACTTATTTCTAAATTTGATTTATCCTCTATTGGAGTTTCCTAATGCAAATGCGTGTGTTCTTGTCTTTGTAGTGTTGGCTGCACCAATTCTAGAAGTAAGCTCTCCAAGTCCAGACTCTATTCTTGTGCAGTGGGAAGCTGTCTATATGGCAATTGGATTCTCTGTGTCCATTATGCGAGCCAATGGTTTGGGTAGAATATGGAAAGAGAATACCACAAACACCTCCTTGACATTCACCAGGTTAGATGCTGGGACTCTCTACACCATAAAGGCCTATGCATGGAATGCCAATGGGACCCCTGGGGACGACTCCACCTGCAATCAGAGAACAAGTAAGGACTTCCCAGGCTCAGCCCCAAGCAATCTCCCTTTTGATTAATGAGAGGCTATGCATTGTAGCCATCGGGAGCGGATGTTAATTGATAAGTACAGAGCAGCTGGTGACAGATATTGAAATTTATTATGAGTTTATTTATAGCATGGTAGTTTAAATGCTGACTGCCTGTATAAAGAAAGGCTGTTCAGAATACACAGAGCCTGGCTTCTCCCTCTCTGATACCCAACTTATTTCGAGCAAACGCATTCGATATCATAGCGGGAGATGATTTTTGCTAGGTTTACCGGTCTCCCCAACCCTTCCTAGGTTCAGACTAATGGTATAAACAGAAAGGACTGGGACAAACAGGAATTCATTTCATTCAGTAGATGTTTAGTGAGTTCAAGCCAACTTTGAGTGGGCATTGTTCTAGAGATCCAGCAGCAAACAAAACAAAGTTCCTGTTGTGAGGGTACCTCCTGCTGTGGTGGGAACCAGAATTTCAGCTATATTGCCCAAAACCTCAGCTTGGGCCTGAGGTCACCACGGGGCTTCCCATCGCCTCTCCTCCAGTCATAGGCTGAGAAGCTGGAGCGTGGTGTGTGTTCTCTCACACCCTCACCGAAGGGCTACACTGACCAGGGGATCCTACTGCACGATACGTGGAAACCCAAACCCATCTGCTGGAGTAATCCAAAAAGAATGAGAGGGAGAGAGAGAGAAGGAGGGGGATTTTTTTTTTTTCTCTTGAGGCAGAGTAAGCCACCCACTGACAATGTGGCTGAATGCCAGACTCTCACCAACCAGATAAGCTGTTTCATCCCTTGGAGAGGACCAAGGAAAGGGAGGAAAGAACCCAGAAGTGTTTTCTCCAACATTCCCCAAGTTTGGAGGGTGGGGTGGAAGCCCCACTGTCTATGGGTCAAGACAGAAATTCAGGGAGAAAAGGGTTTGCCTTTTGTAATACTTCTCTAGGGTGACATCATAGCAAGGTGGCCTTAAGGTGATTCTTGATGGGCCTGGTGAGTCAGCATGTCTGTGAAAAACCAGCCTCCCCGGGCCTTTTCCTACGCGTTCATTCATTCTTCTTTCCACAAACATTAACTGAGGGCCCACTATGTGTCGGCATCGTGTAGCTGATGGGGATACAAAATAAATCAAAGCGTAATCCCTACACCTGGAGAACTGATCGTGTTGGTTCTTGAGACCAATGCACAAATCAGTGGTTACAGTTCAGTGTAACTAGTGCTTTGAGAGAGGGATTTGCAGGCACAGAGTGGTGTGGGAGGAAAGCCTCTACATCAGGCTGGGGTCAGGGACAGCCATCTCCTACAGGTGACCATTTTCTTAAAGCCTTCCTTTTCATTTATTCCCCATGTTTTAAAATTTTTTATTTTTTATTTTTTTCTTAAAAAATTTTTTTAATGTTTATTTACTTTTGAGAGAGAAAGAGAGACAGAGCATCAATGGAGGAGGAACAGAGAGAGAGAGAGAGGGAGACAGAATCTGAAGCAGCAATTTGACAATAAATTGATTAAAAAAAAAAAAGAATCTGAAAAAAAAAAGAGCTGGCAGCACAGAGCCTGATGCAGGGCTCGAACTCATGAACTGTGAGATCATGACCTGAGCCAAAGTCGGAGGCTGAACCAACTGAACCACCCAGGAGCCCCTAAAAGTTTTTTAGAGTATAGATTTAGCCTCTCTATTAGTTTGCTAGGGCTTTCTTAACATAGTGCCACAAACCAACTTAAAGAACACAAATTTGTTGTCTTCCTGTTTTGGAGGCCGGAGGTCTGAAATCAAGGTGTCAGCACAGTTGGTTCCTTCTAAGGACTCTGAGGGAAGGATCTGTTCATGGGCTCTCTCCTTGGCTTGTAGACGGCACCCTTCATAATCTACCTGGAAGTGTATGCCTGTGTCCAGATTTCCTCTTTTTATTTTTTAATTGATTAATTAATTAATGTTTCATGAATTTGCATGTCATTCCTTGTGCAGGGGCCATGCTAATCCATATCATTCCAATTTTATTATTAAAAATTTTTTTAAATATTTATTCATTTTTGAGACAGAGAGAGAGAGAGCATGAGCAGGGGAGGGACAGACAGAGAGAAGGAGACACAGAATCTGAAGCAGGCTCCAGGCTCTGAGCTTAGCACAGAGCCCAATGCAGAGCTCAAACCCACCAACTGTGAGATTATGACCTGAGCTGAAGTTGGATGTTTAACCGACCGAGCCACCCAGGCACCCCATGTATCTTTCCAATTTTAGTATATGTGTTGCCAAAGCGAGCACAAAATTTTCTGTCTTTATAAGGACCCCAGTCATATTGGATTAGGCCATCCTAATGATCTCACCTTCACTAATTGCATCTACTATGACCCTGTTTTCAAAGAAGATGACATTTTCAGGTACTAGGGGTTAGGACTTCAACATACGAATTTTGACGGGACTCAATTCAACCCCCAACAACCCCCAATACTCTACTCATTTTTCCTGGTTCTCCCATCCCCCATGTGGAAAGAGCTGGTTGTACTAAAACTCTGCAGATTACCCTTACTAGCCTTGAATCCAGAATTCCTCGGAGCAGATCTGCCTCTGCAGGTAAGCTAACCATGCAGCGGGGGAAGGGTCCTGTAGGACCTGGAAGGCCTATAGGAGAAACGTGGCAGGAATGTGCCCTGCAGAGGGCGAGTTGAGTCCCCGTTTACTCAAATAGGGCCTTGCCTGTATAACCCCCGTGTGTCCAGAAGGTGCTGGTCTCTGCTCATATGCTAGGCGAGCGGTTCTTTAATGCCTGCCAGGCGGGCCTCATTACAGCACAGATTCCCAGCCCCAAAGGACACTCCTCAAGCTTTTTCAAAAGGACAACCCTGAAGGGGGCGCCTGGGTGGCTCAGTCAATTGGGTGTCCGACCTCAGCTCAGGTCATGATCTTACCACCCGTGAATTCGAGCCCTGCATCGGGTTCTGCACTGACAGTTCAGGGCCTGGAGCCTGCTTCCAGTTCTGTGCCTCCTTCTTTCTCTGCTCCTCTCCCACTCACACTCTGTCTCTGTCTCTCAAAAGTAAATAAATTTTAAAAAAATTAAAAAAAAAAAGAATAACCCTGAAAAGAGGAAGGCATATTTCTAAGAATGTAGAGGGAAGTTTTCAGAGACCCTAAAATGACCGCCCTAATGTATGCGCATCACACTCGATACTTTCCTTCCTTCCCTTTGATTTAATGGAATGAAATTCTGCTCTTCTAGAAACAGTTATGACCTAAAAGCTCTTACAGAAAAAGTCTAAGCAGGTGTCAAAAGTAAAGAAGGGAAGGTTGTCTGGCTGTCTCAATTGGTAGAGCACATGACTCTTGATTTCGGAGTTGTAAGTTGAAACCCCATGTTGGGTGGAGAGATTACTCAAAAATAAAATCTTAAAGGGGTGCCTGGGTGGCTCATTCAGTTAAGCATCCAACTTCAGCCTAGGTCATGATCTCATAGTTCATGAGTTCGAGGTCCACATCAGGCTCTGTGCTGATGGCTCGGAGCCTGGAGCCTGCTTTGGATTTTGTGTCTCCCCCTCTCTCTGCCTCTCCCCTGCTCAGGCTCTCTCTCTCTCAAAAATAAACCTTAAAAAATTTTTTACATAAAATAATATCTTAAAAAAACAGTAGAGATGCCTGGGTGGTCTGCTCGGTTAAGCATCCAACTCTTGATCTCAGCCCGGGTCTCGATCTCAGGGTCATGTGTGTAAGCCCTACTCTATGCTGGGCATAGAGCCTACTTAAAAAAAAAAATAGTAAGGAAGGGATATTGTTGAAGCTATTCCATTCAGCTTCATCTTTTGATAACAGAATATTTGATCTACCACTTAGTAATAACATACCCGTATGGCCCTTTTGGCCCTTCACATTTATAATTTCATTTCATTATTCAATTACTTGTTGAGTTGTGTGTTTACTGATTCATTCATTCAAAATATGCTTATTTAGCACCTATATGTGTTAGGGACAGATCTTAGTAGATCCATTTTATGGATGATAAAAAAAGTAAATAACAGATTAAATAACATGGCCAAGGTCACATAGCTAGCTATGAGTTTGCATAGTCAACAGCAGATGTGTTACCCTAAGTCCCGATTTTATGCTCTAAACCCTTGCAATTACCCTACTATTGTGGTACCTTGTCTTCCAAGCTCTGCAATGTTGTTAGGCCAAATCTTACTTGGAGTCTTGAGGCCACTATAAAATCTTAATTGTTTCTCGAATATCTAGGTCCTCGAGCGCCTGCCAACGTTCAAGTCTCTTTTGACAGTGGGGCTCTGAAGGCTTCTGTTTCATGGGCCCCAACGGAAGGAGCTTTCAACTATACCGTGATGGCTTCGAGTGGCTCTTCGGAGCTGAGCTGTAGTACGACTCTCAGTGCTTGTACCCTCTCCTCCCTGCAGTGTGGGACTGAGTATCTGATTTCGGTCTTAGCAAGTAACGATGCTGGGTCTAGCAAATCGACTTCATCGGAGGCCCTAAAAACTGGTATGTAAACAAGAGTGACTGTGGGGCTGGCAAGCCAGTGTGACTGCCATAAGGGAAACAAATGATCACCTGACAATGCTCCAGAACATTCTGGAAGCAGTGAAAATGAAAGCCCGGTCTAAGTGAAAGCATTGAATGGGACATTCTAAGGAGTTTCAATAATGTGATCGTGAAACAAGATATCACGCATTGGAAAAAGCACATCTTTGAAAATTAAGAGTCCTGGCCCCTATTCTGTTCTTTCATTAATTTTCTTTATCCTTTGAAAAGCTGTAAAAATTCTAAGATCCAGTTGGAGTTATATGTAGCTCTAACTGTGCAGTACAGATAGTGGCCTCTTCGTTACTTCATGTTTCGCAGACCTACGCCTGCTGGGAGCTATACTTTTAAGATAAAGGTGGGCAGTCTATAATTCTTAGTATGGGTTTAACTATCTTCCCATTTTCATCTTAGGAGAGAAATGAAGGCGCACATGCGTGGAGGTTTACTCCTCTATTTACAGACGTCTACGTGTTTTGGCGATGGGAACTAACATTTAGCGAAGACCTACTAAGTACCAGGGACTATAAATACATCATTTTATTTAACTTTCATGACAAGTCAATGATGTAGGCTCTATTATTTCCTTTTTCAGGTAAAAAAAATTTAGTTCTGAGAGTGATGTAAGTTTTCCAAAGGTACATGAATAATAAATGCTGGAGCTAGGATTCAAGCCCAGGTTTGCCTGATTTTAGTCCTCTAAGCCAAAGAAAATGTAGATAATCACAATAATGTCCACTTTATCAGAGAGAACTATGTCATCCTGAGTTTAAAAGGCTTCTGAACAGAGAGGAAAAGAGCCATCACCAAGCTAATGCAGGGCACCTTAAGGGGAAAAATACAGCCAAGCCCTCAGATACAAGGTTTCTTTTATTTTTAAACCTTTTTTAAAAGTTTATTTTTTTTTTGAGAGAGAGAAAGAATCCCAAGCAGGCCCCGTGCTGCCGGCGCAGAGCTTAACGTGGGGCTGGGTCTCGTGAACCGGGAGATCATGACCTGAGCTGAAAATCAAGAGCGGGACGCATAACCAGCTGAGCCACCCAAGCACCCCAGATGCACAATTTCTTACAGTTATGTGAAATGAAGGTCACTGGTAGCAATCCTGGTGATTTGGCTTCCGTCTTGACAGCTATAATTTACTCTGGATGGCCTATTAGAAATGGTTATGAGGTTGGAATATCTGGGCGTGAGGGAAAAGATAAGAACACACTTTCAAAAGCATAGCAGATACAAGATAGTCATGTAACGCAGGAGAGAACCCTCCAGTGTTTCCCAATCTTGGAGGCACAGTAAGAGCACCTGGGGAACTTTTTAAACATCCACCTAAGATCAATTAATTCAGAGTTGCCGGGAGTGGAGTCTGGGTATGACTAGTTTGTAAAAGCTCCTCGGTTAGTTCTAATGGCCAGGGTAAGGTGCCGCTGAAATAATCCTGCACGTGTACAGTCGGGCGGCATCAGTTTGGGTATAAAACAATCAGTCCTGGGCGCCTGGGTGGCCCAGTCGGTTAAGCATCTGACTTCAGTTCATGTCATGATCTCACGGTTGGTGGGTTTGAGCCTCGCATTGGGCTCTGTGCTGACAGCTCAGAGCCTGGAGCCTGCTGTGGATTTTGTGTCTGCCTCTTTCTCTGCCCCTCCCCTGCCTGTTGTCTGTCTCTCAAAAATAAATAGAAGTTAAAAAAATTTTTTTAAACAATCAGTCATGATTCTGGGAACGGCCCACACTTACCAATAAAAGAACTATGTTTAGAAAGTGCTATGTGTTTCCTGGGTCCCAGAATTGTGAAATACATTTTAGGAAGATTTCCACTAGAGATAGCTACAATTTTAAAAGCTTGGAGCTTGAAAGAATAAACTTCATTTGAAATAATTCCTTCATTCTGTGCTGATCCTGGCATTGCCTTAACACAGAAATGCAGGCAATGTTAACCAAGGTGATGCATGCCTGTTTCTTTTTTTTTTTAATTAGAAAAATTTTTTGTTAATGTTTATTTATTTTTGAGAGAGACATAGCATGAGCGGGGGAGGGGCAGAGCAAGAAGGAGACACAGAATCCGAAGCAGGCTCCAGGCTCTGAGCTGTCAGCACAAACTGTGAGATCACGACCTGAGCCAAAGTCGGACACTTAACCGACTGAGCCCCCGGGCGCCCCGTCCATGCCTGTTTCTGACATCGTCTAGCATGTATTGTGTGAGATAAGTTTTACAACATGTGAGGATGTCTCGTTGGTTTGCACATGCTATTTGATTTATTCCTTGTCCCTAGCACGTGATATCCTGGGCAACTGGAAAGACATAAAGAAAATCTCTTGCGGGACTCTCATAACTCGTCATTATTTACTGTTTCCTAGTTGCTTGTGCGCCTGGGAGAGTGACCATCCAAGAAGACCCTCCAGGCCGCCTGTCCGTGGCTTGGTCCGATGTAGATCTGGGTGATTACTATGTGGCCTTCGTGAAGAGTGATGACGGCCTGGAGGTCCACTGTAACACATCTCTCACCCGGTGCCATTTCTTATCTGAATGTGGCTTCACTTACTTTATTAGTGTTTTTGCCTATAACAAGGCAGGGCAGAGTCCTCTGGGCGATGTGTTCAATTATACCACGGGTAAGTTGCACTTGATTCTGTAAAGGGAGTCCTGAGCTCCCTAAACTCAGCGGCAGCACAGATCACCTGTCGCACGAACCGACTGACACAGGTTCCCTGGGAGTCACTCCAGGGCCAAGACCAGAAAGAGAATCTCTCCTCTCCCATTCTTTCCAGAGCAGGACATTTGGGCTTCATGGACCCAACCTTAACAAGAAGGCAAGGCTTAGGAGTGAAGAGAGAGCAGAGAATACAGTCGTTCACACCTGATCTGAACAATTAAACCCTCCGCCAAGCTCTGCGGAGTGTTCAGCGCCCTGCGCAAGGTGCTGAAGGGGGTACAGTCCTCCTGTCTCAGGAGTTCACTCTTTCCCCAAGCCCTGAAAACAGAGATACAATGGCAAAGGCGCTGCCTGGTGTGGAAGGCTCTGCGGCAGGACACCTGTCCTAACGTGTCCCAATTGTCCTAACTTGACTGCTAGCTCATTTGAAAAATGGAGATAACGACATTACCTTGCTAGTTCCTTAGTATCCACCATTGCAAAATGGGACAGATGATAATGAGAGCATGCATATGAAATCGTCTGCATGCGGCAAAGCACAACACAAGGCGTTTTTATTAGCATCATCGTGACTATTATTCTCCTCCACTAGCTTGGATCTTCTCTAGAGCAGGGACTGTTGTATTCACCTCTTCATTCTCAGTGCTCCTTATAGTGTGATTGGCATATGGGAAATGCTTGATTTTTGAAGACTGAATGGAGTGAGTGATTTAAAATTAATAATCCATATTTACAAAGAAAACCATAATTTCATTATATATAATTAGCTGGATTATAATACATTTTACCAAGACGAAGGAATCAAATAATCGGTGCCTTTGGAAAATGAAGTAAGAAGCTATTAATCAAGTTTCGGGAGCACAGAAGGGCCTTCTAAAAGGAGTGGCCTTGAACTGTATATTTAAGGATGGATGGAATGTAGGTGGGGCAAGGGCATCCCAGAAAACTCCAGGCCAAGCTGGACATTGGTCAGAATTTGTCCATGACATAATATAGGGTCTGTTCTAAGACACACTAGTGCAATGACGCTTCCCCCTCCTCCAGCCCTCAGTTTTATCTGGTTAGTGGCTGGAAGGAGCGATAGGATCTGGACGTTAGACTAGGTATGATTTTTATCAGGCAGAAGAGAGGAACAGCATTCCAGTGGAGGGTTCGCGGTCTTCAAGGCATAAGGAAATGAGAGCACAAGTGGGGTGGGGAATTGAGAGAGTCAGTGAGGGGAGGCACGGCTGAACATGTAGGCTGGATGCAGCTTGTAATGACCTTGGACATCATGCACAGAGGATGTATCCTTTATGTAGTGGGTTTTAGGCCAAAACCACAGCTGGAAAGACCTGTAGGAGATTCTTGGAGCAACTGAGGAGGGCTGTGGCAGAGGCCCCGGGCGCTGGGAGATCAGGACTCAGTGTCCCACCTCCCCCCCATCCTCTAACATTCTTGCTCCTTTACTGACCTCCAATTTCTGTCTCTGCTCCTGCTTTCAGCCCCCTGTTGTCCTAGCGACATTAACCCTGTGTTGGTGTCCAGTGACAGAGTGGAGATTGTCTGGTCTCCTGTCCGTGGTGCCGAACTTTATGAAACCAAGGCCGTAGACGGGTTCAACGTGGTGGAGTGCAACGACACTGCTCCCGCCTGCACCCTCTCCGCTCTAGAGTGCGACACCACGTACAACATCACAGTGTATTCCTTCAGCGAAGTCCGGGGCGGCAATACGTCGTGTACTTCCCGGTTCGTCACCACAGGTACGCTACGGCTATGACTTCCTTCACTGCCGTCTGAACGATTCACTGCAGCTGCGGGCATGCCCTTCGGGATGGGCACTCGGCAGGAACCGTAAAACCACTCTTTGTGGGGACCCTCTCTCTTCCTACGGAGGGGCAGAAGAGTAGGTAGGACAAGGAAATTGGGCGGGGGGAAGAAAACAAAAAAGGAGGTCATGGGGAGAGTGGAAAGCTTCCCCAGTAATTACTTCAGCCGTTCAGTTCCTCCGACTTTTGAGTGGGGGAGCTGTCTGTATTCACACCAGGAGACTGCAAATATTCTCTTAATTACTTTTGCTTTTGGAGTTCAAAATGACCCTTAACATTTTCCAGTGAGTCTGAAGTTGAAAGAACCTCATACAAAGGCTCTAGGCATCTGGCCTACGTGCTCGTGGTGGCTGAAAGTAGGGACGATCTCATGCGGGGGGTGGGGAGATCACATGTAGACCAGATGGCACACCTGATATTTTTGGCTCGCACAGTTTCAATTAATAATCTAAAATCTCTTAGCTCCTTGCAGTCCTGAAATAAAAAATGTTTCCAAGGATGCATTCTCCATGATTCATGTGCACTGGCGACCCACTAACGACGAAGCCACTTACACGGTGACTGCCCAGGGGGAGAAAGGGCGGTACCGGTGCAGCAGCACGGGAGAGTCCTGTGCCCTGGGGGGCTTGCCCTGCGGCTCCGCGTTCTCCGTCACCGCGGTGGCCGAGACACAGGCCGGGCGGAGCCTGCCCAGCTTCAGCGTGCCCCTGGAAACAGGTAGGTGGCAGCCACCAGCCTCGACTTCAGCGTGGTCCTTAGAAATCGTTATGTGAACGTTCTCATTTTATTGACCCTAAATGTGATAGAAATACATTAAACTCACAGGTCTCTCAAACAGCCCCAGGCCTAGAAAATAAAACTTGTTATGTTTGGACACAGGTTCTGTAAAAATAGCATCAAAAGACTCTAATATAGCCTATGCTTGCATCAAAGGAGGAATACATTGTGGCGATAAAACATCGATTTGAATTTACATTCCTCCATGACATAATCTCCCCAAACAACGAACAAGCCACCAAAAGAGCTGGCTTATGTTTGATTTCTTAGGCTCAGCCCTTGCAAACCTTTCTGTATAAAATGCTTTCTGAGTTTCAGTTTTCTGGTGAAAGGGGGAGGGAGAATGGGTTGCTCTGGTGGCTGTGACTGTTAAATTAGTTAATACTGCAAGCACTTAGCGGGGTGCCTGATGCTTACGCAGTAAGAGTTTGATAAAATAAAGCGGTTACAGCTTCAAAGTGCTGTGTGTGAGTGAAATTTAGCAAATTACGTAAGGCCTTTGGACATTATTTTCTCTTATGTACAATGCATGGCACTTTGGACTATAAAAGTTGCAGCAGTAAAAAGCAGCAGAATAGAGACCATGCCCAACATTCGGGAAGATTCTAGATATCCTATATCCTGTTTACTGGGTCCCTGAAAATTTGAGAATTGGCTGTGGTATTCTTAGGTGGCTAAAAATATTGAGAGCTTTGATATCAATTAAGTACCGTGAAATGCATGAGAAAAGCAACATACACTTAATTTGCAAAGGCTATGAAATATTATATTGCAAGAAGAGGTGAATACAGCCTTTGCTTTGAAATTTGCAACTGGCATTGTTAAAGTCTGGAAACAACAAAGGATTTCTTTCTTATTCTGAAAACGTTGGGAGGAAACTCACATTACCCACAGCCAGTTAATGCTCCGTCTTCCTGGGGAAAGCAACCCCTACATACAGTTGATGTTAAATGGTGTATCAGAGGGAATGAGATTGTGCTTAACAAAAGGAGACTTTTGCTTAATAACTGAAGATTTGAGAAATGCAGGATATTGAATGGTATACAATAAAAATACCGTTCTTGGTCATTTTCCCACAAATAAGGCTCCGTGGAAATAAGTCCCCAATTCTTTCTCTTTTTCTCCACTTAAGTGCCGTGCTGTCCAGCTGGTCTGACAGTAACTCAGGTCACCCAATCAGTAATCAACGTGAGCTGGACTGTTGGGACCGGGGCCCAAACCTACGTGACAGTTCTGGAGTCACACACCGGACAGTCTAAGTGTCTCACCCATCAAAACCAGTGCCTCCTGGGATGTATCACATGTGGTGTCAATTACACGGTGGCATTAAAAGCCATCAGTGCCACTGGGTTGACTGCAGACTGCGCCTACCAAACTTATTCCTCTAGTAAGTGGCTTCTAAATTCCAGCTATGGAGTATCAACAAGGACTTCAACTTTCTTCTTTTTAAGTTTATTTATTTATTTATAATTTTTTAAAGTTTATCTATTTTGAGAGAGAGCATGAGCTTGAGCTGGGGAGGGGTAGAGAGTGGGGGGAGAGAGAAGGAATCCCAAGCGGGCTCCTCGTTGTCAGCCCAGAGACTGATGTGGGGCTCAAATCCACAAACCATGAGATCGTGACCTGAGCTGAAATCAAGAATTGGATGCTCAACCGACTGAGCCACCCAGGTGCCTCTAACTTTATTTTTTTGAGAGAGAGAAAGAGAGAGAGAGCAAGAGCAGGGGAGGGGCAGAAAGAGAGGGAGAATCCCAAGCAGGCTCTAAGATGCCAGCACAGAGCCGACGTGGAGCTCGAACTCAGAAAACTGTGAGATCATGACCTGAGTTGAAATCAAGAGTCGGAGGCGGGGCCCAACTGACTGAGCCACCTGGGTACCCCAGGACTTCAACTATTATAAATCCAGACATAAGCCCCTCCTTCTCATTTAAAAAGATGCCTCATCTCCATCCTGCTAGCATTATAAATTCAGATTACTTTCTAAAATGTTTACAATTTCCCTCTTGACTTAGCACCTCAAAGCGGCAGAGGCTTCTGTTGGTGGTTGGTGAATTGATTCCTCTGGTAACATGGGTCAGGGGTACTTTTTCTGAAGGCAGGACAGATTTTTACATGGCACAACTACCCTCTGCACAGAGTAACTCAGTCTGGCAGAGTTTCCAGAAAGCATTTAGGTCACACATTCTATTTGGCTTGAATTCTTTTCTTCTCATTATTATTATGCTATTCCTCTCTCTCTTCTAAACCACTCCACCTCCTTCAATGGTTTCTTATTTCAACAGGCTAAAAGAGCACTGTCTACTGACAGTATTGTATCTCGTCCTTCACAAAGACCAAATCATTAGGGAAGAGCAGGGGAGTGTAGTGGGACGGAGTTAGCAAATAAGATTCTCTTGTATGAATCTAGCCTACTGAAGTGACTGGAGCACTATTTTGAAAAAAGAAAACTCGTGAAAATGCCTTTTTAATGAGAAAGAGTATAATCGTCAGTTCATCATATCTTCTCCAGGACACAGGATGGGAGAGCTAAAATATAATTTTGCCACCCCAGCGGCAGTAGCGTCGTCAACTAGGAGTCTAAATATCTGGGTTCTAGGGTGCCTGGTGGCTCAGTCAGTTAAGTGTCCAACTTTTGGTTTCAGCTCAGGTCAGGATCTCAGGGTTGTGAGATGGAGCCCCAAGTCAGGTTCCGCACAAGCCTGCTTGACATCTTCCCTCTCTCCCTCTCTCTCTCTGCCTCTTCCCACCCTGACCCCTCCCCTCACTCACACAGGCTCTCTCTCACTCTTTAAAAAAAAAAAAAAGACATGGTTTCTTATAAGCTTCGTTGCCTTATCTTCCCTGATGATTCCTCATCGGTAGGAGAAATAGTAATAACTATAACGTGAAAGCATTTATAACATGCTACATATATGTAAGCTGTTGCCTACTTTCTTTGGGACCCTTATCTTTCATTAGATTTGCCGCCTAAGTTCTTGCCCTGTTACCCAGTTCTGGAAATATGGCTCACTGCTTACCTCCACATGTAAAAAACCTTTCTTTAAAAGAAAGAAGAAATCAAATGAGCCTGATTATCTATAACCGAATGCTTTATTTATTTATTTTTTTTAACGTTTATTTACCTTTGAGAGACAGAGAGAGACAGAGTGTGAGCAGGGGAAGGGCAGACAGAGAGGCAGACACAGAAGCCAAAGCAGGCTCCAGGCTCCGAGCCATCAGCACAGAGCCCGATGTGGGACTCGAACTCACAGACGGTGAGATCGTGACCCGAGCTGAAGTCAGCCGCTCAACCGACTGAGCCACCCAGGCGCCCCTATAACTGAATGCTTTAATCATTATACAACAACATTTTAATTTTTGTTACTCAGTAAGCCACCATTTGATGCCCTGCTTGACATCTAATGTGTGTAGCCTGCTCAGGGCATCTAGAAAAGAAAACCGAAGGACCTAGTGAGCTAGTAAGGACAAAGTGTAGATGAGCAAAGCCTGGTCACTTGACGCTTGTGTAAGTGACTACTCCCCAGGTGTCATGCTACTCAGCTCAGCCAAATAGGTCTTTTCAATTAAAGCTGAATACAGTTAATGGGGCTCCTGGGTGGCTCGGTCGGTTAAACATCCAACTCTTGGATTCGGCTCAGGTCATGGTCTCATGGTTTCATGAGTCTAAACTCTGTGTCGGGGTCTGTGTTGGTAGCACAGAGCCTGCTTGGGATTCTCTCTCTCCCTTTCTCTCTGCCCCTCCCCTCCTTACACTGTCTCTCTCTCTCTCTCAAAATAAATAAACTTAAAAAAAAAGCTGAATGCAGAGAATTTAAATTCAGTTCCACTAAAATCTTGTGAAACTAGGGCATTATGAAAGATCTTAACAAAGATTCTCTGCATTTGACTCATAGCTTGGGTTGTATAAGATACATATCTACTAAGTGGAGAATTTTTTTAATAAACATTAAACATTTCTTTTTGAGAGAGAGAGAGAGACACAGTGCGAGAGGGGAGGGGCGGGGGGGGGGGGGACAGAGGATCCCAAACGGGTTTTGTCTTGACAGCAGACAGCTCGATACAGGGCTTGAACTCGAGAACTGTGAGATCATGACCTGAGCTGAAGTCGGAAGCTTAATCAACTGAGCCACCCAGGTGACCCACCAAGTGGGGACTTTTTTTAAAAATTTTTTTTAACATTTTATTTATTTTTGAGAGACAGAGTATGAGTGGGGGAGGGGCAGAGAGACAGGGAGACACCGAATCCGAGGCAGGCTCCAGGCTCTGAGCTATCCACACGGAGCCTGATGCAGGGCTCGAACCCAGGAACCGTGAGATTGTGACCTGAGCCAAAGTCAGACGCTTAACCGACCGAGCCACCCAGGCGCCCAAGTGGGGACCCTTTGACTCAGCATTGTTCTCTGTTAAAACTTCTTGGTTCCCCTCAGCATCACACCTGGATTTCCAATCACGGGCCCCACCGCAGAAAGAACTTGAGTGCCCCTTCCAATACTGCTCTAATCATATAGTATTTAGGTTACTCATCTTGTTTCCCCACAGTAATAAAGGCCACGTCTATCTGACGGTTTAGTAAGCGATTTGTGTCTGTTTCTATCCTCAGGTGCCTGCTGCCCTCTGGGAGTGAAATTATATAGGCTGGGCCCTAATGGCATCCGAATCTACTGGCAAGCCTCCAGGGGCTCTACCAATTACAGCACTGACCTCTACGGTTCTAAAGGCATTTTCACATGTGCCCCAAGCGCGGGCCTCAGTTTCTGTGATGTCACCGAGATACCCTGTGGGGATGTATATACCGTGATGGTCTCACCAGTTGCTGAAACGGGACTGAAGCTTACTTTCTGTCCGAAAAAAATATACTCAGGTAGAGCAAGTTACAACCCTTTATTTATTTATTTACTTATTTATTAACGTTTATTTATTTTTGAGAGACAGAGAGACAGATCATGAGCAGGGGAAGGGCAGAGAGAGAGACAAACACAGAATCGGAAGCAGGCTCCAGGCTCTGAGCCATCAGCACAGAGCCCGGTGCAGGGCTGGAACTCACAGACCATAAGATCATGACCTGAGCTGAAGTCGGCCGCCCAACCGACTGAGCCACCCAGGCGCCCCTCCAACCCTTTGTTTAAAACTAACCCTGAACTCAGTCTGTCAATTAAGACTCGGAGCAATCACACTTATTTGCCATGTTAGGAAGGTCAAAGAGGTGTGACATTTCTACATGCTGCAGCAGATTCTGGCTAAGGGGATCTCCGGCTTCTTTGGAATTGGGATGCTTTCTTATATGATTTGGAGACACTCCTTTCTTCACTGTCCCTTTCTTTTTCAGAAAAAGGACCAGATGCTTGCTGTGGAAATAGCAAAGCAGATTTAAAATGATTTTCTGCTTTGAGATTTGGGAATAGATTTTTAACATAGTCTCAGAGAGAATGATAAACACCCTGAAATGCTGGAAATTAGAAGACTTGAATCTTTATCTGCACAGGTTCAAGAAGTTGGAGAATCAGGGGAAAAATGAATTTATAAATCAGAAGCTAGCTTTGGAAATATGAGTGGGCGGGCAGTCTGTGATCACAAAACATGACTGTCGACAACTGCCATCTCACCAGAGCTGGCAGAAAAACATTAGCAATGCCCTTGGTCTGTCTTCCAACACCTTCTGCTACCTTGCCCAGGGCATGGACATTATATTTTTCATAGATTTCTGAAAAACAAAATTTAAGAGAAGAGACAAGGCCCTAGAACTTTATAGGCGATCACGGGAAGAGGAATAAATATGGGCTCAGAGACCTTTACTGATAACCAGAAGCTAAAATTTCAAATTACGTATAGGTAACAAGAAGGCTCAAATGGCCCCTGGACAGAACGAGGCCGGGTCTTCTTGCTGCTGTTCTTGCTGCCCTTGGCTGTCATGCTCTGAGTCCTCATATTTTCATTATCTTGTCCATAGAACAAGCTGGCCCAGAGCACTGCCCTATGGGAAGGGACAGGAATAGGTTCTTGAGGTGAGGACCGGATCTTAGGGAAAAGAGACTCAATACCAGGGTTTTATCATATTTGTATTACGTTATATATTTAATACATTCAGTATTTCATTGAAGGCTCAAAATAACTCTATAAGGTAGGTTCAACAAATTTTATTAGCTCCAATGTACAAATGAGAAAATCGAAGCTTCTGGGCTTCCAAATATCTGTCTATAACTCTCCTCTTCTTCTAACCTCTAAATTCATATTCAGACTCCATCCTCTACCGGGAGGTGCCCCAAGGCATTTCAACTCCTCAGGGCCAAGGGGAACCGCTCTGCAGTTTCCAATCTTCTTCCCCACAGCCTCTCCCTCACCCTGCATCTTTAAGGGTCTCTAAGTCCTGTCCTG
Source organism: Paguma larvata (assembly GCA_030068075.1). Lineage (NCBI taxonomy): Eukaryota > Metazoa > Chordata > Mammalia > Carnivora > Viverridae > Paguma > Paguma larvata. The sequence goes on from CM057833.1 coordinate 88,978,123, forward strand.
TTCACTTTGTGATTTTTTTTTTAATATTTTTAAAAAACATTTTAAGTAATCTCTACACCCAGGGTGCCTGAATGGCTCAGTCCATTGAGCATCTGGCTCTTGATGTTGGCTCAGGTGATGATCTCACAGTTTGTGAGTTCGAGCCCCACCTTGGCTTCTGCGCCGACAGCCCAGAGTCTGCCTGGGATGCTTTCTTCTCTCTGCCCCTCCCCCGCTCTATCAAACTAAATAAATAAAACATTTTGGTTTTTTTTTTTTAAGTTAAAAGAAGAAAAGTAATCTCTACACCCAACATGGAGCTTAAACTCACACCCCCAAAACCAAGGGTCACATGCTCTACCAGGCACCCCCACAATGGTTTTGAAATCTAACTTCTCTCCTACACCTACTGCTGTATGATAAGGCCTTCACCACTTCTACGCTAGACTCCTGCACCAGCGTTGTCTTCTTGAGCTCATTCCAGCCTGCATATATTATCAGAGTTGTCATTTTTGGATGCTGATCCAATTATGTTTCCTTTATGCTTCAAAATCCTCAAAAGTGTTCCATTGCCCCATGGGCTACAAGTCAGTGCTTAGAGCACGGCATTCAAGGCTTCTCACGGTCCGTCCATAGTAGTCTTCCTACACTGGCACCATTTGACAGATATTTAATGCAAGCCATGTATGAAAAAATTTAAATTTTCTAGTAGCCACATTAAAAATGAAAAATAAATAGGTAAACTTAATTTTTTAAGGTTATTTAGTTATTTTGAGGGTGAGGGGCAGAGAGAGAGAGGGAGAGAGAGAATTCCATCTCTGATGGCGCAGAGCCCCACATGGGGCTTGATCCCACAACCCTGAGATCATGATCTGAGTTGAAATCAAGAGTCAGTCGCTTAACTGACTGAACCACCCAGACTCCCCAGGTAAAATTAATTTAATTTTTTATTTTAGTAACTCTAACAGATCCAAAATATTATAACTTCAACATGAAATCAATATTAAAATTTCACATTATTTTTTCCATACGGAGTCTTCAACATCTGGTGTGCCTGTAATACAGCACCCCTCAGTTCACACCGGCCGCGTTTGGAGTCCGGAGCTACATGTGACAGGTGCCTGCCGTGCGGAATGATACGATTCTAGGCTCATTCCACAATATCTGTCCTGAGGGGACTCTATTCTCCAGTGCAGCCGCATGGAATCATTCCCACACACCTGCCCTCGCCACACGCATACACCATGCCATATCATGCTTCTGAGCTGATGCAGTACTCTTCTCTGGCCTGGAGTTCCACCTCCACCAAGAGAATTTCCTCTCCTCTGTTAAGTCTTCTCCAATTTTTTAAAAAAAAAAAATATTTACTTTTGAGGGAGAGCAAGTGCAAGGTGGAGGAGGGGCAGAGAGAGGGGGACAGCGGGTCAGAAGCAGGCTCTGTGATGAGATCAGAGAGCCTGATGTGGGGCTCGAACTCATGAACTGTGAGATCATAACCTGGGCTGAAGTTAGATGCTTTGCTGACTGAGCCACCCAGGTGCCCCTAGGCTTCTCCAATTCTTAGAGGCTGAGTCCGTCTTCTTGCTCCCTCCTTTATGACCCCATATCACCCTTATCTTTGCTACACCATACAACTGTGAGTTGAAAATGTGTTATTTCCCCTAATAAATGGTAATCTCTGGGCTCTCAACATGTAGCATATAACTATCGCCAATCTATTTTAAATTAAAAAATGAATAGAGGCGCCTGGGTGGCTCAGTCAGTTAAGCGTCCGACTTCGGCTCAGGTCACGATCTCTCAGAGTTTGTAAGTTCAAGCCCCGTGTCGGGTTCTGTGCTGACAGCTCAGTGCCTGGAGCCTGCTTCGGATTTGTCTCCCTCTCTCCCTTCCCCTTCCCAGCTCACACTCTGTCTCTCTCTGTCTCAAAAATAAGTAAACATTATAAAAAATTTTTAATTAAAAAGAACGAATAAATCAGTACATGTGTTCGCCTATGATCCCACAGCCAGTGTGTTGGCCACCAGAAGTCCATGTTAGTTAGGATACCCTCAGGGTGCCTGGCTGGCTCAGTCAGTTGAGCATCCGACTCCCCATTTTGGCTTAGGTCACGATCTCGCAGTTCGGGAGACTGAACCCTGTGTCTAGCTCTGTGCTGACAGCGTGGAGCCTACTTGGGATTCTCTCTCTGTCCCTCCCCTGCTCATGCTCTCTTTCTTCCTCTGTCTCTCAAAATACATAAGTAAACTTAAAAAACAAAAAAGAACTCTAATACCCTTTGGCAGGGTGCCATCTCAAGCCTATAGCCATTCCACACTAGAAAGGATGGGTTTCCAGACTCAAATTAGAAAATCCGCTTTTCCTCCATTTCTCTGCCAAAAACCAGGCATCTGGGGGAAGTTTTTTCCTTTTGTTTTTGGGTTTCTTTTTTCAGTATCAGTGATGCCTTTCTTTGATTATTAGGATGATATTATAAATGATAATAAGACCAATGTTTATTGACTGTATATAGTGTATATAGGCACTGCCCTGAGGGCTTTATATACATTAACTCGATTGGTTCCCGTAACAATCTTATGAGGTTGGTGTTCTCATTCTTTACCACTTTACAGATAAACTAAGGCACAGAAAAGGAAAGTGACTTGTCCGGGGCCATACTGCTAGCAGCTGTCTCCTCTGATCACGCAAGCTAGTTCTCATTCATTCTTTGGTTCACTTTCCCACTATTCTTAAAGCTATACCTTCCCTATCTTTATTTTTTAAAATATCTTTACCATCTTAAATATGTCAGTTAATGTATATAAATGCTTTTGTTGTTATTCATTCCAGTAACCTGCTCCGGGAGTACACTCGGAATGGGTAAGTCCTTTTTCTCATGGATGAAATAGAATTTTTGTTGTTGCCCTTTAAGGTGGCGTAACGAAGCTGACTGTTTCTGCGAGGTGAGTGGTTCTTGCCCTCCCCTCCCGTCACCATTTCCCCCTATTAGAATGCCTCCCCTCAGATTCCACCAGATGAGATGAATTCCTTTGTATTCCAAAGTCTGTTCAATCTCCCAGGAGCCCACAGGAAAATGTAAACACGTTTCAGACAGGCTGCCGCTTCCTCCTTCATTTCAGAGACTGGTTCCCAGGCCTGCTGGCCGTTGAGTCACCTCGAGAGCTTAAAAGTAATTGATGCCTGGGCTTTATCCCCAGAAAGTCTGATTTAATTGGTCTGGGGTAAGTCTGGGCATCAGGTTTTTTCAAAGCGTCTTAGGTGAGCCTACAGCGTAACCAAGCGTGAGAACTATAGCTTGAGAGCAGGCCTTCTCAGACTTTATTGTGCATGTGAATCACCCGAGGCCTTGTTAAAACCAGATCCTGCGGTGCCTGGGTGGCTCAGTCGCCTGGGTGGCTCAGTCGGTGGAGCCTCCGACTTCGCCTCAGGTCATGATCTCACGGTCTGTGAGTTCGAGCCCCGCGTCGGGCTCTGTGCTGACAGCTCAGAGCCTGGAGGCTGCTTCGAATTCTGTGTCTCCCTCTCTCTCTGCCCCTCCCCCACTCATGCTGTGTCTCTCTCTGTCTCAAAAATAAACATTAAAAAAACCAACAGATCCTGATGTGGTAGGTGTGGGAGGACCTGAGACTTTGCACTTCTAACAAGGTCCAGGTGATGCGGTGACATTGAGGCTGTGGGTCTGACCGCACTTCCAGGAGCCAGGTGTTAGAGGGAAACTGTTAACAGCCTGCAAAGAGCAAGGAGGGCTGCTTCGCATTTGCATGGGTCGCTATGCCCTGTGGAGGAAACGGGAGTGCTCATGACCTCCTTGGCTATGCCCAGAACTGATCTCCGCGGGGCCATCCTAGGTCTCGCATGGAGTCTGCTCTTGGGCAGCGCCGCACGGATGACCACAGAGCTGTGTGTGCTGGCCCAGTGAGTAGCGCGTGCTGCTTTACGAGGAATCCTTGCCACGCCTTCTAGGGGCCTGCTTGGTTTGGGGCATTGGGAAAACCCCCAGGGAATGTTATCAACCCCAAACTGCAGACTGGACAGGACACACACACACACACACACACAGCCACATGCCCAGTCAGACATGGCTGACTTTAGAGGGTATGAGTGGAGATGAAACCTTCCCATCAGTGAACGCCACAGGACAGACTCCCAGACTGGGCCAGCTCCCCATCCCACCCTTCCTTCCGCTGATAGGGTTTGGGTCCGGAGTCTCTCTCCGTTGCCTCTTCCCTGTTTTCTCCCCAGGTCCGTTGCTTCTCTGACCACAGCAGGACGCATGCTTTCCAATTCTTGTCCCACCTGCAGATCTGAAATAAGCACAATCCCTATTAATTTTTAAGTTTTCTGCCCCCAGAGACTAGAGGGAACCTGCCTGGCTTATTAAAAACAAACTGTGAGGGGGCCCCTGGGTGGCTCAGTTGGTTAAGCATCCGACTTTTGATTTTGGCTCAGGTCACGATTTCACCGTTGTGAGCCTGAGCCCTGTGTCAGGCTCTCTGCTGAGCCTCTGTGTGCTGAGTACTCATGACCATGAGCCCTGGTCTTCAGTGAAATGTACACAGGCCTGGGTCTGCATTTTTGGAAACTATATCCAGTATCATGGCAGTATCTAGCCAGGGTTTCCCTGAGACCCAGAGGGGTAGTAGAAGGGACTTGGCGGCCTCTAGGAGGAGAGGAGTGGTAGGTTATAATACTGGCCTTTTCTAACATTAAAAACAATTTTTTTATATTTATTTTATTTTTGAGAGAGAGAGACAAAGCACAGGCAGGGGAAGGGCAGAGACAGAGGGAGACACAGAATCCGAAGCAGGCTCGAGGCTCTGAGCTGTCAGCACAGAGCCTGACACGGGGCTCGAACCCAAGAACCGTGAGATCATGACCTGAGCTGAAGTCAGTGCTCCACTGACTGAGCCAGCCAGGCGCCCCCTAACATTTTGTTAAAGAAAGAGTTGTAATGGCTCTAAAAAAAAAATGCTTGAAATCCATCGCTCTTAGACTTCGCTACTCATCAGCATCACCAGAAAGCTTGTTCAAAATGTAGTCTTGGGGGGCGCCTGGCTGACTCAGTCAGTAGAGCATGTGACTTGACCTCAGGGTTGTGAGTTTGAGCCCCACCTTGAGTATAGTGATTACTTAAAAACAAAGAGTCTGGGCCTCTGCAGGTCTATCAGGTTCCCAGGTGATTCTGATACTCTGGAATTTGAGAAGTAGTGCGCTGGTCACTACTCTCCCCTCTTCCTCTGCCCCTCTGGACTGCCTCGGGCCGTCACTTCTCCTTCCTTAGCGAGGTTCAGGCTTGAGCCTGAAATCTGACACTCTCTTCAAGTAGATCCTGGAACACTCTCAAAAATAAGAGTAAGCCAGATCACTTGAGAGTCTCTACATCATACAGAATTCATTATGATCAGGGAGGAGTTATCCACTGTTGTCTCCAGGGTCGGCATTCCTCTTCCCTATACACAGGACTAATCAAATTGGGGTTGTGGGGGTACATGGGGCTCCCTATACACTAAGGGAAGACCTGGGAATCTTGTTGGCCTAAGACTTTTGGTTTTCCTTGGCTCTTGGATTATCCTAACGCTTTCCGACAACATGAATGGATTGTTTAAGAGACAATCTGGGTTCCAATCCCACCATTATCGCTTACCCTTAGGCAAGTTGCTTCAACTCTCCCTCAGCCTAGGTTTCCTGAAAATCGGAATAATTAATTCATCAGATGGTATGAGGATTAAATAGTATATAAACTGTTGGGCACGATGACAGGCCTATAGCAAGCCTATAGTAATAGGTGGTAGTTATTATTTTTTTAACTTTTTGAAAGTTTATTTTTGAGAGAGAGAGTGTGTGTGCACATGTGAGCAGGGGAGGGGCAGAGAGAGAGAGGATCCCAAGCAGGCTCAGCACTGTTGGTACAGAGCACAACAGAGGCCTCCAAACCCATGAACCGTGAGATTGTGACCTACGCGGATATCAGGAGTTGACACTCAACTGACTAAGCCACCCAGGCGTCCCTAAATGGTAGTTGTAGTTATTACTAATTCAAGCTCAGTTTAGGCTCATATCGTGCTATATTATATTATGTGCCAGTTATTAACATTTTAATGTGCTTCGTCTAAGATATTTGCAATGTAACCTCAATCCTCATCATACCCTAACTTATTGGTTCTCAAAGCATGGTCCCAGGGCCAATAGCATGAGCCACATCTGGGAACTTCTTAGAAATGCAATTTGTGGGGCTCCACTACAGACCTAATGAGTGACGAGCCAGAAATTCAGGGTTGGGGCCCCGCAGTCTTTGTTGTAACAAGCCCTCTGAGGGATTCCGATGCACGCCGAAGTTTGAGACTGACAGCTCCAATTCAGAGCAGCCACTTTGATGCTGGAAATTTGACGCAATTTGGAAGGGAAAGGGAAAACTACCTGGGACAAGGCGGGCGGGTGGGGGCGGGAAGGGGGGTGGGACTCTAACAGGAAGTAGCTTGACCTCCATGGAGGCATTGTTTGTCCTCAGCATCCAGCCTGCTTCCCTGCCACCTGCACTCTGGGGGGAGTTCTCCTCCCAGAAACTCCCTCAGCAGTTACACAGGTTTATTATATTGTCCCTACACAGACTCCTGAAGCCATAAGATTTGGAGCTGTCGGAGAACACAGCAAATTGGTCTTGGGGTAGAGGGGAAAGTGGAAACTTCTTTGTCCTGAGTCAGCAGTCTGAACTCAAAGACACCTTGGGCAGGTTCGTTTCCTGAAGCAACCTGGTTAGTTAGAACCTGCTGGTCAGTTTCTGCTTGCCCTTTGAAAAGTTCAGACGGTCTTAATTCCCTGTTTACTTACTGTGAAGTGCTACAAAAACAGCCTTTCAAGTCAAAATACTAAGCGAAATTTCAGAGACATTTGAGGGCTTTTTAATTGCAGAAAATGTCTGCGGATTTAATGTATCTTGTGGCTTCTTCCCTTCCGTGCCCTTTCAGTGATTTACCGAGGGAAAAGAAATGCAGAATGACACAGAGCCACAGACAAAACCAGAGGCTCGACCTAGTGAGTAACTTAAATTGCAATGGTATGATTCAAAGGCAAAATGTTTGGCTTTGTTTTAAAAAATTCTTCTCATATCTTTTGCAGAGCTGACTGGATTGTTAGCGTGGTTAGAGGTGGAAAAGCTCTCTTAGAAAAAAATACCTCTAGGGTAGGAGAAGCTCTTTTGGCCTTTAAAAGACAACTCAGACTCCACTTCCTGAAGGCAAGCAAGATTAGGTGTGTCCTCACCTGTGCAGGAGTTCAAGCTCTGCTGTGGAGAGGACTCAGCTGAGAAATGAATCCAGAAAGTCCTCTGGAAGGCTGCCAAAGTGAGCAAGCACACTGGGAAAAGTTCTGGAAATGTGAAAGGTCTGCTTAGCAGAAACGCTTTCTGAGATTTCACATCCAAACACCACACAGACTTCAACACATCCATTTCATTAGGTATTTCCTGGACACCCTGGCCATGCAGCCCTCTCTCTCTCTCTATTTAAAGGCTGCAAATGTTCACTTCCTGGAGAGCTTGAAATCAAGTGCTCGTCTCCAGAGAGACCTCCAGCAGGACCTTGGCACAGTTTGGAGACCAGCAGCTGGCAGGGCGACTTGTAGTAACAAACACCCTCATCTCAAGTTAGGAGGAAGCCAAGCTGCTGGTAAGTGTTCGCCAAGGCAAAGCATCGTGTGCCCTCTGCGTCAGCATCTGGGAAAGCTGAGCTGCAAGCTTGTTGCTAGAAGGATTGCAGTCATGGTTTTGAGTGAGCAAAGACTTCGATGGCGGAATGGCCAACGCAAAGCCTTACACTGTGGCAGACTGACATCTGTGCATCTTTTGCAGGGAGGACTGTGGATCTTGCTGGTGGTATCCCCCACTCACACTGTGCTGTTTTCACCTTTGGAGAAGAAAGACAATGATAAATAATATAAATCTGTTGTACCTTTGCCCTTTGAATGTGGATAACATCATTAAAACACAGCGTGAGTGGGACATGCATAACACACATAATCACAGTGTTACTCCCCAAAAGCATAGTTGTGGAGCCAAGACTGTCTGTAGTGGGCACAACTGTAAAACTCTGCCCGAAGGGAAGTGGAGCATGGAGTTAAGGCTTGAGGTAAACTGGGAGGGAGGGCAAACTTTTTTTCCTATGCCTCCTTTCCCTTTCTGTGTAAGACTGACAGGAGATACATACTGTGACACCAGAGCAACTACTCTTGAAAAGGAGGCAAGACACAGGCCTCAAAAATTGGAGTTTGCTGCATCACAGAGCACCAGAGAGGAGGGCTGAGCGTAATTCACTTTTGTCCTTTTTTTTTTTAAATTTTTTAACATTTATTTATTCTTGAGAGAGAGACAGAGACAGAGTACGAGTGGGGGAGGGGCAGAGAGAGGGAGACACAGAATCTAAAGCAGGCTCCAGGCTCTGAGCTCTCAGCACAGAACCCGACGTGGAGCTCGAACTCACAAGCTGTGAGATCATGACCTGAGCCAAAGTGTAACACTTAACCAACTAAGTCACCCAGGCACCCCTAATTCACTTTTGTTCTTAAAAAATAATAATTCCCTTTTGTTATTTTTTTTAATTTTCTTTATTTATTTTGAGAGAGAGTGAGCAGCAGAGGGGCAGAGAGAGAATCCCAGGTAGGCTCCGCACTGTCAGCACAGAGTCCAGTGTGCGTCTCCATGCTGTGCTCAAAGCCATGAACCTTGAGATCATGATCTGGGCCGAAATCAAGAGCCGGATGCCCAACCAACTGAGGCCCCCAGGCGCCCCTTACTTTTGTTCTTAAACACCAGGATGTGAACAGGAGCGGGACCAGGAGCATCCACGTCACTGGGAAAACTCATTGCTTAATAAAGATTCCCAGGTATCACCCGTGGAGATCCTACTTCAGTACGTCTGGGACCAGGCTTGGGAATCTCTATCCTTAACAAATTCACCAAGTGACATGTGGCCAGGTTTGGAAACTTAAAAGGTTTGCAGTGGTGCACTCTTCCTTGAAGGCAAATTTCGGTGATGAGAGGCTGAGACGTATTAAAAGATAAGCCGAGGCATATTAAAAAATTTTGAGAGTTTGAGCAGAACGTGATTCTCATTCAGCACCGCCAAACCAGAAGTGGTTAGGAGCACTCCACGGACAGGATCTCAAGGAAAGACTTTCATAGAGAAGAGACAGGAGCAAAGCAAGGGTATTGTTTGATTGGCTCTAGCTTAAGTGGTTTCTGTCTTTGGGAAAGCCTAACTGGCTGTTTGATTGGTTGTCCTTAGATTTTGATTTCTTGATCTTGAGATGCTTATAGGTTTGGGTTTTGGTTTGCTTACACAGGCTGCTAAGGCATTAGAGTCACCTCAGTTTACTGGACTTCTTGTTTAATTTAATACGAGAGAGAGGGATGTGGCATGTGAGGAGATTTGGTGAGAAGATCTGGAGGGGTCCATGAGGTTCAGAGTGGTCATGCCCTATGAGGGGAACCATGAACTGGGGCAACATTCTGGGCTCTGGTCCAGGGCCCACGTGAGACTGTGTGTTGAGTCCAGTTGCCAACAGGGTGTTCTCTCTGAATAGAGTTGCATCCGCAGCTGATTGGAATGGCCAAAGAGCCAAAGGCCAAAGCCAAACGAAGATCAGAATCCCTGATTCTAGGACACTAGGGAGCTGCAACCTGTACACCTGTGATGACACAGAAAATGAAATGGTCATCTATCATCTATTTTACTTATTTTTTTGTTTATTTAATTTTGAGAGAGAGAGTGAGGGAGGGGCAGAGAGAGAGCGAGAGAGAGGGAGAGATAGAATGCCCATCAGGCTCTGCACTGACAGCATAGATACAGGGCTCGAACTCACGAACCATGAGATCATGACCTGAGCAGATGTCGGATGCTTAACTGACTTAGCCCCCCAGGACCCCCATCATCTATTTTAACTAGGCATCTGAGGCTGAGATGCCTCGGTCAGAATTCCACAGAAGACAATGTGGTCCACACCGGTGAACATAAAACCAAAACATGGATGTAGCAGACACCATGTGCCTCTAGGTGCTTTCCACATAACTCATTTCATTCTCAGAACAACTCTATGAGCTAGATAATATTCTTTTATACAGATAAGGAAAATGAGACTCAGAAAGGTCAAGTAACTCACTCATGTTTACACAGCTAGCCAGTTAAAACACGAACTCTCAGGGCACCAAGTAAAAAATCCGTGATTTTTTTTCATGATATTTTTATGAAGATTTCTCTGGATTATCATGATTAAGTCATTAGTTATAGACAAAGACCTGAAAATAAGATGTTGGGTGAGTGATCTAACACTTGACCGTAACTCAAGAACTTTTACATTCAGACCTTGGTTATTCTGGCTGTTTTTCTGCTTTTTGAGTTCTGGGTTGTTGTTGTTTTTCTGCAAAACAATTTTTTTTTGCCTCTGACTAGTGTTGTTGGATTTTACCCTTTAATTCTGCCATGTCATGTTCAGGGAATTCAAATTCCTTGTTCAATTTGTTTAGGCAAACAAAGTAAAGGAGACTAGAGCTCAGCTCAGCTCAGGGAGGTGGTATGAAACTAGGGCAGCAACAGAGGGTACGCAATACAGTATGATGGAAAGGGCAACAGTCTTAGAGCTGTCCTGAGGTCTTATACGATTTACTTAATTTCTGAATCTCAGTGTTCACATCTGCAGTAAGTATTTCCATCTTGTTGGGCTGTTGTGAGGTTTTAGATATTATACTCATATTTAACACATAAATGCAATCACACTGCTACTAAGAGGCAGAGCCAGGACTTGTAGGTTGCGGACCTGTGTCTTTGTGTAGGGAAGGACCACATTCATTCTACTATAACACACGCCCACCTTGGAATCTGGCCTTCAGGGGCATGAGCCACAGCTGTGCTCCATGTGGTCGGAGGCACACTTCCAACCCCAAACGGCTATTCTGTGTCATTCTCTGACACCTGGTCATTCTCAAGGTAGGAGACGGAGGCACTTTACCCTCCTGACTTCTCTGTCTTGGTTTGACTCTCTAGGGCAAAGGAGCTCCATTTTAGAAGGATGAGTCTGCATCGTCGTGTCTTTTTCTTATGGCTTGGGGCTCCACCCTGCTATACTAAGCCCAATCTGATTTTAAATTGAAAAGGGAGAGGGAAATAAATGTGTTCATTTGTTTAAAATTCTGAGCAGCTGAGTTCATTTAAAGTAGGTTTAAGAGGCCAGAGCTCTGACTTCCATTCCCATACAAGCCATGAATGGAAAAACCATTAATGCCACAGGTTGTGCTTGAACCTATTTTATAGCTGCTTTTATTCTTCATCCTCCTTTTCTCTCCTAAAGAGCAAATACTGCAACTTATCCCATAGACTATTCTATTGCTTTCTGCGTGGCTTACGTCGTATCCTAATTCCCACTATACCACAAGCTGAGCATCCTTGGGAAGTTATTTCACTGAGTATGTTTCCATATCTTTAAGGGTTATAATCCATTTACCATAATACCGTATATAGTAAGCACTCAGTAAATGTTAGCCATTATTATTGAGTATATTTCCACTTCTCTATGTTACCGACTTGAATTAAGACCATTGATTCTACTTTCTGACAGTGTAAATGATGGTTAGTGACAGATGGGGCTCTCAGCAACTAAACTGATTTCATTCATTCATGATTTTTTTTTTTTACCGTTTTTATTTTTGAGAGAGACAGAGTACGATTGGGAAAGGGGCAGAGAGAGAGGGAGACACAGAATCCAAAGCAGGCTCCAGGCTCTGAGCCATCAGCACAGAGCCCGTCGCAGGGCTCGAACTCACAGACCCCGAGATCATGACCTGAGCCGAAGTCGGCCGCTTAACCGACTGAGCCCACCCAGGCACCCCTATTTTGATTTCACCTCAAAAGAACCATTGCAGGAAATAGCTCTCTGCCTAAACTTGTTAAGTTTAAGCTCAAATCACCTCATTTGTGAATCCCCTTTTAACAATAATCCCTTCTTTTAAATCCTAAAGCGTTGATGGCCTCTCCACACAATTTTGCACATGAATTTAAGCTTGTTGAGTAAAGAATTATTGTTTTATTGGTTCATTTACGTATGTGGTCATCATGAAGGCATTCGCTTTTTCAACCAACTTTCGACTACCTTCAGCATACCAGGAATTGAGTTCTCCAGTGAGATTTATAATTCTTCAGAAGTGGGCCTCTCACTTCTTTGAGTTTCCTGAAAGTCCTGCATAGGTCAGGGCACACTGGAGGGGACCTCAGAGTCCTACACAATTATTATGTCCTCGAAAAATGAATAAAATAAACTTTCAATGGTAAATTTTCCATTCAGTAGTTGAAGGGGCTGCTAATGAACGGCTTCTCCAGGTGAATAGCTCTTTTTCAAAGAGAAAGAATGATTCCTTCCTTTTTCAAGTACCGTCTGCGTGAATTCGGAATTTTTCACGTCAGGTTAACTTGTAACGCACAGGTACGGTTCCGCTTTTTGACGTCACAGGTCCTCGAACTTCGGTTGACAGAAAATCCCGCTAGGGGGCGCACGACTGCCCACACAGATTCCACCCGCACTGCGCAGCCTCGGTCCAGGCGTGGGCGGGAATCCCCTGGCGGTCGCGCGTGACGTTACCGGAGGGCGCGGTCCGTGAGTGGGGGCGGGGCCACCCCGAGCTTCTTTCTCCCAGCTAAAGTAGGTTGTCGGAGGGAGGCGGCGGCTGCTCCTCAGCAGTGTTGGGAAGATGGCGCCGCCGGTGACGGAGCGGGGGCTGAAGAGCGTGGTGTGGCAGAGTGAGTGCGGTGGGGCAGGGGCTGAGAGAGGGAAGGCCGGGAAGGCCAGGAGGCCGCCGCGCCGTGCCTCGCTTTCCTGCGCCAGGCCAGCAGTCTCTTGGGGAGCCGTCGCGGGCACTTGTTGCTTTGGGACCTAAGTCCCTGTTAGGACTTTTTCCTGCTCTCCTTCCCACTCCTATTTCCTGCCAGTCTCAGGGATGGGCAGGGTGCGGGAGCCTGTGGCCTTCTAGCTGTCGTCGGGCATCCGGTCGCCTCGGCTCGGCTCTGGCCCTGAGGCCCCGCCCTGGGTGAGCGGCCCCCAGCCCGGCTTTTCCTCTCGCGGCCCCGGCGCCTGTCCTCGGCGGTGCTCCTTGGTCCCCCCGCCCCCGGAGCCCCACCAGTCGGTGATGTCTCTCCACCCAGTACAGTCCGGGCACTGTGTTTCTGTACCCGCCCCTCCCCTTCTCCTCCCACTTGTTTCCAAAGACTGCTTATTATGTTTCTTCATTTTAGTACCAAGCAGGGTTTCACACTTCTCAGTGTCTTGTAAACGAAAACCGAACCTGACCGTTGAACAGATCCTTCTATCTGTGTTTCTAGAGAAGCTCGCTTTTCTAAAGAGTTCTTGAGAAGGAACCATTTGGATGATTAAATCCCAGGGCAAAAGCTGCACCTTGACGTCTCTGTCTAGACTCTCAGGGCCATCCACGGCTGTTAGGGCTGTACTACTGCTTGTTGGCTATTGTTATTCTGCTATTCTGCCATATCACCTACGACTTTCCTAAAAATCTCTCCAAACTTAGGTCAGCTAGGTTAGAGAAGGAATGAAACCACCAAACCGGAAGAACCATCATTGTTTGGCAGCTGGGTTGAAAGTAATTATGGTCTAAGTAGTGGAAAGGGAGTAACATCTAATTAGTATTTCTGACTCCGGCTTGATGAGTGTAGGATAGAAGTGACTGAGTCAACAAAGTTTTGGGAGTTACAGAGTTCCTGGTGTAAGATTAAAACTCCAAATCGGTAACTGGCATAGTGCTGAACATACTAGGTACTAAAAGCGAGTGTGTAAATAAAAGGGGGGAAAAGGTTACAAAAACATTTTTTTTAATGTTTATTCATTTTGGAGACAGAGACAGAGCATGAGTAGGGGAAGGGCAGAGAGAGAGGGAGACACAGAATCCGAAGCAGGCTCCAGGCCCTGAGCTGTCAGCCCAGAGCCCGACGCGGGGCTCAAACTCACAGACCGCAAGATCATGACCTGAGCTGAAGTCGGACGCTCAACCCACTGAGCCAGCCAGGCGCCCCTTCAAAAACATTTTTAAAAAATTTGATAATTATAAGGTTGGCATTCTGTCTTTTAAGATTTGCATGGGTGACTTCTCTAAGATTTGGTAAGATTTTTATTTTTAATATATATATTTTTTAACGTTTATTTTTGAGAGAGAGAGAGAAAGAGTGCAAGCAGGGGAGGGGCAGGAAGAGAGGGAGACATAGGATCCCAAGCAGGCTCTAGACTCTGAGCTGTCAGCACAGAACCCCATGCGGGGATGGAAACCGTGAACTCTGAAATCGTGACCTAAGCCGAAGTCAGACACTTAACTGAGCCACCCAGGTGCCCCCTAAGATTTAGTAATATTTTTAAGTCACAATAGTATTTAAAGTACATTTCTTTGAAAATTGATAGTGAATTGCATTGTGTAAATAGTTTGCAAGATAACATGGTCCTTAACGTCAGCATTTATCAGATAAAAAGGTTAATGATAGTAACATCAGTTTTGATAGCATGGAAACTGGGCAAGAGGGAGAGTTTAGAGATAACATATTTCCATCTAGTGCTATTAACTTGAGATAGCACCAGGATGTCAGATGGAGTGTAAGATAAGACAGGACACTGAAGGGAAGGAAAGCAATGTTGGGGTTAAAAAAACAGTTCTTCAAGTCTTTGTATAAATAGAAGCATAACCAAAACACAAGATGACATGCATTCAGCATTTAGAGAGGAGAGAGAGAGAGAGAGAGAAGAGGGACAGTGAGTTCTGTTAGCAAAAGATGACAGAGTCTGTAAGAAATGATGAAGGAATATCCTAAGAGGTAGGAGAATCATATATTTGGGGAAAGGTTTTGCTAGGTCGAAGATAGTACAGTTGAGTCATGGTAGAAAGCTAAATTACTTAATCTTCAATTTACTTGAAATGTAGGGACAAGGAAACTAGTATTTCTTGAACATTTATTCTGTGCCAGGCGTTATTCTTTCCATCTTTCAAAACTTGATAAGATTATCTTTATTTCATAGATATTAAAACCGATCCATTATCATTGCTGTATTAATCATAACAACCAAAAAATCAAACAACCCAAATATCCATGGGTTGATGAATAGGTAACAAGTGGCATATCCCAACAATGGAATATTAGGCAATAAAAAGGAGTGAAGTACTGATACATGCTATAGGATTAGTGAACCTTGACAAAGTTGTGCCAAATGAAAGAAGCCATTCACAAATAACCACATATTGTGGCTCCATTTACTTTAAATGTCCAGAATTGATAATATATAGAGACAGAAAGTAGATGAGAAGTTGTGTATGTTGTGGGGAGGAGGGGATGGGGAGATTCAGGGATAATGGCTAAGGAGATGGTTTCCTTTTGGACGAGTGAAAATATTCTAAAGTTGATTATGATGATGGATACACAACTCTGAATATACTGGAAACCATTTATTGTATACTTTTGGTTAATTATATGCTATGCAAATTATATCTTAAAGCTATTTTTTTAGAAAACTGATAGAGGTATTACATATAGACTTAGTAGTCACACCTAGATCTTTTTTGTTTTTTCTTCCCCACGCCCAGATCTGACTGCAGAGTTAACATGTCATGTGTCCATGACTTTCTATAATGTTTAAACCTTAGTTCAGAGCCTTATGCCCAGTCCATTGCAGTAGCTTCCTAACTAAGCCTCCAAAACCGTGTTCTTTCTCACTCCAGTCTATCTGTCCAATAGCTGCCAGAATAATTTTCCCTGTAACGGTACTATGCCGAGATCATGCTGATCTGTTGAAGACCTGCAGAGATCCCTCTAGTTGTGTAGAGATCATTTCAGATACTTAGTCTGCTTTTGAAGACTTAACCTGATTGTAACCTACCTTGTTATCTACCTTTCCCTTGTGTGATCTTGATGTTCAACTAGTCTGTACTGTTTACTCTTCCTGAAATCTGCCTCTATATCTGTATGCACACATTATGTCTGTTCTTCACCTATCTAAACTCTAGCTAGCCTTCAAGTCTTGGCTTAAATGGGGCTAGTGTCACCATAGTGACTAGTGACTTCTTATTTTAACGCAGCCTCTTATATTTCTGTAGCATTTGGTTTATCCTTTTTTTATTATTATTTTTTTTAATGTTTATTTTTGAGAGACATAGAGACAGAGCATGAGCAGGGGAAGGGCAGAGACAGAGGGAGACACAGAATCTGAAGCAGGCTCCAGGCTCTGAGCCATCAGCACAGAGCCCGACGCGGGGCTCGAACTCACAGACTGTGAGATCATGACCTGAGCCGAAGTCGGCCGCTTAACCAACTGAGCCACCCAGGCGCCCCTGGTTTATCCTTCTTAAATGGCATTTTTCACTACTGCCTAATGTGAGCATCTTGATACGCTTCTTAAAGGGGGTCCACCATTTTTTTTCTAGAGCTTTAAATTTGGAACACACCCTAGCAAAATGCAAATGTTTGTTAAAAGTAAACAGTAGATCAGTTTATAATTTTCTCCATTTTTTGCTACCTAAAGTTCCCATTTATTCAATAAATATTACTGAATTCCTATGAGAATATAGCAGTAGAAGACAGACAAGTTCTCAGCCTTCTCCAAGTTTGCATTCAGGTGGAGAATAATAGAAAATAAATACGTAAACAAAGAATAAACATGATTATTTCAGTGTGTGATATATATGGAGAGAAGGGGGCTACTTTGGATGGATGAATCAGGGACGATTTCTCTGAGTAGGTGACATTTGAGCTGAGACCTAAAACCTGAGAAGGGATCAGTCTTTAGGGACTGTCTCAAAATACCTTAAAAAAAAAGGGGGGGGGCTCTAATATTTTGAGTGCAAAGGCTATATTTATTTACAAAACTCATCTCCATACTTATAATCGGTGACAGTTTCTAGTGCTTGATATTGCTCACTTGCCACTTTTTACTACAGGAAAGTGGTAGCAAAAATATCACTTATAAAGGGGTTTAAATAAAAAATAACAAGACAAGAGTGATTAAATCAACTACAAAACAAGCTCAAGCCACCTGTGGAATTTTTTTCCCCTTAGTACAGTCTTTTTTCCCCTTACCTATAAATAGTAGTGTCTGTGATTCATACCACATGTTTGACAAGAAATGTTTAGAGAAAATTAACCTGGAAAAATTACAAATAAAAGTAATCAATGTATTTAAGCCAGTGCTTTACATATTTAATCATAAGCTTTTCCCCTTTTTTACATTTTCTTTCAGTCCTTATATAGCTACAGATGTATTTTTTTTATTTGCCATTCTGTGATATCCTTTTTAAAAATACCTAATGTTGACATAGCATTTTCCATGCCATTTCGTAGTCTTCGTAATTGACATTTTTAAGTTCTTAAAAATATGTATATTTTTTAAGTTTATTTATTTTGAGAGAGCAAGTGGGATAGGGGAGACAGAGAATTTCAAGCAGGCTCTGTCAGCACAGAGTCTGATGTGTGGCTTGAACTCACAAACTGTGAGATCATGACCTGAGCTGAAATCAAGATTTGAACACTTAACCGACTGAGCCACCCCGGTCCCCCTTAAGTGTTTTTAAATACCTTGACGTGGCAAAGAAATTTTGGTAACAGAAAAGATTATACAGCCTCTCTCTCCAGACACAACTACTCTTAGGTTTCTTATAAATTCGTCTAAAGTTTTCTATGCAAATATAAGCATGTATAAAACATACTTTTGTTTTAAACAGTTATTTTAGTTTTATGTATTTTTTCATTCTGGCCACTTCTTTAAGTTTATCTTGTTGAGCAATATTTTATACTTGTAATTTTTTAACTACATACAGTCCCAGTAGTTATTTAAATCAGTATTTATTTATTGAGTATCTACTCTTTACTGTACACTATTTTAGGTGCATATCCCTTGACTTCCTGCAATTCATAGTTCAGTGAGAGGAGATGGTACACAAGTACTAAGTACTATATTAGCATTTTGGAAAGGGAGAAGAGAAGAAAAAGGAATTATTTCCTCTGTGGGAGTGGATCAGGGAAGACTCCCAAGAGGAAGTGCAATTGAAAGGTGGTAAGATTTTGCCAGACCTAGGAAAATTTGAGCCCAATTTGGCCTAAATATGAAAAAGAGCATGAGTTTTATGGAAGAGGGAATAGTTCTTTTTGAGTATAGGGTATTCGTTGCAAGGAATAGGGTGAAGACTAAAAGGTTGGAGCTAAATAGAGTTGACATTAGGAAGTAGGGAGCCATTAAAAAGGAAAGGTTTTTTTTTTCTCTCTCAAATATCAGTCACTACCATTTTTGAGATTCTCTTGAAACAATGGTGAAAGGAAGTCGTTTTCTCGTTTCTGTTTTGAAGGGAAATGACTCTAGGATTTCATTAAGCGTAATGGTAAAATGCACTAATGCTTTGTACAGCTGGGTGAATTTTTATCCATGTAACTACCACTGAGATCAAGTTACAGAACATTTTCAAGTATCCCGTAATCCTTCCCAGTCTAAATCCTACCCTCTCCTCCAGAGTAACTACTATTCTGACGCATATTGTCATTAGGAATAATTTTGTAACAGTGGCTTTTTATTTTTACACCTTTGTTTTTAAGAGAAGCCCTCTAAACCTAACATTGTTAAGCATTTTCTTTACAGAAATACCCTCCAGAGTGTGCTTCACTTTCCTAAACAATGAAACAGTGAAAGCCTAAACAAGGAAGAGTTTGCACCACGTGTTCTTCAAGTCTTTTTCAGCTTGAATTCATGATTCCATTTTTTAGGTCTTCATTTTGTTATATTTTCTTTATTTCCACTTGCTTTCCTGATAGTTTCCACTTATGCCGTAGTTTTCTTTTAGTTGTTTTGCTTAGGTCATAAATATTTAATATTAGGTTTTCGTTGTTTAATGACATTTTACAAATTTTTGTCTTAAGGTATTTT
Organism: Paguma larvata; assembly: GCA_030068075.1. Taxonomy (NCBI): domain Eukaryota; kingdom Metazoa; phylum Chordata; class Mammalia; order Carnivora; family Viverridae; genus Paguma; species Paguma larvata. The sequence continues at coordinate 88,997,035 of CM057833.1, forward strand.
GCTCTGACATCTGCTTAGCATGATTCTTTGCTCCTTTTTTATTTACTTAGGCATGATCTTAATGCGACTTCAGCAAGTTAAAATGAATTCCATATGTATTAAAGATCTAAAATCTAAAGTAAAACAATAAAATGTGGAGAAAATGTAGAATAACGTGCGTTATACTTTTAAAAAAACTGATAACCCAAATCCCATAAAAAAAATTTTATTAAATAAAAATTGTAAATTCCTATATGGTAGCAGACACCATTAACAAAATCAAGAGCTAAACTCTAGATTCAGAGAAAATATTGACCACACATAGAAGAGAAAGGGTCAGTCTATAGCGAGTATCTGCAAATTGATAAAGAGAAGATAATGACGCAGTAGAAAAATATAGATTGTAAACAGGTGACTTGCAGATTAGAACATTCAGTTGATATTTTTTGAGTGGAAATGCAAATCAAGACCAGTCTCTCTTTTTAACCCATCAGGCTGATATGCTGTAGTTGGGAAGTTTGCTGGTGGAAGGTGAATTGTTAAAAACTTTTGAGAAAGCATTTGGCAGTGTATAGTAACACGAGAGACACATCTTTTGTTGCCAGTAATCCCACTTATGGGAACCTTTGCTTCAGAAATAAAAGTCGGGGCACTTGAGTGGCTCAGTTGGTTGAGACTAGATTTCAGCTCAGGTCATAATCCCAGGATCGTGGTATTGAGCCCCACATTGGGCTCTATGCTGACCAATGCTGCACACTGACCAGTGCTGCACGTGGAACCTGTTTGGGATTCTCTCTCCCTCCCTCCCTCCCTCTCACTCTCTCCCCCTCCCTCCCTCCCTCCCTCCCTCTCCCTCCCTCCCTCTCCCCCTTCCCCTTCCCTCCCTCTCTCCCTCTCCCCTCCCTTCCTCTCTCTCTCTCCCCCTTCCCTCTCTCTCTCCCCCCTCCCTCTCTCTCTCCCCCTTCCCTCTCTCTCTCCCCCTCCCTCTCTCCCCCTCCCTCTCTCTCTTCTCCGCCCTCCCTCTCTCTCTTTCTCTGCCCTCCCTCTCTCTCTTTCTCCCCCCTCCCTCCCTCTCTTTCTCCCCCCTCCCTCTCTCTCTTCCTTCTCCCTTCCCTCCTCTGCCCTCCCTACTCTCTCTCTCTAAAATAAAAAGAATAAATAAAAGTAATGATAATAAAGATATATGTATAAAGATCTTCATTGCAACATTATAGTGGCAAAAATGGAAACAGGATGACTGCCTCTCATATAGGAGAATAGTTGAATAAAGGTGTGCCCGCACTAAGAAATATTATGTAGCTATTAAACAATTATTTAAATCTCTATGTTTATATTCTGTACAAAGGGTATTCATGATGTATATTTATTGAAAAAAACAAGTGACAGTAGTGTATGTTGATACCATTTTTGTAATAATTTGATTATTAGAAAAAAACTCAGAAGCGGAGGTGCACTTGGGTGATAAATTGGAGCAGGGTGCAGAGACTAGTGCTGTTGCGGTGTTGGTCCAGGAGAGAAGGCCAAAATGTGGCGAAGGAGGTATAGGATGGATGAGAGGATGAGAGAGGTTCTGGAGAAAGATTTAAGCTGGGGGAGAGTCATCAGGTCTAAGAGACTAGGTGCTGGATGATGCTGTGTATGGATAAAGGGAAAGAGAAGGAACAGGTTTGGAGAGAAAAAAATAGGCTTAAAACACCGTGAGTGTTAAGCGCAAGTTGAGGTATCTAGAAAGCAGATGAAGATACATGGGGATAGGTTACAGAAAAGGGAGCCAAATTTGAAATCTGGATTTAGATAAGAAAGACCAGATAAAGAGAGAAGGGTACTTTTCCAGGTCCCTGTTGAAATTGTCTTTAGTACTGGTATTTTTCCCCCTTCTCATTTCCTTATTTATGTTTAAATCATTGCTAGATGTTTTTGTTTGTTTCCTAAAACACTGTTATTTTTAGATGATTTACTGTTTTCCAGACAAATCAGCTTCTCTTATATTATTACCGTGTTTATTAATTCTTTCTCTGTGATTTAAGATAGTTGTGCAAGTATACCTCCTGCATTGCTGATCTGCACACTACTGAGTTAACTCTCCTCTCATTTTTCCTTACATGTTTTCATTTCCTCTTTGTCATTAGTTTTAAATACATTTCGTTTTGCATTTAGGAAGAACAGCAAAGATAGAGTAGTTGATATTAATAGGGTCATTATTTGGATATCATTTGGACTGGTGGAAGACCAACTTAGAGAGTAGGCAGAGACCACTTGGTGAAGGAGGTTGAATAGTAAAATCTAGATTTTATTCTAAGGCAAGAGTGAGCATTCGAGGGAATTTAGGTGGGCATTGATTTTAAAAAGTGTTCTTCAGGAAGATAACTGACAGCAGTGTGGAAAATGGATTACAAAGGCGAAAGGGTTGGAAGTAGAAAGCAGGAAATCCAGGGGCATCTGGGTGGATCAGTTGGTTAAGCATCTGACTCTTAATTTCGGCGCAGGTTATGATCTTGCAGTTCATGAGTTTGAGTCCCGTATTGGACTCAGCACTGACAGTGTGGAGCCTGCTTGGGATTCTCTCTCTCCCCCTTTTTCTGTCCCTACCCTACTCCTGCTCTCTCTCTCTCTCTCTCAAAATTAAGAAATAAACTTTAAAAAGTTAAAAACAAACAAAAAAACCCAGGAAATCCAGATAGGAGACTATTATAGTAGTTGAGTGAGAGATGATGAGAATCATGGCAATGCTGAGGACAGTGGCAGTCAGCAGAAAGAACAATCAATAATGTCTGATTATTGGATATGGGAGACGGAGGAACTATCCAAAGACTATGACTAAGAAAACATCAATAAAACTCTTAGAGAAGTCTAGAGCAGTTTTTAGGGAACTATAATCTCAATTTGAGGCACATAGGTGCTTAAACCTGTACTGTATAATTGAATGAAGGGGAGTTAGATTTGTAAAAAAAATTGAGTGACTGCTGGGGGTTAGGGGGAATGAGGAGAAGCTGGTCAAAGAGTACAAACTTCCAGTTTGTAGATGGGTAAGTTTTGGAGATCTAATGAATAGTATTGTGATTATAGGTACCAGTACTGCAGTACTGAATACTTGGACAGTTGCTAAGGTAGATCTTAAATGTTCTCACCTCCCAAAATTACTAAAAGAATGGTAATTATCTGAGGTGATGGAGGTATTAACTAACATTATGGTGGTAATTATATTGCGGTATATGTATATTAGACCGACACATTATATATCTTAAAGTTGTGTCATATGTCAGTTATAGCTCAATAATATTGGGAAAAATTGAAAAATGGATCCGATAGATGAAAGTTTTAAGGACAAATATGGTTTCTGAGGAAGAGAGTAGAGCAAGCAGAGAGTAAGAAAACTGAATCAAATATATCCATATTTGGGGTGCTAGAGAAATATATGTAAGGTCAAATAATTTTCATTAGTTTTTGGAGGAAATGCCTTTTTATAAAGTTGTCATATTCGTTGATGTGATTTCCTTTGACTCCCCTCCAGACCTACCTTACCTGTGACCGTATCACTTTTTTTGGATGCACCTAATTTCTAGTCACAAAACTAGTTTTATCATTTATTGTTTTTTTTAAGTTTATTTATTTATTTTTGAAAGAGAGAGAGAGAGAAGGAGAGAGAGAATCCCAAGCAGGCTTCCACACTGAGAGCATGGGACTCCATCCCAGGAATTGTGAGATCATGACCTGAGCCTAAATTAAGGGTTGGATGCCCAACCGACTGAGCCACCCAGGAGCCCCTGTCCTTTGTTGTTAAGATGCTAACACTAACACTGTATAGCCATCTTCAGATTCCAAGGCAGCACTGTCCAGTAAAAACATAATGCAAGCCTCACGTATAATTGAAAATTTTCTAGTAGCCACATTAAAACAAAAAAGGTAAAGAGAAATGAGTAAAGATAATTTTAATAATAATTTTTTTAATGTTTATTTTGGGGGGAGGGGCAGAGAGAGGGAGGGAATCTAAAGCACTCCCTGTGGAGCCCAGTGCGGGGCTCAGTATCACGACCGCAAGATCACGACCTGAGCCCGTATCGAGAGTCGGATGCTTAACCAACTGAGCCAACCAGGCACCCCTAATAATAAATTTCTAAAATATTCTCACTTAAACATGTAAATGTAAAAAATTAATAATATTTTCCAGGGGCGCCTGGGTGGCTCAGTCGGTTGAGCGGCCGACTTCGGCTCAAGTCATGATCTCACGGTCTGTGAGTTCGAGCCCCGCGTCGGGCTCTGTGCTGATGGCTCAGGGCCTGGAGCCTGCTTCGGATTCTGTGTCTCCCTCTGTCTCTGCCCTTCTCCTGCTAACGCTCTGTCTATGTCTCAAAAATAAATAAATGTTAAAAAAAAAAATTAAAAAAAAAATAATATTTTCCATTCCTTTTTTTGTACTAGGTCTTTGAAATCTGGTGTGTATTTTATACATGCAGGACATCCCAGTTCAGGCTAGCCGTATTTTAAGTCCTCAATGGCAACACCATATATGATGAGTTTTTACCATATATGTCAGTGCAATTTCTAAGGGTTTAAAGACTATAATGAGATGAGTTTTTCCTAGGGAACTTTTCAGTCTGCTCCAGCATAAATTCCATGAGCATTTGTTCCTTTGATTTTCAGCTTATTTGAGGTATACAGAAATAAAACAAGTTTAGAAAGAGAAGTGGCATATAGTATTTTAGTGTCTGAACTCTGCCTGAGAAAATCTTTCATCTCTGCCTATAGAGAAGAAACCAGTGCTTTAGGTTTAAATTCATATTAAAGACTTTAGACTTTTGCGATAATTCTCACTTAACATTATAATTTTCCTAGCCAGGGACCCCTGGGTGGCTCAGTCAGTTGAGTATGTGACTTTGTCTCAGGTCATGAGCTCACGATTCATGAGTTCGAGCCCCGCTGACAGCCTTGCGCCTGCTTTGGATTCTGTCTCTCTCTCTCTCTGCCCCTCCCCCACTCATGCTGTCTCTCAAAAATAAATAATAAACATTAAAGTTATAGTCTTCCTAGTAAACATATATCAGCACCTTTACTAGTATTTCTTAACACTTTCAAGCCTTCCCAATCACAATGAAACCTTCCAGATCACACTTATGATGAGTATTAGTAATCCTTATTAAATATACCCTCTGCTTGAATATGTCATTTAATGTGATGCCAAAAATTGATGGTACATTTCCACAATAATTAATGTAAAGCAATTAAATTTTAGGTATTAACTTTAAGAAGTAAAAATATTTTTCAATTTTTTAATTATTATTTGTATAAATTTATTTACGTAAGTAATCTCTATACCCAACCTGGGGCTCGAACTTAGAACCCTGAGATCAAGAGTTGCGTGTTCTTCTGACTGAGCCAATCAAGCCTACCCAAGAAGTAGGAAAGTTTAAATGAATTATATAAACATCTCATTACCAGGAATTATTCAAATTAGAATTTACTGTAATTTACATTTTAATTATATTTGTTACATACTACATATTAGTTTTCAAAATTGAAAATTAATAAAACATTAAATGTGAGGAATTGTCTAATGAGGTAGAACAACAGATATTTGTGTCAATTGTCTATATATTATTTAATGCATAAGAAAAAAGTTTTTGTATATCAGTGAACTAATTTAAAAATATGTTTAGGTTAATTTTGAAAATCATTACAAGGAACATGTTAATATTTATTGATTATAAATCAAGACTGAATATATGTATCCTAATGTTGTAATATAAATTGTTGAAAATGGTAATGCAGTAAACCAGGAAGAAAAGTACTTACCCAGTTTTGATTGTCAGATGTAACTTAGCAATGGGCTAGTTAGGGATTTTCCTAAGAGTTTTTTGTTTTCATCTTGTTTACTTGGGTTTAAGTAGAATAGGAAAAAACAAATCAGATGATAATTTCAGAAATATTTTTCAGATATATTTATACACTCAAATGATTAGTCTTTTATAATACCTTTTTAAACTTTAAAAAATATATTTTTAATGTTTATTTATTTTTGAGAGCGAGAGAGAGAGACAACATGTGAGTGGGGAAGGGACAGAGAGGGGGAGAGACACAGAATCTGAAGCAGGCTCCAGCTCTGAGCCGTCAGCACAGAGCCCAACACGGGACTCGAACTCACAAACCATGAGATCATGATGTGAGCCAAAGTCAGACGCTTAACTGACCGAGTCCCTCAGGTATCCCTTAACGTTTTTTTTTAATGTTTATTATTTATTTTTGAGAATGAGAGAGAGCAGGAGCAGGGGAGGAGCAGAGAGAGGGAGGGAGACACAGAATCTGAAGCAGGATCCAGGCTCTGAGCTGTTAGCATAGAGCCTGACGCAGGGCTTGAAACCATAAACCGTGAGATCATGTGTTTAACCTACTGAGCCACCCAGGTGCCCCTATAATACTTTTATTCTCAAAAGTTTAAAAGTATATTACAGTTTAAATATAGGTTAAATATTAAAGAGAACTGAATTTTTACTTAGAGTTTAACAGGTATATATACTTTTTATGTAGGTTAGTAGATTTTCTTTTTTTTTTTTTTTTTTTTTTTTTTTTTTTTTTTTTTTTTTTTTATTATAATAGTTTATTTTCAAATTGGTTTACATATAACACCCAGTGTTCATCCCAACATGTGCCCTTTTTAATGCCCATCACCCCCTCTCCCCCCTCCCTCATCCCCCTCACCCTCAGTTTTTTCTTAGTCTTTGAGAGTCTCTTATGTTTTATCTCCCTCCCTCTCTGTGTCTTTTTTTTCTTTCCCCTCTTCCCCTCCCCCTGGTTTTTGCTTAGTTTCACAAAGTCCACCTATTCGTGGAAACATATGGTATCTGTCTTTTTCTGACTGACTTATTTCACTTAACATAATACCCTCCAGTTCCATCCATCTGGCTACACATGGCCAGATTTCATTTTTTCTCATTGCCACGTAGTAGTCCATTGTATATAAGTACCATAACTTCTTTATCCATTCGTCAGTTGATGGGCACTTGGTCTCTTTCCATGATTTGGCTATTGTCGAAAGTGCTGCTATGAACATTGGGGTACACGTGCTCCTATGCATCAGCATTCCTGTGTCTCTTGGGTAGATTCCTAGCAGGGCTATTGCTGGGTCATAGGGTAGCTCTATTTTCATTTTTTTGAGGAACCTCCACACCGTTTTCCAGAGTGGCTGCACCAGTTTGCATTCCCACCAACAGTGTAGGAGGGTGCCTACTTCTCCACATCCTCGCCAGCATCTATAGTTTCCTGATTTGTTCATTTTAGCCACTCTGACTGGTGTGAGGTGGTATCTCAGTGTAGTTTTGATTTGTATTTCCCTGATGCTGAGTGACATTGAGCATCGTTTCATGTGTCTGTTGGCCATCTGAATGTCCCCTTTGGAGAAGTGTCTATTCATATCTTCCGCCCATTTCTTCACTGGGTTGTTTGTTTTTCGGGTTTGGAGTTTGGTAAGTTCTTTATAAATTTTAGATATTAGTCCTTTATCCGATATGTCATTTGCGATGATCTTTTCCCATTCCGTTGGTTGCCTATTCGTTTTGTTGGTTGTTTCTTTTGCCGTGCAGAAGCTTTTTATCTTGATGAGGTCCCAATAGTTCATCTTTGCTTTTAATTCTCTTGCCTTTGGAGACGTGTCGAGTAAGAAATTTGTGCATCTTAGGTCAAAGAGGCTTTTTCCTGTTTTCTCCTCTAGGATTTTGACGGTTTCCTGTCTCACATTCAGATCTTTTATCCATTTAGAATTTATTTTTGTGAGTGGTGTAAGAAAGTGGTCTAGTTTCATTCTTTTGCATGTTGCTGTCCAATTCTCCCAGCACCATTTGTTAAAAAGGCTGTCTTTTTTCCATTGGATACATTTTCCCGCTTTGTCAAAGATTAGTTGGCCATATACTTGCGGGTCCATTTCTGAGTTTTCTATTCTATTCCATTGGTCTATGTGTCTGTTTTTGTGCCAATACCATACAGTCTTGATGACCACCGCTTTGTAGTAGAGGTTAAAGTCTGGGATTGTGATGCCTCCCACCTTGGTTTTATTCTTCAGTATTACTTTGGCTATTCGAGGTCTTTTGTGGTTCCATACAAATTTTAGGATTGTTTGCTCTAGCTTTGAGAAGAATGCTGGTGCAATTTTGATTGGGATTGCATTGAATGTGTAGATTGCTTTGGGTAGTATTGCCATTTTGACAATATTTATTCTTCCAATCCATGAGCATGGGATGTTTTTCCATTTCCTTGTGTCTTCCTCAATTTCCTTCATAAGTTTTTTATAGTTTTCAGTGTAGAGGTCTTTCACATCTTTGGTTAGGTTTATTCCTAAGTATTTTATGGTTTTTGGTGCAATTGTGAAAGGGATTAGCTTCTTTATTTCTCTTTCTGCTGCTTCATTGTTGGTGTATAGAAATGCCACCGATTTCTGTACATTGATTTTGTATCCTGCAACTTTGCTGAAATCATGAATCAGTTCTAGTAGGCTTTTGGTGGATTCTGTCGGGTTTTCCATGTAAAGTATCATGTCATCTGCAAAAAGTGAAAGTTTGACTTCCTCCTTGCCAATCTTGATGCCTTTTATTTTGTTTTGTTGTCTGATTGCTGATGCTAAGACTTCCAGCACTATGTTAAATAGCAGTGGCGAGAGTGGACACCCCTGTCGTGTTCCTGATCTCAGGGGGAAGTCTTTCAGTTTTTCCCCATTGAGGATGATATGAGCTGTGGGCTTTTCATATATGGCTTTTATGATGTTTAAGTATGTTCCTTCTATCCCGACTTTCTCGAGAGTTTTTATTAAGAAAGGATGCTGTATTTTGTCAAATGCTTTTTCTGCATCTATTGACAGGATCATATGGTTCTTATCTTTTCTTTTGTTGATGTGATGTATCACGTTGATTGATTTGCGAATATTGAACCAGCCCTGCAACCCAGGGATGAATCCTACTTGATCATGGTGGATAATTCTCTTTATATGCTGTTGGATTCGATTTGCTAGTATCTTGTTGAGAATTTTTGCATCCATATTCATCAGGGATATTGGCCTGTAATTTTCTTTCTTTGCTGGGTCTCTATCTGGTTTGGGAATCAAAGTGATGCTGGCTTCATAGAATGAGTCCGGGAGTTTTCCTTCCGTTTCAATTTTTTGGAACAGCTTGAGGAGGATAGGAATTAACTCTGTTTTAAATGTCTGGTAAAATTCCGCAGGAAAGCCATCTGGTCCAGGGCTTTTATTTGCTGGGAGGTTTTTAATAACGGATTCTATTTCTTCACTAGTTATGGGTCTGTTCAAATTTTCTATTTCTTCCCGTTTGAGTTTTGGTAGTGTGTGGCTATTTAGGAAGCTGTCCATTTCTTCCAGATTGCCAAGTTTGGTGGCATATAATTTTTCATAGTATTCTCTGATGATTTCTTGTATCTCTGAGGGATTGGTTGTAATTTCTCCCTTTTCATTCACGATTTTATTTATTTGAGTTCTCTCTCTTTTCTTTTTGAGAAGCCTGGCTAGAGGTTTGTCTATTTTGTTTATTTTTTCAAAGAACCAGCTTTTGGTTTCATTGATCTGTTCCACTACCTTTTCTGTCTCCATATGGTTAATTTGAGCTCTGATCTTTGTTATTTCTCTCTTTCTGCTGGGCTTGGGTTGTTTTAGTTGATCTGCTTCTAGTTCCTTTAGGCGTGCTGTTAGAATTTGTGTTATTGATTTTTCTTGTTTCTTGAGATGGGCCTGGATTGCAATATATTTCCCTCTCAGGACTGCCTTTGCTGCATCCCAGAGCGTTTGGATTGTTGTATTTTCATTTTCATTTGTTTCCATATATTTTTTAATTTCTTCTCTGATGGCTTGGTTGACCCAGTCATCTTTTAGTAGGTTATTTCTTAGCCGCCATGTTCTTGAATATTTTCCAGGCTTTCTCCTGTGGTTGATTTCAAGTTTCAAAGCATTGTGGTCTGACACTGTACACGGTATGATCTCAATTCTTTTATATTTATTCAGAGCTTCCCTGTGCCCCAGAATGTGGTCTATCTTGGAAAATGTGCCGTGTGCAGATGAGAAGAACGTAAATTCCTTTGCTTCTGGATGAAGAACCCTAAAGATGTCTGTGAGGCCCATCTGTCCTAATGTGTCATTCAGGGCTATTGTTTCTGCGGAGATTTTCTGTTTTGTTGATCTATCCAATGCTGAGAGTGGAGTGTTGAGATCCCCTACTATTAGGACATTTTTATCGATGAGGTTGCTAATGTTTGTAATTAGTTGTTTTACAAATTTGGGTGCCCCTGAATTCGGTGCGTAGATATTTACAATTGTTAGCTCTTCCTGCTGGATGGTTCCTGAGACTATTATATAATGTCCTTCCTCATCTCTTATTACATCGTTCATTTTAAAGTCTAATTTGTCTGATATAAGTGTGGCTACTCCGGCTTTCTTCTGACTTGCAGTAGCATGGTAGATAGTTCTCCATCCCCTCACTTTCAATCTGAAGGTATCTTCAGGTTTAAGATGAGTTTCTTGAAGACAGCAAATAGATGGGTCTTGTTTTTTAATCCATTCTGTTATCCTGTGTCTTTTGATTGGCGCATTTAGTCCATTTACATTCAGTGTTAATATTGAAAAATATGGGCTTACAGTCACTGTATTATCTGTAAGTTTCATGTTTGTAAGGCTGTCTCTGGTAGTTTGTGTTCTTTGCCTCCTTATTTTCATAGAATGCCCCTCAGGATCTCTTGCAGTGCTGGCTTATTTGTGATAAATTCTTTCAGTTTTTGTTTGTTGGGAAAAACCTTGATCTCTCCTTCTATTCTGAATGACAGGCTAGCCGGATACAGAATTCTTGGTTGCATGTCCTTCTTGCTCATCACATTGAAGATATCCTGCCATTCCTTTCTGGCTTGCCAAGTTTCCGTAGATAAGTCTGCTACTACCCTTATAGGTCTCCCTTTGTATGTTAGGGTTCTTTTGTCCCTAGCTGCTTTCAGGATTCTCTCCCTATCTTTGTATTTTGCCAGCTTCACTATGATGTGCCGTGCAGAAGGTCTATTCAAGTTACGTCTGAGGGGAGTTCTCTGTGCCTCTTGGATTTCCATGCCCGTTTCCTTTCTCATGTTGAGGAAGTTCTCAGCAATGATTTGTTCCAGAACCCCTTCGACTCCTTTCTCTCTCTCTTCTTCCTCTGGAACTCCTATGATACGGATATTGTTTCTTTTGAGTGCATCGCTCAGCTCTCGAATTCTCCTTTCCTGTTCCTGGATCAGCTTCTCTCTCTTTTTATCTGCTTCCTCTTTTTCAATGATTTTGTCTTCTAAGGCACTAACTCTTTCCTCTACCTCTTCAATCCGTGCTGTGGCTGCTTCCAGTTTCCCCTGTATTTCTTCCAATGTCTTCTTTAATTCTTCTTGACCGTTTTTAAGGTCTTTGAACTTTGCCTCGTGGGACTCCTTGCATTCATCTAAGCTTTTTTCAAGGCCAGCAATTAGTTTTATGATTAACATTCTATATTCAAGTTCTGTTATGTTGCTTATATCTGTTTTCATTAATTCTTGAGCTGTCACTACTTCTTGTAGACTCTTTTGAGGAGAATTCTTCCGTCTCGTCATTTTGGCTGGATGTGTTATGGGTTGTTTCTTGAAGTTGCCCTGGAAAGGAAAACTCTAACTCAGGTGTGGTTCCCGCCGGGGTGGTGGCCGCGGGGGTCGTTCCCCCGGGAGTGGTCCCCAAAGACGTCGTCATTAACTCGCTTCGGAGTTGAGGCCTCAATGTAGGTTAGTAGATTTTCAAATTGGGTACTTACCCAATCTTTTTGATCCTTTTTTTTTTTTTATTTAAAAAAATTTTTTTTAATGTTTTTATTTATTTTTGAGAGCAGGAAAGACAAAGCATTAGTGGGGGAGGGTCAGAGAGAGAGAGAGACACACAGAATCTGAAGCAGGCTCCAGGCTCTGAGCTGTCAGCACAGAGCCCGCCGCGGGGCTCAAACTCACAGACTGTGAGATCACAACCTGAGCCGAAGTCAGACGCTTAACCGACTGAGCCACCCAAGCGCCCCTTTTTTGATCTTTGAATTCTATTATTATAATTCTAATTGTTGATTAAGATTTGTAAATAATTGTTTTTGTTTGTTTTGGCAGAGATAAAAGCAGCAGTGTTTGACGACTGTAAGAAAGAAGGCGAATGGAAGGTAGAATATGCATATTTTGCCCTTTAATTGAGGACATCAATCTGTTGTCATTTTTCTTCTGTAAGAGTGTAGAGTCTGGAACTGTACTGATTGCATTCAAAACGCAGCTTCGCCACTTGATAGCTGTGGCTTGTTAGGCAAATTGCTTGATCACTCTGTTACTTGTCTCTAAGATAGGGATAGTCTTACCTCATAGCATAGTTGTAAAGGTTAAATTAATTAATCCATGGAAAAATGATAAGAACAGCACCTGGAACAATTATAAGTGGCATTTTATAATTTTAAGAAATTTGATGTTAAACAAAAGATACAATTTAAAATGAACAAGTTTTCCACTTCAAAATGGAAATGTTTCTATTTGCTTACTTATGTATAATATTATATTTATATATATTTTAAGAAATAAATCTCTAGATCATACAAGTTAAGAGGTAGATTGAGATAATTTTACCTACTGTCCTAATATTTTCATTTTGTTATAAAAGGTTTACATTTGATTAGGTTTAATGGATTAAATTCTGTCTATTGTGAATGTTTGGCAATCAAGTACTTATGCTGTTTCTTAATTTATATTCATTTTAAGATAATGCTTTTAGATGAATTTACCACTAAGCTTTTGGCATCGTGTTGCAAAATGACAGATCTTCTAGCAGAGGGTATAACTGGTAAGTGTTACCAATAGTCCTCATGAAAACTTACTGTGATTATGAAAGTTTGAAGTATTAATAAATTTTAGTTAGTCATTATGTTTCTGAGGGGGTTATTTTTTATTATTTTTATAACTCTAACCATAATAATAACACTGGACATTTCTCTGTGAATCTTCAGAATAACCCCTGGAAGTTTTTTTTTAAGCTTTGACTATAATTCGGTGCCCCTGACCAAGACTACTCAATTGCCTTATTGAGTTTGTTACTTAAGTTTTTATTCTTGCATATTTGATAAGGATTTTATATGCTGATGCACTAGGTTTACTTCAGTGTTTTTCTTAATGTTGGTGGTTTTTATGTATTGCTTTTAAATGGATAGTAAGTTATAAAATCAACTTTTGTACATATTTACAAATGTATAATACTGACTTTGTAAGTTTTTCTTTATTACCTAGAAATGAGGGTGTGGGAGGGGGGAGAGTGGGTGACGGGCATTGAAGAGGGCACTTGTTGGGATGAACACTGGGTGTTATAAGGAAACCATTTTGAAAATAAATTATTTAAAAAAAAGAAAAGAAATGAGGCAGTTAATTACAAGTTTAAATTGGCTTTAGAATAACCTTATGACAAAAATCATACTGCCATTAGCTATCTTCCATTAGGCAGGATTGATAATGAGATTTTAATATCTTTGGGGGAAATACCAATATTTTATAACATTTATAATCCTGTCATCATCCTTAAACTCTTCATCTTTTCACTCATTTATTTAAATTTGATCATCATAACAACCTTTAAAGAGATTTTAAATACCCCCTCTTATATTGAGGAAACTGAGACTCAAATACAATTCTTGTTATTTTAGAATTTAGTGTAGTATGTGTACTCTCTTCTCACTCCTACTTGTGAGGTTCAAAAGTACACTTGGGTGCCTGGGTGGCTCAGTTGGTTAAGTGACTGACTCTTGATTTTGGTTCAGGTCACGATCTCATGGTTTGTGGGTTCGAGCTCCACATTGGGCTCCGCAGCTGGCTGCTTGGATCCTGCTTGGGATTCTCTTTCTCCCCCCCTCAGATGACTCTGCCTCTCTCAAAAAAAATCAATAAACTTCAAAAACTACACCAGTATTTTCAAGAAAACTTGAGCTATGTATACAAAGGGAAGATTATCTAAAACTTTTTGTAATAATTATTTTGATATTTATCTATAAAATCTTTACCATATAATATTTTATTATCAATTATATATTCAGCCTGTCTTTATGGTCTTTATGACCTTCTCAGTGCAAAAAGCTCTCAACTAGAAATTAAAAGATTGAAGCCTTGATTTTTCTAACACTAGACAAATGTTTTATTGCGTAAGCCATGAAGTTTTTTAAGTTTCCAGAGGTCATTCTAATTAGCAACTAAAGTTGAGAACCATTTTTTTTAATGTTTGTTTATTTTTAAGAGAGAGAGAGAGAGAGAGAGAGAGACAGAATGCAAGCAGGGGAGGGGCAGAGAGAGAGGGAGATGCAGAATCTGAAGCAAGCTCCAGGCTCTGAGCTGTTAGCACAGAGCCCAACACGGGGCACGAACTCACGAACTATGACATCATGATCTGAGCTGAAGTGGGACATTTAGCCAACTGAGCCACCCAGGTACACCTAGAACCATTTGATAATATGTATGAAAATATAGTGAAGCTACAGAACCATTTTGCACTGTAAGGAGGTTTTATTTAATTTTTGTAAACCATTCTTACTGTGTGTTCGGTGTTGATATTCTTCAAGGAAAAATTCTATTGCCAAGTAAGTTTGGGATATACCATCAGACAGAGCTAAATAGGTTTTTTTCTTTCTTTTTTTTTAATGTTTGTTTATTTTTGAGAGAGAGAGCGGGGAAGGGGTAGAGAGAGAGGGAGACACAGAATCCAAAGCAGGCTCCAGACTCTGAGCTATCAGCACAGAGAGCGACATGGGGCTTGAACTCACAAACCGTCAGATCTTGACCTGAGCTGAAGTTGGACACTCAAGTGACTGAACCATCAGGTGCCCCTAAACAGGTTTCTTTAGAACTTTCCAGAGTTGTCGTTTTTTTCATAGTGTTTATTTATTTTGAGAGGGAGAGAAGGAGAACATGAGTGGGAGAGGGGCAGAGAGAAAGGGAGAGTGAGTATCCCAAGCAGGCTCTGCACTATCAGCACAGAGCTCAACTCGGGGCTAGGACCCACGAATGGCAAGATCATGTCCTAAGCTGAAATCAAGAGTCGGACACTCAACCGACTGAGTCATCAAGTTGCCCCTGATTTGTTTAACTTCTGAATCTCAATTTTCACATCTGTAAAATGGCAATAAGCATTTTGATCTTGTTGGGCTATTGTGAGAGTTTATATACTAATATTTAACAGCCACTCGGGAATCCTGTAAAAACCTTTTTGTTAAATCACTTATTAGCTATCCATTTTCCAGGGAATTGAAGAAGTGACACTTTCTGCTATTAATAACCAGACATTTCAGATTCTTTTCAAAGTCTGTGTTCTAAAAAATCATACTACAGGGGTACCTGGGTGGATCAGTCGGTTAAGGGTCCAACTTCAGCTCAGGTCATGATCTCACAGTTCGTAGGTTTGAACCCCGTGTTCAGCTCTGTGCGGACAGCTCGGAGCCTGGAGCCTGCTTCAGATTCTGTGTCTCCCTTTCTCTCTGCCCCTCCCCTGCTCACACTCTGCCTGTTTCTCTATCTTAAAAATAAATAAACATTAACAAAAAACTTAAGTCATATCACAGTATTTTCACATTTTAACATGTACATTACCCACCAAACGTAACAATATGTATAGCGTAAGATGACTATAAGGCACTTGATTTTGAGTACTAAGCAATAAAAGTAAGTTTATGCAGATTTAGCCTTAATCTTTTATTTTATTTTACTTTTAATTTTTTTTAATGTTTTTATTTATTGAGAGACAGAGACAGAGCATGAGCATGGAAGGGGCAGAGAGAGGGGGAGACACAGAATCCAAAGGAGGCTTCAGGCTCTGAGCTGTCAGCACAGAGCCCAATGCGGGGCTCGAACCCACAAACTGCAAGATCATGACCTGAGCCAAGGTCGGACGCTTAACCGACTGAGCCATCTAGGTGCCCCTAACCTTAATCTTTTTTTAAAGGTGAAATTACAATAGTTGGGAATGGAGATAAAAATAAAACTTAATATTTCCTTGGAAACCTTATTTGATATCATGTCTAATAGAAGCTGTGATAAACCTATACTTTACTAATACAAATGTAAGAATGAGAAGGTGAATCACCATGTTTACCAGAGAAGTTCGATAGTAGCCTTCCTCGCCTGTCAGATTAATCTTTTTAATTCTTTCCAGGGCTTTTGCCAGCATTAGTCTTGAAAGGTGGTTCTCTTGATTTGTAGAATAATGCTTAATTTTTTAAAATATAGATTTAATAGTTAATTTGACAATTTAGAGTTTACTAGTTTTTTGTGTGTTTTTTGTTTATTTTTAATTTTTTTTTTTAAGTTTATTTTTTGAGAGGGAGGGACAGAGCAAGCACAAGCGGGGTAAGGGCAGAGAGAGAGAGAGAGAGAGAGAGAGAGGAGAGAGGGAGGGAGGGAGAGAGAATCCCAAGCAGGCTTCACACTGTCAAGACAGAGCCCGATGCAGGGTTCAAACTCACGAGACTGAGATCACGACCTGAGCTGAAACAGAGTTGGACACTTACTGAGCCACCCAGGCACCCCTAGAGTTTACTAGTTTTAAATTCACTTTGTTTTATGTTAGTTAATTTTATAAACTTCTTAATTTCAATAATAAAAATATAATTGAGTAAATTATGGTGATATTTTATTGTTAAAAATACTTTTAAAATATTGCATAGTTTTAAAAGAATAAGAATTAATTGGCAATTTATTTAAAGAATATTATAGCAGTTAAAAACTTGGGTTCTGGAGTCAAATAGGTCTGGGTTGGAATTCTACCTATTCTACTTTGTAGCTTTCAAGTTACCTAACTCTTTAAGTCTCAGTTTCCTAATTTGTAAAATACTTATTTTATTGTTTTTTTATATAATATTTACTAGAAGGTTTAACAGATAAGTTATGGTAAGTGCTTAGCCTGATACCTGTTATTATATTTGCTATTACATTAGAATATTTTTAAAAAGAAATACAGATTTTAATTATTAATGCATTTTCTTGCTTTCTTCATGGCATGTCGATTGCTTACAATGGTAGACCTAACTGGGAAATAGCTGTTTCATCATTTTTTCTCATGATGAGCCCTTAACCGAGAATTTAGGTTTAGGGAAGATACATTTTTGGGGGATTTTTTAATTTACCAAAGGGAGACTAAGAAAATGTTAAACCCAGGATATGTTAATGTGTTTCCCTATTATAAATAAGTAAAGTTTATTTTAAAATTGTTTCAAGCATACAAATACTTGGTTATATAAAATGGACTTTTTTTTTATTAGTTGTGGAGAATATTTATAAGAATCGAGAACCTGTCAGACAAATGAAAGCTCTTTATTTTATCTCTCCAACATCAAAGGTGAGTATTTTTAATCTTTAAAAAGTATCTTCCTCATTCATCATTGACATCATTTTCTCATAGGCAATTTAAAGTAATAAAACATTCTTTATTAGAAAAATAGTGCCACAAATTAGTTTGCTCAGGAAAGTTTTTCTGTGTTAGAAAATTGTTTCATTTGCACTCTTCTTAATGAGAATATATAAATGAAAGAATTCTCCCCTCATATCTGAAAGCAGAATTTAATTGTATTAAAATGATGGAGTTTGAGTAGTTTGTTATTCATGCAATTTCTATGCAACCATATTTTGGGAGGATAGAAATGTACATAAAAGAAATAGTCTTGGATTAATCCTTTATCTTAGTTACTTCCTTGTAGCATACGTGTATGTATATACACATGTATGCATGCATATATATGTAAATATATCTTTTACATATGTAGGTATATATTTTTAAGATATATGTAGATATATCTTTTAATTCTGAGAATTAGTTTATAATCTGTGATTGAATGCATATTAAAGCCAAACTTTTAGAGCTAAGTAAATATCAGATTCCTTTATTCTGATTTTTTTTAATGTTTACTTATATTTGAGAGAGAGAGGGAGACAGAGACAGAGTGTAAGTGGAGGAGGGGCAGAGAGAGAGGGAGACACAGAATCCAAAGCAGGCTCCAGGCTCTGAGCGGTCAGCACAGATCCCAATGTGGGACTCGATTGTGCCACCCAGGTGCCATGTCAGGTTCCTTTATTCTGTACAATATCTGAGAATAGATTTTCTAATACATTCTTTGGCTCATTCCCACCCAGAATGTTAAGTTGGCGATTGCAATTTTATTTCTTTTGAATCTAGCAGACAGCAGTTAAAAAATCAGATATTCACTATTTAGTCTCTACATGCTGGCTGCTGGTGGGTTTTAATGACATTTTATATCTTAACACTAATTCTTAGCATTAATAGATTAATAGTAGGAAAGACCGTGTCCACTGAAAGTGAGATTTCTAGGAAATTTTAATGATTTAGGTAAATGTTTATTTTTAATGTTAAGTGACAGAAGCAGATACACAATTGTATATTCAGTAAAGGAGCAAAGGGCTCAGAGAAAATAGTACCTGAATGTGACTCTACGTGAGTCAATTACCTATTGGGCTCCACAGCCCTGTGGGTACCGGTGAGGACTTGGGCTCATTGGACACTAGTGGAGATGCCTAGTGAGACACTTCCTTCCTTGGTAGCTGGGTAAGCACCTGGAGACCAGCGTCGAAGTGTTCCCAGCCAAGAGTCATAAAATGACAGATTTCAGAAGCGTTTGGCTGTAAGAGATCTCTGAACCCCAGGGGAAAGGTCAGTTGGTGAAAAAGCACAGCCCTCGTGGTTCGTCTGCTTATGTACCTACAGCCCGCAGGAGGAGAAATCTTTTTGCCTTCCCCTCTTGTAGAACTGCCTGTATTTAGGATTTTCCAGCAGCAAACCTAAACCTTCAGTGAGTTAACAAAGGAAAGCATCAACACAGCTAAGGGGGCCAAGCTGCCAGAAAGAGGAAGTTCACTAAGAATGAAGAAAATACAAAATATAGCTGCTTGGAGAAAAGGATGACGAACTGAACAGAAAAATGATACACATAAGAAGAGTCTAGTATAGCATATAAAAAACTTCCCGAAGCTCAAAAATGTGTGATTTCTCAGTTAAGCAGTTAATTGCAGAAGAGGATAATCACTATTGAAATTTGAATTAATAGCCCAGTTAAAATGGAATATCTCAAAGCAAAAAAAACAAAACAAAACAAAAACAGAGTCATAGAAATCATGGGCAAAAGATAAGAGACTTGCTGGATTGATCTATGAGGTCTAACAGAAATAGTCCTACCAGGAGAAAAAGGAACAGATGAAGGAGAGATCATTAAATTCTGTGTTCTTCATTTTTGCTTCTAGACCATTGTATCTTTAAAACTACCAGCACTGAGGCATGCAGAAACTAGCAGATTTATTACCTGCCATTCCTCCTTCTCGCAGTCATCTACCAGCCCCTGAGTCTTTCATTACCCCTTGACAATTTTAGTGCTAGCTCACTGTCACTCTCTTCAGCACTTGCCCAGTTACAGTCACAGTGCTTTCATTATACAGGTAGATAACATTTCCAGTTTGTTTATTGGCTTCTCAGTTCCTTGATTTGTTACCTTCTAATGGTCTTTGTGGCTTCACCTTCCCAGTCACTGGATTGTTCCTGGATCTTCTCATTGCTGAAACAGTATTCTGTTTATACATATTACCTTACTACTTCTTACGTTTTTAGGTATTACTGGCTAGACAACATAACATTTAAAAATACCAGTTTATAAAGTAAACTTTGAGGTAGTTAAGGTTTTGTTTTATTATCAAAAAAGAATAATCTTAGTTATTTCAAAAGCTAGCACATTTAAATTAATATTTGGTTAAATGTCTATTAACATCTAATGTTTTTTAAGTCCGTAGACTGTTTTTTACGTGATTTTGCAAGTAAATCCGAGAACAAATACAAAGCAGCATATATATACTTCACTGACTGTAAGTAGCTTTATAAAAGTATTACTTCATTGTTTAAAATCCTATTAATTATAAAGTATTTTTTACAATACTGTTACAATATTAGACTTTCTATTGCTTGTTGTAATTGATTAGAAAAAAATCTAAAAATATAAGATCATATCTGTCCTAATTCATATTAAAGTGATAGAAAACTAAATTCTGAACTAGTCATTTTTGCTGGTTTATAATGGTAGGGGGTTGGTAGTGATAACTATACCTCAAATTTTATGCTATGACAGGAGGAGTTCTTTTTTAAATCTATGTTTTAGCTGGGGATTTGATTATATAATCAAAAATAAGACCCTTTGGAAGGGTACTGGAGAAATTGCCATCTGTTTGGCAAATATTAATGGAGAGAAGCTGTCACTTTTCTCTTACCATGCCATATGTTCAAATAGAAAGCAGCTAAACAAAAGCATCACAGAGAAGGCCAGACACACATATAATTCTGGTTTATGTTAAATCTTACATAATTATTTTCCAAAATAAAGATGCCATTCATCTAAATGCAGTCTTAGTCTGTGCTATTAGAAATTCATCATTTTAAGCAGTATATTGTTTTTCCTTTAAGTTATTGTTTATCTCATGCCTAGTAGTAGTTTGCATTTTAAATATGTCATGCCATACATATTTGTCTTTTAAGTAACCATATTATACAGAAATTCATGTTTATAGACTTTATAAAATTTAATGAATGTGATGCCTTTTTTAACTTAAGGAATCTTGAGGCTAAACAGGCTCTGGATTAGTCTCAGGATCTCCCGACATTAGAGAAGTTCTTGAAATACAAGGAAAAGCTAACAATTTGTATGTGGGATAGTTGCACTTAGTGCCACATTTAGAAAAGTAGTATAAATTCCTAAGAAATTCCGAAAGTCCTATGGAAGTTTATTAAGTCATGAGTTTGGACCTGATTTTCCTTCCTAACAATTTTAGTTTGCTGGGTAAGCATCTCTCTAAGGAAATAATCTTAAGTTATGGGGCCTATGAATGGGGAAAATAGAATTTCTCTTAGAGTCCACTTGGCTAGAATACATTTGCTCTGTAAAGTGAAGAAAAACATTTACATAGTATCTCTCTCATAGTAAATTGCTTTGTGAAAATCACTAATTATATGTAAAAAATAAATATTTTTGGATGTTAAAATGATTTATTCAAAAGAATAACAATTTAGATGGAGTTACATGCTTTGTTTTTTTTTTTCCCCTCTCAGTTTGCCCTGATAGTCTCTTTAACAAAATTAAGGCTTCTTGCTCCAAATCAGTAAGAAGATGTAAAGAAATAAATATTTCCTTCATTCCACTTGAATCTCAGGTACTTTCTTTTTTTATTTTTAATTTTAGTTCATAATCGATTTTAAAATTTCGTTTCATGAGCTTACTTGTTAATAAGGTATATCTTAAAGATATTTTATGTTGTGTGTTTGGGGGATTTTGAATGATCCACAAATAAACATTTCTCATGGTGAAGGAAAGGAGAGGAGCATATGGAATAGAACATTATGAAGGTGGAGCTTAAATTTCACAGCTGCCGCTAAGTCCTGTGTATGTCAAGTTTTACAGAACTATTAGATTATGGAAATAAAAGATTTGAGCACAGTCTATGTTAGATGGCTCAAAAGAAATACTTTTAGCGGGGTGCCTGGGTGGCTCAGTCAGTTAAGCATCTGACTTTGGCTCAGGTCATGATCTCATGGTTTGTGAGTTCGAGCCCTGCATCGGGCTCTGTGCTGACAGCTCAGAGCCTGGAGCCTGCTTCGGATTCTGTGTCTCCCTCTCTCTCTCTCTACCCCTCCCTGCTCGTGCTCTGTCTCTCAAAAATAAACAAACATTAAAAAAAAAATACTTTCAGCTTATGTAACCATTTGTAATATTAAAACAAATGTTCTTTAATAATTTTTTTCTATAACATATAGATTGCTTTAATTTATAAAATGAAGGATTTTAAAAATTCATTTTGACTTTGGAATAGTTATCATCCTTCAATTAATAATAATAATGGTAACAGGAAACGTCTACATAGTATTCTTCATGTGCCAGACACTTTCCTAAGTGTTTTCCATAAATATATTCATGTAATCCTCATAATAGTCCTATGAATGGATAGTAATTCTGTCTTCATTTTAAAGATGTGGAAATCAAAGAAGTTAAGTAACTTGCCCCAAATCACATAGCTAGTGCATTGCTCAGCTTTGTTGTGCTCTGTTCTCTGTGAAATTCTAGCATTTCATAGAATTGTAGTAGTTCACTGTTGTTTGGAACTATAAGGTCAGTATTTTAGGAGAAAGAAAGGTCCTAGATAAGGAAGTTTTCTTTTTCTTTTTTTTTTAAATGTTTGATTATTTTTGAGAGAGAGAGAGAGAGAATGAGAATGTGCAGGGGAGGGGCAGAGAGAGAGGGAGATAGAGGATCTGAAGCAGGGCTACCCCAGCCTCGAACTCACAAACCATGAGGTCATGACCTGAGCTGAAGTGGACACTTAACTGACTGAGCTACCCAAGCACCCCAACGGATTTTTCTTTTACACTATTGCTATTTTGGGCAAAGAAAGATTATAATCCAAATTGTAAAATTTTAAGAAGTCTTTTTAACATTACACTGTTGCCAAAAGTTACCTTTAGGCCTTTTCCTTCTAGCGTGATATATAAGTTTAATATAAGGTGAAATGGGCTTTCTAAATGATGTGGGATATAAACAGTAGTGTGATAAATATTATAAACGGATCCAGAGCATCTGCTGTACAGATGGTAAATACAGTTTTAGCCTCAAAATTCATCAAAATTCTGCAGTTACTATATTTGAAGGAGAGATTTGTGTAGCTATTTGACCAATTTGATTGGTGATGGAAATAACTTGTTTTTGTCTATGTAGAGAATCTCATGAGAATCTTCTTACCGTGTCTTTGCAAAATGTGATTATTTAAGGTCCTGTCTGCTTTGTTTTTCCTTTAAGAAGTTTTTGCTTTTATTTCCTTGAGAAGTATCTTAGGGTTGAGTTAGTAAATGTAACTGTTAGGGAGAAATTACAGTGAAAATGTTTTGAGCTTCATTTGCAAGTGAAGATATAAAGGAAATACTAAATGCTTTGAGCTAAGAGCAAAGGCCTCTATGAGCGTTTATCAAGATCTTGTGCAGTGGATACTGTCTGCTGGATGCAGAGTCAGAGAGGATAGTGCTCCAAAGAAGACAAGTTGGACGGACATTCAAAACATTTAGAGATTGCATGGAGAGGAAAGAGGTTGATTCGCTCCTGAATTTATGAGTCAGAGATTAAAGAAACCTCTTGCTTTACTTCTTCTAGGATTTCAGATAATTAGTGCTATCACATATACATTAAGGCAGTTAGAGGAAAAGCATTTAAGAATGTAGGGAAATTTGATTACAGTGGACCTTACAGAGTACTAAGAGTCCGGTGTAGTTAGTGGGGAGGGTGCTAGATGGTGTTTAGGTAGAAATAGAGCTAAGCCAGCTATAGATTAGCAAAAAAAAAAAAGTGATGAAAGTGGTGGGGGTGGGAGGAGTCTTTATTTAAGGAACCTGTAATGGCGGTAATGGAAAGTGGAGAGGAGGAGGAGGAGGGAAATGGAAGAATGGAAGAAATGGGAGTGTAGAATGAAAATAAGCTTTAAAATTCTTTTTGGTTCATTGGAGTATTTGATAGCTTAGGTTAATTTAAACTGTTGTAACAACTCACTAAATCTCAGTGCATTACTGTAGCCAAGTTTATTTCTCATAGTTTTGTCTGTTGTGGTTTGCCTGGGGCTTTGCTCTGTATTTTCTTCATTCAGGGACTGAGGCTGAAGGAATAGCCCTTGTCTGGGACATAGCAGAGGGAAAAGAGAAATGTTGGAGCCACACAATGGCTTTTAAAGCTTTCGTGGGGAGTAGCACATGTCACTTCTACTGATGTTCCAATGCCCATAGCCAAGGCTGACTTCAGTGAGTGGGAAGTATACTTCTATAGAGAGAGGCCTTTAGGGAGGGGCAGTAAGTATTTTTGAACAGCTAATATTATCTACTGTAGTGTAATAGTGTACTAAGAGAAGTGCTTGTTGGCAGTTAATACAACAGCCAAGACTTTGAGCAACACAGACCTGCGTGGATTAGCTATGGCTAAATCTGAATCTATGCTCAGCCTGCTGCTATTGGTTATGTGTTATGTTCAGAGAAACGAATGACTACACTGAAAGGAAACTTTTCACAAGGAAGTTTATTCATAATGCAGTAGTTTAGCATGTAATATTTATTACATACTTGTTACACTCAATACATTATCTGAGGCTAAGAGGGATTGTTACCATTGTTTAAAAAATATAAATAAAAATTTGTTTTTAACAAACCCCAGTACAACCCCAGTACAAGAGCTTCTTCTTTTGTACTCATTTTTTAAAAGTTTGTTTATTTATTTAGAGAGTGTGAGAGCATGAGTGGGTGGGGCAGAGAGAGGGAGAGAGAGAATCCCAAGTAGGCTTTGCACCATCAGCATAAACCCCAGCGTGGGGCGCGATGTCACTATCTGTGAGATCGTGACCTGAGCTGAAACCAATAGATGCTTAACTGACTGAGCCACCCTGGTGCCTCACTTTTGTATTCTTCAAATAACAATAATAGTAAATCTCTAACCAAGTTCTTTTTTTTTTATGTTTATTTATTTATTTTTGAGAGAGAGAGAGCATGCATGCACACACAAGCGGGGAGGGCAAAAAGGAGAGACAGAGTCCCAAGCAGGCTCTGCACCATCAGCGCACAGCCCGACATGGGGCTCGAACCCATGAATGGAGAGATCATGACTTGAGCCAAGATCAAGAGTCAGTTGTTTAACTGACTGCACCACCCTGGCACCCCTCTAATCCAGTTTTTTGCACATTAGGAAATGCTTTTGTTATTTGAATAAATGTGTCTTTGAGATTTCAGTGTATCTATGATTAGACCAATTACTATGTCTGTCACAATATTGTGTCTTTTGGGGAAATATATCTCTATTTTAAGCACATGAAGAATATAAGCTAAAGATTGAAGATACATATCAACTAAGGAAAATTTCTAGGTTATTCTCTAATAGATTAAGATTTTTAATGTATGTCAAATATATAGACCAATTTTGGCTCTGTTGTATTTCTTTGTGCCAGGTATTAGATTTTTATTTCAGTTTGACTACCTCAGATTCCTTCATCTGTTGCACAGGTAGTGAGAAACAAATAGTACAGTATGAAACAAGAATTGAAGGAGAGAGTAGACTAAACAGGAACACAGAGTGAGAAAAGAAATAAAGGATGAAATCAAGGTGACAGAAAATGAGATTTGATTAAGGTAAAGACACAGTGGTCTCAGGAAACAGCATGGTTAAGCGAGTAATTTTTTGAATGTCCCAAATAATAGCCACATTTTTCTTGAATTTTTTTTTTTTTTAAACCAAGTCACCAGTTGACACAGTATAACCTTTTTTTCTTTGGGGCCTAACTTAGGTTTATACGCTTGATGTACCGGATGCATTCTATTACTGTTACAGTCCAGACCATAGTAATGCAAATGGAAAAGATGCCATTATGGAGGCGATGGCTGAGCAGATAGTTACAGTATGTGCTACCCTGGATGAAAACCCTGGGGTAAGATACAAAAGGTGAGACCCTCAGTACTGTCTGTGTATGTTATGCTTTCTGTTTGATCTCCAGTACAGAGGTAAGTAGTGTCTCTGTGCTTAAGTATATTGGTTTGCAGAGTTTACTTTACAAACTCTGTGTAAAATTATGCTATTCAAATAAGAGATTTAAAGTTTAAGGTTGAAATTGCCAAGCAACTAATAGCCTCTGTTACTAAATTTCAGAGCTTAAATTTGATATAATTTGCAAGCACTTTTTATTTATTTAAAAAAAAATTTTTTTAAATCAATTTATTGTCAAATTGGTTTCCATACAACACCCAGTGCTCATCCCAACAAGTGCCCTCCTCAGTGCCTGTCACCCTCTCTCTCCCCTCCCATATCCCCCTCAACCCTCAGTTTGTTCTTAGTATTTAAGAGTCTCTTATGTTTTGTCTCCCTCCCTCTCTGTGGCTTTTTTTTTTTCCCTCTTCCCCTCCCCCATGATTTTCTGCTAGGTCTCTCAAAATCCACCTATGCGTGGAAACATATGTTATCTGTCTTTCTCTGTCTTACTTCACTTAGCATAATACCCTCCAGTTCCATCTATGTTGCCACACATGGCCAGATTTCATTCTTCCTCATTGCCCCGTAGTATTCCATTGTATATATATATATACCACATCTTCTTTATCCATTCGTCAGTTGATGGACACTTAGTCTCTTTCCATGATTTGGCTATTGTCGAAAGTTTTGTGTTTTTTTTTTAATTTTTTTTTTAATGTTTATTTCTGAGAGAGACAGAATGCTAGTGGGGGAGAGGCAGAGAGAGAGGGAGACACAGAATCTGAAACATGCAAGCACTTTTTAAAAAATATTTATTTATTTATTTTGAGAGACAGTGCGTGAGCGGGGGAAAAGGAGCAGAAAAAGAAGAGAGAGAATCCCAAGCAAGTTCCACACTGTCATTGCAGAGCCTAGTGACCCAGTGAACCGTGAGATCATGACTTGAGCTGAGATTAAGAGTTGGATGCTTAACTAACTGAGCCACCCTAGTGCCCCTTTTTTGATGTTTATTTATTTATTTTGAGAGAGTGTGTGAGTGAGCGGGGGAGGGACAGAGAGAGAGAGGGAGAGAATCCTAGGCAGGCTCCCTGCTGTCAGTGCAGAGCCCGATGCAGGACTCAAACTCAAAAATAGTGAGATCATGACTTGAGCAAAAATCAAGAGTCAGACGCTCAACCTACTGAGCCAGCCGGGCGCCCCCCAGTGGCCATTCTAAATAGATTTTCTTGTGGTGGTTTTTTTTTAAGAGCTAAAGTTTGACTTTAATACTATGTACCTTTATTTATTTGCTGCCTTTTAAAAATAAGATTTACTGTGAGGCGCCTGGCTGACTCAGTCGGTTAAGTGTCCAACTTAGGCTTAGGTCATGATCTCACAGTTCATGGGTTTGAGCCCCACATCGAGCTTTTATGCTGACAACTCAACCTGGAGCCTGCTTTGGATTCTGTGTCTCCCTAATCGCTATCTGCCCCTCTCCTGCTCATGCTCTGTCTCTCTCAAAAATAAACAAACATTAAAAATAATAAATAATAAAAAAATAAAAATAAAATTTACTGTAAAGTGCATAGATTATATGTAAATGGCTTGATAAATCATTCCAAAGTGAACATACCCCTCTAACCCTACCAAAGTCAAGAAATAGAACATAAACAGCATCTCAGAGGTTCTGCTCATGATCCCTTCTGATCACCACTCCCTTTTTTCTCCCCGAAGGTCACTACTATCCTGACTTCTGACACGAATTTTAGTTCTGCCTGATGTTGAACTTGGCAAAAATGGAATCAAATGATATTTTTTCTTTCTACCTTCTTTGTTCAACATTATGTTTTGAGAATCATCCATGTTGTATATAACCAGAAACTTGGATTTTAATCTCTCCCAATTACTAGCTATGTGACCCTGCTGCCCTCAGTTTCCTTATCTGTGAAATGGGAATGATAATAGTACCCTCCTTATTAATTACGTTGTTGTTAGAACTCTGTAAAGCATTCAGAATAATGCATGACACTGGTAAAATGGTAATAGTAAATATACTATGGTACTACTAGTAAGTATTACCACTCATTTCTTTTTTAAAAGTTTCTGTAATTTAAACATTTGCATTTGTCAAGTTTGTTGGTTGAACTGTTTAATTTCAAATTCATGTACTTTAAGTTACGTTAAAATCCTACTTGTGGTTTCTCAAAGCATTCTTTTAGGTCTTACGGACTGTTAAAGTGTAATTCTGACGTAAAATTATTTCCTTTTGAAAATATTTTAAAGCTAAACATGTAATAAATTATCCTTTATAGTTGCTTTATTTTTAAGGTATAAAACCTTCTTTCAGTCTTTAAAGACTCTTTGTCTTTAACTCTTCGAAGTCCTCACAGTGAGACTCTCCATTTTTGAGATTGGTGTGCTAATTGAGGAGCTTTTTACAGCATTTTTTCCTGTAGACTCAGAAGTTATGCTCGTGCCATTGGTTATGAAGTCGTAATTTAGACTATGATTTTATTGTTTTAGAAGACAGTGATACACAAAATTTTATGCAAAAGATTATATTGGAAAGCTGATTAAATTTTAGAGAGCACGTTAGGAAATCTCACACTGCTAGGAGGAAGGATAATTGGTCAGCTCATTTGGAGAGTAATATGCTAATATCTAGAAAAGTAAAAACGTTCTTCATGACTCAGCAATTATACTTTCAGATGTAGAAAAACATACATGGAGATATGTTTACAAAGATATTTGTTTCAGTTTTGTTTGAAATAGTATAAAATTGAGAATGATTTAAATGTCCGTCTTTAAGGGGTACCTGGGTGGCCCAGTCGTTTGGGTATCTGACTTCAGCTTAGGCCATGATCTCATAGTCCATGAATTTGAGCCCCGCATGGAGCTCTGTGCTGACAGCTCAGAGCCTGGGGCCAGCTCCAGATTCTGTGTCTCCCTCTCTCTCTGCCCATCCCCCACTCACACTCCATCTCTGAAAAATAGATAAACCTTAAAGAAAATTTTTTTAAAAAGTTCATCTTTAAGGGGATGAATACATAGAATCCAATATAATCATATGATGGAAAACTGTGTAGAACTAAAGCGAATAAATTCGATATGTATATGTCAACATAGATATCAAACATATATATACTGTTAAACATCTGTAAAATAGTATATGTATATAACAGCATTGAAAGGAAGAATACACATATATACATATATAGAATAGTATACGTATAACGACATTGACAGGAAGAATACACACCAAATTCATGATAGTGGAAGTAGATACAGGTAGAAAAGAAGATTAGGATTGGGAGGGAAATAAAGGGAACTGAAATTTTATTTATAATATATTATTTTCTTTAAGAAAATCTGAAGCATATATGATAAGGTTTACATTTATAAAATCCAGACAAATTGGTATAATATTTTATGTATTATTTGAATTTTTCTGTTTATAAAATCTTTTAATAAATTATTGCCTGGTTTAATTTTAAAATTCAGCTTTATGATACTGTAACATGTGTTTTGAAAGAAGGATAATTGTTTGAACATTTTTTTCCACTTACAGTAAACCTCTAGATAATGCCAGTAAGCTTGCCCAGCTTGTTGAAAAAAAACTTGAAAACTACTACAAGATTGATGAAAAGAGCCTAATAAAGGTAATGTATAAAAGGCAAAAAGCAATTAGGAACAAAGTCTGTTTTATTTCTTCATAAACCGGAAAAATTATTATTCACTTTCCAGTGTTGATTTGGGAATCATTAACATAGATCCCCAATATCGATTTAAGAATAATTAATATAGATGGTACTGGGAACCTTAATAATAGTGTGGTTTAGTGGGGAAGATAACGGGTTTTGAAGTAAGCACTGTGTACAAGTCCTGGCTCTGCCATTTTTAATTCATAGATATGTCAGTTTGGGCAAATAATGTAACTTTGTGTGTCTAGGTTTTTTAAACTATAAAATGGGGATAATAAGAATACCTATTTTATAAAGTAGAGGGTTAAACGAGTTATAACTTTTAAAGTTCTTACAGTGATGCTGCTGAGTAAACATTTAATAAGTATAGTTATTCTTATCTTATTGCTAGCTCTGTGACTTTGTACAAATTATTTACTCCGAGTTGTATTTTCATCTATAAAGTGAATGTGATAAACATATAGCTTGCTTGGTTGGCGTGAAGATTAGGTGAATTAACGTGTTCAGCACATACAGGAGTTTAATAAATGGCAGCTGTTATTAAGAAGATAGTATAAAGTAATCAGAGATTAAGGTCAGGTCCTGGAGATTACCAGCATTTTGGCTTGGATTGGAAAATGAAGAGTCTGAAGAAACTGAAGGAGGTGGGACTAGGGGGCTAGGAAGCCATATTAAATGAGCAGAAGAAACTGTTGATAGTTTAGAAGTGAAATGAAAAAAATAATACATAGAATGTAGTGGGAACATAGGCTGGGGCTTAATCTTCTACCTGGAATCTTAGAAGGCATCCCAGAGGAGGAGGCTCTTGAGCTTAAAGAATGAGTACAACATGATGGAAGAAGTTGGTTGCTTGGATAACAGGATTCTTTGGCAGAGGCATAGTGAAAACGGGAAATTCACAAACACCTGCCCTGGAATAGGAGGGTATAATAAGCTTAGATATAATGTTCATTTACAGCTTTAAGAGTTATGAGAGATCCGGTGAAAGCCGTTCTGGTGTAGTTACAAAGACAGTGACTTGCTGTGTAGCACAGTAATAGTCAATGTATGTTGAATGAGGGAAAAGATAAATAATGGGTATGTTAGTAAATATCCTTTTGTCCTTTATAATTTCAATGAAAAAAAAAAAGGCAAGATTCCCCCCAAAAAACCCAAACTTGTCCTTTCCATTCTTCTGTCTGGGAAATTATACCTCCTCCAAATGCTTGATATTTGTCCTTCATTTGAGGACATGATAAAGGGTCACCTTTTTGAAGCGTTTCCTGACTCTTCAGGTCAAAGATCCTTCCTCCCATGTATTATTATAATCCCAAGCCCTGATATAACACTTATATTGCACCATTTTTTTTCATATTTATGTTTTTGAGGACTCATAACTTAAATGTATTGGAAGGTTACTAAATGCTAGGCACTAAGTGTTTCATGGTGTTATTACATTAAATCTTTTTTATTTTAAGTTTATTTACTTTTGAGAGAGAGAAGCAGAGAGTGGGGGGTGGGAGGGGACGAGGCGGGGTACAGAGGATCCAAAGCAGGCTTTGTGCTGACAGCAGAGGACCCATTGCGGGACTCAAATGCATGCACCATGAGATCATGACCTGAGCCAAAGTCAGACACTTAACCAACTGAGCCTCCCAGGTGCCCCTACGTTAAATCTTTACAATAATATTATACAGCAGAAGTTCTGGTTATATTTTGTTTTACTGAAAATACTGAGATACTAAGTTAAGCAGTTTGTCCAAAGTCATTTAGCAAGAAAGTGGTCAAGACTGTACTGATTCCTGGGTCTATGTGACTCCAGAGCCTGTATTCTTAACCAGTGTATCATACTGTCTCAAGGTTTAAATGAGTAAATGGTTAAATACAAAAATTTTTAAAGGTCTTTCTTATGTAATTTACCTATATCTGATATATGTAAATAAATAGGAAATGTTTATCTAATGAGTTACAGTTATTTCTCACTGCTTTAAATAATAATCCAAATAATTTATTATTTTCTAAAATGAAGTATATGAAAGATACCAGTATTAACAGTACTTTTCCCAGCACTGTATTATTCACTGTTTAATAATTACCGCTGTTTTGAGTTAATGATAACAAGGCTTTCATTTTGATTTGCCATCTTAGCTGGTATCAGTATAATCCTTTTAAATAGCATAATGGTTAAGAGCACAGGCATGGAATGAAACTGATATGGGTTTGAATCTCTATTCTGTCACTTACTAGCTATGTGATTTAGTCAAGTTACTCTAATGCCCTCGTCATATGGAGATATAATACCTGCCTCACAGTGGTATTATAGATATAAGAATTATCTATATTTTTTGCTTAGCACATGCATAATACAAAGAGCCTAAGTAGTGACTACTGTTCATAATTTCTATCAGTTTTAGTGTTTATGGAGCTGAACTCCTAAGAATATGGATTTAGTGCAAGGCAGATGTTACTTTTTTTAAACAAATTTTCACAATATTGTGATATTGAGTATAGCCCCTTGATCTATTTGTAAAAGTTTTGTTTTGTAGTCTTGTTTTTTCCCCTATTGCGCCACTCCAATTTTTCTATTTTAATAGAACTTCACGTTCTTAAGAATGATGAGACAGAAGTTAGGAAAAGTCTGCTTTTGTTTTCTGAGATATTAACAAGGTGTTCACACAAATTGAAGTTTCTGAAGATAATTTTATCTTGTTATTCCAGGGTAAAACTCATTCCCAGCTCATAATAATTGATCGTGGCTTTGATCCTGTGTCCACTGTCCTGCATGAACTGACCTTTCAGGCAATGGCATATGATCTACTGCCAATTGAGAATGATACATACAAGCAAGTATATCTTGAAGGGCATATAAAGGGCATATACAAAGAGCATATAGGATATGAGCATTTAATGATTCGTGTAGGCACTGGAAATCTAAAGCCCCTGTAACTTTGTTATTCAGAAACTTTATTATTATCTTACCCCTGTAATCATAATGTATTAAAAAATACCTTGATCTTGTAAGTTAATGGTAATTTGACTGCTTCGGAGGTTTTTTGGTATAGTTGCTATGTCTACAACAAAGCTACATTTAAACCAGTGGAATTTCAACTTCTTTCTTATGTTAAGAGTAAATAACAGGCCCCCTACTATATTTATTCAAGTGGAAACCATATTCAAACTTGTTAGGCTACAATTATTCTGAATCACACACCCAAAGATATCTGTGTGTATGTCTTGTCAATATAATATCTTTAAGAAGATTAGAAGACTGGAAAACTGAATAGGATAGCTATAGAGAATAGACATAGTCTTACTGATTTGGTACCTATTGACTTAACTCTGATACAAGCATATTTACTTTAAAAGTAAGGCCAAATAGCTAAATGAAAAGTGAAATAATTTTTCTGTTAGGGAACCATTTTACTGTATTTTTGTGAGTCATTATGAGTGTGTATATATATGTACAGACATATATATATTTTACATGTTATTCGATATCATAATCTCTAAGTCCAAGTTGGCGTTTTTCAGCTAAGATTTACTACTAAGCATAGTAGTAAAAATGAAAATTAGTTTTCTGAAATTTTGTCTAAATTACTTCAGTAATTTTAATAAATTAAAAAGAGCTTTTTTCTATTGTATCTATGTATTTTCTATTGTATGCTTATGTGTATTATGGTCAAATCCTGGCTTCTGAATTTCTCTCCTGTAATTTATATTACATCTGATGACATAGAGAAATCAATATAGCTTATTTTTCCAATATAAAAGTAGTTTCAAACACTTTATTGAGAATTTTCAGAAGAGAATAATACTGTTTACCTCTGTTGTCCTTTAGGTCTGTAAACCTGCACTGCTCCAGAGATTAGAAAGGAATGAAACTAATAGACAATGAAGGACTTGGCTCCAAACATTTCAGGCAGTTCTAACCTAGTATTTAAAATATTTATCCCCCTTAGGTTTGCTGGCAAGGAAAGAAGGTTTTAATTTTTTTTAAGAGTAAGGGAGAGACCTGACCTATTTAATAATAATAAAAAAGAAAAGCCAGCGATACTCCTTTTTATGAATCAGAAAAGTCCAGGGATAAGATGAGATGAAAGTTTGAACTCTCTATGGTTTTCACTCCATTACAATTGTTAATGGAGACAGTACAAAGCAGGAGATTCGAAGTATCCATATTCTGTTTTTTATGTTGGTAATTTCTTTAAATGTACTCTTAAAATGTGATTGTCATCATCTTTTAGTATTGTCAGGCTTGCTGTCTTAATCTTTGTCTATAAATCAAAGGTTAAAGGTATTATGTAAGTATTAAGTGACATTTTAAATGGTAGATAGGCTTCTTTGTCCTTAATGTGTCTCTGATTAAGCACAGTCATTCTGCCTTTGGGTATCTGCAATTAAGACTTTATAGGTAGTGGTTTTATAGGTGAGACTTGTAATTTTTGGAGCTATGGAAGTGGGATTATATTCATACAGTAGAAATCTACATTTATTATCTGCAGTCTAGAGCTGGGAAAGTTCAAAACTGTCCTTCCTAATCTTGGCTCAGGTAATCGGCAGTTCCAAGGATAATTGAATCTCCCTAGCTCTACAGATGGAAGGAGGCTGTCTATTAAAAAAGAAGGGAGATCTTACATTTGGGGAGACAGGAAGCCCATTTTGGGTAATTTCATGAACCCCTTGAATTGCTACTCATGTCAGTAGGACTCATTAAGGCAATCAGAAATTTTTATGACTGCATTAGTTTTTCTCTCATTTCCTTTCTCATTCTTTATTGGAGATGTGGTTATAGGATTAGGGAAAAATATAGAAATGGATGATACGTGTTTATGAATTTGTATACTTGGATGCATGTTTGTGAAAATGTGAACTCTGAAACACTTTCAGTATTTAATAGGCTACATTGGGGGGTGACATTTAACAGGTGTTTAATAGTTATGCTGATGGTTATTAACATCAAAATAGTACTTTAAGCAGTTAAAACACATCGTTAATATAAATTCAGTCTTCTTAGAGTTGATTGTAGAATGTTGAATATTTCATAGAATACCATTTTGCTGAGCTAAAACTCTGTAATAGAGCTGAATCTAACATTTGAAAGCAAAAATGTCTTGTTAGACATAGGACTTTGATTTTGACTGTAAGGATACCAATATGCCTTAGTTTTGAGTAGATCTGCATTATCCTCCTAAAAGAATGGATTGAATATATGTATTGTTCAGTTTCTTGAGCTATGTCTTAAAATTATTGTTTGTAAAAATGTTTCTTCTACCTTAGGCGAGAGATAATACAAAAGCTTATATTTCTGTCTGCTCGCAGATACAAGACAGACGGGAAGGAGAAGGAAGCGGTCCTTGAGGAGGACGACGACCTCTGGGTCAGGATTCGGCACCGGCATATCGCAGTCGTATTAGAGTACGGGAGCCCATTTTATCTCTTGTTCCATGTTTTTTAGGCACTAAGTGCCTGAAAGTACATTTTGTGATCTTAAAATATTTCTGTAAAGAGTTAGACCTTAGAAATCTAAATAATTTTCTCAAATTTGACAGGGAGATTCCCAAACTGATGAAGGAAATTTCATCAACAAAGAAAGCAACAGAAGGAAAGGTAAGAGTTTTATTTAACATTCAAACTAATGATGGTGAATTTTAAAGTTTAACATTTTTATTTTAACTACTTAATTTTCCACTTTGGGAAATTCTAACATACACTGAAGTAGAGAAAATGAACTCTTATGTACCCATTACCTAGTCTCAACAGTTAGCAACATTTCGTCTGTCTTGTTTCATTTGAGTTTATTTTTAAAAGGCCATTAGGAGCGCCTGGGTGGCTCAGGTCATGATCTCCTAGTCCATCTTCGGCTCAGGTCATGGTCTGGTTTGTGGGTTCAAGCCCTCTGTCGGGCTCTGTGCTGATAGCTCAGAGCCTGGAGCCTGCTTAGGATTCTGTTTCTCTTTCTCTCTCTCTCTCTCTCTCTGCCTCTCTCTGCCTCTCTCTGCCCCACCCCTGCTCACACTCTGTTTCTCTCTGTCTCTCTCTCTCTCAAAAATAAATAAAAAATATTTTTAAAAATAAAAATAAAAAACCATTTAGTCACTTTCATCAATGCATTCTTGTTGGATTTTTTAATATCGAGGTGTGATTTACCCAAGTGCACAAATCTAAAGTATATACTGAGTAATTTTTTACTTTTATATATATATTTGGAACCACCACCTAAATCAAAATAGAGAACATTCCATCATTCCAAAAGATTACACAATAATATCATCTGTGAATAAAGAAAATTTAGCCTGACCTTTCCAATTTTATACATTTAAAATAGTTTTTTTTTTTAAGTTTATTTATTTATTTTGAGAGAGAAAGAGAGAACGTGTGCACACGCACAAGTGGGGAAGGGTCAAGAGAGAGAGAATGCTAGGCAGGCTCGCAGCTGTCAGCACAGAGCCTGATGTGGGGCTAGAACCCATGAAACTGTGAGATCACGACCGTAGCCAAGTCCAAAATCCAGCCGTTTAACCAACTGAGCCATCCAGGTGCCCTGACAGTGTTTGTCTTTTAATGGAATGTTTAGTCCATAAATATTTCATGTAATTATTGATATAGTTGAGTTTATGTCTACCATCTTATTTGTTTCTATTTGTTTTATCCTTTTGTCTTTTTCTTTTCTGTCACCTTTATGTATTGTATTTTTTTAATTATTCCATTTTATCTCCAATATAAATTTTTTTTATCTTTTAGTATCCTTCTTATAGTCATTATGCTGAGTATTACTAATACTAATAAGGATATTAGTATAACTAATACTAATAAGGATAATATAATGTATCCTTATATTATCATAGTCTACCTTAAAGTATACTTTTGCCATGTCCTGAATAATTCAAGAGCCTCATAAAAGTTTAACTACATTTTCCCCCTTCCTCTTTTGTATTATTGCTGTCTTGTATTTTACTTTAACATGTGCTTATAAACCTAAGATGTTACTATTTAAATTCTCAATAGACTTTTATATTGCCCTCATATTTATGAGATCTATTGTTACTTATTCCTTATAACTCTTCAGTTTTTCCGAGAGCTAGATGAATTCCCTCAACTTTTATTTTATCTGAGGATATCTTTGTTTTGGAAGCTTTTCAGCTATTCTTTAGCTGCATTTAAAATTCAAGGTTAGCAGTTTTCCTTTCAGCAATGTGAAGATTGTAAAACATCACCTTCTGACTACCGTATTTTATGTTAACGAAATCAGCTGTCATGTCTTCCTGAAGATAAAGTGGCTTTTTAAAGATTTTCCCTTTATCTTTGATTTTTAACAATTTGGCCATCATATTTCTTACTATAATGCATATAATGTGTATAATATATATCATCCTTGGGTTTGCTGGGCTTCTTAACTCATTGATTAATAACTTTTATCATATTTGTAAAAATTTTGGTCATATTTCCTCATGTTTGTGCTAATCTTTCTCCTGTCCTTCTAAGGACTCCATTCACTTGTGTTTTAGAGTTTTGTTTTGTTTCGTTTTACCATATTCTACGTCTTTTACATTCTGTTCTTTTTTTCCCCGCTTACTTCCATTCACTTGTGTTTTAGAGTTTTGTTTTCTTTTGTTTTACCATATTCTACGTCTTTTACATTCTGTTCTTTTTTCCCCCCTTACTTCCCTCCCTAACAGAAAATTGAATATTTTCTGTTAACCTACTTTGAGTCTCCTATTTCTGTCTCTTTTGTATCCAGTCTGCTGTTAAACCCATTCTGCGTTTTATTTTTAAGTTGATTTGCAAAGTTTTCCCTCTACAGTATAAAATTCTATTAGTTTCAACAAATTTATACAATCATGTAACTACAGTCAAGTTCTAGAATAGTTCCTCCACTTCCCCCAAATTCCCTGTGTCTCTCTGTAGACAATCTCTCAATACAACTCTGTTCTCCTGGCAATCACTAATCTGTTTTCTGTCTCTCTAGTTTTGCCTTTTCTAGAATGTCATCTAAATGGAATAATACAGTATGACTTTTCTCACTTACCATAATGAGACATCCATGTTGGATATAACAGTGGTTTTACCATTTTAATGCTCAGTAGTATTCCACTGTGTTTATCATGATCTATCCCCAAGTTCCTGAACATTGTAATATTTTTCAAGTTGTTGGCAATTATGAATAAAGATACTGTAGAACATTCAGGTTTTGCGTAAAAAGATGTTTTCATTCACTTGTGTAAATAATTAAGAATGAGATTCCTGGGTCAATCAGTGATTGTATGTTTAACTTTGTAAGAAAATCCCAAACTACTATGGCTGTACCATTTTATATAAAGTCCCTCCAGCAACGTAAAGGAGTCACTATGTTTTTGATTTCTAATATTGCATTTAGTTCCAAGACACCTATTGAATTTTTAAAATAAATTCTAATTTTTTATTGAAATACTATCTCTTTTCATCCATTTAGTCCATCTTCTGTTTTCTTTAACATATATATGTTATTTTTTAATTCCTTGTCTGCTAACTCCAACATCTGGATCATCCTGGGTCTACCATTTTTTTTTAAATCCCAATATAGTTAACATACAATATCATATTAGTTTCAGGTATACAATATAGTGATTCAGCAATTCCGTATATGATTCAGTGCTAATCATGATAAGTATACTCGTAATCCCCTTCGCCTGTTTCACCCATCCCTACACCCACGTCCTGTCTGGTAACCGTCAGTTTGTTCTCCGTAGTTAAGAGTCTGGTTTTTGGTTTGTCTCTTCTTTTCTTTGTTCTTTCATTTTGTTTTTTAGATTCCACATGAGTGAAATCATATGCTGTTTGTCTTTCTCTGACTTATTTCACTAGCATTATACCCTCTAGATCCATCCATGTTGTTGCAGATGGCAGATGTCATTGCCTTTTTTTACATCTGAGTAGTATTCCATTGTGTATGTATAGCACATCTTCTTTGTCTTGGGTCTCCTTTTATTGACTCTTTTATCACTTCAGTATTGATCACTTCTTTTTGTCTTACATGTCCGGTAATATTTTCGTGTATGTTAGCCATCGCAGATAACTTATTACAGAAGCTCTAGATGATGTTCTCTCTGCAAGGAGTATTGAGTTCTGTTCTGGTAGGCATTTAATTTGCTGATGAAGAACCCTAATTCTGTTGAGACTTCATGTCAGGCACTGTTACGGATAGCAGATTTCCTTTAGTTCAGAGACATAGTCCTGGAACTTAATCTCTGGGGCTGTTTCCTTAACACTGTCTTCTTTGGATCAGAGAATGCCAATATTTTCTTAGTACTAAGACCCCTCTGAAATCTCTGTTCAGTATTTAGCCACACAGCAGTTGTTCTGTGCTAGGCCTTTTTTTTTTTTTAAGTTTTTTTTTAACATTTTATTTATTTTTGAAATAGAGAAACAGAGTGCAAGCAGGGGAGGGGCAGAGAGAGGGGAGACACAGGATCTGAAGCAGGCTCCAGGCTCTGAGCTGTCAGCACAGAGCCCGACGTGGGGCTCAAACCCACAAACCATGAGATCATGACCTGAGCCAAAGTCGGATGCTTAACCAGCTGAGCCACCCAGGTGCCCCTCTGTGTTAGACCTTTAAAAGTTTTGCTCTTTACATGTGCAGGTTAGTGTTAGGTCAGGGATCCAAAGACAACCCGTCTTTAAGTTGTATCTTTGAGTTACATTGTGACTAGCCCTTTCTCTCTAGCACCTGCCCCCCAAGCTCTATCTCACCAGCTCCAAACTCTGACCTCTTTTTCCTCTGCCCAGAGAGACCAGTGCTTTTTACTTGAATTCTATTTCCTTTCACCATGTTTTTTAAAGTGTCCCAGGGAAAAGTTAGGGTAAGTGCAGAGATCACCTTCTGTGCTTTCTTCGGCTTATGTATCTTAGCTGTGAGCAGTTTTTCTTACCCATTGCCTGAGAGCTGTTGTCTTATTTATTTTGTTCAATTCTATTTTCTTTTATGAAGGTAGAATAATTTTAATATTAGCTGCTTTATTGTGACTGAAACTGGAAGCCTCTCGAATTTTTTTTAATCTGCCAAACATTTAGAAAATTAACAATAAAACTACAAGATTTAAAATTCGTCATATAGAATACCAGAATTACAAGTTTGCTTTAAGAATGTTTGACTTTTTTCTAGACATCACTTAGTGCTCTTGCTCAACTGATGAAAAAGATGCCCCATTTCCGTAAACAGATTACTAAGGTAAGCAGTATTGTACATGAGATGCTTTATCATTTTTAATTTATCAGCCTTCCAATTCTATAGTCAGGTTTAGTAGTGGGTATCATGGGATAGTTGGTGTTAGTTATCCTCTAAAATTTTACTCTAGGTCTGGGAAATATTCCAAATATTTAAGCTTCTCAGTAGTAGTCTCTGTATATAATCTAGATTTATCCAAATCCAGCTTAAACTTTTCATACCTTTGTCTTAAACAGCCAGGCAGAGAATTTTGTAATTATCGACTTAATAAGAGAATTTAACATTGGATTGACCAATGGTTGTTATTCTACTTGGTTCTTTAATAGTTATGTGTTAGTAGTTAAGAGCAGTTAAGCCATGTTGGCAGGTAAACTTTTTTTTTTTCCTTTATCAGTCTTATGAGTCATTATCAGAGTAATGATATGGCACTCATTTTTTAATCATACGGCACCCTAATCAAGAACCAATAATATAAATTCAGACTTTAAGGACTTAGCTATTTTTCTTTCTCTGCTTCTTTTTCATTACTCTTAAGCCCAACACATATTCAACCGTTCTGTTTTTTGCTGTCTGTTGATTGTCCCCTGTGGACCATGTTAATTCTCACTTTTTTCTTTTTCTTGAGCTATTTTCCTTGCTTTACATGGTACCTACTTTCTGCCTAAGCCCATACTTTCCTTCAGGCCCATCTCACAAATTTAGTATTATCAGTTGCTCAAAAAGAAATTAAAATGTTTTAAATGATTTATTTATTTTTCAGCAAGTTGTCCATCTTAACTTAGCTGAGGATTGCATGAATAAATTCAAGCCTAATATAGAAAAGCTCTGCAAAAGTGAACAGGTATGTGCAGAGTGAGAAATAAGTCTGTCCTAATAAATTTCCAGAATGAACTTTGTAAGGTGTGCTAAATCACAGACTGTCTCTTAGAAGGGGACTCAGCTAGGCAGTATTTAAATACATCACTATTCACCAACATTATGTAGCTCTAAGGATCATAGTAAGCAGTCCCTCCTAATCTGTGATTATGTGTTTTGGTTAAAGAGCCTGATGCGGCACTTGAACCTACAAACCATGAGATCATGATCTGAGCCAAAACCAAGAGTCAGACACTTAACCAACTGAGCCACCCAGATGCCCCATGTAATTTTAAATATTACAGTACAGCTGACTCTTGAACAAGGATCAGGGTTGCCGCCCACCCACACAGTAAAAAATCCATGTATAACTTTTGATTCCCCCAGAACTTAACTACTAATAACCTTCTGTTGACCAGAAGCCTTACTGATAACATAAGCAAGTTGATTATCACAGATTTTGTATGTTATACGTATTATATACTATATTCTTAAGGTGTTGTAAGCTAGAGAAAATAAACTGTTTCTAAAGAAATCACAAGGAAGAGAAAATACATTTAAAGTACTGTGCTGGGGGACTTGGGTGGCTCAGTCAGTTGAGTGTTCCAATTCTTGATTTCGGCTCAGGTTGTGGTCTCCCTACCTCCCCCCCACTCGTGTGTCTGCACATGTGCACATGCTTTCTCCCTCTAAATTAATTAATTAATAAAATAAAATAAAATGCTGTGCTAAACTGGTGCAGCCAGTCTGGAAAACAGTATGAAGGTTCCTCAAAAAGTTAAAAGTAGGACTACTCTATGATCTAGCAATGGCAATACTAGGTATTTACCCAAAGTCTATAAAAATACTGATTCGAAGGGCCACATGCACCCCGATACTTATATCTTATCAACAATAGCTGAATTATGGAAAGAGCCCAAGTATCCATCGACTGATGAATGGATAAAGAAGTGTGTGTGTGTGTGTGTGTGTGTGTGTGTGTGTGTAATCAATATAAAAATTATTAGTGAAATATTTTACATTCCTTTTTATAAACTAAGTCTTCAAAATCTGGTGTTTTCACTTGTAAGCACATCTTAATTTAGTCTAGCCACATTTCAAATGCTCATTGAACACATATGGCTCAAGGCTACCATATTAGTATAGGATTTAGATTAATGATTTTCTTTGAATTATTTTTTGACTTTTTATATTTTATACAGTCAATAGTTTTATACAGTCAATGGCTACTTTTTTTGTGAAGTAACATAGTGTTAAAATTTGGCATAATTTAAGGTATTTTTTAAAAGATTTTATTTTTCAGTAATCTCTACATCCAACATGGGGCTTGAACTTACAACCCTGAGATCAAGTATCTCATGCTTTACTGACTGAGCCAGCCAGGCACCCCTGGATTTAAGATGTTTTTAACTGAAAAATGAATTTGGATTATAGGCCGCTGACTACATTTAATTTTCATTAAGGACCTGGCACTCGGAACTGATGCAGAAGGACAGAAGGTGAAAGATGCCATGCGAGTGCTTCTTCCAGTTCTACTCAACAAAAATCATGATAATTACGATAAAATAAGAGCGATTCTGCTTTACATCTTCAGTATTAATGGTAATCGACACTTTATTTTCATGAATATATTGAAATACTCAGCTTTAAAATCACTATAATAAGTACTTTACTATTCATCATAAGAGAGTCTTAGAAAATTCAAAGGTAGTGGCTGAAGTTGGTTAAGATAAATATAAAGAAAAATAGGAAATTGGGAGAAGACCAAAGGGGGTACTTTATTCCTGGGTACTACCCAAAACCTAGAGGTGATTGTGGTAGCAGTTATGTGACTATGCACTCATATGTTTTATCTAAGGAACCACAGAGGAAAACCTGGACAGGTTGATCCAGAACGTAAGGCTGGAAAACGAGAGTGACATGATCCGTAACTGGAGTTACCTTGGTGTTCCCATCGTCCCCCCAGTAAGAAATCTTACGTTTGGTCTATATTCATATACATACAGGCGTAGTTGTGGACATTAAATATGTTTTCCCATATGGGAAATCCATGTGGATGGTCTTCTTAATTTCACTCGATAGATTTGTTAAGTAAAAAAATCTTAATTTTGTTTTCTGTATATGAGGAATTTGGACAAATACATTTTCCAGTGAATTTGTATGTTAGGTTTACTGTTACTATTTGCTCTTCTACTTTCTGTATGATTCATTTATAGCAAATTTTGAAAAAACTCTGTTTAGAATCTCAGTTTTTACCATCATGATTTATAGCACTTTTGTGTAACTTAATTTCTGATACTATTACAAATTTTATCATTAGAGCACAAAATACTGTGAAATTTTGTGGCCACTCCTGTTCAGATTTTTTTGAGTAGGCATTTCCACTCTTAGTTCTAAGTTGACTTGTATTTGAATACACATAGTATTTGCTATAAATTACCTATCTTTTTAAGAAAATGTAATATTACTAAATAAAAATTACTGGTTTTTAATTTTTTCCTCTATCTCTATTAGTCTCAACAAGGTAAACCATTAAGAAAGGATAGGTCTACAGAAGAAACTTTTCAACTCTCTCGATGGACACCTTTTATCAAAGATATTTTGGAGGTAAAATTCATTAAATTTTACTTATACCCTAAGTGCCTTCTGTAGAGTATTCTTTACTCTTTGTATGTTTATCTGTCAGTCTGAGCATATGTATGGGTCAGGAATTTTCTGCAGTACTGGGAGGGTTCACAAAAGAAGGCTGTATCTGGGGTCAGCAGGTTAGGGGGTCAGGAGGAAAGGAAACTTGAAGATTCTTTCTGTGAAGATATCAAACAAACTTATACACTGACGACCTCAAAATAAAGATAAGTACACATGTTGCCTTATGAAAAAAAACTATTGTTATAATAACTCTGTATAACGTAAATATAAATAATTTATTTGAATGAAAGTTCAACAAAATAACATTTGTATGTGACCACTGTTAGAAAGTGTTAGATTCCAGGGGTGCCTGAATGGCTCAGTCAGTTAAGCGTCTGACTTCAGCTCAGGCCATAATCTCACCATTTGTGAGTTCAAGCCCCATGTCGGGCTGTGCTGACAGCTCAGAGCCTGGAGCCTGCTTCTGATTCTGTATCTCCCTCTCTCTCTGCCCGTCTCCTGCTCACACTCTGTCTCTTTCTCTCAAAAATAAATAAACGTTAAAAAAAAAAGTTAGATCCCAGTATTCTTAGAAATGTATTTGTGAAATTAAACTATAAATTGTAAACTACAGTTTATTGTTATATCCAACAGATGGTTTATGCCTTTAATATGGTTTCCTTTTAGAAATTAATATTCAATTATAGGAAATTAGAAAATGAACTAATAAAAATTATGAACAATAAAATAATTACATCGATTCTTCAGTTATAATCATACAGTTCTATTTATTCCAGTTTTCCTTGGACTTAAATCCCAATTTCTACTTTGCTTTGGGAACTACATGTTTACAATTACTATGATTTTCCTGTTTTGCTTGGTTGATTTTATGTCACTCACACATATTTAATCATAGATGAAAAGTTTAAAGAATTTGGATTGTTATACAGCATAAGATTTTTTTCCCTATCCATAACAAGGATATAGAACTAAGTAGTCTTTCTTGGCTAGTACTTTAAAAAATTTTTTTTCTTAATGTTTGAGAGCAAGAGAGCATGAGCAGGGGAGAGACAGAGAATCCCAAGCAGGCTCAGCACTGTCAGCACAGAGCCTGACAAAGGGCTTGATTTCTCAAACTGTGAGATCATGACCTGATCCGAAATCAAGAGTTGGACACTTAACCGACTGAGCTACCTAGGCGCCCCATGGGTAGTACTTTTAAAATAAGAATTTACTTTTC
The DNA here is from genome assembly GCA_030068075.1 of Paguma larvata. NCBI lineage: Eukaryota > Metazoa > Chordata > Mammalia > Carnivora > Viverridae > Paguma > Paguma larvata. Next base: position 89,041,144 of record CM057833.1, read on the forward strand.
TGAACCCTGTAACAAGGATTTGCATGTTAATTAAAAAATAAAATCCATTTTTGGCTCTGTGGCATTCTAAGGCCTTCAGGATTTCTCCTGAAACTTGGTTTATTCTTACAATCTTTTTATTTACGTATTTATTTCCTTCTTTTACTTGCTTACTGACTTAATTACATCCAAATTAGGCTTCTTATAATCTTAACGAAATATTCTTGGACTACTCAGTACCGTGTGCTCATTCCTTGTGCCCACCTACTAATACCTTTTATACTACCATGCTGTAAAACAGTGGTCTCCAAACTGTTTTAATAATGTACACTTAACTGTAAAAATTATGAACGTGAGCTAATAGCATATGAACTGTTTATAAACTATGTATTACTGTACCAATGAAGCGTAATCTATGTATATAGTATACCCATACATATAAAAGTATATCATAAAACGTAACCCTAAAAAAAATTTTTTTAAACATAAAGGAAAACTTTTCTCATTCCCTTGGATCGTCTTGATTACCCCGAGGTCAGGAGCTCACATTTTATTTTAGAGCCACTGCAATGAGGGGCAAGGCCTGGATTCTCCAGTAGCCTCAGGACCAGGATGGTATTTAGAAACCCCTAGTGCTCTAGAGATAAAGGTTTTGATGAAGTCTCCGCAATCCTTAGACCAGTAGACCCTCCAAATGAAGAAATTTAGATATTCAGTAAATATGAATTTAATAAGTAAATGATTGCATTAATTTTTGAAGCAAGTAATGTTTGTAAGTTTCAGAGAGACGGTTAACCTTATTTTATTAAATATTTATCTTGAGGGGCACCTGGGTGGCTCAGTCGGTTAAGCAGCCGACTTCAGCTCAGGTCATGATCTCACGGTCTGTGAGTTCGAGCCCCACGTCGGGCTCTGTGCTGATGGCTCATCAGAGCCTGGAGCCTGCTTCAGTTTCTGTATCTCCCTTCGCCTGCTCACGTTCTGTCTCTATGTCTCTCAAAAATAAATAAACGTTAAAAAAATTTAAAAAAAATATTTATCTTGAGTTTCCTTAATTATTAACACAAATTTTGAGTTTTATGCAAAACATACAAATAAAAAATCCTGGAGGGGGGCACCTGGGTGGTTCATCGATTGAGCATCCCACTTCGGCTCAGGTCATGATCTCATGGTTCATGGGTTTGAGCCCTGCCTTGGGCTCTGTACTGAGAGCTCTGAGCCTGGAGCCTGCTTTGGATTGTGTCTCCCTCTCTTTCTGTCCCTGCCCGCTCATGCTCTGTCTCTCTCCCTCTCAAAAATAAATAAAAATTAAGAAAAATCCTGGAATTTACTTTTTTTTGATGGTGTTAATTCTTTTCTTCCCCAGGATGCCATCGATAATAGATTAGATTCAAAAGAATGGCCATATTGTTCCCAGTGCCCAGCAGTGTGGAATGGCTCAGGGGCTGTAAGGTAAAACCTATAAAAGTATATTATAGACTAGTAATTGAAAGTACTCTTATGTTGAGAAGTAGTCTTATATCGAGAATTCTCCTGGAAGCATAGTTACTTAAAAGATAGTTTTTCTTTAATTTTGACCTGTTTTAAATGAGTCTAGGTAAGCAATATGAAAACATACTATACCATAGAACAAATGACTGTCCCGACCTTACATAATGCAGGAGTGTCAACTCCCAGGCCCTACTTTGCACAATGCCTAAGGCTTTGTCTCTTTTGTTCATTAAAAAGGTAAAACACTCTTGTTTGCTAAGGTTAAGCTAATATTCTGGTTTTTAGCTTCCTTTTTATTGCTGGCCTTTTGGAGATTTCTTTTTGGAGATTTTGTTTACCTTCAGCTGTGCTTTAATTTTTTTTATTTTACTTTATTTTTTTTAATATTCATTTCTTAGACAAAACATGAGCAGGGGAGGGGCAGAGAGAGGGAGACACAGAATCTGAAGCAGATTCCAGGCTCTGAGCTGTCAGCACAGAGCCTGATGCGGGGCTCGAACTCACAAACCATGAGATCATGACCTGAGCCGAAGTTGGACGTTTAATCAACTGAGCCACCCAGGTGCCCCACAGCTGTGCTTTTAAAAAGAGGTTCACTAGATGCTTTCTAGAGTGAGATTTTCAGGATCTAGGGATTTTAATCACTATTTTTTGTATCAGAATGTAAAACACTAGCACAGCATCTTATACATGTATGTGAAACAAACATAACCCCTCAAAATTACTATTCAGAAGTTTAAAAACTGTTAGAATCCCATAATTGTTTTGAACAGTATGATCCCATTTTTCTTTCTTTTTTTTTTTTTTTGCTTTCTTACTCTATTTCTTTTTCTTTTGAAAGAGTTTTTAAACCAAAATTGCACTTTTAGTATCTCCTTGAGTTATTTTATATGAGAATCATGAGTGTATCTTAATTCCTGCTTCATCTTTCAAAACCAGTTACTGATTCTCTTTACTTTTTTTTCTATTTACTCCTTCATCATTCCTTAAGATGTCAGATGGAAACAATGTAGACAAGAACATTATTAAAAGTTTACAATGGGATCCTACATTGCAGGATCTTAGAGGTCCTCTAGAACATGGTTTACAAAATGGGTAACAAGATGATTCGAGGGTATTTATTTTTACTAAAAAAGGGAAAACGTAAGGCTTTATTAATATACACCAATACACATATATAATTTTTAAACAGTATATGTTTTTAATAGATGTATAAAAATCTTTTAAAAAATTTTTTTAACGTTTATTTATTTTTTGAGAGACAGAGTGCAAGTAGGGGAGGGGCAGAGAGAGAGAGAGAGACACAGAGTTGGAAGCAGGCTCCAGGCTGTGAGCTGTCAGCACAGAGCCCGACGTGGGGCTCAAACCCACAAACCGTGAGATCATGACCTGAGTCATGACTGAAGTCGGACGCTTAACTGACTGACCCACCCAGATGCCCCTAGATGTACAAAAATTTAATTTTGAAATATTTACTTTTCAAATAAAAGCTCAAAATTCTTACTAGTGAAGTGTGGGAACAAAAAAAAGTGATTCCTATGAATAGCAGTGCTATCCAGTAGAACTTTCTTGCAGTAATGGAAACGTTGTACGTGTGCCCTCTCCAGTATGATAGTCACTAGCCACATGCAGCTGTTGAGCACTCGATATGTGGCTACTATGACCGAATTTTTAATTTTATTTAATTTTAATTAAATTTAAGTAGCTTTGGGACACCTGGGTGGCTCAGTTGGTTGAGCGTCTGACTCCTGATTTCGACTCAGGTCATGATCTCATGGTTCGTGGGTTCGAGCCCTGCCCCTCCCCCACTATGCTCGCTTACTCTCTCTCTTCCTCTTTCTCTGTTTCTCAAAATAAATAAAATTTAAATAACCTCATGGAGCTAGTGGCTCCTGTATTGGACAGACAGTGCAGATCTAGAGCAATCTGGGGGAGGAAGTGATATATAAATAATAGCTATTATTTGTTGAATGCTTCCCTGGTACCAGATTCCATGCTTTGTGTATCCTGTACACTTTTTCATTTAATCTGGAAACAACCCTTGAAGTTTAGAGAGAGGTTCCATAACTTGCTTAAAGTCCCACTGAATTAGAAAGCAGCAGAATCAGAGTTATAACCCAGGTCTAACTCCTTTTTTAAATTTTTTTAACAACTTTATTGAGATGTAATTGACTTAGAAACACTGTATATGTTCAAGATCTACAACTCGGTATTTTGATACATGTACATTGTAAATGATCACCACAAGCTAATTAATATATCTGTTACCTCCACAGAGTTACTATTTTCTTTCGCGCGCTCGTGTGTGTGTGTGTGTGTGGGGGGGGGGTGAGAAGGCCTAATGTAATAATTTAAGATCTAACCTTTTAGCAAATTTCAAACATACAATATGATATTCAGTAACTATAGTCACTAGGCAATACATTAGATCTCCAGAACTAATCCATCTTGCATAACTGAAACTTTGTGTCCTTTGATCAACACTACCTCATTTCCTTTCCCCGCCCCCAGCTCCTAGCAGCCGATATTCTGTTCCCTGCTTCTGTGAATTTGACTGTTTCATATTCCACAGGGAAGTGAGATCGTGCAGTGTTTGTCTTTGAGTCCAGTGTAATTTCACTTAGCATAATGCCCTGCAGGTTCATCCATGTTGCCATGAGCAGAATTTCCTTCTTTTTTTTTTTAAGGCTGGCTAATACTCCACTGGATCTATACACTGCCTTTTCTTTATCCGTTTCTCTACCAGCAGGCCTTTAAGCGTTTTCCGTATCTTGGCTGTTGTGAATAATGCTGCAGTTAGAGTGCAGAGATATCTTCGCTATCTCCTGCCATTGTACTTCACTGAATTCCAGCCTGGAATGTCCCAGGACCACATCAACTCCAAACTCACCCTGTGTCTCCCTCCCTATACCTATAAAGACAGCTGACACCCTTTCATTTATTTCGTGTGAAGAAATAATGTACCTGAAAAGTCCGTGACTTTGTGAAGTTAAAACAATGGGGAAAGTGGCACTGAAACAAGAGGGTTCTAAAGACTTCAGAAAGTCATAGACTTTTCAGGTATATAGAGTGTCACTTCTATTTTATTTTGTTTTTATTATTTTATCTTCTTTATTTTATTTTACATTTTATAATTTTTTTAATGTTTTTTATTTATTTTTGAGAGAGAGACAGAGAGACAGAGAGAGCAAGCAGGGGAGGGGCAAGGAGAGACAGAGACAGAACCTGAAGCAGGCTCCAAGCTCTGAGCTGTCAGCACAGAGCCCAATGTGGGGCTCCGATGCACAAACCTGAGCTGAAGTCAGACGCTTCAGCAACTGAGCCACCCAGGCATCCCCCACCGTTTTTTTTTTTTTTTAAGTTTATTTTTTTGAGAGAGAGAGCGAGCAGGGGAGGGGCAGAGAGAGGAAGACAGAATTCCAAGAGTCACACTTTCTTCCACCTAAGCCAGCCAGGCACCCTCATCAAAATTAAACTTGAAGTGGGGCTGTCCTACCTAATTCTTAATTCTCCAGCCATGCCATAGTTAAGTCATTTCCATAAAATCCGTGTAACTGGTGCCAAATTCGAGTTTGCTTGAGTTAGCTTTTTTAAGAAATCTACAAGCACTATGTCTTTGGAAATGTTTTTAACATGTTTGTGTTTATATTTTAGTGCTCGCCAGAAACCCAGAACTAATTATTTAGAGGACAGGAAAAATGGGTCAAAGCTGATTGTTTTTGTAATTGGAGGAATTACGTACTCTGAAATGCGTTGTGCTTATGAAGTTTCTCAGGCACATAAATCCTGTGAAGTTATTATTGGTAAGACTTTTTTTCCCTCTTTTCAGTTTTATTTTAAAACTGTAAATACAAGAATATATATGTAAAACTTTATGTTGTATTTTACATATAGGACTGAATTGTTCAATGCAAAAATGTATTAATCATAGTGTTTTATGTGATGTACTTGTTTTTCCTGGTTGGCCTTTCTGATAATTCAATTTTTAAATATCTTATTTTGAAGGAATAAGCCTCAAGATATTATATTATTTAAATATTATTAAGTATGCCTTTTAAAATATTATGTTCTATACCTGTTCTTATTTTTAATTAAGTGTTGAGACGTAAATTCATTTCTATTACAGAAATATTTTGAGTGTTTTTGTGGATGTGACATTGGCAAGTCTGTGTGGAATTTAGTTTTAAGAATTTCGATCAAAGCCACTGATATATAGCCTCTCTTCACCTATGGAGTGCAACATTTGTACACCCGGTCTGAGTCTAGAGTACTGCTTAATGATCCTGTGATCGAACAGTGACTGTCCCGTTCTGCCACAAGGATAGTATAACCAGTTTGCTCTTCAGCATGTCAAGATGTAGCACAAAGGAGACAGAGCCCTAGGAGCGAGTCACTGAGCTGCTGTTCACTGGAGAGGAAGGACTTGAAATGCCGTGGTATAGACAGATCGCAGGAATGTGTCCTGATAGAAATTTTGTTAAATTGCCCCAGACTGTGACACTTTGCACATTTGAGGGACACGGCAATATAATTAGCCAAGATGAATCTATTTAAGTGCTGGCTTCTGAAAATTTATCTTTTCTCCTACCAGGTTCTACGCATATTTTAACACCCAGAAAGCTTTTGGATGATATAAAGATGCTGAATAAACCCAAGGATAAAGTCTCCTTTATTAAGGATGAATAAGGATTTTTTTTTTGGAGATTTTTATTAACATGTTCAACTAAAATAGATCAAGACAAGGTCGCTACCATATAATTTAAACACTGTAAATATTTTACGGAATGATTTTTCAAACATACTTCTTAAGGGACTTTATGATTACATATCTTTGGATTTGCCACGTTTAATAATTTAAATAGCGTTGCTGCTTTGTAGGCGATGAGAAGAAATGTTAAAATGCTTTCTAAAAGGAAATTTTTCACCTTTGGAACTGAATATATTAGAATTGTAGGTAATTTTTCATGACTACCTATGTACATATTAATTACTTACTAGATACTTATCTGTCTTATACTGAAGTATAGTTTTTTGGGAAAGAATTATTTTAAATGAAAAGGTGGTAAAAGTAAAAACTGTAAGTATGTGTGTCATACCATGATTTTCTATAAGTGCAGGTTTTTTCCAATTGAAATTCATAATTTCTTCTATGTGTAAAATAGTTCTGTCATTAATAGAAATAATTTACAGTGTATACTGTCTTCCCAGATACTTCTAAAGAACACAATTTTATGTAACTTCGAAGTCATGTATGTTTAAATTAGAAAACCAAAAATAATTACTGTGAATATTCTAAGAGAAAATAAATGTATTATTACAAAAATTATCTTTTTGGGAGTGGGGGGGAGGGAAGTTGAGAAGTTTAAAAGTTCTAAGTCAGAGAGTTTCAAAAAAGAAAAAATGCAGCATAATCTTCCCACCATGGTAGCCCAGGTCGATTTTCTACAGAAACAATGTAATATTTGTATAAGGTTGGATAATATAAGGATATGTCTGCACAGGTGTTACACAAAGGGAGTATCTTCAATTCAAATATCTCTTTTAACCTGGCCTCATAGTGTTGTCACATTATGGACCATAATTTTATATATTACTCATATTCAGAGTTTTGCTCTAACATATAATGCTGCATTATTTGAGTACATAACCTTTGTAGACACACTCATATTTTTATAATATAAATTTCTAGCAGTGGCATAGCTGGTCAAAGTATTTGTGCACTTAAAATATAGTTGACCCTTGAACGACACGGGTTTACGGGCACTGACCCCCACCCTCCCCAACCATGCAATTGAAAATCTGCATGTAACTATTTACTCCTCAAAAACTACTAATAGCATACTGTAGACTAGAAGCCTTACTAATAACATAAACAGTCAATTAACACATATTTTGTGTCATGTTTATTATATACTGTATTCTTACAATAAAGTAAATGAGAGAAAAAATGTTAAGAAAATGACAAGAAACAGGGAGTCTGGGTGGCTCAGTTGGTTAAGTGCCCAACTCTTGATTTCGGCTTAGGATTCAAGTCCTGTGTTGGGCTCTGTGCTGACAGCACACGGAGCCTGCTTGGCATTCTCTCTCCCTCTTTCTCTGCCCCTCCCCTGCCTCTGTATTCTGTTTGAATGAATGAATGAATGAATGAATGAATGAATGAATGAATGAATGAGAAAATAATTTACACTACTCTACTGTACCTAAAAAAAATCTATGTTCAAGGGTCAACTGTGCTGATAGGTATGACTGTTATTAATTCTTATGTAGTAAATCCATTACGTTTCCTTTATGGCTTTTGTGTTATATGTTGTACTTAGAAATACTTTTTACACTCAATATTATAAAGTCACTCACTGTTTCTTCTAGAACATTTCGATAAGTTCATTTTATTTTTACAGATAATTCATACATCTGGAATTGACTTTAGTGTGAGAATATATGCTAGGTACAGTCTCTTAGAGTTTGACATTACGTCCATGCCTCCCCATCTCATACCAAAGGGGATGAAAGGCCAAAAATGAAGTTTTGCAGACTCCAAGGTAAGTAGGGTTCATTCTGAACAGGTTAGGTTCTGCCAGTGATTTGTGTTTGGTCAAGATTTGGAAGGTGGAGACCACCTGCCGTGGCTCTGCTAGTGAGAAGCAAGCTCCTGCCACCTGAAGTTTGCAGCACCCAGACTCCGTATTTTAGTGTCTGTCACCTGCTGCATGGGCATGAGGCAATGCTGGTGGCAGTAGCAGCACTCCGTTTGTATTCTCTGGATCACAGAAGGTGGTACAACCTTGAGTGTAACAGCATGTTGGCCAGGGCATCTGGGTGGCTTTGTCGGTTAAGTGTCTCAACTCTTGATTTCAGCTCAGGTCATGATCTCACAGTTCATGAAGTTGGGCTCAGTGCTGACAGCTCAGAGACTGCTTGAGATTCTCTTTCTTACTCTCTCTCTCTTAACTCTCATTCTCACTTTCACTCTCACTCTCACTCTCATTCTCTCTCAAAATAAATAAACATTTTTAAGAAAAAAATAAAGCATATTGACCCCCATTTTCTGCCCCTGCAGCTTTTTCTCATGATTTTTAAGGACCTATATTCAATCTCATTATTTGAAGTACCTAGCGGAGTTTCTGTTCCTACAGTGAACCCTGACTGATAACATTATTTAATAGGGATCCAGCTTTCTTCTTAAACACCCAGATATTGTACAGATTTTATTGGGTAATCCCTCTTTCCCCAAATAGTTTGAAATACTACCTTTATCATAGACTAAATTTGCATTTGGTCTATTTGTGAATTCTGTTTTATTGACTGTAGTTTGCATTTTTCCCTGTTTTAATTCATGCTGTATTTTAATGTGTAATAGACATAATCTCTACACCATCTAAATCACTGTTACTTTTCAATAATTTTCTGGCTATTACATCCTTCTAAATGAACTTTAGTATCATTTTGTTAATACCGCAAGTTATTTTGGTATTTTTATTAGGTTTGCAGTAAGTTTGTAGGTTAATTTAGGAAAAATTGACAGCTCTGTAATACTGAAATTTGAAATTTAGAATTTCATGTAAATTTCATGTAAATGTAATGCCTTTTTATTTACCTAAATCTTTATAACCTTCAGATCTTTTATTTTCTTCGTATAGGTAGTACATATGTCCATAATATCTTTATTTTGTGATTCCATGTGAATTGTATCTTTTATGTTAGTTTCAAACATTTTTATATAGGAAGGCTATTGTTTTGATATATTAATTTCATAACTTGCTGTTTTACTAAGTAACAATAATAATATGCAAGTGCTTACTTAGAGCTTTGTATGTGCCAAACACTGTTTCAAAGTGCTTATATTACCTCATTTAATCTTCTCATGTAATCCTATGAAGATAGGAAGAAAGGTACTATTCTTACCATCTCCATTTTAAAGCTGAGGAAACTAGAGCACATAGAGGTTATGTAATTTAACCGGGATGTGTATGTGGAGAGGAAAGGCTTGACGTTAATAAACAGCTCTCTCTGAATATCGAGCATGGGAACAGTACTTTGCCAGTGAAACGGGTAGTTTTGGGTGTCTGCATTTTATTTGTGGTCCTTGTACGCCTTGGTTACTATCAGTCCAGGGTTAGTACTTGGGTGGAAGAGAGATTTACACAAATCCAGTGCCTTGTGACAAATGGAACCAAGAGTGTGATGACAGAAAACACTGGCCCATTCATTCGGTCACTTAACACCTCAGTGGTGACACCTCAGATGATAACATCTCACGATGTGAGATCCTTTGAGGCCTCCATTTTACATATATTTTAGGCTTAGAATTGGAGAGACCTTTTGTTTCTTAAATCTTGTACTGAATTTGCAGATGTAAGTGTTCATCTCACGTAAATTCCTAGTATAAACTAATTCCACCTTCAGAATTAGCAATTACAGATTCTGATACCAAGATCCTGAAGAAGACATTTCGCTGTTAACAACTAAATGAAACCATTTATTCACTATCTCTGAAGCCGTTTGCTTCCTGTTGATATGTGCTTGGCTTATAAAGTATAGTGGATTCACATGCTTCAGCCATATTCACAAAAAAAATAAGAAAAATAGTCGTTCACAAAGACAAAAATTCTTAGATTTGAGCCCAAAAGCCCAGATTCTGGCCGTTTATTTTTGTAAGATGTGATGCCTCCATAACTCACTTCTGCTATAGAGGTATTCATAACGCTCTGTGAATCCGTCCAGGTTTCAGGCAGATTTCTTTTAAAAACAAAGAAGCAAAAAGTCTTCAACCCACAGTGAAATTTCTACTACCAAAACAACATTTTGGGTATTAAATCTATTCATATTTAGTATGAATTAGGTCTATTTTAAGCCATTAAGATTCAAATCCATAAGATTATAGTAGAAAGGAGTGATAAAAACATGAGTTTTTATTTGTATAATCTAATAGTTAAAGTGGATGGCTAGAATTTTTTTTGTTTTTTTTTTGTTTTGTTTTGTTTTTTTTAGGGTTTTACTTTTGAGTAATTCTCTCTACACCCATCCTGGGGCTCACACTCAAAATCCTGATATAAGAGATGCATACTTTCCCAACTAAGCCAGCCAAGCGCCCCCTAGCATTTTATTTTTATTTATTTTTTTAATTTTAGCGCGAGCTGGGGAGAGAGGTGGAAGAGAAAGAATCCCAAGCAGGCTTCACGCTCAGCTTGTACCCTGATGCTGGTCTCAACCCATGACCCTGGGATTGTGACCTGAGCCAAAATCAAGAGTCAGACACTCAACCGACCGAACCACCTAGGTGCCCCTAGAATTTGTTATTAAAGAGATAAAAGCATTCCCCCTCATCCTGCTGTTTTGCTCCTGGCAACCTGAAGCAGCCAGAGCACAGCCGCACATTGGAAGTAAACACAAAGAGGCCTCTGGACAGTGGAAGCTGCCAGATGTTTCTTTACCACACTGCCGCCCTCAGCAATGGTGAGCCCCTTGACTCAGCATTAGAAACAAACAGCTAATGAGCTTGTTTTTCCGGTCTGTTACTGCATCAGAATTAAAAGAGCGATCTGTCAGAGTTTACGCAAAGAAGGGAGGAGACAGCCAGGGCTACATAATCAGTAAGTGTAAAATTACCTTTGTAAATCAGAGCTTAGCACTTTTCCAGGACTTCTTAAGGACATTGCCCTATTTCTGTTTCTTGGATTAAGGACGTTGCAGTGATTATTCATAAGATAGAATATTGTTCAGAATATAGTTTAATAAAGTAGAGATGGGCCATGTTTTTAAATAAATGATTACAATTGTTAATTTTCTATAAAGGTTACTTGAGGGCTTAGGAACATTCATCTGTGGTGGTTCTTTCTAACCTGGGTCCCATGGACTTCCTTCAGGTGTCTGTGAACTTTTAAAAATTGTGTGCAAAGTTGTGTGTTCTTACATCCCTTTTCCCTGCAAGAGTGAAGTATGGGGGAGGGAGACTCCATAGCTTTCATCAGATTCTCAAAGAAGGTTGAACCCAAAAAACGTTTAGAACTAATGAATCATAAAAGAACCCTTCAAGCCAGAGAAGTGTAATTTTAAACTTGAGGACAGGATAGTGATGCTTGGCACATAAAACAGGTTATCAAGTTGTGATTAAATTTAGGTAAGCGATGAATCTAAAAGCCTCTTAAAAGAGCATAAACACAGTTTAAACTCCCTTTTTTCTCTTACAGTACTATTACCAGTGTTCACTCTCTCCCTTACAGTGCCACAGAGGCAGAGGTATCTTCAGGCTGGTCTCTGCTTTATCTCTTCTAAGCCTCTCTTAACCAATTTTCAAGCCCCAAAGTTAAAAATAGCCCATTCTTCAGCCAGCTCTGGACAAACAGCAGCTGCCTTGGCCACCATAAAGATGTTCAGGTGGGAATGGATTCAACTCTCTTTACCACTGAGCGAAGCTCTGGGCGTTAGGAAACCATTTGTTGACTGTTTTGAGTGAATACGGGCCTCAGGAAAGAGGGAAAGAGCCGATCGCTTCTCTGTCATCAAAGAGGTTCTAAATCAGCCTTAAAGAAGCAAATCAGAATCATGTTCTGGCATTCTACATGAAATGCTATAAACTTAGTTAATCCCTGGTACATAGTTTAAATGAATTGTCTTTAATTGTATCCCAAATTCATTAATCTAGGACTAACGTGTTTGCGTATTTCTGACTTGAAGAGATTTTCACATAACTTGTAATGCAGACATATTGGAAGAATTTCATATTGTACAGAAAGTAAACGAAAAGGAAAGATTCTTCCTTCCTCGGATGACTCCCAGCTCCTTTTCCTAGAGGTCCACTGAATATTTTTGTTTGTTTCCAGAAAATATGTATGCCCTTTGAAAAACATACACAAACGAAGTCATACTACATGTATGATTAGTCATCTTGCTTTTTTTCCACTGTCTTCCCCCCCCCATCCCCCTGCCCTCCAGTGGCTACATTTTTTTCAGCGCTGCAGAGTACTGACTGATTGCATGACTTGTCTATGAACCCTCACGTAGGGTGTTTGGATTTGTCCCACTTGGGGACCCTTCCCCTCAGTGCTCCAGTGGCCATCCAGGTACAATACCATGGCCTATTGTGGGAGTTACCTCAAAAGTCATTGCTAATAGTGGAATTGCTGCTCAGAATTTAAGTGCTTTGACATTTGTAGAATTTGATACCAAGTTGCCTTCTTCCCACCAGGTTGCACCAGTTTATACTTCCACCCTCAGTATATTGGAGCACCCGTCATTCCCAGCCTCGCTGACACTGGGTCTTCTAAACTTTATTTTTTTGCCATACCAAAAGGCAAAACTATGGTCCGTTGTCTTGTTCTGTCCTCATTTTTTAAGTGTTTGTTTTTGTTTTGTTAGTAATCTCTATACCCAACATGAGGCTTGAACTCATGACCCTGAGATCAAGAGTTGCATGCTCTTCTGATTAAGCCAGCCAGGTACCCCTGGTTTATTGTTTTAATTTATTACAGATTTATTTGAAAATAAATACTTGTTGATTTCAATTTTAAGAAACAGGGTCCACTGTTTGTTGCTTTTAAGCACTCGGTGCCCCACATTTCCTGTGGTTTTGGTATTTTCTCTAGAAAGTCACCTTCCTAAATTGTTTTTGAGGGAAGATCAAGTTTGCTTTGTATTTTTGTTTTCTTTTTTTTTTTTAAGTCTTTGGTTGCCTTGGGGCATACTAGTATTTCAGTCGATTCCTCCATCTCTGTACTTTGGCAAGATCTTCTGCAATAGTTCTAATCATTCGATCAGTAGTTTCTTTCAAAATGGTTGCTGTCTTTAGGGCATGATCCAAAGACGAGTTTAAGATCTACAGAGGAAAAGTTCACATATTTAAAGTTACTGTTTCTGTTAATTGGGTTATCTCATTATTAAACATTGCAAGGTGGAATTTTTGGAGCATTCTTTTCCCACCCAGTCTATTCCTGTTTTTGACGGTCGGTTTCCTAGGAAACCAGTCTGAGATGGAATATATTTTTTTTAGAGAAAGGAACAGAAAAAAGACCCAACACGTGACTGATGAGTGTGAATCAGAGGGTGAGGTCAGCAACCTGCTGGGCTGTTGCCCTGCCGCAGAGGAACACATCTGTGAGAATGAAGGGAAGCTGTTGGGGGGTCGTGGAGAGGAGTTAGGGGTCATGACCCCTGGGAAGGCAGCCAGGGGTGGGGCTTGCATTCCAAAGCATTTGAAGGCGGCCTGGGATTTGACCTGAAAATAGGGAAGTGCTGGCAGCTCTAACCCCACTGTCACTGGAACAGACTTGTGAGCGGCTGGAAACCGTCCACTACCTTCATTCCGGGGCCAGGGGGATCCTGTAGTGGAGGCACCACCCACAAAACACTTTCTCCAGGGAATTTCCCTTGGAACCAGTTTAGGAATAATAAAAACCATGTGGCCGCTCAGGCTGTGTGTCTTTATGTTAGTGCCGAGCACAGACTTTTTATTAGCAGAGCATTTTCTGGTGCCACCATTCTGTAATAATTTAAAAGCCATCAGTTTTGTGACTGAGAGGATACTTACAAGCTGCAAGGATTCTAGAATGGTTTTTTCTAAGTCCTCACCTCAGATTCTGTTTTCACACTGCCAAAGGTGCTTAAGGACTTGCTTCCAGAAATCCTGCAGGAGTGGACATGGGGTGTGGGTATAGCAAGGTCTGAACTGTAGGTCATGAAAATCTTACTATTTTTTCTGGAAGGCAAAAGCACATTGATATTTGTATAAAGCTCCCCTCTCTTCCTAGCTCTGTGGCTCAGTAATGGCCATGTATGTGTGTTTTTGGTGTGAAGACTTGGTGCACTCTCTGCTTTTTGTAGCTCTCATAGTCCCATGTGGCTGACCACAGATGAGCTTCAGAAAAAGGTGGTTCCATGACCATGATCTGGGAGGTGTTTCCTCCCAGAATCTGTCTCCTCTTCCGTTGTCACAGAAAGAGGCAACACTCCAATTTATTCAGTTTTTGTTCTTTGGGGGCCAGCCTTCTACCCTACATATTTATAAAACAAATCCACACAAATTTGCCAATTGTAGGCACTTTGAGTTCATTTTAGCACATTGAGCTTACACAGCAACGAGGCAGCAGCAATAGAAAAGTAAAAGCGGGGCACCAGGGTGAATCAGTTGGTTAAGCTCAGGTCGTGATCTCAAGCCCCACGTTGGGCTCTACCCTGACAGTGTGGAGCCTGCTTGGGATTCTTATTCTCTCCCTCTCTCCTGCCCTTCCCGCACTCGCATGCATTCTCAGTCTTTCAAAATAAATAAACTTAAAAGCAGCACCTCTTTAAATAGGCACCGCTGGACTACTACACTGTAAGTATGACTCTCTCTCTGATGATGGTCTGGGTGAAAAAGGAGAGCCAGGGTCACTATGTACAGTTGTTTTGGTTGTGCACTGCATAGCTCTAGGAGGTTTCATTCACACAACCTGTGTAAAGGGCACTGCCTGGAGTTCTGCTTCGCACCACCATGAGTAGTGGCCTTAGGGGTTGCCACAAATCCTTGCCTGTTGACAGGTGGGCCATGGAGCCATCTTCACATCTCCCTGGCTTGAGATTCCTTCTGTTAAGCATTACTTCTTTGGTACATACAGCACTTGTAAGCAGTCATCTCCAGGAAGTCTGACTTCAAATGTTTGTGACTCTAAGCCTCTCTTCATCTCTCTCCCCAACAGGAGTTGGGTCTGCAGATTAGTTTAACACTTTGGATCTATTGTGCAGCTGAGAACATCAAAGAGCATCAGCATCAGCGGCCCCTAGCTAATAATAATAATAATAATTTAAAAACCTCCAGGCAAGGCAGGGCAGTGCGGTGCAGTGGGAAGGGTATGGGCTTCAGAGTCCTTTCTCTCTTCACATCCAGTCAGTCACCATGATCAGCGATAATAGCCATCACTTGCTGGGTGCCATGTACCTTTCCACATGCTTTATATGTATTGACCCAATCCTCAGTGAGCCTGGCACTATTATTCCCGTTTGGGAATAACGAGGAAGCACAGCGGGGAAAGGGAGGCACAGAGAGGTCAAGCAGCGAGCCCAGGGACACAGAACCGAGATGCAAACCAAAGACCTCCCCAGAGGCCACATTCTTAAACACTGCACTGCACATGGTGGTAGTTAGTGAGTTCAGACTGAGCACAGAGCCTGGACTATTAACCACTCTGCCACACTACTGATTTTGCCTCCTAAATAGCTCTTAAATACTACACCCCTCCCTCTCCTCCCTCACCCTTGGCCAAGCTACCATCATCCCACTTGGATTATGGCACCTCTTATTTGGCCTCTGTGCGCCAATCCTTGACTCCTTTAATCCACTCCCATTCCTTTAGTAGTTAGAGTGATCTTTTAAAAACACTGGAAAACTTTATATATGTTTTTAAGCTTATTTTTTTTGAGAGAGAGAGAGCAAGCACAAGCAGGGAAGGGCAGAGAGAGAGGAGGGGAGAGAAACCCAAGCAGGCTCTGTCAGTGCAGAGCCTGCCGCAGGGCTTAGTCTCATGAATGTTGAGATCATGACCTGAGTCAAAATCAAGAGTCCGGTGCTTAACCAGCTGGGCCACCCAGGCGCCCCGAAACTAGGAAACTTTATAAAACACCCTGGTTAAAAAACGTCATTGGCTTATAATACCTATGAGTCTGAACTTCTTCCTGTAACTGACAAGCCCCTGCATGGTCTAGCCCTCCCCATCCCTTCAGCTCCCCTCATCAGCCCCATCTTGCCCCACAGCCACTCGTACTGCACTGTTCCTGGACTTGCCAAGGGGCCTTTCTGCTCCAGGAAGCCCTCGTAGATCGGAATGCCCTTCACTCTTAACCCCCATGTCCTCTTGCTGGTTGATTCACATTTACCCTTTGGTGTTCAGCTTCCCTGAACCCCCAAATTAGGTAATAGCACTCTGTACACTCCCTTTTTGGCACTTACAAAGACTGGCTCTTCTACCAAGAAGGTAACTTCCATGAGGGCAGGGACAGTAGCTTAATTTTTCACTGTGTCCTCAGGACCTAGCACAGGACCCTGCTATTGACACTCAAAATATTTATTAAATGAATAAATGAATGAAGCATCAGCCATACTTTGGTTTGAATCTTGGCTCTGCTATTGATGATCTTGGTGATCTTGAGCTGGTAATTTAATGCACTAAGCACATTGTATGCACCCAACTAAGTCA
The DNA here is from genome assembly GCA_030068075.1 of Paguma larvata. Classification (NCBI taxonomy): domain Eukaryota; kingdom Metazoa; phylum Chordata; class Mammalia; order Carnivora; family Viverridae; genus Paguma; species Paguma larvata. The sequence continues at coordinate 89,057,778 of CM057833.1, forward strand.
TTTTTGTTATCGCTAATAATAAAATAATACTTACTTTCCTGGTATCGGCTCATGTTCATCTTGAGAGGATTTTGGATTTGATGTCTGGGAGCAGGTCCATTCTGGCTTTGAACAAGCTGAAAAATGTTAGCTATGATTAAACTCAAAGCATCAAAAATTATCAACAAATGGTGGACATGTGGGTATCATTTCCCAAAGTTTTCTGTATGAATGAAATATTTCATGAAATCTTAATAAGAAAACTAAGGAACATAGAAAACAAAGAACTTCCTATCTGAATTCTGAAAAGAAATTCAATTTATTTACTTATTTTAAGAAATTCTGCAATCTCTATCAAAATAAAATCAGCATTCTTCACAGATCTAGAACAAACAATCCTAAAATTTGTATGGAACCAGAAAAGACCCCAGATAGCCAAAGCAATCTTGAAAAACAAAACCAAAGCTGGAGGCATACACTCCTGGGCTTCAAGACATATTACAAAGCTGTAATCATCAAGACAGTATGGTACTAGCACAAAAACACTCAGATCAGTGGAACAGAATAAGGAACACAGAAATGGATCCACAAACGTATGGCCAACTAACCTTTGACAAAGCAGGAAAGACTATCCAATGGAATAGACAGTCTTTTCAGCAAATGGTACTGGAAAAACTGGATGGTGACATTCAGAAAAATGAACCTGGACCACTTTCTTATACCATACACAAAAAAACTGAAAATAGATGAAAGACCTAAATGTAAGAACATAAGACAGGTAGCCATCAAAATCATAGAGGAGAAAGCAGGCAAAAACCTCTTTGACCTCGACCACAGTAACTTCTTACTCAGCATGTCTCCAGAAGCAAGGGAAACATAAGCAAAAATGAACTATTGGAACCTCATCAAAATGAAAAGCTTCTGCACAGCGAAGGAAACAATCAACAAAACTAAAAGGCAACCAACAGAATGGGAGAAGATACTTGCAAATGACATTTCAGATAAAGGGTTAGTATCTAAAATCTATTAAGAACTTATCAAACTCAACACCCAAAAAAGAAATAATCCAGTGAAGAAATGGGCAAAAGACATGAATAGACACTTCTCCAAAGAAGACATCCAGATGGCCAACTGACACATGACAAAATGCCCAACATCACTCATCACTAGGGAAATAGAAATCAAAACCACAAGGAGATACCACCTCACACCTGTCAGAATGGTTAACATTAACTCAGGCAACAACAGATGTTGGTGAGGATGTAGAGAAAGAGGATCTCTTTAGCGCTGCTGGTGGGAATGCAAACTGGTGCAGCCACTCTGGAAAACAGTATGGAGGTTCCTCAAAAAGTTAAAAACAGAACTACCCTACAACCTAGCAGTTGCACTACTAGGTATTTACCCAAGGGATACAGGTGTGCTGTTTTGAAGGGGCACATGCACCCCAGTGTTTATAGCAGTGCTATCGACAATCACCAAAGTAGGGAATGTGCACCCCACATCTTCTTTATCCTTTCGTCCATTGATGGACATTTACACACACACACACACACACACACACACACACACACACACACACACACCATGGAGTATTACTCGGCAATCAAAAAGAATGAAATCTTGCCATTTGCAACTACGTGGATGGAACTAGAGGGTATTATGCCAAGTGAAATTAGAGAAAGACAAACATCATATGACTTCGTTCATATGAGGAATTTAAGATACTAAATAGATGAACACAAGGGAAGGGAAGCAAAAATAATATAAAAACGGAGGGGGATAAAACATAGTCTCTTAATTATGGAGAACAGAGGGTTGCTGGAGGGATTTTGGGAGGGAGGATGATCTAAATAAGTAAGGGGCATTAAGGAATCTACTCCTGAAATCATTGTTACACTATAGGTTAACTTGGATGTAAATTAAACAATAAATAAACTTTAAAAAAATAAACTGAATTTTTTCTGCACTGAAAAAAATAAATTAAAAAAAAAACTCTCAGAATGGTTATTGGGCGTAGTCTCTGCACCCTTAATCGTCTCTAACACTCTATGATTGTGTTGAATCTATTAATTTATTTGGAAATAATTGACATCTTAGAATAAAGAGTCTTTAAATTCTAAAAAAGAAAAAAGAAAGAATTTTTTTTTTTTAAGTAGACCCCACACCCGGCGTGGTGCCTGATGCAGAGCCCGAGCTCACAACCCTGAGATCAAGAGTCAGTCGCTTAATTGACTGAGCCACCCAGGTGCCCCTTTGAAAGGAGTTTTTTCAGTAGACAAAAGACCAGAGTCTGGATTTAGGTTCCCTGGGTGCTGTGTGACATCTGGAAATGCCATCCAACTTATGTGGACCCAACTACTTCATCTGATAAGTGGATTCAACTTCAGGAGCAAGGATTCTGGGAGTCAGAAACTAAATTATGTTACTAAGACAATTCCAGAAAATAGAGACTAAACAGAGTCGAAGATAAATGCAGGAAAGTCACCATGGAAGACAAGAATAAAGCCAGGGAAAGGAAGAGAGAAGAGTCAATGGCCAATGGCCAATAAATCTGCTTTCTCTGTTGCTGGTTCTCCTTCCAGGTTTCCTGTCTTATTCATCATTCTCTAGTAGTAGGCTTCACTACCCGCCAGGAGGGTCCCATTTGTCAAGGGATCTGGGAGACACTGTCCTTAAGGCACTGAAGGTAGAGAGAAGCCAGAAAGTCCAAAATAATCATGCTGACCACTGAAATGTAAGTCCTGATGAGCAGAGGCACTAATGAGTTCAGTCTTAATCCACTGCTAGTCTTCAAATATAATTTTGGATTTTATTTGAAACCTAGAAACTCAGAGGTGGGAAGGACCATGGGATCATCAGTTCTGATTCTAGTCCAGTCTACAGATTTGCAGCATCCTGACAAAATACATCGTCTCTGGATGGGATCTGTAGAGACATCTCTACAGAAGGGGCTCACGTCCTCCTACAACGGCCCACTCCTTTCCAGTTTCTGGAAGGTTCTTTTCAAAGTTGAGTGATTATGCCTCCCTAGGACTCTACCCTCTTGGCCACTATACATTTACTAATGTAGTTCAAGGTCATACTTCAGATGACATAGTTGATTCCCTCATGCCTTCATATATCGGAATAACAAGTCCCATGGGCTAAAGACCCAAAGGCCAAGGTGATGGTAAAGAAATCTTCCCTGTTGCTTCTGCAGAGTTTTAGTGGCTGTCATCTTGAGAGAATTCATCCAGTTGGAGGATTCAGCAGCTGGGGGGTGGGGGCGGCGGTGTAGGGGACACACCAGCTGAGTTCAATCAGGTAAATGACATTCTTTCACCTTGGAAATTGGCAATTGTGAAAGATAAGAAACATTTTCCTTGACACCCTGTCCCCAGATCTCCAGAGAGAGAGGTATGAACTGGATGTATGAACTTTCCCGCAAGGAGAGTTTCCCCAAGGAACATGAAGACCCAGATCTGGCTGTCATTCAGAAGCAAAACAAGGAGTATGCCCCTCCCTCCTTTTTGTGCCCTTGGCACACTCCGACTTTGTTAATTCTACCACCACATTTTGCCATGAACTTTCTTTATTTGCGTAGGAGTTCCTTTTAAGAGACTGTGAACTCCTCCGGAGGGAGGAGCCATTTGTTACTCATCTTTATAAATAAATGCGGGATTTTAATTTTTGCAAAGACAGCAAAATTTTACATTGAAACTAGCAATATGATGTTTAAGGACTGTAAAAATACTCTCACTTCTTTACATGCTGACTTTCAGTAGGGCTATATTTAAGCTGTGACCACTCCTGCACAATAGCAATAATAGTGGCAATTATTTAGTTGGTCATTTGCTTAGCAAATATTTACAATTTGTTACCAACTTACACTGAGTTTAGCCCAGAGTCCTTTATTGCTAGGATTTCCTATCTCCCCACCCTGGCCCAGCCTTTCGCTATCCAGGATGTGGGAGCGCCAGATGAGTACTGGAGGTCCAGACAGCAGACTGGAGAGGGCAGGGACTCCCCAAATGGAAGCAGTGGCCGGTGTGATGTTGTCCCCTACGCCTGGGAGACCAGGCTGTTTACAAAGATGAGATCATGCAGCAGATGTACTTACAAGGTGAAGAATTTTTATTTTCATTTAAAAAGCAGAGCTGGACAAAGTCGCTGCTTTCCCTATGATTTAAGTAATTCTCTCCTGGGGTGTTGTATCTATAATGAAATTCTAAAAAGAAAAGAGAAATACAACTTACTGCCTGGGAAGAACAGCTGTCCCCACTTATGTCTTCCTTCTAAGGCCCCTAAGTCTCACTCACCTTCAGGTGTTTTTTTGCCACAGGCTCTTCCAGAATTACGACTCTTAGTGCCACAGTTCTGATATTTATCACTCAACAGTCCAGTCCCAGGAGCAGAATAGCAGCCGTGGCCTGTGGCAGAACCCGAAAAAAATCCCAAGTTACACAAAGGATTGGTGAGTTTCTTCATTATAGTCATAGAATGTGTGCTCTAACCACACGAGGTATGCATTAGGCGCCGAAGTGTTCCACTTTCCCAGCTTTGTTACCAAGGCGAGATGCCAGCCTCAGGATGGCATTTGGAATCCCTTTATGACAACTGAGAGATGCTTTCGTAAGTAACCGGTCTGATAGGAAAGTCTCAAGGTTTTCCTAGCACGTGTAGGTGCTTAGCAAAGGTCTACTGAATCGAGGGGTCTATGAGAATTTGGCCCCCTGAATTAACTACAAATGCAAGATCGGTGTTTTTCCAGATTTGCCCTGATATGCCCACATTCTCCTCTCAGACCCTGTTGTGGCCAAGATCTTGTGTTTCGTCACCCAGTGACAATCAAAAAGATGGTTTTACTCTACATCAAACTCAAGAGCTGATATGGGAAACTGAATTAAAACTTTGCCCTCATCTCTGCCAAAGAGGGGCTAGTAATGGAGAGCGTGTGTCTGGCACCGGTCTAGAACCTGGCAGGCTGTGAGCAGTAGAGCCTTCCAGATAAGGCCAGAACATGAGATCCTAGGCCAGATAGGTGAACACACCAGGCTTGGGTGTTCAAGCAACATCTCAGCTCCAGGAGAGATAAGCCAAGCGACAAAGCAGTCTGCCAGGGCTACCTGCCTTGCTTCTCTCATGATTACTCTCCTTTGTAACGTTATCTTTCAAAGAGTAAGTCACAAATGGAATGAGCCCCAGGGATTTTTTTTTTATCCCCAAATCTCAGTCAGTCAACAGTCATTGAATTCCCTCTCAATCCAGAACTCAAGGAAATTACAATAGCATGAGGTTCAGAGAGACCTGAGTTTGAAGTCTGGGTCTACCACTAGTTAGCTGTGATGGTTAAAAATATGTCCATAGATTCTTTTGTACGTTCTTCAAAAGGTATAGCGTAATTCCTCTCTCCTCGAGTGTGGGCTGGATTTAGTGACTTGTTTCTCACAGATAAAGTGGTAGTGATGGTGTATAACTTCCAAAACTAGGTCACGAAAGACCTAGATCACTTGGCTGCCATGTCATAATGACACTCAAGCATCCTATTGGAGAGGCCCACATGGTGAGGATCTAGGACCTCCTGCCAACGGCCATGCGAGTGAAACATCTTAGAAGCAGATTCTCCGGTCCAGTCAATGTGATGGCAATATTGGCCAACATCTTGACCGCAGCCTCATGAGAGAACCTGAGCCTGAATCACCCAGCTAAGCTGCTCCCGAATTCCTGACCCATAGGAATTATGAGATAGAAAATGTTTGTTGTTTTGACCCATTAAGTTTTGGGATACTTCATCACATCGCAGTAGATAATACAACTGCTCATTGACTAGCAAGTCACTAAATTTCTCTGAGCCTCCATTTCTTTATCTGTAAAATAAAAATAATAATTCCTACTTCCAGGGGTATAAGGATAGCTAAATTTATACACTATGTCGGCAGTACTCAAAATTTTTTTCAGAACCCTTTTACACTCTTAAAATTGAGGACCTTAAAGAACTTCTGCTTATTTTAATTTTTATCTACCATATATCATAATATGGGCCCTTTTTTTATACCTGTGTGAAAAATCTCCCCCTGTATTGGAGAAGAGCTATTATACAGCATTCAGTCAGCCGAAGATGGGCTGGTACAGAGGTACCTATTTATAAATTTTAAGTCATTTTTGTTTGTGCAGAATCATTCAGATTTTCCCAAGACTGAATGGGCAGTCCTAAGGCTTTAAATTTTTTTTCTTTATTTTTATTATGATTATTTTTTTAAGTAGGCTCCATGCTGGGCATGGAGCTCAACACGGGGCTTGAACTCATGACCCTTAGATGAAGACCTGAACTGAGATTAAGAGTCAAATGCTCAACTGCCTGAACCTCCAGGTGCCCCAAGGCTTTTTTTTTTTTAATAGAATTTTAAAATGAGGCATTTAAAAATATTTCATTTGTTATGTAATTTAAAGCCAACAGTAATTCATTTCATGCTCATAAAATAACAGGTTTTTAATGCAAAGTGGCTATTTTTTTTTAATAAAGAGTATTAGAAGAGTGGCAGTATTTTACGTTTTGGCAAGTGTCTTGGATATCTGGCTTAATAGAAGGCAGCTGGATTGCGTAGCCACACCTCCATTCAATCTCCTGCAGTATCGGCCTTGGACCGATATGTACGTGGGAAAGAGAGGACCTCGAGGTCCCCTGAAAGGGCCTCAGGGACCCCCAGGGGCCTTCTGATCACACTCTGAAAGCTCTGTTACAGCATCTGATATAGTAGGTGTTCAGTCGATGAAACATCGCTATTACCATTAGAAGATGAATCATCTGGGTGCCTGCATAGCTCAGTCAGCTAAGCGCTGCCTTCGGCTCAGGTCATGATCTCATGGTCCGTGGGTTCAGGCCCCACATCGGGCTCTGTGCTGATAGCTCAGAGCCTGGAGCCTGCTTTGGATTCTGTATCTCCCTCTCTTTCCACCCCTCCCCCGCTCACTCTCTGCCTGTCTCTCAAAAACAAAACATTTAAAAAATTAAAAAAAGGACATGAATCATCTGCAGAGAAGAAGTAGAACTCCATGTGACATAGCAGAAAAATACTGAACTGAAGGAAAGGCTCTCGGCTAACAGGTTGTCTGAAGGTAAACAAGCCTCGCTGGCTCTATGGCCCTGGGTTCTCACTTAGAAGCAGGGTAGACGAGGCTCTGTGGTGATTTTCACGCTCAGGAGCTGCCTGAACAGGCAGGCCTTGGCCTCACCTCTTCCTCATGCAGGGCGGTTCTGCCAGGGATGTTTTTCTGCTTAAACTACCTCAGGAGGAAGGCTCCTATGACTAAAAATCATTGAATGCCATGCCCTGGTGCTCTCCAGGTCCCCTCCCAGCTCTCATTTTCTTTGCTTCTGAGAAATGTCTATGGACAAGTTGGCAGCAACTCTCCCACGTCCGGTAAGCTCCCCAGGTGCAGATTATGGGTCGTGCTGCAAGGACGAGACACAGAACTGAGGCCACCGCGTGTCTGAGTGCATGGAGTCCTGTGGCTCCCGCACACACAGAAGTGGGCACTTTCACCCTCTCTGACCACAATTGATCTGTTCGAATCTATTTGATTATTAATATTTTACATTTTGCAAAAACCACAATACGCAACGCCCTAGTCTGGGTAATGCTGTTTGGCAGGCGGATGGTCTGCCCGCAGCGAGCAGACCCGTGGAGAGGGACCTGAAGAAGGAGCACCCACAGCCCCAGGCCCCTCAACTTACCGAGAATCGAATCTGCGTGCCGTGCCTTTTCTTGAATGGCCGTGGGATACTGTCCACAGCTGGGCTTTCTGTGCCCTTTTTTCTCCATATTTTCCTTCCTAAAAAAAGGTGCATAAGATCCAATAAACGTTTAGCATACTTCTGATAGAGATCGTAAGAGTACTGGTAAAACTGAAATGTTAAATTTCTTACAGCAGAGCCTGGGATGACACAGGAGTGGCATGTTGTCCTTGGCACAGAGATGCCTCTGCCTGCCTTTCTGAGCGCTTCCCTGTAAGAAACGACCCCCAGCACAACTTGGCCTGGTAAGAATATGTCTCCCAGATGTTCAGGGCAAATCTGTTCCTGAGATAATACCTAATCATCTGGCGCACATATGCAGTATAGAAATTTGAAGTATGGAATTGTAGTATTTGGAGTTTTCTTCATACTCATGTCTTAAATTCAATTCTTTTTAAATGATTTTTTTTTTAATTTTAGAGAGAGGGTGCCCATACGAGTGGGGGAGAGGGGCAGAGGGAGAGAGAGAGAGAGAGAGAGAGAGAGAGAGAGAGATTGAGAGAAAAAAGTTTAAGTAGGCTCCACGCTCAGCGCAGAACCCAACACGGAGCTCGATCTCACAAACTGTGAGACCATGACTTGAGAGCCAAATCAAGAGTTGGACACTCAACCGACTGAGCCACCCAGGTGCCCCTCAGATTCCATTCTTATGAGTACTGCTACGTGGCTTTGGCTCCATAAGTACAAGCTGAATGTGTCTAAAAAGTCCAGCAAGGTGCATTTTGTCCAGTGTGTATGGAACTAAATCTACGGGAGCATGGAGGGTTAATTTTAGCCGTAGGAGGCCGCTAGGGGGCACCAGAGAGATGCCTTACGGTTGTCAGTTACCAGTACCCCCTCCAACTCGTTGTAGGCTGTAGCTTCGGTCTGCCTTCTTCACAGAAATCCTAACCTCTTCTAAAGAATTCTAGTTAATCATAATTCTTAACAAAGCCCTTGCTCAGCCCCTGAGGTACGATAAGAGCCCTCCGGGAAAGTGGCTCATTCTTAGCGTGGAAGGCACTGTGCCCAAGATCCCCTGCGCGTGGCTGCTGAGAGGAACGAGGCTGATCCCCTCCAGGACAGGGTTTGAGCCGGAGGAGCTGCTTGGCAAATGCAGCACACCCCGCTGTGCCCAGGCCTGCCTTCCGTGGGGAGAGCCGCTGTGCTCGCCAGCGGTGGCGGTGGGGGCTGAGGAGCTGGACCCTCCCTTCCCCTTGGAAAAGCATGCTCTCCTCCCGAGTCACACATTTTCTCACACCTCATTCTCTGTCTCCACCCTCCCCCTTCGGGGCGTTTGAACATCTGCTCTCCAAAGTGGAAAACTTGGATCTCTTTCAAGTGAGTTCAGTCCAACACATGACTTTCTTTCTCTGCCTCTTTGAAACTTCTTTGTGCACTTAAAATCTTGCCAAACATAAGAGCTAAGGGCAAGGCTACTTAAGAAGACAGTTTTCCAAGAAGACAGAGTGGCTAAAGTAGACTCTTAAATCCCAAATTCTGCATCAGACATAACACAAAGGGAAATGCATTTTATACGTAGCAGATAGACCATGATCTGCATAAATATAAAAATACCCCTCAAAGGCCAGCTAGCTGCATAAAGCACATGTCTCGTCTGAGAGATATCAAATCTTCTAGAAGAGCAAAGAGTATATATGTATAGCTCTTTGTTCAATTAATTCCTCAGGTTATTAGGTGGTTTACCAAGATTTCAATTTATAAATCATGTGTAGCTCCACTTCACACCCCTGCGATAGATGCATTGTTAGATCTGATTTCACACCTGGTTGTGTTTTGCCCTCTCTCTTGTCCACTATAAAACAGAAAATTTAGTCTGGGACATTGGTCCTTGACTCAGTACTTAAGAGTCTCTGAGGTTCTGGACTAGGAATTTGAAAGACAAACATTAATACCTTGATTGCTTCATCAGAATGTTTTTTGAATGTCAAACTATTTTTATTACACTGAATAAAGTCTAAAAAAAAATCCAAAACCTAGGTTTAATTCAATAAATGAAAATAGTGGGCCTGGGGGTGACTCAGGGCGTAGGCGTCATTACTGCATTCTTTATTTAAAGGAGGGTCAAAGCCGATGCCTGGCAGTTCAAATTAATGGTCCACACCAGATGACGCATGGTCATATTTAGCACAAACACCAAGCTGTTTCCTTTTTCAGGGGGCGGAGACTCAATAGAACACTTATGACAAGTGCCCCTTCCCGTGGCTGAATGCTTTCTAACTTCAGACCCTGTCATCTGCTTCTATTAGAGCCTATTACGCACATGTAATCGTGGTTGCTAAACAGCAACTCCCTCCTTGACTCTTGACCTTTGGAAGGTAAATTAGCCAAGCTTTGGCACGCGTCCACAGTGCCTCCTGAGCTTGGAGGTGGCACCTCTCACTAACTGATAGAAGCTTCAAATAAAGGGCTCTGAATCCACATGGCCTAACAGTTGAGCCAAAGAAAGTTTCAAGAACATTAAGGATTTCTCCTTGGGATTTTACATCTATAGTTGTTGTTTCCCCCCCCACACACACAATTTATAGCTCGTAACCTCCAGTAGAGTTCTTGCTGAAGAATGGGGAGAAGTAAACCTTGACACCTGGGATTGGGCTTATTTCCAGTGGGACTGGGGACAAAGGGGAGGACAGAGAGAGGGACAGGGAAGATTTTCACTCATCATGAGAAGCTGGTATACAATGGTGCCCAATGATCTCCCGTGTGGATAATGTTCAGACGCAGCCTGCAGGACAAACCACCCTTCGTGTGCCACAGCCATGATTCTCAACCAAGGGAACTTAGGAGAATCACTTGAGCAGATTTAAAAGAAGTATTCCTACTAGGGCCCCAGCCCCGGTAATAACGCTAGGTGCGGGTGAGGCAGGTAAGTGATCAAAAAAATCTCCCCGATGACTCTGATGCTCCCCCCCCTCAAGAGCCACTGCTAGAAGGATCTGTGAATCGGGAGGGAAGCTGGGCATGCCCAGCCCTGAGATCTGTGATTCTGTCACTTGGCCAGTGGCTTCTGGCACCTGTTCCGGTAGTTGACGCCCACTCTCACTGGAGCTAGGACCCGGCTCCCGCCCACCCTGGGAGTTTAGCGGCGAGAAGCCCTCACCATTCAAAGACTGGGTGGCTACAGGCACAGCTTGCACTGGTGGTCTCTGCATGGTCCGGCCTTCCCGAGGTGTTGTTGGCGTTCTCCTGCACCACAAAGCACAGACAGATGTGGGTGTGACCGAGGAAGTGACTCATCCCTCGCGGCTCAGGCACTGAGGCAGCCGAACTCACCACTCCGGGACTCCTTTCTGAAATCTCGTTAGGCGGGGTCTGTGCTGTAATGGCCTGGGGCTCAGAGAAAGAAGGCTGCAGCACTGGCTTGGCTTCTCTCCTTCTCCAAACATTGGAAAATCTAGTTTACAGATGACGAAATACTTCCCCGCCCCCCCCCTTTATTTTTTTCCTTAATTTCAAATGACCCCAAGCTCCACCAGGGGATGAACAGATTTAAGAGATCATTTTTAAATTCATCAATCTGACCCCTGTTAGTAGAGGTCTAAAAGCTTTTCCAAAGAAATGCATTCAACTATGAGTTAAAAGAGGCTTAGGAACTATTTAGAGGCTTAAAGTGTTTGTATGTCCCTTTTTTTAAATTTTTTTTAATGTTTATTTATTTTTGAGACAGAGCATGAGTGGAGGAGGGGCAGAGAGAGAGGGAGACACAGAACGTGAAGCAGGCTCCAGGCTCTGAGCTGTCAGCACAGAGCCCGACGCCGGGCTCGAACTCACAAACTGGGAGATCACGACCTGAGCTGAAGTCGGACGCTCAACCGACTGAGCCACCCAGGTGCCCCTGTATGTCCCTTTCTAACACAGAAAATTTATCCCACTTCACCGAAAAGGCCTGACGCCCCCCAGCGTGTATTTGTTACTATGGTTTTACCCTTTAAGTAAACAGAAAACCCGCTCTTCCCACCATTGTAAACAACGCTGGCATAAGCATCATTGTACAGATAGCTTTTCCCGTGTTTTGAATTACTTCCTTAGGAAGCGTCTAGGTCAGAGGTGGTGACATGTTTGCCTGGTGATACATGTTGCCAAATTGCTTTCCACAAACGTGGTAAGAATTACACAGCCACCAACAACGTGGGCAGCTCAGTTTGACCACACCTTCCTCTGCATCAGGAATTACCCTTGAAAATGTTTTTGGTAATTTAAAGGGGGGAAGAGGTGGCACCTTGTGTTAATTAGCATTTCCTCTGTTATTACAGGAGATAAACATTTTCCCATGCGCTTATTTATTGGCTGTGTTTCCTACTTGTGACTTTTAGTTCATATCCTTTGTCCATTAATTTTTTGGAGGGTTTCAGTGCTTCCTTATTAATAGAAATAACATTTGTTGATCGCTCATTGTGCCACGTGCTTCTCATACAGCCTCCTTTGTTCCTTCCCACCACCCTGGCACATTGTGCCCATTTAATTTTTTTTTTATTTTTTTTAACATTTATTTACTTTTTGAGAGACACAGAGAAACAGAGCATGAGCAGGGGAGGGCAGAGAGAGAGGGAGACACAGAATCCAAAGCAGGCTCCAGGCACTGAGCCATTAGCACAGAGCCCAATGCGGGGCTCAAACTCATGAACAATGAGGTCATGACCTGAGCCAAAGTCGGCTGCTTAACCGACTGAGCCACGCAGGTGCCCCACATTTTGCCCATTTTAATGCCCGTTTTTAATCCTCTGAGGCTCAGAGGATTTAAACAACCTGGCAAGGTCACACAGAGTGTAAGTGGCAGAGTCGGGATTTGAACCTTTACCCATGTGTTTGTGTTCTTAACCATAATTTTATTGCTCCTTTGTGCATTTGTCAGAGCACTTTGTATAGTAAAAGCCTCAATATTGAACGATATTGGTTCTTAATACTTTCCGATGTGTCTGCCTTAAAAAAAAAGTGGCTGTGGTTTCAGTTTTGCAAATATTCATTAAAATGTTGATGTTGTCAATGAGGAGGTGGCAGTGGCCAAGAAGCATGAAAATGAGTTAAATTTCATAAATAGTCAAAGAAATAGAGACGAAAACAATGAGAAAGCCAGTGTCACTTATCACTTTAGCAAAGGTTGGGGAAGAAAAAAGAAAAAAAATACCCGGGGTGCACCCAGGTGGAGACGTCTCCTTTCCCATGCACAGCTGGGGCGGATCAGAATTTGCCCTCTGTACCTCTTGAACCATTAACTGCGCTCCTAGGTTTTTATTCCAAGGAAATAATCAAGTATGGCCAAAAGCTTGCATGAAAATGGTGTTACTGAAGCAGTGTTTATCATATGTCCGTCAACAAGGGATTGGTTAAATGAATTGGTATAATGAAATACAATGCAATCCTTACGCATGAAGCTATAGATTTAGTCTAAGTGATTGTTGAGAGGCCCACAATAGAATGTTAAATGAAAAAAAGCATCATAAAACAATACGTATAGGGGCCACTGTATGTACAGCCTGACCGAGTGGCTCGGTCAAGTTAAGCGTTTGACTCTTGATTTTGGCTCAGGTCAGGATCTCACAGTTCATGGGATCAAGCCCTGTATCGGGCTCCGTGCTGCCAGTGTGGAGCCTACTTGGGATTCTCTCTCTCCCTCTCTCTCTCTGCCCCTCCCCCACCCCAACCCCCTCAAAATAAATAAGTAAACATTAAAAAAAATCTATGAAACACCAGTACATATAGTATGATCTCATTTTTGCTAAAATGTGTATGTGTATGCAGACAAGAAAAAAGACTGGGCAGATACACACTCTTATATTAGCTATGATTTTTCCCTCTGTGAAATGTTCTTCTTTATACTTTTTTCCTATCTTCTAATTTTTTTTTTACAGCAAGCATGAATGATTTTTGTAATTTAAAAAATAAAGGGGGGGTTTGCCCTGTGTTTTCGATGATCAGTTCTCACTCTTCGGCCGACGGGGGTTCCCCTGCACTTCACATATAAGACAGATTTACATGAGCAGAATGTAGGCAGGTGCCCCCCACCTGAACTGGGGGATTCGGTGTCCCCTGATATTTGTCCTGGGCAAATCTGACCTTCCTAAGTTTCCAACTCTTCTTCTGCCTAGTCTTCACAAACTGCAGAGCTCTGAACCACCAAAACTATTACCGTTTACTGCTTATTATAATATTGTCATTATCATTTTAGACCCAGGGGTTTTAATCCCAATACTCCCAATTCATTCATAATGAAATACTCTCGGGGCTCCTGGGTGGTTAAGCATCCGACTTTGGCTCAGGTCATGATCTCATGCTTCGTGGGTTCAAGCCCTGCATCAGGCTTTGTGCTGACAGCTCAGAGCCTGGAGCCTGCTTTGGATTCTGTCTCCCTCTCTCTCTCTGCCCCTCCCCCACTCACACTCTGCTCTCTCTCACTTTCTCAAAAATAAATAAATGTTAAAAAAATAATAATTAAAAAAAAGAAGAAAAGAAATACTCTCAAGGTGTGGTCCCCAGACCAGAAGCATCGGCGTCACCTGGGAGCTTGTTAGAAACACAGAAGAGCAGGCTCACCCCGGACCCACTGAACCAAGCCCACGTCCGGTAAGATTTGCTGACGATTCCTAGGGGCACTGCAGCTGGAGAAGCCCTGATCTCGAACAGGTGCCTCAGGCTGGGGTTTCCCGAATGCGGAGACAGTGGGAAATATTAGCAATATCAGCAGCTGTCTCCAGCACCCACACCCAAGGCGTGAGGATAAGAGTCAGGTGATCTCAGCAGCGCTGATTTCAGAGCCACGTTCAGTAGCATCGATCATGGTCAGAGATCCACAGCGGTGAACTGAACCAAGCAGGGCTGGGCTGCTGGACATGACCCTCCTTCAGAGGACAACCTTATGGCCGTTCGTTCCAGTTACTCTGTGTTGTTGTTTGGGTTTTGGTGTTTTTGTTTTGTTTCTTAAGGCAGTTCGAATTTAGAATCAGTTCTTGAGCTACATGGGAGTCTCGCTTTGGGGGATTATTTGGCTAAGAATCGGTGGGAATTTAATTTCAGCTTTCCTGGGCCGATGAGAAGGAGCGACCTAAGGTAGGGTGTGATGGGGACATCACGTGGCCACTCTCCCTCTTTCCTCTGGGAACTTGTCTGAGAAGGAAGGGGCCTGTCACTTTGTTCTTTGAGGGAGCGGGTGGGGGTGGTCTGCAGGGCCGAAGACTCAGGGCTGTGGGGCTAGCCCGCCAAGCCTCTCAGAGGAAGGGTCTTCCTGCCAAGGCACCCTTGTCCTCTCGCACCCACATGGGCTCCAAAGGACAGCCCGGTGTTCCTTGGGAATCCACAGAGCCACACAGAGGGACTGCCTTTAGGGTTGCAGTCCCATGGGAAAGGGCTCCAATCAGTTCAGCATCCGCAACCCTACCTGGGGTCCTTGTCCTGGGACTCCTCACCTGCCTGCCGCCTTCTCATCCCTCTCTCCCAGCCAACTCAGTTCAAATCTTACACTCCCTGGCCATGTCTCCAGAGTAACTTTGCCCTCCCCACAGCGAGTGACTTTTGGTCAACAGGCCATTACTTACTAATCACAAGAGCTAACACCCAGATAGAATGCTTCCTATGAGCCAGGCTCTGTTTCAAGTACTTTACCTATATTGACTCGACATCATAACAATTTCTAACAAGCTGTTAGGTGATGTTAATGCTCTTGGTCTGGGGGCCACACGAGATTGTTTCATTATAAATTAATTGGAAGTGCTGGGATGAAAACTCTGTGGGTCTAAAATGATAAAGACAAAATTATAACAAGAGAAGTAAACAGTAATAATTCTGTTGGTTCAGAGCTTTACAGTTTGCAAAGACTTTTTGCAGAAGAGGACTTGGAAGCTTCGGCAGATATTATTATCTTTATTTTACAGAGGAGGGAACTGAGGCACAGAGAGGTTACCTAACTTTCCCAAGGTCACAAAGCTGATGAGTGACAGAGCCAGTACTCAGACTCAGACCCAGGCAGTTTGGCTTCAGAGTCAGAGGAATGTATAACGTTAAATGCATTGCACTTTTAACATTCTGTAACCACACATTAATTTTATTTGTTCATTGTATGTGTCCCTTACAGAAATGTAAGCATCTTGAGGGCAAGTGATTTGTCTGCTTTTTTGTGTGTGTGTTTTTTTTTAATGTTTATTTTTGAGAGAGAGTAAGAGAGACAAAGTGTGAGCAGAGGCGGGGCAGGCGCAGAGAGAAAGAGGGAGATACAGAATCTGAAGCAGGCCCCAGGCTCCATGCTGTCAGCACAGAGCCCAACGCTGGTCTCGAACTCATGAACTGTGAGATCCCAACCTGAGCCGAAGTGGGACGCTTAACCGACTCAACGACCTAGGCGCCCCCGCTTTGTTTGTTATGCCCCAATACCTGAAAAGTACTTAACGTGTAGCAATAAATACTTGAATGAATAAACGAGTGAATAATCCTAGCAGCGGACCCTCTTCAGGGCTATTTATCACAAAGTTACAGAGTTCCCACTATTTCACAGCAAGTTCTGGAAACAGGGACCAAATAAAGAAGAGCAAACCCCGAGCTGAGGGAGCCGCTGGGCGGAAGGCTAGGCTGACTCCCTGGGCTCCCTCGCACCACCCGGAAGCTAATTCAGGTTCAGAACTGGAGGCATAAAGTGCTGCGAACCTTGGAGACAGTTGGAGGGCATTGAAACCTTTAAATCCACAAACTCAGAGGTTACTATACTGAGCATTCGCACTACACCAGGCGTTCAGTCAGATGTTTGGGATACAAAGATCGGTACAAAGGCACAAGGACAAATGAGACACAGTGCTGTGCAGACGCAGAGGTCTGAGCAAAGAATTCTGCCTGGAGTGGGGAGGCATTGTGTCCAGGTTATATAAATGGATGAAGTTTTGCTGGGCAGGTTAAGCGTTTTGAAGGGGCCAACACGCTTGAAGGCAGGGCTAGTATTTACGTAATCTTCGGCATCTTGCTCTTAATTCTGACAAAAACCTATTCAGATTTTGAGTATCAGCCACAGGCAAATACCAGCTGAAACAAAAGAGTCAATTTAAGGCAATTATCCAGATGATTCAGTTTCTCAGAATTTTAATTTAGTCTGAATGTTCTGATAGTTAAGGCCACAAAAGCAAAAAGTGTAGAAAGACTGGGTGGTGATTGATTTGAGTTCCTAATCTTGCGTATGTAGACAATCCAAAAGAATTGAACTTGAGACAAGGAGAATGCAGAGTGGGCCCATGGAAAATAGTTCTTCCCACTGAGTGTGTTATTCTTTATGTAGAAGAGGGAATATAAAACTATTAAGAAGAAAAATTATTTCTTCCAGGCACAATTCACAAAAATGTTGCTATTCATCCAGAAGAAATAGCTTTTCAGTGGTTCATCAGTTTAAACTGCACTGTCGTATCTTAAACTATTAAGATATTTCAAAAGCCAACACTTAAAATAGCTTCTAATTTTTAAAAGCTGGTTCCATGGGACTTTGGAAAGTTAAATTTTCATGAGATATTATTAAAATAGAATTCATGAGTTCATGAATTAGGATTCTATAAATGCATAAAAAACATTTTTCCTGGCATGAAATTAGGCTGTAGTTTGCTGTATTACCTCATTTGAGGGTGGAGAGGATGTGGACGCCAAGTCATCTGGGATGATTGGAGAACTCCCGGGAAGAGAGACGGCTGACGTGTATTTGCCCTTATTAATTTTCTCTTTAACATCTTCAAGCAGCATCTCCAGCTTGAAGATTTCACCTTCCACTTCTCTAATAAACATAAACAAGCATCTTACTGGATATGCAGTCAACATTCTAATTAGTAACAACAGTTCTTGAATATAGCATTGATCTATATTATTAATGTGATTTGGCTTCAGACAGGAAGGATAATGGCCACCCGCCCTGACATGCATCCTGTTTAGAGTTTCATTCCAAAGCCCTGGGCTCTAATCCTCATTTTGTTATTCGTTAGCTGTGTATCCTTAATCTTCCTGTGCCTCCAATGTCTCAAGTATAACATGGGATAATAACACTCTGCTTATCTGGATCTAATTATTTTGAGATCCCTTATGGTTCTTTTTTTTTTTTAACATTTACTTATTTTTGAGAGACAGAGAGAGACAGAGCACAAGTTGGGGAGGAGCAGAGAGAAAGGGAGGCACAGAATCTGAAGCAGGCTCCAGGCTCTGAGCTGTCAGCACAGAGTCTGATGCGGGGCTCAAACCCACAAACTGTGAGAACAAGACCTGAGCTGAAGTCAGAGGCTTAACCAACTGAACCACCCAGGTGCCTTGAGATCCCTTACAGTTCTAAGAACTATGATTCCATGGAAATAATGATTTATATCAATTGAAAAGAGGAAGGACATGAACTATCTGAATAAGTTGATTAACAAGCTTGATCTATATGCATATGTACATATGCGTATACATATATATACATACGTATATACATACACATATGTGTGGGTGTATATATATACATAAATATATATATATACACATACATATATATATATATATATAGTGGAGGACTGACAGTATCCAACTTTAAGACTTACTGTAAAGCTACAGGAATCAAAGCAGTGTGGTATTGGTGAAAGACTACAAATAGATCAGTGGAACAGAATAGAGAACCCAGAAACAGACCCACATAAATATAGTCACTTGATCTTTGACAAAAGAGAAAAGGCAATACAATGGAGCAAAGAAAGTCTTTTCACAAATGCTGCTGGAACCTGCTGGACATCCACATGGAAAAAATTTTTTTGAATCTAGACACAGACATTACATCCTTGATAAAAATTAACTCAAAATGGATCACAGGCCTAATGTAAAATGCAAAAGCATAGAACTCCAAGATAACATGGTACAGTACCAAGATAATCTTGGGTGTGGTGATGACTTTTGAGATACGACACCAAGGACATCATCCATGAAAGAAATAATTGATAAGCTTGACTTCACCAAAATTAAAACTTATGTTCTGAGAAAGACCATGTCAAGAAAATGAGAAGATATGCCATAGACCGAGAGAAAATATTGGCAAAAGACACTTCTCATAGAGGACTGTTATCCAAAATATACAAAGAACTCTTAAAACTCAACAGTAAAAAAACGCATAACCCAATTTTAAAATGTGCTACAGACCTTAATAGATATCTCACCAAAGAAAATACAAAGATGGGAACTAAGCATATGAAAAAGATGCTTCATATTATAGTTCATCAGAGAAATGCACGTTTAAACAACGAGATTCCACGATGCATTATTAGAATGGCCAGAATATGGAATGCTAACAACAACAAATGCTGGCGAGGATGTGGAGCTATAGGAACTCTCATTCACTGCTGGGGCGAATGCAAAATGGTACCTCCAATTTGGAGGACAGTTTGACAGTTTCTTTCAAAATTAAACATATTTTCACCATACAATCCAATACACTCAGTATTTACCCAAAAGAGTTGAAAACTTAATGTCAACACAAAACATGAACACAGATGTTTATGGCAACTATATTCATGCTTGTCAAAACTTGTATCTAGGTAGCAACCAAGATGTCCTTTAGGAGGTGAATGGATAAACAAACTATGGTACATTCGGACAATGGAATACTATTCATCACTAAAAAAAATGAGTTATCAAGTCATGAAAAGACATGTAGGAACCTTAAATGCATATTACTAAGTGGAAGAAGCCTCATCTGAGAAGTCTACATATTGCATGATTTCAGTTATGTGACATTCTGGAAAAGGCAAATATAGCAATAGTAAAAATATCAGTGGTTGCCAAGGGTTGGGGTGGGGGCAGAGAGATGAATAGGTGGAGTACAGATGATTTTCAGGACAATGAAAATTATCTGTCTGATGCTATAAAGATGGATACAAGTCATTATACATTTGTCCAAAACCATAGAATGCACAGCACCAACAGTAAACCATTAATGCAGACATTGGGCTTTGGACAGGTATGATCTATCTGTGTAGGTTCATCAGTTGTAACAAATTACCACTTTGGTGGGGGGTCATAATAGAGGAGGCTGTGCATGTGTGCAGGCAGAGGTACAAGGGAAATCTGTGCATCTTCCTCTCAATTTTCCTATGAAGCTAAAATGCTCTTAAAAATTAAAGTCTTGAAAAATTGAAGTCTTAAAAATTTGATCACCGGAAATTAATAACAAAAAGATGGCAACAACAAGAACAAACAACTAACTTGAAATTTTAACACTCATCCTATTAACTCTCGAGTTAATAGGAAATAAAAATAGAGATTAGGGATACTCTGTAAGTGCATAATAAATGAGAAAACAACATATAAAACCAGTGTTATATAGCTAGCACAGTACTCTGAGGAAAACTTATAGCCGTAAAATGCATTTACAAGGAAGAAAAGTTCAAAATCAATAAACTAAGTATCTAAAACAGAAAGACAGAAAAAAGAAATACAAAATAAACCCCCAAAAGGAGAAATAAATACTATTTAAAATAATTTGATTGATAAATTAAAACATTGTTTTTGAAAATATCTATAAGAGAAACTACTGGAAAGTCTGACTGAAAAGCCTAAGTAACATTAAGAATGAGAAAGGAAAGATACCAGAAGAAAAATTTTAAATCGAATGGGATTGAGCAACTTTATACCAATATAGTTTAGAATTTAGATGAAATGGACAAGTCTCTATGAAAACATAAACTATTAAAATCTCAAAAAAGGGGTAGGAAATCTGGAAAAAAACTAATAACCAGAGAAAAATAGAAAAGATAATAAAAACTCTACCTGCCCAAAAGGCACCAAATCCAAGTAGGATTATGGGTGAGTTCTAGTAAGACTTTAACCCTTTTGAAACATAAAAAGAAAAGGGAAATTTTTCCAAATCATCCTATAATTAAACATTTGGATATTTATGAATATATTTTATTATTATGTTAATAGAGTTAGGAAATAAGCAAAATAGATTTCTAAATCCCATTTGAGTAAACATTAAAACATAAAAAACAACAAATCTAATCCTAGTATATCAAGAATAGAAGAAAACTTTCTTGATAAAGCTTATCTACTTAAAACTACAGCAAGCATCATGCTTGAAAAAAATTCCATTACTGTTTGGAATATGAAAAGAATGTTTTGGAAAACCTAGCATATAAAATAAATTGATAAAAAATATGATATGTAAGAATCAGGGAAGAAAAGATAAAGTATAAATTTTTAGGGGAAAATGGGAGTTGGTGGACCTATCATTATTTTCAAATGCTATGATTCTTATACCTAAAAATTAAGACAATCAATAGCGAATCAAAAAACACTAAGAACAGAAATGCATAAGATAGCCCCACACAAGTTAAATATATTATTTTTCTTTATTTCCTGTGTATTAATTACAGAAAACATTAATAATGTCGAGAAAACCTACAAAATAGCTAGAATAAATCTAACAAAACATGCATGAAATCTACACGAAGAAAACATGCTTCTGGATGGGACTACTCGTTGCAAAGATTTAACTCTAATCTGTAAATTCAACACAATTCTGAACGAAACTCGAGTGGAATGTCACTACGGAAGTTGGGTGAGCTGATTATAAAGTTTATGAGTAAGAAGAGTGTGCAAGAACAGCTAAAGAAAACTTAAAGAAGAAATATGTCAAAATATACACAAGACTATAGTTATTTATTTAATATTTATTTATTTTTGAGAGAGAAAGAGACAGAGCACGAGCAGGGGAAGGGGCAGAGAGAAAGAGAGAGAGGAGAAAGGGAGACACGGAACCTGAAGCAGGCTCCAGGCTCTGAGCTGTAAGCACAGAGTCTAACGTGGGGCTTGAACTCACAAACCACGAGATCATGACCTGACCCAAAGTGGGACATTTAACCGACCGAGCCACCCAGGCACCCCTAGACTATAGTAATTTAAAACTGTGTGGTTAATGTAGAAATAGAAACATAGATCAGTGGGATGGAATAGAACCAGTCCTATCTACACACGGAGGGTTTTTTATATGACAAGTGGCCTTTTCATCCAGTGGGAAAGGCTGCTGTACTCAGTAAGTGGTGGGATAAAGATCTAAGCTGGAAAACTGTATTGATAACCAACTAACATATAGGAAAATATGCTCTAATCTAGCAGGCAGATGAGAATTAAGCAGAGGATGAGGAGAGGCTGAAAATTTGAAGGAAGTTCTGAAATGGTGGGGATAGACCTGAAGGTAGCGGGAAGAAATGAGCTCAACGACCATGGCTAGATGGGTTGGAGATGAGTGAAGGAAGAAAAAGGAGGTGAAAATGTGCAGATCTGGAGATGGAGAAAAGACATTTTTGAGGGAATTCGTGATCTTTTCTGTAAAGCAGGAGATAAGATTGTATGTTGATAATATCAGAGAGGGGGCTTGGTGGAGGCAGAATCCCATTTCTTTAACTCCTTGACTTCTGGGGTCAGCGTGTCAAATGGCTATCAGACTAGATTCTGACAAACAAGATGCATGAAATAAAACAACTATTTTTGCATATTACCTTTTAAAGGCAATAATAACAAGGTATTTTAAAAAAAAGTTTAGGGGCACCTGGGTGGCTCAGTCGGTTGAGCGTCCGACTTTGGCTCAGGTCATGATCTCGAGGTCCATGAGTTCAAGCCCCGCGTCGGGCTCTGTGGTGACAGCTCAGAGCCTGGAGCCTGCTTCGAATTCTGTGTCTCCTGCTCTCTCTGCCCCTCCCCCACTCATGCTCTGTCTCTCTCTCTCTGTCTCAAAAATAAACATTAAAAAAAAAAGTTTATTTTTGAGAGAGAGAGTGTGGGGAGGAGGGTCAGAGAGAGACGGAGAGAGAGAAGCCTAAGCAGGCTCCACACTGTCAGCACGGGGCTTGAACTCATGAACCACGAGATCATGACCTGAGCCGAAACCAAGAGTTGGATGCTTAACAGACTGAGGCACCGGGGGTCCCAATAAGAAGGTTTTAATAAGAGCACATAGTGGACTTAAACAAGCAATTAGTTAATGAATTTGCAGAATTCTTTCCCTTGTAAAAAGCCATCTACAATGGCCTTTAGATTCAACACTAGGAAGGTTCTGGACAATTGTATGGAGTTCTGCTTATTGCCACATTATGTCCATGCAAGAACAAGAGGACCAGTGTTAAGCTGAGCAGCCTTGCTTGCTCTGAGGTGGTTTTAACTGAGTTTTGGGAGAGACTGGGTCCTTCCCTTGCCCCAGTGTTGAAAACCTTTCCAGTATATGGGACATAATTACGGTTGAAACTCTTTTGATTTATACTGGGGCCAGCACACTGTGGGTGTAACTAGGATATAAATAAGGCATTGCATAACTTTGGTCTTAATGTGCACAGAGGCCTGACTTTAAAATGACTGCCCAGACAAGTGGGATTCCTTGGAAAATAAATATCCTTACTCTATTAGTTTTTAAATAAATAGTGAAAGTACCTAGAGATCTTTCTTTTTCCAGAAAACAAAATAAGCCTTTGGGAAAAAAAATCAATGTTAAAACCTCATCCTTGCTGTCTAATTACTCAGTATTGAAATAACAGTAGACAGAGATTTCATTCATTTTGAAAAAGTAAATTGTACTTTGGAAAAAATACCTCAGGACACTAGTGCTGAAATATAAACCATTAAAGTAATCTGGCATCAAGAATGATTCCGTGTTAAAATGCTATGAATAGAAAGAGCTGAACATACAGAGATTAAGCCTCCTAAATGGATTCTTTTAATTCATACCAGGAAATTAAATGGAAACAATCCTAGCCTTGAGTCCTGGAATACATCTTAAAATTGTTTGGATTGGAGAGAGAGGAGCACAGGGCCATAAAAATGGCCAGCTGGAAACTTCGGTGAGTTTGCATCCAAGTTTCTAACGTGAATTGACTCAGAAATCATTTTGACTTTAAGCTTTAACATTTTCCCTCAATTTATCAGGATTCGTGGGTCCTTCGCTCCCACATTGACCAACCTAGCAATGGTCCCCTCATACCCACTGCCCCTTTGGAATTGTCTACACATAGTAAAGAAAAGGGGGAAAAGGGAAGGACAGAAGAACCACGCAGGGGAAACAGAGGAAGGAGTGGGGTGAAGAACAGGACACGAGGAGCTTGGAGAGAAGGCCCTTTGGGGTTAGCGTGTGAGCCTTTCCAGGGTTTTCTTATGCTGTCCTGGGTCTCAGAACCAGTTATGACACGTAACAAAGGGTGAGATTGTAGTACAAAATCTCTCCTCTGGAGGATAATTGTTCATCTGGAGGACTCCATCTGGGCCAGTGCCCAGGACAGGACTTTATACATAGCGAGAATTCCACACTGCTTGTCTCACGCGCTAACACTTGCTCATTGGTGGCACAGGTTTTGCTGACCCTAGACCAGGGGCTGTGCAGGCATTAAGCCAGCAGCCGCATCTGAATCCCACCTGAAGGAGGTTGCCTCTGACCCCTCCACCTCACACAGTTTAAGCCTGACCTTTCTGGATCAAAGTCACCGACAGCTGGGGATTCGTGCCTGTGAACTTGCTTCAAAGTCAGATGCTTCTCCTTGTTGTCCCGAAACTCCTGCTCCAGTAGTTCAAGATGTCCCTGCAGCTTCTCCAGGACCTGTAGCAGGAAAGTCACCGGAATCATGCACGTGTGGTTGTTTCCCCCCAAAATATAAGGAGGGTGTGCTCTGTGGTAGTTTCAAAATGAAGCTGCCATCCTTCTCCTGGGAATTGTTTTGTTTCAGAGTCTGACATCTAAAACAGAAACAACCCAAGAGCCATCTCCACATTCACAACACCCTCCTCGCACACAGCCTTTCGGCACAGATGACTTCTGATTTCTCCCCCAGAGCCCACTCAGAGACCTCTGAACTCCTTCATAGGATACCAATAGTCCTGTGCTTTTGCAGAATGTTTTTTAGCTTACAGAGCACTTCCCCGAGCATTATTTTCCCTAATCCACACATCAGTGTTGTAGATGTTGAAGAGTAGATTTTATTATCTCAGTTGTATATGGGAGGAAATCGGAACTCCAGGAGGTTTGTCTGAAGCTACATAGACCTTAAAAGGGACTGAAGTTAGAGGATCTGAGTTTGAGTCTATGGCACTTGGAGTGTGAGATGGGGAAGGAGTGTTAGGTTGAGCCAGAGCTTCAAATGAGACTCCTAGACGTCAACACATGCAGCCTCGTGCAGATTAATACTTACGGTCTGGTCTTGATGTATAGAGGCTTCAGCCCTGCAGCCCCAATAGCTAAATATTCCCTGAGCACCGCCTGTGTGTGGCCCTGGGCCAAATGTGTGAGAGATACAAAAGTTACATCAGTCTCAGGAATTGTATTCCAGTTGGGAAAAGAGACTGGATTCAAGGACTTCGCCATGGCTCAGTGGAAGAAGTGAGACCTACGTCAGGCTTGAAGGATGCTCAGAAGGCCTGGACCAGACAGTGTCCATGAACATGGAGAGGAAAGGATGGTTGGAGGGACACTGCATAAAGCACAATGGGGTTACAGGATCAGACACACCAGGGTTTCAGTTCAGACTCTTTCACCTAATAACTGTTATGATTTTAGTTAACTTGAACTCTAAACTTTAGTTTTCTTATCTGAGACAATAATGGCCCTCACCCCTCATACTGTGAAAATTAAATGAGTTAATGCTTAGTGCCAGGATCATCATCATCATCATTAAATCTGATTATTATTCCAAGTTTGGAAATATATTGGCCATAGGGCATAAAAAATAGCAAGTGTGGTAGATGTCTTCCATGTTCCTGCCCAGATTCGTCCTCCATCTTTCTCTGTGCCCCAGCCAGGAGGCTGACCTTCAGTGGACTGCACCAACAGGCTCCCCTGCCCCGGCATTGGTTTCAGCCAACAGAAGGCAACAGCAGAAGAGAGGAAATGAAGAAGGATGAGGTAGGGGTCTTTATTTCCCTGATGTCCTCCTGCCTGTATCACAGGGGATTGGCTGTGTCTCTCTACCAAAAGCAGAGCTTGTCAGCTACTCCTACCACTGTAGCTATTCTCCCTAGGCTCCGATATCAGCTCTTCTTCCATCCTTACCGCCCTACTGTTCCTTCTATAAGATGCTTTCTGTCCATTATTGGTTCCCCTTAATCTTGCCCACACTGTTGTAAACAGATGCCTTATCAAACTCCCCTCAGTTGCTCCATTGGAATAAACTGTCTAGTTCCTGCCAGAACCCTGCCTGGTACTATAAATCTCACAGACAATGCTCAGGTTTCTAGCTCGGGAGGCGGAAAGAATGTGAACCCCTGACCAAACCGAGGAATTTGGAAAGGCTAACAGATTTGAATGGAGCTGTCAATGTTGGACGCATGGAATTTTCAGCAAAGGTGGGAGAGCCAAGTAAAGATCAACTTTTGGAGCTGTAGATGAGAAGTTAGGACCAGGAATTTAGGAATTGGTATCATGCAGATAGTGAAAACTTAAGAAGGAATTAGATGTTCAAAGGAAAGAGTAAAGAGAGAAAGCCAATTACAAATTATAAATTAAGATCTTGGGATTTAATTTGTATCATCTCTCAGAAGAAGAGAGGGCACAGTTTTCTAGCTATAAATGCACCTCATGTAATCCTCATAGCAGCTCTGAGATGGGAAGTGCCTAAGATGGTACATAGAACTAGACTGTCTGTTCCAACATCCAATGCTTTCCATTCTGTGTGTTGCTCATGCTGAGGAGGTTAGTTTAGCCCTCTCTGGCCTTCTTCCAACGCTGAATCAAACGGGTCTGGAACTCTCAGGCCAAGGCTGACACTGTCAGGAGTCACTTCGACTGTCCTCTCTGTCCCTACACAAATCCCCACATACCCTCTAGCATCAAGGGGAAACTTCTGGATTGAGACCTCAGAAGGCTAGCGCCTTGCACCGGTTCCCTCTGCTTTGCTCAGCCCTTTATAAATCTGTGTTCTCCCAGTTCCTGACAACAGGGCTTTCTGGACATCTCCTTTATGATTCACTGCTTCACTCCTGCACTCTGGCTTCTACGGATTCACCACTTCATCAAGACCGGCCTTGCCAAGGTCCCTCATGATCTCTTGGCTGCCAAATCCATTCCACTTCTTGATTTTTCCCCCATTATTTGAACGTTTGGTGTTGTGGCCCATACCCCCTTCTTTCCTTTTGGCTTCACAGCTCTGCCCTTTGCAGGCCTGCCTTGAGTGTTCAGGTCACTCCTTGTCAGTCTCCTTTGAGGAACCCTCTTTTACCTGCCCCTGTTTGCTGATTTTTTACTTGGACAAAATACTGCTTTTGGACCTTTACTGCTTATTCTGCAGGTTTGCCTGGGCAATCTCATATACTTCATAGCTTCAACCCGCAACTATATCCAGATTTACATTTCTGGCCCGGGCAACTCCTCTGAGGTCCAAATCCATTGCTCTAATTGCCTACTGGATCTTTCCAATTGGATGTCCTACAGGGACCTCAAAATGAACTTGGCACCTTGCCTCCTGCCTGCCTCCCACACCCATTAGGAACTGGATCTTCCGTTTTTAGTCCTGGCCTTGGTTGCCTACGCTAGAAATCTGAAACTCATCTAAGCCTCCTCCCTTCCTTTCTTCACCCCTCCCAATGTGCAACCACTTTGCTAAAGTCTTAGATTTGTCCCCCTCTCCATTCTCATTGCCAATTTTAGTTCAGGCCTTCATAACTTGTTGCCTGGAGTATGGCTTCCTAGCCAGGCTCTGTCCCTACAGTCTTGTTCCCATGGTGCTCACCAGTTCTTGACTTTCAGTACTCCAATCAACCTCACTCAACCTCACTCAACCTCACGGTGAAATCTAACCTTCTTAGCATGGTTTAAAGGTCTCTCGTGAGTAGTCCTTGTCTCGTTCCTTCCTCTTCACCACAGGAACCCTGCGCTCCATCTGGCTGATTACCGTACCACACAATTCCACATCCCATCAGCACTTTCTGTCCCCTGTGCCATTGTGACTGCTGATTCCTTTTCTTGGAACACCCTTTAGCCACTGCCCTGTCAATCTCATACATATTCATCCTACAATGCCCAGCTCAGAGGCCAGTCACTTCCAGGGAGCCTCTAACTGACAAGGGTGAGCCTCCTCTAGGCTGCCATTAGCATCATTTCTCAAGCTTCCTGTTGCTCGTCTATTTACTCATCTGCTGTTCCTCAGAGACTGTAAGCCACTTGAAAAAGGAATTGTTTCTTTATCTCCAAATCCCTAGTGCCTGATACGGAGTCTTGGACATAGGAAGTACCTGACAAGTGTTTGTTGAATGAATGAATGAATGAGTTATTTAATTAATATGATAAATGAATGAGAGTGATGAACTGTGTCTCTTAACATTTGAGTCCTCCTTTCTTTTGTCTATGCTGTCTGGTTTCTACCGCACAGCCTACCCTGGCTTTGTTCGCGGTCCTTCACTCAGGACTTCTGACCACCTGGCTCAGGCTGATCCAGTGGCCTGCGTGACATCTTTGACTTTGCGCACTTCTGGCTCTAGCCATCTCAGCTTTTTGCCCCATTGCCAAGCTCCACCCCCACTTCCCACACCCCTGGCACTGATGAACAACGCTGTGTGGTTACAGTATAAATTAGGGATTTGATTAAATGCAACAAGCAAGGATGTGAAAATCGCAGATTTTGATCTGAAAAGCATAGCTTTAAGATCAGGCTTAAGTTTTCGAAGTTTTATATGTTGAGTTGTCAGATACTGGCAAATTTTATAACCTGTATCCCCCAGGACCCATCGACTCTGGATGGATTTGCCCTTTATAACAGCTGACGTGTTATTCTCTTAAGCCTGCTATGGTCTCGGATTTATTGTTGGGCGGCTGCTGAGGAGTAATAGCCATAAGTAATAGATTCCTTTGAGAATGAGAGAGGGCTAAATACATTTAGAAATAGAACTCTAAGCTCTTTCAGCTCCTGTAACACAAACCCCTGAGCCTCGAATAATCAATGAGATCCTGAGTCTCAGCATATTGGGAGGTCGGGTAGAGGGAAAGGGGAAATGGTATAAATTAAACATTAACAAAATTTTGTACTAGTTAGCAAATATACCAAGCTTGAAATAGGTTATTAAAGAGCTTAATTCAATTCAATGAATCATTAATAATTAAGGGCATAACATATGTAAAACACAAGGCCAGGCCTCTGGAGGTCACTGCCCTTAATCTTCAGCAAACTCTCCACCAGCACATTTCGACTCCCCTCATACAGAGAAAACATGGTGCGATAAGGCATTCATATTTATGTGCATCAAATTCCCTAACAAAGATGTTGAAAACTGGATAAAATTTATTACCAGCTTCTTGTCTTGCAAATGATAAGGAGAGTCCTGTGCTATGCTTTTGGAAAATTCTTGTACCTGTAGTGAAAAAAATGCAGTATTTCATTAATGGCATGATGTCTTATGTCTGAATTTGGTCACTTCTATCGGTCGCAATAAGCTTTAAAAATATTACTTTGGTCTTCAGTTGATCAGTCTGTTCTTTTAACTTCTGGCACATCTGTTTCCCTTCAGTTATCTTTCGAAATATGTAAGAAGAACTTGGGCAAGGGTCTTTCTGAGTGGTTGATGACACCTTAAAGAGACTTGTCTCAGGTGCTAGTCCTGTATAAGAGAGAATAAGTTTTGGCTTCCATTCTTCTCAACTTCACTGCAGATTTATGAAGTACTAAAAACAGAAGTCTGTGGCAACCATCATCGTTTGCTATTAAAAAAAAAGTTTCAAAATGTATATCTAAATCAGAGGTTTAAAAATGCTGGTGGGGCACCTGGGTGGCTCAGTTAAGCATCTGACTTCGGCTCAGGTCATGATCTCGCGGTTCATGAGTTCGAGCCACGCATTGGGCTTGCTGCTGTCAGCCTGCCAGCACAGAGCACCTCTGATTTTCTGTTCTCCTCTCTCTTCCCACCCACCCCCGAATTTGCATCCTCCCAAAAATAAATAAATATTAAAAATAAAATAAAATAAAGATGCTGTACCTGTGAGATGTTCTTGGTGAAGATGTATTGTGGGCTCCATCTGCACAATTAAAGGATAAGAAAACATTATTGTTGACAGGGATCAATGACTCCATTATTCAAAATGACCCAAAATGTTATGGTCATCGTGGAGGCAGCCCAGAGTTGTGGGCTGACACTTCCCACTCTGACACTTACCTCCCGGGTGACCCAAAGCAAAGACTCCATCACTGTAAATCTCAAATTCCTCAGCAATAAAATAAGGGTAGAAATAGAACCTACCTCCTAGGGTTGTTACAAGGATTAAATGTTAGATATTACCATATCTGTTACTACTACCATGTTTCATACTGTTATGGGGAATACTGAAACATTTCTCCTAAAACTGGACCATAAGCTCCCCGAGGGCAGGGGCCATTGCTGCTTTGTCTCTGGTACTCTTGCTAACACCGTGCACACAGTAGCCACATTCTAGAATAATATAAAATAGTATGCATTAAGTTCCAAAATGTGTGTCACGATAGTGATTGTTTACTCACCATAAGCTAACAGGACAGGAGCTTAAATTCCAGAGTGACTCACCTTGAGGGTCTTCCAATTTTTCTCAACATAGAAAACTAGGAAACATGCTAGTGCCACAGAGCTGAATAGTGGGGTCGAACTAGACTTTGGTTATTATGATGGACAGAGAACTGAGAACAGAGAACCTCAGTTGGCAGGACTAGAGAAAATAAGACACCCGACTTCAAACTCTCACTGCCAGGGAGAGGCGAGCCTAATATCCATTCTTTTCCTACTAACCTCAGGGCACTGAGGACTGTGCACCCCCTGGGGTGTTTTCCTGCAAGCAGATTGAGGACCCCTGAGACTTGCCAATGTCAGACATAGAGAAACATTCCAGTCAAGGCCAGGTGGGCTGCTGGCTTCAGAGATGGAGGGGGGAGTGGGATGGGGGAGGGGTTCTGTTCAAGCTCCCCAAAGCATTCAGTTGATAGACAAGAGAATTGAAGCATGTGGAAACAGGCAGAGTGTGTTCAGTCTAGAGCGCCCTTCATACAAAGCTTAAGGGAAAGATCGTACTGTCCTGGCAAAGTGCCAGAGAACCAAAATGTTTACTTTGATCATTAATGTGAATTTACCAAACCACTGAACCTCAAATAATCAACGAGGCCCTGAACCTCAACATGTTGGGAGATGGATGAGGGGATGGGGAGATGACGAAAGGGGAAATAATAGTATAAATTAAACATTAACAAAATTTGGTCTTTGGGAGTGCCTGGCTGCTTCCATCAGTACAGCACGAGACTCTTGATCTGGAGTTGTGAGTTCAAGCCCCATGTTGGGTATAGAGATTACTTAAAAAAAAAATCCCAACATAAGCATTTAAAAAATGGTACTAAATAGTTACCAATATATAAGCTACATAATATATATAATATATAAACTTGGATTATGTTATTAATAATCTTAATTTGATTCAATTTACCATTAATAACCCATATTGCAAGGGTGGAATATACGGAAGACACAAGGCCAAGCCCCTAGGGGAATTAGACCATACAAAGATGAAGGCAAGGTTACTGTTCTCCAGAGTACTCAAATCTAGTGGAAGAAACAGATATTTCCAAATTATTATGATCCAAAGCGGGCTGAGATAAATACTCTGACAGAAAACTAAACAAGAGTGGGTGTGAAGTCCTGGCTGAGTGGGAGTGAGGGTCTGAAAAGTCCTGTGGCCAACGGGGAATTGAAAGAGGCCATGAAGATGAGCAGATTTTTGACAAGCAGAGGTGGGATGTTCCATGGAGGGCAGGAGCTCAGTGGCCAGGTACGAGGCCAGAGAGCTTGGGGACCAGTCAGGTCACTGAAGATGAGTCCTGAGGGATGGAAGCTAAGTTTATAAGGGTAGGATGAAGCAAAAAAAAAGGGGGGGGGGAGGAAACTAAAATTACAGATCAAAGAATTTCGAGTTTATACTATTATGTGTTGTTTGTCCAGCCCCTGATTCTTTTCAGGAAGACACCCACTGAGCTTCTGAGGGGTCAAACGCTAGCAGTCAGTTCCATGCACTTTGCAAAGGCCCACTGATATGGACGGGAAGCCACCCAGATTATGTACTTCCTGGAGACTACTTTTACTTACCTCTGTCTGTTGTGAAGAGTCAGTAGTTTTCCTTTTCTGCTCTTGTTTTTCAATACAATTTGACCTAGACATGCTTTCTAAAATATCTTGCCCAATAACTGACTTATCTCTCAATTTAGGAGAAAGGCTGGCTTGTTTATCTATTATAAGTGGCTTATTAACTATGTTATTTTTAGGGATTTTCACTTTGGGAGCAACCTTAAAGAAATCGGAGAACTGGTAATGAATCTGACCATGGCCATATTTGAACCCATTGCCTGAAGCTGCTTTTTCAGTCTGCTGTTTCTGGGGTGGCTGCCCTTGGAGACTTTTTGCTTTATCATGTGTACTCTTGAGTTTAGTTAGGAAATTTGAAGTTTCTTGATAGCTGCTCTCTCCAGCAACCACTGGCTCTTCTAAATCAGAGGTGTTTTCTTCTCTCGTAACTCGAGAACCACAGGGCTTATTGCTGTTTTCGCCGTCTCTTTTGGGGCCGGGAGGGCCCGTGAGTTCTGGGGTTTGTTCTTTTGACCAAGAATTCTTAGTGTAGCGCAAAATAATGTTTTTAATGATGGCTTCATCAGAACGGTCAGCACTAGAAATCTCCGGGAAAGTTTCACAATTAATGCCTTGACCTTTTAAGAATCCCTCTTTGGAAAGATGATGGAGTAAAATATCAGAAAGGTTTGACTTCGAAGGGTCTCTTTCATTAGCCAGAACATCGAGATTTATGGTGGATTGTTTCTCTTTATCATCGTTTTCGTCGACAACGGTTTCAGTTCTTTTTCCCGAGGTCTTGGCCATGTCTGCATTTCCGCAAGTCTCTTTACATATAGCCTTTTTTTGAGGGTCATCTACTGTTGACGTAATTTGCTGTGAGACATCAAGAATGTCATTTTTTGAGGTAAAATTGTAACCGTTGTATATCTTAATGTGGGAGAAATCCCCACCAAAAGGCAAGCGTTCTTGTGGCTTAGAAGTTGTATCTTCTGAGAAACGGGCTTCCTCCATGTATGTGCAGCCTGACCTCCTTTGTCCTTTGGCTGCCTCTTCTCGATGTTCTTAATTGTAACCGTAGATCTTTTGGATTTCATTGGTTGTCTTCATTGTGTGTCCTAGTCTGTGCCAAACAAGAAGAACATCACTCTTAAATATGCTGGAATAACGTATGACACTATGCTTATCTTGCTGTTGATGCCAGAACAAAATGGATGCCTTTCATTTAGGGAAACTCAGTTATAAATATGAAGGCAGAATGCTCAGCCAAGTAGTATATAAGCAAGGAATTTTTTTTAAAAAGTTGGGAGGAGGTTTTACATGTTCCATTCATTAAATTTTGAGGGAGAATTTGGTTTCTAATTAATGAGCACATATTTATCAATCTCTCCTAGGAAATGCTATGTGGAACATATACTCCCAAAATAGGAACTTAGGGTGAAAGTGAAAGATTGCCATTTTCAAGTGGCAGGGCTAAGGGGTGCCTTGGGTGGCTTAGTTAGTTAAGTGACCAACTTCAGCTCAGGTCATGATCTCATGATCATGGATTCGTGAATTTGAGCCCCACAGCTGGCTCTGTGCTGCCAGCTCAGAGCCTGGAACCTGCTTCAGATTCCCCCACCCCCTCGAAAATAAATAAACATTAAAAAGAAATTTTAAGTGACAGGGCTGTCACTTGTCCACATGTCATTGACAGGACTCCTCATTGTGTGACACCAAAAGCTGGCTCAGCTCAGACATAACCACCAGCCTTCTCTGTTCTGGTCCTTTTTCATCTGTCCCTCCAGAAGTCTGGTCCCTTCTCCTGGTATTCCCTTGTATGTTAAAGAAAGGCAGAGAAGAACTAATAGAAATATGATCAGGGAACAAAAAGGCCTTTTGAGTACATGGAGGCCAGTCTGCCACCAAGCATCCCTCCTCTGACTAAAACCCAGACAGAACCCAGGCAGAGCCCAGAGACTACTCTGAGCAGTCCTGACAGGTTGCCACAGCCTGGTGGTAGCCGGGTATGTTACGGGTACTTCTGAAAATGGTCAGAACAAAACCATCTGCCATTTGGTATCAGTCTTTCTTTTATATAAAATTGAAAACATCCATTATTTTTTATTTTTATTTTTTTATTGTCAAGTTGGCTAACATACAGTGTATACAGTGTGCTCTTGGTTTTGTGGGTAGATGCCCGTGATTCATTGCTTACATTCAACACCCAGTGCTCATCCCAATAAACGCCCTCCTTGATGCCCATCACCCATTTTCCCCTCTCCCTGCCCCCCCAATTAAACCTCAGTTTGTTCTCTGTATTTAAGAGTCTCTCATAGTTTGCCTCCCTCCCTCTGTTGGTAAAAAAACATCCATTTAGATATCTCTTCTTGATTTGCAAACTTGTGGAACAAGTACGATTCCTCCAGTTTTAGGAGGAGTAACTAGGCTCTGACTCAAAGAGGGGGCCTGCAGCCACCCGCTGCCTCCCTTGCCCACATAATGACAGGGTTGGAGGAGTCGATCTCTGCGGTTCTCTCCCCCTCTAAATTTTTCTGAGTCTGTGAACTTGTGGTTTATTAGATAACCTGAAAATCTGAAATAATATGTTTGCCCAAAAAAATGAGCTAAATTCTCCAAGAAAAAAGGAGTACAAACTAAGTGTAGTAAAGACATCTACAGAACATTGTTCAAAATCTTAATTTGTAGGTATGTGCCAATGTTAGAGAACTCAAATAAAAGATATTTTGTTTAAAGTGATGGGAGTGAGAGAGAGAGAGGGAGGGGAAAGGGAGGGAGATAGGAAAGGGGGCAGGGCGAAGAGAAGAAGAAGAGAAAGAAGAGGAAGAGGGGGAGGAGGGAATAAGAAGGGGAGGAGGAGGATGGGAGAACAAGAAAAAGAATCTCTGCAGGATTCCTTTGAATTCTTTAGTGCCTAATATTTACCGTAAAGTGAGGTATATCTTCATGAACAGAATTACAGATTACTCCAACCCAAACTGAAGAACAAGGGAAAATGCTTCCCAAGAAAGTCAAGAGCACAGTGGGAAAGCAAGAGTCGAGAGACCTAGTTATGAGTTCCAGCTTCTTTACTCATTAGCTATATGCCGTGGGGGAAGTTACTTAAGTTCTGAGTCTTAGTTTCCTCTTCTGAAAACTGGGAATTATAATACCTAATTCACAAGATTGCTGGGAGAACATGAGAAAACACATGTAAAGCTCTTGGCATAGTGTTTGGCACAAAGTGAGCATTGGTAATTTAAAAATGAAAAAGAAGGAGCTCCTGGGTGATTCAGTTGATTAAACTTCTGACTCTTGATCTCAGCTCAGGTCTTGATCTCAGGGTCATGAGTTCAGGCCCCATATTGGGTCCTGCACTGGGCATGAATCCTATTTAAAAAAAAAAGGAAGAAAAGAAAAAACAAAAAAAAAACCCAAAAACCATCTCAGTGTTGGAATACTGAAGAATGCCCAGATATAGAAGGCTAGGTGCTCTATTTTGGGGAATATTTAAAGGATAAAGGAAGAAACATATATGAGACATGATCTCTCTAAGAGCTTTAAAACTATTTAAAAAATCTACCTATAAATGAATATATTGTTTGACAGTGAAAACTATCACTAAATAAATGTAAATAGAATGTGTCTAAGACATCCAAATGGTCAATAGGTACATGAAAAGATGCTCAACATCACTCATCATCAGGGAAATGCAAATCAGAACCACAATAAGAAATCACCTCACACCTGTTATAATGGTTATCATCAAGAAGACAAGAGATAACGAATATTGGCAAGGATGTAGAGAAGACAGAACCCTTGTAACATTTTTGGTGGGAATGTAAATTGGTTCAGCCACCTTGGCAAACAATATGGAGTTTCTTCAAAAAATTAAAAATAGATCAACCGTATGATCCAATAGTCCTACTTCTGGGTACGTACCTAAAGAAAAGGAAAGCAGGATATCAAAAAGACATAGGCCCTTCCGTGTTTATTGCAGCATTATTCACAACAGCCAAGATACGGAAACAACCTAAGTGCCCATCAGTGGATGAGCAGATGAAGAAGATGAGAAAGAAGGGTGTCCTTCCATTTGCAACAACATGAATGGACATTGAACACATTAAGCTAAGTGAAATAAGTCAATCAGAAAGACAAGTACTGAATAATGCCGCTTGTATATGGAATCTAAAAGAGCCTAACTTACAAAAACAGAGAGTAAAATGGTGGTTACCAGGGGATGGGGTTGGGGGGGATAGGACAGATGTTGTTTTCTGGTATAAACTTTCAATGAGTGGCAAATAGGCCCTACAGCTTACTGCACAGCACAGCGAATATAGACAACAATATAGTATTAAAATCATAAAACTTGCTAAGAGACTAGAACTTAATTATTCCAACCACTAAAAAGAAATGATAATTATGTAATATGATAGAGATGCTAATTATCACTATAATAGCAGTCATACATATAAATGTATCAAATGTGTACAGTTTAAAATTACACAATATAAAAAGTCAGATATACTTCAGTAAAAAAGTCTGATTTCTGAGGGTAAAAAGAGTATCTTTATACGCCTACAGAGAAAAGAAAGATGAATTCTAGTTTTGCAAGACTTGTAGTGGCTTGTAGTTTGGCTATCGCCCCAAGCTCCTCCTCACGCCTTCTTTGTATCTTGAGATGTTCCTTGCTGCCCTCCAAGACTTTCTTGGTAATGAAGAAAAGACCCTTTGTTAACCAGATCCTACTTTCTAAAATATCCCACTTAAGCTGACAAAATTTAATTTTTGCTAAGAAAAATAGAAAGAGACCACCAAGACAAGCCTGAAGTTTAAAGAACTTTCTCATTGGACACGGGGAAACAGCTTCTGTTACTATTATTGTTATTGCTATTTGTGTGTGTGTGTGTGTGTGTGTGTGTGTGTGTGTGTGTGTGTGTGTGTGCGCGCGCGCGTGCACGCACACACGCAAAATATCAAAAGAAGTTTGTCTGCTAAAGGACAATCTACATCCTGGGCATTATGATGGGCCCCTTACCGGTAGCTGGAAGGAACTGGAACCTCTTCTCATGTCGAAACCCAGCTCAGTCTTGGAATCCAAAGGTTCATCCAGAGAGATTCCAGCCAGCACCCAACAGAACCTTTCTATAGACCCAATTTGACTTACTGAGTTCAGGTGAACACATTTGGGGCCAGGACTGCTTATGCAGCTGTACTGACCATTATGTGCTCAGCAATAGCTCACAAATCACCCTGAGCATGAACGCGTTGGGCAAACAAGGCTAGCACATCCCAAGGCCCCAGCCCTGTGAAAACACTTTAGTCTGGGCCCTGAGCAGGGGTGAACAACAAGGTGCTCGCCATGCTGACATCTATACCCTGTGCAGTTTACATTGTTTTATAAAGTCTGAATCTAGGGTTGAAGTGCTGACTTACCCTCAGCAATTTGACTAGTTTAAGAAAAACTTAAACTAGTTTAAGAGAAACCGATTCCATGACTGGAATGACTAAGAATCTGATGGATTCACGTAAGAATCTCTATACAAAGGGGGCACCTGGGCAGCTCAGCCAGTTAAGCGTCTGACTTCAGCTCAGATCATGATCTCATGGTTCGTGAGTTTGAGCCCTGCATTGGGCTCTCTGCTGTCGGCACAGAGCCTGCCTTGGATCCTCTGTCCCCCTCTTTCTGCCATTCCCTTGCGTGAGTGCACATGTGCATGCACAGTGTCTCTCTATCTCTCAAAAATAAATAAACATAAAAAAAAAGAATGTCTATACAAGGGAAAACCAAAACTCCTTACTGGTTAGAGCCCAAAGATGGTCAGCAAATCATTGTTTCTGGCTAGTGGCTATTCAATGTTATATATCATGACTATTCAATGTTATCTATCTATTTGGCTATTCAATGTTATATATCATGTTCTATATGGGAGGATAATTTCCATCGTCAAAAGAAAACTGTGGGACTGTGTGCCTGTGACAATCTCTTAACCTCATCCCCAATACCTTCCATTCTGTGTTGAGACCTTTGCTAGCCTCCAGTCATGGTGTGTGTGATTCAAAGACGGAGGAGAAAACAGACATTGTTTCCACCTACCCTTCCAAGACTCCCTGCACTAAGTATTAACAATCAGGTCTTGAACTCCACTCTTCTAAGATTCACCCTACTAACTAATAAAAAATAGTTGACTATTGGACCCAAATTCTCCTTCTTCCATTATATGTGTATCATGAAGAATGTGAATAGATTACAGTTAGGAGCTTTAAGTTCATGATCCAATGATGTATTTCTTTAAAGATTTTATATTTTTAAGTAATCTGTACACCCACCTAGGGCTCAAACTCACAACCCTGAGATCAAGAGCCCCATGCTCTACTTTCTGAGTCAGCCAGGGGCCCCTGCAATGATATTTTGTACTATGCAAGGCAATATGCTGCTCTATAAGACTTCAACCAATGTGTGCCACAGTCAGCATGAGGAGGTAAAAAACAGTAGCAGTAGCAATAGAAACTCACCTCCATCTTGGGGTCTCCGGACATCATGGCGTAAACCAGTGAACCTTTTAATACAGATGAATAGTCTTTTAATTCTAAACCATTTTTGTTTTTTTCAATAGTAGGAAGTTGGCTGCAATTAATTAAAAGAACAAAAACTGAGCTTCCAAATCATGGTGTGCCTACTTCTTCCATGTTCCTTCAATAGCAAGAAATTAACTCTGAAGACTATATAAGGAACTTCCGCTGGGATCAAAACTTGTGTGTGTGTGTGTGTGTGTGTGTGTGTGTGTGTGTGTGGTCTTTTAAGAGCATCCAAAAATACTTAGTTTGACTCTGTTTTAATTATCAAGTTCTCTCCCTCTATTTCTAGCTCAAGATTTCTATTTACCCACGAAGGCACATAGGAGATGGTTCAGAATAATATGTCCTAGGCCACACGCAGAGGCCAGGTATTTATGGATTTTGTATCCAGAGTATGGTGTTTCTAGATTCAAATATTTTCAAAGGTAATGTGATACAGGCTCCTTCTGCAATGACTGCATTTGATTACGTGCTGGTAATGCTATCAGCCAACTTTATCTCAAAATGTGGTGCCCGCAAATGCAGTGTCTATAGCTGTAACCATATACCTTTCAGCGTGGCCGTCTGGTTCCCTCCTGTCGTTGAATGGTAAAAGGGAGACACTGTTGGAACAACAAATCAACCCAGCGCTCCCTCGAGAGCCATATGGGTATATTATTTACAGCCTGTCTTGGGGATGTAGGCCTTAGGTGAGTGTGCGTGAACCTGATGACCAATTGTTACAAACTATTCTGAAACTATTTGAAAAATCTGAACAAACAACTCTTTTGAAACTATGAGTGAACCAGTATTTGGAAAAGCTTCCTCCCTGTGTTTTACCAGCAGACTGTGCTTGGTTTTCTTACCCTTTGGGGGGTCAGTGCTATCTCTTTATCCAGTTTTCCCATTGACATAACCATGTAGTCATCACAGATTGTCTCATTTGTGCTGTAAACCACAGAACTTTGCTGTGTTTTAGAAACATTTAGAAAACTCTTGCCAACTGATTTTCTGAAAACAATTCTAGTAACAATTTTTTAAAGTTTTATTTATTTTTTGAGAAGGGGGGAGGGGCAGAGAGCAAGGGAGAGAGAGAGAATTCCAAGCAGGCTCTGCGCTCTCAGCACAGAGCCCATTTGAGAGTTGAACTCACGAACCAGGAGATCATGACATGGGCCGAGATTAAGAGTTCAACGCTTAACTGACTGAACCACCCCGGCACCCCTCTAATAACAAAATTTAAAGCACACTGATTTAAAGAAGTATAATTAAAAAACAAAAACAAAATAAAACAAAACAAAACAAAACAAAAAACAAAAAGAACACCCACCTTGTCCTTTCCCTAAACTTCCTAGCTTAAGTTTGGCAACCCCTGGAGATAAGGGCCAGAATATAAATTATGCCCTTGTAGAAGAATACTAGTACTACTGCTTCCTTACCCCTTCCATATATATATATATACACACACACATATATATATCTTATATATCATATGTATATATGATATATATCATATATGTATAAAGCCCAGGGCACTTTACATCATAATCAGTTAGACTCCCCAGCATCACTATGAAGTAAATATAATCGAATGCTGAAATGCCAATTTTTATTGGAAAATTTTACTTGCTATATTAAGATCCTAGAAGTGACAACAATACAGAAGGAAAACAATACTCAACATTCAGCCTACTATGATTGGCTTGTGTAGACTTAATAAACATTAATTAATTCAGACACACAATACCCAGATGAGGTATTTCTTCACCCACTCAAGCAATATCATCATCTCAGAAATGGAAACTCAGTACAGCGTTAAACAATTTAGGACAGGAAATAATTACCTGTTCAAAAGATAACAGTACTTTGCATCTAAACAATGCTTTCTTTTTAACCGAGCAGTATCCAGCCCCATTACAAATGCTAATTAAACACTCTCAGAGACTTAATAAGTATTTCTCTTTAACCTCAACAGATTGAAGGAGAAAACACAATTTAGCCAAAATTACACAGACGGTCACTAGCGACGAGGGTTTAGTTCCCGAGATTCTAGTAATTAGGTGGAAAGTGAAGAAAGCATGTGTTTATGGATGG
Source organism: Paguma larvata (assembly GCA_030068075.1). Taxonomy (NCBI): domain Eukaryota; kingdom Metazoa; phylum Chordata; class Mammalia; order Carnivora; family Viverridae; genus Paguma; species Paguma larvata. Next base: position 89,098,168 of record CM057833.1, read on the forward strand.
CCAACTATGTGCCGGGCCCTTTGTGTATTTCATCTCATCAAGCCTCTCCATGGCCCTTCAGATAAATACTCTGTGATCCCGGCTGTATGCTGAGGACAGGTCAGTCTCATTCCAAAGCCAACTTGCTTCTGTTCCTATTAGACCGCGTGTCACAAAGTGGGAGGAAATAGAAAGTTCAGACTCACCAGAACTTTTTTTTAAAAAACAGGATTGGTAATTAGTTTTTTGTTCCTGCTGTAGCAAATTATTCAAATTCAGTGGCTTAAAACAACACAAATTTATCATCTAGTTCTGGAGGTCAGAAGTCCAAAAATGGGTCTCAGCGGGCTGAAATTGAGGTGCCAGCAGTCTGCATTCCTCTGGAGGCTCTAGGAGAGAATCCATTCCCTCGCTTTTTTCAGCTTCTAAAGAGGATCTGCATTCCTTGGCCAATGGCCCCTTCCTCCATCTTCAAAGCCAACGTCATAGCATCTTCAAATCTCTTTTTGACTCTGACTCTGGTACCTCCCTCTTTCACTTAACAAGACCCCTGTGATTACAAAAACGGCCCAACCCAGATAAACTACAATAACTTCCTCACCTTAAAATCCCTAACTTAGGGTTAGGGTTAGGGTTAGTCTAACAAAGTCTCTTCTGACAGGTACAGGGGCATAGTCACTGGTTCTAGGGATTAAGACATAGACATCTTTGGGTCCATTATTTTGCTTATCACAGTACTTTATTTTGTATTTTGGAAAATTCTTTTTTTTTAATATTTATTTATTTTGGGGAAAGCGCAAGCAGGGGACGGGCAAAGAGAGGGAGGCAGTGGATCCGAAGTGGGCTCTGCACTAACAGGCTGACAGCAGAGAGTCCACTGTGGGACTCGAACTCATGAACCTCAAGATCATGACCTGAGCCGAAGTTGGAAGCTTAACCAACTGAGCCACCTAGGTGCCCCTATTTTGGAGAATTCTTAAAAAACTAGGATATGCACCTCATCATTTCTTCCCCAACTAGTATCTTTTATGTCTGTTACCCCCAAAGCCCCTCCTAAAATGGAACATTGCCATCCCATGGAGCGAATTTGTTAAGATACAGTAAACACTACAGGGGGCATACCTCAAACGTGGAAGGTTTAAAAAACAGAAAATGATAGCTGTTGATACATGCAGCTACCTGAATGTATCTCAAAATAATTATGCTATTTGAAGTAAGCCAAAAAAGAGTACATGTTTTTATAAAATTCTACCAAATGCAGACTAATATATAGTGACAAAAAGCAAATCACTGGTTGTGTTGGGTTGAGGTGCAGATTGGGGGAAGGATTACCAAGGGACATGAGAACATTTTTAGGATTGATGAATATATTGATTGTGATGATGGTTTCACAGATGTATAAATATGTCACACAAATGTTAAACTTACCAAATTGTGCACTTTATGTACTGTTTAGTATATGTCAGTTACAGCTCAATAAAGCTGTTTAAAAAATATATGAGGGGCACCTGGTGGCTCAGTCAGTCGGGCATCTGGCTCTTGATTTTGGCTCAGGTCATGATTTCAGGGTTCATGGGATCAAGCCCAATGTCAAGCTCCACGCTGTCAGGAGAATCTGCTGGGAATTCTCTCTCCCTCTCTTTCTGCCCCTCCCCCTCTCTGTCTCTCTCTCTCTCTGTCTCTGTTTTTTGCGCCCATGCATGCATGCATGCCTGTGTCTCTGTGCTCTCTCTCCCAAAATACATAAATAAACTTAAAAAAAAAAAGATTCTCTTTCTCTCTCCCTCTGCCCTCTCCCCTGCTCACACTCTCTCTCTAAGATAAAAATAACAGATAAATAAACAAAAGTATTTTAAAAATACATGAAAAGAAACTTCAAAACCCTCCAAGGCACCCGAGAACTGCATAACGAGGTTTGAGAGCCAGAGAGAAACTTGTGTCATGCTTTAGTCGCCTATCTATACAGTTCTTCGGAAAATTCTTAAACACCTCATTCAGATGTTATCATTTCAGGATAATTGAAGATTTGCAAGTATAACACATTTAGGAGTTTATTTTGCATATTATCTAGGCTCCTTAGCTTGGCATAGGAGGTCCTTTGTGAACTGTGTGAGTTGCCTACCTCTCCAACCTGTCTTCCTACCACACCTGGACTTGAAATTCATGCTTCAACAATGCCAAGCTATTTATAGCTGTCCAAGCTCACCTGGTGTTTTATGTCTCCATAAAATGTGCTGCTGTCCTCTCTGCCTCCTCGGCCAAGAGAAGCCGCCACTTCCTCTTCCACCACCTCCATTTCCTGGACCAACATCTTCGGTTGCACTTTCCCCACCGTATTGTAACTAATCGTTTCACACCTGTCTCTGTCACTAGCCCATCTGTACTCCCGACCCTGGCATATAGCAGAGACTTGACAGCTGTTTCCTGGAATTAGGAACGCTCCCCGTATGCCGTAGAGACAAACGTCAGAGCCATTAGGGTATCTGTCGGGAAGGACATCCACCAAAAGAGGAGTTGGGATGCTGGCAGATGAAGGGATAGAGCGTGGTCATGAAGGTGGTGACGGTGACGCTACTGCAGCCCCAACTCGAGCAATGGTTTTCAGTAGGAGGCAGGACCACTCCAGAGGATTTCAGAAACCGTGGGGTGCTCTTGGTCATCATGGTGCTGCCTGCCCCGGGAGGTGCTACTAGCATGTCGTACCTGGAGACCAGCGTGGGAGCTAGGTTCAGAGCAGCCCTGTAAAAAGAATGATCACATCCAAGGTGCCAAGAAGGCCTTCATTTAGAAATAAAACACCCTACTCTAAAGATAAAAGGTGTTTTGTTCATAAAGACTGAACATATTCATCCTCGGTGCTTCAGGGGAAGGACCAGAACCCTCTACCTCGGCTGCTAGCACTCACTCTCCCTGCCCGTCTGCCTCACCAGCCAGGTGTCACTCTTCCCTCTTACGGTCTGCACTTCATCCTTGTTCCTCAGAAACCCTGTCTCCTTCCCGCCTTGGGGCCTTCACTTCACGCTGTTCTCTCTGCCTGAAGAGGCTGTTCCCCCAGCCTCCCTTCTACCTGGTTTCTACTTACTCATCCCTTAGCATGTCATTTCCTCTAGAAATGACATCTCCTATACTAGATCAGGGTCTGCTTCCCCTGATATAAGCTTTCAGAGCATCCTGTGTATCTCTCTAGTTGCCTTTATTACAAGAATAAAATCTCGGTGGGAGGAGGAAGGGGAGAGAGGAGGGAAGGAGGAAGGGGAAGGCAAACAGAAGACTCGTTTGGCTGTTTGAGGAGGATGGAAAGAGCACATATTTTATTTTTTTATGTTTATTTTAGAGAGAGCGAGAGAGAGACCGAGAGAGAGAGCACATGCGTTAGCAGGGGAGGGGCAGAGAGAAAGGGGGACAGAGGATCCAAAGCGGGCTCGATGCTGACAGCAGAGAGCCCAATGCGGGGTTCCATGCGGGGCTTGATCTCATGAACTGTGAGATCATGACCTGAGTTGAAGTCCAACGCTTAACCGACTGAGCCACCCAGGTGCCCTGGAAAGAGCGCACATTAAAAAAAAAAACAGACTCTTAGCTCTGCTCCTTATTAATTGAGGAACTTGAATAAGTTACCTAACTGAATTGAACCTTGGTTTCCTCATCCACGAAATGGGGCTAAAGGGTGTTAGTGATTAAAGGACAGAAGTATACAGAGTATCTTGCTCAGTGTCTGACACATGGAGGGTCCTCGGTAAATGCCAAGTCTTTCTCATTCTCCCTTCTCTTCCCCTAAGGGAAGGGCATGTAAATGCAGAAATTTATTGAGGAAGCTGGACTAAAAAAAACCGTGATGCCTAGCTTGATGTAGAGAAGCTCTATAAGCCTTCTAAATGGGCTTAAGTGACTTTTTTTATGTCCTGAGATGAGGGTCCTACTAAGGTCCTACTGATGCCAAAAAAAAAAAAAGAAAAGAAAAGAAAAAAAAGCTGGGAAGGATCAGTGACAACTATATGAGGTGTCTAGTCTAGCCACTAAAGTAGAAAGAGTTCTAAATGGCCACAATTTAGATTCATATGATTTGCCGTCAAGGGAACCTCTGGGCACATCTGCAATCCCATAATTAAGACTGATAATAGCATCGTAAAACAATGGGTATAATCTTCAGAGGGAAACATCTGAGTACGCATACTATCCTAAAGGCAAACAGACTCTCAGAAGTTCAACACATGAGAGATTGCAACACATAAGAGAGTCCCGCCTCCTTGCTAAGCAGTCCGCCCTAAGTAATCTTTAGAATAACAGAGTAGGAAGTTAAGTTTCATTGTACACCTTCTGCCTGACGCCATGTGAATTCAAAGCATCTGATTGCTCTGCTGACAAGCAGCCTCCGAATCTGCTGTTAAGCAGTGATATTGATCTCTTCAACTTTAGAGATACCCAAAAGTTAACCCTATAAACGAACACGGGCCTGTTTTCTGATTAAAGCTCTGAACTACTTTCTCAGACAGGCTTCTCAAAACGTCCTTCTTTTTTCCACAAGTCTTAAAGGGTTGCCGTGCTCACCTGCCTTTACCAATTCCTGTCCTGGGTTTAAAGTAGAAAGTTCTCATCCTGGTATGCACTCAGTCCAAGAATGATTAGTCACTCTAGTGTAGGACAGATACCCTCACCCTGCCAAACTCCTAACCTGTTATCCCCTCACCTCTAAGTATTTATCCCTGTTTCATATCTATGTTTGTTTGTTTTTAAATAGAAGCCATGAGAAGGAAGTAACAGAGAGCACCCTTATGGGGGAATATTCACCTCCATAGTATTTTGTCTCAGTTTTTAACCTTTTTTATTGCTTGATGCTTCAAAAAAAATTTTTTTTAACGTTTATTTATTTTTGAGAGACAGAGCATGAGCAGGGGAAGGGCAGAGAGAGAGGCAGACACAGAATCCAAAGCAGGCTCAAGGCTCTGAGCCATCAGCACAGAGCCCGATGCGGGGCTCGAACTCACAGACCGTAAGATCATGACCTGAGCCAAAGTCGGCCGCTTAATCGACTGAGCCACCCAGGCACCCCTGCTTTATGCTTTTAACTTATTGTATAAAATGGGAAAAGTTCAGAAATGTCCAGAGTCAGAAGACTTCAACATAATTTTTTCCATTTATTAAACATGTTTTACAGAGTTGGGGTCATAATAAATGAGCAATTTTGCAACATGCTTTTTTTCCCCCATTGGACATAAAGAACATTTCCCCATGTTATTATACTTTGAAATAAATGTGTTTTTAATAGTTATACCCACTACATGGCTATACTGTAATTATTTCCCTAACAACAGACATTTAGATTGTATCTAGTTTTCATTATTTTTAAATGACATAACAGTAAACATCCTTACCTATATTTTAAATTATTCCCCCCAGGATACATTCTTAGGTGGGAAACTATTAGGATACAGTATAAACATTTTAATGTTCCTAATACTGATTTCAAAAAGTCTGTACCAGCATATATTCTCACCGGCAACATGGCAGTATCAAACAGACTTGATATGGTCTGTAAACTGAACGGTAACATTTTAAAAAATCTTAGTCAATTAAAAAAAAAAGCATTTCAATGTTGTGTTAATTTGCGGTACTTGATGACTTGTAAGGTTGGAGATTTTCCATATGTTTATTGGTCTTTTTTATTTTTTCATTTGTGAATTACCTCAGTCCTTTGTTCATTTATCTATTATCTACAATACGACTAGTTTTTTCTTATTACGAAAGTAATACATGTTCCTTGTGAAATGTGTTAGAAAATGTTAGAATTGATAGTGTTTTATAACTGCTTTTCGTGCTCCTTAAAGAACTCAATCCAATATATTATATCTGTCAACCAGTGTATGTTTAAGTCATCTTTTTTTGAAATAAAGTTGACACACAATGTTACATTAGTTTCAAGTGTACAACATAGTGATTCTGACAACTCTATACATTATGCTGTTCTCACCACAAGTACAACTACTATACAACCCTATTACAATACCATTAACTATATTCCCTATGCTGTACCTTTCATCCCCATAACTTACTCACCCCATAAAAGGGAGCCTGTGGCTTCCACTGCCCTTAACCACTTTTTGCTAAACAGCCCCCCTTCCCTCTGGCAACCGCCAGTTTGTTCTCTGTATCATCAGTCTTTTTTTGCTTTGTTTATTCATTTCTTTTGTTTTTTAGATTCCACACATAAGTGAAATCATATGGTATTTGTCTTTCCCTTTCTGACTTATTTCACTTAGCACAATACTCTCTAGGTCTATCCATGTTGTCACAAATTGCAAATATTGTATATGTATCTGAGATATATATATGATATCTTAGCCATTCATCTATTGATGGACAGTTGGGTTACTTCTATATCTTGGCTATTGTAAATAATGCTGCAATAAATATGGGGTACATATATTTTTTCAAACTAATGTTTTCATTTTCTTTGGGTAAATAAATACCCAGCAGTGGAATTACTAGATCATATGGTATTTCTATTTTTAAATTTTTGAGGAATTGCTGTTCTGTTTTCAACAGAGACTGCACCAATTTACATTCCCACCAACAGTGCACAAGTGTTCCTTTTTCTCTATATCCTTGCCAACACTTGTTATTAAAAAAATTTTTTTTAATGTTTATTTAGTTTTGAAGGAGAGAGAGACAGAGCATGAGCAGGGAAGGGCAGAGAGAGAGGGAGACACAGAATCCGAGGCAGGCTCCAGGCTCTGAGCTGTCAGCACAGGGTCCGACGCAGGGCTCAAACTCACGAACCCTGAGATCATGACCTGAGCTGAAGGTGGGTGCTTAACTGACTGAGCCACCCAGGCGCCCCAACACTTGTTATTTCCTATCTTTTTGATAATAGCCATGCTGACTTGTGTGAATTCATCTCATTGTGGTTTTGATTTGCTTTTCCCTGGTGATTAGTGATACTGAGCATCTTTTCTTGTGTCTGTTGACAATCTGTATGTCTTCCTTGGAAAACAATGTGTCTATTCAGTTCCTCTGCCCATTACCTTAAAAATAGATAAATTTTTTTCAGGTTGAGTTGTATAAGTTCTTTACATATTTTGGATATTAACCTATTATTGGATATATCATTTGCAAATAATCTTTTCCCATTCAGTATGTTGATTTTTGTTTTATTGGTGGCTTCCTTCTCTATGCAAAAGCTTTTCATTTTGGTATAGTCCAAATAGCTTATTTTTGCTTTTGTTTCCCTTGCCTAAGATGACATATCTAGAAAAATGTTGCTAAGATTGGTGTCAAAGAGATCATTGCCTGTATTTTCTTTTGGAAGTTTAATGGTTTGGGGTCTCACATTTTGAGTTTATGTGTGGTATAAGAAAGTGGTCCAATTTTATTCTTTTGCACATAGCTGTTCAGTTTTCCTGCCACCTTTTATTGAAGAGACTGTCTTTTCCCTTTGTACATTCTTGCCTCCTTTGTTGTTGTAGGTTAATTTGCCATCTATAAACATGGGTTTATTTCTGGGCTCTCTATTCTGTTCCACAGACATTTGTCTATTTTTGTGCTAGTACCATACTGTTTTATTATAGCTTTTTAGTATATCTCGAAATCTGGGATTGTGATACTTCCAGCTTTACTTTTCCTTCTCAAGATTGCTTTGGCTATTCAGAGTCTTTTGAGGTTCTATACATATTTCAGGATTATTTGTTCTTGTTTTGTGAAAAATGCTGTTGGTATTTTGATGGGAATTGCATTGGATTCGTAGGTCATTGTGGATAGTATGGACATTTTAACAATATTAATTCTTCTAATCCATGAGCATGGAATGTTTTTCCATTTCTTTGTATCATCTTCAATTTCTTTCATTTGTGTTTTATCATTTTTAGCATACAGGTCTTTCACCTCTTTGGTTAACTTTATTCCTAGATATTTTATTATTTTTGGTGCAATTATCAATTGAATTGGTTTCTTAATTTCTCTTTCTGCTATTTTATTAGTGTATAGACATGCAACCAATTTCTGTATATTAATCTTGTATCCTGCAACCTTACTAAATTCATTTATTAATTCTAAAAGGTTTTTTGTGTCTGAAGTCTTTAGGATTTTCTGTGTATAGTATCATGTCATCTGCAAATAATGACAGTTTTCCTTTTTCCTTACCAATTTGGATGCCTTTTATTCCTTTTTCTTGTCTGATTTCCATAGCTAGGAATTCTAGTACTATGTTGAATGAGAGTAGACATCCTTGTCTTATTCCTCGTCTTAGAAAAAAAGCTCTCAGTTTTCTTTTTTACCAGTGAGTATAATGTTAGCTGTGGGTTTGTCATATATGGTCTTTATTATGTTGAGGTATGTTTCTACTATCACATTATTATTCTTTTCCATCTGCAATCTGATAGGCAAAAAAAAAGTGTCCCAGTGTTTTGAATTTATTTAAACACTAGTGAAGCTGAAGTTCATATGTGGGCTCATTGTGGTCTCTTAAAATTCCACAAGAAAGTGCTAGTACTTGTCCTTTGCCTTTCTATTTGAGTTGTTGTCATTTTTTTCTGTTAGGTTGTTTCATTGTAAGAGCTCTTTAAATGTAAGTATTTCATAATTAACACCTTACCTATCACGTATGTCTCCATTTGTCATTTTCCTTTTGACTTTATAAGAGGCAACATAGGGAGAGGTTAAAAGCATGCCCCCGAGACAAACCGGCTCTGCCATTTACCAGCTGGGGTGTATGCTGCTTAGTTGTCCTGTCCCGACACCTTTTACTGACCAGTACCCCCATCTCCCAGACCTGTGAAGCTGGCTACTAAGGATTACAGCTGTCCCTCTCTCTGTAGATTTTGTACTACAGGGAGTTGGGGAAGTTATGCCCCACCACGTCTCAATACAGGGATACAAAAAGCTGCCACTCTTCTGTAAAGTGGGGGCTAATTTTATGGTTTATGCTCTAGAGCCTAGAGACTTCTCTGCATGAATCAGACCAAGGCTTAGATTTTCTAAGATACATTCTTGCTTGGCTCTTTTCTGTTCCCTATCTGGTTTTACTCTTTTCCTTACAGGTTCGTCCTGAAAAGCCCTCCTTTAATAAATCATGCATATTTTATCCCTGTTATAGAATCTGCTTCTAGGGAACCAACTTATGATTCTGTAGAATGAGGAAGCTCTTAGTACTTATATCATAGACTTGTGGCAAAGATAAAATATGAATAGTATCTTGTACTTATTATGGATAAGGTATTGTCATACACACTTTACACCTATTAATTCATTTAGTCCTTAAATCGGTCAGGGTCCAGGTATAATCCTGAAACACATAAATTGCTTAGAACAGTGGTGGTGCATAGTTAGCATGAATAAATCTTAGTTACCATTATTTATTAAGTCATTCTACATTTCAAATGGAAGATTAAGCCTGTTAATAGGCTGTTTCCCCTGGGTTTCGATGTCTCTGTTCCATGCCCCTCTTCTTAGGTATTCCTTTGGAAAACTCTTTTTCCTCTCGTTTTTTCCCCCTCTTTTATTCCAAAAGGTAGAGAGCTTCCAGGTCCACATCTTTGCTGAGGAACCCCTACACCTAACATCCTGACTTGGTTTGAATTGAGGAAGCGCTGTTACTCTCTGATAGACTTTGTTGGAAAAGGAAGAAACGAGTGTTTTCTCCTTGATTATTCAAATTTGCTTTGGCTCAGCGGGGTCATTTATAATTCAGAGGAGAGTCCGGCTACCCTAGCTTTATCTTAAAAACAAAACAAAACAAAAAGAAGACACTAAGCTTGGGAGATCCTAATCACCTTGCATGTTGTAATATGCACACTCTCATTGCCCTCTCCCTTCTCCAGGGCACTGGAAAAGGTCAAGGAAGTGTCAATGTCAGCACTGTCAGCACCAGAGGAGTTTTTGAGAAATGTGGAAATGCAGTAAAAACCCCACCATGTCTGTCCCTAGCACCCAGAATCGTGTTTGGCACATAATAGGAATTTAAACACATGTGTTATTGAACAGATGAATGAGTGAATTTACAAAGAAAGAGCGATGACACTGGTTAATAGTGGTTTATATTTTTCCACGTATTTGCCACTTACTATGATTATCACCTCCTTCCTGCATCTTTATCCATCCGAGATCATTTTCCTTCTTCTTGAAGGAGAACCTTTATAACTTCCGTTAGCGAAGATCTGTGATGGCAAAATCAGTTTTTGTTCACCTAAAAATGCTTTTATTTCACTCTCTTTTTTGGAAGACATTTCTACTGGTGAAATAATTCTAGGTTGGCGGTCACTTTCTCTCAGCACGTCTCTCAGCACATTCTTTTGGCTTATATTTTTACGGTTGCAAAGTCACCTATCAGCTAAGTATTGTTTCGTTGGAGGTAGTCAGCCCTTTCTCTTGTACAGCTTGTCAAGTTACTTCTTCGTTTTTGGTGCTCTGCATTTTCATTATCTTATGTGTACATATCTTTTTTCTTTTTTTTCTTTTTAAAATCTTGCCTAAAGTATTGTCCATTTTTCCTCTTATTTTAGAATTTCAATTAGACACGTTAGGGCTCCCTCTATCCTCCATGTTTCTCTTTTATATGAAAAAATGAATTTGGTTCCAGCTTCCAATTTGCTAATTTTCTCTTCAGCATGTCTGATCTACTGTTACACCTGCCCATTGACTTTCAAATTCTAATTATTCTGTGTCTTTTTTTTTTTAAGTCTAGAAGGTTTTTTTGAATTCTTTTTTAAATCTGCCTGTTCATTTTTGGCAGAACTTTCCTCTTTATTTATATTTTTAATCTTTTATTTTATTGCTTTAAATATATTAAACATATTTATAATTTATGACTGGTAATTCCAATTTCAATGTCTTTATGAGTTTGATTCTGTTGTTTTTTCCTGCTGATTCTTAAGATGCCTTGTTTCTTTGCATGATTTGTAATTTGACTGACAGTTCGTTCGCATTTCTTGGAACTTTTTCTGTGTAAATTTTTGGGGTCTGGGTCTGGATTAAGTTGGTGTCTTACTCAGTTTGAGCTGACAAAATACAATAAACTGGGCTACTTAAATGAAACATTTATTCCTCACAGTCCTGGAAGCTGGGAAGTCTAAAGTCAAGGTGCCAGCAGATTGTGTCTGGGGAGGGCCCGTGTCTTGATTCTCAGAGAGTGGTCATCTCACTGTGTCCCTGTGTAAGAGGCTGCTTTTAGGGTCTTTTTTTTTTTGTAAGGGCACTAATCTCATTCATGAGTGCTCCACCCTCATGACCTAATCAAAGACCCTATCTCCAAATACTGTTACATTGGGAATTAAGGTTAAATATAAAACTTTAGGGAGACACAAATATTCAGTTTTTAGCAGTTGGTTTTCTCTGGAGGTGATCTGGTTTCCCTTTGCCGGCTGGCTGGGGGCACCACCAACCTGAAACCACTTTTAATTATGTGCTTGAGTTTCAGACAAGCCAGGTAGAACAGATTATTGCCTTTGGTTAAAAAAAAAAATCTCAGAGGAGATATTTCCTCCTTCATTCTATGTTAAGGATGATTACAGGCAATTTTCTTTTGTTGTTTTCTCATAAAAGGTTGGAGAGGACTTTGGGAGATCCTGACCTACGTGTGCAGTCTCTTAGTAGATTCCTCATCTTGGGAGGACTTGGACATTGTCTCCTTTTTCCATGCCTCATGAGACCATGACAGCTAAAATTCAAGTTCCTCTGCTAATCTATTTTACTAGTTCCTAGCTTCTGAGTAATCCTAACTGGAATGCTGGCTCATTGATAAATTTTCTTTCTTTCTTTTTTTAATATTTAAAAGCATTTTAAGTTGTTTTCAGTGGGAGAATTGAACAGGGAATCTGGTTTATTAGCGTCAGACATGGAAGACTACAGAGCAATTTTCTTCCCTACTTTTCATTCTGAAATGTTCCAAATTTCTAGAAAATGCAAAAGAATAACACATGAATAGTATAGTACTATAGTACAAGAATAAGAGATACATCTTCACCTAGATCTAATTTTTAATATTTAGTTTGTAGTTCTCTCCTTCTCTTTCTCTGGCTGAACCATTTGAATGTAAGTTGCGAAGTCATGGTTTTTTATCCTTGAGTATTTCAGCTTGCATTTCCTAAAAATAAAAAGGACTCTCCTATGTAACCATAATTCCATGTCATCTCCAGGAAAATTAACATAATTCTCTAATATTATCTAATATATTATCTACATTCAAATTTCCCCAATTGCTTCTAAAATGTGTATGTCTCTCTCCCTCTCTCTCTGTCTTTCCCTCCTTCTCTGACTTAGGACTCCATAAAGATTCATGTATCTTTTTTGATTGGTTTGTTTTTCATGACAATGATGTTTATGAAGCGTCTGGGCTAATTGTCTTACAGAATGTCTGAGATTCTGGTTTTGTTTCAAAATGCTCCTTTAAAAATATAAACAAATGAAGCTGTTCTCAAGTTTAAAATCTCCCTCTGGCTATTATAACATTTAGAAAATAAAGCCCAAACCCCCTATTCTGGCTTACAGAGGTCTACATGACTTCACTTTGAATGGTCTTCTCTACCTCACTTCATTGAAGCCGTAATGGTCTTTTTCCGGTTTCCCAAACCCACAAAGCTTGCCCTCACAGGGCTTTGCATTAGCTCTTCCCTCTCTCTAATATTCTCTTCCCTGAGCTTTGCTTGAAAGTTGGCTCCTTATAATTAAAGTCTGGGGTTGAATACCATCTTCCCAAAGCCGACTTTCTTACTACCTTGACCCTCAAACGTAAAGGAGTCTTTCAGTCGCTCACTTTGACATTACCCTACTTTGAGTTCTCCGCAAGGTATCTGTCACGACCTGATGTTTTTCTTATTATTTATTTTTATTGGGCTCCATGAAAGCAGGGGCTGTGCTCCGTCTTGCTCATTACTGTATTCCCAGCACCTAGAACAGTTCCCGACACATAGCAGAAACTTAATAAATACTTGCTAAATACTGTAATGAATAAGTTGAAAGGCTGAGGGCTGAAAAGTAGCCAGCCATTTAAAGGGCTGGAGGGAAACAAAAATCTTGGCAGGGGGAACTGCCAGGGAGAAGGCCCTGAGAGAACCCTGAGGCTTGGACTATTCTAGGGATGGAGGAACGGCGTGCGTACTTGGAGGGAAATAAACTAGGAGAGAGAAATATCAGAGAGTAGAGAGGCGAGTAGGGCAAGATGACTTAGGGGTTTGTGGGCCGCGAGAGGGAACTTAGATTTTGTTTTTGTTTTTTTTTTTTTAACTTTTTTAATGTTTTATTTTATTTTTGAGACAGAGAGAGACAGAGCATGAGTGGGGGAGGGGCAGAGAGAGAGGGAGACACAGAATCTGAAGCAGGTTCCAGGCTCTGAGCTGCCAGCACAGAGCCCGACGCGGGGCTCGAACTCACAGACCGCGAGATCATGACCTGAGCCGAAGTCGGACGCTCAACCGACTGAGCCACCCAGGCGCCCCTAGATTTTGTTTTAAATCAAATGAGAAAATCGAAATGAATCTACTCTAAATGAAAACTAAAAGTTTCAAAGAGGAGAGTGACATAATCTGATTTCTGCCTTTTAAAAGAGAATTTAAAAACGAATTCAACTTGAGTAAGATGGAGATAACTAATACCAGTGACAGCAAGTCATGGCTAAGAGGAGATCTGCCGGCGGGAAATAATGATTCATTTTGGACACGTTGAATTTGATATACCGCCCTTCCTTTGCGGCTTTCCTATCACCACCCAAAAAAGAATTTATGAGCAAGAAGGTATTATAATACCTACCTCTGAAAGGTTACAGCCATCTAATTCAGTTGTTATTTATAAGTACCTGATACTAAAGGTAGTTGTTGATAATAAGTACCATATATTAAGCAGTCAGGCACCATGTGAGCTGCTTAACAAAACTTACCTCGCTGAGGCATCACAACCACCCTTCTATTACAAGAGGCTTTCTTACCTGTTTTACAGTTGAGGAAACTAAGGAAAACTAAGGAAAAAACTAAGGAAAAAAAAAAACTAAGGAAACTAAGGCTAAAGAAGGATAAGTAACTTGTTCGAGGCCAATCAGACTATAATTGGCAGAGATGGAACTCAAATCGAGGTCGTGTCTGAGGCCAAGGCTGTTATTTTAACCACTTCGCAGTAACGCATTCCCAGCAAGAGAAACGCTGCTTGGATCGCTGGTATGGCCATCATTCAGAGAGATACTGAACCTGGGCGTTTCTCTAACACATCCTTAAGCCTGCAGAGACATGTAAATTTCATTTCGGTGGAGAAATAGTTGAGAAATAATCTAATTAAATTCATCTGATTCTTCAGCCCAGAGAGACTTGGTATTTTTGTGAAGAACCGAGACCAATTTTTTGGTTAAACTTGCCATGAGAGGGGGTGCACGGAAATAAAACTACTCTTCCCAGTGTATTTGGAATACGTCGGCCTCAACTGCGTAGGCTGCCACCCCATTTTCCCGGGAACCGGCAACTCTGCAGTCAACACAAGTTTGCTTTCCGAACAGCTGGAATCGCCAGAACTGTGACAGGCCCGCAAGAACTGAGGCTGCCTTGTTCCACTTTCACACGGGTCCCTCTGTTCCTGTCACAGAGCCCTCTTTTTTCTTAAATATCCCAAGCCTATGCCGCTTGGGAAACTCATTCTCCAGGCCGGACTGAGCGCAGAACGCGTTTGTTCTCGGCGCCCACCCTCTCTGAACAGGTTTCAGGACGATATTTATCGCTCCACCCTTCACTGTCTGAAGAAGAACTAACAGGGCAGTTTCCACTGACGGTTGAGGAAAGGCCGCGGAGCGGCGGGGGACCAAGCCCCCCAAAGTCTCCCTCAGCCCAGCTTCCCTCCCGCACACCCGCCCGGGACAGCAGAGGCAAAAGCGCAGACACCCGCCCCGCCCCGCCCCGCCCCGCCCCGCCTCCCTCACGCCGACCATTGGCGGGTCCGAAAGACGCGGGGCGTTGTCGGTTTGAATGGGAGCGACTGGAGCTGGGGCGCAGGCGCAGAGGAGGGAGCAGCGGAGGCCGGGCGGTGTTGCGGGACCCCTGGGCTGGGGAGGGACGCGCCGGCGGGGGGCGAGGAGAGCCGCAGGCGCTCTGGCTCACGTGACCCGCAGCCAGTCGGGGCGGGGGCCGCGCGCCTGCCTTCCCGCGGTGCCCCTGCCTGGTGAGGCGCCCGCAGCGCGGGGACTCGCCTGGAGGAGGGGCTACAGCCACCGGTCCGTCGCCCCAGGCGGCCGCTGCTGCAGCTCCGTGGCGTCCGCCGCGCTCCCGGGACTCGCCGGCTCGCGGGAGGTGAGTTCTGAGGCGTCTGAGGGCGCCCCGCGGAGGGAGCTGAAGGGAAGGGGGGGTGTGCCGGCCGGTGGGGTAGGGGGTGGGTTCTGGGTGCGGGGTACCGGGGACGCCCGCTTCGTTCGGGGTGGTCTGCGGGGACCGGCGCTGCCGGGACCCGAGTGAAGAAACCTGAAACGAGATGGGGAGCAGCTGGCTGAAGTGCGAGTTGCTTTTGTTGTGAGATTTTTAAATGAGCGTCAAGTTTAAGAGCTTTGTTCCCTTTTTAAAAATATAACGTATGAGAGGGTACAGCGACTCCTCACGTATTCTGAGCGTAACAAACAGTGGATTAAAACCCCCGAATGCCTGTGGAATTAACCCGAGGCGATAGCATTCGCTCGTAGCCGTACGCTTGCGATCTAAAGCCGGTAGTGTTTGTCAGACACCTGCGTCTCCCTCGTTTCAGTTCACGAAGTCGGCACCCGCTTGTCGAATTACCGTAGAAATTGGTAGCTGCTGCGGAAAGTTTTAGGAAGCAGAGAATGTTAAAGCTCTTCTCCGAAAATCTATATAATCTATAGAAAATCTTCGAAGAAGAGTAAAAAGTGGAAAATCTACAATTTCCTTGTTTTAATGGTAACTAGTTAGATCATATTAACTAGTAGCATTTGAACTCTGTTCAAGAAAACGAGTGAGGATGGAAATTTTATTTGCCTTCATGCATAATTTAACCCTGCCACAGAGTTGAACGGAGTAGGTTCTTGGCTTTCCTTTCTGCCGGCTGGTGTTGGAGGCTCTCGTGGTGTGTGTGTGGGGGGGGTGGGGTGGGTAATGTACCAACCCAGCTGAATTTTCAGGCTGCCACTTTAGGAGGGTGCGCGAAGATTTCCGGTCTGATAACCACCGCTGTGATTACCTCAGATAAAAACCACTTTTGCTCGGGTTGTCCCTACCGGAGAAGCAGCTTTCGTTGATTTTTATGTTGCTTACTTCTGAACAAAGGGACGGTCGCCGTTGGTTGACACGAGAGTGTGTGGGGAGAGTGAGGGCTCGGGGTGAGGGCCCTCCTCTGCTTTACACCTTACCATGGGTTCGTTCTGGCCGGCTCTTTCTTTAGGCTATTTGTCGTTTGTAGTATAAGAAGTGGAGCAGATACAAAGTGTAAAGTTGTATAATATTGCTGCTGTAGAGACAGTTCCCCCCACATCTGCTTTGGCTAGGTCAGCAGTTTAGCTGTATTTTCTGACGTCATTAAGTCAGGCATGAAGTGTTACAACTATTATATTTTAATATAAACTTCAGACTTGGTGCTGGGCTAATTACAGCGAAGATAGCCTATAGTGATTTTTTAAATGGCCTTCTTCGTAAGCATAAAATATGTCTGAGATTTACCCAAACAGTAAAATTTTGTTAATTCTCTGGGATTTGAAAATCAAAAACCTGATTCGGATTTAGATTAGTTTAATAATTGACATTAAAGAAATAATAACAGCAGCCACTCTCATTATTACTACTATATTGAGTATTTTTGTGAAGTACCAGAGCCAGGCACTGGGTTTGGCACTTTATAAATCCTGTCTCTCGTCATCACAACACTTGTTGGCTAAGTGTCCTTATTCCCAAATTCACTCTGAGAGTTTAACTAGCTCAAGATCGTATAACTAGTCGGTCACGGTGCTGGGATTCAAGCTGAGGCCTGATCCCAGAGCACTGGTCGTATTGTTGCTGTGCGACTGTTTAAATCTCCTCCTGGGGCGCCGGGGTGGTTCAGTCGGTTGAGCGTCCACCTTCGGCTCAGGTCATGATCTCGCCGTCTGTGAGTTCGAGCCCTGAGTTGGGCTCTGTGCTGACAGCTCAGAGCCTGGAGCCTGCTTCACATTCTGTGTCTCCCTCTCTCTCTGCCTCTCCCCCACTCATGCTCTGTCTCTCTCTGTCTCAAAACTAAATAAACATTAAAAAAATTTTTTTTTAATCTCCTCCGGGTCTCTGGGTTCCATTTGTAGGGACATAATCCACTTTTAAGACGCCCGTAGGTGTTGTGTTTTGTTGGTTAACTATGCAGAAATATTTCAGTCCTCCTTTTCGGACAGCTGTCTTCCTTTCAGGACCTTTTAAATCACGTAACATCTTCAGTATCCTTTAATCATCTATTTTATAAAGACAGTAAAAAATTGAGTGAAACTTTACTAAGGTATTTACACGAATATGAGTATACTCTTTATTGTGGAGCAGATATGTATTCAAACCCAGTTTTCTCACTACTGTAGAATTCTTTGCTGCTTCATAGTTCTTACCTTCTCAGGCAAGAAATCAAAAAAAGTTTGTTGAACATCAATTACGTGCAAAGCAATTTGCTTGGTGTTTGTCGTGAGATGAAAAGAGAAAACTTCCTATTCAATAGTTGCTTCTGGACTTTTTTTAAAAATTTTCTTTAAAGTTTATTTTATTTTGAGAGAAAGAGAGCGCATTCGGGGAGGGGCAGAGACAGAGGGGAGGAGAGAATCCCAAGCAGGCTCCCTGCTGTCAGCACAGAGAGCCCCATGAGGGGCTCGAATCATGACCTGAGCTGAAACCAAGATTTGAATGCTTAACTGACTGAGTCACCCAGGTACTCTTGGAATTTTTTTTTTTTTTTAACATTTATTCATTTTTGAGAGAGAGGGCGTGAGCCGGGGAGGGGTAGAGAGACCGGACACAGAGGATCTGAAGCAGACTCTGAGCTGACAACTGTGGGCCCAAAGCAGGGTTCAGACCCAGGAACCGTGAGATCATGACCTGAGCTGAAGTCACATGCACAACCAAGCTGAGCCACCCAGGTGCTTTGCTTCTAGGATTTTTGGAGTATCTTTCTTCTTTCTCCGTGTTCTACCCTGTGTGTTGCTGCCAGTTTATCTTACTAACACAGATCCAACTTTGTTATTCCTTCGTTGAAAAAATTACAAGGATAAATACAAGGCCACATACATACTCACAGCCGTTAACACTTTAGTACCTTCTTAGACTTCTTTTCCTACTCCTAACCTAGTGTGCTTGTCCTGGGCACACATTCTGTGCATTCCTACCTCCTTGCTTTTGCTTGAGCCATTTCCCTGTGACTGGAATGCCCTTCCTTCATTTGCCTAATAAGGTCTACCCATCCTTCAAGGTGCAGCGTGGACTCCTTGCTTCCAAAAAGCTTTCCCTGGTCTTTTTTATTTAGAATCATTCTAGGGACGCCTGGATGGTTCAGTCGGGACTGTTGGTTTCTGCTCAGGTCATGATCTCACGGTTCAGGGAGTTCAAGCCCTGAGTTGGGCTCTGCGCTGAACAGTGTGGAGCCTGCTTTGAATTCTGTCCCTCCCTCTCTCTCTCTCTCTCTCTCTCTGCCCCTCCCCCATTCATGCTATCTCTGTCTCTCTCAAAATAAATAAACCTAGAAAAAAAATAGAATCATTCTTCCCATATCTCATAGCATTACTGAATTGAATAATCATATTATAAAAATTTTTATTATTTATTTATTTATTTTAATTTAAATCGAAGTTAGTTAACAAATAGTGTAATAATGATTTCAGGAATAGAATTTAGTGATTCATCACTTACATATAACATCCAGTGCTCATTCCATGAATAATCACATTTTTCCACAGGATAGTGATAATTTCTGGAGAAGACAAAGTTATATTTTCCTATAAAGAATTCTAAATTCAAACTCTCGAGTTTGAATTCAAATCTTTTTAGACATTTTTAACCCTTGTGCGTTTGGGATTTATTTCTGCTTAAAAATTTATCTGAAGCCAGTTTTGCCTTTTTAAAATCCTTCCGTTAGGAAAACTGGTTTGTTGTCATTTACCTAACTTTAGAACAATGCCTAATAGAAAGGACCACTTCTGTTCACTACTGAGTTTTTCTGTATGTATTGATTTAAGCTGATGACTGACCAACACTGCTAGTATACTAAATAGCTATAGGTCAGTATTCTCTGGTGACTTGGTAACCAGTTTTTCTGTAAGTTGTGTTCTCCCCATTCTCTGTCTCTTCTCTTCTCTCTCTTTTTTTGGCCCAGCAGTGTCTTCAAAAAGCTATATTTATTTTTAATTTGTTTCTTTGAGTTCCAATTAATTGCATCGTGGTTGTTCAAAATTTATATAGGCCCTAAAAAGAAAAACACATAAATAAACATATTTATTTATTAACAAAAAGATTACAGATCGGAAAGAACAAGGACTAGTATATACATTCAAGGGTTTTGTTTTATTTTGTTTTGGTAGAAATTGGGCTTAGTGTAAATTGTTAGTGTTCCTGGATTGCAGACATATTCTTGTGTTTTCTTAGTCTTTTAACCTGAGTAGTCATTTGGAAAGGACTGAATATGTAATTGGGAATGATGAAAATTTAGAATGTCTTTTTTTTTCTCAGTCATTAATATGTCTTTATACCTTTGGCATTGTAATACTTCTATGAATCCATTTTTATGTGTTTATAACACTTAACTACAAATCATTTTTCTTATGTAAGTGTCTAATTGAACCTCTTTCAGAAGGTAATTAATTTTACTAATAGATTAAAAGGACTATATTTAACATTGTTTTGTAGGAGACTCATTGGAGTCTTTAAATATAAATATTCCCCATTAAAAAAGGAAGATTATGCATTGTTTAGTTGTTGTTTTAATTTTTTTTTAATGTTTTTATTTATTTTTGAGAGACATAGAGACAGAGTATGAGCAGGGGAAGGGCAGAGAGAGAGGGAGACACAGAATCCAAAGCAGGCTCCAGGCTCTGAGCCGTCAGCACAGAACCTGATGCGGGCTTGAACTCACAGACCGTGAGATCGTGACCTGAGCTGAAGTCGGCCACTTAACCAACTGAGCCACCCAGGTGCCCCATAGTTTAGTTGTTTACAGGGATGAGCTGTTAGTTGTAAACAATGAAAACACGAAAAGGAATTCTTATTGTATATTGTTAAAATTGTTTAGATTATACTATTCTGAAATGGTTGCACTTCTTTTGACATTTCTAAAGGCTATAGCACGCTACATATATATATATATATATATATATATATACACACACACACGTATGTATACATACATATATATTTGTATACATATATATACATGTATATGTGTATACATATATACTCACATATATACACACACATGCACATATATATATATACACACACTACATGTATATATATTTTTTTTGAGAGAGAGAGAGAGAGAGAGTGTGTGAGTATGACTGGGGGAGAGGCACAGAGTGAGAATCCGAAGCAGGCTCTGCACTGTCAGCACAGAGCCCAATACGGGTCTTGAACTCAACAAACTGTGAGATCATGACGTGAGCCGAAATCCGGAATCAGATCCTTAACCGACTGAGCCACCCAGGTGCCCCTGGATCATAATATATTTTTTTAACCTGCCAAATAAGAATGAGAGGGGTGCCTGGGTGGCTCAGTTGGTTAAGCATCTGAATCTTGGTTTTGGCTCAGGTCATGATTTTGCGGTTCGTGAGTTCAAGCCCCACATCTGGCTCTGTGCTGACAGCTTGGAGACTGCTTGGGATTCTCTCCCACTCTCCCTCCCTCCTTCCCTCCCTCTCTCTCTCTCTGTCCCTCCCCTGCTTGTGCTCTCACTCTCTCTCTCTCAAAATAAATAAACTTAGGGGCACCTGAGTGGCTCAGTCAGTTAAGCACCCGAGTTCGGCTCAGGTCATGATCTTGCAGCCTGTGAGTTCAAGCCCCACATCGGGCTCTGTGCTGACAGCTCAGAGCCTGAAGCCTGCTTTGGATTCTGTGTTTCTCTTTCTGCCCCTCCCGTGTTTGTGCTCTGTCTCTCTCTCTCAAAAACAAATAAAACATTAAAAAATAAATAAATAAATAAACTTAAAAAGAATAAAAATGAGAGTTTGAAATAGTGCCTTTAGTTTGTATAGATTTGCTATCTTTCATAATAGTCTTGAGGATTAATTTCAAGTACACTTGCAAACCTTTCGGACTCGTGGTATATCTTTAAGATATAGATTTATTTGGAATCTACAACCATTAATCTCTTCTTTCAATTTTATTCTATTTATTTAGCTGATTGATAGTTACAAACAGCTCATTAGAAAGTTTTTATAATAAAATACATGTTAATAGTTAGCAGTTGCACCGTTAGCTATGCTTGTTTTCTAAACTAACTTGGCCTGATGTTTCAGACTAACATTGAGTTTTGCAGACTTAAAGATTAGCAATAAATTAAGACTTAGCCTTAATTGGAGTACATATTTAGGATTATGTATTTGCTTAAGGAAAATGTAATTCATACAGTTTTACAGCATAACTTGTGGTAAATTTGCATTTCTCGAGAATAATAGAGAATAGAATGATTCGCTTAACTAAGCACTATGATTGTTTATTTTATTAACTTGGGATTGTGCAAAGTAATTTACATTTGCTATATGTGACAATTATCAGTTGATACTAAAACCATGTGCAACACTATACATAGGTATATATGGATACACACACGTATAATCTTGAGTTATCTTTAGTTCAGAGTATTATGTAAAAATTTGGTTATAGTATTGGTTTAGAGATTGAGTATGTTGAAAAAAGAATCAGAACTTTTATGCATTGTTTTAATTTTTTTCTTTTAATTGTTTTTGACATTGACTTATTGCAGGATTAACATTTAGATCTCATTGGTACTTTAACAATATTTAATGTAAGATGTGCAAAAATTCAGTAATGTCAGTCACTCAGTTCTACATTTTTACCCTTCAGATTCTTTCCCATTTATCAAATTTTATATGATTTCAAATTATCTTATTTGATACTATTTTTTCCAGCTATTATTTGTAAATATAGCACTTTACCAAGTACAAGTTTAGTAGAAGTATTACACTTTTCCCTCATCAAAGTCTAAGTATTCCATTTTCTCCCCTTGGAAGTATCCCTCTTGCAATCCAATTTGTTAGTCACTGCGCATTGCTGCTGTTCCATCTACCTTGAAAATTGGAAATCTTGCATGCTCTAAGTTACTGCGTGACCTTTCCTTCTCATATCCAGTCAGTGGCCGTTGTTTTTCATTTTTCTTTAGGTATTCCTGGCCAGGATACCTACTCAAGTACCCAGCCATTCTAGAGTCTGACTTCCCTTGCTGTAGGCACTAATTTCTCGGGTCAGTCATGTATTCTGATGTCAAAATAATTTTTCTTGCTTTTAATTGGTTCCCTTAGCACCTGCCACACTGAAATCAAGCTCTGAACATTTCTCTCTATTGGACTTGGTTTGGGCATCCGTTTTTATTACCCCCATTATTACCGTGATGTGTATTTGTTATAACCTGTATCCTTAAGTCTAATACAAAAGAACTTCATTTTAAATGTGTTCTTGATTCTTCCTCCATATTTTTTCCTGCCCAAATTGTTAAAGGGCTACTATATCTGACTTGAAACATTACAACTGAAAGAGATTTGGAGAATTTGACTATTGCTCCTTAGAGGGAATTGTTAGGATAAAAAGTTTAAAGAATTTAGATTATTTGACCTGGATATATTTATTATCTGATGAGTGTTAACCAGTTTATAGAGATACTTAAAGAATCAGACCAGAGATTATTGGCATTTAAGATGAATAGTTTGAATAAATTGAAGGAAGGACGAAAAGAAAGAAGGACTGTGTATCCCCTATATTTCCCCATCACTTAATTTGAAAATATTTTACTCCTGATGGAGTAAAACAAGGATAAGATTTATTGGTTTACTCTGACTACAGACCTTAGACAGCGCCTAGAAGTCACCTAACTGTGTAATGGGAGTCTGCCTATTTTGACTTCCTAATTAGGTCATTAAAAGTGAGGCAATCAGAATTATATACTAGCTTATCTTTCAATATGCTTTTGTCAATTCCTAACATATAGAAAAAATTATTTCTTTCTCTTTATTTCTGTATGGTCAGACCAAAAGATGCTGAGAGTTTTTGTTAGCAGTGAGGTTTTCTGGGAGCATTGTTTTTTAAAACCTGGAAGATACTATTAAGCATATATATGTTCCTTGTAAATTATTGGTTATAAATCTTAATGGAGATTGGAGGTTAAATTTGATGACTTCTTAATATATTTTCAAACCTTTAATTTCCATTCCATTTCCTTGTCCTGTCATTAAATTTTCTTATCCTAATGAACATAATTTAATATTTATTACAGATTTTATTACTGTCACACTGGTAATATATAAACTGTGTGGATATGAAGTGGGTTTGTGAACTCTTTGTAATGTGAAGTATAAATGAACACATTGTTACTAAATTGGTTAGAGAGTTCTTGCAAAATTAATCATTAAATCAAGAATTACTTGCTCAGTGAATAATTACAAGATAAAAAATGCTACTTTATTATGGAGATTGTAAATGAAAGAATGACTTCTTTGGGGATATGGTTCTTTTGGGAATAGTAAAACCATGTTATAAATTGTCCTTACGGAAATGAATAGCATTCTATCTTCTTGCTTGTTTTAATTATTTTAAAATGTTTCTCTATGCAGTATTCTGTAAGGTATTTCACAATTCCACTTATTCACATTTGTTAATTTGACTACATGTTTCCATTTTAATAAGTATAAAGTTAACATATTTTTAATGATTGCTAAAATTTGGAATTTCATTATGATCTGGATAAAATAATATTTCAATTAAATTATAACTTAATTTAATTCAAAATATAATTTATTCTAGTACTTCATATTCTGCCCCATTTTATAAATAACAACCTAAATAGCCTAAACTGTAACGTGGATAGGGGAAGACCTTTTGGTTGACAGTTTAGCTGTTGTGTAATCTGGATGTATTTGAAGTTATTGCTATTAATATCTACACTCATAGTGTTAATAGTGTTTTATTTTTATTATTAAGGAGGCACAATGGAATTCTGAACAAAAGAAAAAGATTCGTTGGATTAATGGCTGTTGCCCTGTCTTTTCATCCTTTCTTAAGACACTGCTTTTTTTGCTGGCCAAGGGAAGGATAAGAGGAATAATATTTTGTGTTTTTTATGTGTCAAACCGGTTATTAATATGAAAACCTCATTTCCTCTGGGCAGCTAGTCAGTATTCCCAAGGCTGGTCTTTTCCACCTTCTACCTCCTTCTTCCTCACGGGTCCTTAATGCTCTGTTTCCTACTAACCTCTCAAACTGCACTTGATTAACAAAGCAGTGGATATGTGTGATTTAGAGTCTAGTTTATGTTAAAATATTTATTTATTTTTAAAAGTTTATTTATTCTTGAAAGAGAGACAGCCTGAATGGGGGAGGGGCAGAGAGAGAGAGAGATATTGAGAGAATCACAAGCAGGCTCTACCCAGTGCAGGGCTCAAACTCATGAAACCGTGACATCACGACCTCAGCCAAAACCAAGAGTCGAACTCCTAACCGACTGAGTCACCCGGGCATCCCTAGTTGAAATATTTAAAAGGATGTTATATGGAAAAGGAACAGGGCTTATTGGATGGCAGCAGAAGGGAAAAACGGGTAGAAATGGAAAGATTACTCAAAGTATGGAACAACTTTCTAAAAGGACTATTCAAAATTAGGATTAGCTGCCTCAAGACCTTTCTGGGAATGAGGGAGTAAAACGTTAGATTAATTGACCTATAGTGTTATTTATAACATTGAGATTCTGGGACATAATAATTGCATATATGTGTATATATATGTATGTGTGTATAAATTCTCTTTGTATATACTTATATATATATATCTTGTTTGTTTCTCTCAATTGTTACCTTAGAAGTTACAGTTTGTATCTGATGTTCTATAGTTTCTCTGTGATCTGGGTATGGGATTCGTTTTTTTTTTTAATCAATCTGCTAATTCAAATCTGTCTTCAATTCTGAAAAACTCTGTCTTTGTCACTGAAAATTTTGCCTTTTCTGTTTTTTCCATCTAGTGCTATAATTAGACCTGTGTCAGAGCCTGTCACTTTGTCTTCCTTCTCTCTGAACTACTCTTCAGTATTTTGTATCTCTTTATCTGTTTGTGCATGTCTGGGTAATTTCTTCAGTATTCTTCTAGTTAACTCACTCTCTCTTTAGCTTATCGGCTGTGCTGTTTAACCAGTACATTGTAACCAGTACATTGAGTTATTACTACCAATGTTCACAGTGGTACTTTAATAGTAGCAAAAAATCCAAAAATTACAATCCAAATGCCATCAATAGCAGAATAAAAATATATTTGGTACACAGCAGTAAAAACTGCAAAATGCAGTTATATGCAACAAGACGAATCTCAGAACCATAATGTTAAGTAAAACCATGCAAAGCTAAATTTAGATATGATTTTTAGGCCTATATAAGCATTGTACTAAAGTTCCAAAGACAAGAAGAGAATAATGAACAAAGTTCAGTTTAGAGATCACCTTAGAGGGGAAAGGAACATTGATGGGTTAGGTTGAGGCACCCAGGAGACTTCAAAGGTAGTGATCATATTGTTCTTTTTCTTAAATTGAGTGGTATTATATAAATGGTATTCTACTATACACATATTTTCTAAATTTCTTTAGTACTGTACTCAGTATTAATAAAAACATTTTAAAGATCTTGAAAAGTAAAAATAGAATATACTCTGAGAACAAATGAATACAAATGTAATCTAATGATCAGCACAAAATCTTGAAGGAGTAAATTTAAAGTTTGGATTTGGCTTGTTCGAGTAATTACTGATTTTTCATTTAACTTGTTATAATAGCAGTTTTAAAAGGCTTGAAGTAGCATGATTCTTTAGATACTCTAATATGTTCTCTTAAATTTGTTTATAATAGAAAATATTACATAAAATTATCATATTTTAAGACAATTTAAAAAATTAAAGTGCAGGTCTCAGGTGAATCTCCTATATTCACATCCTTATCTAGAAGCCGCATGCTGGCAGTTAAGCCCTCTGCTGTCTTTCTCCAGTGATTGACATGACAGCAGTCTGTGGAATTAGCTGTGTGATTATGGACAACTTGGAATTACTTTAGGTTATTGTTTGAAAATAGGACTTCAAGCAAAGCATCTTGTATTCCTTTTGCAGAAATGTTGCTGAAGTGCTGCTGAAAGGGCCAGAGATGCAAGGATTTGGGACATATTTTGAACCTCTAAGCTGTCTGACATTGACCTCCTTTCATTATTAATAAAGAAGAAGCAGGAGCTTAGGATGTATTAACACCAGCTCATTAATATACTAACCGGATACAATGTTCTGCAACAATTCTACATTGTAAAGAACTGCATTGGCTGAAAATAAAATAATTTCATATTTTACTCAGCTTATAATATGACTCGATGGAGGAAAATTTGATAAGCATGAGGGAAGACCATTCTTTTCATGTTCGTTACAGGTAAGACCACTCCTTTCTTAGTGGGTGACTTTTAATCCTTATTAAACTTGTATTTTACTCTGATCATTTCAAATTTAAATTTGAGTATATTCAAAATATACTAACTGTAGTTAGTATCTCCTGTAAACTATATTTTCTTTTTGTTGTGGTTTTTGTAAGATTTTATGTCCTTTCTATAGGAGAATAGTGGTAGAGATCAATTATATATTATAGTTTATTTGTTAACATTTTTTGGAAGAATTTATGAATAGTTACTTTATATTTTATAACTTATAATACAGATATAAAAATGAAATATATTTGTAAATGTTCAGGGTAAAAGATGGATTTGTAATAGAATCAGATGTGAATGACCTAATTTTTATGTTTCAGTTTTAAGTGGTGATCTTTTATAAGTGAGCTTTTAAAAAAGTCTGTAACATTGGAATGGGTGGGTACTTTCTAAACATGATAAACTAATACCAGTTTAATATTTAGTGATAATATATTTCAGATACATTTAGGAACAAAGCAGTGATATCTGCATTATTTATTTATTTTTAAAATTTCTATTTATTTATTTTTGAGAGGGAGAGAGGGGGGGCACAAAGCGTGAGCAGGGGACGGGCAGAGAGAGGGGGCGACAGAGGATATGAAGCAAGCTCTGCACTGACAGCAGAGAGTCCAGTGAGGGGCTCGAACTCATGAACTGTGAGATCATGACCTGAGCTGAAGTCAGATGCTTAACTGACTGAACCACCTATGTGCCCCCATCATTATTAACATTTATTCTAGAAGTTCTGGTCATTCCACTGAACTATAAAATGAACATAAATATAAATATTAGAATGAAAGGCATGTAACTATGAGGTGATTAGAATACTAATAGATTCTTTATCATAACTGTCATAAGTTAATAGTAAATAAAAAAACTCGTAGCAGTGAGGATTATTCAGCATATCTAATAAGTTGAAGGTGTTAGTTGCCAAATCCTAGATATCTTAACACATGGTTAGGAAATAGATGTATTGTACTTTGGAGCAGATTCATGTTAGGGCCAAGGAAGTCTGTATAGGTAATGTGAGGATATTTCTGTTAAAAGTAAAAAAAGTTTTGAATAAAAGAAATGGAGGACATTTAACATAATTAAAATGAGCTTTTAATATAACTCTGCCCTTTTGGGCATAGTTCCAGAAGTCTGGGAGTTAATCTTACATGTTTTTTTCCCCTTCTCATTCTCTGTATCCAGTGTGAAGTCATGTCAGTTTTACCTCCTAAATGTTGCTCATATTGATCTACCCATCTGGTTTTCCGCATCACTGTTGTGGTGTAGGCCCCCATCATCTTCCCTCTAGACTCCCTCCATTCTCCATTCTTACCTCTTAGAAGCCATGTTTTTAATTTGCCACTAGGGGGCTCAGTCTAAAAACACAGAGCCAGCTGTGCAAATTCTGGTTAAGCACTGCCTCCTAGACACCTGTAGGGCAGAGCCACGCTTAACATAGTATACAATATCTTCCTTTTTCTGTTCTTTTGTTCTTCCTTTCTTCCAGACCTAACCTTGCACTTTGAGCTCTGGCTTCTTATACATGTCTTGCTGTTCCATGTCTCTGTGCCTTTCTCGTAATGCACTCTATGACTTGAATTATCTACTCTGGAAACTATTTCTAAACGCCATAGATTGGCTATGTGCCCCCTGTTTGCTCCCATACATCCTTTGCATATCTCTTTCTTTGCATCAACTATATATTAAAGTTCATTGTATCTGTTTTTATGTTTGTGTCCTCTTTGACCACTCCCTTTGACCGTTAACTTCCTTAGGGTAGCCATGATGCTTAGCATGTTATCTGACTCACAGCGCACATTTGATGGCATGTCCATTGCACTTCATTGGCCGTAACTATCAATTGAACCTAGTAAATAAGATTTTGTCTTGCTAAACATTTTCAAGAATGGTATACTTCTTAATGCCATGTAAGAGCAGCAGGTAAGGGGGAGTGGATTATACATCTGCCTATGGGAAAGTCTTAGATTTGTCCTTTTTCCACAGTATACCATAGGTCAGACATAATTATATATTGGTATAGGACTTCACCAAAAGAAACTAAACTCTGTAACTATTTTTAGTAAGAATATGCCATGCGGTACTTGGGTGGCTCAGCCAGTTAAACATCCAACTGGATCTCAGCTCAGGTCTTAATCTCAAGGTCATGAGTTCAGGCTTAAAAAACAACAACAACAACAACAACAATATGCCAAACAAAGCTCAGAGCCTGGAGTTTGCTTTAGGATCAGCATTCTGTGTATTGATATATATTCTATGTATTGAATTATTGTATAATTGTGGGTAATACTTTTTATCCTTTATATTAGGAGTCATGGCCTATTATGAATTCTTACTCTGGTAAACAGGTAGCATGCTATGTTTTATCCATCTTGTTCTTTCATTGTGGAGGTCCTCATCCATCCTGGAGAACTCTCTGTGACACAATGAGTTTGTAATTTTGAAATAGAATAATTCTTTAGACACTAAGGAACCTCCTGAGAGATATCAGAATGCTTTATGAAATATTTTGTGACCTATTTATGAAGGTAGAGAGAAATGGAGACTGATAGTAAAATGAAGTTAGTTTCTAAGCTTTAAAACAGCATATGATTGGGGCACCTGCATGGCTCAGTCGGTTCAGTGGCCAACTTCGGCTCAGGTCATGATCTCATAGCTCATGGGTTTGAGCCCCGTGTTAGGCTCTCTCCTGACAGCTCAGAGCCTGGAGTTTGCTTCGGATTCTGTGTCTCTATTGCCCTCTGCCCCTCCCCCACTCATGCTCTATCTTTCAAAAATAAATTTAGAAAAAATTTATAACAGTATATGATTGTTTTTAAAGTAATTATAATTAATTTTTAAGGCATGATAATAGTATTATTAAATTTTTTGAAAATGACTCTTTTAGAGATACATACTAAAATATTTACAAATGAAGTCATATGTTTTCTGGAATGTACTTCAAAAGAATCTAGGGTTGGAGAGTGTGGATGGAAGTAGAGATGAAACATATTGATAATATTGTAGATTGGTAATTGTTGATGTTGAAAGATAGATATATCAGGTTCATTATTAAACTAGTTTCTCTAGGTTTGTATTTCTTTGAGAAATGTCTTTGTTCATACTTCAGTAACTTTCATATTGTAAAATTAGACTATTGCACAGAAATTGTAAAGGAATACAATTTTGGTGTCGAATTCTTCAATTTTGCTAGGTAAATGTAGTTGTTAATATTCTTTCCTGACGAATAATTTGAGGTAATGTGGAATGGTGGAAAGAGCACTGGGTTTAGAGACAAAGACAGGATTTCATTTCTCAGCTTTGCAATCCTATGATCTTAATAGGTCACTCAACCTGTTTGAGCATCAGTTTCCTCTTCTGTAGTAATACCTATGTCAGAAGGTTATTTTGAGAATTAAATTTAATATATTGTAAAATCACTAAGTTACCAATCAAAACTTAAATCTAAATCAAGATAAATTTATACTGCTTTCCCCTTAACAAGTAAACTAGAATAGATATATGTGGTAAATAGAATGACTGAAAATTGTTTGTGGGAGGTAGGGTTGGTAATGGAAAAGATCCACACAAGAACACATGGAAAGTGTGTGAAGAGATTGGACAGCTGTAGAAGACAGCACAATGGAGAAGACGCAAGCGCTCATGTATCGAATCCTGAGTCCTCAATCCTATTGTTTATTCTTAAATAGTATGTAAACCTTTTGAGGGGAGGGTCAGATTTGAACATAATCTGTATCAAATCTTTTAAAATGATGTAGCATTGAGGTTTTAATCCTCTTTTGCTTTCATTGATACACTCTGAACACAAGAAACCAAAATTAAGGTAAAGGGGGAAAACCTAGTGTGGAAGAAAAGTAAATAGTAATAATAATTAAAAATATAAAAATTAAATTGAAATGACATGAGTTTGTGCAAAAAATGGGGAATTATAACTATAATGATAACATTTTGGCAGAAATGAAAACATTTCAGTTAAGTATAATAGTACTATGTTTATTTGTAGTTATTAGAAATGTACTTTCTTTGATTCTACAACTAGTTAGGCCATTAGGAAGAATAAAAGAAACTTTGTATGTGGGATGTATTTTAATGGAGGTATTTTCCCAGTTTGTTTTCTACTCTTGAGTGTGTTCTTTGTTTCCAACCCAGCTGGTAAACAAATGAAGTAATTCTATTCTCTCACAGAGACAGAGAGGATATGAAATTACTTTCTCTCTTACTATTTAATGATCTTCTAAAAGATTTGTAAACCAACCTGCCTTGACTATTATGCAATTGGATATATTTGATTGAGGTGTTGGAGATTTTGCCAAAATATTGACTTCTTTTCGAATTAAACATATCAGAGCTACAATAGATCTCAGAATGAATCATAAACTAGAGTCTGGGACTTTATTTTGGGAATTAGTTACTGAAATAACTTTTCCAAGGTAGTTTCTCTTCTAGGGCATTCTTACTTCATGGACTTGCAAGACAGCTGAGTAGCCAGCAGGGTTCCATTTGCTGTCACTGTTTCTAATGAAATTATCTAAAATGTCTTTCTAAAAATTTGTGGCTCTTATGACACCGTTCAGTCTGTAGCAGGATTTTGTTACATACGTCATTTGGCTTGATGGTTCCAGCATAATGCTGTGTAAGTTTCAATCCAGAAAGTCAAATATTTGTGGTAAAGATATTTACTTGAAGAAGACACTTCTCTGGTTTATATAGATGTAGGCAAACATGCTGTAAACTCCCAATTTTTACGTCTTATCTATGAATAGCCAGTTCTGCCTTATCCCTAATTTCCTGGCCAGCCGGCTAATCATCTTGAACTGATGGTGCCGCTGTAACTATTTCTCTGCGTCTCCTTCAGTGAAACCACGTGCCATTATTAGGATTCTGTTGTACAGTGGCGTGTAGTTTTCTTTAATACTCTATTGATGGACATTTAAGTTGTGTGTGTGTGTGTGTGTTTTTTTGCTGCTGGGAACATCCTTTCACATATATATTCTTGAATTTGCGTACGTGTAACTTTAGGATCAATTCCTACCAGTGAAATTGCTCAATATTTAATTTTCTTACATAATTAGAATCATGCTTAAGTTAAACATTTTTAATAGAAAAAGTATTTTATATGTAAAAATACCTTTTCCTGTTTTTTTCCTATGGTAATTTTCTTGAAATTTAGTGGTTTCAGTATTCAGACAAATAAAGACACCTAGTTTAGGTAGCTCATCTAGCAAAGGAATCCTTTAATAAAATCACATTTTTTACATAGTAGTCTTAACTGCCTCATTTCTTTTCATACACAAAATACAGCAATAACCTCATAAAACCTTAAAAATAATCTTTTTCTATATGAAGTCTCTAATTTTCAAAAATTCAGTTTTAAAGGGCAGTTTTTATTTGTGACAGATGAAAATTGGTTTTACTAATTTGAAATGACATGATCTATAAATATAGCAGGGGTGCCTGGGTGGCTCAGTCAGTTAAGTGTCCGACTCTGGCTCAGGTCATGATCTTACGGTTCACAAGCTTGAGCCCACGTCGAACTCTGTGCTGACAGCTCAGAGCCTGGAGGCTGCTTCTGATTCTGTCTCCCTCTCTCTCTGCCCATCCCCCCTTGTGCTCTCTCTCCCTTAAAAATAAATGAACATTAAAAAAATTTTATAAGTAATATAGCAAAAATTTAAGTTTTCTGGTTTAACTGATTAATTTTTCCATCTTCTTCTTCTTTGTGTATATTTGGTCTAATGTTGAAGCAAAATGTTAAATAGAGGTTCACTTGCACTGTTTTGCCTAAATCTATTAAGTGGGGGTGAAATCACTAGTCTAATTGTGATCACACAGTATCCTTTCACTTAATTACTTGAATTATAAAAAAAGGATACCTGGATATAAAACTTGAAGTTTACTTATCATAGATAACTACATAAATCTGTTTATTCCTAACCAAAAGTCTGCTTTGAACCTTTGTGACTGGCTCTGTTAATCTTAGTCTAGACTTTTCTCTTAGCTTTATTAGATTTATTTTCTACTTTTGCAATTCCATTTTAATTTATGATTTTAAGGAACCTTGAAGTTTTATAGCCTAAAAGCATAATTGGCCTGCTACTAGAAATACAAAAGTATAATCCTATTTGAATGGATTTAGGGCGAGTTGTGTTTTAATTTATATTTCTTGTTAAAACAGTGATTCTCAACTCTGGCTTATACATTGGAATTACTTAGGAGTATTTGAAAAATACTGTGAGCCAGACCTCATACCCAGAGAGTGGGACCCAGCACTGAGAGCTTTAAAAAGCACTCCGTATGAGCTCTGCCGTGGTGCCGCCAGGATTAGGAATCACTGCTCTGTTAGCGTTGTTCCAAGCTAATTCCAGTAGGAGTAATTGCACGCTGCTCACAAAAATTAGAATGTTTGATGAGCTCAATCAGAATTTTCCAAAGGGTGATGTGTGTACCACTGGTGTTACCCGAGGTAATTTTACTTTTTTATTTTAATACTTACATATTTGTTTTAGATAGAAATACATATTTGTATTAGAAAATAAACATAAGTATCACATCAAACTC
The DNA here is from genome assembly GCA_030068075.1 of Paguma larvata. Taxonomy (NCBI): domain Eukaryota; kingdom Metazoa; phylum Chordata; class Mammalia; order Carnivora; family Viverridae; genus Paguma; species Paguma larvata. The sequence continues at coordinate 89,131,319 of CM057833.1, forward strand.
CTCACAGTTCCATGGATACTGCTTTGAAGCCAGATTTTTAAAAATTACCTGTGCCAATTTCAAGGAAATTTGCCAGATTATAGAAACACACTTAAATGGATGATTATGTAAAATATAGACATATGTATTTCTGGCAGAAATCATAAAAATGTTGAAGAAACACAGTGGCAACTTTGGTAAAAGGCACCTACTAAAATCTAGGATTAGAACCTAAGGTACCCGTGCTTTTTCTCCAACGTAGATTTACAATAACTTAATTCTTCTGGCTTTTAAAAATCCAGTGACAGACTCTGAGAATTAGAATTTCTGGGTATCTTTAAATTACTGCTTTCTAACATAAAGTTTCTTGTCACTTAGTTCTCTTATAGAAGTGTGCCTTATAGATGAAAACACTTTGCTTCTCTTTTTTTCCGAGGTATAGATATCACGTGGTGGTAAGGACAGAAAGGAGTGTGTGTGTTTGAGGCAGAGAAAGAGATATGGATGGTAGGAGGGTTTGATGTGCGGGTGAGTAAGTCATTTAGATACCTGGATAGAGAAGAGTATTAATTATAGGACCTCATCTCCCCCAGTACCTGTTTTCTCCCCACACTGAGGAAGTCCATAAATCTACCACAACTCAGAATACTTTAGGAAACACTACTTTAGGTTCTCTCATTGGCGAAGTGGGTTGCTCTGGGTGGGCCAATTAAAATGGGCTCCATGTAGAGGTATTTAGCTATCCTATATAAAAGACCTCTGGGGCTCAGCGACATTTGATTAGGGAAATTAGCTTATGCTGTAAATAATAGTTTACTGTTTAATCAATAATGTATGTATACTTCAATTATAGAGGCAGCTCTACTAGGCAAAAGTAGCCACAGTCAACGATAAAATTGTATTACCTCAGGTTAAAACACTGTGGTGCAGTTGTAATATACTGTTGTAAATGTCTGTCCTCTGTAATTTTATAGAATGGAAGCTTCTTGCCTAGAACTGGCCTTGGAAGGGGAGCGTCTGTGTAAGTCGGGAGACTGCCGTGCTGGTGTGTCCTTCTTTGAAGCTGCAGTTCAAGTTGGAACTGAAGACCTAAAAACACTTAGTGCTATTTACAGCCAGCTGGGCAATGCTTATTTCTATTTGCATGATTATGCCAAAGCATTAGAATACCATCATCATGATTTAACTCTAGCAAGGTAATTAATTCAAGCTTTTTAATACTCTTTCTCCGTGAATGTTTCTTAAAAAAACATTTTCATTCAGTTAAAAAAATGAACTTAATACATTTTAGTGAGCTCTAATTCACTAGAATTGCATTTTAAAACTAATCTTTAGGCTGATCACAGTGTAATTAAATGATTTCATAGTAGTGAAATGACACGAGTTTAATTAAATGAATGAAAATTAATCACATTTAAATACAGAAACATAAGTTTTACATTTTTATTTAAAGTAGGTTTCAAGGCTAATAACAGATCCTTCTTACCTAAAGCATGTCAGTTGTCCTCTAGGGAAAACTATACTCTGGCTGCTTTATTTTTAACACCATTTACTTTTTTTCCCCCCAGGACTATTGGAGACCAGCTGGGGGAAGCCAAAGCTAGTGGTAATCTGGGAAACACCTTAAAAGTTCTTGGAAATTTTGATGAAGCTGTAGTTTGTTGTCAGCGACACCTAGATATTTCCAGAGAGCTTAATGACAAGGTAATAAGGAATACTAGATGGGAGGCCAAATGTTTTCTTTGAAATTGCTTTTTGCTTTAATTCTACTTAATTATTCTGTAGTTTATCTAAAAGTTAATACCAATAAAGAAAATATTCATAGAAAAATAGAATTAAAAAGTTTAAAATAGTGGAGAAAAAAATAGTAAGGCATTCTTCTTTCATAAGTAATCATTTATTTGATTCTGTATGGATGGCCAGTGTAAACATTTTTTTTTTTTACTATCGAGGATATTATAAATAAATATATGTGATAAGCATTATAATACCTGGCTTCCGATTTCAAAATGTAAACTCCGCTGATGTCGTCATTTAGGTGGGAGAGGCAAGAGCACTGTACAATCTTGGAAATGTGTATCACGCCAAGGGGAAAAGTTTTGGCTGCCCTGGTCCTCAGGACATAGGAGAATTTCCAGAAGAAGTGAGAAGTGCCCTGCAGGCAGCTGTGGATTATTATGAGTAAGTAGCACGGATGCAGTCCTGTGGCCCACCTAAGGCTTGGACCTGCTCTACGTTCTTTATCCAGCAATACATTTTTAAGTTTGGCAAAGCTTTTACAATTATGGACCAGCAAGTAAAAATAAACCATCAAATCGCTGCTAAAATGTTACAGTGTTAGATTAGAGTAATCCCCTCCCCAGGAACGCTTTCCTGTAAACTGTTAACCGGTGCCACTTAGTGGCAAAAATAAGAAATATCAATCATTAGTTTAAGCTATTTGCAGTAAATTTAGTCTTTTATCAATAAAATTTCATAGAACTTCTTAGCTGTAATGGTTCCAAGACTGACTCTGTCTTTGACTCTGGACAGAAACTTGCCTGAATGGTTCAATAAAGTGTTCCCAGTTATTTCCTATAATCACTCTCCATCATAGATATACCTTTAAAGTGTGGCACATTATGACTGTAAGCTTAGTTAGAATTTTCTTTTGATAAGAAGAATTTGATTTGTAAATTAAATCAATACATTTTTGGGGCGCCCGAGTGGCTCAGTCGGTTGAGCTTTCGACTTCGGCTTGGGTCATGATTTCACTGTCTGTGGGTTCGAGCCCCGTGTCGGGCTCTGTGCTGACAGCTCAGAGCCTGGAGCCTGCTTCGGATTCTGTGTCTCCCTCTCTCTCTGCCCCTCCCCTGCTCATGCTTTGTCTCTCCTGCTCTCAAAAATAAATAAAACATTAAAAAAATAATAAAAATTAAAAAACAAGATAAAAATACATTTTTTCCTCAAACATATTTTTTCACAACTTTTCTTATCATTTAGGGAAAACTTATCACTAGTGACTGCTTTGGGTGACCGAGCAGCCCAAGGACGTGCCTTTGGAAATCTTGGAAACACACATTACCTCCTTGGCAACTTCAGGGATGCGGTTATAGCTCATGAACAGGTACAGTGCAAGGCTTTGGAGCCAGATCGTTTCCTCCATCAGTGCTCTGAATTGTGATTGGATCATGCTTTAGTTTTATTATAGCTATATCTAACCAGAATTTTCTGTTTCAGCGTCTCCTTATTGCAAAAGAATTTGGAGATAAAGCCGCTGAAAGAAGAGCATATAGCAACCTTGGAAATGCATATATATTTCTTGGTGAATTTGAAACTGCCTCTGAATACTACAAGTTAGTCTAATATTTCTATAGATAAATGTAAAATGAATAGTTATGCAATCCTATTAAATCATAGGCCTTGGGTTTAAAACTTGCCTTTTGCACATACTAGCAGCAGGGCCTTGTGCTTCTAAGCCTGTTTCCTTGTCTGTATGGATGATGCCAATACCTTGCTTTTGGGATTGTTGTGAGGATTGAATGAAAGAATATATTAAGCACTTACTTTGCATAGAACCTGGCACATAGTCCTTAGTAAATATTATTTTACCTTTGATTTAATGATAGCAGTATGACTCCTTTATATTCGTATTAATTTTTATCTTTAAAACTGTTTTTTAATGAAATTTTAAACTTTTAAAGTCTTTTAAACCTGTTTAGCATGTGTAGTATGTATACTTATATGCTTTTTTTCACCCAGTTATGTGTTTGCAAAAAACCACAAGAAAGTCTGGTGGTAAAAATATGCCCTAGTTTTCGTCAGTGTTCACTGAGTTTTTTCCCCATCGTTGTGCCCTCGTGTTGAACACTTCTCCCACCCTCGTCTGCCCATCGTTGATCCTCGCCATAAGCTGAGGCTGCACTCACTTGCCTGAGGAGTTGGCAAACCTAGATTCCTCTGGGAAGGGTCTTTCTGATCTTTCAGTGGCCTTGAAATATAGGTAATAGGAAAGTGTAGACTGTTCGAGATTGTCTGGTCTATGCTTTCTAGGAGTTTTCTCTAATTAGTGGGGTTTGGGGCCCATATAGACCTTAGGCAGAAGTCAGTTTGAACCAAAGATGCAATGATTGATTTGTATTTTATTGTTAAAGAATCTAGTGTGAGGGGCGCCTGGCTGGCTCAGTCGGTTGAGCGTCCGACTTCAGCTCAGGCCATGATCTCACAGTTTGTGGGTTTGAGCCCTACATCTGGCTCTGTGCTGACAGCTCAGAGCCTGGAGCCTGCTTTGGATTCTGTGTGTGTGTCTCTCTCTCTCCCCTCCCCACCTCGTGCTCTGTCTCTCTCTCTCTCAAAAATAAATAAACATGAAAAAAATTAAAAAAAAAAAAAGAATCTAGTGTGAGAGGGATAGTTTGTCATCTAAAAATAATAATAATAATAAGGTAAAATTGCCTTAGGTCCATCTAAAAGACTAGAATGTCATCCCACCCTACTTTAAACATGACTAATGGTTAATATTTGTTCATTGATTAGTTAGATATAAAATGTCCTCCCAAATAAAATATATTGCTATATGAGTACATATTTTGATTTTGATTTTATTTGTATTCATTTATTTTTTAAAGTTTTATTTAAGTAATCCCTGCACCCAACGTGGGGCTCAAACTCATGACCCTGAGATCAAAAGCCGGATGCTCTTCTGACTGAGCCAGCCAGACACCCCTATATTTTGATTTTAAATATAAAAGTTTCTTATATTTTAAAGTCAAAAGACATAGAAATATCTTAATTAATAAATGGTCTGCTTGTATTAAATACTGAAAAGTTCTGCAATAAAGTGGATGGTGGCTGTTTGACTAAAGAGCAGGAGTATGAAGTAATGAAACTTCTTCCCGCTGCCCTCTCCATAAGTAGGCTAGAGCTCAGAACACTCATACACAGGGAGGCTGTCTTAACGTTTTAAATCTATATCCTTCGGTATAGAAAGCAGTAGTAGTAGCAGTTTGGTAAACCTACTTTAGCAATTGAATTTGGTTCCAGAAGGACTTCTGAACATTTACAAATTAACTATTTTCTCAAAGAATAATGGGGGCGCCTGGGTGGCTCAGTTGGTTAAGCGGCTGACTTCGGCTCAGGTCATGATCTCACAGTCTGTGAGTTCGAGCCGCGCGTCGGGCTCTGTGCTGACGGCTCAGAGCCTGGGGCCTGCTTCAGATTCTGTGTCTCCCTCTCTCTCTGCCTCCCCTGCTCAATCTCTGTCTCTGTGTCTCTCAAAAATAAATAAATGTTAAAAAAAAATAATAATGGTGTGCCAGAAGAATACTCCAGACCTAAAAGCAACTCCAAAAATCTTCCAAAAGTGTTTGAGAGGAGGCAATGTTAGAATAAGTGTGTGGCCTCCCAAGGGGACAGCTTTGAAGGTATCATCATTAAATATAAAATTCTAGGTTTGTTTGTTTAATACTATATTATCTATCATACTTATTTCTCATGTAATTGTAAATCACATGAAATATTTGTACTGTTTGGCAGAAATTATAGGAGTATTTAAGTTATTGGATCTAAAGCATCTGTAGGATTATTCACTAATAATAATAAAACAGTATTAACATTTGTTCCCATCTACTGTAAGCAAGATGCTATTCCTAGCACTTCGTATATACTAATTCGCTTCATCCTCACAAAACCCTGTGAGGTGTTTTCCCCATTTTACATATGAGGAAACAGAGAGATTGAGTGACTTGCCCTGTAACATAGCTAATAATTGGCAAAGTTGGGATTTGAACTCTGACTCTAGGGCCCACGCTCTTAACTGTGACACTAGCTTCTCACTGATGCTTCAGTGTGTATTAGGTAAAATTTGGTTAATGTTTAAATGCAGTGTTTAATATTTTCATAATATTAATAGCCTATACATTAGGATTTCAAGTGCTGTATTTTGAATTTTGACAAAATGCAAAGACAATAGTATGATTGAAAAGAGAGTTTATATGGACAAAACTTTCTTACTTTTAAGTTATTGCCACTATAACTTGGATAGTTTTTTTTTTAGGCCCTGTGGGCTTTTTTTTTTTTTTTTAATTAGGCCCTGTGGGACTTTAAATTTTTTTTATTTTTTTTTATGTTTTTATTTTATTTTTGAAAGAGAGGGCATGCACGAACAGAGGAGGGGCATAGAGAGAGGAAGACACAGAATTTGAAACAGGCTCCAGGCTCCAAGCTGTTGGCACAGAGCCTGACACAGGGCTCGAACTCATGGACTGTAAATTCATGACCTAAGCCAAAGTCAGATGCTTAACCGACTGAGCCACGCAGGCGCCCCTGGATAGTTTTTTTTATTAATGTTAAAAATACTGTATGTGTCTTTAGAGACACTTGAACTCGTGTCAGTATTCCTTTTCTCTGAAGAATTAATAGGGCTCTCAAATTTATTCTGAGAGTCTGGATTTGGTTTTTGTGTTTCCAAGACAACTTTTCATTTTGTCTAAAAGTAATGGAGAAAGTATGAGATATTAAACGCTAAAATAAATTTACTTTAGAGACAGGAAGAAAAATGAGTGTTTTATTTCGTGATTATTATAGCCAAAAATAAATGATCATTATGTAAGAATTAATTTCTTTTTTTAGAAAGACACTACTGTTGGCTCGACAGCTTAAAGACAGAGCTGTAGAAGCACAGTCTTGTTACAGTCTCGGAAACACATATACTTTGCTTCAAGACTATGAAAAGGCCATTGATTATCATCTGAAGCACTTAGCAATTGCTCAAGAGCTAAATGATAGGTAAGTTATATACCCTCTTACTCTAATTATAGTAAAATATGGATGCATTATTGAATCCCTAGAATTTTTCCTGTGTTTTTGTTTCCTTTTTAATTCTTTTTTAGGAATTTCTTCTGTTTGGGTTACCTCCTCTGTATCCTATTGTTTGAAGGGCTGGCATTTGTGGGAGTTTACAGTGGTCCAGATAGCCTTGAACCAAGATCAATAAATAGGTCACAAACTCAGTTGACCTACAAAGGTCCTCCTGACTAGAACAGTGTGGGATTTGTGGTGAACTCAGAGATAAGGCCTAGCGTGAGGGGGCAGCTGCCGCTCACCCCCGGCTAACTGATGCCAGGCAGGACCAAGATCTGTAATGTCCGGGTACTCCTCTTTTTTCAAGAGAAGCTGGAAGTCCTGAGTTTTATATGAAATCTGATTTTTAAATATTGGTGGCTGGCTATTTAAAAAAATAAAACTATATGGTAAAACAGGGTATCTGTGCAGGTATTTAGTCTGTGATGTTTGCTTTAGAGAGATTTTTACTTCAGTATGAAGAACTAGTTTTCTGTAATTGTTCAAAATGAAGTATGTTACTTCAGGAGGTAGTGGTGTTCAAACCTGGCCTGAATGGTCACCCGGTAGGGCTGTCCTGGAAAAGAAATGGGGTAGTTTTACTAGAAGACCTATTCCTTAGATTTTATTTTTTTTTATAATAAATTGTATGTTTTAAAAGGATGTTTCCCATTTTCATGCTTGACTCTGAGTTGGTACTATCTGGGTATTTTACTATGTCTCCAGTGTTGCAATAGTATGTTCTTTATATGAAATACCAAATCCAAAGCATTGTTTATACCTTTAATTACTGCTAAATAGCTTTTATTCCACACACAGCTCTCTTTTCAGATAACTATATGTTAGCTTTGAATTGTTTTGTAGAATTGGTGAAGGAAGAGCATGTTGGAGCTTAGGAAATGCGTACACAGCTCTAGGGAATCATGATCAGGCGATGCATTTTGCTGAAAAGCACTTGGAAATTTCAAGAGAGGTAGGAAACTAAAAAACGGCTGTCTGTGCTATTGTGATTCACAAATGAGCAGGGGGGAAGCCCTATTATTTCTCTAGATTTCTCCTATTTAACCTAGTAATAAGTCTAACTACATTATTCCCTTGGCATAAAAACTGCAGAAACCATTTTGAGATACAGATCAGAGGTCTGTTTGCATTGGCCTTGATGTAGGAAGATAGGAAGGTAAGACCAGGCAAAGGAAAGTGGAAAGATTACTAAAATATGCCTCCTACCTCTACATGGAAAAGTAGCATGGTATGGAAAGAAAAACTTGGGTGTGCTTTTATTGTCTTTTTTTTTTTTTAAACATGGTTTTTATAATCGGATTTTTAATCAAGATTGTATCTATGCCTGTTACAGTTCTGCTTTCTAGCTATTTGAGCTTGGAAACCTTTTCTGAGCCTCATTTCTCTCATCTGTAAAATGGGAAGAATAAGATCTACCTTGCATATCATCATAAGAATTAGAGATAGTGTATGTAATGTCTATTGCTGGCTTATTAGATACTATTACTATGGTATGGAAACAAAATATTCTCAGGGAATTTTATTCACGTGTTAGCAAGTTAATTTGTCACAGAATAACCTACATTATTATTAAATATGATTGTAGAGATTAAGAGCAATCAATATTTAGAAAATGGAAGTATTGACAGAATGTAATCAGCTTTCCTATTGCCATATTTTAGAAGCTTCCCTTTTCTTTAAAGCAACTATTATTTAAAAAACCTATTTCATTCAGTCTCTTAATTCTAATAGACCTCCTTTCATTTCTCTATATTTTCTTCCAGTTTTATGTTCCTAACATTTTCAACTAATCTTCACCATTGTCTTAAGTACTACTCTAAGATCTAAATGCTTGTGGTTGTAGGTTGGGGATAGAAGTGGTGAACTAACAGCACGACTGAATCTCTCCGATCTTCAAATGGTTCTTGGTCTGAGCTACAGCACAAATAATTCAATCATGTCTGAAAATATTGAAATCGATAACAATTTTCATGGTAAGTAATAGGTCTTCAAACCCAATTTCTTTATCCTCCATTACATTTAAATTACTTATCACATGTTTACCATCTTCAGAGAGAACAACATATAGCATAGGAAGTTCAACTTTTTGTATTACCTTTTTGCTGTACCACAGTCCTGTTGATTTATCGCTATAGAATACAGTGTTTTACAGCTGTTATCTTGAACTTAATGGTAAAGGTATGATTATTTTCTGTAGTTTTTTCTACACTCAAATTTATAAATGTGAAGATGACAATTAAAATATTGTCTAGTTATTCTTTTTTTAATTTTTTTTAACATTTTTATTTATTTTTGAGAGACATAGAGACAGAGCGTGAGCAGGGGAAGGGCAGAGAGAGAGAGGGAGACACAGAATCCGAAGCAGGCTCCAGGCTCTGAGCTGTCAGCACAGAGCTCGACGCGGGGCTCGAACTCACAGACCGTGAGATCATGACCTGAACTGAAGTTGGCCGCTTAAACCGAATGAGCCACCCAGGCGCCCCTAGGAGATTACCTTAGAAATGAAACAAGAAGAGCTCAACCAAAATCAAGTATGTAAAAACATATGAATCAAAAAGAATAACTAGGGGCGCCTGGGTGGCTCAGTCGGTTAAGCAGCCGACTTCGGCTCAGGTCATGATCTCACGGTGTGTGAGTTCGAGCCCCACGTCGGGCTCTGTGCTGATGGCTCAGAGCCTGGAGCCTGCTTCGGATTCTGTGTCTCCCTCTCTCTCTGCCCTTCCCCTGCTCTCGCTCTGTCTCTGTGTCTCTCAAAAATAAATAAACGTTAAAAAAACAAAATAAGGTGATCTCTTAGATAACATTATTACAATTTTTTTAATTCAAAAAACCTGGGAAATTTTCTTTAGGTCAGCACCTAAAGAAAGATTTTTTTGACATTGTTACTGGAAAAAAACATGCTAGAATGTCTCTGTTTGTATGTGAAAAAAATAATGCTCTTTTTTTAATTTTTTGTTTTAAAGTAAGCCTTATACACCATGTGGGGCTTGATCTTACGACACGGAGATCGAGAGTTGGACACTCTACTGACTGAGCAAGCCGGGTGCCCTCCCCCCAAAATCCTACTTTTGATTAAAGAAATAAAAAGGGACAAGATTAGAATCACATTTTTGAGTATTATCTATATGTGATTAAATGGGATCTATTTTATAGATCTGATCAAAGCCTTAAAAATTCTTAGTCAAAAAAAAGTTACTGATACAGATTAATGTTTTGAACTTAAAAGTCAGTGAAAAATCTTTTATCTTTCCAGTTTCCTTCTTTAAACCCATATAAAGAAAGGAAGAAGGAAAAGAAATTAGCAGCTAGTCATCTGATTAAGACTTTGAAAGAACATTTAGTGAAGGATTCTGAAGTTTGAGCGGTGTAATAAATTGTGACTCTGTGCTTTGCAACCGAATAATGGGCTAAAAAGTTTTCCCGTGTTTAGTTTTTTATAGGGTGTGTTGTCATAGGTCTCATATTTTAACAAACTATCACTTGTTCTCATGGACCTCGGACCTCTCTAACTGTAGACCCGTTTCATTGTTCCCACTTACAACAAAACTTGAAAATAGTATCAATGTTCATTTTCTTTACTTTACCTCCCAGTATCTGCTCACCTCACTCCACTGGGGCTCTGGCTCCATCATGACACTGAAACCTTTTCAGGGTTACCAGAGATCTCCATTTAATCAAATCATTGATCAGCTTTCAGATGTCAGGTTACTTGATTTCTTAGCAATATTTCCTACAGTTAAGCATTCCCTTTTCAAAATTCTTTCCTCTTTCAGCTTCCAGGATTGCCCTCCTGCTCTGGTTTGCCCCCACCTCACTGGCCACTCTCAGTCTTCATTACTCTCTCCTCATCTTTCCATCCTCAAAATTTGTAGTACCCAGAAAGTGTCCTTGTCTCCCTCCCTATCTGCTGTCCATCCTATCCTTCCTTCCTTCCTTTCTGATTTTATCCTTTTTCTCTCTTACCCTGTACTCTAGATCAATACTTCTGATAGAACTTTCTGTGAAGATGGAAATATTGTTTATCTAGTCTGTCCAATATAATAGCCTCTAGCCATGTGTGACTCTTGAGCACTTGTAGTGTGGCTAGTGAAAAAGAGGAAATGAATTCTTAGTATTATTAACTGTAATTAAAAATTTAAATGCTACCTGTGGCTACTATATCAAATAGCATAATTCCAGATGATTTCATTCAGTTGGTTGGCTTTTAGATCCTCTATATACTAATGATTTTCAACTTGATATTTCCAGCCATAATTTTTCTCTTATGTTTAAGATTCATACGTATAACATTTCCATTGGAACATCTAATTGGCATCTAAAACTTAACATGTGCAAAACAAACATGTTCTTCCTCCAGTCTGCCCCATCTCAGGAAATGGTGCCACCGTTCATTGAAGTGTTGAGGCCAAATATCTACAAGCCATCCTTGTTCCCTTTCTTCCACTCACTTCTGTACCCAACCTATCAGAAACCCTTCAAAATATATGCCTAATCTCTCTGACAGTGTACACTGCAACAATCTTAGTGTAAGCTACCAACATTTCCCAGTAGGGTACTAGTCTACCAACTGTTTCTCTTGTTTCCGTTCTTTTTTTTTTTATGTTTGTTTACTTTATTTTTATTTTATTTTTATTTATTTATTTATTTTAGCGTTTTTATTTTATTTTTGAGAGACACAGAGACAGAGCGTGAGCAAGGGAAGGGCAGAGAGAGAGGGAGACACAGAATCTGAAGCAGGCTCCAGGCTCTGAGCCGTCAGCACAGAGCCCGACGCGGGGCTCGAACTCACAGACTGTGAGATCATGACCTGAGCCAAAGTCGGCCGCTTAACCAACTGAGCCACCCAGGCGCCCCTGGTTGTTTACTTTAGAGAGAGAGAGTGGGGAAGGGACAAAGAGGGAGAGAGAGAATCCCAAGCAGGCTTCATGCTGTCAGCACAGAGCCTGATGCAGGGCTTGATCTCACCAAGAGATTACAGCCTGATGCAAAATCAAGAGTCTGACACTGAAGCCGCTTAAACAGATTTAGCCACCCAGGTGTCCAGTCTTGCTTTCATTCTTTTTTTTTTTTAATATAATTTATTGTCAGATTGGTTTCCATACAACACCCATTGCTCATCCCCACAAGTGTCTTCTTCAGTTCTTAATCCCTCATACTTTTTCTGAACAGCAGCAAGAGTGCTCTTTAAAATGTAAATCATGCCTTGTCATTCATCAGTTCAAAACCCTCCAGCGACTTCCCATCACACCTAGAACCAAATCCTTAGTTCTCAGGGTTAAAAGACCTTATTAAAAAAAAAAAAAAAAAAAAAAAAAAAAAAAGACCTTTTGTAATTTGGACCTACTTCATCAGTATCACTTCCTACCACTCCCCCTTTGGACATTGTGGCTGCAAGAAGACAAGGTATTGTTTGGTCTCTTTTGTTCATTGCTGTGTCTCCAGTGCCAGGAAAGATCTGCTGACTGAAGGAACTGCAAGGAATCATACATTTTTGGTGTTGGCTCAGGGCAGACAAAAGGAGTCTTCCTTAAGAATCTGAATTCATGGGGCACTTGGGTGGCTCAGTCAGTTAAGCGTCTGACATGATAAAGTACCACTGAGTGAAAATTTTGTTACGTTATTTGTGTGCATGTAGTCAGGGTTGTAATACAAATGTATTTCTTAATATGTGTCACAGTTAAAAAGTGAAAAACATTGATATGATGGACCTCTAGAATACTGCTCCTAGCAACTAAACAATTCAAATTCTTTATTTTTAAATGTTTATTTTTGAGAAAGCATGCGAGTGGGGGAGGGGCGGGAGGGACAGAGGATCCCAAGCGGGCTCTGCACTGCCAGCAAAGAGCCTGATGTGGGACTCGAACTCAAGAAAAGCAGATTTCAACAAACTTGAAAGAATCTGTATCATATATATTTCATGCCCTGAGCATAGTACAGTTAAACTAGAAATTAACAAGAAGATAATGTATAAAACATATTCATTTGAAAACTTTATTTTTTTTAAATTTTTTTAATGTTTATTTAGTTTTGAGACAGAGACAGAAGCATGAGTGGGGGAGGGGCAGAGAGAGAGGGAGACACAGAATCCGAAGCAAGCTCCAGGCTCTGAGCCGTTAGCACAGAGCCTGATGCGGGCCTCGAACTCACGGACTGCAAGATCACGACCTGAGCTGAAGTCGGCCCCTCAACCAACTGAGCCACCCAGGTGCCCCATCATTTGAAAACTTTAAAATGCATTTCTAAGTTATGGGTTGGAAAAGAAATTATAAATAAAATTAGAAGTTAACTTAGGCCTGAATTACATGTGAGATAGGACTTACATGATGTCTTAGAGCAAAATTTGTATTATAATTAAAAAGGAAAAAAGCTGAAAAGTGAATTAAATATCCAGCTTTTAAAAAGTAAAAACAGAAAATAAACTGAAAAGATAGTAGAAGGCAAAACTTAATGAACTTAAAACAAATATTCAAAAGAATTTTGAAAACCACAATCTGGATTCTTTAAAAAGAGTCTGCAGCAAGGTTTTTTTTTTTTTAAGTGAAAGAAAGAGGACATAATAAAGATTCAGTTGAAATTAAAAAGATAAGATATTATCCTGAAAATTTTTATGACAAAATATTTGAAAACCTGGGAGAGATGGACAGTTTCTAGAAAAACTTAGTCCTACAGTTGAAGCCAAGAAAAACTCTAATGGTATGATGCAATGTGAATGGCATCTTAATGCCTAAAACCAAAAAGAAATTTGATCAGTAATTTAAAGTCTTCCTAATAAGAAAATACTCAGCCAAGATGATTTTACAAATGAGACATACCAAACACTCAAGAAAATTGAGTCCAACCTTGCACAAAATTTTATAGATAACAGGAAAAGTAGGAACATTTTATCTGTCCTTCTGAGAACAGTGTAACCTGGATATTCAAACTAGACAAGAATAATATGAGAAGAGTAATTACAAGTCAGTCTTTACTCATAAATATAGATGCAGAAATCCTAAACAAGATTTTAGCAAACCAAATACAGCAGTGAATTTAAGTAAACAGGAAATCAGATGGATTGAACATTAGAAAATCAACTAATGTAATTCGCCAATAAACATAGTAAAGGAGAAAATAGCCTGGATATCCACGTATATCTAATTCCATTAAATACGAAGGTTTCATTTAAAGGACAGGAATATCAAAAAAACTTTTTAAATAAAGGACAGGAATATCACGCTGAAAAAGGAGTAAAATACAGCTAAATGCAAGAGGAGTACCTAAAATGTAAGGATACAGAAAGCCTGAAGATAAAAGGATAGAAAAAGATACACCATGGAAAAAACAAATCAAAAGAAAGCTGGTATAGCTATATTAATATTTGTACTTTAAGGCATATTGTTAGAAATAAAGAAGGGTCACTTCATAATGATTAACAGTTCAGCTCACCTGGAAGACAAAAGCCTTAAATTTGTGTGTGCCTACTAAGCCTAATAACAAAGCAGTGAAAATTAACTACACATACACTCACAAAACAAACTAAAAGGGGAAATGAGAAAATCCAGAATCATAATGGGAAATTTTAGCACCTCTCTCTCACTACTCATATCCAAAAACTAAATATAGAAGATGTCAGTTCTTTCCAAAATGATGATAACAGTTCTTTTACGGAACTTGACAAGGTCACTCATGAATGTATGTGAAAGAAGAAAGGTCTGAGAGCTCAGAGCCAGCATATTCCTGATGAAAAACAAGAAATGAGAAGTGCTTTCTCTACAGAGATAAAGATTATAAAGCCACAGTAATTAAGACAGTGAGCTTTTGGCATAGAGACAAACAGACCAGTGAAATGGGATATAGATCCTATACTTCTATTCCTTGCATATATGGACACTAATATACACATAAATATCTTGATGGACAGTGGATTTAAATGTGAAAGATGGATTTAAAGCAGTAGTAATGATGATGGCTGGCTAATGCTTGTTGAATGCTTACTGATTGCCAGGCAGCGTACTGACCCTTTTATAGGTAATGATGCAGCGCTGTGCGTAGTAGTAGGTGTTGTTGTTACTTACAGATGAGAAAACTGAGTCCCAGAGTGGGAATTGTCCAAGGTCTTATCACAAGTAAGTGACTGGTCTGGCTTTAGAGTCTTACATGCTGAATCAGTGTGCGGTAATACCTCTGGAAATAAAGGAGTACGTCTTCATGATATGAGAGAAGAAGGCCTTCTTAAGACAAAAAACCGTTAAGGAGAAGCTCGACATTGAAATTAAGAACTTCATTTCATTAAAAGAGATCATGAAGACATAAAACACAAACTGAGAGAAAATTGCCACACGTGTGATTAGAAAAGGATTTGTATCCTCAGTGCACAAGAATGCCTGTAGGAGCGCCTGAGTGGCTCCGTCGGGTAAGCATGCGACTCTTGATCTTGGCTCAGGTCATGATCTCATGGTTTGTGGGATCCAGCCCCACATTAGGCTCTGCACTGACAGTGATAGACCGCTCTCTCAATAATAAATAAACTTAAAAAAAAAAAAGAATGCCTATAAATTAAAAATAAGACAGATAAGTGAACAATGGGCAAAATGATGAACAGAACACAAATAGCCCATGAATATATGAAAAGATATTTAACTCATTTAATCAGGGAAAACCCCAGTGAGGTAATACTGAAAACCTATGAGGTGGATGAAAGTTAAAAGGTCTGATAGATTCTGTATCTCTCTCTCTCTCTGCCGTTCCCCTGCTCATACTCTGTCTCTGTGTCTCTCAAAAATAAATAAATGTTAAAAAAAAAATTAAAAAAAAAAAAAAAGGTCTGATAATACCAGTATTGATGTGGGTAATGGAAGCTCTGTTCAGCGTTGACAGTGAGAGAAATGTGTTTACTCTCAAGAACAATCTGGCAACATTCTGGTGAAGCTGAAGGTGTACTAAGCATATGATCTGGCATTTCCACTGCCAGTTACATACCACTGATACCCAAACTGGAAGAGATGCTCGTGTCACTAAGAAATATTTCAAAGAATCTCTGTAGTAGTACTGCTTATGATAACAAAAACTAAGAAGCACCCTAAATCTCTGTCCCCAGTAGAATGGCTAAAGAATTTCCTAGTCCTAAAATGGTAGTCAGGATTAAAGTACACATAGCGACTTGGCTGAATCTCAAAAACAAAGTTGCTCAGAGGAAGCAAGTTAGATCTACAGTATGAGAGCATTTATTACATGATCTAAATTGCCTGGAGATCTATACGTAGGTAATGAAAATCTAAAACATTATAGGGAGGAGGAGGCACATTTTCGGAGAGTCACAAGAGGAGTTAATATAGTTGATAATGGTTTATTTCTTAAGCTGGGTATTAGGTATCCTTTATTCCTTATGCCTTTAAAATATTGCTTAATCTTTAAAATATTGAATGGATATGAAAATGGATATGAAAATATTTTTCTATATTTAATGATAACTATTGAAAAAAATTGTGAAGACCATTTTATTTAACATGTTTCCTGATCAGCAGTAAATCTATCATCTAATGTGATCTTCAAATGGAGATGAGTAACTTAGCAAAGAGTAACAATAGAACTAGAGATGTTATTTTGATTCTTACCTTGGAATTGAAGGCCTAAAGCCCTTTCCTTGGGTTTTTACTTATTTTTTTAAAGATGTTTATTTTTGAGAGTGAGAGCATGAGCAGGGGAGGGCAGGGAGAGATGGGTACAGAGAATCTGGAGCAGGCTCCATGCTGACAGCAGAGAGCCCGATGTAGGGCTCGAACCCATGAACCATGAAATCATGACTTGAGCCAAAATCAGACATTTAACCGACTGAGCCACCCAGGTGCCCTGGTTTTTACTTACTTAAACTACCCTACAATTTGTTTTTTTCCTTACTGTAATCATTTTAGTGGTTTTTTAATTTGTATTTTTCCCATTTTATTGAGAAATATTTGACTTACATGATTGTAAATTAAAAGTGTACAGTATGATGGCCTGATTTACATACGTAGTGAAATGATCACCACAGTAGGTTCAGTTAACATCCATCTTCTCATACAGATAGCAAAAGGGAAAA
The DNA here is from genome assembly GCA_030068075.1 of Paguma larvata. Taxonomy (NCBI): domain Eukaryota; kingdom Metazoa; phylum Chordata; class Mammalia; order Carnivora; family Viverridae; genus Paguma; species Paguma larvata. The sequence goes on from CM057833.1 coordinate 89,148,195, forward strand.
AAATTTCTTATGATGAGCACTCTTAGGATAAACCCTCCTAGCAACTTTCCTAAGTGTCATACAGCAATGTTAACTGTAGTCATCATGTTGTACATTCTGTCCCTAGTATTTATTTATCTTGTAACACTGGGAAATTCTTCCTTTCCCCCTCCCATAACCCTCTGTCTCTGGTAAGCCACAAGTTTGATCTCTTTTTCCTAGTTCAGGTTGTTTTTTTCTTTTTAGATTCCAATATAAGATCATACAGGATTTGCCTTCATCTTTTTTAAGAGTTTCTGTGGATAGTATAAAACCAGTTATTATAAAATGCCTTTTCTAAATTAAGGGATAATGTCAGTAGCCAAAGTTAGTTTCCAACCAAAATGTAACTTCCCTACATCAAAGAATTTTAGAGGGAGTGTATATTCTATTTTTATGTAGTTGGTATGGAAAACTATTATTCTTAAAAAAGTACATGTTTGTATGATTCCTCCTTCCATATGGTCTTGTGTAACAGACTTTAAAGTTGAATAACCCAGTCATGCTGAATTTGTAGTCTTAAGGACTTTCCTGTTTATTTGAAAAATTTTTTTTTTTTTTTTTTTTTTTTTTTTACAAAGGTGCACGCCCCAAGTTTGGACGCCGACACAGTATGGAAAACATGGAACTTATGAAGTTAACGCCAGAAAAGGTTGGCAGCCTTTAGGTTTTTAAATATCTTGAACTGTTATATTCAAATATTTAAGTAACTTTTAACTTAAATGAATAGTTTAAATAAACCTTGTCTTGTATGGGTATCACTTTAAAATTTTCCTTTAAAAATTATTTTTAGGGGTGCCTGGGTAGTTCAGTCGGTTAAGAATCCGACTTCGGCTCAGGTCATGATCTTGCGGTTCGTGAGTTCAAGCCCTGCATTGGGCTCTGTGCTGACAGCTCAGAGCCTGGAGCCTGCTTCGGATTCTGTGTCTCCTTCTCTCTCTCTTCCTCCCGCATTCTGTCTCTCTCTCTCTCAAAAATAAAGACAAAAAAAATTTAAAAATTTTTTAAAAGTACAGTCTAAAAAGAATGTGTATAATATGCCGCCATCTATTTAAGAAAAGTGTTATGCATATATCCTTTGTAGATGCATAAAACATTTCAGGAAGGCTCTCTAAGAAACTTTGCTAGTAACAGTTGCTTCTGGGAAAAGGATTGGGTGTCTGAGAGGAGATACTTTTTACAGTTTTACAGATTGAACTGTTTGAATATTTTAACATGTACACGTATTACTTTTTTAAATTAATTACCTTTTTTAATCGGGAAAATTAAAGGGTTAGGAAGCCCTTTTTTTCCTCAACTAAGTAACAGCAACATTATTAGATAAATGATATTTACGATCAAGGTAGTTTTTCTGGCTGCATTTCTTAAAAGCAGTTTCTTCACTAACAGCTGTTTATTCAAGATGCATCTTCTTTAGGCTTTTGTTTTCAGTAACAGAGAAGGGACTTTATAATTAGAAAAAGGTTATTTTTTTCTTTTATTATTTTTTATTAAGTCTTTTAATTCCAGTGTTGTTATAGGAGTGTTATAGGAGTTCCAGGTGTCCAATATAGTGATTCAACACCTCTGTGCATTACTCAGTGCTCATCACGAGAAGTGTACTCTTAATCCATCACCTACTTCGCCCACCCCTCACCCAGGAAAAAGCTTATTGAAGAAAAAAAATCTAGGCTGCTTTCTTCCACTTTTAAGTTAATTTTACATTGTTAAAGCAGGCTGTTCTTTTATGGTATATTTTTAAAAATGCTTTTTATAAAATAGGTTCATTATAATAACTTCAGAAAATTTCAACAAGGATATTAAAATTATCAGTAATCCTACTCCCAGGGGTAACTACAATGAATGTTTTGGTATTTCTTCATCTCGCATTTTCATATGAATATTTGTTGTCATGTTATAGATATTTTATAATATGTAGTTAATGTATTATTCCCATGTCATTAAACATTTCTCTGCCCTATTATAATAATAGGCATATGATTTTTTAATATTGACATTTTTTGTGGAAATAGTTTTCAAATCAGCCAGATATAATTAAAGTTGTTCAGAAATTCTAGTTAACTCCTGAAGGACTTCGTGATGCCCCCTAGATGTCTATCTGCTATCTTGTCAGTTCGCAAGTCGGACTAATCTGCAATTTGTTTGTTTATTCATTCGGCTTCTCTGCAGTTTATTTATTTGGGTAATCTGCAATTTATTTATTATTTATTTGTTTATTTATTTAATGTGTGTTTATTTTTGAAAGAGAGAGGGAGACAGAGCACAAGCAAGGGAAGGGCAGAGAGAGAGAGAGGGGGACACAGAATCCAAAGAAGGCTCCAGGCTGAGCTGTCAGCACAGAGCCTAGCTTGGGACTCGAAATCACAAACTGGGAGATCATGACCTGAGCCCAAGTTGGCCTGAGCCACCCAGGCACCCCTGCAAATTACTAAAAGAAAAAACAACTTTTAGGCCAATTTAAGTCTCTTTTCCTATTTCTTGTAGGAACAGACTAATAAGTAGCAAAATTAATTTGCTGCCTGTGCCTCGCTTTGTAGTGGTACTAACAGTAGATTTCATTAGGAAGCTGACTAGATTAAACCCCGTAATTTTCCAAGAGCCAAATAACGGCAGTTTTGTCTCTAAAATATGTTTGGAATTAATTCTTTGTTTTCTTTTCCTCATAATAAAGTTGCAATTTGTTATTTCATTATTCTCAACAAAGCAAAGAAGCATATGTAAAGGAAAAAGGAGACTTCCGTGTTAAAGATATTTCTTGGGAAAGAACACAGTTGTAGGGAACTCTTGAGACCCCGGGTGTCTGAAAATGTCTTTTTGCTACTCTCACATTTGGTTGGTGATTCTGTTTACTATGGAATTACTATAATTGGAAATAATTTTCCTTCATAATTTTGAAGACATTGTTCCAGTCTGTATTCTTCAGGGTTTTTGTTGAGAATTCCAAATAAGTATATAGGAAACATTAAAAATTTTTCACATTTCCACTCGGGATTTAGGTGGAGTTTTACGTTCTAATAGTTGGGCTTGTTTACTTTTTCTCGAATCAATAGACCCCGTAGTACACTCCAACAAATAGTTTCTCCTTATCACCTGTATGAGAAGAGGGACAGAGGGAAAAAAAATAAAACTTCATTTGATGCAGATAACTGGCTTGGTTCGCTCACTAGCTATCTCTCACTCAGGTACAGTAGCCTTAGGGCAAGACTTATCCTAATTTGTGTCTCATGTGATGTAACTTTATCATTTACTACATAACACAGACCTTTGGACTTACTTACAGACACTTAAGACCGAATGTTAAAGCTGCAAACGTCACGCAGCTACTGTACATACTGTGTTTTTCCTTTCTACTCAGTAAATATTGTTTTTTTGTGGGCTTTTTTTTTCTTAGTCATTCTTACTGTTTTAGGGTGGGGTTTTTTTTAGTAACTTTATTTTTAATTTATATCCAAGTTAGTTAGCATATAGTGCAACAATGATTTCAGGAGTAGATTCCTTAATCCCCCTTACCCATTTAGCCCTTCCCCACTCCCACAACCCCTAGGAAATATTTGTTATATTGAGTCTGTATTTAGAGGTTAAGTATATTTAAACCAGGTCTAGACCTATATAAATGACTCATGTTTTCCCTATTGAGAATTTAGTAGTTAGTGAAAATAAAAAATAACAAAAAATTACTACTGCTATATGGTTTAGATGTTAATTTCTACAGTTAAAAATTCCACATATATTCAAAATTTCCAGTTGTAACAGGTTCTTAATTAACTCACATCCAAAATAAAATTGCTCTTTGACCTTTCAAATTTTTATGGGATTTTGGCAAACTTTGTTTTCTTACTTTTTAAAAAACTTTTTTTAATGTTTATTTTTGAAGGAGAAAGAGACAGAGTGTGAGTGGGAAGGGGCAGAGAGAGAGGGAGACACAGAATCTGAAGCAGGCTCCAGGCTCTGAGCTCTCAACACAGAGTCGGATGTGGGGCTCTAACCCATGAACCGCGAGATCATGACCTGAGCCACCCAGGCGCCTCTGTTTTCTTACTCTTGTTTCCTAAAAGCCACTATTTTAATGTTTTGATAGTGAAAAGTTCACAGTATACCTTTGGTACAAGCCGTTGAAAATAGGGAGATATACTGGCAAAAAGGAATTTAAGAGATCTGGCTGCACTCCACACTAGAGGAGTGGCGATGGCAGGTTAATATTATAGAAAACCAGAGATTGCTTTGGTTTTTTCATGCCCTGCTTCCATACCTGTTTATAATTTTGTAGGTACAGAACTGGAACAGTGAAATTCTTGCTAAACAAAAACCTCTTATTGCCAAACCTTCTGCGAAGCTGCTCTTTGTCAACAGATTGAAGGGGAAAAAATGCAAAACTAATTCCTCCACTAAAGTTCTCCAAGATGCCAGTAATTCCATTGATCACCGAATTCCAAATTCTGAGAGGGTACGTATGAAATAAGTTTTTGAGTATTGTGCTTTGAATGCCTTTATTTTAGTTTTCTTGTATTCATACCAGATATTTGATAACTTATATTAGACACTTAATACAAAATATCTTTTTTGTTCAAAGAAGTCTTCCGTATTTCCCTCTTTCTTCTGTCTTCTTCAAAGCTAGAAACTGCAGTTACTCCATTCATGGATATGTTGCTTCACTGCTTTGGACAATAATTATTTGTCATTAATTACAAAAATACTACCTTTTATTTTATTACAGCGTCTCCCAGTAAAACTCTCCTTTCATTGCAGAAGTTAGAGCAAATGAAATTCACATGTTCAAGGATTTTAAAATACTGGTTTAAAATAGTATCTGCTAGCATCTTTTGTTTATATTGAGATTATAATAATAGTTAAAAACTGATGAAAAATGAACATAGGAATCAGGTTACTAAATATAACTTAAAATATTTAGAAATAAGAAAATATCAGGAATATAGCTACCCTACACTCTGATAAAAGAATCAAAATAAATTACAAAGATGATACTTCCAATTATCAAGTCCATTTTTCAGTAAGAGTTCAATTTTTTAAAAAACGTTTATTTTTGAGCGACAGAGTGCAAGTGGGGGACGGGCAGAGAGGAAGACACAGAATCCAAAGCAGGCTCCAGGCTCCAAGCTGTCAACACAGAGCCTGATGCAGGGCTTGAACTCACAGACTGTGAGATCATGACCTGAGCCGAAGTTTGATGCTCAACCGACTGAGCCACCCAGGCACCTCAGGGAGAGCTTTTGGAAAAACGTTAGTCTTATTTTTTGACCGATTTCTCTTAGTCCTCTTGTCAGCATTCTGTCATGTCTGTATCCTGGTAGTGTCCTTTGTCTTGATTTTTATCAGTTTCTTATATGTATATGACTAACAAAAGGAAACTTTATGGGGTATATAAAAATGGTTCAGGAATATTTTTGTAGACCTAGGGCAGATCTCAAAGGCATACCTTTGTTCAAGATCTGACATCTTAACTAGGCCCACTTAGCTCAACTGAAACTGTCCACTTCTGGAGCCTTCTCGTGTTTTGATGTTCAGAAGTTTGAATTCGAGCCTTTTTTGCGCCTAGGAAGGTCTTGTTAGTGATTAATGCATCTGACTACAGCTTATGTTTACATTTAATCCCAAACCTCAGATCGTACATGTTAAAAACTGTATTTTCTCAAACTCTCCTGTTTCCCTTATGTATGCTGTGTACTTGGTCACCCAAGTTAGGTGTCATTCTAGACTTCTTCTCCACTAACCACATCCAGTCAATCCCTACATCCCTCAGATCTGTCCCTACCCCCACCTTTTGAAAATAAACCTCTGCTACTATGTCTTAGTTCTTAGTGCAGTCCTGCATCTCTTACCCAGATTTTTGGAATAGGCACCTGAACTGATCTCTTTCCCTACGTTAATTAATCTCAGCAACCTCCGGAGGGGCCAGTTCTGTTTAACAGTGTTACCAGTGCTCCTCTTATTTCACACAGTATAACTTGTGTATCATACAGGCCCTTCGTCCTTCGTCCTTCGTCCTCCTTCACCTCCCCTACCCTTCAGTTCTTAATCCCCTACACTACAGACCTTTGAAATTGCACATTAATCAGCATGAAACATATCTGCCCTGCTAATGCTTAGTCATCCTTCAAGAGCCAACTCAAATACAGTTTCCCCTATTTCCCTGAAGAATTAGTTCTGCCTTTCTCCTGGGGCCTAGGAGATTATATATATATATATACAGTACCTCTACTGTAACGTTGACATCATTATGAAGAATGAAACTTTTATTAAACATGGCATGGCATACTAAGTTTTGAAGCCTTCCAAATAAAGTATGACTAGTTCCCCTCTGCCTCAAATACTCATTTATTTGAAGTTTATATTTTTTCCAGATCTTCAAGTCTGGATATATAATAAAGGACCTTGGAATTCACTATGCTTTTAGTTTTCAGTTCTTAGTTTACTTTTAAATTCTGTTGTAGAATCTTAGAGCTGAACTTTGAGCCTCGGGTCACTAACATTTACATAATTCATTCAGTATCTGGGGAAGTTCCCCAGAGTTGAGGTACATTTCTTTATTCTTTAGCCTTGGAAATAGAGATTAAAAACTAAAATAACTAGAAATGCTTTTTGTTAATTGAATTGAAATAACTTTATTCCCAGATTTGCCATCTGGAATTCTTTATAATGAAAATGTCAATTTTTCTTTAAAGTTTATTTATTTTGAGAGAAAGACCTAGAACGAGCAGGGGAGGGGCAGAGAGAAAGGGGGACGAAGGATCCGAAAGGGGCTCTGAGCTGACAGCAGACAGCCCCATGTGGGACTTGAACTCACGAACAGTGAGATGATGACCTGAGCCAAAGTTGGACGCTTAACCGACTAAGCCACCCACGCACCCCGAAAATGTCAATTTTTAATCTTTGTCCTTTACCTTTTGCTTATGTATCATGCTACTGTTCCATTGATGATCTAATGATAATGCTGGAATATTCAGATTTTCTCTCAATGTTTCAGAAAATCAGTGCAGATATTATTGGAGATGAGGGGTTCTTTGACCTGGTAAGCCGATTTCAGAGCAATCGGATGGATGACCAGAGGTGCTGCTTACAAGACCAGAGCTGCGGGACTGCTTCAGCCACGGCTTCTTCCACTCCGCCTCGAGCGATGCTAAAAAGTGAGTGATTTGTGCTGCTCCCCCAAATTTGGTCGTTCCCTTTGATATCCTCATGATTTCTTTCTGAGAGTTTAGTTCTCATCAGAGCAGGTACAGTAAATGAGCCTGAATCCAGGTGTATCTGAAATGCTGGTATTTCTTCAGTTCGAAACAAGGTTTTGTTTCAGTTTCCCTAGGTTCATCTGTATTTTAGTCCAGTGTACTTTCTACTAACTGTATCATACTTCCTCCCTAGATTCTTTGAGACTGGGGGAAAAAAAAAATCTAACTTTAAAAGTAAAAATAGGAAAAAATGTAGGTATACTTATAATTCTGTGTAAAATGCAACTGCTAACTGCATTAAAAAAGAAAAGCAAGGCAGACTGAAGAGGAACCTCTAACTCAGGCTGAAGCTAAGGCCTGCCTGAGCCTTAGAAAGGTCTAAAATGGGTTACTTAAAATTTTCTATTTCAGTTACCAGAAGATGTCCTCTGTAGACCAGAACAGTTTAAGTGAGCTAAGTGGTTCCCATGCAGGGCATAGAATAAAAGCACTCTCATTCATCCTCACGTGAGAAGTTACATAAGAGAGAGTATTTACCTTCTGAAATCTAGCCCAAGATCTTGTAAAGTTACATTTTGAGCAGGTGTTAGATAAAAGGAAAGACAGTCAAATCTGAATGAATAACCTCCAAGTGGATCACCTGAAGTACCCTGGGATTCATTCTTCCCTCCCTACCCATCTGGTCAGGCCCCAGCCTCTCAGTGAGAGCCAAAGCAGGGGGACAGTGGATGTTGGGACTGAACAAGGCAGAAAGAACTATACGTATATTAAAAATATACTTAAGGGGCGCCTGGGTGGCTCAGTCGGTTGAGCAGCCGACTTCAGCTCAGGTCATGTTCTCAGGGTCTGTGAGTTCGAGCCCCGCGTCGGGCTCTGTGCTGACGGCTCAGAGCCTGGAGCCTGCTTCAGATTCTGTGTCTCCCTCTGTCTCTCTGTCTCTCAAAAATAAAATAAATGTTAAAAAACAAAAATTAAAAAAAAAAAAACTTAAATATTTTCATAATGTTTTGGATTTTTTTTCGCTGTTCATAGCACCGTCTGTTTCCGTGGTGTCCCCCAACACGGATGAGTTTTTAGACCTTCTTGCCAGCTCACAGAGCCGCCGTCTCGATGACCAGAGGGCCAGCTTCAGTAATTTGCCAGGGCTTCGTCTGTCACAAAACAACAATAAGTCCGTACTTGGCCACCTGAGGACTAATGACAACAAAGAGCCTGATGAAGACTTCTTTGACATCCTTGTAAAATGTCAAGTACGTATGCATATTTTTGTCAGTCTGTAAGTCACCCAGATGCTGTTGAGAGTTTGGCAGTATTTTGATTCTAATTTGGAAAGGGCTCATTTTTTATTAGGGACACACTTACCATTCAGGGACCCTGCAGACACTATAGATCCCTGTGATAGCTTCTTACTTTGGATTCTTTCGGGCGGTAAGGTGAGGCGTTGCTGATGCCGCCCTCCGGGCTGTGGTAGAGAGGAGACGGAAGGGCATGGGAGGAGGCCCAGAAAAGAGCCCCGCTTTCCTAAATGGTAGAGAGCATCGGGAGCCACCAGCGATCAATATGGGGAGAGTCTAGCTGGGGCCCTCTCTAGACAGCTTTAGGCGAAATGTACATATTGAGATAGCTTTCATTTTTTATTTTTATTTAATAATTATTTGCCAGAATGGTTAAGGAATACCTTAGATGGCTTGAACATGACCATGAGAAAACTAATCCTTCTTTTAAAGTTTTTTAGTTATTTATTTTTGAGAGAGAGGGAGAGTCTCAAGTGGGCTTGCACTGTCAGCACTGCAGAGCCTAGCCTGGGGCTCAAACTCCCAAAACTCTCAGGTCGTGACCGGAGGTGAAATCAAGAGTTGGATGCTTAACCACCTAAGCCACCCGCCCCGTCATGTGCTTGCTTTTAAAGGGTCCTACATGTTAGTGGGAGAGACAACAAGTAAGTCTGTGCCCGTGTAGAGACGGATAGATACTGTATGTCAGGTACCGATACTTGCTATAAAGAAAATCAGAGCAAGATAAAGGGGTGGGGTAGCCGGGGCTGGTGGTGGTTAGGGAAGATGTTCCTGGATTGAGATTAACAGAAATCTGAATAAGGTGAAATAGCCATGTGAATATTTAGTGAAACGGCATTCTGTACAGAGACAACAAGTCCCTTCTCAGATGTAAAAGCTTAGCAGGTTCAAGGAAAGGCAAGGTGACCAATGTGACCCTCAGTAGAGGGTAAGGAAGAGTGGTAGGAGATACAGATGGAGAAGTAACCAATCTTATGATCTTCTAGGCCGTGATGAGGTCTTGTGTTCCAAATGTGACAGGAAGACACTGGACAGATCACCCTGGCTACTGTTGAAAGCATGTGGAGTGGCAAAGGCTGTTAGTGGGAGAACCAGCTAGAAAACCAACGTGGTAGTTCAGGCAAAAGACACTGGTGACTTTGACTAGTGTGCTGGTGGTAGTGATGATAAATAGAACAGGGACTTATTTTGAAGTTATGGGTGATTGGCAAGACCGTGTTAATAAATCAGATGGAGGGTATACGAAACTTAGGAGGGCTCTTCCCTTTTTGGCTTTGAATAACTGAGTCAGTGGATGATGTAGTTTACTAAAATAGAGAAGTTGAGAGGAGAAAGAGGTTTGGGAAGAAAAAGCAGGAGTTCTACTTTAGGTATGTAAATTGGAGTTACATAAGTAGGTGTATTAAGTGGAGACGTTGAGTAGACAATTGGGCATAAAAATCTGGAGCCCCAGGGTAGGTTAAGCATCTGACTCGTGATACTGGCTCAGGTCGTGATCTTGTGGTCATGAGATCAAGCCCCCTTCACACTCAGCGCAGTCTCCTCACACTCTCTGTCTCAAAAAAACAAACAAAAAAAAACCAACAACCACAAAAACCTAGAGCCCCAGAGAGAAATGTCTTTGGGAGTCATCAGCATATAGCTAGTGTGAAAGCCCTGGGAAGATACTACCTAAACAATAGATGCGGAAACAGTTAGACTAAGCCCTGGACATTGCAAAAGCTGGCTGAACAGAGGACGATGAGCCAGCAAAGCAGCAGTCAGCCTGGAAACTGGTAGAAGTAAACTAAGAAAGCATTTAAGGGATGTTCAAGTGTGTCAAACACTGACTGATCTACTAGATTTGGCAATGTGGAGATTATTAGTCATTTTGAAAGATACTGTTTCAGTGACACGGTGGGGACAAAGGATTGAGAGGGTTGAGAAAACGGAAAGTGTAAAAGGAGAGATAGTAAACAAAACTTTCAAGGAATTTTCAGAGTTGGAGATACAGGATAGAGTTTGGTTTTTTCTTATTTGGGGAGTTAATACTTCATGTCTGCCAATGTAAATGATCAAGTAGAGGGAGGAACCAGTGATGCAACAGAGTGTATGTCTACAAATTTGGAGGTAGGTGCAGGTAGGAATCCTCTGGTTATTCTTTTCTTAGCAAAGTACGAAGTAGGGCCATTAACAGAGACTGGGGTTGGACCATTGTAATTTTGAAGAGAACAGAACACAGTTATTTTGAGAAACTGAAAGTATATCTACCAGCAAAAAGTAATGGGATTGTTGAGCTACTCTGAGGACTCCTTCGAAGTTCACAGTCACTGAAGTAAGTAGAGTGGTATATTTTCTCAAGGCATCACCAGTTACTTAAGGATACAGAGGTTTAATCGAGGTCAGTAATTGGATAGAATAGGGAGGAGAGGGAGAGAAGCACATGCCAGAAGTAGAACCTAGGCTGCATCTAAGAAGGGAGATAGGAAAATGAAAGGTATGGAAGTGACAACTGTCAGTGATCCTAGTGGCTGTAAGAAATAGTGAAGATGGGGCGCCTGGGTGGCTCAGTCGGTTGGGCATCCGACTTCGGCTCAGGTCATGATCCACCCTTGTGGGTTCGAGCCCCGCCTCAGGCTGTGTTGATGGCTCAGAGCCTGGAGCTGCTTTGGATTCTGTGTCTCCTTCTCTTTCTCTGCCTCTCCCCTGCTCGCACTCTGTCTCTCCCTCTCAAAAATAAATAAACATTAAAAAAATTAAAAAGAGTGAAGACCTGGGGCACCTGGGTGGCTCAGCCGATTCTGTGTCTCTCTCTGCCCCCCTATAATGTCTCTGAAATGAATATAAAAAGAAAAAATAGTGAAGACCTAAAAACAGACCATCAACATATAGAAAGCAAAAACTGACAGAATTGAAGGGAGAAATGGACATTTCTACAAAAACAGTTGGAGATTTCAAGACTCTCCACCCTCCCCCCACCCCAATGATAAGTAGGACAACCAGACAGATGATAAACTTGAACTCAATAAATCACCTAGTTCTTACAGAATACACATTCTTCTCGAGTGCATAAGGGGTGCATATTCTCCAGGATAGACCATATGTTAGGCCACGAATTCTCAACAGTTTTGTTTTTGAGGGAGACACAGAATCCGAAGCAGGCTCTGAGCTGTCAGCACAGAGCCCCAGCGTGGGGCTCAAACTCAAACTGTGAGACCATGACCTGAGCCAAAGTCAGATGCTTACCAGCTGCTGCAAGTCTCAGCAATTTTAAAAGATTAGATACCATACAAAGTATCTTCTCCACAACAGGATGGAGTTAGAAGCAATAACAAGGAAGGGTGCCTGGGTTTTGGCTCAGGTCATGATCTCATGGATTCAAGCCCCCTTCGGGCTCTGCACTGACAGTGAGGAGCCTGCTTGGGATTCTCTCTCTCCCTGTCCCCTGGCTCACACTGTCTCAGTCTCTCGAATAAAATTTAAAACAACAGCAAAAACAGTAACAAGCAAAAATGGAGAATTCACAAATTACCAGTGGATAAAGAGGAAAACACAATATCCTAAAATGTTGGAACGCAGGGAAGGCAGTACTCAGGGAAATTTATAGCTGTAAATGCTTACATTAAAAAAGGAGGAATATCTCAAATCAACAACTTAATTTTTTATAGCTTAAGGGGCTACAAAAAGAAACCTAAAACTAGCAGAAAGAAGGAAATGAACAGAAAAATAGAAAAAAAATCAACAAATCCAAAGGCTGGTTGGTTGAAAGGTTAAACACAATTGATAAAGGCTCAGATTACTAAAATTAGAAACAAAAGTAGGGACATCACTTCTAATTCTACAAAAATAAGAATATTTGCAGAATACTATGAATGCTTATATGCTAATAAGTTGGATAACCTAGGTGAAATGGACAAATAACCAGAAACACAAAATCAACCAAGACGATCATTAATAGAAAACAGACCCATAATCTGTAAGGAAATCATGTCAGTAATCAGAAACCTCCTGACAAAGAAAAGCCGTGGATCTGTTGACTTCACTAGTGAATTCTACCAAACTGAAAAAAAGGGAATACTTTCGATTCCTAAGTCATTCTATGAGGTCAATATTGCCTTGATACCAAAGCCAGACAAGGCACTACAAAGAAAACTATGTGTCCAATATCCTTTTTGAATATAGATGCAAAAATCATCAATAGAATACTAGCAAACAGAATCCAGTGGCATATTAAAAAGATTATACACCATGCCTAGGTGCAATTTGTTCCTGGAATGCAAGGATGGTTCAACACGGGGGAATAATCAATGGTAATACATACACTACATTAGTAGAATGAAAGAGGAAAAAAACCCAAAAAATACCTGATCTAAATTGATACAGAAAAAGCATTTGACAAAATTCAACACATTTTCATGGTAGAAACACTCAACTAACTAGGAATAGTAAGAAACTGCCACAACATAATAAAAGTCATTTATGAACTACCCACAGCTACTATCATACTCAATGGTAAAAGACAAAAGCTTTTTTCTAAGAGCAGGAACAAGACAAGGATGGTCATTTTTCGCCACTTCTATTCAACATGGTACTAGAAGTTCTAGCAGAAGAATTAGGCAAGAAAAGGCATCCAGATAGGAAAGGAAGAAGTAAAATTATCTCTGTTCAGAAAGGAGTCTTATGTGTAGAAAATCCTAAAGATTTCACCAAAAAACCCTGTTAGAACCAAAACAAATCCAGCAAAATAATGGTACGAAATTAATATCCAAAAATCAGTTGTGTTTCTATACACTAATAGTAAACAGACCAAAAAGGAAATGAGAAAACAGTTCTTCCTAAAATAGCATGAGCAGGAATGAACTTAACCAGGGAAGTGAAAGACTTGAACAATGAAAACTATAAAATGTTTCTGAAAGAAATTACGACCTCATAAAGAAATGGAAAAAAATCCCATGTTCATGGGTTTATTGTTAAAATGCCAGTACTGCCTAGAGTGTAATCTACAGATTCAATCAATGCATTCCTTATCAAAAAGTAAGATTTTTTACAGAACAGAAAATTCCATCTTGAAATTCCTATGAAATCTCAGGGGAACCCAAATAACTGAAACAATCTTGAGCAAGAACGAAGTTGGAGGACTCCCACTTCCTGATTTCAAATCTTACTGCAAAGCTACAGTAATCAAAAAGTATGGTATTTGACATGATGACAGACATACAGAGCAATGGAAAAGAGCCCAGAGATAAATCCCTGAATATGTCGTCAAATGACTTTGCACAAGTGTGCCAAGACTAGTAAGTGGGGAAAGGAGTCTCATCAACAAATGCTGTGGGAGAACTATCACATGCAGAAGAATGAAGCTGGGCCCTTACCTAACACCATATGTAAAAACTGATTCAGAATGGGTCAGAGACCTAAATGTAAGAGCTAAGACTTTAAGCTTATAGAAAACATACGGGGAAAGCTTCAAGATTTTGGATTTGGCAGTGATTTCTTAGTTACAAGACCTTAATTATGAGGCACAGGCAACAAAAGAATAGACAAACTGGACTTGATGAAAGTTTAAAACTTTTGTACATCAAATGACACTATCAATAAAAAGCCAACCCACAGAAAATATTTGCAAATCATATAACCAATAAAGGATTAATTGAGAATTATAGAGAACTCTAAAGCTTAACCACAAAAAAAAAAAGTATTTCAAAAATGGGCAAAGAATCCAAATAGACATTTCTCAAAGGAAGATCTGCAGATGGCCAGTAAGCACAGGAAGAGATGTTCAACATCACAAATCATTAGAGAAATGCAAGTCGAAATCACAGTGAGATACCAGCTCACATCCATTGGGAAGCTACCATTAAAAAAAAAAAAAAAGGCACCTGGGTGGCTCAGTACGTTAAGCGTCCAACTTCAGCTCAGGTCATTATCTCGCAGTTCACAAGTTCAAGCCCCGTGTAGGGCTCTGTGCTGACAACTTGGAGCCTGGAGCCTACTTCAGATTCCGTGACTCCCTCTCTGCCCCTCCCCTGCTCATGCTCTGTCTCTCTAAAAAATAAACATTTAAAAAAAAAATTCAAAAACAACAGAAAACAGTTGGCAAGAATGTGGAGAAATTAGAACTGTCATGCACTGCAGGCGGGATACAAAATGGCAGAGCTGCTATGAAAAACAGTATGGTGGTTGCTCAAATTATTTAAAAATAGAATTACCATATGATCCATCAATCTCATTTCTGGATACATACCCAAAACAAAAGCATGGATATGAACAGGTATTTGTACACCTGCCTTCAAGCAGCCAGCATTATTCACCATAGCCAAAAGGTAGAAACAACCAAGTGCCTTTTGGCAGACCGATAAATAAAATGTGTACATGCACAACGGAGTATTTTTCAGCCTCAAAAATGAGGGAAATTCTGACACAGGCTACAACACAAGTGAACTCTGAAGGCATTATGCTGAAAAGTAGGCAGTCACAAAAGAACAAATACAATTCCACTCACATGAGGCAAAGTAGATTCATAGAGACAAAGTAGAATGGTGGTTGCCGGGGGCTGGAGAGGGGAGGATGGGGCTACGCTTTAGAGGTTTGGTTTTGCAAAATGCAGATATTCTGGAGATGGATAATGCTGACGGCACAGCAGTATGAATGTGCTTACTACTGCACTGTACACTTAAAAATGGTTAAAGTGGTAAACACAATTTTAAATTTACCACAATTTAAAAAAAAAAAATTCCCGGGGGAGTACTCTCTAGCCTGATCTGGAAAATTGGACGTGGCGATCAACATGAGATGTTTGAAATCCTGATTTTCGAGACAGTGCGGTTATTAAGAATGACCAGGTCTGGCCTGTGACGATGGGAGCTGATGGGTAAGGCAGAGGTAAAGAGTGGAGCCCAGAGGAGAGGAGGTCTGAGGACTGAAGCACCCAAGTGTTGGATGCACCGGAGGACAATGAAATCACCCCAACTGAAAGACAGGAGAAACGAAGAAGCATGAGCGAGATGTGTGTGTGTGGGGAGGGGGGCTGCCGACTAGGCGGCCAGTGAGGGTCACAGGGCTGTGCGGTGAAATGTTAAGGCAGGTAAGTGCACAGTGCCCAGCGACATCGTAGGCACTCAGATGTCAGCCCTCACAGCCTCACTCGGGAGCTACAATACTAGATACTAGACGGTACACATTTAAGTGCTTATATTTTTTATTTGATCGGTAACATTTGTAACCTACTTCTAAAATAAGAATCGGTAAGTTAGAACTTCAGGGTAAAAATCTGGCCTATTTCTTTAACAGATTTAAATGCTTAAGATAGGGCGAGGCAAACTTTCTGTACAGGGTTACATAGAAAAGACTTTAGGCTTCTCAGACCCTCAAAACTGCTCGACTCTGCCATTGCTGCAGGCAGGCAGCCAGCCACAGGTCGTTCTCTAGTGCTCGTAGACACACGAGCATTGTGGCGAAATGGGAAGGAAACTTTATGTACAAGACAGGCAGCAGGCTGTGGTTTGCTGACCTGACACAGTAGTGCTGCAGGGGTTTTATACATAACATATTTCTAGGGATTTGGGGAAGTTGTCAGTGCCGATTATTTAAGGTTCAACCTTGTATCTTAATCTTACCAAGGCCTTGAGGTTACAGCTACACTTCTACCTAGTACTTGTTATATTCTCATTATAGAAGTCTTTGAAAAGGTTTTATTAGTTTTCAGGTCTAAAGATTAAATTTCTGAGACGAGGCAAAAACAATAACGTAACCTGGTATTCTCCTTCCCTGCAATACTTGTGTTTTAATCTCTTTCTCATAAATTTTCAGGGGTCCAGATTAGATGATCAAAGATGTGCTCCACCACCTGCCACCACCAAGGGACCAACAGTACCAGACGAGGACTTTTTCAGCCTGATTTTACGTTCTCAGGCGAAAAGAATGGATGAACAGAGAGTTCTTTTACAAAGAGATCAAAACAGAGACACTGAATTTGGGCTGAAGGACATTTTGCAAAGCAATGCTTTGTTGGAATTTAAAAATACAGGAAAAAAATAAGCAAACCACTAGTTATGGATGTATTTTTTTAAACGACCTTATTTCAGAACACTGCAGGGAAACTTTTTTTTTTCCTTAAAAGGAGAAAGTATAGCACTGTAGTACAGCTTAAAATGTTTTTAGACTGATGTAAATATTTAACCTTTAATAGTATAGCAGTGATTCACATTTCTCTGGACACTCACTTGTTTCAGGGTGGAGGTGTCTTATACAAGGTGCTTCATCAACTTTTTTGAGTAATGCTTGGGATTGTGTTCTTTGGCAACCTGCTAGAGTCCTTTACCTTGTGTTTGTAAAGTAGGATCCTAAAAGAATCTAGAATTTGACCCTCTTGCTGAGATAATTTTTTTAAATCTTAATTGACAATGGCATTTTTTATACTGAACCATGAACGTAGTAAGAAACTATGCTGTTTAGTAAAAAATAACATACTTGACCAATGTGTAAAACAGTTAATATAGTCTTATTAAAAGAATCTAGATTTTTTTTCTGCTAAAAATATTTTCAATGTTCTTAGTTCAAAGCCATTATAAAAGCAACTATAAGAAATACTTTTAGCATGTTTTGGACCCTTTAATTTTAAAGTGTGTGGGGGGGGTTAAAATTAATATCTTCTGTTGCAAAATACTGCCGTAAAAGTTTTTAAGACCTAATAGCAAAAAAACAAAAAACAAAAAAAACCTCCTGTGGTTGTTATCGAGAACGTAGGCCATGAAAATAGAGAACAGATGAAAACTCACAAAATTTAGGTATGAAAGATGTAGGTGAAGCCCTCAGTCGTCATTAAGCCTCCCCCACTCTCCGGAATGGACGGTAGTTTACAAGGGTATGTAATACAACGTGACATGAAGTAAACTTAGCAAAAGAAGACCCCAAGGATGGGCCAGGGCCAGGGCTAAGGCTGAAGTGTACGACGCAAACGCCCACCCCCAGAACTCATTCACCTCTGGTCACTTTGGATTCTGCACAGCTGGGATGGTACTGGGGCTCTAGGCCTCTGTCCTTTCTCAAAGTCCTTCAGACGACTTGATGGGCAGTGAGAACCACGTCTCCAAATGGCCAATGTTCACAAAAATAAAACAGAAGAAAGTTACTCAATCTGGAATCACATTAAAGGCTCAGAAAGAAAAAAAAAGTATTCTCGGTTCTAAGATCAGACAAATTTTGTCAAAAGTACTCCATTAACACCTGGATCACTTTATGATTTATATATTATATATAGGATATAATGTCCTAGCTAGCATCCTTTTAAAAACTGCATGTAAGTTTCATGGTTTTTATTTTTCCTTATAAGCACAGTCGATGAACAAGACAGCATACCAAACCACAATGTAAAAATAAATGTTTATTTTGTGTATACTATAGTTCTTAGACCCTATAAATATTCAACATTATTCCATTTAAAAACTGCTTTTAAAAAGCTGTATACCCTACTGATTTTCCTAAAAGCCTGTTGCTATAATCCTTGATTTTAATGATAAATATGAGCTGGACAATAAACAAGCCTATTTCTCCAAGTTATAAACTGGCCTTGATCTGCTCAGTTTGCTTTAATGTCTTCCCCTAAATTGCTGTCGTCATTCAACAGCGGTAGTGTGTCGCTTTGCTAGCTGTCAAAGTGGACTGCATCCCAAAATGGTGATCTGCAATGAAAGAATACAAAGACGAAATTTTACTTAATTTTTTACAGGTTCCTTTTTGGATTGATAAAAAGCAGGAGTTCAAACAGCATTAACTCCACTCTCATTGTTCCAGTCTGTCACCTGGGGCATTCACTGCTCTTCAGAGTCCAGTCACAGCTCAAAGGATGCCTAACCACCCTGGGTGCATATTTATCAACTAGCATGAACAGGTCTGGCCCTCAGAGAGGCTTTATTATTTTTTAAAATTTTTTTAGTGTTTATATTTGAGAGGAGGAGGGGGGCGCCTGGGTGGCTCAGTCGGTTAAGCGGCCGACTTCGGCTCAGGTCATGATCTCACAGTCTGTGAGTTCGAGCCCCGCATCGGGCTCTGTGCTGACGGCTCAGAGCCTGGAGCTTGCTTCAGATTCTGTGTCTCCCTCTCTCTCTGCCCTTCCCCTGCTCATGCTCTGTCTCTATGTCTCTCAAAAATAAATAAACATTAAAAAAAAAAAAAAATTTATATATTTGAGAGGAGGAGGAGGGGAGAGAGAGAGAGAGAGAGAGAGAGGGAAGGAGCAGGGGAGAGTAGGGAGACAGAGACAGAATCTGAAGCAGGCTCCAGGCTCTGAGCCATCAGCACAGAGCCCAATGCAGGGCTTGAACTCATAAACCATGAGATCACGACCTGAGCTGAAGTCAGACACTTAACTGATGGAGCCACCCAGGTGCCCCAAGAGAGGCCTTTATCTGTACTGATGTTCACAAATCCGCTCCAAATGCCAGGCATCCTTGCATTAGCTCATATATTACATATCTACTATTGCATTTTTTGGGACAAAAATTACCTTTTTGATGAAATAACTAAAGATGTTTGCAATAGTAAACTAGAAAATAATATTAACATTAAAATTTACATCCTCTGGCTGAGATAATTTTTAAAACATTGACAATGGTATTTTTTAATATTTAACCGGGGATGTAGAGAGATTATGCTGTTTAACAAAATCAATGTACACGACCAATGTATAAAGTACATATTTGGTGGGGAAAGAATAGAGCTATTCTCAAAGTCTATGGTCTGTGTAAAACCAAGATCACCGACTTCAGCTGTGCGAAATTCTGGCAATCTTCAGTTCTGTCTTAGCTGAGGCTAGAGTAAGAGAGGTTGCCAGGAAGTGGGCCCGTCATCGCTGGAAGAGTTGAGAGACAGAGATGGGACAGGGAATGACAAAGCCACGGTGAGCGGGGGCAGCCTACACAGAGACAAACGGACACACACTCCGCGGCTGCATTACGACGCTGAGGCACATGAAGAGGGTAAACTTGACCCCAGTGGACTTTCCTTAAAAACGGGTTTTGAGTACTACCACTTGCAGAAACATCTCAAATCCAATGCACAACTAACAAATTATTAACTAAGGTAGGTGTTCTTGGACTTCTCTGCCAGGCAACACGGACGGTGTCTAGTTGGTTTCTATCTATGCCTATGAACCATCAACTTCTTTTTCGCTGTCCCCTGATTCAAAATGACCTCTTTTTTCAAAATCAGTGATACCTGCCATGTGTTCATCTAGGAGATCCTGTTCCAAAATTAACACTTTAAAACCTTACGGGAGGTATCAATATGAAAATGAAATTAAACTGACAAAAGATTAAAAACTAAACAGAAATACATGTGTATTCACTCGTTCTGATGGTCAATAAAAATATTAATGTAGAAGTTGGCACCTATATGTGGAACGAAGAGTGTATGGTTGTGAAGAGTATACTTTACAAAACCCAAAGACGACCTCGGAGCTGTGGTCCGAGTCTGTGTGCCTCTAGCCACGTGGGCCACCGTCCGGGTCCTTTCCACAGCTGGCGGGGCTGGGTGCGCCGCTTTCCTCCCGGCTGCCTCTGGCGTTGGTCCTGAGCTGGCCCTCCTCCTCCGCGGATGCACCTTCCGTCTTCTCCGAGGTCTCTGGACCAGAGACAGGCTTAGTGGACTGGCTGCTTTTCGTGCTGCTTTCTGGCGGTGTGCTTTCTCCTGGGACTCCACCAATCTCTTTGGGCTTTGGATCCAAAACAGGTAATTTATGCTGTAGAAAATTACATTTTAATTGTTTAATTAATGTAACGTGAAGGCTCAGGAATTGAGCATGTTTAACAAGTTCCTACGCAAATCTGTTAGATCAAACTCGAACTCTTTCAAATCCCAGCTCCAGTGCTGTACTGTAAGGACATAGATGCTATTAAGCCTCACAGAACTGTACACTTGAATGGGGCACTTAGGATACGGCAGGTGGTCTAGTGACCCAGATTTAGGAAAGGTCAGGAGAACTGGTAACCAGTACTGCTAACTCCTCTTGTCTGGTGAGAATAATTCATTTGAATTTATTAAGTCTGTATTATGTTCTGTGTGCTGGGGATACAGCAGGAACAAAACTGACAAAACCCATGCGCTCGCCAGAACTTCCAATGAGCTTGGGGAAAGAAGCAACAAATTAACAAAATAACCACACTGGGTTTAAATCGGGTGACACAGGAGTAAAGGCCTGAAGAAATGAACCCTATATGGGAACACCACCATTCTAGACAGGGAACAGCAAGTATAAAGGATCTAAGTTCACGGAATAGTGAGGAGGCTCCTGTGGCTGAAGGAGAGTAAGCACAGCAGGGGAGCAGGAGGAGAACAGATCCAGGTACTAACGAGGGGGGCTGTGGGCAGATCAAGCGAGCCCTGGGTCACCATGACGACTAGCTTTCCCTTTAAATGAGATGGGAAGTCACTTGAGGATTTGGGATGAGTGGTACATTCCCATTACCTATTAAAGCCGAAAGCACATCTGAAAATTTTCTACATGTAGGCAGGTATGTTTATTCTTATAAGAAACTCCATGGAAGGGATTCTATAATTTCCTAGATCCTGCTGCGGTCACAGCTATTTCTCAAAGGTTACAGTTGCAACCTGAACTTTGCAAATGACAATATAAGTTCTTCTCTCAAAGAGAAATGGAAATGTCCCTTTAAATGGCCCATAATGTAGAGAAAACACCGCAACATTCTGCAGGTAGAACGTAGACTCTAGCCAGCCAATGATCCCAAAGACTTGGGAAGTGGGGTGTGACCCCTCCCCGCCCACTCTTCCACCCAGCTGAGCCTTTAGGGCTCTCCTGCGGGTCCCCGGGGGCTCCCGGCCTTCAGTGAGGACTTCTCTCTGAGCTCTTTAAAGGTAGAAATTTTAGTCCTGCTTGCTCGGTTTCCTCATGAAATTTCATATGAACTACCACGTGTTGCTTTATTTCTTCTGAGAAGGCCAAACTTTTGACTAGAAAGGAGGAGAGAGTAAACAATTATATCGATAACGATATAATTAACTGTGACCGGTAAGAGAGAAAAAAGGCCTAACCAGAAGCTCCGCGGGAAGCACTCGGGGGACGGGACGGCAAAACGAAGAGTTGCTGACTTACACTGGGCACCGCCTTGGGACGCTCTCCCGCCTCTGCGTCTGGTAAATCACATGCCCGGAGCACTTCGGGGCTCTTGTTGCCAGTCTTAAGTCTCAAGTCAACATCTCTCTGTCTCAAAACATCTCTTCTACCCTCATATGTTCTGTCATAAGGGCCTTGCTCAACGGGGCCGGTCGGGCCTCTAGAACAGAAATCTGCATCACCTGCTCCCCCCCGGGGTCTATATTCAACTTCCTTCCGCCATCCTCCGCCACCTGGCTCAAGGGCCCGCGGTGGTTCTCTCTCAGGACCACTTATTTGTCTCAGCACAGTCACTGATTTTCCAGCACCATAGCAGAAAACCTAGAAGGAAAAGAAGACACAGTCCTGAGTATTCAACGGCTGACTCACAATGAAATTATTCAGGATGCTAACAAAACTACCTAACTTGACTCGTGGCATTTGGGGACATAAACATACTTGTTTCACTTTTGCTTCGTTAGAGAGCTCTTCTTTAGATTAATACTAGGCCAGAACAGCGAATAAAATGTGAGAAATAACATTAAGAGTTAAGTAGACGTTTCAATCAGCTGAACACATTCTGACTGAACTGCAACGAGGGCAGTTTGGCTAAAGCCTAGAAACTTAGACCGGAAGGTACTAACTGGCAGCTGCTCATCAGCTGTCTCTTCACACCCACCATATAAGGTAATTGCTAAAAATCAGAGTTGGACATCATTACGTAAACATTCTCAGGTACGGTAACTTCAGTAGGCTTTGAGTCCCATTTCATGAGAAAAACTAGGCAGCATTTCTCAATGTGTGGCCCAGGGAACCCCTGGCGGGATCCCTAAGACAGTTTCAGGGACTCTGTGAGGTCAAACTTTTTTCTACTTCAAAGACCGAGTCTTTCTCACTATTCCCTTCTGACTGTGGACTCTTCTGGCGCTGGAATGACTTCCTCACTCTCACGGCTCATGGACTATCTGCTTGTGTAGACTTGTATTTTAAATGTTTCTTAGTTTTAATTCCTAATATGGTAAAATATCAATAAACAAGACCTCCATAAACAAGAGCTTTTTGTGGGCCTGTTTTTGTTTTTGTTCATTTTGTGGTCTTCAGTTCTTAAGACTACAAAAGGGTCCTGAGAATAAAAAACTTGAAAATCACTGAGCTAGAGCAACTATTTGAAGACAGAAGCAGTAAAAGTCCTTTCCTTAGGCAGATGAGGCAACAAGAGATGGTGGGACTCGTCAGACACAGCACTACAGAGAGTCCCCCACGCACGACGGTGCGGCTTACAACTGTTAGACTTCACAGTGGTGAGAAAGTGATACATTCTGAAGAAACTATACTTCAGATTTAGAATTTGGATCTTTTCCTGGGCTAACGATCTGGGGTACGATCCTCCCTGGTGATGCTGGGCAGGGCAGCTCCTGGGCAGCCGCTCGGTCACAAGGAAGAACGACCCCTACGCTTCGATCACTCCGTACCGCACAGCCACTCTTTCTCACTTTCAGGACAATATTCAATAAACTGGGTGAGATATTTGACACTTTACTACAAAACGGGCTTTGTGTTCGATGATTCTGCCCAACTGCAGACTGACATGACCATTTGGATCACGTTTAAGGTGGGCTAGGCTAAGCTCTGATGTCCCGTAGGCTAGGTGTCGTAAATGCACTTTTGACGTACGATATTTTCAACTTGCAATGGGTTTATCGGGACGTAACCCCATCACAAGTCAAGGGAAATCTGTACTACTGCACCATTAATGTCACCTAACAAAATCATACCCCGAAACCTGACTCCTAAAATCACAAGCCCCAAAAACAAAAACAAACAGGAACAATTTCAAAGCGAACGAGGCATAGTAAATTTTGTATCCTTAGGGAAGATAATCCTTTTTAATTTAATAATTAAAATTGCATTGAAGAGGGCACTTGTTGGGATGAACACTGGGTGTTATATGGAAACCAACTTGAAAATAAATTATTTAAATAAAAAAACAAAAACAAAATAATTAAAATTGGAAGGTACTAATTGTCTGATAATTGCTCATGTGTTGTGTATATTCACACCCATCACAGAAAGTAAATGCCGAAAATTATTTACAGTCTTGTAAACTTTAAATAGCTCAATTTCTTACAATACAAACCTGGCTTTTCCCGTGGCCCAGCTGAATTCTTTGTATTTTGTTTTACGTGGCAACTGCTTTATTAGGGTAAAAGCTGAAAATCAACGATAAGAAAGCTGAAGAGGCCACGGATGAATGACGAGTAACGTCTCTACGTCACAAATGTCTGTTCCTGGATCCCCAACCTGTTTCTCGGTACGCCGCCTTCCTCTGCCTCCCGATTCCGTGTTAAAGCCAGCGCTCTTCCCTTCTCAGTGCCGCAAAAACTCGCACTGAAACCAGGCCCCCTTTCTCAAAGAGGACAAAACCAACTGATTTCATGATATACATGAATTCACCAAGTTAACAAATTTAAAAGGGTGTTATTATTCTAAGTCCCTGCCATGACGCCCACAAACTTGAGAATCATCTTGCGGATACACGTAAGCAAGGAATATACACGTAAGTGTAAATAAATCCGTACCACTTTAAAATCACCTTTTCTTACCAGTAAGCATGATTTAGCCTGATTTACAACAGCAACAAGAGTCTGTAATTTTAGAATTGCCTTGTTCCTGCAAGTCCTATGAACAGTCAACAGTGCGGTGCACTCACCAGGACAGCCAGGGCCATGACTAAGAGGATCGGAACGTGGAGTAACACTGGGATCTCCTTCATGAGCGCTCTAATAAATTCACCGGCCCCTTTTCCAATGTGCTTCAATGGCTCCGTGACAAAGTTGGTGAACGTAACTGCCAGTGCCTAAAACAAGACATAAAATAGCAACTTAATTTTTCCCTCAGATGCTGAGCGCACAGAACAAGCCAAAATTCACTATGCACTGGGATGAAATTATGTTCATAAACTGAAATGCTTTTATAACGGAAGTATTTTTTCTAGAGCAAAGGTCTATTATTAGCCAAATGACTGCGAAAAACACTAACTCTTAATAAATACGAGGAATTTTTGACTTTGTAGAAGTAATTTTGACAAAATGTGTTCTATACCTTTGTTGGTGGGACCAACCAAATAGGGTTGACTAACAAGAGCTCATAGTATTTTTGGCATGGGTCATCCTTATAGGTCCACGAACTTCTAAACACTTCTATTTAGAGAAACAGACAAAACACTGAGTCATTAAAAAAAAAAGTTGCATTTCATTCCCAAATAAAACATTTTGGTTTTGTCCCTGTCCCTGCCACCAACCAATTTTAAATGCTGTACAAACAGACTCCCTGTAACACTGATTTAAAAGTTTTTCACCTTATGTCCAAAATGTTTATTTTAAAAAATCCCTCCAAATTATATAAGCCTTATGCAGATAAAACATTATATTTTATGAAAATTTCTAAACAGTAAATATTCAAAACTGTTCTTTATACATACAAATGAATCCAAGTAACAGGGGAAATCCGAGCTCGCTGGAGCATGTGGAAGCTCCTGTCCTGCCGTGATGCTGGGTTGCTAAGGTTGTGGAAGGCGGGTCCACCGGGGAAGACGGGGCAAGGGGCGCAGGATCCGGGTTACGGATCTGTAGTTACCTGTGCATCTATAATTAACTCGATAAAACTTCCATTTCAAGTTTTATTTATTTTGAAAAAGACAGCACGAGTGGGAGTGGGCCAGAGAGAGAAAGAGAGAGAGAGAATCCCAAGCAGGCTCCACGCTGCTAGTGCACAGCCTGCTTGAGATTCTTCCTCTCTCCCTCCTTCTCTCTGCCCCTTTTCGGCTTACTTGTGCTCTCTCTCTCCCTCAAAATAAAGAAACATTAAAAAAAGAAACCAATTCTTACTTTATAAAATAAAGAACATTAGTTCTCCCAATTTTTCTAAACGTACGTACGTCGTATGTACACAGACCACCGCACACTGGCCTGAGCCAGAGCACGCATTCGGCTGTCCCCTGCAGCCAGGAGGCAAGGCTGGATTCGTTCAGTTCCCATAGCGTTTGAAGAAATGCTAATTTGGACACCCTCTTTTGTACAATCCCCTGAGATTCTATTCCGGGTCACTTATTAATAATAGACGTGCATTTATAAAGTGCCTTTGAACACTAAACCAGGCCTATTGCTACATATACAGAACCAAAGACAGTCAACATTAAAGAGAATGTTTGTAAAGTCTGTGACATAAAAAAAAAATAATAATAGTAATAATTTTCCTCTTGGTTAAAAAATGTATAGTAAGGTTACAGTATAAGGTTTCATACGTCGATATCAGGAGATTAAGTCTAAGATGGGCATTAATGTATGTAAACACTGATTCACTTCTTTAATAAACAGGCTGGACCCTCTTCCTGAGGACTAGATGAACGGCATGAGCACGGGCCCCATCAAGGTCCAACGGAGAAGACCGGTGACACCGGAGCCTGCAAAGACAGTTCCTATCCCTTCCCCGTGACGTTACATGAGCACAGGAGTCACAGTCTGAAACCTGACTCCTCTTGCATGTTCTCCTGATACTGGAGATTCATTCACTGGTGGAAAGCCCCCTTCCGGCATTTTATCCCTTCTCTGTAATCACTAATACGTTCTCTCCTTCTCGGAAATTCTCTTCAAACTGAGGCCCAGGGAACCAACACCTTACCCCAGAGACTTCCGATCCAGTCCATCTTCTCGGCACACACGTTGTTCAACGGCTCCATCTTGGCAACCTCGGCCTGATGCTGTGCGAAGGCGAGCTGGCCAACACACACCGAAAGGGGGCTGTGAGCGGCTGCTGCGTGAGGTTACGTCTACATACCCAAACACCCTACTTCGAAGCGTGTCTTTACCAGACACCAGACTGTTCACGTTTTTTTGATACAAAAAAAATACGTATTATTTTAGTAGCTCTTTTCAGCTCTTGGCAAAGCACAGTCTTTTTTTTATTTTAATTAAAAAAAATTTTTTTAATGTTTATTTATTTTTGAGAGAAAGAGAAAGAGAGAGAAGACAGAGTAAAAGCAGGTGAGGGAGCAGACAGAGAGGGAGACACAGAATCCGAAGCAGGCTCCAGGCTCTGAGCCGTCAGCACAGAGCCCGATGCGGAGCTCGAACCCATGAACCATGAGATCATGACCTGACCAAAAGTCAGACACTTAACTGACTATGCCACCCAGGTGCCCCGAAAGAACTAAAATTTAGAAAAAAGACTGGAAAGAAATACCTCAAAATATTGCCAGTGATTATCTCTAGGTGGTAAAATAGGTAATAAAAAAAAATCAAAGTTCTCTGTATATCTTTTCTAAATGGTCTACCATCCACATACCACTTTCGCATTCAGAAAATAACCAGACTTTGAAAAAATTATCTTTTGATATCTTTTCTGGCAAAGAATAAAAGGACATACCCCTAAATTACCTACATTAAGTTCTTAAAAATCTATCCACCCCGCTTTATTCTAATTTAGCTGCCCAGGTGCCACCCGTCAGGAACGGGGTTGTGAAAAGGAGGACCACATTAGTTGGTCAAGGACCCAAAACACCAGGTGCAGGTGAGCAGCTGCCTGCTTCCTCCCCACCCCCACCTCCACCCGCTGCCTCCGGCCCTCGCTAAGGTCAGACACCAGCTCCCCCTGCACTGTAGTCTTTTACTATGAAGTGACATTTGAAAATTTTAAACTCTCCCGCCTATTTCATACCTTATATAAATACATCCAATTCCATCCCAAACTGACGAGAAAACTGATGAATAAGACCCGTCTCAACTGGGTGTACCAATGCACGTACGTCCACAGCTCGGTCGCCACCAGTGCCACGATGCAGAGCAGACACAGAAGCACCTCGAAAACAGGAAGAGGGGGATGTGGGGTTACTGCCACGCCATCCTCCCCACCAGAAAATGGGAACCGTCGGCCAAAACCAAAGAACGGGCCTCAGAGGCCGAGTGGTGTGCGCTTCCCTGCCGCGTGCTCTCGGCACAGGAGCGGCTCCGTCCAGCCCCCGACAGAATCGCGGTGGAGACGGTCAGGGACTTTTCAAGACCAGCCATTACGCGTGCCCCCTGGCCTGTCTTACCATCAACACGTTGTACGGATCTGCTCCAAAGAAGTCTTCAAATCGCCACTTCCATGTTTCAAAATCATGAAACTTAAAGTTAATTAAGATGTCACTTAGTGCATCATCCAAGGCTCCTGGCTTCCAATCCTCTCCGCTGAGAAACTTCTGTATTTCTAATAAGGTTTGTCTTTTTAGGATAATCTCGGCATCATAATGCATATCACCTTTGTCTTCTTCAGGCTGAATTAAATTTGCCAGAAACACACAATAGAAGAGAGAAACATTTTAAGACAAAAGTCAATCTGGAACTAAATAGGTATGTGGTTTTTAGTTCACATGTATAAAATAAGAGTAATACTATCCACCTATTTTTCTCACATAAAACAGAGATTTTGTTCTATAAAGTCACCTCGGACGCTAGTCAACAAATACCTAACCCTGGCTCCTACAGGAAAGACGTGGTCAGGTTCCAAACAACACATTCTCATCAGCCTGTCGATACATAACCCTTTAATGTGTGTTTCTATTTAAAGACTCCTTATTTAATGCTGTTGATAAACACTGGACTCCCAGCCAACGGCGCTGGAACTCACGCCCAAACGAAGCTCATCTCACATGCGTGTTTTTCTCTGTCGGGCACACCCCAGCCCTCTCGTGCTCACAGGCACTGGACGGCACTACTCGTGGGAGTTGTTCTTTTTGTTGTAAGAGTGAATACGTAGTGGAGAGGGGCAGACGGAGAGAGAGAGAAACCTAAGGCAGGCTCCATGCTGAGCCTCGCAGGGCTGATCCCACAACCATGAGATCAGGACCTGAACCAATATCAAGAATTCGACGCTTAACCAACTGAGTCATCCAGGTGCCCCTACTCTTGGGTGTTATTTAAAAAAAATTTTTTTTGATATTTATTTATTGTTGAGAGAGACAGAGTGTGAGCAGGGGAGTGGCAGAGAGAAAGGGAGACACAGAATCTGAAGCAGGCTCCAGGTTCTGAGCTGTCTGCACAGAGCCTGATGCAGGGCTTGAACCTACGAACCGTGAGATCATGACCTGAGCTGAAATCGGACGCTTAACCAACGGAGTCACCCAAGTGCCCCTCTTGGGCGTAATTTTAAACAGCCAAATGGTAACATTAACAAAAGTGTGAAATATGTAGCACTACAGAAAGCATGAAAAAGTAATTGTTTATCGTCTGAGAACCTAAACAAAAGACAGAATGCGGTGTTGTGCAGCCTCAGCGGGGAACGGGCGCACAGGCCACTCAAATGCTGTGCTGCTCTGTGCGTCCGAGAGACACACAAGCGCTCCAAGGATTAACTCTGGGCTTACAAAAAAAGTTCAGTGTGTACGCAAATTCGCAAATATGGAATCCACAAATAACGAACATCAGCTGTTTACTTTAGGATTCATTTATGACTTTCCATTTGCTGACTGAATTTTCAAATAGCCTAAAATATGCGGTAACACAAAAGAGAAAGCGGATCTCAAAAAGGAGCCAAACTGGAGTTTCTATGAACATACATATTTATAACCCTTCTTATTAGCATGAATTCAGGTGAGCAAAATCATTACATTTTACTTTCGTTAACCAGTTAACACAGAGTATTCTTTTTTTCTTTTATAAGAATACAGATATTTATATAAAAAGCAAATAACAAAATCAGAAGAAAACAAAGTGTCATGTAATATCACAAGTCATCACTGAGTGTAAAATAGCGGTCATCGGTTACTATTTCTAAAAAAACACTAAATTAATTATTTCCATCGCAGGTTATTTTCTGCCTTCGTCTGTGTCCTCACCCCACACACTTGTAGGACTTGAATTAAATGGTGTATGTATGAGACCATCTGCTTTTTCACTTCCAAACTAAGGTGGGATTCTTAAATATTCATCTAACATTCCTTTCCCCTTAAAACTTTTCTTGATGTGTAGGGGCGCCTGGGTCGCTCAGTCGGTTAAGTGTCCGACTTTAGCTCAAGTCATGATCCCACGGTTCATTGGTTCGAGCCCCATGTCAGGCTCTGTGCTGACAGCTCAGAGCCTGGAGCCTGCTTTGGATTCTGTGTTCCCCTCTCTCTCTGCCCCTCCTCCCATCACGCTTTCTCTCTCAAAAATAAAAAAATGTTAAAAAAAAAAAACAAAAACACACCACTTTTCTTGATGTTTTGACTCCCCAGAATGAAAACAATGACTCTACAACTGGAGTCTTAATATTAATTATGAACAATATGCAGATGACATGCAATTTTATAAAGTCGTACTTGACACAGTAAAAAGCTTTGGTGATGGGGGGGACACTACTTAATAAACACCGTTCTCTTCCTCAACACAGAATGATCTTACGTCGTAAGAATGAGAAAGTGTGTAAGTGGTAGAAAACAAGGCCCAGCATAGAATTTCCTTGCCAAGGCACGAACGTATTACATTCCCAACTGTTTAGTAAAGTTCAAACAGCAAATTTAAACCACCTCCCCCCATGTGAAATTAAAAAATAAGGAAAAGATCCACCACAGCGATGAGCATCACATCAATACTCACAAGTCCGAGCTTTCTGGCCTCAATCAAAATTTTATTTAAGTATCTCCTAAAAACAGGGTTGCTTTGACTCTCATAGTCTTCCTGCTTTTTCTTTTCGCACTCAGTGATCTGTAATCACAGAATAAATTCAACATTAGTTAGCATCAAAGTTTAATGGAAGGGTCAAGTTTCTAGCCTAGAGATCCCATCAAAATCAAGGTAGAAGCTTGCGATTATCAACTATATGAAAATGCAGAACTTCCCACTTTCTGTGGGTTCTCTTTGCAGAGGGCAGGAAGGCAACAAATGAGCAACGCGTGTTCAGCACTTAGCTCGGACTGGCGATTTTAAAGCTAAAAGTCACAAAGCGAGGAGGCAGAGATGTGGATGAGCAGAACATCTAGGCCCATCTGCCTCTTCCCAATTCCAAAGTAATGATTCCATGGACAGAGGAAGAAAAGAAGAAAAGGAGGGAAGAAAGAACAGAGAGACAGAAAGAGAAACACACAAGAGGAAACCAGAAGCTGAAATGAAGGGTCCCACAGGAGTTTCTTGAATGTGCATATTACTTTTGGCTTTTTATCAGTTTTTCCTGTAAATGATTGAGGGGCTGCTTCAGGAGGGCAGGAACGTGGCTTCTCCAGTGTCCTAACATGGCGACCCCTCAGCACGAACTTCATCAAACAGATTTCCTCCGAACTCAGCTCCACTAACATCAAGACGGTCAAGTCGCTGAGTGAGGGTAGCACCTACCCTACAGACATTAAAACCTGTGATAAGCAACTTTTATTATCTGAGTGTGGACCATGAGTTGAGTTAGCATAGAAATGGGCTTCAGGGCGCCTGGGTGGCTCAGTCGGTTGGGCAGCCAACTTCGGCTCAGGTCATGATCTCGCAGTCTGTGAGTTCCAGCCCTGGGTTGGGCTCTGTGCTGACGGCTCAGAGCCTGGAGGCTGCTGCTTCAGATTCTGTATCTTCCTCTCTCTCTGCCCTTCCCTTGCTCATGCTCTCTGTATCTCTCAAAAATAAAATAAAAACGTTAAAGAAAAATTAAAAAAAAAAAGAAAATATCAGAAAAACATTAAAAAAAAAAAAAAGGGCTTCAGATGATAAACACAACCACCCAGCGTTACACACAGACTTAGGCTAATGCAGACTTAGGCTAATGCAGACTTAGGCTAACGCAGACTTAGGCGATAGAAGGACACTTGAGAAGTCATGTGACAGTTTCCTCTGCTTGCAGGCAAGGTTTACAAACCTTTTAAAATTTCTCTTTAAGAGAACGTAATTTTTTTTTTTTTTTTTTGAGACAGGGAGAGAGAGCATGTGCATGAGCGGGGAGGGGCAGAGGGAGAGAGAACCCCAAGCAGGCTCCGCACTGTCAGTGCAGAGCCGGACCTGGGGCTCCATTCCACGAACTGTGAGATCATGACCTGGGCCAAAACCAAGACTCAGACACTTAACCAACTAGGCCATCCAGGCGCTCAAAAGAGAATGTTTTCTTTTTAAAAATTTTTTTTAACGTTTATTTTTCAGAGACAGAGAGAGAGCAGAAGAGGGCCAGAAACAGAGAGACAGAAGATCCCAAGCAGGCTCCGCACAGCGAATGCAGAGCCCGACGCCGGGCTCCAACTCACGACCGGAGATCATGAACCTGAGCCCAAGTTGTCCACTTCACTGACAGCCACCCAGGCGCCCCAAAGAGAATGTTTTTTAAAACAAGAACTCAAGACTCCATTTTGCCAATCATATTTTTACAATGTTGGGCCCACGTTGCAAAGAATGGAATGGAAAATTTCTGTAAAGAGGCATTTCTGCGTTTCCGGTGTGCGGCCGAACAAACGCACGATACTACAAAGCACAGCTAACCGCGGCGAGCTTCCTCCGGGCACTGCTCCGCCGGCACCGGGGCGAGAAGCACTCGCGGCCGCAGGCATCACGGCAGTGTCCCGGATCTGGAATCGCGATGTCCGCGCCTCCGTTCACAAGCTCTCTCGGTCTCTCAAGCTGGAAACCTCCCTCCTTCAGTCCATCCCTCTCCCTTCTCCCTCGGCCACCCAAGTGTGCCTGTTCTGCCTCGGAGAAGGCCGACATTTCCCTCTTCAACCCTATCACCGCCTCGGTGGGAGCATTTGGCACTGCTGGGCCCCTGCCACGCCCTCTCCTTCCGGGCCCCTGCACGGGGCCAGCCGCTCAGCTCATGGCCTCCGCGGCTGAGGTTGGTTCCCACCCCACGACGCACATTCAAACCCCGTCGTGATCGTGACCTATTGGCTTTCTCGTCAGCTCTACTTCGGCCTCACAAATAACAGGACTGAATAAATGAAGTAAGAGCTACCACACACTAAGTTATAATAATCCCTTACATTTGCAAGAGTAATTCTTATGCTCGTCAGGTGGCCACAGGCCCATTTCTTCATGGGCTGCATTTGTCATGAGTCTACTATGACCAAGCACTGTGACAGGTGACAGAGAATCAAAAATGACTAAAACAGGAGCGCCTGGCTGGCTCGGTCGGTAGAGCATGCAACTCTTGATCTCGGGGATGTAAGTTCAAGCCCCATGCTGGGTGTAGAGATTACTTAAAAATAAGTAATAATAAAAAATACAATCTTAAAAAAATAAATAAAACCTATCCTTTGTCCCAAGAAATGCTCAGTCTCATAAAGAAATAATTACAACATGGCAAAATAAATGTTATTACAGGAAAATAAAAGTCCTATTTAAAAAAAAAAGGTCAGAGTAACTAAAGAAAAAATTATATATAAATTGTACGGTCCATACAGAGAAACACATATAATGTTAGCAAAGACAGGAAGCAGAGCAACTTAACATACTATAAATATAAAATCCATGAATTAAAAAAAATTCTAACCTTATGAGCTAAAGAATCGAGTTTGCTGTAACATTCCGACAATTCATCAGCACACGACGAGTCAGGATTGACTTCTTTTTTCTCTGATATGCCGTATTTTGCCTAAAGCAAAACAGAGATTTTATTTTTTTTATAATTCAGCTGTAAAACCTACAGGTAAGACTAAAACCTGACTTCTTTTTATGACTTGGTTATAGTCTTCAACTGTACTGAACAAAGAGTCTCAAATTTCTATCTATACTAAGATCTAAAATCAAATTAGTTGCTGCTCAACGGGCTTTACGTTCCAAGTCAAAACAGAAACAGCCAGGTGGGGTCGAAATCATCTTGGATGAAGAAGGTAGGGAGACAGTTGGCACGGCTACGAGTCACTGACACACACTCTCACGGCTCCGTGGGAAACAGTGAATGGAAGTGGACTATTTCCGGAACAGAACCAGGGAGGTCTGACATAGACACATGTGTTTTTTGTTTTCTTTTTTAAATACCTGAGATTTTCTCATTGTTCCTGAAGCAGCATCGTAGTTAAGCATGTCTGTGGGGTCAATCCAGTCTTCATCATAAGCGTAGCCAGGTATAAGCCACAGACATTGACAAAGGAGCAGAGAACACAGCAGCATCCTGCATGAGGGCTAAGAAAAAAAAAATTGAATAGATATAATGAAATAAAATTATTTTTAGAAGACGTAGTTTTGTAATAAAGGCTATCTACTTCCTTCTAGTGCTAAGACAATGCTTTCTTTCTGAATAATCACTGAAATAAAAACTCAGTAAAATGGTATTCGCATGTAAACACATACACACGTATTTTTGCCAAGACAAAAAGAAAATAAGAATTTTTCATATGATTCAGAATTCCCTTCTTGGGTTTATATCCAAGAAATGAAAATACCTACCCACACAAAAGCTTGTACACAAATGTTTATAGCCACATTATTCACAACAGCCAAAAGTAGAAATGATTCAAATGTCCATCAACTGATGGATAACTAATGTGGTCTAGCTGTGCAAAGGAATCTTCTTAGGCCATGGGAAGGAATGAAACATGGATACGTGCCACCATTTGCACGAATCTTGAAAACACTGCGCTGTATGAAAAAAGTCAGTCACGGAGGGCCATGATATGATGCCATGTATGTGAAGTGTCCAGAACAGGAAAATCTACAGACAGAAAGATTAGTAGGTCCTCAGGACTGAGGATAGAACAGAGGGTTGGTAGTTAAATGGTACAGGGCTTCTTTTTGAGGTGATGAAAAAATGATCGAAAACTCACTGTGGTAATGGTTGCATGTATCTGTGAATATATTAAAAACTGCTGAGTTGAGCTCTTTAAATGGGTGAATTGTATAGTATGTGAATCATTTATCAGTAAAACTGCTTTAAAATACAGCATTATTTTGGTATTTAACCAAACTCTCTCCCCCCAATTTTTTTAACACATGGAAAATTAGGTATAAAATTAACATTCAAATGAGAAGACTGAACTCCCAAACCTTTCAGAGAAAATAACCTGCTTCATCTAAGCCTCTGCAAAAACACTATCAAATCATTTATTTTTTTAAGTTTATTTATTTATTTTGAGAGAAAGAGGGTGTGGGAGGGGCAGAGAGAGAGAATCCCAAGCAGGCTCCGCACCAACAGCACAGAGCCCAATGTGGGACTCAAACCCACAAACCCTGAGATCAGGATCTGAGCCAAAATCAAGAGTCGGATGCTCAACCGACTGAGCCACCCAGGTGCCTCAAATCATTTCAATATTCAATACTTCCTCTATTCAATACTGTCCAATACAGTAAACAACCAAGCACACGTGGCTATTCGAATAAATAAATTAAAATTTCAGTTTAGTCATTCACACTAGCAACATTTCAAGTGTACACACCCACATGTGGCTAGGGGCTGCCATATTGGATAGTACAGACAGAACAATTCCATCAAGGCAGAGAGTTCTGTCGGACACCCTATCTTATGCCTACTATGAATAAAAATCAAATAAGAGAATTCTAAGATGAGAAAGCCCTGGGTTCAGAGTCTACCTGTAAAAGTAGCTCCAGACTAAATTAAACACTCCTCCTTTGTGCTCCCTGAGTGCTCTGTTTATTTGTCCAGCACAACACACAATGAGAGTAAGCCACTTCCTGGTCAGTCTCTTCCGCTGGTAAGATGGCTGCCCATCTTGACTGTGTGTTTAGAATCGTCTGACAATCTTCTAAAAATCCCAATCTTCTGGCCACATCTCGGACCAATTAAACTAGAATCTCTAAGTGTGGGACCCAGGCACTGGAATTTTAAGGCACTTCAGGTGGTTCCAATATGCAGCCAGCGTAGAAAACCACTGTGCTATAAAGTGAACTTTTCCAGGGGAAGGTAATATCTTAACTCTAATCAGAATTCACCTTCCTGATGGCTCTCTATCTTGTCCCCTCCACCTCTCCAATTCAAGGCCTAGCCCAGGGGCTGGTGCATGAGAGATACCCAATAAATGTTAAGCTGCAAATGGTCAAAGCCATGCAGGGATTCACAAGGTTTCAGAGGTTCAAAGGATGAAGAAAGCACATCTGCCCGGGAGACACGGGCACGGTTTCGTGGAGGAATGGGCGTGGGAAACAGACTGGGAAGTGTGGGTAACATGCTAAGAGTGCGAGGTAAGGGAGGCAGAGGAGCAAAGTGAACCTTCCAAACCATCAATTAGAGGAAGGACATGGTGAGAGATGGACCGGGAGACGGTGGGATGGCGACGCTGATGTGAAAGGTTATGGTCAACCTGATCGGCCAACAGTAGCTTTCAGTGGCATGGGAGCTACACTCGGGGAAGATGAAAGTAGCACTAAGTGTACAGAATGAGGGAAACACTGGATTCAGAGAGCCCTCCAAGGAGGCTGAAGTAGCGAAAAGATGCTGAGTCACATTCTGAAGATTAGCTATACGGGCCTCAGCCACTGAATGCACGAAGGAGAAGATGACAAGCATGGCCAAGATTTCAAGGCTGACCAACTACAAAAACGTGCTATTATTAACTTCGAGAAGAAATTCAGAATGAGAACATGGTTTGGGGGAACGTTGGGCATTCGTTTGTACAACATTTACTAAATACCTACTGGATACTGGGCACTGTCTTATGTGACAGGGATACCAAGAAACTAGACCGCCCATGATCTGTTAAGAAGCTACATGGAGGGCGGGGTATATGGGGACAGGGGACAGGGGACAGGATGGGACACAACTTGACCAAAAAATAAATTTCAGGTAGTGACATGTGCTGTGAAAAAAATAAAGCAGGACAATGGTATAGATGGGTTAGGAAACGAGTATTTTAGGGAAGGCTTCTGGGGAGATTAAAGATAGCACAAGTTCTGTCAAGTCCCCAGCGAGAGACAGAGTTCATTTTCCTTCCTCCTGAATCTGGGCTAACCCTGTGACCACTGCCAACCAGGAAGAGAGGAACGACTGGCACAAAAGTATTTATCTTGGGTGTAGAACTGTAATTTGAGAAGCAGCCCAAATTGTGGCCCCACTGCAGGGAAAAAGTTAGGGGTTTTTACAAGAAAAAGGAGGAAACATAAAATACCTTCCATCAGTTGTTTCCCAAGAATTATAATTGGGAGATATTATTATAATTTATAATCCATTGGTTTTCTAGGTATATTATATTAGTTGCTAGCAAAGTCCCTTTTGTAGAATGACCAATTTTTGTCAAAAATACAGCAACAGCAGTCAGGTGCTTAGTCATATGCCCTTGCCCAGTTCAACAGTGGAACGCAATTCCTGTTTCAAAAACAGAATGAATGGGGCACCAGGGTGGCTCTCAGTTGGCTGAGCATCTGACTCTTTGAGAGCAGCTCAGGTCACGATCCCAGACTTGAGCCCCACATGGAGCCTGCTTAAGATTCTCTCCCCACCCTTCCTGGCCATGTCTCCCCGCACCACCCCCCACTCCGTCCCTCTCCCCCACTTGCATTCTCTCTCTAAAAAATAAAAAAATCCAAAAACAGGATGAAGTTTCGGTCACAAAATGGAGTCTCTCATGCACAAATGTTTTACACAGGTTCGAAGTATTTGGCCAAAATACTGTGGCAGAAGCGACACTGTGCTGGTTCTGGGCCGGGCCGGGCCTCCGTGGGGCCCAGCTGCTTCTACTTTATCACTTTGGAACACCTGCTCTTGGACCTCGGCTGCCATGCTGTGAGAAGGCCTAGCCACATGCAGGGGACATGTGTCGGGGCACCGCTAAGCTCCCAGCTGGCAGCCAACATCAATGGCCAGCCACGTGAATGAGCCATCTTGGTGGTTCCAGTCCAATCCCATGGTAAGGGACCTGTGACCCAGCCAACATCATGTGGAATAGAAGAACTACGTGGATGAGTCCAGTCAAGCCCCATAAGCCCACAAAATAATGAGAAATAATAAAATGTTCAAATGCCTCTAAACTTTGAGGTGGTTTGTTACACAGCAGTAGATAACCACAATGACATTTCAGCAGAAAAATTGTAAGAAGCGAACCTTAGGAAGGCTTGGGAAAAAACATCTAGAGACTGGGCATAGCAAACACAAAGATCAGAGTGGGGAGAAAATCTGAAGCATTCAAACAGCAGCAGGAAGGTCAAGATGGCTTTGTACCCCTGCTCCGAAGCACTCCCTGGACTCCTACTTCCGGCCGAGATGAAGTAACAGGGGCCAAATGTACTCTCCTGACTGAAAAACCAAAACCTCTGCACAAAATCTATGAGACAACAGTTTTGAAGACACTGGATACTACATGAGCAAGTCTAATTGTCTTTGAAAAATGGGAAACGGGTGCCTGGGTGGCTCAGTCAGTTAAACATCCAACTTTGGCTCAGGTCATGTTCTTGCAGTTCATGAGTTCAAGCCCCATGTCAGGCTCTGTGCTGGCAGCTTGGAGCCTGGAGCCTGCTTCAGATTCTGTGTCTCCCTCTCTCTGCACCTCCCCCACTCACACTCTGTCTCTCTCAAAAATAAATAAAACATTTAAAAAAATTTTTTAATAAGAAAAAGAAAAATGGGAAACAAACACAGACAGTCCTTCCACTGCCCCAGCTTATTGTCTTAACAGTTTCCAGGCCACGAGCACAGGGAGGGGGGACTGAGGCAGAGCCCAGAAAGCTGAGGAGACAGAGCGGAGTATCTGGGGGGACCGAGGCAGAGAAAGCTGCAGAGAGAGAACCCCAGAAATCTGCAGAGGGTCCCTGCCATATAATAAAGGGTATCTGGTCTGCGACCACAGGTCCTCCACAAGCCCCAGGAATTTCCTGACCGACAGCAGTGTCTTCTGTGATGAGGAGCTAATGAGGTGGCTGTGCTGGGCCCACGGTGGCGTCAGGGTGGAGGATGGTCATCAGACAGACCAAGCACAGGATTAGAGGGCTGGCACTTTCATCCATCCAAGCTCAGGGGAGGGAAGGAAAGTGGAGATTGAGTTCAGTCACGTGGCCAATGACTTAATCAGCCAGGCCTCCCACCGGGCTCTGCGCTACGTGCAATGGCTGCTTGGGATTCTCTTTCTCTGCTTACCCAACTCGTGTGCTCTAACTTAAAAGTAAACAAACAAACACGAGTAAAAAATTTAGGACACAAACTCATAATTGAGAAAATAAAACCAAAAGTCAGTTCTCTGAAATGACTGAAAACGTTTGCTATGCCCATTGTAAGATTAATGAAGAAAAAGCCGCACCCCCTAAATCAAGAATGAAACCGGATAAACTTATTCCTGATTAAAACACTTAGCGAACCAGGAATAAAAAACTGCCAGACAGCGTACGACAGGCGAACACTGCACTTGACGATACACGTACTGAAACCTTTCCCTCTGAGGTCAAGGAGCCAAGGGACAAGCTCTGGAGGGTCTCTGGGATATAGACAGTGTTCTAGTTTGTTTTGTTTTGTTTTGTTTTAACATTTATTTGTTTTTGAGAGATGGAGAGAGACAGAGCACAAGTTGGGGAGGGGCGGAGAGAGAGGGGGACACAGAATCTGAAGCAGGCTCCAGGCTCTGAGCTGTCAGCACACAGCCCAACATGGGGCTCGAACTCACCACCCATGAGATCATGACCTGAGCTGAAGTCGGACGCTCAACCAAAGGAGCCACCCAGGCGCCCCGACAAGTGTTCTATTTCTTAATCTAGATAGTAGTCACACAGATGTATGCTTTTTAATAATTTGCTGAGATGAACATTAATATTTTACACACTTTTCTGTATATATGTTACACTTCAGATTTTACAAAACCCTTTTCTAAAACGGGAAAGACTGAGATGCTGTAATGGGCTGAACTGAATCTCTAAAATTCATATGTTGAAGTCCTAAACCCCAGTTCTGCAGAATACGACCATCCTGGAGACAGACAGTGTCTCGAAAGACGTAGTTACGTTATAATGAGGTCACTGGCACGGGCCCTAATCCAATCTGACTGGTGTCTTTATACGAAGAAATCTGGACACAGGTCAGAGGGAAGATGATGGGAAGACCCGGGAAAAAGGGGCCATCCACAGGCCTAGAGAGGCCTCAGAAGAAACCAACCATGCTAAGAAATTGATCTTGGACTTCTAGCCTCCAGAACTAGGAGAACATAAACTTCTGGTGTTTAAGCCACACATCTGTGGTATTTTGTTATGGTGGCCATAGCAAACTGACACAGAATTCTTCAGACATAAAAAGACTAAGAAAGTCTCCATCCCACAGATTCTTGATATGTTAAAGAAGGTTAACCTCAACAAGAAAAGGTGTGAATAAAAGAATGATGAGCAAAGGAACTGGTCAAATAGACTTTATTTCTATATAATTTATAAACTATATTTATATATAATTTATAAATTAAGTAAACCACTGACAGTAAAAACAAAAAAACACCCACAACGTTTTATGTTTAAAAACGTAAAACTGGACTCCCAGGCAACATGGCGGAGGAGTAGGGGGCTCCAGTATTTCGCTTGCCCTTTAAAGGGGGACGACTGAAACCATTGTCTCTCTCAACTCCAAAAATCAGGGGGGAAAAGGTGCTACAGCTGACAAGAAACGTAGGCGAAAACAGACACGGCCCAACTAAACCGTGAGTTTAATCTGGGTTGGATAAAACGAACTCGAACTCGGGAAGTTGAGCTGAGGGGAGGGTGAGCGTCTTCGGAGATAGCTGGGAAAGTGCCGATCGAACAACATCTGAAGGAGAGGGCCAGAGCGGGTGAGACCGCTACCATCCAGCCCCTAAGCAGGGCTTTTGAAGAGAAGTTCGGTAGCAAACAGCAGCAATCCCCGCGCGCTGCTGGGACCGCACCAACCCCGTCCTGAGCCACTGGGACTCGCGCGCTGGGGGGATTGGCAGCGGGGACGCAGGCGGCGCCACCAGCCAAGCACCTCTAACCCCGGCACAATTATAACGAAATCGGGGGTGGCAGACGGCCGCCTCACCGCGCCACCCTCGCCCAGCGCCTCCAGGGCGCGCACGCTGCCGTCACAGGCAGCGGAGACCCAGGCGGCAGCTCCTGCGGAGCACCTCTAACCCCCGCACAGTTACAGCCAAATCGGGGGGGTAGTAGACGGCCGCACCACCGCGCCACCCTCGCCCAGCGCCTCCGGGCACGCACGCCGCAGGGACCCAGGCAGCCCCAGGCGGCGGCTCCTGTGGGACAAGGCCGGGTCACCGTCCAGTAAACCACACTAGGCCGGCGTTAGCAGTGGAGAGAGAACAGAAATAAAGGGGCGAATAAAGCCTCCGGGACTGGTGGCGCGGGTCTGGAGAGACGCCATTGTTGTCTCACAAGCCAGGAAGTCACCCCAGAAGCCATCCCTGCAGCAGTGGAGGCCGGACCCGCCTACACTAAACCACGCCCCTCCCAAACTATCAGCAGGAGCGACTGATCCAAGTGGAGATTGCTGCCTGGAGTAACGCCAGTCATTTCCTCTTTTTAAATTTATCCCTCCCTTTCTCATTCCTACCTATCCCGATCCCTGAGCTGGTCATCCAGGGTACTGACTGGCTTAATCATTTTTTTTTGTTTGTTTGTTTGTTTGTTTTGTTTTTTTTGTTTTGTTTGTTTTTGTTTTTGTTTTTGTTTTTTAACCCACTCTTTGAGGACATGTCCTACAACCTCTTTACTTCCCTAGCCCTTTTTCTGGAATAACCAGGCCGTATAAGTTCATCTAGACGACATCGATCTTTATTCCTTTTCCCTCACACCTGTCCTTATTCTGATTTCTATCAGTCTGGATTAAACCCTTTAGTCGCTCTACCTGGGCAAAGTCCATTTCCTTCTTCTCCCTGCACCAGTCATTATTCTGTCTATATATGCCCTGCCACCAGCACACTACATACCCTGTCCTTAACGTGTAGCTGTTACTTCAGGACATTGCCCTCAGAGAGTCACTTGTTATTTTTTTCTGTTGTGAACTGCTTGGCTGGACCATTTGTCGGTACGTTTGAGTATTTCTGTGTTCTGTGTGTCTGTCAGTTTTCCTTTCCAGGGCAACTTCAAGAAACAACCCATAACACATCCAGCCAAAATGACGAGACGGAAGAATTCTCCTCAAAAGAATCTACAAGAAGCAGTGACAGCTCAAGAATTAATGAAAACAGATATAAGCAACATAACAGAACTTGAATATAGAATGATAATCATAAAACTAATTGCTGGCCTTGAAAAAAGCTTAGATGAATGCAAGGGGTCCCGCGCGGCAGAGTTCAAGGACCTTAAAAACGGTCAGGAAGAATTAAAGAAGACATTGGAAGAAATACAGGGGAAACTGGAAGCAGCCACAGCACGGATTGAAGAGGTAGAGGAAAGAGTTAGTGCATTAGAAGACAAAATCATTGAAAAAGAGGAAGCAGATAAAAAGAGAGAGAAGCTGATCCAGGAACAGGAAAGGAGAATTCGAGAGCTGAGCGATGCACTCAAAAGAAACAATATCCGTATCATAGGAGTTCCAGAGGAAGAGAGAGAGAGAAAGGAGTCAAAGGGGCTCTTGAACAAATCATTGCTGAGAACTTCCTCAACATGAGGAAGGAAACGGGCATGGAAATCCAAGAGGCACAGAGAACTCCCCTCAGACGTAACTTGAATAGACCTTCTGCACGGCACATCATAGTGAAGCTGGCAAAATACAAAGATAGGGAGAGAATCCTGAAAGCAGCTAGGGACAAAAGAACCCTAACATACAAAGGGAGACCTATAAGGGTAGGAGCAGACTTATCTACAGAAACTTGGCAAGCCAGAAAGGAATGGCAGGATATCTTCAATGTGATGAGCAAGAAGGACATGCAACCAAGAATTCTGTATCCGGCTAGCCTGTCATTCAGAATAGAAGGAGAGATCAAGGTTTTTCCCAACAAACAAAAACTGAAAGAATTTATCACAAATAAACCGGCACTGCAAGAGATCCTGAGGGGCATTCTATGAAGACAAGGTTGCAAAGAACACAAACTGCCAGGGTCAGCCTTACAAACATGAAACTTACAGATAATACAGTGACTGTAAGCCCATATTTTTCAATATTAACACTGAATGTAAATGGACTAAATGCGCCAATCAAAAGACACAGGATAACAGAATGGATTAAAAAACAAGACCCATCTATTTGCTGTCTTCAAGAAACTCATCTTAAACCTGAAGATACCTTCAGATTGAAAGTGAGGGGATGGAGAACTATCTACCATGCTACTGGAAGTCAGAAGAAAGCCGGAGTAGTCACACTTATATCAGACAAATTAGACTTTAAAATGAACGATGTAATAAGAGATGAAGAAGGACATTATATAATAGTCTCAGGGACCATCCAGCAGGAAGAGCTAACAATTGTAAATATCTACGCACCGAATTCGGGGGCACCCAAATTTGTAAAACAACTAATTACAAACATTAGCAACCGCATCGATAAAAATATCCTAATAGTAGGGGATCTCAACACTCCACTCTCAGCATTGGATAGATCCACAAAACAGAAAATCTCCGCAGAAACAATAGCCCTGAATGACACATTAGGACAGATGGGCCTCACAGACATCTTTAGGGTCCTTCATCCAGAAGCAAAGGAATTTACGTTCTTCTCAACTGCACACGGTACATTTTCCAAGATAGACCATATTCTGGGGCACAGGGAAGCTCTGAATAAATATAAAAGAATTGAGATCATACCGTGTACACTGTCAGACCACAATGCTTTGAAACTTGAAATCAACCACAGGAGAAAGCCTGGAAAATATCCAACAACATGGCGGCTAAGAAATAACCTACTAAAAGATGACTGGGTCAACCAAACCATCAGAGAAGAAATTAAAAAATACATGGAAACAAATGAAAATGAAAATACAACAATCCAAACGCTCTGGGATGCAGCAAAGGCAGTCCTGAGAGGGAAATATATTGCAATCCAGGCCCATCTCAAGAAACAAGAAAAATCAATAACACAAATTCTAACAGCACGCCTAAAGGAACTAGAAGCAGATCAACTAAAACAACCCAAGCCCAGCAGAAAGAGAGAAATAACAAAGATCAGAGCACAAATTAACCATATGGAGACAGAAAAGGTAGTGGAACAGATCAATGAAACCAAAAGCTGGTTCTTTGAAAAAATAAACAAAATAGACAAACCTCTAGCCAGGCTTCTCAAAAAGAAGAGAGAGAGAACTCAAATAGATAAAATCGTGAATGAAAAGGGAGAAATTACAACCAATCCCTCAGAGATACAAGCAATCATCAGAGAATACTATGAAAAATTATATGCCACCAAACTTGGCAATCTGGAAGAAATGGACAGCTTCCTAAATAGCCACACGCTACCAAAACTCAAACGGGAAGAAATAGAAAATTTGAACAGACCCATAACTAGTGAAGAAATAGAATCAGTTATTAAAAATCTCCCAGCAAATAAAAGCCCTGGACCAGATGGCTTTCCTGCGGAATTTTACCAGACATTTAAAACAGAGTTAATTCCTATCCTCCTCAAGCTGTTCCAAAAAATTGAAACGGAAGGAAAACTCCCGGACTCATTCTATGAAGCCAGCATCACTTTGATTCCCAAACCAGATAGAGACCCAGCAAAGAAAGAAAATTACAGGCCAATATCCCTGATGAATATGGATGCAAAAATTCTCAACAAGATACTAGCAAATCGAATCCAACAGCATATAAAGAGAATTATCCACCATGATCAAGTAGGATTCATCCCTGGGTTGCAGGGCTGGTTCAATATTCGCAAATCAATCAACGTGATACATCACATCAACAAAAGAAAAGATAAGAACCATATGATCCTGTCAATAGATGCAGAAAAAGCATTTGACAAAATACAGCATCCTTTCTTAATAAAAACTCTCGAGAAAGTCGGGATAGAAGGAACATACTTAAACATCATAAAAGCCATATATGAAAAGCCCACAGCTAGTATCATCCTCAATGGGGAAAAATTGAAAGCCTTCTCCCTGAGATCAGGAACACGACAGGGGTGTCCGC
Organism: Paguma larvata; assembly: GCA_030068075.1. Lineage (NCBI taxonomy): Eukaryota > Metazoa > Chordata > Mammalia > Carnivora > Viverridae > Paguma > Paguma larvata. The sequence continues at coordinate 89,192,701 of CM057833.1, forward strand.
TCTCCCCACTGCTATTTAACATAGTGCTGGAAGTCTTAGCATCAGCAATCAGACAACAAAACAAAATAAAAGGCATCAAGATTGGCAAGGAGGAAGTCAAACTTTCACTTTTTGCAGATGACATGATACTTTACATGGAAAACCCGACGGAATCCACCAAAAGCCTACTAGAACTGATTCATGATTTCAGCAAAGTTGCAGGATACAAAATCAATGTACAGAAATCGGTGGCATTTCTATACACCAACAATGAAGCAGCAGAAAGAGAAATAAAGAAGCTAATCCCTTTCACAATTGCACCAAAAACCATAAAATACTTAGGAATAAACCTAACCAAAGAGGTGAAAGACCTCTACACTGAAAACTATAAAAAACTTATGAAGGAAATTGAGGAAGACACAAGGAAATGGAAAAACATCCCATGCTCATGGATTGGAAGAATAAATATCGGCAAAATGGCAATACTACCCAAAGCAATCTACACATTCAATGCAATCCCAAACAAAATTGCACCAGCATTCTTCTCAAAGCTAGAGCAAACAATCCTAAAATTTGTATGGAACCACAAAAGACCTCGAATAGCCAAAATAATACTGAAGAATAAAACCAAGGCGGGAGGCATCACAATCCCAGACTTTAACCTCTACTACAAAGCGGTGGTCATCAAGACTGTATGGTATTGGCACAAAAACAGACACATAGACCAATGGAATAGAATAGAAAACTCAGAAATGGACCCGCAAGTATATGGCCAACTAATCTTTGACAAAGCGGGAAAATGTATCCAATGGAAAAAAGACAGCCTCTTTAACAAATGGTGCTGGGAGAATTGGACAGCAACATGCAAAAGAATGAAACTAGACCACTTTCTTACACCACTCACAAAAATAAATTCTAAATGGATAAAAGATCTGAATGTGAGACAGGAAACCGTCAAAATCCTAGAGGAGAAAGCAGGAAAAAGCCTCTTTGACCTAAGACGCACCAATTTCTTACTCGACACATCTCCAAAGGCAAGAGAATTAAAAGCAAAGATGAACTATTGGGACCTCATCAAGATAAAAAGCTTCTGCACAGCAAAAGAAACAACCAACAAAACGAATAGGCAACCAACGGAATGGGAAAAGATCATCGCAAATGACATATCGGATAAAGGACTAATACCTAAAATTTATAAAGAACTTACCAAACTCCAAACCCGAAAAACAAACAACCCAGTGAAGAAATGGGCGGAAGATATGAATAGACACTTCTCCAAAGAGGACATTCAGATGGCCAACAGACACATGAAACGATGCTCAATGACACTCATCATCAGGGAAATACAAATCAAAACCACACTGAGATACCACCTCACACCAGTCAGAGTGGCTAAAATGAACAAATCAGGAAACTATAGATGCTGGCGAGGATGTGGAGAAGTAGGCACCCTCCTACACTGTTGGTGGGAATGCAAACTGGTGCAGGCACTCTGGAAAACGGTGTGGAGGTTCCTCAAAAAAATGAAAATAGAGCTACCCTATGATCCAGCAATAGCCCTGCTAGGAATCTACCCAAGAGACACAGGAATGCTGATGCATAGGAGCACGTGTACCCCAATGTTCATAGCAGCACTTTCGACAATAGCCAAATCATGGAAAGAGACCAAGTGCCCATCAACTGACGAATGGATAAAGAAGTTATGGTACTTATATACAATGGACTACTACGTGGCAATGAGAAAAAATGAAATCTTGCCATGTGTAGCCAGATGGATGGAACTGGAGGGTATTATGTTAAGTGAAATAAGTCAGTCAGAAAAAGACAGATACCATATGTTTCCACGAATAGGTGGACTTTGTGAGACTAAGCAAAAACCAGGGGGAGGGGAAGAGGGGAAAGGAAAAAAAGACACAGAGCGGGAGGGAGATAAAACATAAGAGACTCTCAAAGACTAAGAACAAACTGAGGGCGAGGGGGGTGAGGGAGGGGGGAGAGGGGGTGACCGGCATTAAAAAGGGCACATGTTGGGATGAACACTGGGTGTTATATGTAAACCAATTTGAAAATAAACTATTATAAAATTAAAAAAAAAAAAACAAAAAAACGTAAAACTGGTGAGCCTGAGTGGCTCAGTTGGTTAAGTGTCTGACTCTCGATTTAAGCTTGGGTCATAAGCTCATAGTACCTGAGTTCGAGTCCCACATTGGGCTCTGTACTGACAGTGTAGAGCCTGTTTGGGATTCTCTTTCTCCCTCCCCCTCTGCCTCTTCCCACTTGCTTGCTCATATTCTCTCTCAGAATAATGTAAATGTTAAAAAAAAAAAAATGTAAAACCAAAATACTAAGGAACAGTAACAGTGAGAAAGCTATCCTAGGATCCCTGTCATGCTCCAGAGACTGTTAGAAATACCGGATGACTACGGGGCGCCTGGGTGGCTCAGTCGGTTAGGCATCCAACCTCGGCTCAGGCCATGCTCTCACAGTTCGTGGGTTCAAGCCCTCGTCGGTCTCTGTGCTGACAGCTCAGAGCCTGGAGCCTGCTTGGGATTCTGGGTCTCCCTCCCTCTCTGCCCCTCCCCTGCTCATCCTCTGTCTCTCTCTCTCTCTCTCTCTCTCTCTCAAAATTAAATAAAACATTTAAAAAATTAAAAAAACAATACTAGATGACGGTATACTTTGACTGGGGGGAGGGGAGTTAAACTAAGGAAGAAAGCCTGAGAAGACCCAAACATACGACAGTTAAGACTAATGAGCGCAGTAGAAGACAAGCTAAAAAACGCAATGTGTCGAAACTGAGAGGGGCTTCATTTGAAAGAGGCATTAGTCAACTGTATTAAATACTTCAAAAGAGCTGAGAAAAATAAAGTCGAGGGGGAAAAAAAACACAGGATTGCTTAATTAGTTGGTCATCTGTAAAACGACTTCCACAAACTGAGAGGGAGAAACTCAGTTCTAAACAGTGAGGAACTAAGTAGGTGACAAAGGGCGTCTCTGAACAGAGAAGCAGCTCTGAGAAGATGGCAGTGTATAAAATCAAGGCTACAGACAAGGCTTTTTTGTTGTTGTTGAAGGAGAGAGAGAGCATGAGTATGAGTGGGGGAGGGGCAGAAAGGGGGGAGGAGAGAGAGAGAGAGAGAGAGAGAGAGAGAGAATCCTGAGCAGGCTCAACACAGAGCCTGAGGCAGGGCTCGAACTCACAAGTCATGAGATCAAGACCTGAGCTAAAATCAAGAGACGGATGCTGTTGGAGACCAGAAGACTCTGGCCCTGGTGACATTGCCTAAGGAGAAGACTCAGGTCCATAAGACAGTGCCCTAGACCGGGGCCCTCATCGGTGGATGGGGGTGCCTTGAAGCAAATGCCAGGTTGTAATACGACAAGAACATAATTGCTGGTCTGACTCTGAGGGAGGGCCGGTTAGCCAATGACGGGTAAGACTCCTCACAGCAGGGGGGCAACCTAAGACAGGCGCGGTCACTGAAAGAGTCACCAGGACACCTGGCTATAGGGTCACTGGGCCTTTGTGCTGATTTGCGATTCATCCTAATATCTCCTGAAGAAGATGGGCCATAGAAAAACAGGAGTGCTCCACAGCTTCCTCCCCTATTAAGCCAACATATACTGCTATACTTTACTAATAATAAAATCATATTGAGAATCATGGAAATAAAATCTTTACGAAATCAATAGAGTTTAGAATGTATCATTGATCTATGATGCCAGACTCTCGGGAATGTGATTATTGCTGTGAGTCTTGGGACATAATTACTAGGAAATAGAAGTTAGAGTATGTTACAGAAAAATAAGGATGTTTTTCACATAATCTTTCAACTGTAACCAAAAGCCTTTGTGCTTGCTCTTTCAACCTATACCACTTACTAGAGTGTGCCTATTCGTTGTACCTTGCCTGCATGTAAATTGTTCTTGGTCTTTTGACTGAAATTATTTTTGAACATTTCTATGGAATGTACCCATTTGTCATACTTTGCTTACGTGTGGACTGTGTAACCGAAACTGTTTCTGAACATTTCTATTGTAAATCATGGGGACAATCATGAGGGCTGAAATCATTTTTTAATCATTACAAAATATATGCCTGTACTGCTTCTAAAACTATATAAAAACCCAGAGAGAAAAATAAACTTTGAGCAGTCTCCAAAAGAGGCTGTCTCCACATCTTTGTGTGTCTTTGTCTTGTCTTGTCTTTATGCTTCAGCCCTTACTTAGGGAGCCCCGGACCAGTCCTGACATGAGGCTGACTCCGAGAGACTGACTTCGCGCTTCTCTCGCGCCTAGACCAACCATCACGCAAGTGAAACCCTGGACCAGCCGGAAGCCCTGAAGTAGGAGCTGGCCTCCTCTCAGGGTGACCCCGGCAGGATGCTTAACCGACTGAGCCACCCAGGTGCCCCCCAGGAAAGGCTTTTCATAGGCAACAAGATTTTACACTCCTTCATAAACAGAAATGAACACGGAGGAATGGAAATAAAGGTTCTAAAGCAAAAAGAAGAGAAGCCAACAGAGTTCACATAATCCCATGTATCAACAAGACGGTGAAACAATCCACTAGGAAGCCAGGAATATCACTGTGTGAGGAAGCTGGGCTGCAGGAACGGGGATTTGGAAAAACACCTCTGTAAGGACCAGTATGCAAAGGGAGAGGACTCAAAAAACCTTTCAAGCAGGGGCGCCTGGGTGGCTCAATCAACCGGTTAAGCATCCAACTTCAGCTTGGGTCATGATCTCACGGTTCGAGAGTTCAAGCCCCGCATCAGGCTCTCTGCTCTCAGCAGAGCCTTCTTTGAATCCTCTATCTCCCTCTCCCTCCCTCCCTCTCTCTCAAAAATAAACATTTTTTTAAAAAGTCACTTCTTAAAAAAAAAAAAAAAAAACCCCACCACCTTTCAAGCAGCTGAGTTTTGACTATGACCCCTACAAAGTCATGCGATTAGCAACTATCCTTCTTTCTCCAATAATGAACAGGAGATCCAGAGCTTTATCGGGGACTAGGAATTAGAAATGAAAACTGGGGGCGCCTGGGTGGCTCAGTCGGTTAAGCGGCCGACTTCGCCTCAGGTCATGATCTCGCGGTCTGTGAGTTCGAGCCCCGCGTCGGGCTTTGTGCTGACAGCTGAGAGCCTGGAGCCTGCTTCACATTCTGTCTCCCTCTCTCTCTGCCCCTCCCCACTCACGCTCTGTCTCTCTCTGTCCCAAAACTAAATGAACATTAAAAAAAAAAAAGAAATGAAAAATGATGCAAGACCAGGAGTCGAGCTAGAAGAGTGGAAACAGCTGCAAATTCAAGTCCTCCTGTAAATCTCCTCCGGGCACTGATTGAAGGCTGGAACTCCTTGAGCAATCTTATAGCTGATCTCCCACTTCCTCCAAACAAAGTGGCATTAAACCTGCTGGGCATCTTGTTAAAAACAGCTTCTGACTGAATGCGTCTGACATGGGCCTGAGATTCTGCATTTCTAACGGCTCCTAGTGATGGCAGAGACGGTGGCTCACAGACCACACTCTGAGCAGCAAAGCCTTAAGTAACCATCCTATGTTGGTTTAGTTTAATGAGGGGCACCTGCGATTCTACTACTTGACAGCGACTAGTAAGCTCTCTCCTCTAGTTCTTTTTTTTAATCACCTTTCTCATCTGCTTCAGGCTTTGACACTAATATCAGAATAATAATATATATATAATACTCTTACTACATGCCAAACACCGTTACATACATTCATTCTTCAATCCTCACAAAAACTCTTGGAAGTAGTACCGTCGTCTTCATTTTAGGGTTGAGGAGAACTACGCCTGGAGAGCTACCAAGAAAGACTGAGATCTCCAAGGAAAGATCCAGCTACTGAGTGGGAATCGGCTCAGAAGAAAAGTATCTTATTTCAATGGGTTACACGTGTATGACAAAGACAAGCCTAACTTGGGTCAAATTCTGCTTTAAGCTACGAGTTGCATGGCACAAAAGTCAGGAGTTCGCAATTCAGTTCGTGTGCCTGTGTGTAGCTTGCCGGAGCCGCGGCTCCCAAACTTGAGAATGTGCATCTCTAACAGGCCGCCGGACGACGACGATGATGACACAAATCTGGGGACCACACTTCTCATAACCACTGCCATGGAGACAAGGTGAACTGTTTTTCACCACCCACTCATAAATATGTATCTCTAACTCCTTGTAATCAAAGCAGATTTGGAGTTTTAAAAAATTAACTACAACCAAATCCGAGCTATTCCGCTGGCGGGGTTTGATCAAATGCTGCATCAAGTTTTCAGAGAGAACTGAAGCCCACGAAATTCAGCGCTCGCTCGAGTCTGGCTTTGCACTTGCTGCCCCTTTCTCTAGGCCGCTCTTTGAACCGTGTACCTCCACAGCAGCAGGGCGCTGCTCGCGAAGATAAGGCGGCCAGTCCTCGCCCATCCTGGCGCCGCAGCCCCGGAGAGCGCGGCCCCCGCCCCGGGCAGCGCCCGCCCGACCCGCCAGGGCCGAACCCGTAACCCGCCCCCCTCACAGACACCCGACCGCGCCGACTCACTGCCGGGTCGCCCGCTTGCGTCTCGGGAAGAAGGGCACGTACCCGGCCGGCTGGAAAAGATGGCGAGCCGCCTACCGGAGCCGCCGAACGCTTCAGCGGGCGCTGGGCTTCTCGCGCGGCCTCATCGACTGACTCGGCTGGCAGCTGTGCGTCCTTCCCGGGCGCGCGGCTGATTGGCCCGCCGAGGGGGCGGGGCCTGGCTCTGTAGGCTGGGTTTAGGCCAGGGCTTTTTCACTTTAATCAGGTAGCTGAACTGTCTGCAAGTGAAACCTTACAAGGAAACCAAATATATACGAATACGATGCGTGTTTTCTTAGTATTGATGTATTTTGTAAGTCCAAATGTGTAACATCTACAATAATTATTTAAGTAGGGTATAATGAACGGCGAGGATAGTCCTGTATATGGGGGTGGAGGAGGAGATGCTCACTATGGTGTAGTTGGAAACTGTAAATTTTGTTTTGTTTTTGTCTTTAACTGCTGTCCTTGCAGTTTCAGAAAACTCTCCAAAGACGAAATGATGAGTTTTACACACTAGGAAGAAATGAGAAGTACACAGGAGTTACTGGCAACAAATTTGAAGCTTGTTAAATGCGTAATGTAGTACGCTTGAGTGTGCATGTTGCTTATTACAATTTTAAGATTAAAATATACCTGCCATAAAGTTTACCATCTTAGCCACTTTTTAATATTTTTTTCATGTTTAAGGGGGGGAGGGAGAGCCAGTATGCAAGCGGGGAAGGGGGAGAGAGAGAGAGAGAGAGAGAGAGAGAGAGAGAGAGAGAATCCCAAGGGGACTCTGTGCTGATGGGGGGGAGGGGACTCCATCCCACCAACCCTGAGATCATGACCTGAGCTGAAATCAAGAGTAGGAAGCTTAGCTGACTGAGCCACCCGGGATCCCTAACCTTAGCCATTTGTAAGTATACAGTTCAGGGTCATTAAGTATATTCATATTGCATATTCATATGCAACCATCACCACCATCCATCTTCCATAACTCCTTCATTCACCAAAACTAAAACTCTGCCCTTTAAACAACTCAACATTTCACCATCTCCTTTCTCTGGCTCCTGGCAACCACCATTCTACTTTGTATCTTTACAAATTTGACCAGCAAGGTACTTAAGTAGACTTATACAATATTTGTCTTTTTGTTCCTGGCTTGTTTCACTTAGCATAATGTCCTCATGTTTCATCCATGTTGTAACACGTCAAAATTCCCATCTTTTTTAAAGGCTGAATAATATTTCATGGTAGTGTATACTATAGTTTGTTTATCCATTTATCTGGTCATGAACTCCTGGGTTGCTTGCACCTTTTGACTAATGCTGCTATGAACATGGGCATGCAAATATCTCTTTAAACCCTGCTTTCAATTTTTTTGAGTATATACCCAGAAATGGGATGGCTGAATCATATAGTACTTCCATTTTCAATTTTTTGAAAACCACCATACTTTTTCTACAGCACATGAACCATTTTTATACGATGAGCAACAGTTTAATGAAGCCATAGCATTTATAGGATTCTTGAATGGGAATAATATAAAACCTGTTATCAAAATTAGAAAAAGATGCAAAGTAGAACACATTTTAATACAGGTACAATGGCAAATAGCAGCCTTACAAGTATTTATTTATAGGATTTCTATAGCATTTTTTTATTCTATAGCATCTTTTATGAACCATTCCACAAGAATGCTGAAATCATCATTTAAATTAGAGATCGTCTGTTTAATTTTCATTCATAAATATGTTGTGAACCTAATGTGGGTCTCCGAAGAACAAAACATTGTCCCCAGGTCTGCTTTCCAGGCTGGTGACTTTCCACAACACTTACTGTATTTGGCATCTCGGGCAGTATTTATCTGTGGAAATCTAGGCATTTCTGGGAAAAATTACTGAAATATCTTTTTTAGCCTATGTTAACCGGGGGGATAGTTCAAGGATATCATATATGTAGCTACTTCCTATCAGGCTAGAAATTTCAGTGAAGATCTAAAATCCCTTGTTTCCTATCCATGAGGCGCTGCTATCTCTATTCTTGGTACCGAGGGGAGATGATCAGCATCAAAGCTAATCCTTGTGCCTTCAGTCACATTCACTCCTAATGAGAGTTCCCGTTCCTCCATAATACTTAACACGTTAGTGATGGGAATCCTGCCTGAAGCTACAGCAGTGTCCACTGCTAAGTAGATATATCTGACAAACTGGGGTCTCCCTGAAATGTTTGGCACCTTTGTAGGGGACTGACTGATAAAGTTGCCTAATAAAATATAGAATGCCCAGTTAAATTTGAATTTCAGATGAACAATGAATATTTTTTTAGTATAACTATGTCCCATGCAATATTTGGGACATACTTATTCTAAAAGAAACCATCCATTGTTTAATGGAACATATTTATACTTAAAAGTTGTTTGTCTTGAGGTACCTGGGTGACTCAGTGGGTGGAGCGTCTGACTTCGGCTAAGGTCATGATCTCCTGGTTTGTAAGGTGGAGCCCATGCTGATCATGGAGCCTACTTGAGATTCTCTCTCTCCCTCTGCCTCTCTCCCCTGCTCAAATGCTTCCTCTCCCTAAAATAAATTTTTAAAAAAGTTACTTGTTTATCTGAAATACAAATTTGATTGAAATACAAATCGCTGAACCTGGCCAACTCTGGACTGGCAGGAAAAAAAAATCCAGTGAGGTGTGTGTTATTACTGTTACTAAATCGACAGGCTGTTGAGGATAGGGAATTAGGTCTCACAGTGAATCTGCTACGGACTTCAGAGAATCCTTAGCAGCATTGTGGAAAATACAAGGTTCATGCAGAGGTCCTCGTGAAACTTATATATAGCCGCGTGAATGTGGACAGCAGATATCAAAGTAAGAAACATCTCAGACTTCAGTGAGCCAGAAATAACTACCTACTTATGAGGCTAGAAATGATACATTCTGACTTTTAAGGTGACATTGGACATTTTGCTTCAAATCCTTTTGGAAAATAATGGTTTGGGATGGGGGCTGGTCTTACCTCTTAATTGCTTATAGGGAACAGAAAAATCTAGAGGGTCTTTTTTACTGATCAAGTTTCAACACTTGATAAATTAACTTTATAGGCTGAAGTAGTTTTATTTTGAATTACTCAAGAATATTCAAGATGAATGGACACCAAGTTATTTTCTTGATGTCATAAGTGTACCCATTAAGTACAAATTAGTTATCTAGTTAAATACCAACAACCTCTCCAACCTCATTTGGGTCATTGCAGGATGAACATCACTTTGGGGGTTGCGTTTTCTCATCTGTTCTCTTATTGATCATTCAAACTAAAAAATATCCAAATACCCACATTATACACACAGTATGAATGGGCTCCAAACATACTTTAATTCTTCAGATGGAATTATATAGTAGTATAATTATTTCTACATGCTCTACTACATTAATAAAAGGTTGGGGTGATTTTATCTGTGTGGTTTTTTGGACCATCACATGCAGTCAGGCAGAGTTCAACAAAGTTTTGCTCAACAAAGCTGCCTTGTAGAAAGTGGCAGTTTGAGTTGGGCTTCTAAGGTGACCCCACTGAAACTTTCTCCGTAAGGCCCGGGTCGTGACTGGAGTCAGCCTTGCTTCCTGTTTCCATATTTTCTTTATTGGTAAGTGGGGTTCCACCTGGGCCCCTCTCTACAGTGACTTTCCGAAGTAATTTCCACAGATCTATCTGCCCTTTACTAGAAGTAAATAAGACATTTGTCAGTTGAGTTGGTTACACTTCGGAGTTGGGTTTCAGGATAGCACACTGCAGGTCAGAGATAGTAACGGTGGATTCCATGCCTTTAATGTGGTGTAAACATCTCCATGAAAACTGTGTCTTCTTTTATTTCAGTTAGTAGATCTTTAATTGTTGTCTGCATGAGTCCCTATTTTTTTAATGGTCCAGCCTGAAGTGTTTTAGTACAGAGTTTCTGAGGGGCACCTGGGTGGCTGGCTCAGCCAGTTGAGTGTCCAACTCTTGATTTCGACTCAGGTCATGATCTCATAGTTTGTGGGTTTGAGTCCTGCATCGAGCTCTGTGCTGACAGGGTGGAGCCCGCTTGGAATTCTCTCTCCGTCTCTCTCTCAAAATAAAACTAAAAAAAAAAATTTTTTTTTTTTCTGCAAAGGTGCTATAGGCGGCCGAGATGCAGGCAGAGGATGCAGTGGAGGGAGTGGAGGCAGAGATGGATGAGGGGGAAGATGGGTGGCTGGCTGTGGCAGCATGGGAGGAAGTACAGCTCCGGATTCTCCAGCGATGGTTAGGACACAGGCGGGCACATTTGTAAATTTACCACTTATGTGACACATTTGACCAGAGCTTGGACAGGTCAGATTTTCCAAGATGGTCCCTCAGTGCTTCCTGGAGTTTGCACAATTCACTTTCCAAAATGCAAAAACGTTGTCTTAGACTGAAGTTCTCAGTGGCAGAAACGGAATGGAAAGATGGAGTCTTTTCAGTGCTTCTAAACTCTGGGCCGTTGCAGTTCTAGCAGCATTTGTACACAGACCACACTCTACTTTACCGTATCTTTGATAATTGGGAAATTCGAAGTTCCAGTATGATCTTAGCCAGCTTCTGCTGAGTGTTATCTGTTGAAGCAATAACCACTCTTTCTGATGAGGGTGGCGGACTGGGAGGTACAATTAGCATGAACTGAAAGTGAGTCTTTTTTTTTTTTTTTTTTTAATAATCTTTTCACTTTGGCTTTTAGCTTTCTTCTTCATTGTGTGAACTTGGGCATGATTTAAGTCTAAGAGCCTGGGGATTAGAGTCAGGATAGTGGCCTTTCCCTTGCTATAGTGGCTACACTATTTTATGCAAGAATTCCAATTTCTCCACATCCTTGCCAACACATATAATCTTGTGTTTTTGATAATGACCATCCATCATTGGGTGTGATGACCAATGGGTGTGAGGTGGCATCGCATTGTGATTTTCATTTCACTTCCCTAATTAGTAGTGTTAAGCATGTTTTCATGTGCTTATTGATCATTTGTCTGTCTTCTTTGGAGAAATGTCTATTCAAATACTTTGCCCATTTTTTAAATTTATTCTTTTTAATGTTTATTTTTGAGAGAGAGACTAAAAGCAGGGGAGGGGCAGAGAGAGATGGGAGCCACAGAATCTGAAGCAGGCTCCAGGCTCTGAGTTGTCTGCACAGAGCCCAATGCGGGGCCCAAACTCACAGAATGTGAGATCATGACCTGAGCCGAAGTCGGACACTCAATGGACTGACCCACCCAGGTGCCCCTACTTTGCCCATTTTGGGTTGTTTTTGAGCTATAGTTCTTATATATTCTGGATATTAATCCTTTACCAGATATATGATTTGCAAATATTTTCTCCCATTTCGTGGATTGCATTTTCTCCCTGCTGATTATGTCCTTTGGTACCTGGGTAGCTCAGTCGGTTAAGGGTCCAACTCTTGATTTCAGCTCATGATCTCAGTTCTTGAGATCCAGTCCCACATTGTCAGTGCAGAGCCTGCTTGGGATTCTCTCTCCCTACCCCTCCCCAGTTAATACTCTCTCTCCCTTTCAAAATAAATATTTTTTTTTCGTTTATTTATTTTTGAGAGACAAAGAGACAGAGTATGAGCAGGGGAAGGGCAGAGAGAGGGAGATACAGAATCTGAAGCAGGCTCCAGGCTCCGAGCTGTCAGCACAGAGCCCGACATGGGGCTCGAACTCACAGACCGTGAGATCATGACCTGAGCCGAAGTTGGCCGCTCAACCTGACGAGCCACCCAGGCGCCCCTCAAAATAAATATTAAAAAAAAAAAGGTTTGAATCAGACTTCTGATACTTCTGTAGGAAGGGTTAAAAATTTCTGCACCCCCTCCCTTCCCCACACCCTCACTGAGAAGGGTTCAGAGAATGTAGGTACTTTAGTTCTCTTATTTTCCTGTTCACATGAACCTCTAAGAATCTTTTCACCTCCATGCCATGGAGAAGACAGTGTGGAGGCATGGGAAAAAGGACACATGTAACCAGATGTTTATTCATATAATTTCTAGTGCTTATTATCTAATGCACTGCAAAATGAATTCCATACTCTATATATAGGATCTTAAAGTTCCTTCCTTGATAGTGATGAAGATGGAATAATTTTTGAACTTTTTTACCATGAAGTTGAGCTGGTCTATAACAGGAAAATGCCTTTTTTACGAGTTTTAAACTTAACACTAATGATCTGCTGTCATATGCAGAATGTGTAAAATTAAGCATGAAAGTAAACTAAAGAGATGTGGCAAACTTTTAGCAGAATTTCCCTCTACAAAGGCAGGAAAACAGTGTACCTACTGAATATACACAACTGATTAGATTTCATTTCTTTCCAAAGCACTCAGCTCAACATATTTGTAGTCTAACTTGCAACTTATATATTTTGCTGAGCTTTTATTAATCAACTTTCATAATATATCCAGGCTGGACAGTTCCCTAGACTGTGAATAAAAGAGATAGGAGACACGCAAAAGTTAGGCAGTTGCCAGGGGTTAAGAAGTTAGTAGGGGCACCTGGGTGGCTCAGTTGGTTAAGCATCCAGTTCCTGATTTGGGCCCAGGTCATGATCTCACGGGCTGTGTGACTGAGCCCCACATCAGGCTTCACGCTGAGTGGGGAGCCTGCTTAAGATTCTCTCTCTCTCTCTCTCTCTCTCTCTCTCCCCCCCCCCTGCCCCCTCCCCTGCTCACGTTCTTTTTCTCAAATGAAAAAATAAAAGTACTCTAAAAAGTTAGTAGAAAAACTACAGAACAAAATTTAAGAAATTGATTGTGGGGCTCACCGATTGGACCACACCACCTCCAAGTAAACTGGAAAAGTCTAAATTGAAAGTCACAGACACTGAGGAAGAGCAATTCTTTTAGGTGTCAAGAGGTCTTTATTGAAATAATAGCACAGTTACACTTCTAATATCCTTTCCACTTGTATACAATAGATTAAAAATGCTTGCTACATACAGTGCACAGACAGTTCAATAATTAGAACCAACTCAACCGCATTTGAAATAAATAAAATAGCCTATTTAATAATTTAAAGTAAAATTACTGTACAATATGAAAATAAAGATACATAAATGTTAGGATCTACAATGCCATAGAAATAAAATCATTATTCTGCATTACACAAAACAGTGCAAGAAACAAATCCAAATAAGCTTTTGGAGTGCAAAGTTTAAATTTTTCCATTTTAAATTATCATGCAGACATAGCATTTCAAACCATGCTATAGTCTATGGCAAAGTTTTTTATTTTTAAGAGGAAAAATGCTAGCCAGTCAGTTTACTGTACCATCAAGTGTTGCATCACATAATGCGGCTGCTCTGCTTCTACAGTACAGTTTAGGAGGGAGGTATCCTGTTGCATTCAAAAAACTGAAATTAAGTTTCTGAAGCAAACATATTTACCTTTTAAGTCTGAAACAAGATAATGTGACAAAAATAGCAATTATATCCCTGGGTTTAAGAAAGAAAAGGCCAATACCACATAACCAACTAAGAAGCAGTTTTCTATCCATCTTTCGACTCCATAATGATCCTTAGTGAAAATAACCATGTAACTTTTGAGAGACATATAAAATTCTGACCTCGAGCTGACAAGTGATACAATATCATGGGCTTGTGAGAAAAGTAATTTCTGAACACCTATGTTTAATCTGTGTAGAGCTTGGTTGCGTTACATGTAGTAATATGCTTAAAGTAGAGTTCAATTTCAATGTGTATATAAAACTGTTATTTAGGCAAAGACCAAGGAATGCATTTAATACTAAACCGTAAACACATCGTCCAGCTTGACTTGGAGTGCACACTGACAACATAAGAGCTCTTCCGCGGACTTTGGCAACAAGACTACATATAGCAGATCACAGCAGCACGAGCTCACGTGGAAGACTGAAAGCACTGCAGAATAACACCACCCAACAGTTCCTATCAAAGGGATACATGGTAATAAGGGGCCTCCTCGTGCTAAGCCACTTTCCCAGTCAGTCTATGTTCTTCAGATTGGTTATTTTCACAACTCAGTAGTCTTAAGTCTCTGTGCTTTCACTGCATAGATTGACACTGGGTGTACTCTATCCGTTATAAGTCCAGAGGGTTACAGTTCTGTCTGCAGAGGACGACAGGAAGGACAGATCCTGGGTGTGCCATCTGCACTGAATCACCTTGTCCTTGTGCTCCCCCACCACCATGATAGGAAGCTGTTTAGTGAGATCTCCTAAATTAAAAAGAGAGACACTGATTTACAATACAAAATAAGTGTATGTATAGATTTCAGACTTCCTGTTACTTGAACACATTACAGTATACAAAGTCCTAACCTACATCAATTTAATACATTTAAAGGTTTAAAGAAGGATAAATTATTGAATATCTAATTATGTTAGTAGTATATGGTAAAATGTAGACAGCAACATTTGACACAGCTGCCACACTCTCTCCTTGAAACTCTCTTTCAACCAGACTTCGGTGCCACTACATCTTGGTCTCCTTTGCTGGTTTGCTGTTTTTCCCAGGAATCGGCCTTCATATTTCCTGTTTCCTTTATACCCACTTCCTAGGAAATTTCATCTAGTACCATGGTACCATGGCCATTTGTATACTTAAGACTCATACATTTTGACT
This sequence comes from Paguma larvata, assembly GCA_030068075.1. Taxonomy (NCBI): domain Eukaryota; kingdom Metazoa; phylum Chordata; class Mammalia; order Carnivora; family Viverridae; genus Paguma; species Paguma larvata. Next base: position 89,207,873 of record CM057833.1, read on the forward strand.
CCAACCTTGACCTCTCGCCTGAGTTCCAGACTAGCATGCAAATAGCTATTTGACGTCTCATTTGACTGCCTGATGGTCACCTTCATTTGTTCAAACTGAACTCCTGATTCTCTTGCCCAAACCTGTTCCTCCTCCTACCTATCTTCCTTATCTCATTAATGGCAGCATCTAGTTGCTCATGCTGAAAACCTAGGAATCAGCATTCCCCTCACTCCCCAAATTTAATCCAAATTAAAATATATCCCAAATTCAGTCACTTCGTACCACCTCCACCTCCCTTAAGCCAACCTACCGTCATCCTTCAAGTGAACTGTTCCAAAACCTCTTCACTGATATTTATACTTATAATCCATTCTCCCTACAGAACTCAAAATTACCTTTTGAACAATATCAATAGTTATCAGATCAGATCACTAAATATTCCAAAGGATTCCCATTATGCTTTTTAATATGACTCTAGGGGCGCCTGGGTTGCTTAGCCAGTTAAGTGTCCAACTTCAGCCCAGGTCATGATCTCATGGTTTGTGGGTTCAAGCCCCACGTCAGGCTCTGTGTTCAGAGCCTGGAGCCTGCTTCAGATTCTGTCTCTCTCCCTCTCTGCCCCTCCTCTGCTCACACTCTGTCTCTTTCTGTCTCTCAAAAGTGAATAAATGGTAAAAAAAATTTTTTTAATAAAATAAAATGCCTATAAAACCCTGCCTTAGATTTATCCTTCTGTCCTTTGCTCCCTTAGTTCTCTCAGCCCCAGCCACTCTGGTTTCCTGCAGTGTCGTGAACAAATGAATTCACTCCTCTCAGCACCCCTCCAGGAGCTACGACCTGGCTTGTGCCTTCTCATCACACAAGTCTCTGCACAAATGGCACTTTCTTAGAGAGACCTACCTGGGCCTACCTAAAATAGCCCTCTCCATCCACCCACTCTCTCCCACCTTGCTAATTTTTAAATAGCACTCACCGACACCTGAAATTACACCATTATCTGGCTTACTTTTTATTGACCTCTAAAATGTAAGCTCCATCAAGGAGGAAGTTCCCTCTCTTATTCATCTCTCTTCTGTCCCTAGTTGATACAAAATAAGTGTTTGCTTACTAAATGATTAAAAATAAAACCAGATGCTGAAGATAGAATTACACATATTATAAGTTTTTTAAAGCAAAAGCAGGGGCGCCTGGGTGGCTTGGTCAGTTAAGCGGCTGACTCTTGGTTTCGACTCAGGTCATGATCTCATGGTTTGTACGTTCAAGCCCTGCATTAGGCTCGCACCGACAGTGCGGAGCCTGCTTGAGATTCTCTCTCTCTCTCTCTCTCTGCCCCTCCCCTGCTTGAGCTCTCTCTCTCTTTCAAGATCAATACACTTTAAACCAGAAGCAAACAGGAGTACATAAGTGTGTATTTTAACATCCACCATCATTGAACTCAAAATAATTCATTGTAATAAGTGATTCTTTTCAATATTTTAAAAACTACTTAATAAGACTATTAACTCAATTTATTTAATAATTTGCTGTAAGTCACATCAATACAGTACCAGTACTTTGTCCACTGAATACTATAAAACTAAAATTTGAAACTGTTATATAGTCGATTACAGCAGATTAACAACAACATCCCAAATAGCCATAAAAATCCTGGAAGAGAGCACGGGCAGTAATTTCTCTGACATCGATAGTAGCAACGTTTTTCTAGATATGTCTTGTGAGTAAAGGAAATGAAAGCAAAAATGAACTACTGGTGCTATATCAAAATAACAAGCTTCCGCACAGCAAAACAGAAAGACAACCTATGGAGTGGGAGAAGATATTTGCAAATGACATATCTGATAAAGGCTTAGTAACCAAAATATATAAATAACTTACACAACTCAACACTGAAAAAAAACAAATAATCCAATTAAAAATAGGCAGAAGACATGACAGACATTTCTCCAAAAAAGAGAGACAGATGGCCAACAGACACGTAAAAAGATGCTCAACATCACTCATCATCGGGGAGATGCAAGTCAAAACTACAATGGGATATCAACTCAACCTGTCAGAATGGCTAAAATCAACAACACAACACAGGTTTTGGTGAGGATGTGGAGAAAAAAGCAATTCTTGTGCACCAACAGGTGGGAATGCAAACTGGTATAGCCACAGTGGAAAACAGTATGAAGGTTCCTCAAAAAATTAAAACTAGAATTACCATATGATCCAATAATTCCATTACTTGGTATTTACCCAAACAACACAAAAAACACTAATTCAAAAGATATATGCACCCTTATGTTATTGTAGCATTATTTACAATAGCCAAAATATGGAAGCAACCCAAATATTCATTGATAGATGAACAGATAAATAAGATGTGGAACACACACGCACGCATGCACGCACAGGAATATAAGACATAAAAAACAATGAAGTCTTGGCATTTGCCAACAACATGGAAGATTATAGCAAGATATAATGCTAAGTGAAATAAATCAGCCACGAAAAGACAAATACCATATGATTTCACTCATGCGAAATTTAAGAAACAAAACAAAGAAAACAAGAGACAAACAAAAAAACTAGAGTCTTAACTATAGAAAACTGATAGTTACCAAAGGGGAGGTGGGCGGGGGGAATGGGTGAAATAAGTGAAGAAGGAGATTACGAGTATAATTATCTCAATGAGCACTGGGTGATTTAATGGAATTGTTGAGTCACTATATTTTACACCCGAAAGTAATAGAACACCATATGCTAATTACACTGGATTTTAAAAAATAAATTTTAAAAAATTAGATGTGAATTAAAAAAAAAAATCCCAAATAAGAGAGATTACAAAAAAGGAAAGAGGTCAATCTCCCTCACCTTGCAGGTCCGTCACCTTTATTTTCATATCATAGGATCCTGTTAGCAAGTAGTGAGCTCCAGGAGAGAACCGGACAGAGCGAACATCACTGGAATGAGGATGATAACTTTGTACCATTCTTCCTCCTCTTATGTCATACAACATGCAGCTAGAATCTTCTTGTCCTGTGGCCAAGAGCCGTCCACTGGGATCTACAGCTACGGATGCCACTGCACTGCCTGTATAGAAGACAGAATAAAAGTTTCACATGGAAAAAACAATACACCTAAACTACAACAGCTGATTATGTTCACTGAACCATACATTAAAAATCTAATGTAGCTTATCAATACTGTTAAGGAAAAATCCAAATCAACATTCAACCATGGGCACCTGGGTGGCTCAGTCAGTTCAGGGTCTGACTTCATTCGAGATCATGATCTCACAATTCATGAGTTCGAGCCCTGCATTGGGCTCTGTGCTAACAGCAAGGAACCCACTTCGGATCATCTGTCTCCCACTCCCTCTCTGCACATCCCCCTAAGTGCATACACTCTCTTTCTCTCTCTCAAAAATAAACTTTAAAAAACCCATTCAACCAATTAACACTTTCATCCTTTTTAGAGACAAAGTGTAATAAGCAAGATTCTATGAAAATGAGGAAGTCCATATTTTTTAATCATTTGGGAGAAGCCCCTGGGACACCATTACCTGTAACACAATAGTACAATAGAGGAGCCACTATTCCTAAGGCAGTGCTGTCACTGCTGGGTAAGAGTCCAGAAACACTCCCATAACCAGCTCAGAGTCTAGTTAAGGGAATAAGAAATTAAATAACAAAATATGTTTTAGGACACAGTAGAGGAAATGTGTCTAAGCAACATCAGAATAACTGCCAGCAGAAACTGGATGAAAATAAATGCAGAGTGCACAGGCTGCACCCCTAAATCCAGATCATGCGTTTTCAACGGGGGCAATAATGCCCCAAAGGGGGTGCAAAATGGTTCCCCAGGGGTGAAAAAAATTTTAAACGTTAACAATAGTTTGTAGCCCCTGCCAAGCTTAACCCCGCCCAACAAAATCTTACTCTTTAGCATTTAATTTCTCTTGTTAAGAAAAAATTTAATTTAGTCTCTCTCCTTGCAGGGGGCAATAATGAAAGTAAAGTTGAAGAACACTGCTCCAGACTGAAGTGGCCTGGGAATACTTCACAGAAAAAAGGGACATAAGTTAGATCTTACAGAACAGTAACGAGTATAAATAAGAGAGAAATTTATCATCCTCATTCCAGTGATGTATTTATTATACACAGATGTAAAAATAATCTTTGCCTGCAGGAAGAATTACATGAAATACCGTTTAGAGGAAAAGTATAAAAATGTTTAAGGACAGGTGGCTTAGTTTGCTGGAGTCACTTGGCTCAACAAGTTAACATAAAAGGTAATTTGTAGCTGAGACATAAAAGGCAGGTTAGGGCCAGGGATGCCTGCGTGGCTCAGTTAAAGTGTCTGGTCCTTGATTTCAGCTCAGGGCATGATCTCACGATTCAGGAGACCTAAAGATTAGAAAGACCACATGTTCTTTACCCATCATCAGTTGATAGACATTTTGGCTCTTTCCATAATTTGGCTATTGTTGACAATGCTGCTATATATAAACATCAGGGTGCATGTGTCTTTTCAAATCAGAATTTTTGTATCCTTTGAGTAAATACCTCGTAGTGCAACATTTAAAGAAGAGTTAATGCCTATTCTTCTCAAACTAGTCCAAAAAATAAAAAAGGAAAACTTCCAAATTCGTTCTATGAGGCCAGCATTACCCTGATATAAAAAACCCGATAAAGGCACTACTAAGAAAGGGAACTATAGGCCAATAACCCCTGATGAACACAGATGCAAAAGTCCTCAACAAAATACTAGCAAACTGAATCCAACAATACATTAAAAAAATCATTCAGTGAAATCAAGTGGGATTTATTCCTGAGTTGCCAGGGTGGTTCAATATCTGCAAATCACTCAATGTGATACATCACATCAGTAAGAGAAAAGATATGAGCCATATAATCATTTCAACAGACACAGAAAAAGCATTTGACAAAGTACAACGTCCATTCATATAAAAACCTTCATCAAAGTAGGTTTAGAGGGAACATACCCCAACATAATAAAGGCCATATGTAAAAAACCTATAGGGGCACTTGGGTGGCTCAGTCGGTTAAGTGTCTGACTTCGGCTCAGGTCATGATCTCACGGCTTGTGAGTTCAAGCTCCGCATCGGGCTCTGTACTGATAGCTCAGAGTCTGGAGCCTTCCTCAGATTCTGTGTCTCCGTCTCTCTCTGCCCCTCTCCCACTTATGATCTGTCTCTCAAAAATGAATAAACACTAAAAAAAAATTTTTTTAAACTATAGATAGCATCCTTAATGCAGAAAAACTTGAGACCTTTTCCCCTAGGACCAAGAACAAGAAAAGGGTGTTCACTCTTACCACTTTTATTCAACATAGTACTGGAAGTCCTATGCAGAGCAATCAAACAACAAAAAATAAATAAAAGGCATCCAAATTGGTAAAGAAGAAGTCAAACTTTCATTACTTGCAGATGACAAGATACTATATAAAAAAAAAATCTGAAAGACCCTATCAAAAAAATACTAGAACTAATAAATTCAGTAAGCTCACAGGATACAAAAATCAATGTACAGAAATCTGTTGAATTTCTGCACACCAATAATGAAGCAGCAGAAAGAGAAGTTTAAAAAAAAAAATCCCCTTAACAATTGCACCCAAAAGAATGAGATACCTACGAATAAACCTAACCAAAGAGGTAAAAGATCTGTACTCTGAAAACTGTAGAACGCTGATGAAAGAAACTGAAGGTGACACACTGAAGGTCCATGCTCATGGATTGGAAGAATAAATATTGTTAAAATGTCTATACTACCCAAAGCAATCTACATATTTAATGCAATCTCTATCAAAATACCAACAGCATTTTTCACAGAACTAAAATAAACAATTCTAAAATTTGTATGGAACCACAAAAGACCCTGAATATCCAAAACAATCTTGGAAAAGAAAAGCAAAGCTGGAGGCAACACAACTCCAGACTTCAGGTTATATTATAAAACATTAGTAATCAAAACAGTGGCACTGGCACAAAAATCAACAGAACAGAAAAGAAGACCCAGAAATGAACTCACAACTATATGGTCAATTAATCTTCAACAAAGCAAGAAAGAATATCCAATGGGAAAAAGACAGTCTTTTCAACAAACAGTGTTGGGAAAACTAGACATCAAAACACAAAAGAAAGAACCTGGACCAGTTTCTTACACTATACACAAAAATCAATTCAAAATGCACTAAAGCCCTAAATGTGAGACCTGAAACCATAAAAAGAGAAGAGAGGGGTGCTTGGGTGGCTCAGTTGGTTAAGTGTCCAACTTCAGCTCAGGTCATAATCTCACAATTCATGAGTTCGAGCCCCACATCTAGCTCTCCACTCTCAGCACAGAGCCTGCTTCGAATTCTCTGTCTCGCTCTCTCTCTGCCCCTCCCCTGCTCATGCTCTGCCTCTCAAAAGAAAATAAACATTAAAAAAAAAATCCTACAAGAGAACACAGGCAGTAACTTCTTTGACATTGGCCAAAGTAACTTTTTTCTAGATGTGTCTACTAAGTAAGGCAAAGGAAATAAAAGCAAAAATAAACTACTGGGACTTCATCAAAATAAAAAGCATCTGCCCAGTGAAGGAAATAATCAACAAAAGTAAAAAGCAACCTACAGAATAGTAGATGATATTTGCAAATGACATATCTGATAAAGCGTTTAGTAAAAAATATATACAGAATTTACACAATGCAACACCAAAAAAACAAAGTAATACAATTAAAAATGGACATAAATATGAATAGACATTTCCCCAAATAAATCCTACAGATGGCCAAAAGACATATGAAAAGATGTTCATCATCACTTACCATCAGGGAAATCTAAATCAAAACTACAATGAGATATCAACTCACACCTATCAGGATGGCTAAAATAAAAAACACAAGAAACAACAGGTGTTGGTGAGGACATGGAGAAGAAAGGAAGTATTGTATACTGTTGGTGGGAATGCAAACTGGAGTAGCCACTGTGGGGAACAATACGGAGGTTCCTCAAAAAGTTAAAGATAGACCAGACCTACCTATGATCCAGCAATACTGGGTATTTACTCAAAAGAATACAAAAATACTAATTCAAAGGGATACATGCACCCCCCTATGTTTACAGCAGCATTATTTACAATGACCAAATTATGCAAGCAGCCCAAGTGTCCATCAACTGATGAATGGATAAAGAAAATGCAGTTTATATACACAATAGAATATTATTCAGCCATAAAAAAGAATGAAATCTTGACATCTGCAATAACATGGATGGACTTAGAGGCTATAATGCTAAGTGAAATAAGTCAGAGAAAGACACATGCCATGTGATTTCACTCACATGTGGAATTTAAGAAACAAAACAGATGAACATAGGGGGACAAAAAGACACATGGAGAAACAGACTCTTAACTATGGAGAACAAACTGATGGTTACCAGAGGGGAGATGGGTAGGGGGGATGGGTTAAATAGATGATGGGGATATTAAGGAGTGCACTTGTGATGAGTACCAGGTGATGTACACTATACTGTATACCTGAAACTAATATAACACTGCATGTTAACTAACTGGAATTAAAATAAAACCTTAAGGGGTGCCTGAGTGGCTCAGTCAGTTAAGCGGCCGACTTCAGCTCAGGTCATGATCTTGCGGTCTGTGAGTTCGAGCCCCACGTCAGGCTCTATGCTGACAGCTCAGAGCCTGGAGCCTGCTTCTGATTCTGTATCTCCCTCTCTCTCTGCCCTTCCCCTGCTCACGCTCTGTCTCTATGTCGCTCAAAAATAAATAAACGTTAAAAAAATTAAAAAAAAATAAAACCTTAAAAAAAATAAGAAACAAAAACCTAGAGCACTGAGTGAACCTCAAGTGAAATGCCCAGCAATAATCACTGCATCAATGCCAGTCCCAGTGAACTGTATATTAATATCTGGCAGGTAGTTTTATGCCACCTCTAGTCATAAATGAAGATTTATCAAAACAGTAAGTAAGATATTCTTTGGGGGGAAAAGTCCATGAAAGCCAAGAGAATTGATAAAGCACTAAAATAAAACAAAAACACCACCGAAAATTAAGAATAAAAAGTAGTCCTTTTCACTTGGAACAGTGCCATAGAATTGCTATTAAAAATTACAAAGACAGAAAAGGGACTCTAAGAACAATGGCAGGATACTGTGCAACTCTTAGATACCAGTGTTTTAAAAGGTAATGGGACACAAAGAGCAGTCTCCTCAGTTTACATGAACGATCCAAAGTACACTGTTAGATTCAAAAAGTAAGTCGTGTATAGGGGCAACTGGGTGGCTCAGTCTGTTAAGCGTTGGACTTTGGCTCAGGTCATGATCTCACGGCTTGTGAGTTCAAGCTCCGTGTCCGGCTCCATGCTGACAGTGCAGAGCCTGGAACCTGCTTCGGATTCTGTGTCTCCCTCTCTCTCTGCCTCTCCTCCGCTCATGCTCTGTCTCTCTCTCTCAAAAATGAAGTAAACATTAAAAAAAGTCATGTATTACATGCTACCATTTCCGTGTGCACGTATACATGTTTAAAGAAGACAAAAGATTATGATATATACAAATTTCTTAGTTATATACTTAAAGGATATTTAGAAGACTAAATAAGAAATTGGTTCCTTAGGGAAAGACACCAAGGAATAGGAGTGGGAACAAAAGGACTTTGCTCAATTTCAACTTCTGCCCTGTGTATTTTAAAACACGTTTTTTAAAGGTCTGAGTTCTAAAACAGCCCTGCTAACGGAATAATTGGGGTGTGATACTTAATGTCCCTAGGCTTCAGTTTCCTAAGCTGAATGCTATTTTTACAAAGAAAGTAAGAGATGAAAGTATTTTGAAAGAATTTAAGGTAATCAGTAAAATACCAAGTTATTTGTTTTACTATTTGTTCTTACTTTTTTTTAACATACATGTTGCAGGGGAGAGGAAGTAGGTAAGTGCATTTTACAAAGTTTCTTTGTCATAGAAATTCATTTAAATTCCAGAAAAACCTACCAGTTCCATGGAATGTTGTGCCAACAACACGAACACAGCTTGGTACTCGAAGATCCCAAAACCTAACAGTCTTATCTTGGGAACCAGATGCAATCATCCAGCCACTCCAGGTATAAAGTGCTAAAATATGCCCTATAAAAGATAATATACTCAGTTATTATTGTGGAAAAGTACTTTTCTTAAACACATTCAAAGCTAGCTACTCATTATTAGACATGTGATGGTCTGGTTAATCAAATACACTGGGTGGCAGAGATTTTCCACATGTATCAAATATATTGGCAATTTTCAAAACACTAAGGCACAACATCAAAACCATATTAAACAATCTTCTTTGTTATTGAGCCATTTCAGGATATCATAATTAGTGCTGAAAAAAATTATCACTTGAAATTACGGCAAATTATGGCAAAGCACAGGATTGTGGGGTTAGAACACAGTCTTTGTAAGAATATCTCAATTCTGCCATATTCAGCTGTAAGACATTGGTCAAGTCATTTTGCCTTTTCAAGTTTTGTTTATTTCATATGTAAGATGGAAATAAAACTTCCCGCCATGTAAGAGTAGTGTTAGGATTAAATTATGTGCATAAGCAAAGGATTTCGCACACAGGGAAATGTTACCTATCGTTAATGTGTTGTTATCTCAAGTTCCCAATTTACATTTTTAAAATAAAAATTTCCTGTATTGAAGAAGTCGCTTTTGATAAAATAGACCTCTTAATGAAAATGCAGAGAGGAAAAAAGCACAGGTTGAACCAAAAGAAAAGTAGCATCTGAAACTATCACGTACCGGTGTGTCCACTCAGAGCATGCAGGCCCTGTCCTCTTTGACAGTCAGTTGTATAAATGTTACAATCCCCCGCTCCAGCACTTATCAAAATAGCTCCACCACTTTCTGGGCCTTCCATAAATGCCAAGTCTCTAATTGTCCCATCATGCATACTAAATTCCAGATCCGGTCCTGAAACAACAGTAAGAATTAAAAAAAAAGATGCTGCTCAACTTACTGTGATAATTTGATATTGCTAAACGGTCTCAAAACTAAGCAAGAATAATGGTAGAGATTTCGCGTAGGGATCGATATTATAATTTTACTTTACTGAGCAAAAAAACTTCAAGAAATCAAAAATACTGATTCAGTTATCATCATCCCTAAAACAGAGCTCTAGAGTTATCTTCTCTTTTATCTCAAACAAAAGAGAAGACAGGTACTTTCTGGAACATATTCATTAATGCACTGCTGGTAATTATTTAACAGTTGTCTTTACTTTTTTTTTTTTTAATGTTTCTTTATTTATTTGGGGGGGGGGCAGGGAAAGAGGGAGACAGAGACTCCCAAGCAGTTTCCTCACCGTCAGCACAGATCCTAATGTGAGGCTTGAACTCACAAACCATGAGATCATGACTCAAGCCAAAATCAAGAGTTGGACACTTACCTGACTAAGCCACCCAGGCACCCCTGAAGTTATCTTTCTGAGTAACAATAATTTTCTAAGACTTAGACAATGCCTATAAGAACTTACTAAACAAGAATAATGCCTTATGAATGCAACTAAGTAATTATAAGAAAGCTCTTAAGGATATATTCTCAGATTTTATTGAATAGAGATGTGTCAAAAACAGAACACAGGGAAAGCATCAAGAACACACTAGCAGGCTATTGCTTACATACTCGGGACCTACCTGTTGCATTACAAGTCTCTGCGTTGAAGGGCAGCACCTTAACATATTTGTCATTTGATCCTGTTGCTAATAACTGTCCACAAGGACTCCAGGCCACACAATAAATGGATCCTTTATGATGTTTATTCCTTTTAAAACGTACCACTGGCTGCTTAGGGATGTCATGTGCACTAAACAGAAACATTACAGAAAGACATTTCAATTTTTTGCTTGCTAAAGTTAATAAATTCTATGTTATGACTGTCTTGAGGGAGGGAGCAAAAAAGAGTATCAGACAACATGTCAATAACAATTTTCAAAATCTCAAAATGAAAGAAATGAAATTGAAGTATATTTAAAATGGAAAAGTAAAATTATAAACTATGAATTATTAGACTAACCTAATTCTATTTCGGACCACATAGGGAACAAAGATTATTTTTTAAAAAGTCTCCATTTCACCTGGGAAATCTGGGTGGCTCAGTCAGTTAAGCATCCAACTTCGGCTCAGGTCACGACCTCACAGTTCATGAGTCTGACCTCCATGTCCAGCTCTGTGCTGACAGCTCAGAGCCTGGAGCCTGCTTCAGACTCTGTGTCTCCCTTTCTCCCTGCCTTTCCCCCACTCACTCCCTCTCAAAAATAAACATTAAAAAAAATCTCCATTTCACTTTTTTTCATGGATTTTAACTCAGAAACACAGAAGAATGAAAAAAAGAGCTACCAATGCTTCCAAATTCAAAAAGTTCAAAAAACGTTTACTAAACATATAACATGAGCAATTGACAGGGGGTTGCAGGAATGCAAGGGATGAATAAAAAAAAAAAGGAGGCGAGATCCTTTCTAGAGTTTAAAATCTTACAAGGGTTGGGGCACCTTGGCTCAGTTGGTTAAGCATCTGACTCTTGATTTTGGCTCAGGCCAGAATCTTGTTCTGCTCTGGGCATGGAGCCTACATGAAATTCTCTTTCTCCCTCTCCCTCTGCCCCTCCCCTGTGAGCCCTCAAACACGTGCACTCCTTCTCGCTCTCTCTTGGGGGAAAAAAAAAAATCTTTCAAGGGTTGATGTTGTCATGACTACCCACACACAGTAAGACAACTGTAAGTGTTCAGTCCAGTACAAAGCACTAGGCCTTAAAGGACAGGGAGAATTTTTACAGAAAAAGATGACAGCAGAATAGCTCCAGTGAAGATAAAACACAGTATAGCAGGTGCCAGCTGGAGACTGAGTGGGATGGACACAGTAGGTAAGGAGATGCAGGCATGGCTGTGGAAGGTCCTGAATGTCGTGCTCATAAGTTTGGCCTTTAATGGGAGTCAAACAATGGTTTAGTGGAGTAATAGATCTCACCTACACTTTAAAACACAGACTAACATTAGGATACTAAAAATTTTATTAGGTATGATGATAACATCGGGTCTATGTAAGAAAATGTACATACTTTTGGAGATTCATCCTAAAGGATGAAATGACATATCTGGGATTTACCTTAAAATACTTTAACAAACAAACAAAAAGAATGAAGCAAATATGACAAAAATCTCAACAATTACTGCACTGCCCTATACTAATATCTATTTTTATAAATGCTTGAAAATTTCATAATTAAAAACAGAAAAAGACTGATAAATCGCCAATACCTACAAGGTGCTTAATATTGATCTAGAAAATAGATCAAAAGATTATCTTTTCAGTTGCATATCGAATTCAAATTAAAAATATAATTATTAAAATTAATGTTCAATAAAAAGAAATAAAAATTAAACACTACTGAATGGCAATTCTGAAAAAAGAACTAACAGAGCTAAATTAAAAACTAAAGATTGACAGTACAAACCATCTATCCTTCCTTACCTTGGATCGATTACTTCTGGATAGGCACATACTCTCAGAGTTTTTGAATTTGAACCTACAGCATATAAACCACCACCTGGATGAAAAGCCACCGCTCTAACAGCTTGTGTGTCTTCTAGGGTGTTAATACAAACAAACTGCTTTTTTGATTTGTCATCCTATGGAAAGAATAAATATAAAAGTCATTCTATGAAAAAAGTGAATTTGAAAGAACTCATCTTTAGTCCATTTTAAATTCATTTGAACTGTATTATTTACTTTGTCACTTTATGTTCACTACCTACAACACATATTCTTTCAAATGGCAAATTCGAATTATGCCAAATTTTTCTATTTTTTTTTGCTGCCTATAGCTAAACTCAGTTCAGAGAGCACATAGATATTCAAGTTTTTCTTTGCTTATATGACAAAATATAAGAATATGTATTCTTATATAGTTATCTTAACTATCAAGAAAAAAATAGCCCACATATATAATTCTCACATAGTATACCATTTGTGTTTCTAAAAGGAAGAAGTATAAAAGACTATTACTCAATCCACTTTGGGGTTGGAGGATAGTTTCATTATCTCCAGCAATGAATACTTTAATATTTCAAATTGAAATTGTAAAATACCCTTTTAAAATTGTGAAAAGGATTTTAATCAGAACATTTAATTTGAACCTCATTTTTATTTTAAACTGTCAAACTCTCTGTTCTCTTCTGATGAAGGCAAGTTGAAGCCTAGGTGTCTATATAAGAACTTTTGTGACTCCTGCTATTAGTATAGTTTGAAACTACTCTGCTGCTCTGACTACCATGGACTGGACCTCGAACAGGGACCTCTAGACTGGGTGTGGTCAACTGACCTAACCAGATCCTGTCTTTGGGAAGTACAGATGTCAAGTACACACAAAAAGGCAAATCACTTTGGCTCTGGTTGTAACCTGAGAGCTCTAGGACCCATAGTGACTATATCAATGAAGAGATTATGCCTCTTCCTAGAAAAACTTTTATGTCTTCAGGTAATACATTCTCATGGGGGAATAGGGGAAAAACTCGATAGGTCATACTATGTCTGCTTCTGCCAACAGAACTCATTTCTTAAATTATTCATTTGAGGAGCGCCTGGGTGGCTCAGTTGCTTAAGCATCTTACTTCAGCTCAGACGTGCTGACAGCTCAGAGCCTAGAGCATTTCGGATTCTGGGTTTCCCTCTCTCTCCGTTTCTCTCCCACTTGTGCTCTCTCTCTCTCTCAAAAGTGAATAAACATTTAAAAAAAATTTTTTTAGGGGCGCCTGGGTGGCTCAGTCGGTTGAATGGCCGACTTCGGTTCAGGTAAAGATCTCACAGCCCGTGGGTTCGGGCCCCGCGTCGGGCTCTGTGTTGATGGCTCAGAGCCTGGAGCCTGCTTCGGAGTCTGTGTCTCCCTCTCTCTCTGCCCTTCCCCTGCTCATGCTCTGTCTCTAATGTCTCTCAAAAATAAATAAACATTAAAAAAAATTTAAGAAAAAAATTTTTTTTAATTATTCATTTGAATTTATTTGACTAGAAATGCTACATTTCCCATTGATCCACATATAGGAAATGTGACTGTCAAAGAAACAGCATTGGTAGGTAAGAGAAAAAGGGAGGAGAATGACTAACTGAATAAATGGCCTATAGAACATGAATAATAATTACTAAGGGTTGCTTTAGAACAGATGTGGCAGAGCCAACGACTAACTTCATTTGCTCATCTTCAGTGTGTTTAAATTTTCAAAAAACTTGTTGCTATTTTTAAAATATATTTCAAATAAAAATCTACATTCCTACAATTTCTTGAAAATGAAAAGAACTAGAAATACTAGATAAGCATATTTGTGCAAGGGACAAATATTCTCATATGCTTATCACAACAATAGTCAACTTTATTCATTTATGTTATCTGTTTGGCCCATAAGCATCTGGAATAATGGCTGTGTTTATGGGGTTAAAATTTGAACTAAAGAAAATAAGATAGAAAGAACCTATATAGTAATTAGGGAAGGATATCTGGTTCCAAAGCAAAAAAATAGCTGTACTGAAGATAAGCCCAAAGGAAATACCAATAATATCTGAAGAAATTAACCATAGAGTTCAGAGAATAGTGCACAGGCCCAATTCAGAAGCCGAGATTGCTACTGGGCCATTAAAATGAGTACTTTTCCAATTTTTTTGCTGAGGCAACCTCTTCACTTAGCCCAGTGAAAGTTCAATTACTGTGACACAAATAAAAGCATTAATAATAATGATTATTTCTAAAAATGGTTCTATGAATTGCGAATTCCTTAGCAAAATTTGCAAGTATATATAAAAATAATGATGAAACCACCTTCCCCAAAGTATTACCTCTTCCCCTCTTGACCTTGACAGATTCCCTGAAGAATCTCCAAGAGATGGCTTAATGACCGAATGTTCTGATGAGCTGTGTGAACAGAAATTCAGACAAAGTTTACTCTGAATACCAAAACATAAATGAAATTAATTTATCCTTTCAATTTTCAAATTCTTTTTTGGCAAATGACCTATACTGACCCCAGTCAAGGTTACACTCTGAAGCCATTTATTAAGAGGCTCTGGATTCAATGACACCAAGAACTGTCTTGAGGAGGAATGAGGAGCCATTCTGGAAAGGAGACTAAGTCAAAGTCCACAAATTTTATAGTGAGATGTCAAGTAACTTTCCCCTGCTAAGTTCTAGAATCCCAGATGCTATGCTTAAATGCTACCCCAGATGGGAACTTCGGATTGCTCTTTAGGAAAATTAGCTGGCCCAAGAGAAAGGAGTAAAAGAAACGGACAGTTCTGAGTCTTACAATAAAACAATGTTTCTCCTTAATTACTTTTTGCCACGTTCTATCTATATCCATAGCCTTCCAATCAGCTTTTTTTCCCCTTAATGCTGTACTCTTTGTATAGACAGTCAAAGATTTCCAGATAGTTTAAGAAAGTCTCCTACATAAAAGTCAGAAACTAAAAAAACAGAAAAAGGAATTTTATTTGTATTTCCCTGATGATGAGTGATGTTAAGCATTTTTTCATGTGTCTATTGGCTGTCTGTAGGTCTTCTTTGGAAAAATGTCTCTTCATGTCTTCTGTCCATTTTTTAATTGGATTATGTGTTTTTCGGGTTTTGGAGTTTTGTTAAGTTCTTTACATATTCTGGATACCAACCCTTTATCAGATATGTCATTTGCAAATATCTTCCATTCTGTGGGTTGCTTTTTAGTTTTGTTGATTATTTCCTTCACTGTGCAAAAGCCTTTTACTTTGATGAGGTCCCAATAGTTTATTTTTGTTTGTTTCCCTTACCTCAGGAGACATATTTATAGCCAATGTCAAAGAGGTGACTACCTATGTTCTCCTCTAGGATTTTAATGATTTCTTGTCTCACACTTAGGTCTTTAATCCGTTTTCAATTTATTTTTGTGCATGGTGTAAGAGAGTGGTCCAGGTTCAATCTTTTTCATGCTGCTGCAGGTTTTCCCAGCACCATTTGTTGAAGAGACTGTCTTTTTCCCATCAGGCATTCTTTCCTGCTTTGTTAAAGACTAATGGACCATATAGTTGTGGGTTCATTTCTGGATTTTCTATTCTGTTCCATTGATCTATATGTCTGTTTTTGTGTCAGTACCATACTGTTTTGGTCACTGTGGCTTTGTAATATAACAAATCAAAACTACAATGAGATATCACTTCATACCTATCAGAATGGCAACACAAGAAACAACAGGTGTTGGGGAGGATGTGGAAAAGGTAGAAGCTTCTTACATTGTCGGTGGGAATGCAAACTGGCATACCACTCTGGAAAGCAGTATGGAGGTTCCTCAAAAAGTTATAGAACTACACTATGGTCCAGTAATTCCACTACTAGGTATTTATACCCAAAGAATACAAAACTACTAATTCAAAGGGATACGTATACCCTTATGTTTATAGCAGGATTATCTACCAAAGCCAAAATATGGAAACACCCCAAATGTTCATCAAGTGATGAATGGATAAAGAATATGTGGTATATATATGTGTCTGTGTATATACAATGGAATATTACTCAGCCATAAAAAACAATGAAATCTTGCCATTAAATGATGTGGATGGAAATAGAGAGTATTATGCTAAATGAAATAAGTCAATCGCAGAAAGACACATACCATGTGATTTCACTCATATGGAATTTAAGAGACAAAACAAATGATCATAAAGGAAAAAAAGAGACAAAGTAAGAAAGAGACTCTTAACTATAGAGAAGAACTGATGGTTACCAGGGGGTAAGGGGTAAAGGTGAAATAGCTGATGGGGATTAAGGAGTGCACTTGTGATGAGCACTGGATGTTGTATGGAAGTGTTGAATCACTACCTTGTACATGTGAAACTAATATTACACTGTATATTAACTAACTAGAATTTAAATAAAAACTTAAAAACAGAAAAAGGAATTTGGAAGAAGAGAGGTGATTCAGGAAATAAAACCTACAAAAATGTAATTTAAATTCTTAGAGATGTAAGAGGAAATAATAAATCCAGGAAACAAGAATGAGATCTACAAAAAATTGTTTTAAGGAAAATTAGAGAAAAGGTTAGAAAATAACAATATAGTAGAAAACAATCAATAGAAAATGGAGGTAAGGAAATTGCTAAATAAAAAAATATTTTTTTTAATTTGCTAGAACTTATTTCCAGCTAAAAAGGGTCCATTAGACTCATTCCAGCAGAATGGAAGGAAAATAGACTTATCTGATGTATACCATCATGAAAATTTTAGAACATCAGGGAAGAGGAAATGCTAAAAAATTCCAGATGGAAAAAGCAGTTTTTCATACAAAGGATCAGGTCACAATGGCATCTCTATTTTAATAAGAAGACTGAAACATGTTGCGATGCCTTTGAACCTCTGAGGAATGATTTCTATCCTAGAACTCTATATTAACAAATCAAATAGAAAATATTTAGACATGCAAGGTCCCAGAAACTTTACCTCTAATGTACCCATTTTCAGGAAACTACATGAGATGCTGAAAACAAGGAATTCAATATAGGGAAGCAGCAAAGGAAATTCCCAGGAGGAGTGTGAAGGGAAGTCTCAGGACTCTAGGCCTGAATAAAACGGCCTAGAAGTAATGAATATAAAGTGAAGCAAGACTGATCCTGGAGACTGTCTCCACGGGGGAAAAGTGGAAAAGAGACAACTACCTGATATTCTGTACCATAATGAGAGAAGTTTTATGAATTTACAGTTTAGTCAAAGTATCAACAGAAAGTTTAGTGATAGGTACTAAGAAAATTAAGCATGTGTCCACTATACAAAGGGATGCCAAAAATGAGGCAATAATGGTCTCCATGAAAAACAAAAAGTTGTATGAAAAGGAAACATAATCATATTATATTATACAAGTCAGGTGTAAATAACATTAAATGGCCATGGTAATGTTGTTAACATTAAATACTGATTTAAATAAAAACTGACACATATTGGAAAAAAAGAATAGACAAAGTGAATGTATTCTGGGTGAAGAGTATGGTGGCTAAATCTAATCGGCAAGGAGTCAAAGGATAATAAAAATAGTAACAGAAGCATGTTATTTAGAAATGTGGAAATATATAGCAAAAGAAACAGCTAACTGGGTTGAAAACGGCAGCCTACCAGAAACAGAAATCATGAAGATGGGTAGATAACCTTGAAGTGCTATTTGTCTTTTTAAATATTTTAAAATATTTGTATGTAGGTTACTTTAATTAAAAAAAAAAAATTTTAAAATTTGAATTCTAGTTTTGGGAGGGCAAAAATACAGTTATAGAAACTGTAATAAGGAAGTAAATATCAGATGAACTTATGTTTTTATATATAAAACTAGAATTTTTAAAATAAAATAAATAATAAAAATAGAAAAAATAAAACTAGAATATTTGATACAAAATTTATAAGGCTAATCTAATTCCTAGAAGCATTCAAAGGCCAAAAGCAAGTTATCCATTTTTAAGTGAACCACTCTCAAAGGTGTTTACTGTTGAGAATAGATGAAGAAATTCCTATGTGGAATTTAAGAACAAAACAAATAAGCAAAGGGGGGGGGGAGACAAAACAAGAAACAGACTCTTAAGTATAGAGAAGAAACTGATGGTTACCAGAGGGGAGGTAGGTAGGGGAATTGGTGAAATAGGTGAAGGGGATTAGGAGGGCACTTGTGATGAGCACCTGGTGAATAAAAAGTTAAAAAAAAAAGAAAGAAAGAAAATAGATGAAGGAAATGCTCCTTAACTATTCCCATTGCATAAAAAGTAATACTTGTTTACTAATGATAGCAAGATAAAAATCTTCCCTGATTGGTGAAAACATAAATATGCAAAATGCTTTCAATTGCTGTAACTGCCAAAACAGCCAAGACTGTCTTGCTGCAATCATCCCAACATGTTATAAAATATCTTGTGCCTTCAACACCTGTGAATTAAATATTATTTGTTGAACGGTACCAATGGCAAGAAAAAAGAAAATCAGGGAGAAGATAAAACTGTAAGATCTCTAAATAAAATAATGTATAAAAAAATAAAATTTTCTAGGTAGAGATGAGAAAGCAAAAATAAAAACAGGAGAAAAAGACCACTAAGAAATTTAGAAGTTAGTAGAAAAGAATACAAATAAATACAGATTAGAAAAAGATTTGGTAGGTAATGAGCTCCAAAAACTTTTTAAAAATTTATTTATTTATTGAGAGAGAAGGGCGGGAGGGGGGGAGGGGGAATCCCATACAGGCTCTGTGCTGTCAGTGTCAAGCCCAACAAGGGATTCAATCCCAGGAACCATGAGATCATGACCTGAGCTGAAACCAAGAGTCAGATGCTTAACCGACTGAGCCAACCAGGCGCCCCCCATGAGCTCCAAAAACTTTTATTTGTAAGGCTCCGAAGAGAAGTTCAACTTTCTAGATTTCCATTCATTAGCAGGAAGTTAGTACTTCCAGGTTTTACAAAGTAAAGTACTTACATTTGGTTTCCACTAGAAGGTGACTCCTCAAGAAAAGGTATGTGATTTGTTGATCCAGGATTACGAGGGGTGCTTGTATGAATATTTGAAGCATCATGTGTTAATCTCTGACTAGAGTCTTGGGGTGGTGTAGCAAAACTAGTTACAGAAGAATTATTAGATCCATTGCTTTTACTCCCATTACATTGCTGGTTGAGCACTGATACCTCATTACCAAGGCTATCCATCCCAATATTTAATTCACCAAGCTTCTGAATGGACCTATAAAATAAAACAATGCAATTACATTTAAAAAATTAATCACATTCTTTTTTAAAATTTATTTAAGTAATGTCCACACCCAATGTGGAGCTCAAACTCACAACCCCAAGAGAAAGGGTCACATGTTTTTCTGACTGAGCCAGGCAGGCACCCCAATCATTCTTTCCTTTTTTTTTTTTTTTAGAGAGAAAGAGAGAGAACATGAGTAGGGGAGAGGGGCATAGGGAGAGAAAGAGAATCCCAAACAGGCTCCATGCTCAACACAGAGCCCAACATGGGACTTGATCCCACGACCCTGGGGATCATGACCTGAGCTGAAATCAAGAGTCAAGACACTCAACCAACTGAGCCACCCAGGCGCCCCACATTCTTAACACACAGATGATTAGAAGTTTGAGAAGGTAAATACATGCACATATAGCATAAAAATGGAATAGATAAATGGTAATAGACAATTGGTAATTTTTTAGTACTAAAAAACTGGCTTAAGACATAACCAAGATACTGAAAGGTCCTAATTTTCCTAAAGTATGCCACTGTAGAAGGATATAGGCATAAAACCACCTTTTACCATAACAGCAGGAAAAAAAAAATGTTTCTTCTCCAGTGTAACTTTGGTTTTTCAATTTAAAACTTAATTTCCCAAAATAGTCAACAAAAATATTACCACTACCAAAATTTCTCACCAACAAAACACAATGAGCCATTTTTATTTCATCACTGTAGTGGTTATCATGTCAACTAGGAAACGTGTGATTAGAGCAGGCCATGACGAGACAAAGTCAAGTGTCATCCTATTAGTCCTGCCGCATTCAATCTACACAGACCATCTACCAGCTCTGATCCAGGTACTAGGGAAATAAAAGAGAAAGCAAAACAAGTGTGCCTTAAGGTCTTTCCCTCATCACAAGTCTCCTTATGTCAGGATAGACTGACTTCTTTTGTTGGACTCAGGGTTCCAAAAAGCACAAAGAGGAAGCTGATAAGCTCTCTTAAGATTTAGACCCAGAAGTGGCCCGGCACCACGTTCTAGAGCTTAGAGTCAATATGAGAGGAGTACACAAGGGGTAGGATTTCCAAGAGGTGTTGTGGTTTATTATATTTTCTAGTTTTCCTACATTAAACATTGGTGTGTGTGTGTGTGTGTGTGTGTGTGTGTGTGTGTGTGTGTGTGTGTGAGAAGGGGGAGAGGGGGGATAGGGGGTGATGGACATTAAAGAGGGCACGTGTTGGGATGAACACTGGGTGTTATATGTAAACCAATTTGAAAATAAACTATTATAATAATTAAAAAAATTAATAAAAAACAAATAAAAAATTAAAAAAAAAGTAGTTCAATATTATTAAAGGAACTGCCAGCCATTACTATTTATGTTAAAAATTTTAACTAGGCAGCATTTCCAAAATTGTGTTCCATGAAACACTAATCCTGTGAAATGCTCCTCATAAAAAATGAGTCTGAGGTCAAGTAAGTTTGGGAAATGCTGAGTGTAAAGAGTAAAATGCTAACATTATTTTGACTCTCTAAAGTGGTGGGGATGTGGCAGAATATGCCTGGAAGTGCCAAATCAGTGGTGCCGATTATCAGTATTAGCAGAAACAAAATATCAAGAAGTATAAAGTAATGACATAGTATGGTCAATGAAAATTCTATCATGCTTTATTTTCTTCAATAAGATCTATTATGTAACACAGCTCATTTCTTCCCCTCTGTCTACGCCTCTTGGAAAAAAACAAGCAAAATTTAAATTTGGAAACTATGCTCTGTTGCTGGAATGATTTGAAAAAATAAAACATTAACATTTGGGGGAAAGGGTATTTTATTTTATAGATTCTATCTCGATTCAACTTGTCCATGGTATTAGGCACTTTAAAGTTCCAGGGGCGCCTGGGTGGCTCAGTCGGTTAGGTGTCCGACTTCGGCTCAGGTCATGATCTCACCGTTCCCGAGTTCAAGCCCCACATCAGGATCTGTGCTGATGGCTCGGAGTCTGGAGCCTGTCTCGGATTCTGTGTCTCTCTCTCTGTCTGTGCCTCTCCCTTGCTCATACTCTGTCTGTCTCTCTCTCTCAAAAATAAATAAACATTAAAAAAATTTTTTAAAAATTAAAATAAAATAAAATAAATAAAGTTCTGGTACAGCAGGGGCACCTGGGTGGCTCAGTCGGTTAAGCGTCCGACTTTAGCTCCAGTTATGATCTCACCACTTGTGAGTCTAAGCCCCACATCGGGGTCCATGCTGACAGCTTGGAGCCTGGAGCCTGCTTTGGATTCTCTGTCTCCCTTTCTCTCTGCCCTTCCCCTGCTATACTCTGTCTCTCTCAAAAATAAACATTAAAAAAATTTTTTTAAATAAAGTCCTGGTACAGCCTCAGATTTATGAAAAAGAAAAAGAATTGAATAAAATATTAAAGGGTTAGAAAACAATAGATAAGAAAGGGCTAAGAGAACAACAGAGAATTTATATGAAACTAATTTTCAAAAGCTAAACAACAAGAAATAACTTGAATTCTATTTATAATGGTCTTTAAAGGAAGGATAACCATCTTGAATAAACTTTTTTCCTGAGGAAGTACATCCTTTCCCACTGTTAGGATCACAGAACCTTGCTGTTTTATCTTCTGATTTAATGCCAGCTATCTGTTTTCACTGCAAAATAAAATCGTCAGAGAATCTAATTGCAACCATGACCTTTAATGGATACAAAGAAGACATCCAAGAACCAGAAGTGGCAGTTCATCAAATTAGGACAATTCTAATAAGCCACTGACTTATCAGAGGAGATAAGAAAATGATCTTTAAATCCAATGTTCAGAAGCCTACTTTAGATTACCACTAAACATTCCTTGTGTGAAGGTTTGAAGACAGAATCAATTTCAGGCTCACTGACTTGCCCGACCCTCAGAGTTCCGAGTAGATTACTTCCAATATTATTGAACCAAGTAAAAAACTGACAGTCACCACTGCATTGCCTAATCATATGACAATAATAACCAATATTTATGGTACACTTCCTATATGCACCAGGATTTACTCTAAGTAATTTTTCATATATTAACTCATTTAATCTTCCAACAAGCTTTGCTCATTCAAATACATATATTCTAGTTTACTGATTTTTAAAAAGACACATTACTATCTACCTATCTACACACACACACACACACACACACACACACACCCATACACACCTATAATTAAGAA